>OY776681.1:67851339-69210624 GCA_963675555.1 Leptura quadrifasciata | reverse complement strand
GTTGCATTACCGCTACCAAACCAGTCCAGAGACCTACACGAAACAGTTGCCGCTCGCATCGGGAAAGCTCCCATTTAATTCCGCTAGACCGGTGCCCTGCGCGACACTTGCCGCTGTCTCCGATCGCGGTCTCTGGTCGCTGTCGCGTGCATCGGGAGAGTACCTTTATTAAGTTAATTTCTACTGTTTTACTCTGCTGCTCTCCCAATAATAGTTTAAGCTAACTCTCCTTGTATTTCTGCAATGCAGTTATATAATGTTACAACGATCCATTTTGTTTACTAATGGATTACGTGTGTTTACTGTAGGAAATAATTTATAAAAAAACCTACTTAAGGGTGCGAGAATAAAAAGTATTGTAGAATAACATGTCTATGTACAATAAAATATTTACAGGTATAAAATTAAAGTTTATTCTGGTGTACCGAAGTACTGGGATAATAGGAGGATATAGGGAGAGGAGAGGGGAGGAATGGGAAGGAAAGAAGGGTAGTTGGTCTGTATGTGAGAGTTATGTGTAGTAAGTTATTGTCAGTCATTTTGGTGTAACAATCGATGAGCATGGGAGAGGGGGGTCGTTGTGTCGGCGTCTGTCTGTTATGTCTCGTGTAATCTCCGATAGCTGAATTTTGGTGGAGAAAAATGTTTATACCGTATCTGTAATATATTTCCTCATGAGGAGGATCTTTGTATTCTCATGTAATTCAGCTATTGGAGTGTATCTGTTCGCGTTCGTATGAAGTCGTAACAATTTGTTATGCATAATTTGCAAATACATGCACTGCGCGTCCGAAATGGTGTTCCATGAGGCATACGTTAGGATTGGTCTGAATATTACTTTAAGTTTATTGTCCGTCGTTAACTTACTTCGGCGATTTATCAAACAATAAAGCTTACTCATCGCCGCTTAAGTTTTTTGTAAGGTGTTAGTTATGCGTGGTCCGAATGTGAGTCGAGTATCTAGGGTTACCCCCAGATACTTGAGTCTTTTCTTGTATGATGTTGTTGTGGACTTTTATCTTGTCAAAAGTCGTCGTGTTCGTGAATTTCCGGTGTAACATTCGCCTTTATAAAATATTTTCACCTAGAGCATAATATTAAGCAGGCGTTAAGTTTGTTTATTAAAACTTGATTAAATTAAAAAAAATAAAAAATAAATTATTTGTAGTTTCTTCTTAATCTGGTCGTAGAAAAAGTATACTGTACAATTCGAGTGGATTGTCCATATCGCACTCGAAAGATTGAGGCACTGCGCCTACGGCATCTTGATCAATTTTCTTTCTCATGCGATATGGCTATCATATCCACTCTTGTTGCACAAACTACTATATAATAATAGCAGATGTTATTTCCTACGGTATTACTATTAAATGTTCTATTTTTATATAATCAATTGCAGGAGAATCATTAAGTTTTAAACTATTAGTGATGTCCAACCACTACAATATTGATTCTTTTTAAATCTTCTACAATTGATGGTATTTGTATTATTTTTAGTGCCAATATTTCCTACCATATTCCATAACTTTTTTGAGAACTTTTGTTTCGATAAATTGTTTCTTTGTAATAATTAATGTTTGTTCGTTTTATTAAAACTTCGAAATGAATTCTATAAGCAATTTTCTTTATCTGGTCATTATATAAGTTATTATAGTAACACTTATATAGTTCATCTGTCTCATTTACTAACTTTATCAAACCTTGTGTGGTCCTCGAAGCTTTTTGATTTTCTAACCTTTGAATATTTCGTAATACTGTTAGTTACCAATTCATCCAAGATATTTTGAACTATCTTCTACACATAAAATATTAATAAAATGTTCTCTATTAATTTACTTGTCCCGTCTAAATTCAAATTTTCCAAAGTTTCTATAGAAGCATACATTTTCTTATATTATTTATTAAAAAAGTAATTAAACTTGTCTAGGATATCCTTTGATCTGCAACCAAAGTCTCATTATTTTCTTTATCCATATACTTTGTTCTTTATATATATTTACTTTTTCTTTCCTCCAATAATTTGTTTAATGAAAATGCAAATTTTTTCACCCTAATTTCATTTTCATAATACGATTTTTTATAACCTTAATGAGCCAAGTAATTATGGTGTTCTCATATAAAATTTTTGTATTTCATTTTATAAGTTTTGCTCTAATCTTAAGTATTAAGTTTTCCCTTCCTCTAATATTATTCTCAACTATTTTTTTTTTCTTTATATTGTTCATGTTCAGATGAAAGAACGTGGATATAAAGATAAAAAGTAGGTAATTTCTCATCAGCATAGCAATTTTGCTTGCGTAACTCCTATGTAATATATTTCTAATGTTTCTTATGAAAAACTTGTTCAGTAATTTAAATTTCTTATCAATGAAGTATAATTAAAATTCTCATTACTTTCATCTATAAAATAAAACCTTAATAACAGATAAAAGCATTGAAAAACGTCCAGTCGCGAAATATATAATACACCCTTTTCAAGCTTGAGCTTACAATATGACAGTTTTTGCCAGTAATCTCCGGTGAACATTTTCTTACAAAAGCACCTGTTATTTGGCTTTGACATCATTAAATGTGGGAGGACTTTAATTATTTTTATTACTATATCAAAGGTGAATTAACAGTATATACACCAGAGCTTAACAAGATGAGTTAGCAACCGAAATCCTTTTATGTCAAGTAAGAAATAATGTATTCTGTCCTTTTATTTGGGTTTTCTACCACATGTATTATCCTGTTCAAAAAACAGATCACCGAGTCTACAAAATAATAGAATTATTATTGGAAAAAAGCCTCTGCGCCTGTGACGTATCAAAGGAACAGTCAAAGTTTATATTTTACAAATAATATAAATCGGAATAAACCCAGAAATAATGTATTTTGTTGACGTTTCAGAAAGTAGTCTCTTTCCGTTTTCAAAGCTTTTTTCGAAGAACTGTTATTTGTTGGGTATGATAAATACACAGCTTTAAGATTCTGTTTATTTTATTTCCATAGATACTACTAATACAGAACTGATGATATTTTCTTTTCGATAATGTTGAGTTTCTTTTAACATTGGTGGGCAGGTTGTACAAATATCTACAGAACAATTCGATATACATTTATCTTCATTTAATAAGATTATTGCTGATTCTTTAATTTTTTTTTTGTTATCTGCATTTTTTGTTAAAATTTTTGCCGAGTTCCAGTTTAATCTATGTCCGTTTTCTCAAGCATGTTAATAAAAAGAAAAGTTAAAGAATCAGCAAATTTTAATTTATCAAGGTGTAATAATTTAACTTACCTGATATTCAAAATTATATATTTGCGGAAGTACCGAACCTCAATCATCTTTGCACATAAAATAATTCTGTAAATGATGATGTTAACCTTTTACATGGCAATCAAACTGTGGCGTGACAAAAGATGACATGTATTTTGCATCAGAACTTGCAGTGTGTAAAAAATAAAATATAAAAAATAGATATACTGCTGTCTCAAGAACAAGTTGATATACTTCATGTTTCGGAAACTCATCTTAAACCGGATCAACTTGATTATACTGTAATAAATGGCTTTAAAATTAGCAGCTCATACTATAGAAGCTCATCTTTAAAATGTAGTGATTTCATTCCAGCTAAAAAATCACTCATTACTAATGAAATAACTGATATCTTCGAACTAAGTCACGATAAGACTTTTGAATGCGCAGGTATTAAATAAATATTCCATAAACAAAAAAAAAAATGTATTTTATGTTTATATAGATCAGCAGACTCAGATGTACAAGTTTTTTTGTTTAAACTTGAAAATTGCCTAAATTTGATTTTCAGTAAATACCACTGTACTAATGCAATAATTTGTGGAGATTTTAATACAGACTTTTTTGATAAATCTAAAGTCACTATTGAATTACTAGATCTTGCAAATTCCTACTTTTAGTATCTGCGTTAGAACAAACTAATGGAATACATTATAATAATACAGAATCCGGAATCGATTATATCTTTACAAATTTTAACTGCAATATAAAGGCAAAAACAATAATTCGAAATGGCTTCTCCGACCATTTTTGGCAAAAAGATGTTTTTTTATGGAAATATTACAAGTTAAAATTTATACTTTTTGGTCCTTTTCTATAGAAAATTATGATATCTTTAATAATTTTTTAATGACTGAAACCTAGCGTGATGCTTTCAACGCAAAAACGGTCAAATGATAAGTTTCAAATTTTTATCGGAGTTTTAAAACATTATTATGATCAAAGTTTCAAAATTTTCACAAAAAATATACAAATTTCAAACTCAAACAAATGGATTATAAAATATATTTCATAATGACTATTAGCTATTCAGCTGCTTGCAAACCTAGTAACTCAGTTTTGGGCTGTTACCAGTTGAATAAGATTGATTTAACAAATTACACAAAATTCGGCATGAAAAAATACTTCACAATCCACCAGAATTATTTTGCTAATATAATTTCAGTAAAAAGGCCAAAACATTAAAAAAAAAACTTCTTCCTGTAAAATTACCTTAAAGTGAGTTACTAGATTCTGCTAGCGCACGACAGAGTAAATCTCGATATACAGGGTGTTGCATCATGAGAGGGACATAGCTTAATAGGAGGTAGAGAACATCAGTGGTAACCGGAACCTCCCATAGAAATGTCACATTGGGCCTTCATTACGAAGTTACAGGGTGTTAAATAATTTTTGGCCAAACCTGTTTTTTGTCATAACTTTGACAGGGAATGAAATAACGGATTCATATTTGGTACGGCTAATGTACTAACGAGCCCCAAGAGGTACATGTATAAATAAAAATATATCCAGGTCCGGACTCACTATAATTTATGTTTTTTCTTTGCATCAATAAAACATCACCCTGTATATATTTTTTTGAAATTTCGATACGATATTCGAAAAGAGCAAGAAAAAATAAACAAAATGGCCTATTTCATTTTTTTGTTACACCTTCGTGGTTATTTAAATACGTTGTTAAATGTGCAAGAAAATGGATTACAGAACCCTATTAAATGAGAGGCACGTGAAATAAATAGTTTTATAACTAAAATTTGCAAAAATTCTATTGAGCCTAGGTGGTCTGGGTGAATCCTAATTCCGGCACGTTTTAAAGGTCCATTTTGGTAAAAAAACTGTGGTCCTAATAAGTAATCGGGTATGAAATAACAAAATTTTTAATCAATCACAGTAGGCTTGTTCAAAGTGACAGATAATAAAAAGAAATCTCCTAAACAGTTGAATAATTGTTTGTTAGTAATTTAATGTGTCAATAATCCGCATTTAGTTAGTGAAAACTTGTGAAAATATTTTAACTATGCCAGTAAAATTTACAAACGTGGAATATGCTGACATAATATTCATCTATGGTTTCTGTAATGGAAATGGTAGGTCGGCGGAAAGAGAATATCGGCTGCGTTTTCCTGGTCGTCGATGCCCTAATCGTAAAACCTTTAGTACGGTGTTCCAGTATGCAAGACAACACGGAAAGTTTCCTACTTCTGCAGTTGTGGAGCGTGTTTTACAACAAGGTGTGCAGGAACAAAACAATATTATAAACGTAGTTCAAGAAAACCCAAATATGAGCACTAGACGAATCAGTTTGGCAACTGGTATTCCTCATTGGCGAGTATGGAGAACCCTAAAAAGATAACGTTACCATCCATATCATATCCAGCAGGTACAGCGTCTTCAACAAGGCGACGATATCCCCCGCCTGGCATTTTGTCATTGGTTGTCTAACCATCGCCCAGTCATTTACAGAACCTTATTTACGGATGAGGCACAATTTACAAGGGATGGAGTAAACAATTCACGAAATAATCATAAATGGGCACAGGAAAACCCACATGCAGTACGCCAACGCCGTTCGCAACACAGGTTTTCTGTAAATGTTTGGGTCGGACTTGTGAATAGACATTTGACAGGGCCACATTTTTTTGAAGAAAGATTGAATGGTGAAATTTACTTTGATTTTCTTCAAAATATTTTACCGAATATGTTAGAAAATATCGGTATAAGAGGCATGTTTTTTCAGCATGATGGGGCCCCACCACATTTTAACCTTCAAGTAAGAGAACACTTAAACAATGTGTATCCTAATAGATGGATTGGACGCGGGGGTCCACATGAATGACCACCAAGATCTCCTGATTGTAACCCTTGTGATTACTTTTTATGGGGCCACTTAAAAAACGAGGTTTATAGCATTGAAATTGAAAGTAGACAACATTTAATCCAGCGCATCGTTACAACCTGCGACGAAATACGGAATAATCCAGAAATGATACGTCGAGCAATTGGTGACCTTTCTAAACGCGCAAGAAAATGCAGAGAATGTGGGGGAGGACATTTTGAAAATTTACTTTAGTGTCAATTACGTTTTATTTTTAAACACATTTAGTTATTGTTTTGTTATTTATTGTTAATTGAATGGAAAATATTTTTTTTTTTTTTTTTTTTATACATTTATTTAACGTCAGCCTATTTCCGCTACTGAGGCCTAACACCGACGCCTGTAGACGAGCTACCCCCAACCAGGAATTTTGCCGAACCTCTTCCCTTAAGAAGAGTAGGGATCTTTTACTTGCCTAACATTTAATAGACAAGGGACCGACGGCTTTACATCCCCTCCGAAGGATGGTATATCTCCTATACAACCCTCGCCTAAGGTTGTATAGCTTCCGCGCATACACTGATATACAAGCCGCTGAAAGATGGGTGAGGCGAGGACGTGGTCTTCGTTGGAACGGTCACCAATCCAACTACTAACCACGCCTAACGTTGCTTTACATCGCATATCGAAGTATGTACATAGTAAAGACGCACCCATGCTCGCCCCAATATTTTATTTATTTAGATTTTAGTTTTGTTCTCTTTTCCAATTTTTATTAAGTATAAAATGTTGATGATTTTCTTGATCAAAGTAACTGGTTGCTTAGGCCTAAATGGTTTAAATTATCTGTCACTTTTATTCTTTGAACAAGTCTACTGTGATTGATTAAAAATGTTGTTATTTCATACCCGGTTACTTATTAGGACCACAGTTTTTTACCAAAATGGACCTTTAAAACGTGCCGGAATTAGAATTCACCCAGACCACCTAGACTCAATAGAATTTTTGCAAATTTTAGTTATAAAACTATTTATTTCACGTGCCTCTCATTTAATAGGGTTCTGTAATCCATTTTCTTGCACATTTAACAACGTATTTCAATAACCACGAAGGTGTAACAAAAAAATGAAATAGGCCATTTTGTTTGTTTTTTCTTGCTCTTTTCGAATATCGTATCGAAATTTCAAAAAAATATATACAGGGTGATGTTTTATTGATGCACAGAAGAAACATAAATTATAGTGAGTCCGGACCTGGATATATTTTTTTTTATACATGTACCTCTTGGGGCTCGTTAGTACATTAGCCGTACCAAATATGAATCCGTTATTTCATTCCCTGTCAAAGTTATGACAAAAAACAGGTTTGGCCAAAAATTATTTAACACCCTGTAACTTCGTAATGAAGGCCCAATGAGACATTTCTATGGGAGGTTCCGGTTACCACTGATGTTCTCTACCTCCTATTAAGCTATGTCTCTCTCATGATGCAACACCCTGTATAGATAGATACGCTTTATTTGACTTTATTCACATTTTTAATAATATTTGTAGCAAGTCAACAGAGTACATAGATAGTCTGGATAGTTACGAGCCGGCAATTAACAAATCCAATCAATCAAAGCAACAAATGTCTTAACATTAAGTATATCATAAGGATTATATGTATATGTCATATACATATGATTATATGTATTACTACAAATAATGGTAACAATCATACAAGGACGGAATAAAAACAAAATAAATGAAAAAAGACGAAATAAAATAGCAAATAGTCTGCAAGTAAATACATACAATATCCATGCCAATAGGATCAATGTATGAATGTAAGGAGTTCGTAAATATTCATCAACAAAATAAAAGCAGTGCTTTAGGATACATTTTTTCATTTTCGATTTAAAGGTAACTAGATTAACTGCTTGATTTTTATAGGCCAATGACCGTATAAATTTAAATTGGGGCAGTTTCTTTCGCTAGCTGCCAATCGGTATCGTGGGTTCATAAGAAGGCCTGCAGAACAAGTATTGTGTTGGTGGTAATCAGAATGGGTAGAGAAATTGTAGATGTTCTTATGAATTTGGATCAATCTGTAATATATGTAAAGTGAAGGAAGGGGCATAATGCCTTCTTTAAAAATATAGGTTAACAGCATTCTCTAAAGTTGACATTTATTATTTTGTTGACGAAAAGCTTTTATTGCATGTAAAGAATTGCCTCATAAGAAAACTACATAACATAGTTATGAGTGAAAAAGAGACAAATAAATATTTTTCAGTACTTAACGTACGTAAATTCTTTTAGTTTTCTGAAAAAAAAGTACTACTTCAAACTAAGTTGTTCTGTATCATGTGACCAATTAAGGTTATCGTCCAGATAAATACCTCGGAGTTTCACATGGGCATCCATAGTTGGATGTCTATTTGAAGATATGTTGAACTTTTGCGTTTATCCGTGGTTGAGCTTTAATTTTCTCTTGAGATGAAGAGAGATCTAATAAGTTGTTAATGTTTTTATCAGAACACAGCGTGATATCGTCTGCAAACAGAATAGACTTGGTGTGGTTCATACAGTGAGAAAAGTCATTGACATATAGTATGAACAATAGGGGCTCCAAGACAAAACCTTGAGGTACCCCGTATATGGCATTTATAAAATCAGAATTAGGTATTAAAATTATTACAGCCACCTAATATATTTAATAAATTTCTCTATGAAATAGATAAAGAAAGAAGATATATTTTAGTCTATTTCTACATTCCTACCTTATATAAATGACGGGGGCCTACAGTTTATAGTGGGATCCGAACCACTTATTGGGGATAATTTATATTTGAAAATTACTTCGCAGTAGGTGGGACTCGAACTCGCCTCGCTAGGTATGCACAGAGCTACCATCCCACCATTATTCTTATAATGAATCCTCTTTTATTCATTTTATTTTTGTAAGCGGTCTTAGAATGCGCCTAAGATGTTTTAAATTATTTTACTAACTTCCCAGAAACATTTTATTTAAAGTAGCCTTTCTTGCCCCTTTAAAATAAAACAATGCATAACTCACATATTTAGACTCGTATAGAAGAAAATCCACTAGTGAAATGCTGAAAATACCGGTAACGTAATAAGGTTAAAGAAACTCTGCGACTATAAAAATTACAACATCCAGACTGGGTCGAGTCCTCAGATGTATCCCGTAGGAGTGGTTTTATTTCATTCAAATTGCACCCTGTCGCCGCGTTGCAAATTCTGGCGAAAATACTGGTGTCACTGTATCGATAAATTTTGCCGCCGGGTTGCGGAGTGAAAAGATAGCACTAGAAATAGTTAGCTAGTTATATAGGACGCTGCGCGTCTTGAACTTTCACGGTAATGGAAAATAAAGCTGGTTTACAATATCGTAGATAAAATTACACTATCTATGTATAGCCAAGTAACATTTTATAAAATTATTATGCTTTTTACGCTCTCGTAAAATATGAATAGAGGATCTTGCGATATAAAATCATACGTGTAAAATATGGCATTTGTTATAGGTTCATTCTATTAAGGCTTTAAAATTTTCTAACATTAATACGCTTTTGTTAGCTTCACCTGGATGTTTGTTTGTTTGTTAGTTTGTTTTCTTGCTATGGAATATTTGTACGTGATTCTCACCTTCAAAACGTCAGATCAAACTGAAATTTGCACACTTATCAAGTACCGATGACAATACAATAATTTGACAACTTTGTTCTAATTTCCTCACCAGGATCACCTGGATAAAATAGAATATAAAAGTGAATAACCTATTGTGAAGATTTTGGTGGAGGCGCCGGCACAGCTGTTAATATTATATATTTTATAAATTATAGTTTAAATTTAAAAAAATAGCAAACCGAACTAAAAAGTAAAAAATGAAAAATTATAGTTTAAAAAACTAAAAAAACACGCTTTAATAGCAAACCTAACTAAAAAGTAAAAAATAATGTTTAAATATTATTGACAAAAAATTCATTTAATTGTAAAAAGCGTGAGGTGCTTTTTGCTATATTTTATAATTCTACTTTTATCAATAGCTACCAATAAAATATTTATAACAATTGATATCAAGCACCCCACGCTTTTTACAATAAAATGAATTTTTTGTCAATAATATTTAAACATTATTTTTTATTTTTTATTTCGGTTTGCTATTAAAGCCTGTTTTTTTAGTTTTTTTAAACTATTTTTTTTTTATTGACAATAACATTGGAAAGTGGTTTTCACATTGTATGGTAAATGTTTGTTCACTTTTCACAGTAATTATTATTATTATTATTATTACTGTGGGAATATATTATTTTTAGGAAAATTGTTGCCCACTCGCAACGTTATAAGTAGTCCAATTTTTTATTTTCAATTTGTGTATAATAAAAGCATTTGTTATTCACCCAAACTCACAATTGACAATAGATTATATAAGTATTAATTGTGCCGATTTATATAACCTACAAAATGTTTTAAAGACATTTGAAATCCATGGCCTACTTTAAGAGTTCTGGCGGAAAATATCGAAAATGCGGAAAACGTCTAGGCCAAATATCTCCGTTATTTGAAGAGATATGAGAAAAATTCGAAAGGCGAAAATTTTGTACAAAACAGGGTGTTTCAGCGGGGTTTTATCTAATTTTTCTCAAAACCGCTGTATTTTGAAATTTACTCTTCAGGCTGTTAAAAAAATTATTTTGAAACGGGCGGGAAATGGCGCCATTAAATAGAGTATTTTCCTCCCTTTTCAACGATATATCACGTGCCATATTTATTCATTGGTACTACGTTAGTCATTATAAAAACATTTTTTAAAACCAATAAATTTTTTTTTAACAAGCATTATACTTGCCGTGGAGAAGTATGATTAAATAAAACGATAAAATAATTCAATAAGTTGTTCAAATCTTTGCTATAATAAAACATTAACACAATTAAGAAGAATAAAGTAAATTCAGGTAAGAAGAACAAAATAATAATCAAGAAAGCAACATGGAACAATTATGAACAGAGTATTCGCAGTAATGCCAATATATAGAGGTCCTCCATAAAAGCGTTACTCCTTGCCCAGAAAGTTAAAATGTCTTTACCAATTAATTTAAGTTAATATCCATTTGTTTGTATTTCATGATTTCACTATTATTTCAGTTATTTTAAAATAGTTGGCTATGAACAAACTTGACAATTTAATTTTTTGACAGATCATCTCAGTTAATACTTAAACTCTCACTCAGTCACACTCGTTTAAGTATTTAGAATTTTCAAAAATGATTTTCACTCACATTGATCGTTATAGTATGTTCGCCACATATTGCCAATGCAATTTTAACTCTGGATTAGCTCAAGTAGAATATAGAAACAGATTTCCATAAGCACTACAACCGAATAAAATTCTGTTCAGAAAATTAGCTACGAAACTGAAAAATAATGGTTCATTTTTAAAGAAGAAGACAATGTTTAACAGTGTTACTGATAATGTAAATAAGGTAAACCGAGTTATTAATTATGTGAGGAATAAAAATAGAGAAAATTTGGAAACATCATTAAGAGAAATTCAAATTGCTTGTCATATAAATAAAACAAGTGCTAGAAAAATTTTAAAGAAAAACGGTTACCGGTGTCAAAAAAGTTCACAATTTACAAGCGGGGGACAAACCAAGGAGGACGACTATTTGTAGGTAGCTGTTGGAAGAGAAGTGTGCCGATCCATTAATATGTAGTAAAATATTTTGGTCCGACGAGGCAAATTTTTCCAATAATGGATTTTTTAATCGCAATATTCATTACAAATGAAATACACACTGGCATAGACCGACTGGGTTTCAAAATCGTTTTTCAATAAATGTGTGGATAGGTATTTTAGGCACCAATTTAACAGGTCCTTATTTTTATAATGGTCACCTCAGTGGTCAAAGGTATCTAAACTTTTTGAGGAATGAATTTAATGAATTCTTAGATGACCTACCTTTGGAGAATCGACACAACTTTCAATATTTTCAACAAGATGGAGCTCCTCCCCACAGTTCCCAGATTTGCCTAGATTATTTAGATGAAGTTTTGTCTCAACATTGGATAGGTACCAATGGATTTATTCGATGGTCCTCTCGTTCTCCAGATATAACCTCAATGGATTTTTTCTATGGGGGTATATTAACGATAAGGTGTTTTCTACGACACAGCAAAATGTAGAGGACCTAAAAGCTCGAATTCAACAGGCATGTATTACAGTTCCCCCGAAATGCTGAGTGATGTTTTAAATGCAGTGCCTCGCCGCGCTCGATTGTGCATAAGAAATCGCGGTGGACACTTTGAACACTTGATATATCGTTGAAAAGGGAGGAAAATACTCTATTTAATGGCGCCATTTCCCGCCCGTTGCAAAATAATTGTTTTAACAGCCTGAAGAGTAAATCTCAAAATACAGCGGTTTTGAAGAAGATTAGATAAAACCTAGTTGAAACACTCTGTTTTGCAAAAAATTTTCGCCTTAGAATTTCGAACCTAGACGTTTTCCGCATTTTCGATATTTTCCGGCATAACTCTTAAAGTAAACCATGGATTTCAAATTTCTTTAAACCATTTTGTAGGTTATATAAATCGGCACAATTTTCGTAAAAATATTTTTTTTTGTACGACCGATATTAAGTGAGATATTCTAGAGGGCCTTGATAAAATGGACAGCCTGTATATATATATATATATATAAATATACATATGGCTTTCAATTTATATCTAGACAATCATAAAATATAATTAAATTGGGGAAATACATCAAAGCAGAGAGGGAAAAGAGAAAAACAGACAACTAGACCAGAGAAAGAGAAAAAAGAGGAGAGCAGAAGGATAGAGTAGGAGGCAGAAGAAAAAAAAGAACGTTTTATTGGTTCTACATTAAATATTTTTTATATGCCTTTTTAAAACTTTCACATATAAGGATTAGCACATCAAAAGGTAATTTATGTATACAGGTAGCGATGTTGACCTTTTGAAAGTTTCCTTAGTATGTTAAGGTACAGTAGTGCTTGCGTCTAATATTGATCAGCGCAAAGTGACAGCTTGTTGAGGAGATAAGGTGATGACTTAAATTCGAAAATTTTATGAAAAAAAAACAAGCCATGTAAAGTTTACGACGATTGTACATATTCAGCCAACCTGCAGTTTGCAGTTTGTGAAATATTCTTTGACGACGTTGAATTCCAAAAGTTAAACAAAGGCAAGAATTATGTACTTCTTGAGTACGTCATTTAAAAGTAGAATATTATTAATATTTAAAAATTCTCTAATTTGTAATTATAAATTTTTTTAAAAAATTTTTGATAAAACAGGTAAAACACATAAATCTTAGGTGACTTAATTGATAAGGTTGATTAATTTTAGGAAATACTAAAGCCCTTTTCCAGGTTTTAGGGAAGTAGTTTCTAGGTATACACTCGTTAAAGGTATGTGCTAAAAATGGAACTGTATAGACAGCATAAATGTATTCATGTTGAATTTAATTTATCATATCCATAAGTTTTTGATTTTAAGTTTTGAATTATTTTAATAACATCTAAATCAGATATCTGTTTAAAAGAAAATAAACCGTCTATACCTTCTTTAATGTTGGTACTATAAAAATTAATTAACTAATCTTTAGGTGCCTTATTATTATTTGAGGAATTAACAAAAAAATCATTGATAGTATCCATATTATTTAACTGTTCAGGTATCGTGATATGTCGGTTTTTACAAATATACAAGGTGGGGCAATGTGCGTCGGACCTCGATATCTCGAGATTTACGATAGCTAGAAATTTTTTAAAAAATTGCAGGTAAACTAGATAAAAAGTCTATAACTGGAAATTATCTTCGAACATACAGGGCGAGCCAAGACGAAATTACAGGACCAAGTGCCTTTTTTTAAAATGGAATGCTATGTATATCTGTAAATTTTTTGAATCCTCTTTCTAGGCTCTATTCATTTCTATATTAGCATTGAATATCTCTCAACCACTTGGATGTAATGAATTTTTTTGTTGAAATAATGCAATCTGCAGATGGATATTTAAAAAATAACCAGTCACAATTATGAGTTTTAAGAAAAACTTATGTGAATACCAGTTACGAGACATCTAATTAATGTTTTTGGATCATTTTCATTTCCTAAAATGTACAGGGGGCCAAACATTATTTTTCAATTAAGAACAATTTATATTGAATTTTCTCAATTTTTTCAAATATTTTTCGACGATGTGATGTACAAGTGAAAAACGAACATTTTTGTAAGTGCTTCCCTATGGCTCATTACAACCATTTTCGTTTTATAAATAAATGTTTATTTTTGAATTAAGAACTTTTTAAATTGTACTTTCTGATTTTTTTTTTCAAATGGAACACTCTGTATATTTTTCGACGATGTGATGTAGAAATGAAAAACGAACATACTTTCCTATGACTAATTGAAACCATTTTCGTTTTATAAATAAATAAGTGTCAAATTCAAGAATAAACTAAACAAGATGCTCCCTCAAATAATTCATCAGAAAAGTTTATAATAGGTGTTCGACGTGTAATTTTGAAATGAGGTCATTTAGTACCTTTTCTTCCAATTCATTGAAATGAGTAAATAATAATTAACCGGTCCTTTACTGTAATGTTTTTTTGAGCTTTTATCATACTTATCGGTCGTTACAAATTGTATTGAATTTAAAATATTTGGAATGAATTTTAATAAAGTGGAACTTGTAGACATACCTTTTATTTTGTGCGAGCCAAACAGAAATTGTTTACTTGCCAATAGAGTTTATCACCAACGTTATCCTGAAAGAAGGATTCCTGATGTTAGCAGCTTCCAAAACCTTCTCGATAGATTTATGGAAACTGGAAATGTCGAATATAAAAATGTGAAAGAATAAAACGTGTTGTGAATGAAGAAAATGAGTTTTTGTGGTGCTGGCAACGGCTGAGAATCCCCATGTTAGTCAAAGAGAAGTAAGCTCATTAGTAGGACCGTCTCTGTGGGTCGAATCTTAAAAACAAATAAGTTGCATGCATATAATATTCAAATGCACCAGGAATTATCTGATGACGATTTTCAAAAGCGCTTACAATTTTGTAATTGGGCCAGAGGTGAAATGCAACATGATGTCAACTTCTTCAATACTGTTTTAGTCAGTGATGAGGCAACATTTCATAAAAATTTGTTAATATTCACAATTTCCATTATTATGCTTCGGAAAATCCTCACTTTTTTATGCAAGTTGATAACCAACACAGATGATCTATAAACGTTTGGGGAGGAATTATTGGAGAACATGTAATAGGGCCACATTTCTTTGATGGTACATTAACTGAATCTATTTATCTTTATTTTTTGGAAAACTATCTGCCACAATTATTGGTAAATCTCTCTGAAAAAATTCGAAATAAGATGTGGTTTCAGCAATATGGTGCTCCACCACATTATTTAAATGCAGTTAGAGACCACTTAAATAATACCTCCCTAATAAATGGATTGGAAGAAATGGACCCACTAAATGGCCTGCTAGATCCCCAGATCTTACAAAAATGGATTTATTTTTATGGGGATACGTGAAGAAAATCGTTTATAGGGACACACCAACAACAGTACAAAATATGAAGGGAAGAATGATAACTGCCTTTACATCTATCACACCGGCAGTTTTAGGAACAGTAGGAAGCTCATTTCAAAGGCGCATGAAGATGTGTGTCAATCAAAATGGGCAACAAGTGAAACATTTATTATAATTTTTTCTACTGAATTATTTGAAGAAACCTCTTTTTTTAAGTTTATTTTTGAATTTTGTAATTATTGCTCGATAAAACGAAATTGGTTGCAGTTAGCCCTAGGGAAGTACTTACAAAAATGTTCGTTTTTCATTTCTACATCACATCGTCGAAAAATATACAGGCATTTGAAAAAATTGAGAAAATTCAATTTAAAATGTTCTTAATTGAAAAATAATTTTTTGGCCACCTTGTACATTTTTAGGAAATGAAAATGATTCAAAAACGTTAATTAGATATCTCGTAACTGGTATTCACATAAGTTTTATTTAAAACCCATAATTGTGACTGTGGTGATTTTTTTAATATCCATCTGCAGATTGTATTATTTCAAGAAAAAAATTCATTACATCCAAATGATTGGGAGATATTCAATGCTAATATAGGAATGAATAGAGCCTAAAAAGAGGCTTCAAAAGATGTACTGATATACATAGCATTCCATTTAAAAAAAAGGCACTTGGTCCTGTAATTCCGCCTTGGCTTGCACTGTATGTTCGAAAATAATTTCCAGTTATAGACTTTTTTATCTAGATTCCTTGCAATTTTTTAAAAAATTTCTAGCAATCGTAGAACTGGAGATATCAAGGTCCGACACAATATTGCCACACCCTGTATATGTTTTTTTTAAATCCACTCCATTTGTCCTTTGCATTACAATTACTAAAGTTATATCTTAAATAAGCATTAATGGCAGTATTATTTAAATTTCGGAGTTGTTTATAATAAGACCAGGGAGCATTTTGTCCGGTTTGTTTGAATTTTGACAGAGCTTTGTTACGTAGTTTCTGCATAAATTTAATATTATCCGTAATCCATGGAGCATAATAATAATATGTCTTTATTTTTCTTGTGATAGATTATTTACAAAAGATTGTTTTTTCGAGGAGGGCGATGTTCAACTATGCTGCTCTTCCACGTAATCCCATAACTTCTTTTAGCACATTTTATAGTTTTCAAAATTAATATGCCTTAACGCTCTGTAATTAAATATCCTTTCCAGTTCTTCAGTGATATTAAACGTTATTAATATTATATAACAATAGTAGTATCGGCGTACCATGGTTGAGAAAACTATTATAGCCGTCGCACCTTGTACAAACATAGCACTTGGCTATGAACCTTTCTCAGCTTTGGTTTATATCATCATAAATATTTTTTTTAGAATATTTATCGGTTAATAATGATTTTTATAACCTTTTACTTAAATCAAAATCAATATATACATTATCTATTGATATAAAATTTACAAGCACTTAATTTATGAGTTAGATTTCTGTTGTGAGCGTCGCGTCGTTCCACCCTTGAAAATAATATTTCCAAACAAACAATATGTAATTTTAGATATTGTATATATACCTACTTGGTATCGATTTTACAACAACACGCACGTGGCAGGTCAATTTAAAATCACAAAACCGCCGTTCTGGTAAGTGGGAAATTTCCAACGCGTTTATCCCCAGTAGTTTAACGGAAACTTTCACACTTGCCAATCTTGATACGAGACCTATTATTAATACATTTTGGAGTTGTGATTCCTTACTTTTGCTACTACTATTCTAAATTTTGACGTGGACTATTTATTATTTATCTAAATTTTAGCGAATTGATTGATAAACAAGCCGTCCAAATTTACTGGGTGCATTTGGCTGCTATTTAAAAAATAAGTGCAGGCTGAATAGGCATGGCGTGCCCAGACTGTATCGTAAGCACTTCAGTAGGCAGCTATGTATTAGACTAAGAGCTGGCGGCCGCGGAGGTACTACGACATTACCTCGGGCTGGAATTTTGTGAAGTGGTTGGGGGGGCCATGAGGAAGTGCCATCTGCAAGGATTTTGCTCAAAACCCCTGCAAAGGACACGTCAGATGAAAAATGAAAAAATCCTTGCTCAAAAAATGATCATACCTCCGGCTGAAAATTTGCACATTACCTGTTTAAAAGTCACAGATAACGTATGTAAATCGTCAGACGTCTCGGTCGCTGCCAAAGGGGTGTCAGACACCCTCAAAGTTGTAATTTTTTTTTCAAAATTTTTTTTTTCTTACCTCCGTCTGACGTTTTAACATATTGCAACAGAGACCATTTTAAGCACATTTTAAAATCGTCAGACGAAAATACCGCTGCGAAGTCCCCCTACAATGTTCACAAAGTTCCGACCCACATGGAACGTATATTTTTTTTTTTTTTCGAAAAATAATTTTCATTACCTCCGTCTGACGTTTTTACATATTGTCGTAGAGACATTTTTAAGCATATATATAAATCGTCAGATGAAAATACAACTGTGGAATTCCTCTGCAATACCGCGAATATCCAGCTCATTCAGTCTTGGATGCGCTCCATATTTTCAATAATAATAATTCAATTTCAATAAATCAAAAAAAATATTGAAACAATATACGGTATTCATTTTATGGTTTCAAAAAAATTTAAAAAATCGATTTCTCAACCAGCTGTAGCTGAAATTATTAGTTTAAGTGAACCAGAAGATTCTGCCAAAAGATGAGAATTTCCTGTAGAGTGAAAGATTCAGCGCAATCCAACTTTTTATGGAAAATCACAAAATAAAATATAATTTTTGTGACAAATAAGTCAAAAATAATATTTTAACGGGCGGCATAGTATTTTTTAATTTTTTTGAGTGATTGTGAAACAGAAAACTCTTGATATTTTTTCGACAAAATAAATCGTTTACCTAGAAAAAATTCAAACAAATTGAAAAAGTGAATAGTGTCCAATCTTTAACTATTTTTCTGTGAAGGAACACAAATCAGTTTGTAATAGCCGTAATTTGTTGTAAAATAAAAAGTGAAAATTGTTATAAATTGACCCATTCGGAAAAGAAAAGATTTCTCCCCATTTTGCGAAAAAATCAATTGTTTCGCCATGAAAAATTAATTGAAGTTTGGAGAATGCTCACTTTTTCAATTTGTTTGAATTTTTTCTGGCTAAACGGTTGATTTTATTAAATAATATCAAGAAAATTTTTCGTTTCAAAAAACTTAAAACATACATCTCGCCTGAAAAATTTTCTTTTTGACCTATTTGTCACAAAAATTTTACGTAATTTTGTGATTTTTCATCAAAAAACAATTGCGGACGATGCTCCACATCACCTAGAGCGCTTATCTTTGATCAAAATCTCTATTTCATCGTCAGTAAACTTTTTACGGGATGCCAAGTTAGAAAATAGCAAATTACTTTATTTTGAAATATCCCAATATGTAATAATGTAGGCTGGATATTCGCGGTATTGCAGAGGAATTCCACAGTTGTATTTTCGTCTGACGATTTATATATATATATATATATATATATATATATATATATATGCTTAAAATTGTCTCTACGATAATATGTAAAAACGTCAGACGGAGGTAATGAAAATAATTTTTCGAAAAAAAAAAAAAAATACGTTCCATGTGGGTCGGAAATTTGTGAACATTGTAGGGGGACTTCGCAGCGGTATTTTCGTCTGACGATTTTAAAATGTACTTAAAATGGTCTCTGTTGCAATATGTTAAAACGTCAGACGGAGGTAAAAAAAAAAACGACAACTTTGAGGGCGTCTGACACCCCTTTGGCAGCGACCGAGATGTCTGATGATTTACATACGTTATCTGTGACTTTTAAACAGGTAATGTGCAAATTTTCAGCCGGAGGTATGATCATTTTGTGAGCAAGGATTTTTTCATTTTTGAGTCGTCTGACGTGTCCTTTGCAGGGGTTTTAAACAAAGTCCTTACAGATGGCACTTTCTCATGGTGCCCCCAAACACTTCACAAAATTCCAGCCGGAGGTAATGTCGTAGTACCTCCGCGGCCGCCAGCTCTTAGTCTATATGTGAGACAACACGTCTCTAATCGCAGGAAATGGTTTTTAATCTACATAAGACAATTTAAAGAATGCGAATATAACTTTAAAAATACATAAACCAAGTACTAAATTTCACAATATTTACAGTTTTAAACGTAGCAAAATATTATTAATTCTTCTGAAAACGAAGTGAAATTTTGCTATTAGTTGCGCACACATAGAATTCTTAAACACTTCGTTGGCGAACCAAATAACATCCAAAGAGCCGTTGCCGGGCCCGGCTCTGACCATCCCAGTAAATATTAATCCCAGCCCGGAATTAATATGCTTGTGACAAATAATACCGTACTTTCACCCTACAGAGTCCTAATTACTTCTGCACCCACTGCTGTTGTTAATATGCATGTAATATTATTTAACCCTTGACGTATGCGAGCTTCAGGGTACCCACAGTGTGTTCATTTTATTGGAAATTATAGGTTGTTGTGCCGCTCGGTCATTTATCATAGCAACTGCGCATTACACCGGTTACACTCTGTTGGTTGGTGTGTTTTATTTAATTATTTGCCTGATTGATTGAAGCTTAAAATGTCTTAGTTCGGGAGACTTTAATTCCTCTCTCTAGAAAATTGTGCCGATTTATATAACCTGCAAAATAGTTTAAAGACATTTGAAATCCATGGCCTACTTTAAGAGTTATGGCGGAAAATATCGAAAATGGGGAAAACGTCTAGGCCAGATATCACCGTTATTTGAAGAGATACGAGAAAAATTCTAAGGCGAATTTTCTTTGCAAATCAGAGCGTTTCAACGAGGCTGTATTTTGAGATTTACTCTTCAGGCTGTTAAGAAAATTATTTTGAAACGGGCGGGAAATGGCGCCACTAAATAGAGTATTTTCCTGCCTTTTCAACGGTATATCACATGCCATATGTATTCATTGGTACTACGTTAGTAATTATAAAAACATTTTTTAAAAGCAATACATTTTTTTTAACAAGCATTATACTTGCCGTGGAGAAGTATGATTAAATAAAGCCATAAAATAATTCAATAAGTTATTCAAATCTTTGTTGTAATAGAACATTAACACAATTAAGAAGAATAAAGTAAATTCAGGTAACAAAAACACAGTAATAATCAAGAAAGCAACATGGAGCAATTATGGAAAGAGTATTCGCAGTTATGCCAATGTATACAGGTCCTCCATAAAAGCGTCACTCCTTGCTCAGAAAGTTAAAATGTCTTTACCAATTAATTTAAGTATAATATCCATTTGTTTGTATTTCATGATTTCACTATTATTTCAATTATTTTAAAATAGTTGGCTATGAACAAACTTGACAATTTAATTTTTTGACAGATCATCTCATTTAATACTCAAACTCTCACTCAATCACACTCGCTTAAGAATTTAGAATTTTCAAAAATTATTTTCACTCACATTGATCGTTATAATATGTTCGTTACATATTGTCAATGCAATTTTAACTCTGGATTAGCTCAAGTAGAATATAGAAACAGATTTCCACAAGCACTACAGCCGAATAAAACTCTGTTCAGAAAATTAATTAATGGTTCATTTTTAAAGAAGAAGACAAGGTTGAACAGTGTTACTAATAATGTAAATAAGGTAAACCGAGTTATTAATTATGTTAGAAATAAAAATACAGAAAATTTGGAAACATCATTAAGAGAAATTCAAATTGCTTCTCATATAAATAAAACAAGTGCTAGAAAAATTTTAAAGAAAAATGGTTGCCGATGTTATAAAGCCAAAAAAGTTCCCAATTTACAAACGGGGGACAAATCAAGGAGGACCACTTTTTGTAGGTGGCTGTTGAAAAAGAAGCGTGCCGATCCATTAATATGTAGTAAAATACTTTGGTCCGACGAGGCAAATTTGTCCAATAATGTATTTTTTAATCGCAATATCATTACAAATGGACTTCTGAAAATACACACTGGCATAGACCAACTGGGTTTCAAAATCGTTTTTCAATAAATGTGTAGATTAGGTATTTTAGCCACCAATTTCATAGGTCCTTATTTTTATGATGGTCACCTCAGTTGTCAAAGGTATCTAAACTTTTTGAAAAATGAATTTAATGAATTCTTAGATGACCTACTTTTAGAGAATTGACACAACTTTTAATATTTTCATCAAGATGGAGCTCCTCCCCACAATTCCCAGATTTGCCTAGATTCTTCAGACGAAATTTTGCCTCAACATTGGATAGATATCAATGGATTTATTCGATGGCCCCCTCGTTCTCCAGATATAACCCCAATGGATTTTTTTCTATGGGGGTATATTGAAGGTAAGGTGTTTTCGACGACACTGGAAAATGTAGAGGACCTAAAACCCCGAATTCAACAGGCATGTATTACAGATACCCTCGAAATGCTGAGTAATGTTTTAAATGCAGTGCCTCGCCGAGCTCGATTGTGCATAAGAAATCGCGGTGAACACTTTGAAGACTTGATATGATATCTTAAAACTTATTTTGAGGATTAGATAAATATTAATGTTCTGTGTGCTATATTCTGTTTATTATTAATTTGTTTTTGTTACGTGAATTTACTTTATTCTTCATAATTGTGTTAATGTTTTTTTATAGCAAAGATTTGAACAACTTATTGAATTATTTTATCGTTTTATTCAATCATACTTCTCCACGGCAAGTATAATGCTTGTTAAAAAAATGTATTGGTTTTAAAAAAATGTTTTTATAATTATTAACGTAGTACCAATGAATAAATATGGCATGTGACATATCGTTGAAAGGGAGGAAAGTACACTACTTAAGGGTGTCAAGAAAAATTGTTAAAGAAAATAGTGCTAGGAGTTCGTAGAACTGGTTCGATTCCGGAGTCTGAATCTGCCTGCTCCCCGGATCTCACCACAATCCGTCTCTAATGCCTCAATCTGCCTACTCCTTAGAGCGAAGAGCGAGTTCGCAAAAGTTTAACTACTAACGCTAAAAAAGTGATTTTGGTCAGTGCATTATTCGGCGAAACCAGTTGATTTTTTATTATCTAAAATAGACTTTATGTGTTTTCTTAACTTCACATCTATACTGCGGCCACTCTGACCTATATACAGGGTACGCCACTTAAAACTCCACAGACCATTAACTTCTTTATTTTTAAAGCGACGGCCGTGTCCAACATATCAAACTGTAGGTATTTTTAAATTCTTTACGTACACAGACAGAGAGATTAAAAAAAGAAAAAATTGTTACGAAAATAAACTTAATTTCACTGAATATTTTTTTACCTCACACTGCATATGGATATATATTATAGCTGTTTGATAAAAGCTATAATAAAATTCATATACAGTGTGAGGTAAAAAAATGTTCACTGAAATTAAGTTTATTTTCATAACAATTTTTCAAATTTTTTTTAATCTCTGTATGTGTACTTAAAGAACTTTAAAATACCTACAATTTGATATGTTGAACCCGGCCGTTGCTTAAAAAATAAAGAAGTTACTGGTCTGGGGAGTTTTAAGTGGCGGACCCTGTATACGGCATCACAGTCGTCACACTTTATTTCATATACCCCCGATTTTTTTATACTTTCTGTTTTTCTCAACAAGCGACGTAAATTAAACTATATTCGGTGATATTGTATTAATGTCTAATTTATTTAATCTATTACATACTTTGCAAGTTGCGAACCTTATTTGCATAATTTATACTATGCCATTTTTTGTTTTCTATATTTTGTTCGTTATGTGTAAGTATGTTTTTGTAATAATTTTCTTTGTTTATTTTTTATAAATATATCAATAAGTGAATAAGGTTTGTAAATTTCTTCTACAAACTTAACCGCTCTGTTACCAAAACTGGGTTATATACATACAAGTGATATTATGTATGACTGGAAATAATTCTATTACTCTTATAAACCGCTTATAGGTTTTAATCCTATAAAGGTAATGGGACCAATATTTAGTCACGCAATATACCTCAGGGCTGCGGAATAGTAAGCAACACCAACAGATCGGTGACCTGTGTCATTTTTTATGTAACGATTTCGCTTATATTTACGCGATAAGAGATATCTATATTATTTGCGCATTATGTTTTACTTTAAAATGTTTCTAAGGTGCTTACTTTCCATGCACTTATATTTACGTTTTCTCTCTTTCACACATTGTACGGGTAACATTTATAAAGCATCTTCTTTTTTATATATCAACAAAACTAGATGTAAAATATCATAATCTGTCGATTTATTGTATATTTTATATGAATGTTAAACATTTTAAAGGACAACCTTAGCAATTTTTGAAACTGAGTTCACTGTTTAGGTATATGCAACTTGCAGTAATACTGCTTCGCGAAAGGCTCGATAGTATACTATGCCAATACCTGTGTTTCATAGAATCATATTAAAGGTTGTCTTCATGTACTGTGAGAAGCGCAATATATGTTTAAGACAGATTATACAACTATGCGCAGTGCCAATCTTGATACCAATAACTACAGCAGTTTAATTACTTCCACGTACAGTGGAAGTATAGTAACGAAAAAAAATAATTTTTTTTTTGGTTGATATAGGCTTAAAATGTCATGAAACGTCGAGATTTTAAATTTGAGCGAAAGAAATTTCCTGTCTGTCGGTGTATCTGTGTGTCTGTAGGTCTGTCGGTCTGTCTGTCGGTCTGTCTGTCGTCTATCTGTCTGTAACTTTTTTTGTGCGCACGTTTACTCTGGAACAGTTTATGATATTGATTTGTAATTTGGTACACTTATGTATTGTAACGAGATCTGGAACTAGATTATATTTTGGTCTAATTCCATTAAAGGGTTCGGGGGTAAATAGGGTAAATAAGGGTAAATAAGAGTAAATAGACAAATCAAGCAAGTAAGAGTCCATAAAATTGCAATTTAGAGCATATACGAAAAGTTAAGGTCTCAACATTTTTTTTGGCACCAGCCACCCCATCACTATCACCCCCAATACTACCCCCACACTATTATGAAAGGGAGTAAAAAAAATTAAAATGTGATTAGTGTATATACAAATTCGAAACGTCTAAAAAAATTTGTTAGCGTTAGCTACCCCCTCTACCACCCCCATTGCAAACTTCCACCCTATTATTGAAGGGGGTAAAAAAAATTAAAATGTAATTCAGTGTGTATACAAGAACGAAACGTCAAAAAAAATTTTTTGGCGTTAGCTACCCTCTATCACCCCCATTGCCACCCTTCACTCTATTATTAAAGGGGGTTAAAAAAATACTTCCGCTATTTATTTTTCGATTGCAACAGACACTGGACCGCTAGATGGCGCCTGCTGACTATTTTACATGTCGCTATCCCAAAGATACCGAAATGTACTATATAGTCAAGAGATCCTCGTGTCGGTGGTCACATGCCTACCTTGCACTGATGGGAGCCAACAGCTCGAAACTGCACTCTGCAAGTGGTGTGGACGACTGGCACGCGAGCTCCTTTAAGTAGGATCAGTCTTTCGGCTGGTGTTTGTTGGAATCGAAGCAATAGCGTTTTGATGGTAATATGCCATTATTACACTTAACGCGCCAGGCTTGTAACTTGTAATTCAGCGTTCGGCGGGGCACATAGCCCGGAGAGTAGCTGTTGGTTGCAGTCTGGTTACGTTCCTTATAGTAAAATAAGGATTTTATAGAGGAGTTTGCGACTAAAAATATTATGTTTCAAGGGTACACGTTGTAAAGAAATTGGCAGTTGATGTTGTAAGAAACTTATGTAATTTTCACGGTTTAGAGTCGGTGGTAATTCGTAGGAACCAATGATTTTGCCATTAATTAAATGAAAAACAAAGCATATTTTTAACGAAATTGTAATACTTGTAGCTATTTTAGAATGACTCCCTATTGTACTCTAACTGCAATAACTGCTCTTGGAAAAAGAACACATACCATTTTGAAATCTAGATAAAATGGACAAATTTTTAAGATGAATTTTCAGATTTGTGTAGTGCTTTTTCTTACACGACGAAGATCAGACAGAGTTTGATGACGAAAAGTTGGCAGAACCCAAACCTGAATTTTTTTTCCAGTCCAAAAATAATCATTATCGACAATAAGTTTTCTACGTACTAGTCTTCAGTAACATCTATCAAGAAAAAATAGTTAAAATAAAACTCCATTTGCAGACATGGCACAAAAGAATGACCTACGATAGTGGTTTTCTGTAATTTGAAGAAAGTGCTCGTATCTCGGAAATCGTGAGATTCTTGTCTATTACCAGTTTCAGGATTATCCACCTGACATCTGACACCCTGTACTCTATACAACTCCTTAACAGAAACTACTGCAATTAATAAATTACCAAATGATAGTTATGTTATAATATATAAATATGTTATAATATTAAACGTGTTAAAGACTGTTGAAATTTCCAATTCTCTATTTTGCAAAACAACGTACTGCAGTAATTCATCATCTTTAAGTTTGTCAAACAGCTCGCTTTGATGTTTTGTTGACCTATCATAATGGCACTTAAAGTTCCATCTAAAATTACAGTAAGTTTACGTGATTCGATTGTCCCTCATCAAGTGTTTTCAACGTTTTGTTTCATCAGCTTATTCTATTGTGTTCCTCTATGCTTTGCTTGTGGAGAACAAACCGGTCACATTCTTAAACGAATGCGATGAGTTGTCGGTTCTTTTAAGCCGTAGATAACCTCAAATATCTTAATGTCACTTTTTCTATTGTCGAAATATTTTGGATTTATCTGCAGAGAAAGGGGAGACGATTTGTCACTTTTCGGGATTATTAATTCTAACGTTTCTGAGATGTTACAAATTGATAGAAAATTGAAATTTCCGAAATGATGAATTAGCGTAGGTGTCTCAAAATAATACGTTTTAACTTATGTACGTGAATCGGATGACTAAAAAGTTAATGGACTGAAGATTTATAGACAAAATGGGCTGTAATTCTATATTAAATAAGCAATTGAAAGGCATTAACTAAATTCATTGATGTTACCAATTCTTCTGTTCCAACAAGTGTGTTAGTGTATTAGAATAGAATAGAATATTTTATTAATCCAGTAAAAGCAATACAGTGTGCTATAGGACAAGTCAAGATTGTACAATTATTTACTATCAAAATAGGAATATAAGTGCAACCACATATACACACATGCATGTACATAATATAATGATTATATTACCTAAATAAATAACTATACACGACAAAAGAATAAAATAAATAATTGACAACTAAACAAATAATATTAAAATAATGAGGTACACGCAAGTATCTAGCAATTGTTATTACAATCCAAATATTCTTGAACAGAGTATGCACACATATTTAAAAGATATTCCTTAACTTCTTTTTTAAATACGTATATGTTTCTTCAATTTTTTTATGTGTGTGGTAAATGATTATACAATTTCAGATCTAAGACATTGTGTGCTTTTGAGGATATATTTAAACGTTTAGTTGGTATATGGAAATTATTTTTACGTGTATTATGAAAATGAATCATTTCATTTTTATCCAATTTATCCTGATTTTTGTATACATATAGTAACAATTCCAAAACGTATGAACTTGGTATAGGAAGAATTTATATTGCTTGAAAAGATTGCGACAGGAATGGCACCCGCTATACAACGTATAATCCGCTTTTGTGCAATAAAAACATCGTGTACACTAGTGGAGATATAGTAATGACATATTAATCTAGACTGAATTTGTCCATAATAAAACAATAACAGACCAGATATATATCCAAAACACTTTTCAAGGTCCTGACTTGAAAACATTTAGAGTGCAATGTACTGGTTAGCTTGCTACAGTGATTACTGAATGTAAGTGTATTGTCAAAAACGATACCGAGAAAAGTCGTGCAGTAGCTTTCCTCAATGTCAACATTATTGATTTTTATGTCTAGGGTGGAAGTATTATTGTTTTGACGGGTGTGGAATGTCATATGGCTTGTTTTAGAAATATTAAAATATAACAAGTGACTACGAAACCAATTACTTAAATGAGCGACAGTAGAATCAATTTTATTTAGAAGTGCAACACGAGATTTTTCAGAAAAAAGAAGCGTGGCGTCATCAGCATATAATGAAATAAAAGCCTCCGTAAGCATATTAGGAAGTTCATTAATGTAAATAATAAATAGGATAGGCCCCAAGACAGAACCTTGCGGCACACCTAGTTTATTATCTAATATGTTTGACGTATAGAAATTTTTTTTTACTTTATTCAGTATACTGTATTTTAACCATCTGGTTTCTTTCACTAAGATAGGAGGCAAACCAATCATATGGTTTACCCCTTATTCCCTATGAATATAACTTATTAAGTAATGTGTCATGCTGAACCCAGTCAAATGTTAAGGTCACAGAAGATCCCGGTCGAACCATTGCCTGCCTCAACTGATTCTAAAACTTGCTCAAACAAGGAATGAACCGCTGTAAGAGTCGAATATCCAGAACGAAAACCATGCTGTTTATCATTTAAAACATTATTTATTTCAAGAAATTTGAGCAGCTGAAATAACATCGCGTATTCACATATCTTTGATATTATAAGTGGAACAGATATTGGTCGATAATTTTCCATATTACTAGTGTCACCTTTTTTAAACACTGGGGATACCAGAGATGCTTTTATTCTAATGGGAATATTCCTTCTGCAAAGGATTCATTTATTAGATAAGTTAAAGGTGTCACAATGAATTGAGCGATTTTTTTTATTAGGTTACTAGAAATATCATCAGAACCAGTTGTACACCAGTAGTGTGTAGATGATGTGAGGGAGATTTGGTTCTTTCTAATTTTGCCTTTTAAATAAATCACAAACAAAATCACATCGAACTAAAAGTTTTTGCATTACATTTCTAAAAGCCAATAAAAGAGAATCACATACGAATTTTTGGGTTTGTCTCGCAAAACTTGAATGTCCTATTTCTATTTAAACGTTCTCTACCTATTTTTCTGAATGATGACTTTTATCTATTGTTAATGATTTTACTGATGATGAATTAAAAATAGCAGGATATAATTTAATCCGCTGCAATTCAAGTAGTAGATATACGGGGTGTACCAATTCACATTAAAAATAATATTGGAGTTTACAATATAAGAACATAAGCTTATAAAAAAATATTCTGGGTATTATCTATTGAATTTAAATTTTTAAATGTCTCTTACTGTTTAGCTGTTATATACAGATCGCCTAGTAGTAATCCAAATGAATTTATAGAAAAGCTTAATGAACAGTTAGAACCCGACATTGCTAGCAAAAAAAAAATATTAATACAATAATTTTAAGAGACTTTAATATTAACTGGAAAAAGACTGACTCCGTAAAGAAAAATCTCGAATTGTTAGTAGAAAATTTTGGTTGTAAACAATTTGTAAAAGACTTCACTTGGGATGCAAATATAACAAGAAGTTTAATAGATTCTGTAATATGTAATAACTTTACATTTAATGTATTTGCAGAAAAAAATTACTAATTAATACGGTTGCTCCATTTAAACAAATCAAAGTTAAAGAAGAAAATAATTTATGGATTAACAATGAATGGGAAGAGATGATATAAAACAAAAATGCAGCTTATAAAAAATGTCTATAAACAAAAGACTAACAAGACTGGAATACAAATAAACGAGAGAAAAACTTAAAGGAATAAATATGTAATAATAAAAAAGTCCAACCTGGCTAAATATATTAAATTGTAATGGGCTTGAATATGATGGCATATACGAAATCTTGAATTAGTAGTGTTCAATCAAGTAATTCAACAAATAAATTCAAATAATATATTGTGTACTTATGAATCGGGTTTTCGAGGTAAACATTCCTGTGAGACAGCTTTACAGTTCATAATATCTGAATGGAAACAACAATTAAGCAAACACGAGTATGTGCTGTATTTATGGACCTTAAAAGGGCTTTCAAAATGATCCATAGGCAAATACTATTATAAAAATTAAAAGTATATGACTTTTCAAATACGGTGCTGTTGCTGCATTTGTTTGAGAGCTATCTTTCAAATCGTAAACAAATAATTAAGATAAATAATAATAAATCCGGACCTATTATAAATAACTTCAGGTGCCCCAAGGAAGCGTCTTTGGGGCACTGCCGTTTATATTGTGTATCAATAATAACGGAAATGTTTTGGAAAAATGTAAAATTAAATTTTTTGCAGATGATACGTTGATATATTATACTGACAATGATTTCAATCAGTTGGTGGAGATAGTACACCTGGAATTAAGCAACGTATCAAATAAATTCAAAGAAAGAAGTAAATGAAATGAAATGAAAATAGATGTTTATTGGTACAAATTGTTTATACAACTCTTTCAAAGAACTAAATAAAAATGTCATTTTAAATAATGAAAATGTGGAACATATAAAAAATATGAAATAATTAGGACTTTTTATTGATAGAGAACTAAAACAAAATGATCGCGTTGACTACGTGTCAAAGAAAATAGGTAAAAAATTGGTATATTTAGAAGTGTCAGTCAGTGCTTATCAGTTGGAAGTAAAATGACCGTATTCTACCATATTTTACATACTGCTATTCACTAACCTATACCTCAAATACTAATATGGAAAGACTACAAAAACTTCAAAATAAAGCAATGTGAATTATTTTAGAATGTAACATGTATACAACCATTAATCTGATGCTAAATGTCTTAAACTAGTTTGACATTAAAACTTATGTTCACGTGCATACAATGATTTTTATTTATAAAATTGTTGATAATGTACTACCAAATTACTTAGAAGACTAAATAAAATGTATACATGATGTCCAGCAATATAGCAACAACATAACATTTACATTAATTAATACAATTTATAAAACCAGTTCTATGAACAGTTTGTTCCATTCTGTTCTTATCCAATATAATATTTTAAAAATTAATTAAAAAATGCTAGCTCTGTAAAAATATTCAAAACAAATGTTCAAAACCACCTTAGATCTTTAAAGTTATTTCTGCTAATGTAGACTGTGGACATAAGTATTTAATATTAGATTTAGGATAGATGTAAGTATGTAATATTCAAATTATCTGAATTTTTCACTTAAAACTGTGACGTGTAATATCCTTGAGATAAATAAACTTCATTTATTCATTCATTCAGTTATTCATTGTAAAGTATAGCATATTATTAGTGTACTTTGGTACGTCGGTTCATTTAAAAAGACATTTCGATTTTGTGGACCATTATTGCTTATCTATGTAGGTCCTCTCCTAGAGAATAAAATTTTAATATGACCTAATAATATTTTACAAATTGTTTCAAAGTGGAAGAACCATTTCTGTCGGAACGTCCCAACCGACTTCTACAAATCTTGTAACTCCCGACTGACAAATCTACATAATATGCACAGTGTGACATGCAGAGGTTTTAGGCAAACAGTGATCTGAACCATATTATAGTGCACCGATTGCAATAACACTAACCTAATTTATCCGTAGCTGTCGGTAAACTTGTGAAGTGCTCTACCAGAATTCCATTCACTTCCCTGAGACTACAATACGAAATTTAGTGGAAAATTCTACGGAATATCTGGCTGATAGCAATCCTGAAAGGGTGGGGCGCCCATTTGAAATTTCAAACGAGTATAAATATTAAATATCTCAGAACTTCTATTCATTACATTTATGGCCTTTAACATTTTTTTAATAAGCTGGTAAAATGAATGTTTAAGAAAAAATAATTATCTTCGGTTTGCCTTTAGCCTTAATTAACATTGAGATAATCAAGATATACTAATACAAAAAACACTTCACAAAACTCCCATAACTATTCATCGTACATTATTTGACATGAAAATTAACATGGTTGAACATACCAGCATAATTTCTATGATTAGACGCATGTTAAAGCAGCAACAAGAACTGTCAGAAGTTCCCGTTAAGTTGGTAAGTTTACTTATCAACAAAGGTGTTTTCCTAACAGCTTTGTGTTGTACTGGAAGCATGTTTTGGCATTACTACAACATTATCGTTAATCGTACGTACAAAATAAACATACTTGGCACGACGGCCCGCCTTGGCAACATTTCATAATATGAATTTAATGGGCTAATAAACTTGCAAATATACTTGTCGTTTTTCACATGCATTTGTTGGACTTGGCTGCATATAAAGAGCATATAAAACTTTACAAAAACTAAAAATAGTCGTTCATCGATTTTGTGTTCATTAGAAGCATGAACCTCGTGGAAATTCATCCATGAATAATGATTGAAGGTAAATGTACATATGTGTATGTTTATAAAGTAAAACTAAAGAAAATTCTATATATTTGAAGAAAGCATGGTGGTGGTAGTGATTAGCGGATATTGGGATTCGTACAACAAAAATGCAATGTCGTCATTTTCGAAACTAATAACTCGAAATACAAGCTTTTTGAGATGTTACTTTTACATATCTACCTTCTGACAAAGTGACAACTCAATCTGTTATATAGTTTCTCGTTGGTTGCCTCTTCAGTTAGTGGTTTAACTCAGAATATGGGATTTTATAACCTAACAAAGATTCGTATCTGAAATTTATTTATATTCAGACAGCCATAGCAGGCAAAATAAAAAAATAATCATTGCCATAATGCTGCTGCATATAATTCCGTATAGGGTTATTCATTGTAAATTACCCACTCTTTATCATCGTTATTTATTGCCTATGGAAAAAAAAGTTTTAAATAAAAGTTGTGCGGTTATGGCTGACTTTTGTTAAAATACTATCAAAAGTACAGTAACGTGCAGATTTCAGGGATTCAAAAAAATAATACATTTTTGGAATGGTCTTTTTTTCCTGATTTCAAAAATATACCATATGTTACCCCTACCATATACCGTTTTTGAGTTATTAAACGTCGAATATCTTAGTTAAGTTAACATTATTAAAGTGAGCTATGAAAATGACAACTATTATGTTTAATAAGTGACATTTCTTTAAAGAAATAATCAAAATGGTTTACAGTGACGAAAAAAAAACCAAATTAATTGTTATATACAAAATAACAAAAATAAACGTGCAGAAAACGGAGCATTTACGGTGTTGTATCCAAATCGTCCAGCACTATCAGAAAATGCGTTCAAATTTTTTTACCGAGAGGTGAATAATACCTCCAGTTTTAGTACAAGAAAGCATGTAGTTCAAGCAAACCAGGAAGAACAGCTTCATATACTGCTTTATTTCGAAGGTAAGTCGAAGCCCTACCCGTTCGAGATTATTTGAATAGTGTATTTCCAACATGGATAGGGAATAATGGGACAATTAAATGGCCACCTAACAGTCCAGATTTCACCCATATCGACTCATTTTTTGAAATTTCTAAAAGATATTGTCAATAATAACAATAATAATATCCAAGTCAATAAGTCATTAAAGACAGGATTCAACTTGAAAAAAATCTGAACGTAAATAATGAAGCCATTTCCGGTGCAATTATAAATATAAGAAGACGTTATCAATTATGCATTGACAATAATAGTGGACACATCGAACATTTTTTATGAGTTATCATTTATTTATATTTAAATTTCCTAAATAAATCTTTGTTATCTATTTTGCATAAATATTTGGACTTTTTCTTCCTCACTGTAAACCATTTTGATTATTTCGTTAAAGAAATGTCGCTTATCAAACATAGTAATTGTCATTTTCATAGCTCACTTTCATAATGTTTTCCATATTTACAGTAACATTCGACGTTTAATAACTGAAAAACGCTATATGGTAGGGATAACACATGGTATATTTTTGAAATCAGGAAACGTAGCCGTAGTATTTTTACAAAAAATGTAACTATCCTTTTGTACTCGAATTAATAAGGGCCTACCTCAAAAAGCAGGCAGATTGAAAAAATATTACCGCGGCGTTGAAAATAATATTAATATCAATGGCAATCATCATCACTCCCCATTTTAAATATTTTTTAGCCGTAAGTAGGTATTAAAGCGAAACAAATACTGAATCTCTGACTTTTATCACAACAATAAACAAACAGTGATTGCCAAGGAAACGATTTCATAGGCAATTAGATGGTAATGAAAAAATGTTATGCATTTATAAAAATTCCTTAATTTATGATAATATTGTTTGCGATTTCAGAAAAAAATAGTATGTGTATCTCGTAGTAAAAGTATATTTCCAGACTTCAACGCTTGTTGGCCTCGACTTAACGCCTCGTCCAATAATTTACATCGTCGTCCGGGAATGTATTGCTTTTACTACTATATACACAATGTACTATTTTAAACGGCTTTTTCAAGTATGTATGTAACGCGATGGCCAATGACAAAATTCGAACCCCTACATTGCGCTAGTGTGTTTTTATTTAATTTGGCTATTAAATCGAATATATTTGGCGATGATGACAATGTTCAAACATAATTCTTGTCTTTGCAAAATTTTTAAAAAATGGATATTGAGACTCACAAAACGAAAAACAACTGTATCACAATTTGTTTAAATCTCTCAAAATTTTGCTATATTATGAAACATGATATGTTAAATACTAAGTGATCTAAAATAAAAGAGAAACCGTTATGAAATCTCTATCGGCCCTTTCTTGCGATAATCCAATTAATCGGAGAAAAAAACTTTTTTTCCGCCCTTACTCTCTTACCCTCCAAAATAGAAAAACCATACTTTTGTGATTGTAACTCCTAAATTAGCGGGCAAATAAGCCAAATATTTTGAGTGAACTTTCCATGGAAAAACTCATAAGATATGGTTAAGCAATACTGAATGGGAATTACCCTAGACATTTTCTTGGTGAAATATTTCGCTAAAATAAACAAGAAAATTTTACAAGACATTTTATATGTATACGCACATGGGGACATCACCGTCTCAACTCCCAAATGAATTTATGATTATACATTTTCCTTTATTTCTTTCTTTTACACCACCCCAGTTCAGACCCGACGCGATCGTTTGCATCAAGACAAACCATTGCCAAAGCAGCCAATCCAATTATTCACTATTATTAAATATTAATGTAATATTCCACGCGCCAACACCCTACAATAAATCCAATGTGGAAAGTCATAAATTTAAGCGTTAAATAAGCTTTTAGTATTCCAGAGCACAAACCTTTAATTTACCCAGATTTGTGGAACTGTTCGAAAACTACAGGGATCGTATGCATTGCAACATTATATTTCTGAGGTCTGGTCTTGCCGCAATGCTGCTACTGCGGCTTCTAATTAGTTTAATTGCATAATGGTCCCTAGAATGCTGTCAAAAAGTTCAAAGTATTCTTCGCGTTGCGACGTTTATTTGATTTTACCAGTCCATCTGCTATTACATCGTCAATTTATTTAAGGCCGTTGCGTAGAAGGGTTTATAGGACGATAGCGTTAATCCTATACGGTTGCCAAAGTCGAAGCATCAGTTATTATTAACGGTGATAACGGGATTAAATAAAAATTTATGAGTAAATTGTTCGATGAGCAAAACGTACTTGAACTGGGATTATTAAATAATAAACACCACATAAATTGGACAGAAATATTAATACATATTAAACAAATATGCATCACATTAAAATTACTATGAGAGCTTGTCCAAGAAATAGTTTTGGATGTATTCTTGGAAAGTATAGGGAGCCTTTGTTTTTAAATAATTTTTTATTTTGGATTTGAAGGCTCTAAAATTCAGAGACTTTATATGGCGGGACAGTTTATTGATAAAAAATTCGATGGAGTAGTATCCCATGCCATCTCTGGATCTCGTTAAACATAAATAATTCTGCTGTATGTTATTTCTATGTCTAGTTTGTTATGTATGATTCTGGGAGTGTGTGGAGAACTTATCAAGGTTAAGTTGAATATAAATTAGACGTTCTATAATAAAAGCACATACTAGCGTAAGAATTTTCATATTTATAAAATGATTTCTGCAGTCGTCTCTATAATTAAGTTGTGCTAAAATTCTAATGCATTTGCATTGGAGACTGAAGATTTTAGTACTGTGAGGTGCATGTTCCCAATTTAACTGCATACGTCATACTGGCATGGAATAGTCTATAGTATTCCGTAATTAAAGTATTATCAGAGACAGACCTGGATAGATTACGTATTAGAAAAAAATTTTTACGTAATTTTTGTGAAATACTGTCAATATGTGCCTCCCAGATTAAAACTGGATCCTTTAAGGGTGCGTTGTACTAATCTTTTTTAATCCTACGACCATGGAAACCAGGATTAAATTTAATAGAGGATTAAAACAGTTTTGTTTTGTACGAGGCAAAGTTATCGGATAATCAGATGATCTGGTTCTAAGTGGGTGACAGTGTATATTGGCAATACTGATTCTGTCAAAAATATGTAAATCAATAGGCGCGTTTTATTGTGCCCAGAAACATTTTACTCGTAGAAGTAAAACCGTTTTTTGCCGTTTTATTGACCACCACTGTTTCAACTTTTGCTACTTTCCCTACGACCGAATTTGATCGTAGGAAGAGTAGATTCCTAGTCACAAAGTAAAAAGTCACTAAATAGTGGTCTTGCAACGACAAAAAACAAGCTTAGAATTGAGGTTATAAAAATTAATCAAGTAAATATTTTACATAAAATCGACAATAAATTTGAAATTCACGAACTATAAGTAAAGCGTACTTATATTATAAAACAGGCGAGTCTGCGGGTCGATTTCCTACTAAAGGGTAGTGACACCTGACACCTAATGTTTTTCAGACAAAATCCGAAAAGGTAATTAATAGATGATATATTAGGTATATTTACAATGTATATTGCATATTATAACGGAGTAATAAATCATGAATATAAGGGGTGGGTGATCAAGTTTACATACTCTTTACTCTTTCGTTTTAGTTAGTCATTATTTATTAAAGAGATTACTCATCACTGAGGTGTAAATCGTCCGCTTAGCAATAACTTGTCTATGTGATATGGTCGTCAGTCTCTGACATGATCTCAAAAACGCGTGAAACTTACACATCGGTCAGCCTGTTTCATTCGTTCATTGCTTATTAAAAATCACCGTTGCGTTCAGCCTTCGAAAATTATCAAAATTGATGCAACAGCAGCAGCTACAAGAAGTACCTTATTATTCTGATTCATGTTAGAACGTTATAGTTCAGTTAAAAGTTTTCGTTTCTCGAAAATCAAATTACAAATCCACAAGCATTAGTAGTACATTAAACATTTTACACTAAATCGCAAAAGTACTTTTGGCAACATTGATGAACCGTTTTATTGTCACATCAAAATTACTACTCGTGAGAGTAGATTCGAACTAGCAATAAAACACGCCTAATATAAATTTCTGATCTGTGACCTAAATTGTAGATTATAACTTTTCTTCTATGTGTCATATTGCCAAGAGTTACAAGTTGAGAAAATTGCAGAAGTAATAGAAAATGAGATAATCTAACAATAAAATTATTATTTTTACTTAATAAATAATATAATCTATTATAAACAACACAACTATGCAATCCATCAACCATAGAACAAAAAAAGCAAACAATTGGTAGTAGTTCCGCACATATGAGATCCATATATGCTGTACCACTGGTTTTGATATTCTATAATGATTTATAAATTCATCGTCCCTCCACTTAAGAAAATTATTAGGTCGTTCCCGAAACAGACGAGGAATTCGCGGGTGTTAAACTACTTCAAGTAGTTCTCAAAAGTCTTTATCATCCGTTAGGTCTTCTAAATAGTTTTCTTCCATTATTTATGATTACAGAACAAAAAACAGCTTAAACAACACTGCAGCTCAGCTCTTATTTAATAGTACGTGTTACTTAAATGTCAGTGATATAGCCAAAATTTTAAAAATGTGAGGTTAGCTTCAACTAATCCAGGTTTTAAACCTCCAACATAGTGGATTTAGGTGATTTTCAAATCAACCATCGTTAAAACGCGGATTTGCAATAGTACAACGAATCTGCACCACGGATCCTCGAATCAGCGTTGATCCGGAGATCAAATTGTTAATACAACGCGCCCTAAGAGAGTTACTTTTTTAGAATTATCATTGTTGGTATGACGCAGGTAAAATATAATATTTTGTGTTTTGTTTACATTTAGGTTCAAGCTGTTTGCGAGAAACCATTGCTGAATGTTGTTTTGGGTCAGTTCAAAATTTTCCGCTAAAGTGTGAAGTATTCTATCGCTGTTCATGACCGTGGTATCGTCGGCGAATAAAACTATATTACAGTTGTTATCACAGTTCTCTAAGTCATGAATATATACATACTCCGTGTCTGATTAGTGACATGTCAGAAGTTTTCTTACTATAGGAAACATATTGCTTCTGTCAGATGAATAGGATTTTATTAAAGTTATACTGTTAATATCAAACTTGTAATAACTAAAGTTTTCTTCAAGGTATCATGATTAACACAGTCAAATGCTTTTGTGAGGACGTACATGAACCATATCTAAAATTACCGTTTTCAAAATTATATAATACGAGATTAGTTAATAACGATAATATTTTATGATCATGACTCATGTGTTTATGTCATAGGGATCTTTACTTTTACAATTTTTTAGATCATTTATTGTGTCTCTAATCTCATTGTATGACACTTCCTTAAATTTGAAAGTTAAATTGGGGTCGATGGACTCAATGCAGTCAGAGAAATGTTTATTAGTCATTGGAAGATTATTTATGATGTTTGCAGCAATATTTATAAAAAGGCTATTAAAAGAGTTTGCATTCAAGAAGTCAGTGGGTGGAGTGTTTAGTTTGGGATTATTGTTTTTAATAACATTCCACATAGCTGCTTGCGAATTAGCGGAGTCTTGGATATATTTGTCATTGGCCGCTATATTGCTTTGGAAATCTGATGTTTGTGCTTTTCTCTGAAAGCCTTAACTCTATTCGTCGCGCATATTTTTTAGATCATCATTAAACACGTAACATTAGGATAACTACATTTTTTTGGAGTTTCGATTTGATTAGAGGATTAATTTCATTTGCCTCGATTATTTTTTATTTAATATTTGAATTTTTGTTCAATGTCGACTACTGAGCTGTTTACAAATCCCCAGTTTGTTTTTCGAGATGATTGTATAACCTAAATAAACCAAGTTCAGTTTTTGATCGGTAGTTAATTCTAATATTATTTTTAACTATTTTTGTGTCATTTTTTACTTGAAAGAATATACCAAAGTGATCTGATAAGTTGGTGCTAGAAACTCTAGCATGAAAATCAGTCAGTTTTTGATCGGTAGTTAATTCTAATATTATTTTTAACTATTTTTGTGTCATTTTTTACTTGAAAGAATATACCAAAGTGATCTGATAGGTTGGTGCTAGAAACTCTAGCATAAAAACCAGAGGACTGAATGTTAATTTTCCCTAGTATTATTCTTAAGTGTGTTAATTAATCCAAAACACTGACAAAGATTGCTTAACTGTAGAGCATCATAGTCATTTGTGTTAAATTTTACATTGAAATCACTTGTTAGTATTATTTCCTTAGTTATATTGAGTTTCTCTAGCACTAAAGTTAATTTTGCCAAGAAAATTTGAAAATGTCCTGATGGAGATCTGTATACAGATATTATTTGATAATCACATACCTCAGTGCCGGCTATTTCACAGTATAATTCTTCAGATAAGTTCGTAATTTTAGAAGCAATAGGAGAAGACTTCATGCCTTGTCTGGCTAAAATAATTATGCCACCATGAGTCTTAATTGTTCTGCAGAATCCAGAGATGTCATTATAACCGGTTGGTGCAACTATGTCCATTTCAATAGTACTTAGCCAGTGTTCGTTTAAACAAATGATATCTAGAAATTTATTAACAATGTATACAGTTCTTGTACTTTGCTTTTAATACCCTGTATGTTTTGGTGAAGCAGTGTAATACAGCGTTTGTTTTGTATTGGGCTTTCATTTAATTAATTTTACAATTCTTGTATATTTATATGGAAAATATTGTTCTGTTATCTGTTATAAGGTAGGAATAGAAAATTTGACACCGCCGATCACATGCTTTAATTTTATTGTCACGCTATAACAACCCCATAGATTTCCGGAAATTTTTTCCTTCTAGATATTCTGTGCCTTGTGTGCCCTCTCTCACACTACTGGGTATGCTTTGATAGTTTGGGATTACCAATATGTCATCGAATTTTTCTACATATCCATAAAATTTACTTCACATTATAGAATACCGCAAAGTCCCAACTAAGCACCTCTATTACTTCTCATATTTATGTTATTGACGAGTTCCAACTGCTGATATTGTTTCAGTAAATAAATAAATAATGGAAGTAAACAACTACCAGGAAATTTTTTAAATCATGTTCACCATTATATCAAAAATATATGCTTGAAACGTACGAATAATAAATTAGTACAAAATATACACTCAAAACTGAAATTAGTTTTGACCATGAGATTAAAATATTTAACTTCAACGACAAGGCATAACTTTGGTCTCATTTACGTCAATTTCGTTGTAATTACAAGACAAATCCCTATAAAATAACAAAAAATTGTAGCTTTAATTTCTATTAGACATCATGGACTATCATGTCGTTTTTGAGGAAAAGAAAACAGTTAAAAATCGAAATTTTTCAATTTGACCTAAGGTATCTTGAAAACGGTTTTAGAGAAAAACGATTTGCATATTCCTATCTTAATGAACACAGCCGATAAAATTGAAAATGCTTTGCTACAGGGAAACAGCTGAAAGATGTAATTCAATATCAACTATTTCCTCCTCTGTTATTAAAAACTTCCTTACATCTGGTTGGCATGCTTAAGATAAGGTTATTAATGTAATTTCGTGGGACATTTTTCCATTCCTCAACAATGGCTTGAGCCAAATCTTCTAGAGTTTCATCTGTATTTGGTCTTGAAACTACCAATAATTTTAGGTACGACCCAACGTTTTCACTCAGATTTAGATCGGGTAACTTTGCAGGCCAATTCATCTTATCGACATGATTTTCTTCCAAAGTCTGGTTAACAATTTGAGCCCGGTGAGGTATGATATGATTGTCAATTAAAACAAAACGTCTCCATAATCCTCCGCATAGGGAATAACTATTGGAAAATATTGTCCCTATAGCGTTGAGGTGTAACGGTTTTGTGGGTAATAAATAATTCTGGGGGGCGAGCGTAGGTGCGTCTTTACTATGTACATACTTCGGTATGCGATGTAAAGCAACGACAGGCGCGGTTAGTACTTGGATTGGTGACCATTCCAACGGAAACCGCGTTCTCGCCTCACACATCTTCCAGCGGCTTGTATATCAGTGTATGCGCGGAAGCTATACAACCTTAGGCGAGGGTTGTATAGGAGATATACCATCCTTCGGAGGGGATGTAAAGCCGTCGGTCCCTTGTCTATTAAATGTTAGGCAAGTAAAAGATCCCTACTCTTCTTAAGGGAAGAGGTTCGGCAAAATTCCTGGTTGGGGGTAGCTCGTCTACAGGCGTCGGTGTTAGGCCGACGTTAAATAAATGTATATAAAAAAAAAAAAATCTGTTTTATCATTCCGCTTCACTCCGGCCCAAACAGTAATACTTCCTCCACCGAGGCCCTCCTGAGCTTCTATGTTTTCTTCGGCATATCTAGAGTTAAACTCCCGCCACACTAACGTTCTACCGTTATATATCAGGTTGAATCTGGTCTCATCAGTGAAGAGGCAATTTTTCCCTCCAACGCAGACGGTTTTGAACACATATTGCCCGACATTTAACAAATATAATTCTGGTTACTGAAGCAGTTACAAATACGCAAGTTTACTTGATAAATAGAAAAAATCCATTATTTGCTTTGTTTTTAATAATCAAGGGGAAAATTTGAAAAGAATTGTCTTAATTTCAATAAAATGCCCGTATAATAAAAAATAAGTGAGATATTAAAAATCGGTCGAATTTTTCCGATTGGTCCATAGATTATCCTGGTATATATTTTTTTTTGTAAAGGGTTTAGTTGATACCCCTGTATATGCCTCGTTTGAGCATAATGGAAAATTGATATTCGGGCCACCTATTGTCAATTAAATTTCCAAAAGAGTTCTGAAAACTACTTCGATATTCCAAGTCGTTTAGAAAACTGTAAGCTTTCAAAATTACCTTAGAAATTTGCATTATCCTTACTTATTGTCCAGCAGTGTATAGTCAGGTACAGATTTGTTGGGCAGTCAAAAAGGCAACAAAAACTTTATGATCTCACTGAAATACCGTTACTCTCTGTACTATCTCGCTTACAAACTGAATCACTTATCATTAATTTTTAATGAATCTACGTCGCCTTGTTTGATGAGACCATGCCGAATGGTTCACCGGCGTTAATAATTAGCTCGTAAAGTTTTTGTTACGTTTTTTGACTGCCTAGCAAAACTGTACCCGACTATAGATAGAATTATGGAGAAATTTTTATGAATAATAACCCAAGAAAATATAAAAATATTGCTTAATAAACTACGGTTAGTTCGACTCTTTTCTATCTGACGCTCAGTAGCTTTGAGTAATTCAGAATATAATATAACTTTTCATTTGAAAAATTTATTGGCAATATCCGACCTATTCACATAAAAAGACGTATTTCCAAGTATATTTCTATGTTGGCAGATACCATTGAGGAGGAATAAAGGACGACATTATCTGAAAACACCCTGCTGAAAGTCTAATATGATTTTCTTAAAGGAAACCTTTTTATGATATCAAATACGCATTTGGCAAAAAATGTGTATATTCAATACAGCCCTGATTTACAATAACAGTCTTTCAGCAACAGACAAAAGCAAGAATTCAAAGCAGGAATTATCTTCTATAATTTAAGATGAGCAGATTTATTTCTCGCCTTTGAGAGGTATCATGTTTGCAGATGTAAATAATGATGGCAAGGAGGTGAAGATGTCACCCGAATGAAAATTTGCTTTTGAATAATATTACGCAATTTTGCACAGGGCGTTCGAAAAATCCTGTCATTAACTTTAGGTGTACGCAGTGCCTCGCAGTATAATAATAATAACAACGTCTTTACGGATTTCTACAAAGTTAGAAGTACAATTTGGGCGAAGAATAGCATTTAATCGCTAAAATGCTATTCTTACACTTCCTAACCTAGTTTGCATTAATCTGAAATAACGAACCTAAAGAGAGAGAGAGAGAAATAAATATTCTTAAATATTCTTAAAATTCACTGACTTAAGGTAAGGTATTTTTTATTTTTTTCCTAAATAAAGTAACAGATAAACTTCTAATATCAGCACTTAAGTAATTTTACAATCTCACTGCTATACGTAAAGGAATGTTGAAAGATTAAACATAATATTTTTAGTCGCAAACTCCTCTATAAATCCTTATTTTATTATAAGGAATCTAATCAGACTGCAACCAACAGCTACTCTCCGGGCTATGTGCCCCGCCGAGCGCTGAATTACAAGTTACAAGCCTGGCGCGTTAAGTGTAATAATTGCATATTACCATCAAAACGCTAATGCTTCGATTGCAATAAACACCAGCCGAAAGACTGATCTTACTTAAAGGAGCTCCCTTGCCAGTCGTCACACACCACTTGCAGACTGCAGTTTCGAGCTGTTGGCTCTCGTCAGTGCAAGGTAGGTATGCAGTTGTTGCAATCGAAGCATTAGCATTTTGATGGTAATATGCAATTATTACACTTAACGCGCCAGGCTTGTAACTTGTAATTCAGCGCTCGGCGGGGCACATAGCCCGGAGAGTAGCTGTTGGTTGCAGTCTGGTTAGATTCCTTATAATAAAATAAGGATTTATAGAGGAGTTTGCGACTAAAAATATTATGTTTAATATTCCGCCCTCTAAAAGCACATTTGAACTACTTATGTTGAAAGATTGTTTGATAACGAACATTTACATGTGAATGACTTCCTGTGATACAAGCTTTTCTCGTAAATATTTTGGCGTTGCATTTTTTGGAAGATTTTGTACAAAAACAAGAAAGGGATATTTATGTTTATATAGACTATTTAACTTTAGTCATCGCAGATCCGCGAAAGGCGTTAGTTATATGATCATATTTTCTGTTATTATATTAAACCTACAGCGAGGTATGTTGCATGTGATTGCGTCAAGACAAGGGTAGTACATGATATTGCAGTAAGTTACTTTAGATATAACTAAACTTTCGCGCAGCATTTTTTAAAAAAATTTATTCAAAATATGCTCACTAGAATAAAGTAACTTTAGTCTCACATAGCACTGCTTTAAAATATCATTGGTATGATCTATAAATCTGAGGTTATCGTCAAATGTTACTCCCAAAATTTTTGGGAGGGTATAATTTGATCATCAATCTTGTTGGATATAACTGATTTTAAATTTTCAAATTGTTTTTTTGAACTAATTAAAAGAACTTTAGACTTTAAGCGACTAAATTTTAGGTTATGTTTATTAGCATAGTATTAGCAAGTCATTGTTGATAATAGCGGTAGCGTGTTGTATTGTATTTGCTGAAGGATGATGGTAAAGCTGTGTATCATCTGCAAAAAACTGCACATTACAGTGATTTGCTTGTTTGTGCAAATCAGAAGTGTGCAATAAAAATAAGAGAGGCCCCAAGACTGAGCCTGGGGTACACCGGCACATGCATTAGGCACATCACAAGAGATTTGTTATATATAATGATGTGTGTGATTTTTTAGATAATTCTCTAAAAAGTTACATGATACATAGTTTAGACCGAAATAATTACTAAAACAGCTGCCTGACCCTTATCCAAAGCTCTTATGATATTATCACTCATATTTAACAGTGCAGTATTTGTACTATTTCCCTTCCTAAACTGACAGAATGTTATTTAAAGAAAGATATTCATTTAACTGATTGTATGCAATTTTTTCTAGTATTTTGGACAATAAAGGTACGAGACTGATCGGACGTAATTCAGAGGTGTAACGATAGTCTTTTTCCAGAAATCTGGAAAATACCCTATTTTAAACAAACAGTGACAATATGAGTAATGTACCTGACTATAGTAGGCATACACAACTTTACCATTTTGTCATAGCAACTGGCATTTGATTTAATCTCATTTACTGTTTATATTACTGAAGACGTATGAACAAGGATAAAAACAAAGCTAACGTCTTTAAATTTGTTTTTCTGATAGTAATCAATTGTTTGTGGGCAAGCACTCTGGTTGTTTTGAAGAACTCATCTAAAATTATTATTAAGGGCCGTTATTGTTTATAATTTACATAAACGACTTACCTATGTATATTCTTGAAATTCAGCTATGTAAATTTATTTGCAGACGACACATTAATATCTGTTGCTGGGAAAAATTATAACCAACTTGTTTATAGATTAAATAGTGAACTTTGTATATTATATAAATGGCTATATGTAAATAAACTTAAATTGAATACGGGGAAAACAAAATGTATGGTGTTGGGAACAAAAAAAAAACTGTAAAAAATTTACTAGTTTATATTTGGATGTTAAAATGAATTATGAAGAAATTTAACAAGTTACAGAAATTAAATATCTATAGGCTGTTCTGGGTCCACAGTTAGGTTTTCATAATCATGTTGATTATATATGTAAGAAAATTGGGAAGAATATTGGGTTCTTTAGGAGAATTTCACAGAAGCTCTCCTCCCAGTGGACAAAGAATATAATATATAATACAATAATTTTTCCTCATTTCTCTTATTGTATATTAATTTTATTTTTATGCAATAAAACAGATATAGGTCGGTTACAAATTTTACCAAATAAGGTAATGCGCATAATATTAAACTGAAAAAACAACTAGCATTAGATATATGTTACATAGATTAGGATGGTTACCGGTTGACAAGATGGTTGAAAAAGCAACAAAGTGTCTGATATTTAAAATTGCAAAGAATATTTTACCATCATATTTGCGTAATTTTCTCTGATCTGATATACATTCATATAGTACAAGGGCATGTGAACATTTTAATACAAATTACACCAAATTATGAATGGTTAAGAAATCTTTGTTTTATAACGGAACTTGTATTTTCAATAATCTGCCAACAGAAATAAAAAGTTCCTCTACTGTACATGATTTTTTAAATAAATTAAGAAACATGTATCTACTTACAATATAATTTATAGAGCACCTATTTTTGCAAAATTACTGTTGTGATCTGCTTGTAGTCATATCTAAATAAAACTTACTTACTTATCTACTAATTTCTGAGGATTACATAAGTTAGGAGGAATTTCGGTATTGTCACTCTGATGAACTTTTAGAGATTTTAAAGATTTATAAAAACCTGAAATATTTTTTGTTCAGTTAAAAATTGAAGGTGCGTTAAATCTCACCCGGAGGTCGCCCTACCTCTCAAATGGCCAAAAACCAACCTCGAAAGGGATAAGCCGCATATCCGTCGTCTCCTACCAGCCAAACCTGTTTTGCCCCCATATTCGAGGATGCTGAGCACGATAGTGATGTCGAGACCCTTTCTCGACCCCCGCTGGGCGAGAAGAGATCGCGATATTTTTTTTATGCTCAGCATCCTCGAAAGCGGGGGGTAACACGGGTTTAGCCGAGAGAAGACGGCTTTTTCGCGGTTCACCTCTTTCGGGAGTGGTTTATGGCCGTTTGTGGGGTTGGCGAGAATCGAGGAGGGGTCTCTACATCACCGTCATGTTCAGCATCGTCGAAAACGGCAGGTAACAGAGGTTTAGCCGAGAGAAGATGGTCTATCCGCGGTTTACAAATTTCGGGGGTGGTTTTTGGCGTGTTAGGGGGTTGTCGGGGGTCAAGAAGGGATCTCGACATCACCATCTTGCTCAGATTCCCCGAAAATGGGGGTAACACAAGTTTGGCTGGTAGGATATGGGGGATACGCGGTACCCCTTTCGGGGGTGGTTTTTGACCGTTTGGGGAGTGGAGTGACCTCGGAGAGAGATTTAACCACCGCCATCGTGTTCAGCATCCTCAAAACCGGGGGAAGACATGGTCTCGTTAGGTTAGAAAATATTCTATTCCTGTCCGACTTACTGAATGCACTAGTATGCGCTAGCCCTCCTTACAAAAATGTAATAAAGATTGTTTCTTTAAGGCATGAAAACTTGAAATTTAGTGAATGAAGTCTCGTAAGATCAATATTATTAAATATATTATGTAGTAACCGAGGTAGTAACCGAGAGATCGTGAAATTCCGTAGGTAAATTATTTTGAATATAAGATTATATATAAGAAAAGCTTATCGAAAAAATTGCACTACGATGTAAAGGTACTGTGACACAATTAGTAAAATTCCTCAAGTATCATGAACCTGATCATGTCTGATAGTCTTGTTAGATAGATATTCAGGTAGCCCAGTTTTTTAAATTTCATCAAGAAAACAAACATAATGTAATGCTTCGTTTTGTCAAGCCCAAGTCACGGATGAATGGAGTAATGTGAGCAAAGCGTGGTACATTTTTTATGAACAGAATACAATGATTTTGCATTCTTTGAATTCGATTTTTATTTTCAAACGATTGACAATGACCACATATAGTATCGCCATAGTTCATCTGTGACTAAACTAAACTGTTAACAAGCATCTTCTTTGTTTCAACATCTGAATAGTCTTTGAATGGAGAAAGTTGTTTTAGACTTAAGTAGGACTTGCGACATACTAGATCGACGTGTTTTGTGAATTTAAGTTGACAATCAAAAACAACTCCTAAATTTCGTACATATCCCGCTATTGGAGTGGGTTCGTTACCAATTATAATCGAAAAGCATGTTATTTTATTCATATCGTAGTTTGAACCGATTAGAATATATTCACATTTACCCATATTTAGCTGGAAGTATTATGATAAGTCAAAATGTCATCAGCAGACATATAAATATTATAATATTCAACATGTTGCAAGTCTGAAATAAAAATGAAGAACAGTAAAGGACCCAAACTAGACCCTTGAGGTACACGAGAATTAATAGGTAGAGTAGCTGACATATCAATAATTTCTGAAGATTGAACAACAGTAAATCGGTTTCTGTTGAATAAATAACTATCTAACCATTGTAAAGAATTATTTCTAATACCATAATAATTAATTTCTGCTAGCGATGTTTCTTCAACGTTTGATAAGTAATACACACTGTTTGCTTTGCTATATCAATTATTATTTTTTGAAGGGCTTCCAGGGCAACCGGAGATGAGAAATTGTTGCTGGAAAATTGACTTGAGGCGCAATAATAACGACGTCCCGCACTGTGGGTTGGTTTAAACACAATCCGGATAATCGAGATTTTGCCGTATTGGTATAAAGGAATTTATATAAAGCCCGGTATCCTTTAACGCTTGAACATGCTAATACTTTTATTTATGTATGTTCAATGTTCTAAAAGTATTCGTTAACTGGGATGACTTTCATTCATTAAGTGCGACATTTTGACATGAAAAATGCTCCAACAAAATATTTAAATGTTTAGCGTGTTATCTTCGCTCCTATTTGTAAAAGCGATACATTTATTTCATGTACAACTCAGCGCTACTCTGTATTAAAGTTGGTAAACGTAATGATTTGATACATTACTTTCACAAGTGAAATGTTTTGTGATATTCATAGAAAAGCAATCATTGAAGAGGGATTCACTTGAAATTATACATTGAAAAATGGTTTTCATTCTTTGCCAACACATTTACTCTAATTGAAGGTGTATTTCCTAAATAGTTTGATTTTATTTATGATACTTTATTTAAAAATGCGTCGATAATAAGTATTTATTATAACATAGATATACATTTGGAAATTGTGAAATTAAGAAATTTTCAAAATTGTGTTATGTTCCATAGTAATACTACCTAACTCTTTTCAGTTTATGTTGAATATATTTTAAAACGCACTTAGTTTATATAAATTACTGCATATAATATACATGGGTGAACGGAGCAGTAAGTTGGTTCTAGACATTGGTAAATTAAAAATGTCTACTTGTCTAGATGAAAACCTTGACACTCGAAAATTCAACTCTCCAAGGGGCTGCATGCTATCAATATTATTGTCCAGAAGTTTAAAAGCAACGTTTATACTGACTAAAACACGCCTCAATTGTAGTGATGGCATATCAAAAGTATCAAGTAGTAACTTATTATCGTAATTTCTTACTTGATAAGAACCATAAACTTTAAAATGCGTATATTTTAAGAATTTTCTTTGCACATTTTCAATAGCAGATTTTTGGTTATTATAGGATGGATGCCAAGTAGGCGAAGCGTATTTTAGTTTAGAACTTACAAATGAGTAATAAAAAACTCTTTGTGCTTGCATATTATGAAAATTCCGACAGTTTCCAATAATAACGCCCAACATGCATAATAAGGATGATACAGAATAACAACTAATGTGATCGTTAAATGTAAGTGTGGTGTCAAAAATTACGCCGAGGTCTTTTATGACTTCACATCGATTAAAATCTATTGAGTTTATTTTATATGTAGATTCGATTGATTTCTTTTTTGGAGTAAAGCTATAGTTCTACATTTCTGGATATTTTACTGTAATCTGTTCACTTGGCAAAAAATTTCAAGATTTTCTATTTGACACTTAATAAACTCACAATCCTCAACATCGTTCGCAGTATAAATACATTTTTAAATCATCAGCAAATAAAATCAAGTTGCAGTGAATGACATTTGTTATGTCGTTTATAAATAATGAAAGTGGCAAGGGTCCAAGATTGGATCCCTGAGGGACTTTAGATGTGGAATAAAAATATTTTGAATTAAAACTATTATATGACACACACTGAAATCTTTCGTTAAGGTATGGTGTAAATAGTGTTTAAAGAGTATCACTAAATCCTCTGGTTTTTAATTTGCTAAGAATGATTCCATGGTCTATTCGGTTAAAAGCCTTAGAAAAATGTGTATATCACGTCTACTCGACCTTGATCGTTAATTGTTTCAGATAGTTATTGATAAATTGTTGCCAACTGTGGATCGCTTTTCAATAAAACCATGCTGAAGAGGTGAAACGACGTGCCTAACACAAGGACAAATTTATTATACAGAGAGATCTCTAAAACTTTTGCAAAATTACATAAAACGGAGATTGGTCTATAATTAACTAATAAAGAAGAATCGTCAGATTTGATCACAGGACAAATTCGGACTAGTTTCCAAACTTGAGGAAAAGTATCACTTTTAAAAGCCATATTAAATAATATGAGTAAAGGTTGAACGAAGATATATTTAAAATTCTACTAAAAAACTTGGAACTTGGTCGAGTTTTGATGTTATTTTATTTTTTTATTTTCCAGTGGCATTTAAAACATCATTTTCAGTAAATTAGCTGACATTTAAAGTTGGTAGATTATTAATTTCTAGATTAGAAAAGTCAGGATTCTATTAATTGAGGTGCGTCAAATATATCATCTTCGTTAATTAATTTGCCTGCTATTCTGGTACGCTTTTTTTTATTGCATGTAAGACCAGAAAAATTTAGGATCGGTTTTTAATTTTTGTTCAACAGAAACTAAGTATGATCTATATGCAGTATTAATTTTCAATTTTACTAATGACCACAATCTTTTAAAATTTTCTAGGTAAACTGCAGCTTTTGTTATTTTAAATTTTTTATGATAGTAATTTTTTAACATAATATTATTAATAATATCAAAGATACCATGGTGGGTACTTACGTTTGTTATTTTTATAAATGGGTACATGGTTATCAAAGATTGAAGTTATTTTTTTATAAAATAGGAAAAAGGAGAGTGATTTAGATCTTCTCGAGTAGTTTGCATACTTTTTGATTTTACAATGTAAAGGAGCAAAAAATGCACATATTTTACTTTTTACTATTTTACATTACTGTTTCAAGAGTAGCGTCTTGTGCCTATAAATAACGTAGAATTCAAAAACTGAAATACACGTATTTGTTATTTCTAGGAAATCTATCCAATGACATTGGATTCGACTCTCCCACCCCTAATCCAGTAGCTGGGGAGGAAACAAGTTTGAAATTTGTAATGAAAATCCCTATTTATTATAGCGGATTTAGATTCTACGGCCAAAAATACGTGAATTTTATATCGGCCATTTTTTTCGGTTCTCACAAGGTGTCACTGCAATCGCAAAAAATTGAGTGAAAACATGGAAGTTTTGAACGCATACTTAAAAAAATACGAAAAGTAAAACTACGGATCTCAGAGTGAATGATTTCCCGAGCATAGTGATTTTATACGGTCGTGCGGAAATTACAACAACTATTAACATTCCGTAAATTTATTAGCAGTTAGTAATTTTCAATTTACATTTTTTACAAGGCAATAAAAAACTCGATTTAAAAAAAAACTAACAGTGGTTTTACCTCTTAATTCAGCCACTTCAGACAAGTTTTTGATCCCAGCCAGTGAAGGCAGTTACCTCCTTAACTCAGCAATTTAAGGCAAGGCAAGGTGAGGATTTCGGCCAGTTGAGGCAATTAGTTTGCAGCTTAACTTAATTTCAAGATTATAGCAGGTGTTCAAATTGGTGCCCATTGACTTCTTTGCATTGTCCGAGACGAACCTAAAAATTTTCAATAGCACTTTATATCATTTGAGGTGGTATTTCTGCAAAAATGTTTATTATGCGTTGCCTCAGCTTTTCCAAATCACGAAGTTTAGTGAAATAAACCTTACCCTTCACGTAGCACCAAATAAAATAATCAAGTGGCGCGAGGTACTGAGATATTGCTGGCCATTCAATAGTTTCTCTTCGATCTATCCATCGATTTCCGAAAGTACCATTCAAATAGTCCCTAACAATATCCCGATAGTGTGGAGGAGCCCCATGTTGCTGGAACCAAACATTATCGAACTCATCGCCAGCAATCTCTTGTATTGTGGGTACTGTTTGATTTGTCAACATTTCCGGGTATTTTTCTCCATTCAAATTTCCATCTATGAAAAACGGTCCTATGATTCGATCCCTGAAAACTCCTGCCCAAACTTTTAATTTTTGTGGATACTGCGAGTGTGTTTCAAGCATCCAGTGAGGGTTTCGTCACTCCAATATCTGAAATTATGGCGATTAACTATTCCACTGAGTTCGAAAGTTGCTTCCTCTGAGAAGACAAGTAGAGATGATAAAAAATTTGGGTTTTGGTTACTCCTTTCCATCATTAATTCACTAAAATCAAGTCGCCAATCAAAGCCATCTTCATTTAACTCTTGGCAAAGGTGAATTTTGTAAGGATGAAATTTCAAAAGTTTCAAATTCTTATGAACTGAAAATGCACTCATATCAAGCTGTTGACTGGCTTTTCTGATTGATAACCTTCAATTTTCAACAAATGCCTGGGACACTTCCATTTGTCGAGCTTCCGATGTTTCAGATTTTGGTCTTCCAGATTTTGGGCGATTTTTATTTCTCCTTGTGTCTAGGAATCATTTGATGGTACGGGACACAGTAGATTTTGAAATTCCCACTTGATCTACACGGAAAGTTTCATTCAATAAAATCACAACTTCATCATAGGGCCTTTCTTTATCGCCCCACCCTCGCATCATTAAAAGAGAAACTCTCTCTTCCTCTGTTAAAGTAGCCGTTATGCAGAAAAAACGCGAGAACTAATGAAAAATGAAATAACTTTTTCCGTACAAAAGTGCGCTCCTGCCTCAACAAAAGTTGGAAGGAGCTCAACGTTCTCGTAGAAATTTCACAGAACAAATACTGTTATTAAGAACACTTTAAAAAAACATTCATAAAAACCAAGATCACAGATATTGTTTTTTTGTCAACACGAGTAGCTAGAGTTTGTAAATATTTACAAACTTATGGGCGCTTAAGGCTTATTTCAATTTTGTTGGATTGCAGCAACACCTTGCGAGAATCAAAAAAAATGCCCGATATAATATTCATGTATTTTTGGCCGTAGAATCCGAATCCGCTATAAAAAATAGGTATTTTCATTACAAATTTCAAAGTCGCCCCCGCCCCACCCACTGGGATAGGGGTGGGAGAGTCGAATCCAATGTCATTGGACAGATTTCGTAAAAATAACAAACACGTGTTTTTCAGTTTTTGAATTGGACATTTTTTATGGGTACAGGACGCTACTCTTGAAACAGTAATGTTTTCTTTTCATTTTTTGCGATTACAGCGACACCATGCAAGAATCGAAAAAAATGTCCGGAATGAAATTTACATATTTTTTGCCGTAGAATCTGATTCCGCAATAAAAAAAAGGAGTTTCCATTTGAAATTTTAAAGTTTCCCCTCGCCCCACCCACAGGGTGGTGGGTGGGGAGGTCATTTTGGTATCAGTAGATAGTTTTTTGAATAATTTTTGACACGCATTTTTTTATTTTTCGAGTTGATGCAAACTGTACGAGATTTTCCACCGTTCCCATACTTTTCTAACACCCGGTATGTAACGAGTTACAGTGGCGGGAATATAGTAAACCCTATTTTTGTGATTTTCTCAATTGTTTCTCGCTATTTATTACATAGTTATATTAATTTTGTAAATTCAAAGTACACTCATTTCCGCACCATCTTAAAGTAGAGTAAATGGCATGTTTTTTTTATTGTAGAATCCCAAATATGCCTAATCAACAGCTTCGCGGTCCTAGATGTAAATGACGCTTGCTACGCAATTATACTATTATATTATTGTTTTCTCTCTTTTGATGGTCCTGTCGGTTGATGTCCTCAATGTCATCATCATCATCAGTGCTTCTGAGAATCCATTATTCTTCCATTTTCAAATCTACCATCATCTTCGTTCTCACTGTCGATACAAAATTAATCTGCAATTTTTTTAATCCACCACACATAATCGTTCTTGGTGATATTTCTGCTGCATTTCAGCTATTTTGACCCCTTATTTAGATATATTTATAAACATAGCTTTATATTCACATTCACATTCTCTTTCACATGCTACTTTTTCACTGTCATTAATACGTAACATTACTAGTTAGTAGCAAAGTAAAAGAATTATCAGTGTTTGGTATGTTACACATTTCAAAATGAACATCGCGATAAGAGAGAAATTAAGCTTTTGATAAAGTGATAATACGAGCAATTTAACGCCACAGCATGCATTGTGGACGAGGTAACATCATTTCCTATAATTAGTGCACGTTAACGAACAAACCGGTGTTTATATTATCGCAATGTGTTCCACTTCGCAGTATATCGAAATAATCAGTTTGGTGATGAAAAATAAATTCGAGGTATATGTTACACTGTGTTGTTCGCATTATACTAAACAATGGGAAATATTTTTTTCATTTTCAAGTTTATACAAATCATCCGTTTTGTTGATGTTTTCTATTTCAAAAATTTTATTATGAAATCGAAGAAACATACAGCTCACATAAAGTATCTTTGCAGGCGAAATGCACAAATAAGGAATATAGATAGATATCTGTTAGAAAGAGATGATCGGATACTAAGTATCTCGAGTACAATCTGAGGCAGAAGTATGAGCTTCAAAAATAACACTACATGAAAATAAGAAAAAGGGATTTACATAGACAACAAGTTATATCTAACATTCCTTGACATCACCAATACTACCAGATAAAATATCCAAATTATGACGACATATTAAAACACTTGAACGTTACCGCAGTTTCGGTATTTAACATACCATTATCAAACAAATGATTCAAATGAATGAATTTGCAAAGGGATGCCAAGATATTTAAATACATTCTGAGAGCAAGCATGATAAAGATTATCATTAACTTATGTACATTAGTTTTCAAAAATTAAATGAATGAATTTACAAAGGGATCTAAGGTACTTAACTAAATTGTGAGTAAACATTACCAAGATTTACACAAAAATAGCGATGCCCGGACAATTAAATCCATCAGAGGGAAAATTAAAGACTAGCTTAATTCTTAGAAACTCAGCTAAATCAAGTAAAATTGTTGTTATTCGTATAAGTCCGAACTAAAATAAATTAAAAAAGACCCCATATATATATTTCAATCCAAATTAACACAGTTTTTGTCAGTAAATAATACATTATTTAGTAGTTCAGATAAATATAAATTAGAAATCATGAACCCGCATTCCCCAAACTTTATGGCCTCAAAATCATAAAGGAAATGCTCCCATAAGGTCAGTAATTTCATATGTAAATAGCCTTACACAAAAATTGTGCACCAAAGATAACTCAATTTTCAAAAATCTCTGTAAATTTAAACCCCAGTATACTGTAAGAAACTTAGTAGAACCCACTAGAATATTATATAATCAAGTAATCCCAGAAAATAGAAAATTAGATCCTCAGAGATGTCTCAAATAAGTTTTCTCACCACTGAATGTAAATTTTTAATAATTGATATTCTGAATAAATCCCATATAAATCCCGCAAAAAAATGAATTGATATTAGCTTTACCTTAATTTTGGCTAATGCATTAGTCTAATGCATTGGCCAAAATTATTGCCTATACAGGGTGCTGCAATAGACGATAGCTAAATTTTTTTTTTAAAATTGCCTAAATAAAAAAAGTTTATAACTGGAAATTATTTTCGAACATACAGGACGAGCCAAGACGAAATTATAGAACATTTTTTTAAGTGCTTCCCTATGGCTAATTGCAATCATTTTCGTTTTATAAATAAGTAATTGTCAAATTCAAGAATAAACTTAAAAAAAGAGGTTGCCTTAAATAATTCATTAGAAAAATTTATAAAAGGTGTTCGACGTGTTGCCCATTTTGATTGACACACGTCTTTATGCAATTTTGAAATGAGGCCATTTAGTGGGACCATTTCTTCCAATCAATTGAAATGAGTAAATAGTATTTAACCAATCCTTTACTGTAATGTTTTTTGTACATTTTTTTTCTATTTTCGTTATTCGACAAGCAATAGAGCTTCTGTTTGGTATAAATTATCATGTACAAAGGAGCATTTATCACACTTATCGGTCGTTACAATTTGTACTGAATTTAAATTACTTGGAATTTTACAATATGAATTTTAATAACGTGGAACTTGTAGACATACATGACTTTTGTTTTGGGCGAGTCACACAGAAATTGTTTACTTGCCAATATAATTTATCACCAACGTTATCCTGAAAGAAGGTTTCCTGATGTTAGCAGCTTCCAGACCCTTCTCGATGGATTTCTGGAAACTGGAAAGGGGTCGAATATAAAAAAAGTGAAAAAATAACGAAGAAAATTAGTTTTCTGTGGTGCTGGCAACGGTTGATAATCCCCATGTTAGTCAAAGAGAAGTGAGCTCAGTAGAAGGAATAAGTAGACGATCTGTGGGTCGAATCTTAAAAACAAATAAGTTGCATGCATATCATATTCAAATGCACCAGAAATTATCTGAAGCGCCTTCAATTTTGTAATTGGGTCAGAGGTGAAATGCAACATGATGTCAGCTCCTTCAATTCTCTTTTATTCAGTGATGAGGCAACTTTTCATAAAAATGGATTTGTTAATAGGCACAATTTTCGTTATTATGCTTCGGAAAATCCTCACTTTTTATGCAAGTTGATAGCCAACACAGATGGTGTATAAACGTTTGGGGAGGAATTATTGGAGAAGATTTAATAAGGCCACATTTCTTTGATGGTACATTGACTGAAGCTATCTACCTTCATTTTTTGGAAAACTATCGGCCACAATTATTGGTAAATCTCCCTGGAAGAATTCGAAATAAGATGTGGTTTCAACAAGATGATGCTCCACCACATTATTTAAATGCAGTTAGAGACCACTTAAATAATACTTACCCTAATCAATGGATTGGAAGAAATGGGCCTACTAAATGGCCTGCTAGATCCCCAGATCTTACAGAAATGGATTTCTTTTTATGGGGATACGTGAAGGAAATTGTTTATAGAGACACACCAACAACAGTACAAAATATGAAGGAAAAAATAATAACTGCCTTTACATATATCACACCGGCAGTTTTAGGAACAGTGGGAACCTTATTTCAAAAGCGCATAGAGATATGTGTCAATCAAAATGGGCAACATGTGGAACATTTATTATAATTTTTGCTACTGAGTTTATTTGAATTTTTTAAGTTTATTTTATAATTTTGTAATTATTGCTCAATAAAATGAAATTGGTTGCAATTAGCCGTAGGGAAGTACTTACAAAAAATATTCGTTTTTCATTTCTACATCACATCGACGAAAAATATACAGGGTGTTCCATTTGAAAGAAATTGAGAAAATTCAATTTAAAATGTTGTTAGGTAGTTGAAAAATAATTTTTGGCCACCCTCTACAGTTTTAGGAAATAAAATTATTCAAAAACATTAATTAGTTGTCTCGTAACTGGTATTCATATAAGTTTTTCTTAAAACCCATAACTGTGACTGTGGTGATTTTTTAAATAACCATCTGCAAATTGCATTATTTCAACAAAAAAATTCATTACATCCAAGTGGTTGGGAGATATTCAAGCTAATATAGGGATGAATAGAGCCTAGAAAGAGGCTTCAAAAAATGTACTGATATAAATAGCATTCCATTTAAAAAAAGGCACTTGGTCCTGTAATTTCGACTTGGTTCGCCCTGTATGTTCGAAAATAATTTCCAGTTATAGACTTTTTTATCTAGTTTACCTGCAATTTTTTAAGAAATTTCTAGCTATCGTAGAACTCGAGATATCGAGGTACGACGCACTATTGCCCCACCCTGTATAACAATAAATATTTCGTTCAGTATATGGGGTTAGCAATGGGATCCCCGTTGAGCCCTCTTTTTTTGGCCCATATTTTTGTCTCACTTAAAACAACAAATAATCAATTCACAGTTAAGTAAAAAGCATATCAAATTTTGGTATATATATATATGTGGACGATGTGTTAGCCAAAACTAAATACTTTTTTAAATTACATAAATAGCATTCATCCCAATATTAAATTTACAGTTGAGATAGAAAAAGATAAAAAAATCAACTTTTTGAATTTAACCCTAACCTACCGCAAAGATAATAAAATTAATTTCAATATCTATAGAAAACCAACATTCACAGACACAACTATTTTAAATTATTCACTCAGCCTCACATCACATAAACGAGCAGCATATAACTCTATAATAGATAGAGCCTTATCACTACCTCTTTCAAAGGAACATTTAAAAATTGAATTAGACACAATAAAACCTGAATAATGGTTTTCAAGTAAGAACAATAGAAAATCTAATTAACAAAAAAACAATTTAAATTAGCTTGCTTCAATGTATATATCCACATATTAAAAATCACAGTAACGATAAATACGCATTCCTAACGTATTATGGCAGCATTTCTAAAAAATTGGGAACATTTTGTCATCACATAATCTAAAAGTTATCTTTAAGTCACCATCTAAACTTTTTAAACTAAAGATGAAATCAACCAACTTAAAAAATCAGGAGTTTATAAACTAGTATGTCCGGATTGTAAAGCCTTCTATATAGGTCAAACTGTTAGTTCGTTTTAAATCAACAAAGAATCGTACAAAGAACACTTACGCTCTTTTAGATTTCAAAAAACAGATTCAACTTTTGCCAACTATATTCTAGGGACAAGTCATAATTTTCCGAATGTAAACAATCTAAATATATGACGCGTGAAAGAAAAATGTTTTAAATTAAATCTATTAGAGGTAATAGAAATTATTAAATTCAATAAAAGTGCCGACAATAATCTAACAGCTTCTACAACAGAATTTATCCAAATTATATTCAATATTTATTATTATTTAACATTTGATATCGAGACGACTCTATGAGATAATTTGCGGTGCACGAGGTAGCAGTCCAGGTTACATATTTTCGAATAAAAAATGCTCCATTAAAGTTAAATATAAAAGTCAACGAGGTAACATAAACCGTCGCATGAAGCCAGTAAAGAAATAAATTCCTAATCAATTCTCTCTAATTTCTCTAATCACCCATGTAAGCTTGAAGCTTGACACAAATGAAGTTTAAAGCATACAATTTCCACACAGATTGACATTTTCCCTCTTCTCGAATCTCGTCCTACTGTTAATTATCTATCTTACTGATTAATTAACGAAGTGCGAGAGAAATCTGAGATTTTGTTGTAGTTCGACGCCGACGTGTTTTGGATTTGTAAACCACAGGCCTCGGGGAGACTTGTTATCAGGATGTACAAAAACAAGATCATTGATGGGTTTATTGTAGGAGTTGAAGTAAAAAAGCAGATTAATTGATTTAAATCAAAGAATAATTTGTTTATCAGAGTGGTTTCCTGTAATATTGATTTAACACTATACTAACTTCAATTTGTCTACCAATAAAAAGAAATTTAACACACGAATCAGAACTAACGAGAGTGGCTAGTTTTCTATAGACTATTAAACACGATAAATCCATCAAGACAATATTTAAAATGATACATTTTAATCTATCATCGTGTCGTGACAGGTAGTTGCTTCAAAAAATGTGGTATTTTTTAGTAACGCTACGATAGAAGTGACCACAACCAGGGGATTCTAACTTGATGGGCGAAAGTCGTTGATTGTAAGTTAGTTGGTGCGTAAAGAAAATATTGTAATTTGTTTAAAAATAAAGTTAGGTAAATAGTCCCTCGACGAGAGCTACTGTGATATATGCATTTTAAAATAAGTTAAACTAGCTAAAGGTAAGATAAAAAACCCTAACGTAGGGAAGCCACTATAACAAAGTGGAAGCTCAACTAACTAAGATGCAGTTGCCTTTGGGTAGATGTGCTTCTATGATCTTGATGTTTATGTGGCAGTTGCAATATATCCACACAAATTTACTGGATACGGCTAGTCATCTGTTCTAGGAGGCAAGAGTCGTAGGTGAGGATTGTTAAAGCCACTAATCAGAGTACTGTAATGTGTCAGTGAATCTTGAAAACACACGAGGTAAAACTAGGTACAACTCTTGTGGAAAGATAAGAAAAATACAAACAACATAACGAAAGCTCTAAAATAGAAAAGATATATAAAACACTAACAAACAATACGATACTTATGTTATATAAAAATGTATATATCTAGCTTCTCAGGATAACACTAAAAAGTAATAAGTAATAATAAAGTAAATGCTATAAAACGTAATTGATTACTAAGTCAGAATCTCAAAAAAATATACTAATCTTACAATGTATTGACACATTTCACAAACTGGGGACTAAAATTACTTTTGATACTCAATAGTTTACATAATCGCACCACAGGGACAAGTGGTGTTGACATCTAATAAACTTGTGACAAACGCATACCCTAACAAAATGGTGTCAACACAGATGCTGAATAGCAGAAGAAAACGTTCGCGTGGACACCTATTATAGGTGTATAGTTAATCTATATGATAATAATCAAACTAATAAGGTTTAATCCTACATAAGCAAAATAATGATATCGATGCGACGAACAAAATTTCTAAACGGAAATCACCGTATATGGTTTACCCCTAAGTACCAAAATTAATTTAGTGAGTAGGTAAAAAATAAAAGACAGTGCGAAAAACTCGGTATCTCATCGTTATAGTCTAAAAGTTATGTAAGCACAAATCTACCATAGATGTATCAAAAGCATGAAACATAAAATAAATAGTGTCAACGGGACGCTAAAACTTTTGCTAAGAACCGGTGCCGGGTGAATTTAAGTCATTGGTAAAATATAATAATATAATAATAAAATAATAGTAACAAATGACTTTATTTAGAAAAAAATTGAACAATTCAATTATTTCCAGATGGCCGAAGTCTAGCCTAAGCTACTCAACTTAACCCTTACAATACATCAATCAGTACATGATAAATTTGTACTAATTTACAATAAGTTGCATGGTAACATTTAAAAATTACAAAACTTGTATAAGATAACAAAAGTAAGCTATATAAAATAAATTAGATGAAAAAATATGTACAACATACAATATAAAAATTTAAAGTCATAATATACTGACACCAAAATAAACATAAGACTTTTATATTGCGAGTGGTAAACACAGTTGAAAACATAACTACTGACGAGACAAGAAGTAAGCCTTTGTGTTTTTACGAAAACTATTTACAGGTAGATTTTCAATCGACTATGAAGATGATTTGATTGTCTGCAAACCTTAAATTTGAATTATGCATATCATGTCTGAAAATAAATTTTTCTCGGAGGTAATGAGGTATAGATGTGGCGAGAACTTTGTGTGTGAATACTGTTAAATTATATTTATAAAGATTTTCCATAGTGAGTCAGTTGAGATTTTTTATCTTTTGTGAAACATGATCATACTTCCTAATTCTATAAATAAATCTACAACAGCTATTTTGAATTTTTTGTAGGCGACATTTTGTTGCTTTATCTAGGCATGAGAAGTAGACAGTGTTACAATAAGTTGATATCGGGACAACAAGACACACATAATTTTGTTCTTAATTTGAAATTCAATATGGAGATATTATTATACAACAGCATTAAAGCAACATACGATTTTTTAATTAGTATTGTTCCTTAAAACGCATGTCCTCATCAAAGACTAACCCAAGATTTCTTACTTGCTTTACTCTTCTAAGAGGTTCATCATCTAAGATTAAACTGATATTATCTTTAATAGTCTCATGTACTCTTCTACTAGTCAAACAAATTACAACACATTTACTAGGATTAAGCTTAAGGTTATTGTTGTTTGAATAATTTAGTATAGATTTTAAATCGTTATTTATATTATCACAAGCAAGATTAGCGTCATTGGGATGAAATGTATACGGTAGTTGGGCGTCGTCAGCATATGACTAAATATTTGAGTGCTCTACACAGTTGCATAGGTCAGCAGTGTAAATTAAGAACAGAATTGGCCCCAAAACCGGACCCTGTGGCACCCTGATGTAATTGGCCGATATTCTGACATATTTTTATGCAATATAACTGTTTGCTTTCGATGCCTAAGAATGATCTAAAAAAATTTACTGCGTTATCATCCAATCCATGGTAAGAAAGTTTTACACATAATAAGGCGTGGTCAATAGTGTCAAGAGCCTTCAAGAAGTCTAAGAGTACTAGAGTAGTAGCGTCACCTTTATCAAGGGATCTGAATATATTTTCTTTAACATTAGCAAGAACAGTAGTAGTGCTACCCTTTTTGAAAACCAGACTGCAAATTTGAAATAATATTATTTTCGACTACATAGTCATATATTTGTATTTTCACTATTTTTTTCAAGAATTTTTGAAAAAGCTGGGATAATTGTTATAGATCGTAGATCCGAAAAATCTAGCGGGTTTTTTATCTTAGGCAGAGGTTTAATTATTGACAATTTCCACTCATTAGGAAAGCAACCTAGCTCTAAACAGCAGTTATTACGTAATATGTACTGCAGTAACTAAATTGCAACGCCGGTTAAGACGAAATAACTTAGAGATAGTACTTATCTTTGCATGTGAGACTCCTTGCCTCTCACCCAAAAGTTCCGGGTTCGATCCCCGGCCGTAGCAGTGGAAAATACTGTGTAAGGGATTTTTCTACTATACACGGATATTGGGTGTGTGTCCCTTGTCTCTAAATGTGTAGCCCCCTCCCACACAAGGCTTTTCTAGAGCCTTCCGGGATAAAGGGGGTAGTCATTACTTGTGGTGTATTTATTTATTTATTTATTTATTGGTTGAGCTCGTAATGATGGTTGCTTAACTTATTCTGCAATCGTTGTGCATAACTGGCTAGATGTCGTTGTAGTTACCTGGACCAGCGGTGTTAAAAAACAAAAAAAAAAGTTAAGATAGCATTTGCCGGATGGGACACTTGGGAAGTTCTAATAATTTGTTCTGATATCAATCACTTTTACTCGATGTTGATCTAAACTGGTTGTTTAGGTTGTAAACTATATCTCCTAAACCAAATCCAAATATCCCTCATCCAAGGAGTGTATTATCCAAATTCATGATACATAGGATATATCCATTTACAAAAATCACCTAAACAGAAAATTTCATCATACTGTGGTAAAAACAGTGATAAATTTTGCTCCAGTCCATTTAAAAAATCAACGTAAAGGAAATCAGGTGGTCTATATGTAACACCTACTGCAAATTGCTGTTTGTTTAATTTAATGTTAACCCATAGCTGTTCTATGTTAATTTGATTTTGTGTAATAGAATATAAAATATTCTTTTTAATATAGATACATGCACCTCCCCCTCTACCTAACCTGCGGTCAGTTCTTACCGGATTGTACCCTTCTATTTGAACGATGTAGTCATCTACAGCAGGAGTAAGCCAAGTTTCAAATAAACGTAGTATTGTATACTTAGCAGGCAAAATATGTTCCTTCAAATCGTTTATTTTTGGTAATAGCGATCTAATGTTAAATTGAGGCACTGTAATGTTTTCGTTCATTTCCAACTACAACACAAAATATGAACAAAATAAATAAATAACAACAATAATATATAATATACCCAATTATTGATAAAGCGAGAGAGAAGTAATGAGAAAAAAGGTGCAAGCAAGTGTTGTTTAGCCCAGCATCTAACAAGATAAATAAAAAAGGAATATGTGTTTATTATAAAGAAACGAACGAAAAGATATTTATATTACATAGATCAGATAATATATACAAAGAAAAAAAAAAGTTTACACACGAGAATCCCAGATACGAACAATATTATATACCTAGAATATATCTAATACGTGCAAAATTAATTATGTATGATAAACGTAACACTAAATGATTTGTATATATATATATATATATATATATATATATATATATATATATATATATATATATATCACTTACCTCTCACCGGTACACCATTTACTTAAGTTTGTATAAAACTAACAGGTTGGCCACTGTCATTTGTCTGTTCCATGACCTATGGCATACTGATGAGAACTAATAAGTTCGAAACCGGTCTATGTCTGGTCGGGGAATTGACAAATGACATTGGCTACCAATCTTTCATGATTTGTAAGGTATAATTCAATGCAGATCGGGGTATTTGCCCGCTGAGTAGTTGTTTCCTGCAAATCATGTATAATAACAATATATATATATATATATATATATAACACGCTTAGCTACCGCCAGTATAAATGGATACAACATGGCGGATGAATGGATACTGATGACGATTTTCAAAAGCGCCTACAATTTTGTAATTGGGCCAGAGGTGGCTCTTATAATATTTAAAAGCTTAAAAGTTTGGAGCGGTGGAATGCCAGAAGAATCAAAATGGGAAGAAATATGTTCTGGTATGGCTTATGCTGCCAGTCAGAATAGTTGGATAATTAGTGATATTTTCTACAATTACCTCGAGATAATAGTGAAGTGAGTCGGAAAAGAAGTCGAAAATTGTAAATATTTTGCGGTGCAATAAGAATACCTCCCCCCATCGTTTTCGAGGTTACTGAGTACGATGGTGCTGGTAGAATATTTCTTTGGAGTTGCGCAATCCCCCAAACGGCCAAAAACCTCCTCCAAAAGGGGGTTAAACGCTTATCACATCTTTTCCAATGGTGAAACTTAGCGCACCCCGTTTTCGAGGATGCTGAACACGGTGATGATACTGAATGTTTATTCCAACCCCCTCCAACCCTCTAACGGCTAATAAGTACTTTAAATTTCGCCGGTGAAAAAGATGTGAAAAACATTTAACCCGTTTTGGATGTGGTTTTTGACCATTTGGGGGTTCCGCAACTCTAAAGAGGAATTCCACCAATACCATCGTGTTTATCGTCCTCGAGAATTGGGGGAGGTACTCTCGTTGCATGGCAAAATATTTACAAGTTCGTCCAACTCACACACTTCGCTAAAACACTGCTCCCTGCTATTGTTCCTGAGCGTCCAGTTCTTTTGTTATACAATGGACATTATTATTATTATTATTAGCCGTTACTCGAGTCCGAGTATAGAAATGTTACAGTCGATAAATTGCGTACAATAAAAAACAAGTAAAAGGTGTAGTCTATTGTAATTCCCATTCATCTACGGTGCACATGACTATGGCTATAGAGACCAATTCGGGAGAGCACATGTCGACCGCAATCAGGACAAACATAGACCTGGTTAGGTCTTGGATTCGGCCTTCTTGCAGCGACATTTCCTTGATAGCTGGCCACAACCCCTCGCCATTCGGTTCTGTCCGCTGCAAGTTGTTCCCATTGCTCGTCTGCAATACCGCAGGATTTTAGATTTTCATGGAGAGCGTCTTTGAACCTCTTTCGTTGACCGCCACGCTTTCTTCTACCGCTTAGCAATTCACCATAAAGTGTACATTTAGGAAGGCGGTTATCATGCATACGATGAACGTGACCTGCCCATCTTAGGCGTGCTCTTGAAATAAGCACCTCAATTGGAAGGCTGTTTGCTCTCCTGAGTACTTCCATGTTTGATATGTGATGGAACCAACGGATTTTCATCATACTTCTGAGGTGTCTTTGCTGAAAACGTTCTAATTCTTTCACATGACGACGGTAAGTGACCCAGCTTTCACATCCATATAGCAGTGTTGGAATGACAACTGCTCTGTAGACAGCCATTTTCGTTGACAAAGCAAGGTCGTGGTTGTCAAATACTCTCTCTCTAAGTCCCCAGAATGCTCTAGATGCAGCGTTAATTCTATTGCGAATCTCGCTGTCCATGTTTGCTTTGTCATTAACAACGTTGCCTAAGTAATTGAACTGATCCACCACTTCAAGAGAATTTCCGTTAAGTGTAATGTCTATTTGGTTCACTTGATGAGGAGTTGACATAATCTTAGTCTTTCCAATGTTGATTTTAAGTCCCAAAGAATCATAGCTTTGGGCATACACATCTAAAAGTTCTTGAAGCTCTTCCGGCGTAGAGGCTAAAAGTGCACAGTCATCCGCATACTGGAGATCACAAATGAATCGTGTGCGTGTCTTCGTGAAAGCTCTAAAGCGCCCTATGTTAAAGAGACCGCCATCAAAACGGTATCTGAGACCTATTCCCCTGACTGTCAGTTTGTTGTCAACAATAATTGTTAGAGCAGTGGTAAACAAATTAAAGAGTAGGGGTGCCAGGACACATCCCTGCCTAACCCCAGTGAGAGTTTGGAAAGGTTCGGTTGCCTCATTATTATACATAACCTGGGCGTTGTTGTTTGTATGTAGACTGCGACATACTTCCACAAATTTTCTAGGGATACCTAAGCGGAACATAATTTTCCAGAGCACTTCCCTGTCCACCGAGTCAAACGCCTTGGTTAAATCAATGAAGGCCATGTGAATTTCTCCTTGATGTTCGAGTGCTTTTTCTTGAAGCTGTTTAAGTGTGAAGATTAAATCCGATGTGCCTCGGTTTGGTCTAAAGCCACTCTGTGTTTCAGGAAGTAACTTTTCCATAACAGGTGTTAGCCTATTTGCCATCGCTTTAGTGAGTATCTTCCCTCCAACAGCCAGGAGAGCTATACCCCTGTAATTTCCACAGTCCGCAGCGCTCCCTTTGTTTTTGAAGAGGTTGATTAAAAGTGTATCACGAAACTCCTGCGGAGCTTGACCACTTTCCCACACGACATCAAACAGTTTTTTGAGGTAGGGTATGAGCTCTGACGACACAGCTTTAAAGATCTCAGCTGGGAGTGAGTGAGTCGGCGCCGGGAGATTGGAATGGACATACCACTCATGTCACGAACAGAATTGTGGAATTAGCATTGAAAAATAATCTGACAATTCTGAATTTGCCACCCCATACAAAGCACTTGTTATAGCCATCCGATTTGGTGGTTCTTAAATATCTGAACATTCAATAGGACTAAACTTGTAGACTCGAAATATTTCTTAAAAACCGATGGGAAACACTCTAAAAAGTTTTATTGTTTAAACAAAGACACTGGCCTTACCGAAACTGCAATACTGAGCTGTAAACTCAACTTTATCCTTGAACATGTTAAAATAAAAAAACTGCCCTGATCAGACAATTCGCATTAAAATCGTAATTTGACTCTAGTAATCGGGCACTTGTTTTAGAAAAGCGAAAGCCACACTTACTGTGATTTGACATAAATATGTATGAATTAGGAAAAGAAGTTTTAACTAAAAATAGTAAATATTTTATATAACCTTAAATACGGCTTAAGCTAGCAAAATTATTAACAAAGTTACTGAACCAAACTATACCAATTAAATATTTATTTACCAATTTGATGGAATTTGATGGAATTTGGAATATCGGTAACACACCGTAAATTGAAAATTTTCATTGCAGAATGAAATGTTCGAAACACGTTGATTGAACTACCAATTGAAATTAAATTCTATCGTCAATAGATTATTAAATAATAGCTGATGCTCAACCTATTTGAATATTACCGACGAAAAAATATCTGTTGCCTAGTCAGCTCACGTGAATTTGGTTTAGCATTAAAATTCAATATACGTTTTGTAGCCAGAAGTAAACGAGTTCAGTAGTAGAAAATATTCCCGCCAGGAGATGAAGCGGATCACTATGAAAAATGTCGAATATCAATCGTTCTGAAGAACGCTTAAAAATTGACTAATTTTGTAAACTTTGCAGTTTTGAAAGAACATTATTAACTTTTATCAATTTCGATGAGTATTTTTAAAACGTGGCGTGGTATATCTATAATAAATGCGCGTATGTTAACAGAACCCAGGATATTTAACATTGGGGCAGCTTGTTAAAAATCAATGTTATATACGAAATTAAAAGTCTCCTCACCTTTTATCAACATGTAATAAACAGATATTTTTGGTGTATATTTTTATAAAATGCAAATTCGGATCGTAGTGAATTATATCTTAAATTATTTGAAGAATGTAATTCCCTTAATATAGAGAAGAAATAAAATATTGAATGATATTCACTTGTACTTGTGGTAAAGAACACATTTAAGTTAATTAGAGTTGTGTATTATGAATAAGATGCATTCTATTCTGAGTAGAGAGTTGCATGCATGTTTTCTGTTTTATTTTATTTGTTCTGTTTCATAAAATATCAAGGTATTTTACAGAAGACAGATATTGTCAACAAATACATGCAATTTTTTTATTTCAGCCATTAAAGACAGATATAGATATTTATAACATAATTTAGGTGCGTCTTTACTATGTACATACTTCGGTATGCGATGTAAAGCAACGACAAATGCGGTTAGTACTTGGATGGGTGACCATTCCAACGGAAAACGCGTTCTCGCCTCACAGATCTTCCAGCGGCTTGTATATCAGTGTATGCGCGGAAGCTATACAACCTTAGGCGAGGGTTGTATAGGGGATATACCATCCTTCGGAGGGGATGTAAAGCCGTCGGTCCCTTGTCTATTAAATGTTAGGCAAGTAAAAGATCCCTACTCTTCTTAAGGGAAGAGGTTCGGCAAAATTCCTGGTTGGGGGTAGCTCGTCTACAGGCGTTGGTGTTAGGCCTCAGTAGCGGAAATAGGCCGACGTTAAATAAATGTATAAAAAAAAAATAACATAATTTAATGATAAATAGAATCAGTTATTTTAAATAAATGCATTCAATTATTGTTATACTAATTATTAAAACGGTTAAAACATATCAAACTGTTTGCACATCTAATATAAGATTTTAAATTAATTTGTGCAGGAAATTGATAAAAGTGAATGAAAGAAAAGAAACCAATTTCTTTTGTTAATTTTATGTCACAAAAATTTCAAGTTGGTATTTGCGATTTTATTTGAGGAAAATATTAAGGAGATTGTGGAAATATCGAAAATTGGGGGTTGTCAGGGAATGAAAATGAATAACAAGAAAATTGAGAAATTGAAGGAGAGAGAAAAATTTGGAGAAAAAGATATTACAGTAAAATAGAAAGTAGACTGGTGTTTGATGAATTGGAGAAAAGTAGATTGAAGAAAGAGAAGTAGTTAAAGAATGTTCACGAAAGACCCAGAAAAATCGAGCTTTAGTGTTTTGACAAGTAAGGTAAAAGAAGAGTAATAGTAATTTATTTTAAGGTGAAGAAAACGATTCCTGGTGGAAAAAGGTATCTCATTTGGATGCTGAAAGAGTATAGGGGATAGTAATTGGACGTCGCAGGCAAGTGACACTGTGCGACTGAATTAATGCTTCGCTTCGCGGACTAAAAATGTTGTAACAAACTATATATTATACAATTTTATGTTCACTATTTTAGTATAAATTCAATCGGTAAACTGATAACTTGGAAATAATTAAAAATATTTTAAATTGGTAAATTTTTGACAATCAACTTCATTTTTATAAACAAATTTTATTTTTAACTTAATTATATCAAAATTATTTTAATTTTAGAATCATAATTATTTTATTCAAATAGATAGGGAAATTTTATCTCTTCGTCGTATGATATATCTGTTATCACAATACATTGTTCAGTTAATTTGGACATGTTTTATTACCTATGGGTTTCTATATCTGTTTTCTTCATTGATTTATAAATTATATTGTGTGGCATTTTATCTTTAACATGTCGAGATATCATAGCAATATATTTTACAAGAAGCTGTGTAGGATACATGAAATTAAGATATACAAGGTGGCCCACAATTATCTCCCGATATTTCTGCAAGTGATTCGATAACAATGGTAGTCTCGTATATAAACTTATTTCTGAAAGTGAATAATAAGGGAGATATATCCCTTAAAATGGGATAATAAATTTGAGTTTTTCTGCAATATCTTCCGACCCCTTTAAAATATCAAATGCATATTTTAAACTTAGTTATAGGCCATCCCGACACTACTTAACATGGTATCAGTCAAACCCTCTATTCTGCTTAAGGGGTAGTTTTAGGGGGGATTGTCAGTATTTTCCTCATAACTTTTGAATTTTTTTCATATTTCTAAAAATTATTATAAATATTTAAGTACCGGATCATTAGAAATGTGTGAAATGTGTTTCGATAAACCAAGTCGTTCTCTAATAATTTATATTCAATAAAGAACGTGCATTTACAATATTTTATTAATAAATTCTTACACATGAAGCATGCTTTGAAATATTACTTTGATATTTCTGTTATTTATTAGACTTTGATTCTTTTTTTTAATAATTCCACTTTAATTGTTAATATCACTTAAACATTGTAAAATATTCTTACAAGATTTAAAAGTGTATGAAAGTGCAAATAATATGAGAAAATAAATATTTTTCTCTAACACTATTTTAGAAACTATACGTTCAACAATTAAAATTATTTTGGAATAAATGTCATTTCAACACACTGTGTTAGAATGCTATTCCAGCATACTGGGTAGGAATGAAACTATTGTATCAATAAGCTAACTTTTACTGTACAATTTCTAAAATCTTGTTAGAGAATATAGTCCAAAAAAACACGTTTGGAATGGCATATTCCACGCTCGCGTAGAATAGGGGCCATTTCACAACTTGTAGAATATACTATTCTATGATGCATATTTTAACCTTTGCGTTTTACCATTTTGCTAAAAACAAATTAACCTTTTGGCTTAAAATTTGCACTGGTCGTTTATAAATGTTTACATTTTCATTTTCAAAGCTGTTAAAATATTCCTAAAAGTTAAAAAATATATATAGATTGCGCTACTCAGGCAAAGCCACCTCATACGGTGTTAGTAAATTCCTTTATCTAACTTTAGACAAAGATAGTATTTGTCAAAATATGAAAAATGTTTCTATCGAGTTGTGTCCGAAAATGCTTTCTTAGGGAGGTCGTTTAAACGTTAAACCCTTGTTTAATATATCAGGAACATTTTGTGTTACAGCAATGAGTTTTGGTGCGTTATTTAATATCAATAGGGGGTACTATTTCGTGGTACTAATAGGGCGCATTGTTTTTTAACACAAAATATTTCTGTTTTATTTTTTCTCAAATTTTGGTACCAAAATTGATGAAAATTACACAATGAAATTTCTTTTTGTGAGGCATCGTAGGATCAGTTTTATAAACATTATTTTAAAATAGTTTTAGCAGGGCCACAAAATGATTCTGCAACAACATAACTAGCTTTTTTGGTATATTTATTTCATGCATGTAATTTTAAAATAACTGGATAGGATCATTAGTTGCAGTATAGATTATTTTGACCTTACTTAATATATCACGTATCTTACTTAAAGGCTCATTTGTTTTTTAATTTTTCGAATTTGTAAAATTCCTGCCCCATCATTAAATTTGTGTTTAGACAGTTGTAATCAAAGTAAATAATTAATTATTGATTGATGAAATAGTTTGCCTTTCCCATTTGATATGAAAGGGAGTGTGCCGATTTGTTCTCATTGTTACCTTTCAGAGCTTCAAGTAAATTGGAATAAGACCGTGGCCTACTTGGATGGATCATAATACATGTTTGTTCTTATTAAAGTTATTTTTCGTTAAACGTTTATTTACAAGGAACGTATAACTTTTTATATGCGCTAAAGAATTTATAAAAATTTTAATTTAATGTATTTCTCTTGTAAGCTCGTGCCAGATTCAAATCATGAAAATATAGAAACGTATATTCAGTATATATCATAATAATGTTTTCTGCAGAAAAAAAAAATATGAGAAATTCACGCACTAATCACGCACCGATACAAAGCAACAGCAGTGCCATGTCTCAACTTCTCGCCATTAAGGATCTCCGAACTGGGATATCCTAAAAAGTATGTCCCTGCTATACGTAGAACTTTCACAGCCAGCCTTCGGCACACAAGCGGATTATCGACCCGCCAAACAGCTCACCAGCACACTGTAATTCGTCCGTAAACCGGGTGAGCCGGAAAAGTTAGGGGGCTTCGCAATAATTTAATCTGTTTGACAACTTTTCTTCGAAGTAAGATTACTTTTATGTGTAGAGTTTTGCGAATACAAATTTTCCAGATGAAAACGGTGGCTAGTCGACCAAAACATTAAAATTTTGCTGTGATGTAAAAATTATATTCTTTCCTATTATTTGGGTTTTCTACCACATGTACTATTATCCTCTTCAAAACAAATCACCGAATCTACAAAATAATAGAATTATTGGAAAAAAGAGCCTCTGCGCCCGTGACGTTTACGCCAAAGGAAAAGTCAGAGGTTATGTTTTGCAAATAATATAAATCGGAATAAACACAAAAATAATGTATTTTGCTGACGTTTCGGAAAGTAATCTCTTTCCGTTTTCAAAGCTATTTTTTTGAAGAACTCTTATTTTGCTGTGTATGTCAAATACACAGCTTTAAGATTCTTATTGTATTGTATTGTATTTGACATACACAGCAAAATAAGAGTTCTTCAAAAAAAATAGCTTTGAAAACGGAAAGAGATTACTTTCCGAAACGTCAGCAAAATACATTATTTTTGTGTTTATTCCGATTTATATTATTTGCAAAACATAACCTCTGACTTTTCCTTTGGCGTAAACGTCACGGGCGCAGAGGCTCTTTTTTCCAATAATTCTATTATTTTGTAGATTCGGTGATTTGTTTTGAAGAGGATAATAGTACATGTGGTAGAAAACCCAAATAATAGGAAAGAATATTCGTAGAATGCCACAAATAACTTTCAGACAATATGTAAAAATTATGCTGCCAAAAAATTCAAGCAAGTAAAAAAATATTTGAAAACTTTCCTACATATTTTACTTTACTACATATAGGGTGTTCTATTTATTACATACGTATCCAGTGTATTTGTTCATAATTAGTCAGTTCTTTCTGAAGTCTTGGTATTTTCTTTTTTACATTGTGACGTTTATAATATGAGGCAAAGCTACTGCAAGGGGAAATAATAAACATATCATACCGGAAACCTAATAATATAATAATATTAATAATAAATGTCTTTATTACCCAAAACCAACAATGAAAGAAATACATATAATATTTAATAACACTAAATGGGAAAAAGGGGAAGTTCACTCAAATGAGTGCCCTACCACTTAATCCTTGTGGGTGACTAAACAAACTTGTTAAATGTCTTGTTAAATTAGTTCAATATCAGGCGTTTTTCTTAGAAATTTTGGCCTTCAACAAAATAAAAAATATTCTAAATATTTACAAAAACTATCGCCATTTCTCGATGCTGATGGAATCTTGCGTGTCGGCAGTAGAATTACAAATGCTGATCTATCTTACTCTCACTGAATTAATCATCGAACAAACTGATCTTCGTAACTTACATTCTGGGGTTAATACAACCTTGTATCTTCTACAACAAAATGTTTGGATCTTATCAGCTCGTCGTGCCATTCGGTATTCCTGATCGCATTGCAATCGCTGTTTTCGTACGAACCCTATCGCTGCTGTCTCCCTTATGGGAGATCTTCCCAAAACTCGTATTTCGCAGCTCAAGCCATTCAGCTGAGTCGGTGTTGATTATGCCGATTCGTTTTCAATTACGTTAGGGACAAATCGTGGCACAAGAAAAACCAAGGCATACTTATGTCTTTTTATATGTTTTGCCACCAAAGCAATTCATCTCGAATTAGCTTTTGACTTTCTACAGATGCCTTCATCGGCGCCTTAAGGCGATTCATTGCTCGGCGCGGCCGTTGCTTCCGCTTATTTTCCGATTATGGAACCAACTTTATCGGTACTCATCGTGAAGTTAACAAATATATGCAAACTTCTGCCGAAGCAGAAACCATTTCGTAAACTTTTAACCCACTGTCCGCACCTCATTTTGGCGGACTCTGGGAAACTGGTATCAAAACTGTCAAAACTCATTTTTAGCGCGTTATCGGAGACCAACTCCTTACATACGAGGAAATGAATACTCTCTTCGTACAAATCGAATCGTTATTAAACTCTCGACCTCTTTGTACTCTCAGTTCAGACCCAAACGATCTTAACGTTTTATCGCCTAGAAATTTTTTAAAACTCGAACTTTTAACATCAGCTCCCGACCATGACCTTTCTCATTTATCTATTAATCGTTTATCGCGCTGGCAACTAGTTCAACAAATGCACCAAAGTTGGATTCGGTGGAAAAATTAATATTTACATACACTATATCAAAGAAGCAAATGGTCTACTTCACATATGCTCTAACCTATCGATATTGGCACCCTTATACTCATTAAAGATAACTTAGCTCCTCCTCTCATGGAGACTAGGTAGAATCCTCAAACTCCACCCTGGTAACGATGAAATAGCTTGTGTTGCGACAATCAGTACCTCTCACTATGCGTCTTTGCCGTCGCAATGATATGTCAAGCCGGGTTCATTTCGATAATTTTCGGTTCCTGTTTGAATTTTTGTTTCATTTTACTTTCATTTTAGTCAAAATTCTATTTGCACTCAGCATTTTGGTGGGCGGTAATGTTCCGTCCCTGTTTATCCTAAACAAATATTTCTTGTTCTCCTCTCATCACAACTTTCTTGCCTTCAAACCGTACCGTTTGGCTCATCTCAAGTTCATGCAGCAAAAATGTGCTAGTATAAACTTTAGACTAAAAATAAAAATAATTATTCATTTTTTTTATGGATTTGACATAAGAAAATAGGATTAAAACATAAAAATAAGATTTTTTTCTTATAATTTATTTCCCTTTTCCGTTGCATATGTTCATTAATATATTAGATCTCTTTAATGCATTTTCGGAGGCTGTTGGTTGTTCCTTCCTTTTGTTGGTCCTGGATTCTAGGTTTATAAGGCCTTTGCAATTTTTATTTTCTTCAGCTTTGTCAACGTTTATATCACTGGTTCTTGTTAGGGATCTATGGATTTTATTTGTCGTCGAATGAACTTGTCCATCTTGTATCTGAGGTGATAGGTTATTTCCTGGCTCTAGCTCTGTCTTCAGTAGACACAATTATTGGATGAATTTGAAGGTCTTCATACGTATATATGTCGCCGACTTAATACTTAATGAAACTAAAACTGTCTTGATGTTCTTTGGACCTTTTGTTTGAATAACGCTATAGCAAATAATGATAACTTTCAAATTAAGCTCTCTCTAAATAATATAGAATCTACAAAAAATCTTGGACTCCTCTTAGATATCAACTTGAGATTCTCTAAACATATCAGCTATGTCATATAGAAGTTCTATATAAAATTAAAATTACTCTACATGCATAGAGACGTTCTGAGTGTCGACGTGAAACTAAAACTATGTGAGTCCTTAATGTTATCACATATTAATGACTGTGGCGTGGTTTACTGGCCTGCTTTAGCTGCGGGAGATAAGATTAGCTTGTAGAGAATACAAAACGGTTTTGTAAGGTTCTGTTATAATCTCTGTAAGTTTGATCAGATATCTACCAAATTTCAGGAATCTAGATAGATAAGTTTAAATAGGAGACATGGCATGTCTTATGTATAATATTATTAAAATGCAGTGTCTAGAATGCTTATCGTAACTGGCGATGGTATCCACCAACGAACCACTAGTTTCTATAATATATTCAGAGTACCTAAACACAGAACTGCTTTATTTGAAAGAAGATTTGCTTATAATGCGGTTTGCATATGTAATAAATACTTCAGACGGTCAAGGAGCCCAAAAATGTTGCCACATTTAGAGAGCAGGTCAAATCCCGAACACTAAATAGAGAAAATTGACTGGTAGAATAGTGTAGGCTTCCTCTAAGTTTTGCACTTCGGGTTTGACTCGGTGTCTCGCTGATTATGCTGCCGGCCTCTTCAAGATGGTTCTATGGGTTGAGACTTTGGTCTTGCCTTTGGAAACCTGGCTGGCAGTGAGGGCGGTGAGATGAAAAGGGATCGGGGTCAGGGTCGGGCTCGGCGCTCGCGACAGATTTTAAACGGGGCTACCTTGTGTTAGTAGATTAGCAAATAATGATCGACCATATTATTATATTTGATAATAATTGTATTGTTATTTTTTTATAGTTGCGTGGAAGAGCATATACATAAACACTGCCATCACATTTTGTACTATGTTTATATTTTTTAAATATATTAAATGAAAATAAAGAAACATTTATTATTATTTATTATTATTATATAGTATATTAATTGCTGAGAATAAAGTGTAGACATTTTTGGGATTTTTTTGGCAAGAAGGGAAAGGGTGGGGAAAAAGTCGTTTTCGCCATTTGATAGCTTTTTTATTAACGTTTAATTTCCGCCCGGCCAGATCTTCATAAAATGATTAGGAAGGGGGACAGAGGACGGCAAAGCAAGTGGTTGAAAAAACGTGAAATTTTTATTCCACGCACCGAGCGTTTGTTTGCAAAAAAATAATTTTATGCGAGTGCTACCTTGTAGCAAATAAAGAAATGTACGTCGGTCTGATCGCGATAGATCAATTACACGGGGAGTTATCAACATGTGAAATATTTTCATTCTCCCCTTCTCCCTCCCTGCCTAATCATTCCACCACCCCCAGCCTCCACCCCAACAAAATATCTGCTAATATATGTATTAAAACGAATTGAGTCCTCAACTCCAGTCCTTCATGATAAAAAATTAATTCATTTTTTTTAAATTTTCGCACCTTGGATTTGCGATATCTCGCGAATCAATAGTCTGACGTCGATGAGATTGAGAACAAAATTTGCTTATTTTCATGAGCTCTTCATTTTTGGTGTGAAGATTTTTATCATCAGATCAAAAGCCGCCAAGTTATTGTGAACGATCCATCTTTTGCGTCTGAAGGACTTCTAATATATTTTTCAAAAATGAATATTAACGTTCACAAATAAGGGTTCAAAAACGACTGTTTCAGATGGAGAATAACACAAAATTTATACTTACTGTTCGTTTATGCTTAACTGCTTCACCGATGGTATCAATTGGACGTCGGCGTCGTAACACTATAAATCTAACAGAGTAAGTACTAACACTTTCTTAAAATTGAACCTGAAAGGGAATTTTCAAAACACAAGAAAAGGGACAATATAAAGTTCAAAAATACATATTAAGTCTCTTTAAAAATTCATGTTTTACAACAACTTCAAGAAAAATGTTTTTGACAAACTATAATCTGGCCCGTGTACAATACATGGTGAGGAACGGAATGACTTATAATGTACCAACTACCATCCAATATGCGGTTTTTGAGCTAACGATTACACAAAAAGATTCAAAAAAATTCAATGTTTATAAAATTTTGGTGGGCTTTTGCTTGAATTTACGTATTTCCAGTTCAATATCAATTTTGATCGCTCCTCGGAGCTTAAAAATGCTTGAATCGCAACGACTTTGAATTATATTTTGCAATTACAATTTCATACGTTAGGGCAAGGCGGTCCCATGCACATATGAGTACATGGTAACTATACTTTTCTGACACCGAATTACTGAGGAATCGGTTTAAGGCAAATCCCGTTACAACCCATCATTTTCCCGTCAAAATCGACTGCTAGGAAATGATGGGGGTCCCTTGTCGCTAAAGGCTATTTTCGTTAAAACTCTCAATATACTTTGAGTAGAGACTGGATTAACTTGTCCTCATATTTAACACAACGCATGAGTTGCAGTGCTTAACAACGACGTGGATTCGTAAAAGGGATTTTAATTTTGAACTTTACGAAAAAAGTAAAATTTTGTTACTGTTTCTAAATTTTGGTGGTCGGGGCGACATTACGTCCCCGTGCAGCGACATTTACTACACTTTCTAAAATTACACTCCTTGATGAGTTATTGAAATTTTTGCATAAAAAACGCTCCGTAGAGCGAAAACATGATTAAAAATATAAAAACCTCTTCTAACGATATTTTTACGTGATGCACGCTTTTCATGCGAAATGTTTCGCGGATTTTGTTACGGTTTCGAAAAGTATATTGAGGGTTTTATCGTGTTCTTTAACATTACCTTCGAAAAGCCATTTTCCCATATATTTAATATGTCGTTTCCCACTCCCCCCCCCCCTTTGGCATCCGCTGCACAAATGTATCGGAATATTGGGGGGACCCGACTCTATTTATAGGCAAAAAAAAAACACAATCGGACGTTTCCTTATTCCAAAGCCAGATCTGATCCACTATTTATTATTTCCAAATAAATACTATATAATATGTCTAGGGTACCCTACACTGACGACCACAGAAATTTCAGACAGTCACAGAACCGAACTAAGCTCTCGTCGTTAATACTTTGAAGCTCCCATAACAAATCGTATCATTCTTTTATCTTTGAGAAATGCTTGCTACATGCATAGTAAGTTTATTCTCTGATCAGATTGTAGTAAGTCGTAAAGTTATTGGTCGTTTCCGAGTCTGCATGCCCAATAGGCCCATCAACAAACATGAATGAAAAATAGTACGAATAACCCTTACAGTAAATAAAAGTGAATTCCCACTGCACTGTCAAGAGCTACTTTAGCTCTTTACGTATGCAAAGAGCTATACCACAGCATAAGTCGCCCTTTAAAATATAACTTCCGAATTTCACTTATCTGACAACTTAGCCCTCTTCTATTACTAAGCCATTAGATGTTTTCCACTTTTAAAGTCTCTCAAGCTGTCTATCAACAAAGTTTTCTTATATTCACGTTATATACGCATTTAGGCAGATCCCTTGTCAGACGTATTTACGTAAAGCATATTTACTGCCAAAAAAGGTAAAGTGGACAAGCACTTAATTTACTATTTTTCTTGGTGTCGCTTTCAGTCAACTCGGTTATTAAGAGTGGGTGTTTGGTAATAAATGTGTAGCCCATGCGTCTTGAGTGTTGATCTAGAAATAACGGGCTTATCATTACATGTGGTTCGGGTGATTAATGATATTGTGAAGGGTATTGCATTATTGGGACCGATCATTACGTGAGAAGGCACAAACACATTTGTAAAATCCTCACCTCTAGATGAAGTTGACATATGTCAGTTAACTGTTTGCGAGGGAGCTATCAAAAACTATATGTTAAGAACAGATGATTGAATATACTAGTAAAAAGATATAAATAAACAAAGTTATAACATATTTCTGCTTTATTTTGATATAGCTAACCTCTAATTATGTAACAAAAAGAAACATTAGGCATGCATTACTATACAGGGTAGGCAACTAAAATTCGAGGGCGGTCATATCTCAGAAACCAATCAATTTACGGACAAAATTACTTTAAGTAAGGTGCTGAAAAATCGCTGTAAAGATTTGTAGATATTGTAGATTGTTTTACGGGGTCGTTTGCCTTGGAACAGCTTTACTTCACTTCGACCTAAAAGATCTGTTGTGATTTACCCTACATCTAGTGGTTATCCAGGATTCTCAGACTTTCTACAAAGCTTGTGATTTTCCAGGTAGCTAATTTCCCTATGTCTTCAGGCGTTAATTCCGCCTGTTCTAGGAATTTTAGCCTAGTGCGGACTAACACCTTGCATTCGCAAAGTATGTGTTCCGCCCTTTCAATTACATTATCGCAATACCTGCATTTATTATTTACCACCTTGCCCATATTCTTGAGATGGTATCTCAAGGGGCAGTGGCCAGTTAAAAGGCCTGTGATTAGCCTTAATTCGGACTTTTCAAGTTCGAGAAGCCTTGTGGCATTCTTTGTCGAATAAGTTATAAACTTTTTTCGCTTGTCTTTGGCCTGGAGTATTCCTCCAGTAGGACTTTTTCTGATCCTTTTCTCATTCTTGGATCTCTTCCGCTATATGTCCCTTGGCTAGGCCACAAATCGGTTCGGGTCCAATGAACGGTGCTTCAGCTCCTTTTTTGCAAGGCTATCAGCAAGTTCATTTCCTTACAAGGAAATGAACTTGCACACTCCCTCATGCCCTGGCACCGACATCAAGGTAACCTTGTTGCCAGTTGCTTCAGGGATTGTCTACATTCCCAGGCAATTTTAGATTCAAAGGTATAGGACCTTAGAGCCTTAAGTGCTGCCTGACCATCTGACAGTATATGGATCTTTGCCCTTCGGATGCCTTTATTTAGGCATATCTGGGCACACAAATCTATGGCATAAATTTCTGCCTGAAAGATGGTTGGGGTGTTACCGAAGGCTATGGATAGCCTACAATTTAGCCCTGCTACTTCCCACTCCTACCCCTTCAGCCATCTTAGATTCATCTGTATACCAGATAAGTGACCCCTGTTCCAATCGCAGTGACTCCATCTTGCTCGTCTGACGACTTTAAATTATCACGTCAAACGAGCAATCAAAGTCATGTTTGACTAGCATTGAGACAGTGGGTTTGGTCATGGTTGGAAATCATGACCTCATTTTTGCCTCTCACAGTGACGACCAGGACATCTGCATATCCCTGGACGTTAAAGCCTGAATTACTCATTTTATGTTGGAGATCACCGACCACCATTTACCACAGCAAGGGTGATAAAACTCCACCTTGTGGGCAACCCCTGACTGCAGTCACCGTAGCCGACTCATCCCCCACGCTTGTGGTAATAATTCTGCTTTTGAGCATGGATTATTGTATCCATTTAATTGTAGGTGACTGTATTACCCTTTTTTCCGCAGCTTTTTATATGGATTCATAGAAGGTGTTGTCAAAAGCATCCGCTATATTTATGAAAGCACACATAGCCACTTCTTTTGCTGTAAATGTCTTTTCAATGCCTTGAACCAGGCAATGTAGAACATTTATTGTTGATTGGACAGGTTGATAGGCAAACTGTTTTGCGTGAAGGGCAATAATCAACGCAATCCTGAGATAATTTCGAATCTTGTTAGTTTTATATTTTTTTGAATCTTCAAAAATAAAGTGGTGGGATATCCCAAACATTTTTGTTTAAATGTCGATTACGCTGATTATCCTTAGCATAATTTAACAAACTTGGTCTAGTTACAAAGTGTTTTCCTTATCTATCGAGCACACTTTACGCTGTATTCATTTGATTATTACCGTCGCCGCTAGATGGTGTTGTTTGGCATGTCAGCAAATATCGCGCTTTTTCTAAAAAAAAATTAAAAGCTTCAGATAATAGTGAAAACCGCAACGCGATTACTTTTTTCTAACAGTAGATATTAGCAAACGAAGTTGAAATTATGAAATATTATCAGATGTTGGCAACGGAATTTGCAAAGTAGCTGTTGAAAACAAGTAAGCTGTGAAAATGACACAATGAAGAATCAACATATGTCAAAAATATTTAATATAATATATATTATATTACATAATATAATAACTAGTAATGAATAATAATGACAAAAATCTAAAGGTAATAACAATAAACAATGTAATAAATCAAACGTCCAAAAAAGTGAACGCAAAAACATATTACAGCACATAAAAAAATTTAGAAGGTTATTTAATAACGCCTTTGATGTTTAAAATATCGTCCATCATTTTGAAACAGAAGTCCCTACTTCTGCCATCGAAATACTTCCAATAGCATTTCTTATTCTTTAGATCATGTCGTCCCTTGTGGTGGGTCTGGTGGCAGGAACGAGGTCTTTTATTCGCCCCCATAAATAAAAATCTAAGCTTTATTAATACCAAATCGACTCTCAACATCAAACAACCATTAACAAGAACAAAAAACAAAACTACGTGACCAATGCAACCACCGCCATAACTACCACAAACCTAAAACCAAGGATTTCTGACCAATCAGAAACGTTACGGTCCATTTAAGGTGAGTAACTGAACGTCCCTTATCCGCAACGAAATAAGGTGCCACGTAATTAGAATAAGGTAAACGCTATTTGTGCACATGCGCAATTATTTCCTTCCTTCTCTATGTTAGCGGTAACGGAGGTATAGCGTTAGTGGGCAAAAACTCTCTATTAAGTTAAAAATGTTTTTAGGTACCTATATTTTAGAATAATCACTTCTGTTACTTTAATATACACTTTGTACACTCTTGATAAAGGTCTAATAAACCGAAACATTTGTAATTTTGAACAAAGTAATTTGATACATCTAAAAGCAGTGTTTACTTAAAAACAATTACTGAGTATCTAATTATAATCAACTAATTCGCAAATAAATAATAATAATAATATTTATTTATAATTCCTTGATATACATGAATAAGATTGTTACAGAATAATGCACCTAAGGTCTAATAAACCTTGTTTTGTGCGCTTTATATATGATTCACATATCATAAATTACAATACAGTCACCAAAAGAAAATATTTTACTTTTATAGATTCCCTATAGAAATCCCTATATAGAAGGGTAGATAAATTATATTACGAGCCATTATAAAACTTTTATGTCATGTAAATATTTAAATTATCTAACACATTATAGTAATAGTTGAGTCAAACAGAAGGTTATATTATATGTTAGTAATTAGATATATTTGCATTTTTAATGTATTTTTAAAACTATCAATATTTTCAGACACATATTTAATCATGTTCTTTTTAAACAGTTTGCAACTATTTGATTCTTTTATACGGCGCGGCAGTAGATTAAATAGAAGATTTTATTCTACTATAATCTATAAATTTAATATATGCAGTTTTAGAGGGTTTTGGTGTTAAGTAGTTTTTATTTGTTTGAGAGCGAGTATTACAATTAGCTGTCCTTAAGGTTTGTAATTTTTTATTTTTTCTTATATAGTTTAATAACTAGATTTTATATATATATAATATCACTATCCTGCAATTTAGATTCTTCAAATAATAATTTAATGCTATATTGTTTAGGTTTTTTGAAAATTATCTTAATAAAAGTTTTCTGAACTATTTTTAAATTTTTTAGTATCGTATCATACGCTGACCCCCAGATTACTATTCCATATTTTATTAAAGATTCAATTAGCGCTTTGTAAACATTCACTGAGACTTTCACATCTAGTATGTTCCTGAGTTGGTAGAATTTATATAATAATTTTCGTAATTTGCCACCTAACATTTCAACATGATTGTTCCATTTTAAATATTGATGTACATAGATCCCTAGGTACTTTATTTATTTAGTTCTATCTATAACTCTATTAGAGGAACAAGTTGATACATTATTACATTCATGATATTTAATATTTAGATCTGTTTGACCAACGGCATTTAGGGAAAAGGTGATAAATTTAGTTTTTGATTGATTTAATGTTAATAGATTGCTGTCTAACCACTGTTTTATTTTGAAAACACCACGTTCTGCTTTAATTTTGACATTTTACCAACTGGAGTCTGAAAATATTAATACGGTATCATCAGCATATGAAACGATTTTCCCAGATATTTTTAGTTTTAACATATCATTGATGTATAATAGAAATAGGATAGGTCCTATTGGAACTCCGTACTCAATAATTCTTTCTCCGCTGTAGACCGAATCAATCGACACAACTTGTTTTCTGTTTGTTAGATAATTTCTGATCAGATCGTTGCATATACCGCGAATACCATAATTATTTAGTTTTTGAAGCAGTTTATTGTGTGAGACTGTATCAAATTCCTTTGCGAGATCCAGGAATATCACCAAACGCTTCTGATCAGTGTTTAGTGAATTGTATATTTCATGAGTCAAAGCATATGTTGCATCAATCGTGGACATTTTTTCTCTAAAACCAAATTGAAGTGGTGATATTAAATTATGTTTATTAATATTACATATCTTCGTTTTATCTACCGATAATGTGCCATCTTCAAGATTAATTTTATCAATTTTATTTAGGGTTTTATTTCCATTTGTTGACTCTTTAATTATTGTCCCTATTTTCTTAATGTCATTTTCAGCTTCTTGTATTTTTATTTTGTAGTAGTCATGTTGTGTCTCTTGAATAGATACTATTAATCCTTGGGTGATCCAGGGTTTCAGTCTTTCTGTGTTTTTGGTTCTATTGTAGAAAGTTTTTGTACAGAATCTTGTATGTTTAAATTTAGTTATAAATTTATTATTTGTGGCATTTTCAATGTCAGGTTGATTACATACATCATCCCATTTTTCTTTTTCTAGCATTTTTATTAGCTTTTCATGATCTACTTTTTGGAATTCAATAGAGTGAGTTTTAACACGTTTATTAAATTCTATTTGATTTTTCATCAAAGTTAAAATAGTTGCATAGTGACCTGTGATACTACTTTTTAGAATACAGGATAAACTGATAAGATTAATATTTCTTTTATTTTTAAAGAAAACGTGATCTAAACATGATGACAATATTTCTGTTTCCCTAGTCGCTTTATTTATTTGCGGATAATATCCTGATACACAAAGATCGTTGAGATATTCTTGTGCTAAATTATTTTTTGTGTCATTTATGTCTAAGTTAATATCCCCAATTATAAATTCTAGGTTATATTTGTCGTTTACTTTTATTATAAATAACTTACTTATGTTCCCTTAGAATATTTCGAACGCTGGTTCGACATATTTCCAAGTCGCTTTCTACTGTTCTAGTACTCTATGATTAAATTTCGCATATGCGAATACATTTATACATATAAATTTTTTGCTCAGTGCGACCATTACGGTATCTCCGATACACACTCCCTGTCGTACGTAAACGATGATCCAGTTGAATAAAACTCTTTTACCGTGATGACGTGTTTCAGGGTACTGCATCGCATAGACTCTAGCAGCAAGAGTTGCATGTCTCATGTATTCGAAGTAGATAACCAATATGTCAAATACTTCTTCATGTCTAAAAATAATTATAATTTTAAGAAGTAATTCTAAATCAAAAACAAACTCAATTAGAAAAGCGCACTCGATGAACTAAGAAAAGCCCTTTGTAACAAGACCAAGTTTGTTAAATTCCATTAAGGCTAATAGGATTAATCGGCATTTAAAAAAAAATGGCACCTCCTCACCACTTTATTTTTGAAGGCACAAAAAAGAAGTGGAAAACTATTAAGATTCAAAATTGTCTCAGGATTACTACGCATAATATATATTCATTACCATTTAATTCAGCAAAATACGGAGAAAAAAAATAATTTTCTGTTTGGTTGTTACGGCCATTTTAGAAACTCTAAAATATTTTCCAGCAATTTTTCAGGATCACGTTACTTAATTACGTAATTTGTTCCCTAACTTGTGCGATGATTGGTTTCTGAGATACGACTGGCCTCCAATCTTAGTTGTACACTTGTACAATAAATTAACAATGTACATTCACTATATAAAATATATTATACACAGAAATTCAAAAAAAATTATACACACACATGAACACATGAAGAAAAAGTGATAGTAAACTAATAATAGATAGACAGATAGATAGATTTATTGGCCATATATACACAACTTTGTTTTGACAGGCCATTGCAAAGGTATAATATAATAAATACAAACATAAAAGTAAATATAAACAAAATAGGTATATCATCAGTTAAAAGTAACCATATACATAACAAATAATTAAACAACATACAGAGTGTATATAACAGTTTTGGCACATAAATAAAAAACAAACAAGATAAAATTTGAAACAACGACTAGTAGTTATAACATTAATAACATTTACATTTTCCCCATAAAAATAAATTAATTTGTCGTCTGCAAATAAATGAAATTTTTTATTGATTTCACTACGTCATTTATGAATAGCATAAATAAAAAAGGTCCTCGCACTGGTCGTTGTGGTACCCCGAAGCTATTGTTTATTATTTTTGATGCACTATTTACATATCTTATTCTATGTTTTATTGCAGTTATGTAAGATTTAATCAACTTTAGTCCCCCAATGCCCATTTTTATCAACTTTGATACCTATAATTGCCAATTCATCAGCTTAAATGTAACTCGATATAATGAATTGAAGTGCCGTTTCACAAGAATGACTTTCCCTGAATCCAGATTGATTCTCTATTAAAATGTTATTAATCATACAGTGCGTAGTTAATTGTTCTTTTACTACAAATTTTAAAGTTTTTTCATATACTGGCAATGCATTAATGGGTCTAAATTCTTCAGATATTATTGTATTCGGAATTATTGGAATGGGTGTAACTACCGATATTTTTCAATTATTAGGACAAACTCCTTTATATAGGGGGCTATTGATGACATCTAAAAATTTATTATCAATTACCTCGAAAGCAGTTATAATTCTTGTGGATATACCATCAACACCTAATTTATTAGGTAAGTCAGATACAATTTTTCTCAGATTGTGCATTTCAGTAAGTTCTATTAACTTATTTCTTACTTCTAAAATACGTAACTTATACTCAATAATTTCAATAGTGTATTCAAATTTCATGTATTGAAAATGTTTTCTTAACCGCATCTCAAGTTAACGTAGTAACCCCCTGGAAGATCCCAAGGATCTTGTGCTAGGTAAAGAGAGACGAGTCCCTACAGTTTAATATAGACTCCGAACCACTCTTGGGGCAAATTTTTAATGGAAAATGATTTCGCCTTGCGGGAATCGAACCCACTTCGCTAGGCAACTCAGTTTGATAGCCAATTTACCAATTAAAAAGATTTTATTACCTATTGTTGTATAATGTTAACTTAACTAATTAACTATTTAAATGTTAATATCCCGTGCTACCAAATGCTATGCACAGTATCCACGGGACCCGTCGTTGTTGTGATAGTACTATGAAGCAGTTAAATTTTTCATTTTTCTCATTAAATTGCCGCTCTCCAAGAGGCTTTTTGTGTTTTTCTGCTGAGCAGTTTTATAAAGAAATAAAGATATTTTAATAAATAGTCGTGTTTTTGTCTGTATCCTTGCAGGAAAGCTTAAAAATGTGCATTCTATTAAAATTAAAGGCTATTCTGTTCTAAAAAGTATTGATCACCCTACCCCACAGATCCGTTGAACTAAGTAGATTCATTGAATCCGTGTGCTATACAGCAAGCAAGCGCGTGCTCCTGTAACCAGCATCTTGTCCACAATGCTGGAAACAGTGCCATGTGATCAGGCGCTTTAACACACTGAGCTACCGTCCCCCTCATACATTATGGATATAAAAAGTAAAATATACTAATAGAACAGTTTCCAAAATTTAATGAGAACTTTATCAACAAGAATCTAACTACTGGAAATAGTAAATAAAAGCATGTGTTAAAAAAAGGTAAAAAATATCGATAATACAGTGTACATAATATCTATGTAAATTAATAATTGTAATCAACAAAACAAACATTTTAAAAGATTGGTAGCAAGAATATAACTACATAGAAAAAGTAAATAAAAAACATACCAAAGAAAGAAAAATTATATTAAAGTCAACATTAAGCAAGCGCGTGCTCCTGTAACCAGCATCTTTTCCACAATACTGGAATCAGTGCCATGTGATCAGACGCTTTAACACACTGAGCTACCGTCCCCCTCATACATTATGGATATAAGAAGTAAAATATACTAATAGAACAGTTTCCAAAATTTAATGAGAACTTTATCGACAAGAAAACTACTAGAAATAGTAAATAAAAGCATGTGTTAAAAAAAAGGTAAAAAATATCGATAATACAGTCATCATAATACCAATGTAAATTAATAATTGTAATCAACAAAACAAACATTTTAATTGGATTTGTAGCAAGACTCTAACTACATAGAAAAAGTAAATAAAAAATATATCAAAGAAAGAAAAATTATATTTAAATCAACATAATATACGTATATAATTGTAACATTCAACGAAACATAATAAGTAAATAATTAAACATCACAGAAATTAGACAACCCCCTATTTCAGAAGCCAGAGACTTGTGTAGAAGGGGATTACACATTGAAAAACGCGGACATACAACCATATCCTTCGACAGTGCCGGAGTCGGGACTCAAACCCGGTAGCGCGATACCCGTTCGATTAATCACGATTACTACCTCGCGCCTTAGCCAACTCGGTTATCAGCTCGACAATACAATGAAACAATAATATTGGACACCGGTATTAAAGAGTAATACTAAAAAAAATTCCTTGGTGTAAATCGATCTTTTTAATATTTCTATTTTTAATTTAAACAGTTTTAAACCAGATATTTCTTTCAAGCGATTAGGAAGATGATTGTATATTTTAATGGACATGACCGTGACACATACCATATAATGACAAGTATATAATATAATATAATAAAGTCTTTGTCAGTGTTGTCTTTCTTTTACTGTTCCACCGTTAAGCAATAAACTCCCAATCAACACCAGTAACATTTAAAATAGAAAAAAAATCATAAAACTGCAAAACCTCCTTTCTGTATAATTACGATTTTCCATTTTCTATTTTTTGCCAATTTGTGTTGTGAATACCATATTATTGTTGTTATTTTTAAATAGGTTTTTACAGAAATGGGTGTCATTGAATATCTTCTAGAAATAAAGGACCGAGGAATCGAATTTTAAATCAACTTGTACAACATTGTAGATGAAAGAAACTGATGAAATAAAATCTTGAACTGTTTAAGTCTCAACACTGCTTCCCCATAACAATTTTAATCATTTACATTTCATACCAATTGCCTTCAGAATAGGAAATGCAACAGATGTCGCAAATGGCTCAACATTTGTGTGGCGCTTCCTGTACCCGACTGGCAATTTGCTATAATCGAATAAGACCTTACCGTTCCATACCCTGATTACGTCAGTGTTAGTGATAAATCCATGTTCGACTTTTAACACTAACAATTCCATTTCATTTGACTTAAATATACATTCTCCAGATTGATAAAATCTGCTTTGGCAAATTGTACTTCTGCTTCGTTTCTACGGTAGCGAGAAAGATGCCGAACGTTAGTTTCTATTAGTGGCAGATCAGATAAAAGCTAATCTTGATCAAGGTATGTTCGTGCAGAAATTTCTTCCTGAAGTGTAAATGTGTACAGAAAATTGGAAATTGTGAGCGATATTTCATATTCGTTATTTATAAACATTTCAAGCCGGCTAATAAAAGTTTACTATTGATTTCCCCATTTGTCAGATTATTGGAAACGTATCTTAGTTATCGATAGGGACATGTAACTCCTCTTATTTTAGTGAATAGGTATATTTTATCGGGTATCTAGTGCCATACAAACTGTCATTTTTAATATAGGCTAGGCTTTATTATGATTCCAAATCAAAATGTTACGAAGGATTTCTACTTCGATTTTTTTTTACATATCACTTATTACAACTTCTTTTAAGGTTGCATATTGCGACGACCAGCAATAGTTGTTTGTGTATCAGGGCCGTAAAGTTGATCTTTCTCGGCTGAGTCAGAAGGTTAACCAAACTTCGGATAAGACCGAGATGCACACAACATTTTTTAGGCAACTGTCTCAAAAAGTAAAATTAAATATTTTTAAAATTGTTTCGTACAAATTACTGGAAAGATGGACAATATTTTGCAAGAAGACTATTAGGCTGACAGTCTTAATTGGTTTTCAAGTTAATAATGAAAATAATGAAAACGTCACTAGACAGTTTATTGACAAGCCGAGACATACTGCAAAATTAATGATGTCCACGTAATGCAGGAGGCCGTGAAATGTGAAGTGCGGCTGTGAAGTGCAGCCGTGAAGTAAAAGCGGTCAAAGAAATAAGATAGAAAAATGAGTACAAAGAAATGACACTTTAGGAATGCTGTCAGATCCGATAAATTTCACTCTTTGTCGCATTTACCTAAAAACGTTCCACGCCTGGGCGGTCCCCAGGGACCTCACCTCTACCTAGATGGCCCAGCAGGCCACGGCAGACCCTATGGACCGCGAGTCAGCAAAGTTGTATATATTTCCGTGTACGCCAGAGGACCGCTAATAAAGCAGATCTAAATTATATGACGGCCCGCTGTGGCTCTGGAGGCTTGTCAGTCATAGCGATATTTTAAATTTTACTGATCATAAAGAAATTATGGCCAAAATACATATAAAAAGGAAAAAACTTTATTGTAATGCAGAAACAACATAATAAAGAATAAATTGTGATATAGGCAACATGTTCGCTCTGGGGGTTTTGCTTTATTTTTACCACTACTTTGTATGCACTTTATTTCATATATGTACTTTACATCAAATTTATATATATTTTTTTATATCAATATATATATATTTTTATATTAGTATTTGTATAAATAGCAAAACAATCTAAACAAAAGTGTGGTCCGCTAGCCGGACCGCTGTGGCTAGGAAGGCACAATAGAATCGACTGTTGGAAGAACCGCTGTGGCCTGGAAGGCACAATAAAATCGACCGCTGGAAGGACCGTTGTGGCGCAACAGGAAAATGTTTCCCTATACGCCACGGCGAGCCCTGGGCCCGCTAAATTTTTGTTTTAAAAAACATGAATAAACATTGTATTGAGTTTTTTGCATGTTCTACTCTACTATATATGCCTTGTAGAGTACAAAACTATTAAAAAAAATCAGTTGGCCCACTGGACCATTTTTGTTATATCCTTAAGACGCGGAACGGATTATTGACAGCACTGACAACTCTATCCCTTTCTGTGTTTTCAATTACGTTTAAGTAAACGATTACAATTTCCTGTTTTAGATTTTTCTTTTGTTCTGAGACATTCCTAAGTTGGGCATTTTTTTCATTTCTTGATACTATACTGTTACAATAATAAAGAGTTTGATTTTGTGCACCTGCTTCGGATATGCTCTATATATTTTGACATTCAAGGATGCATATGAAACATAAATATGTTCAAACAAACATATGACAGAGGTATAAATAATAGAAATACATATTTGCATCCCTTAAATATAACATTGCTTTCAGCTCTCGATTCGCTCACTCTTTAAATAAACAAACAGTAACATAGCCGTTAAACTTGCGGCGTTTTGCAACTTCTCTCACCACTAACCAGCTGGGAATACGTTTTATTTATTTGTTCCAGGGAGACTTTAAAATGTAAGTTGTCAAGTACACTACCACAATAAATTAGCTAAACGCTGATAACATTTATATTCACCATCCTCCAACATTATTTAATGTGTAATAACTTTATAAGTGCCAAAACTGGCAAAAATATTTAAAATGTATCTACATATCTCTGGTCGATAGCCGAGTGGGTTAAGGCGCGAGGTGGTAATCGCGATTAATCACACAGACATCGCACCACCAGGTTCGAATCCTGGCTCTGGCACTGGCACTGTCGGAGGAAATGGTTGTATGTCCGCGTTTTTTTAATGTGTAACCCCCTTCCGCACAAGCCCTGGCTTCTGGAATTGGGGGTTATCTAATTTCTGTGGTGTTTATTTATTTATTTATATTTATATACTCAGACCAAATTACAGCTGCTCTTGTTACCTCTTTTCCCTGATTCTATATTTTCGGGAAATAATTGAGGCAACATATGCGGACGACTTGCTGGTTTAAGGCGGAATCGTAGATTCGGAGTACTTGTAAGAGATGTGAAACTTACCCACTCTGAATATGTAACATAAAAGACATATTTTTGTTTTATTTGGGAAAAGGAGACAATGAAAAATTGATATTATTTGGGCACCATCTATAGTTGATAATTAGTTGAGTTATCTCTTTTTCTCGTCTTCTATAGACGTGGATGAAATTATTGGTAAGGAAAATTTAAAAAATTGTATAAAATGAATGATAAATATATTACATAAATAAATAAATTTTATAATGTGAAGTTAATTGAAATGTAAATTTAGATGAAATTTTATGTTTATAAAATTGTATTAGCGAACAAAGAATAACTAATACAAAAAAATTAATAGTGAATGTTGTACCAATCTCCTAGATATACAGACTAAGTATGGTTGAAGGTGGAAAACTCTAGTACTGTCATTCAGGTCCCAATTGTCTCGTGGAACATCCAATCTAAATATATTTGGCAATTTATTCCTACAAGACGGTATTTTTCAAATGAAATTTATGTGTGAAGATTGTAGAATGGTCTCTACGATTTGATTCGTGTAAATGATACAAAATCGAAGACTTAAATGCGTTAACAATAGCAGAGAACCATGTGACTTGGAAAAAATAATAATCGCAAACGCAAATGCAAAATTACTTAAAATTAAACGTAAATGCCAAAAGACTATTACATAAATCTGCTTAATACATAAAATGGACTGAATATAGATTTAAATCTATAATAAATGTAAATTTAGAATTAATATAAATATAGAAGTAGAATTAATATAAAATTAATGTAGAATAAATGTAGAAGCAGATTTAATATAAATTTAATGTAGAAGCAGAATTAATATAAATTTAGAAGCTGATTCTCAAACTATAAATTGCCAAAAATGAAAAAGAAAAGAATATTTTATTACCCAAAAATTTTAAATTGCATTCAGGATAAAATTGAAAATTATTGAAATTTAAATTACTAATAAATAAAATTTACCTGGTTATGTTAAACAAACGAAATGTGGATATGATCGTAATATAAGTTACTGGGATCCCAGAGTGAATGTTTGCAAGTGTAAATCAGATCAACATCGGCAGGCAAATGATCCCTTCGTGATTTTAACTAATAAGGTAAACTTTTTTATATTATTTCTACAATATAGTACCAATATACGAACTTGAAAAACCTAGTTTTACTAAATAAAATGGAAAGCTGTAAAATGGTACAATGGTGCCATCTGTTGATAGGCGACTTAGGCACACATCCTCGTTTCTAAATTAGGTTTCCTTACTCACAATTAAAATAGTGACAGGTATACAATCGATAAAAGGAATCTTTAGTCAATAATAGGTTGACATTAGTTACTCACCATAGACTGTAGTAGGTGTCTTCTTCGACCTACTAGGGCGTTCGATACCCTGAATCCTAAAATTCTTGCTAATAAATTAGATCGTATGGGCATCAGGGGATCCGTGAACGATTGGCTAATTTGCTATGTTATGAACAGAAATTTTGCAGGAAAAGTCGGGGAAGACTGGTCGAAATCTGTCGATGTGGAGCTTGGCACCCCCCAAGGGAGTGTTCTAGGCCCTTTACTGTTCTTGCTGTATATTAACGACCTGCCACAGTATATAAATTGTGGCAGGTCGTTTATGTACCCAGGCGATACCAAAACCATTGTTTCTGGGAAAGACCAGGCGAAGATTAAGGTTCAAGTGAATCAAATATTGTACCAGTTCAATGACTGGTACCAAAGAAATCACCTAATTGTTGATAAAACTGTCCTTATCGAATTTTCGAGTAGATACAAAACATATCTAATAAATTTCAACTTTAATATAAACAATAAAAAATTTAAATTTTCAGATGACACAAAATTCTTGGGTACCTATCTCGACCAATTTATTACATGGAATGATCACATTGAACACGTATCTGCTAGGCTAAATAAGGCGTATTTTGTTATTGTTTCACTAGAAAATTCACTAGATGAACAGTCACTTTTAAATATATATTATGCAATGGCATACTCTTGTTTATCTTCTAACATCATATCATGGGGCCCGGCAGCCGACATCCAACGTGCATTTATATAACAAAAGCGAATTTTAAGATTATTATTCGGTCTAGCATCGCTTGAGTCATGCAGATCAACTTTTAAGAAATGCAATATATTAACTTTGGTTTCTATAATCTCTTGAATCTTCTGATTTTATTCATACCAATATATTAAACTTCAAAAAAAGTAGTGAGGTACATGTGTATCCCACTCGTCATAATAATGACATATATATCGATAAATTTTTCCACAGCTTCTATAAAAAATCTCCTCACCTTGCAGGATCAACCTATTATAATATGCTTCCGATTGATATGAAAGACATGCCTATATCCAAATTTAAATCTAGCCTAAAACAATTGCTAATACAAAATGCTTTCTATAGCCTAAATGGATTTACCGAGTATGCTCATTTGTACTCTAAGCAATAAGATTGGTTTTAATTTTTTTCCCTCTTTTTACATGGATTAAAGTGTAATATAAGCAGTGCTTTATTTTTTTTATTATGTAGCTATTTTTTAATGTGTAGTACGTTTATTATGTTCCATGTACGTGGATTCATAATACACAAATTATATATTTTAATATATTGTCTGAAAGTTATTTGTGGCATTCTACAAATATTCTTTCCTATTATTTGAGTTTTCTACCACATGTATTATTGTCCTCTTCAAAAATAAATCACCGAATCTACAATATAATAGAATTATTGGAAAAAAGCCTCTGCGCCCGTGACGTTTACGCCAAAGGAATAGTCAGAGGTTATGTTTTGCAAATAATATAAATCGGAATAAACACAGAAATAATGTATTTTGCTGACGTTTCGGAAAATAATCTCTTTCCGTCTTCAAAGCTTTTTTGGAAGAATTCTTATTTTGCGGTGTACCAGACAACCGGTTTGTTTATACAATTTTGAACATGTGTGTTCTCAAAATTCTCCATAAATATGTTGCTTAAAATTGGTGATAATGCAGACCTCATAGCCATACCAAAATCCTGCTGATAGAACTCATTGTCCAATTGAAAATAGGTTGTTTTTATACACATTGTTAAGAGTTCCATTATGCTATTTACACTTAATTTAGTTCTAGTTTCCAAATTATTATCATTTAGCAACCTATCTTTAACTATTTTTAAGGTCTCATCTAACGGAACATTGGTAAAAAGACTAACTACATCAAAACTAACCATCAGGTGTGATTCATGAATATAGTTTTCATAAATTTTTTTATAAAATGTTTACTATTTTTAATATATGAATCGGTATTTCCAGATTTACTTAAAATTATTGATCCATTATCTGGAGATATGTTGACGACATCTTTGCAATTTGGCCTCATGGTGTCGATTTACTAGACAATTTTTTGGAAAATATAAATAGTAAGGAACTGCCTATTAAATTCACATTAGAAATAGAAAGTAGGAATGAACTACCGTTTTTAGATGTTTTAATTAGAAGGGTAAATAATACAATTGAAAACAAGCGTTTATAGAAACCCAACACATACTAATAGATATCTAAATTTTAACTCAAATCAGTCAATAAATGTTAAAAGGGCTGTTGTAAAATGTTTATGCGATAGGGCCAAAATAATTTCATCTAACAATGAAATATTAAATAACGAGAAAAAATTTATCAAAGAGGTTCTAGTACAAAATCAATATCCTGAAGCCTTTGTTGATAGAGTTTTCATAAATGTTGAAAATAGGGACAATCAGGTACGACAAAAAGCAATAATTCCTTATAAGTATACGAATTATCGGAAAAGCTACGCCGTATAGGTGACAAATTTGATGTTAGGACGATATTTCAAACGGGGAACACTTTAAGATCTATTTTAACAAAAACAAAACCGATAAACAGGGAGCAGAAGTCAAAAAACTGTATTTACAATATCCCGTGCGAATGTGATAAATGTTATGTGGGTGAGTCATCCAGACCTTTCAGTGTGAGGTTGGATGAGCACAAGAATTACATTAGAAAGAATGAAATTCAGAAATCAAAGATTTGTGAACATGCTTGGGAAAACGGACATAGAATAAACTGGGACTCGGCAAAAATTTTAACAAAAGAAGCAGATACCAAAAAAAGAAAAATTAAAGAATCAGCAATAATCTTATTAAATGAAGACAAGTGCGTATCGAATTGTTCTGTAGATATTTGTACAACCTGGCTACCAATGTTAAAAGAAGAACTTCACAAACTCAACATTATCTAAAAGAAAATATCATCAGTTCCATGTTCTGTGTAAGTAATAAGTATCCATGGAAATATCATAAACAGAATCTTAAAGCCGTGTATTTGACATACACAGCAAAATAAGAGTTCTTCCAAAAAAGCTTTGAAAACGGAAAGAGATTACTTTCCGAAACGTCAGCAAAATACATTATTTCTGTGTTTATTCCGATTTATATTATTTGCAAAACATAACCTCTGACTATTCCTTTGGCGTAAACGTCACGGGCGCAGAGGCTTTTTTCCAATAATTCTATTATTTTGTAGATTCGGTGATTTATTTTTGAAGAGGACAATAATACATGTGGTAGAAAACCCAAATAATAGGAAAGAATATATATTTTAATGTATTATACATTTTTTACTATATGTTAATTGTATTTATTCTAATGTAGTATTTGCTGCTTTTATTGACATATACGTCATGTTACATGTTTCTATTTTTGTAACTTGCCTTATCCATGTTTTTGTAAATGGCAACGAAGGTGATTAAAGTACTCTATTCTATTCTATTCTATTAGATAGGTAGTTACTTCGCAATTTGTATACATAAACAAAAATACGAACTGTCATAATAAATTGCAAAATTGTTTACAAACTATATTGTACAGGTCCAGTAAATACATTACATCATAGAGGATACACTATATAACAGGAGAGTGAGCAAATTTCAAAGGTAAAGAAAATAACCACATCTACATAGTAAACAAAGTATAAAAATGAAGTATATAAATGAATGTAAATGTTTTGCAGGCTTGTAAACAATTGATTCTGAAGTACTGCAACAGAGATACATAATTTAGTGTTAAAAACATGACTGAGTCCTAAGATACAAAAATAGGTACATAAAACAATGTGAAATAATTTAGCGATTATACAAAGAAAATTCTGATAATTGAAATAGTCTCACTTACAAAAACTGAATCAAAATGCTATACAGATCGTGCTAAATATAAGTAAAATACCAGTTATTATATAATATTGTTAAATGGACATAGACAATGTATTGACATTGTATAAAACAACAAGGAAATATAATTTTAATTTTTATCATCTAGTGTGTTTGTGGCATTTGTGATAGTCGCGTCGTCTTCGCTCCGAATAATATTTTGCAAACGATTATTTTGTTCGCTAGTAACTTCTCTAAACAGCTAACATAAATTTTATCAAACCAGTTACCATGTAAAATGTCAAAATATCGTTACAGTTTTTGTTAGTATCCATAAATATGTAGGAAAACTTTTGCAGAAGGCCAATTTGCATAATATTACACAAGTTTCATAGATTGCCGGTTTCCCAACACACAATGGAGTATTTTTAAATTTTTATATTGTGTTGACGAAATAATTCCGTTCGAAATTTAGGTCACTATCATTGTGAGTAGTTTTCTTCGTGCATCACAAGGAAACTGATCTTATAGTAATAATTATTTCAATATGTGTGATATATAACTGTAATGTTGTATCTAAATAATTTCTAAAAAACAATTTCATAATTTCTCTTTCAAAGAAGTCGTATAATATTATATAATGCAGTTTTGACTTTGGGAGAGTGTTTTGGTAATTTTGCTGCAGCTTGGAAGTTTTATAAAGACAAATTCCCGAACAGAAATATTCCTGATGCCAAAACTTTTTCAAGTACAGAACGCCGACTTGGGGAAACAGGAAGTCTTCCAGAGAAAAACAGAGACGCTAGCCGTCCAAGAAAGTCAAGAACTGTTGACGTTGAAGAAGAAATATTAGATATTGTAATGGAAGATTCTACGAAGTACTAGAAGGTTAGGCGTAGAATGGATAGATCTCAACAAAGCGCTTTAAGAGTATTACACGAACAACAATTTCACAAGCTCCGAAAAACTTAAGAATTATTACCTGAAGATATGCCAACGTTGATTTTTGTAAATTGTTGCTTGAACGAATGCAAGATGCTCCAGATTTTTTAAGTAAAATACTTTTTACTGACGAGGCTACACTCACACCACGAGGCATGTTTAATTATCAGAATATACATTTCTGGGCTGAGGAAAATCTTGATGCAACACACCCATTTTCAACATACCATGCATGGGCAGCAACTCTAAGGATTCAGTTAGTTGAATATTATATATTTCCTGAAAATTTGAATGGCGATATGTAATATGATTATTTGGAAAACACCTTGCATAACATATTAGGCAATATTTTATTGCGAAGGAGACGAAATATGTTTTTTATGCATAGCGGCACAAAACTGCATTATACCAGAACATGTAGAACATGGTTATAAAACCACTATCCTGATAGATGGATTGGCCGGAGTGCAGATGCACTGATCAAGTGACCTGCTCGGTCTCCTGATCTAACTCCTTTTCGTTTCACTATGTGGAGTTATCTAAAATCACCAGTTTATAATAATCAAATTGGAAAAGGTGAACGTCTAAATCTTCTTGAACAATTAGAAATTATAAAATCCCTCGAAAACAATCCTTCTACCACGAATGACCAGCAAAATTTCATAAATACTCCTATACTAGATAAAATGTTAAGAGTTATTCTACCCGAAAAATTCACATAACTAAAGTTTAAGTAGTAACGATATTAAGTCATAAATGTTTTTAGATATATATTTAGAATAACCACTTCTGTTACCTTAGCATACACTTTGTACTCTTGATAAAGGCCTAAAAAGCCGAAACATTTGTAGAGAATTTAAACAAAGTAATTTGATACGTCTAAAAGCAGTGTTTACCTAAAAGCAAACAGGTATGAACCCACAAATATATAAAAATTCCAATTGTTTATTTCACTTATGATGAACTTACTCGGGATGACGCACTGTATATACCTATCAATTTGGTAAGCGGGTAGAGGTATTATCATATTCAGCTAGAATTGTGCTAGACGAAAGTTTAAAATTAAATGCTAATTTGAACTCCGGAGTAGATAATATTTAAAAGGTGCTACAGGAAACTTTCCGTAAACTTGAGAAAATCATAACAAGTAGAGAGCTGTTGCCATCTTAAATTATAACTTTCTTCTGGGCAATCGATAAAGTGACGCCTGGGAGTGACCAAAAACATTACTTATCTAGTTTGTAACTTGGTTAACGTTTTGTAATTATTGATTAACAGGAAGTTTTTAACATAAATAAAACTTGTGAGATTTAATATAATTATTTATATTATTGATGAAATAAATCGTACCCTATATTTTAAATCAGTTCTTGGAAGCTTTCTAAGCTAAATAGTGGAGTCAAAGTAAGTTTTCACTTCAGAAGAATTCCGGGAAGCTGTAACTTTTTACTTACATTCGTGAGTATTTTAAGAACAACATATAAAAAGTTATCAACAGGAGAGTGCCTGTTTCTATAATATATTTAACAAATTAGTTGCAAAATAAGTATCAGATCTCCTAAAATACAAATATTTGTAAAAAACTATTTTTGCCATTCGAAAAAACGGGAAATTTTACATAAAATTATATAGAAAGTATTATTGTAAAATCAAAACTGTAAGCTGTAGAATTTTTTTAGGACATATGCCACGGCGGCACACAAGTGCAACGCGCAAGAGGCGCGCAGGCTCAGGCGCGCTATATCAAATTTGCTATAATAACTTTTTAACTAATCGATGGAATTGTACAATCCAAAATTTAAATGAGGGTAGAGGACTGTAGGTGTTGGATCTTTGTGTTTAAACTTGAAAAATGTTATATCAATATGTATGGTATGTATACGAAGTTTCACCATGAGTTTTTCTGCAAAATCCGTTAAAGCTATGCCATTTCTAAAATTCTTAAAATAAAGATTTGAAACTTTCACAATTTACTCTTAAAGCAATAAAAATGTATTTATTAATATACAGGACTTGAACATAGAAAATTTGAAAAAGTACCAAATTTTAATTTTTATGAATAATTTCAACATGAGTACAGTAAGGCATTATTATCCTTGCTGTACTCATGTTTAAATATTTTAATGATTATTTGTCATTTAATAGTCCATAAGGAAGAAAAAATAGGAATTATAATTCGCATTTTATTTTGTTTGACATGTTTTTTGATGAAACAATATTGTCAGTGACAATGATTTGTTTAAATTTGACAGAAATTCTTGTAGTCTGATGATGTAAAAAATAATTGTAATTCACGGAACATGTAGCCTTAACAAAATAAAAAGAATTTGGTGATATAAGACTTTTTGTTTTTTACTCAAAAATATTAAAGTTGAAATAACTTTTAAACCATCAAAAATCGGATAACCACTTATATGGTTATTTGGGTGGCAATGACGTCTATTCATTCGTTTTATGCATAACTTTCGGAACACCCTGTACGTGCCAACATTTAATCCCTTTACCAATTTTTGCAATTAAAATATATGTCATGGATAATTGACTAAAATTATGAATTTTTATGTGCAGAAAGAACACTACCGCCTCTGGAAACGGTAATATCAGTAAAATTATAACCTAAACGATGAATTATGTAATTCTGATGGAAAGTCGACCAGGTTTCACTTAGCGCAAATACATCATTATTATATAACAATAATACATTGTTATATAATATAATTCTTGTATTTTACTATTTACTATTTTTGAATAAATAGTATACTGTTTTGTTGTTTTACCTCGTGTAGGTGTTACTGTAATAGCACCATCATTAAATGCATTAATATTTTGCAGTAATGGCTATATTGGTCCTTGACAAGATATAATGAAGTTGATTTACGATAGTTTTTGCCAGTTTTCACTGAATCCTCACAATTAAGTAACTTAAAGGTGCGTTAAATGTAACTTATTGTCTCACGTAAGAACTTCTAAATTTCATGCGTATTCAATCACTATACCGGGTGTAACAGGATCATGGTATACCCCCTTTCTCCTTTAGTATTTTTTTTTATACATTTATTTAACGTTGGCCTATTTCCGCTACTCAGGCCTAACACCGACGCCTGTAGACGAGCTACCCCCAACCAGGAATTTTGGCGAACCTCTTCCCTTAAGAAGAGTAGGGATCTTTTACTTGCCTAACATTTAATAGACAAGGGACCGACGGCTTTACATCCCCTCCGAAGGATGGTATATCTCCTATACAACCCTCGCCTAAGGTCGTATAGCTTCCGCGCATACACTGATATACACTGAAGATGTATGAGGCGAGAACGCGGTTTCCGTAGGAATGGTCACCCATCCAAGTAGTAACTGCGCCTGTCGTTGCTTTACATCGCATACTGAAGTATGTATATAGTAAAGACGCACCTACGCTCGCCCCTTTAGTTTTGAATATGATTGAAATTTAGGATATACTACATACATAATAAGCGGCACTTTTTGACATACAATTGATTTTTTTTTACTTCGGTTTCGCCGGAAGTGACACTAACGTTCGATTTTTAAATGGAACACTCTGTATATAATTGCATTTTTGAATTCTGCATAATTTTCCGAATTCAACGATCAAGCGACATTTTAAACATATTTTTTTTTATAATATAATTTTTAGTTTTCCATTTAAGTGTGCCATGGTAGTTTCGATTTATTCTAAATGACTCGTGTAATGCTACAAATCCTGATAAAAACACTAAATTACGTGATTTATGAGCAAATAAAATTTACCAAAATTGTTTTTGGTACCATTTATTAGTACTATTACTGTTAATAAGGAATTTATTCATATGTCATATTAAAATGCACGATAAATACAAATGAAATTACAGCTAAAAGAAAATAAGAAAACACAATTTTATTCTAATTACCTTGTTACATATAAGGTGGTTTTGGAACACAAAAAATTAATACAAAACATTACAACAGTTGTTAAAAATGCTGCCCATTAACGTCAATGTACTTCTGAACTCGCATAGCTATTTCTCGAAGAACGTTCACCAATTGCTGGGCCGTTATGCTATTAATTGCTCGTTTTACTCTAGCTCCAGGTCTTCACGGGTTGTAACGGCGTTGCATAGAGAATATTTTTTAAATGACCCCAAACAGACAAATCAAGGGGCGTTAAATCAGGTAATCTTGGAGGCCAACTCATAGGACCATTCGTCGTAATTACGTTTTCTCCGAATCTCTGTTGAAGGTATTCAATTACTATCCTTGAATTATGGGGAGGTGCGCGATCTTGTTGGAAATACATTCCTTGTCCTAACTCTAAAGGTAACTCATCTAAAATGTCCTCAATCTCATTTTCCAGGAATTTTAAGTATCTGGCGCCAGTCAGAGGCCCTTCAAATATTATTGGACCAATGATTCTACTACCAGTTATTCCAAGCCAAACATTGAAACCGAACAGCATTTGAAAGTTACCCTCCCGTAATAAAATAAGTATTTTGTATTTTGTCGGTTAAATAATTCAAATTTTGTAAACCTAGACCCGTCCGAAAATAAAATCAGTCCCAAAAAATCATTGTTTGGCTGCACGTTATTATACAAAATCCAATTGCAATATTCAATCCTACGTTCGTAATCACTGTCGTACAAATGCTGGTGCAATTGGTATTTAAAAGATTTATAGTGGTATTTGTGCAAAATTCGGCTTACTATTTGGTGACTGATATCCAATTCAAACCCAACTTGCCTTAAAGAAATAGTCTTATCAACTTCTATTCGAACCAAAACATTAATTTGCGTTCCTTCGTTAATAATAATGTTTTATTGGGTTTATTGTTAGGCTCTCTTCAAAATTGGTTTTCAACACGTTTAAAATAATTTTTCGCTGGACATTGTCCTTTAGGATATCGTTGGGCATAAAGTTCGGTAGCCGCAATTGCATTTCTTTTACATTCTCCATAAATAATTAACATGTCCACTTTTTCATCTCTTGTATAAATTTGCGGCATGTTAAACACAATTAACAAGAATATTAAACAATTTTTAAAGACACAATAGAAACACCGTTAAACCAACAAATGTTTGACAAGCTAAATATTTCATTGTTTTCAAAGCCATCTTAGTTACTTCTTAACATTTAATTAGGACAAAATTGTATTTTCTTATTTTCTTTTAGCTGTAATTTTGTTTGTATTTATCGCACATTTTAATGCGACATATGAATAAATTTCTTATTGATAGTACTAATAAATGGTACGACGGTACTGATATGGTTCCATTGAAAAAATTGAGTTTTGCCCCAAAAACAATTTTGGTGAATTTTATTTGTTCATATATCACGTAATTTAGTGTCTTTAACGGGATTTCAATTTTTGTAGCGTTACACGGGTCATTTAAAATAAATCGGAACCGTCATGGCACACTTAAATGGAAAACTAAAAATTATGTTATAAAAAATATTGCTTGAAATGTCACTTATTTGGCATCGTTGGATTGAGAAAATTATGCAGACTTTAAAAATACAATAATATATAGGGTGTCCCATTTAAAAATCGAAAGTTAGTGTCGCTTCCGGGGAAACCGGAAGTGAAAAAAATCAATTTTTGTCAAAAAGTGCCGCTTATTATGTTTGTAGTATATCCTAAATTTCAATCAATTATCTTCAAAACTAAAGGAGAAAAGGGGGATATACCATGATCCTGTTACACCCGGTATGTGAATGAAACTCAAAATTTTAAAAATTTATTTGTAGAAAGTCTCTAAGGTAATCTCGTGCCTGAAAGTACAAACTTGATGTCGTCTGATCACATCAGGTGTTCTAAAATTTTATGCTGCGTGAAGTAGTACAGTAATAATAGTCCACACAAATTAGACATTTTAGAAGAAATAATTTATGATGAAATAATATTTGAGATGTATTGTGTACTCTCGCCAAGGTTCGATATGGATATCCTAAATGTTCCTACCCCTTTCAGAAACAGGAAATTCTTTTTTTTGCAAAAAAACATTCCTAACGGGGACTTAACGCTAATTTTTCACGTTTATCTTGTAAACCGTTCGTTAGAAGAGAAGAAAGTATAGGAAATGAAAAAAAATGTCGTTAAAGTCTGTATAAGAAATCTGCTATTGACATCTATTTCGTAGTAACAGCGTCCAAACTTAGGGGTAGTTTGGAGCGCATAGGTAAAAATCAATCTTGCACGAAGTTTCACAGCGAATGTCTCAAAACCGTTTGCTTTAACGGGAAAAATGCATTTATAGAGTGTGATTTTCTATACAATATTCATGTCTAGTGGGTTTTCACGCAAGTGATTTTTATTTATTTCCCACTTTTTCCCACAAAGATGCGTTTTTTAATTTGATCTCGTTTCCGCATCACCCTTGAGGTAGAGCTCTCGGTGCATTTTTGTAAATCTATTCTATTCCGGCGTTCGCTCACTGAAAATTAGCATCTGTATATCTCTAGTATAAGCAATTTCAGTTGAGGTGCTTGCCGAAGCGAGCGAATTTAATACGATTCGCGTTTATTAACGTTCTTCTTTGTTTCAGCCACAATGGCGCATTTGACTCCAACAAAAAATATAGTTTTAAAATTGAATGTTTCCAATGATCTTCCCTTGCCTTTATCTGCTGTGCTGCAGCCTTTTTTTTTCTTTCAAAAAACGACAAATATTTTTGTCTTTTATATATTCGCGCCTACAAATGAACCGTTATAGCTGTAATATTTTGAAGCTGTTTATATTTATCGTCCTGTCGAGCTTTGCTAACCGCTATTTAATTCGCCAAGCCTCTTTCAACACGCACATTTCCACCTTCTTGAAGCGTATTTCTGCAATGAAATAGTCACATATTGTCTCCATATCATAAATGTTTTCTTAAAATGTTTTCTTAACCACCTCTCAAGTTACCGAAGTAACCCCCTGGAAGATCTCAAGGATCTTGTGCTAGGTGAAGAGAGACGAGGCCCTACAGTTTAATGTGCACTTCGAACCACTCTTGGGGCAATGTTTTTAGTGAAAAATTGTTTCGCCTAGCGGGAATCGAACCCGCCTCGCTAGGTAACTCGGTTTGCTAGCCAGATACTTTAGCTCACCGTCCCCCTAAAGAAACATTTTCACGCACATTTTAGTCTATGTAGTAACAACTTATCTGCATATTTTTTTATATATTTTTCAGTCTATCTTCGCCGTATTTCCTAAACGTTTTCTATCGTACTATTATACGCACGTTTATTCGCCAACTGAAGGTTCGAGGGACAAAGCACTCTCAGACTTAACAAAAAAGCTATTCTGATCTGAGCCTTTTCCTTCTCCCACATATCACAATGATTCAAGCATCTGCTCCGAAGTTCGTCTAGAGTGAATGCTGTACATAAACTGAGGTACATATTTTACGAATAATTAGAAAAGGCATCTTTGTGGAAAAAAGGGAAAAATTAAAAAAATCAGTTGTGTCAAAACCCACTAGACATGCATCCCCGCTCTATAAATTCTTTCTTGGGCATTTTTCTCGTTAAAGGAACCGGTTTTGAGATATTCACTGTGACATTTTATGTAAGATCGATCGATTTTTACCTGTGAGCTCCAAACTATCTTTCAGCTTGGACGCTGTTACTGCGAAATTGGTGGGAATAAGCTAATTCCGTCCCTAAATGGGGTGGGAACTTTTCGGGTATCTATTCCTAACCCTAACATATCTCAAAAATTATTTGTTTATAAATTATTTGTTCTATTCACTGTTCTTTAATTTAATTTGCGTGTACTATAATATGTTATGTAATTTTTCTGGGAAACCTTATACATTACAATTCTGTTTAAATTATTAGGCATACAAGAACGATGTGATAATAAAATTAACGTAAACGATTATGAAATGAGGGTACAATAGTCAGTTATTTCTCAGTCCGCTTTGATTATTCGATTGCCACTAAACTTATAACGCCAGCTTGAATAATTAATGCGGTTTTGCATTTGCTTATTATCCGTGGAGCTAGAGCAACATTATGTTAGAGCCTTTATTGTGTAGGCTGCAGGCGCGGCGCCGCGGCGCGCCGCTGCCACGGGTCATAGACGGTATCGAAAATTCGAATCTATGCGGTTGGTTGGGTAATTGAGTGCAAGGATCACTGTCAAGACGACACATTAGTTCAATTAATTTTACAGTCCGTTATTCTACTTTAACATTTTCTAAAACGAGAAAAAAAAAAGGAAATCTGAAGGGTAATTGATTTTTTATGTTACACAAAATATTGTAACAGCATGGTGGGACCATTTTAATTAAGAATTCTTGTTAGCACAAGGGGCTTCTTATGTAATCTGCGCGTGATCGAAAATAATTGACTATACCACTTCATGTAACATCTATGCACAGTAACCTTCATTCCTTAATTTATTTAGAAGTTCATTGAGTCGAATTAAGTCGATCGGTTGTCGAACGAATGTCAGATGCTTACTAAGTGGAATAATAAAATGAATTCATATTCGATGCCACCAACATAAACAGGGGATAATTTTATCATTTCTTGTGGAATGAACAATAATTGACATTATTGATTTATAACACAACAAAAATATTTCCATCGTTCAATGCCGATAAGAAATTACTAGTTCAATTAAAAATTACATCTCATTGTGATATAGAGGGTGATTCCCATAAAACTCCCCAGGCAGTTTCCGCATTAACGAGAATAGGTATTTAATTTCTGTGAAGGCCAGTAGTTACATATTTTTTGTGGCTTTATTTTGTCATTCAAATGTTGTCAATGACAGTGGCGATACCGGAAAGAAAATTTTCGACTGGAACTTTGAAAGTATAATGTTATTAAAGTTTGTTTAATTCTAAGTACTTTTTGTAGTATACACTTTTCTATTAAAACCAGCGGTTTTCGAGATAAATCGAGGTAAAGTCAAATAATTTTTTTTAATAATTTGTTTTGACTTTTAAACAAAATATGTACATATGTATGTATTTATTTTCAAAGTAAATGTTCAAAATTGTTTCCTCCTTCACGGATACACATGTTAAACCGTTTAATTATTTCTTCCCCAGTTATTTTCAATAAGGTATTTCTATCTACTGTGGCAACACTCACATATATATTTTATTGTATAGGTCTGCCATATCATCGATTGATTCAGTGTAAGCTAAATTTTTTAGATGTCCCCATAAGAAGAAATCTAATGGAGTTAAGTCAGGTGATCGTGCTGACCACCTGATTACTCCATTAGTTCCTATCCATCTTCCAGGATAAGTTCGTTGCAAGTGTCTAACTGCTATTCTTGAATTATATGCCGGCGCCCCGTCTTGATGAGACCAGATTATGTGCCCATCATGAGAAATGTTTCTTAATAAATTTGGCAGCTCCTCTTGCAGGAACCTCCAATATCTAGTACCATTTAACGTTTTATGAAATAGATAAGGTCCGGCTACGTATCCGTTCAATATCCACACTGTACATTTACTCTAAAAACTGTTTGATTTCTGGTTCTTCGTACCCATCTCGGATTATTTTAAGATCAATACCGAGCGTTCTGTGTAATCACAAGCCCATTATTATGGAAGCAACTCTCATCGCTCCACAACACATTTTTCAAATAATTCGGACTTTCTTCATGGAATACTCAATTCCGCAATAACATTTATGCGACGCTCAAAATCACCAGGTCTTAAATGATGAACATAATGTACTTTATATGGACGGTGCTTATTTTTATTTAAAATTCTTTGACAGGAGTAGTAGGAAATATTTGTTTCAGACGATAATTTCTGTAAGGACTAATTTGGATTATTTCTACATTATCCGTAGATCAAAATTATGTTTAATTTGTCTTCATTGGTGTACACAATCAGTTCTGAATTATCTTGTAATATCAAACGCATTCAAAAACTTAAAAATTGATTAATAATAATAATATAAGTTTATTTAAGATAATATACAATACACAATATATAGAATGTACAATATACAATGTATAGATATAAAATACACAATATAATGATATATAAAAAGTAATATATGAATGGCGTATAAAATGTATAAACACCTAAATAAACTAGGGTAATCACAGAAGCAGCAGCAGATTGCTGCTGCTTGTGCGTGATTTTACATATACATAGCAAGTAATTTAAATAGACAATAAACAGAAGCTGACGTGTAATTTTATAATGTTTTCAGTTATTTAATTAGGTATATAGAATTTTTTATTTTTTTACGATTAATATATTATATCAAATGGCATATTTTGGATAATTATTATTTTTTGCTGGGATTATTTCTCTGGTTAACTATATTTTGAAACCTATTTCGATCAGTATTTAGAAGCCATATTTTTACATTTTTTTTGAATTTTTTGAATTTGTCCATACTTTTAATATTTGTTGGTAGAATTTCATATAGACGAGGTCCTAAGTAGTTACAGTTTCGTTGACCTATGGTTTTGTCACATCGGGGCATGATATGACTGTGTTGTTTTCCTCGTGTATTATAATTGTGACGAATAGGTTCTATGTTTATTTTATTTTTTCTTATATTCAGTAACATATTTAAACAAAACAGTTGTCGAATATCCAGAACGTTGTTTTCTTTATATAGCTTATCACTAGGGTAAGTTCGATTTTTACCAAAAATTGTTTTTAGTATCCATTTTTGTATGGAATTTAGTCTTTCCAGATGGTTATCGCTTACTCCTCCCCAGCCTACAATACCATATGAAAGCTGTGATTGGACCAACGAGTAATAAAGAATTTTTAGCTGTGGTTCGTTTAAGTATTCTTTAAGAAGTTTAAATCTGGTAAGTAGTCCTCTGACTTTTTTAATAATATTCATTACTTGTAGATCCCACCTTAGATGTCTGTCTACAGTAATGCCTAGGTATTTTATAGACTCAGCTTCTGGTATTTGCACGTCTTCATTAATTTTTAGTGGGCCAATATCGGGTAATGTGTTAGTGTAGGAGGTGAACGGTAAATATTTGGTTTTGTCACAATTTAAGGTTAGTTTGTTGTACTGGAACCATATTTTTATTTTTTTAAAGTCGGTCTCTGCTTCTCTTTTTAGAGTTTCCCAGCTATTTCCGGTGTATAAAACAGCAGTATCATCAGCGAAACTTAATATTTTACCAGTGGAATTAATGGATAGTAAACTGTTGATATATATTGTAAATAGTAGTGGTCCCAATACCGTTCCTTGCGGGACTCCGAATGTTATTGTTCTGGCACTACTAATAGTACCGTCAATCTCCACATACTGTTCCCGATCGGATAAGTAACTTTTAATGAGGTTATACATTTTTCCCCGAAGTCCATAGCATTTTATTTTTTCTAAAAGTTTTTGGTGGGACACGGTGTCAAAAGCTTTAGATAGATCAACAAAGATACATAAAGCAGGTGTTTTTGAGTCTAGAGCTCTATATATTTCAGATGTTAATTTATGAATTGCATCTTCAGTTGACTTTCCCTCTCTGAAGCCATATTGGTGATCCGAGATTATATTGTGGCGATTTAAAAATTTCAGAATTCTGCATTTTAATATTTTTTCAATAATTTTGGCGATATTAGAGATAAGTGAGATTGGCCTGTAGTTTATTATTTCTAGTTTGTCTCCACTTTTATAAAGTGGTTTAATGAGACCAACTTTTAGCAGTTTAGGGATGCATTCAGTTTCAAAGCATCTATTTATTAGATATGTTATTGGAGTGGCAATTTCTGTTTCTACTTTTTTTAATACTTCCGTGCGAATGTTATCAAGACCAGGAGATTTTTTTAATTTTAGTTCTTTGATAACTTTCCGGACTTCTGTCTCATTTGTCGGATATAGGTACATTGTGTTTTCTATTTCGATGTTGTTTTCGGCAAAACCCTCTGGTGGATCGTTTATTTTGTTTGCATATGTTTGTCCCAAGTCGCTGTAGTGCTGATTAAATGCGTTTGCTATTTGTTGTTTATTTTCTATAATATTTTCATCTGTTAATCTAATTTTAGATATAATTGTTTTAGGTTCCAATTTGTTACAAATATTGTTTACACACTTCCAAAGAGCCTTAGTTGAGTTTTTGTTGTTGTTTATCATAGAGTTAGAATAATTTTTTTTCGCCTTTTGTATCAACCGGTTTAATTTGTTCTTGTATTCTTTGTATGCGTTAGATAGGTTTATATTATTTGGATCGCTTTGTAATTTTTGGTACAATTTATTTTTTTCATTTATAGATTTTACGAGACCAGAGGTTATCCATTGTTTCCGGTGTATATCTTTGTGATTTATTTTAATTTCTTTGGTGTTTTTTGTAATATGGTATTTTAATGTTTTGATAAATATATCTGTCATCAGGTCTATATTATTTTCACGGTACATGTCATTCCATTTTTCCTGTTGTAAGTCCGATTTGAGGTTAGCATAATTTATATATTTTTTATTTTTGATGTTTTCTTTTGTAGTTGTATTATTTTTTTCTTTATTTGTGTCGATTTTGAAACTTATAGCAATAGGATAATGATCTGTAATGTCATATTCAAAGATATAAGATTTTATATTATTATCATCCATATGTAGTGAGTTTTTTATGAAGAAGTGATCTAGACATGTTTCACTTTGCGGACGAGTTGGTTCATTAATATATGATATAAAACCATGGGCACTCATTGTATTTTTATATTGTTCAACATTATCATTATTTGAGAGTAAATCTAAGTTAATGTCCCCTGTTATGATGTGCATGTCATTTTTTTCTGTTTGATACAAATAACGCAGTAGCTGGGTAGTAAAGTGTTCTGGACATGTACTAGGTGAGCGGTATATTGCAGTTACCACAACTTTTTTATTGTTTTTTAGGATGTTTAGTTGTAGGGCTTTTGTTTCCCCAATGCTAATAACGTTATAATTATAGTGTATATTTGCTTTGATAAAGATAATTACACCATCGTTCCTATTTAAATAACCCTCATTATATAAAACATTATAGCCATAGAGGTTAAATACGCTTGGATCATGTATGTAATGAGTTTCTGTCAGTACAATAATTTTAAAGTCAACAGTTAATTGATTTAAGAGTATGGTTAATTCGTCGAAATTTTTAAATATGCTTCTTATATTGAGATGTAGTATTTTGAAGTTATGCTGTGCTTGTTGACAAGTACTGTTAAATATAGATAGGTTTTTAATCACTTGTGCTTTCATAGGTTCATTATTGTAATCTTTTATAAAGGGGTCCATAACCACTACTAGTTACTATAATCTGTTCTATCTCTAACATTACTTAACTGTTTTTTGAATACTGGACATTCACTATCCAGACAGGAGTGGTTTATATCGTAGTCTGTTTTGAACCTTAGGTTGGAGTTTTCGCAACTAATGCACTTTTTGACACGATTTACACAGTTTTCTGCTGAATGATTTTCTGCACAATTTGTACATACAGTCTCTTTTTTACAATCACGCATTTTGTGGTTGAAACCGTTGCACTTTAAGCATCTCAGAACACTAATGTTTTCATACACTGGGCATCTATTATATTTTATGTTTATTTTATTTGCTGTTATAAGCTTCTTAAATGTGGATCCCTTGCATTCAATTATTGCCATTTTGTAGTCTCCTTTTTTTGTGTTTTTCAAAAGTTTTAGCTCGAGCTCATCATCATTTTCTTTAAGACATTCATTTTGGTTAAGTATTGCTTCAATTATTTCTTCTTCTTTAACATCTTTATCGATGTTGGCTATTGTAACTGTAGGTTTTCTTAGTTGTGTCTCTTTTACTGTGTATTTGTTACCTAGACTTTTTTGAATTTCACTGATCATTTTATTGTTTGATGTACGAGAGTTGCATTTAATTATGATTCCACCATTTCTTCCATTTCTAATATTTTCTATTCCTACTTGAATTTTGCTAGGATTTACTGAGTTTTGTAGGTCTTGTTTTGTCTTTATGCAAGTCTGTTTTTCGTCTTTTGGACTTAGTATTAATTGCGGGATGGTCTTTTTGTGATAGTTGTCTCTAGGTAACTCTGATTTTACAACGCTGGCATATGTTGATTTGCTTTCGATTTTGATATTTTCTCCCTGCTCTGCTTGTTTTTCTGTCAGTTCCTTCTCAAGAAGATCAATTATTCTTTGTTTTGCCTCTATCAAAGAATCTTTGCTATTTATAATATTTTGTAGCAGATTAATTGTATGATATTGTTGACATGAGCTACAATAAAATTTCAATTTCCTATCTTTGAGCGATAGCACTTTTATTTCTGCCGCTGCTAATTTAGCACATGTTTTACAGTACCTATTGTTGCATCCATCACAGTTTATAGCTGGGATTTCCTTTGTAATTGCCGCTTTACACTCGTCACACTCCATTTTCATTTTTACGTTTTTGGCATAGTTTATAGCGGTCCGGTTTCTTTTATTGGTGGTGATGGGTATTCCCAGCAATTCCTTCTGTTTATAACTGAGTTCTGCGTAACTGTCTTTACAACACTTTATACTTTGTCACTACCTTGGGAGAGCACACAAAAATTCCACGTCACGTCCGCACTGGTCAAGGGACTTGTATGTCAACAAAGGTCAAAATAAATTACTACACAACATACTTGACTTTGTATTATTAAATTAGACTTAGGACCACTAGTTTATATAATTAACAAAACAATATAGCGGCTAATCAAAATTAAATTTAAAAATAGGAAATATTAGATAGTTTGAAAGACATTATTGACCTTTTCAAAAAACGTATCATTACAAAATTATATGTATATTATTTGGTTCCTTATCGTGTATGCTGTTTCAATGTTTCAGCTATCGAAAGATAATTTTGTGCTTCAATGCCATCTTTGTACAACCATTTGAAGTATTGTGAATCACTTTAAACAAAGTACCTACTGTATGTAGTGAGTACCTTTGAACGAATTTTAATTTTTTTGCTAGTTACCAAATATTTGACTGAATAACTTTTTTCGATTTATCTGGAACAAGTATAAACGAAAAAAATATATTAATGTTCATAGGGAATTTAGGGACATAAGAAAAAAGTAAAATGTGAGTTAAACAGTTGTATAAAAATTATTTACTGGAAATACAAGAAAATTTAAAAAAATTTCCCAAGAAATTCTGGGCTTACAGTAACGGTAAAAGAAGAAGTGGTTCCATTCCAGATAATATTATATATAATGATGTTCAATATATAAATCCCTAGGAAATTGTCAATGCCTTTGCCACCCTCTTTCAAACTACATATTTAATAACTAATAAATAAAAATAAAAAACTAACTGAAATAAAGATAAATATAATTCTTATGAAGATAACAGTAATAGCACCAGTTTATCACTAACAGCGTTTTCAGATATGGTAATACTTAAATCCTTAAAGAAAATCAAACCTATCCTTACTAAAAGACCAGAAAATATTCCTGCATTTATCGTCAAAGATTGCACAGCCATCTTAGCCTGTTACGATAATAATTAAATTATCATTAAAAATGCAGACATTTCCTGATGTATGGAAATATTCTAGTCATGCCCTGTTTTTAAAAAAGGCAACAAGAGCGCAGCTTAAAATTATAGCCCCATTACAATTATCTGCAATTTCGCTAAAGAATTTGAAATCACCGTGCATTTGTCGTTATCTAATCACATAAAAGGTCAAATTGTACATAACCAACATGGCTTTATTCCTGGAATATCTACTAAGACTAACCTAGCATTCATTCATTTCTAAAAAACTTGATGCAAACAAACAAATTGATACCATTTACACAGACTTTTCCGAGGCATTCGATCGCCTGGATCATGATATTCTATTAGAGAAATTGAGTAAATTTGGGTGGTCAGTGTCACCATTGCATTTTTTCTCTTCATGTCTAGAGAATAAGCGTCAATATCTGGAATGCCGTGGTTTCAGATCATTTGACATACTGGCCCCTTTTGGCGTTCTCCAGGGATCCGTACTAGGCCAGCTTATATTTGTTTTTTTTATATAAATGATATAGTAGTTGATCTCAATATAGAGAACCTCCTATATGCTGATAACTTGAAAATATATTTTACAATAGAAATTGAACAAGACTGCGAATATCTTCAGAACAACTTGAATACGGTTAATGACTGGTGCCTGTCTAATTACTTACCTTTCGAAATAAATTACGACCGTATTAATATTAACATTACAAGTTGTTATACATCATACTGGTCTGTCTGGTCGATAGCCCCGTGGGTTAAGACGCAAGATGGCAATCGCGATTAATCGCATGGGCATCACACCACCGGGTTCGAATCCTGGCCTTGGCACTAGTAATGGTTGTATGTCCGCATTTTTTCAATGTGTAACTCCCTTCCGTACAAGCCCCTGACTTCTGGACTTGGGGATTGTCTAACTTCTGTGTTGTTTATTTATTTATTTATACAATGCGGTCCATATTCTATTTTAAGCGTTCATCTCCTTTGAATTATGACTACCCCCTCCAAACATTATAAACTAGGCAGGAGGTCGTACGGCATTTCATTAGAAAGATATTATTATTGTCAATTCAGCAGTATAATTTTTTTTAAATCTGTATTAATTATTGAAAAAATTAATATTGAAAATGCAAAATTTTTTTCATGTCTTGTTGAATTATTGGCCCTTATTTTTATAGAAGGCACAGTTGATGGTAGTGTTTATCTATATTTTTTGACGAACTATTTAGTGCCTGCGTTAAAGTATGACGGCTAATCCAGGTTTCCATTGGATGCAATTTTGAGAGGCATTTCTTGACACCAAATCAAACAGATTAAAATTAATTCTAGCTTGTCCCGAATTGCTCTTACTAACAGCGATTCTAAACGACTTGTCGACTGGCCTATAATGGACGTGTGTAAATAACATATAAAATATAAACATATCCAGTAAATAGGAGAATATAAAAGTAAATTCTTACAAATAGGAATATACAAAATGTTAATGAATTCAAAATACTTCCTGATAATGGTTGGCTTTACTGTTGAAGGATATAATTAAAAATGTTAAGTGTAACATTTGTCCCTGAATAGTGGCATCGTCAATTAAATTTAAGGGGTTGCAGCTCGTTTCACCCTTAATATTAAACGATACCCATTATCCATCTCATTAGGACGCCGTAATAAGTTTTGCATTTAGGCTGTAATATAAATTACCTACTTAACCACTTTACATTCATCTCGCTGGTACAAATCTACAAGATGTGATGTACGCGTTGTATGAAAATTGACGTTTCCATGTTGCTCTCATGAACATAAAATAGGTCATATTTCTATTCACGATTTAAGTAACTCCTGTTATTAAAACCATTTTTTGTGTCAAACACTTTTTTTGGAATGAGTACTGTAATGATTTAAAACATAATATGAGGCGAATGATAATAAACATATTTAATTGAAAACTAACAAAGTTTAATGATTAAAATTTATAACGCAATAAGATAAAGTGGTTTTGATGGTTTTTTACACGCGCTTTTAGATTTTTGGGGCAGAACAGCAGCGACTACGTTTTCAGCTAATTCTTAAATCTTTTATGGGAAATTATTTTCTGAATCGTTAGTTTTTAGGAAGAGATCAAGGAAACTTTAGCTATAATATTATGACAATGACATACATGTAAATGTATAGAAATGATTAAATACTGTTTCAACTGCAGTTATTTTGTTTTCCAAGACAAATTTTATAAACAAAAGAAAGGCGCGGCAATGGGAAACCCAGCTAATCCCATATTGGCAAATATTGTTATGGAGCATGTTTTACAGACTACATATTCACTGATACCTTTCGAGGTACCTTTGTTAAAAATTTATGTTGATGAAACCATTATTGCTATCCCACAAAACGAATTAAACAACGTCTTGAATTATTTTAATGAATGTCATGAGGACGTAAGGTTCACTATGAAAGTCGGATATGATAACAAATTACCGTTTTTAGATATATTATTAATTAGAACAAATGAACCAAAAATTCTCAGTGACTGGTATGAAAAAGACATTAGCTTTGGAAGACTTATTAATTACCATTCACAACATCCGCATCCCTTCAAATAGAAACATAATATTATGGTAGGACTGAAAAATAGAATATTAAAATTGAGTAGCTCTGAATTCTGCGAAAAAACATAAATTTGTTCAAACAGAAATTATTATAAAATGATTACCCTAAAAAATTAGTAAATTTAATTATTAAAAATAATTCGCATACGAATACCACATCAAGTCAACAACAGATTAACAACATTGATAAGGAGAGAAAAAAAATATTTTAAAATACCGTATGTAGAAGGTTTGTCAAAGCAGATATAAATAACTCTAAATAATGAATATTCTAATACGGTTTATTATTAACAAAAAATATTGGAAATCTTTATTCAACAATGAAAGAAAAATTATCAGTATTATGAAATACCCTGTCATTGTGGTGCAGTATATATCAGACAAACAAAACAACCATTAAAAAATAGAATTAAAGAACACACCTACCCTTGCAATAAAAGACATAATAATAAAAAAGAAAAAACTGCTCTTGTAACACATAATTTCGAGTCAAATCACGATTATATATTTGCTGACGTAAAGATTTCAGACAAATAACAAAATTATAAGAAAATATTAATAAGTGAAATGATACTCATTAATAAACATAACACCATAAATGAAAAAACAGGCCAAATAATTTAAGTAAAATTTATAATAATATGATAACAAAATTTGTCAAATTATAGTTTTGGCGAATGCCATAAGAGATTGTTACGAGTTATAGAAGATAGATGCACTACTTTCAGTTTACTTGGATTTCGGCCGTCACGTGGAGCATATATTGAATAATTTTTAATCATATATTGGCTAGAACTAATACACACACACACATATATATATATATATATATATATATATATATATATATATATATATATATATATATCTTTGGCTACCATTCATGATTTGTAAGGTATAATTCAATGCAGGTCGGGGTATTTGCCCGCTATATATATATATATATAGATATTACATATGATTTGCAGGAAACAACTACACAGCGGGCATTATGAAAGAATGGTAACCAATATCATTTGTCAATTCCCTGACCAGACATAGACCGGTTTCGAACTTATTAGTTCTCATCAGTATGCCTTAGGTCATGGAACAGACAAATGATAGTGGCCAACCTGCTAGTTTTATACAAACTATAGTAAATTGAGTAGTGGTGAGAAGTAAGTGAAACCTCTCAAATGGTCAATTGCTACTATACGCCATAGATGTCTCCATGGGCGTATAGCGACTTGCGGTTTTGCAAGTACCTGAGAGCGGCGACCTTTCAGTCCTAGGTGGGCTTAACCTACTGTTATAATATATGGTTTGCAGGAAACAACTACTCAGCGGGCAAATATATATATATATATATATATATATATATATATATATATATATATAAAATTCGTAGACTAAGTTTTGCTATTGGATATTCGGGATAGAATGATGAAGTCCGCATGAAATGCAGTTCACAGAACGTGTGTAAATGTTTTTAAACCCCTGCCGAGTCACCTGACTGACGTTCTTTACTCTCTTTAGGAGACTTGGATTTGTTTGAGTAAAGAGACGGGACCCCACAGTATATAGTGGAATTCAAACCACTTCTTGGAGATAATTTATACTTGAAAATTACGTCGCAGTGAGTGGGGCACGAAACCACTTCGCTAGTTATGATCGGAGAGAAAGATATACGCGCCAACCACCGTCTCTGTTCTTGCGATTAACGTTGCAGCTGTTGCTTAATTTTCATAACTTTTTCGCGACAACTCACTAGGACTTCTTTCAGCCACATTTTAAATTTAAGTTGAACACATTGTGGTTATTGTAGATTATGCTAACAGTGCTGTAAGTTCCCTAAAAACAAGCAAATTTTTTTTGGTATTTTCAGACTAATTTGAATTAATTAACTCATTATACCACCGGATATCAAATTCTGTGCACACCCTGAAGGCCCAACATTAAGTTTGTCTTTATGGTGCCCTAGGGAGTAGTGCTTAGGTAAAATATTACTTTGCGAGGGTCATGCACACATTACAGCGAAGATTAAATACCCAGAGCAAATATGTTGAAAACAATTTAATCACTAGAGATAATATTTTGATTTCTTGTTCTTGCACAATAAATGTTTACCATTTTGAATTTTAATATTTTAATATACATTTTCGTTTTACATTACGAAAATAAATATAAATAATCTACAAAATCGAGACTTGTAGATAATGTAAGTTTTATGAATATTGTGATATATAATGTTATGTGCACGACTACGTCACTGGAATTGTTAAAGAACACGCCAAAACCCTCGATGAACTTTTCGAAATCGTAACAAAATCCGACACATTTCGTACGAAAAGTGTGCTTCACGTAAAAACGCCGTTGGAAGAGGTTTGTATACATTAAATCACATTTTCGCTCTACGGAGCGTTTTTAATGCAAAAGTATCAGAAACTCACCAAGGAGTGTAATTTTGGAAAGTGTAGCAAATGTCGCTGCACAGGGACGTAATGTCACCCCGACCACAAAATTTAGAAAGTATAACGAAAACCAATTTTGAAAATAAAAACCCTTTTACGAATCCACGTTGTGCAGCACTGCAACTTATGCATTATGTTAAATATGAGGACAAGTTATCCAGTCTCTAGTCAAAGTATTTCGAGAGTTTTAGCGAAAATAGCCCTTAGCGTCGAGGGCGCCCTTTCATTTTCTAACAGTCGATTTTGAAGGGAAAATGATGGGTTTTAAGTGTATTTGCCCTAAACCGATTCCTCATTGATTCGGTGTCAGGAAAGTATAGTTACCATGTACTCAGAACGTGTATGGGACCGCCTTGCCTGAACGTATGAATTTATAATTGCCAGAATATAATTCAAAGTCGTTGCGATTCAAGCATTTTTAAGCTCCGAGGAGCGAACTAAATTTATATTGAACTGATAATACGTAAATAGACAGGCAAGCAATAGCCCAACAAAATTATAAACATTGAACTTTTTACTGGATCTTTTTGTGTAAGCGTTAGCTATAAACCGCATATTGGATGGTAGTTGGTTACATTATAAGTCGTTCCGTTCCTCACCATATGTTGTACACGGGCCATACTATAATTGTTACTCATTTTCTTGAACGTTTTGTAAAAACATGAATTTTTAATAGATTTAATATATATACTTTTGAACTTTATATTGTCTTTTTCTTGTTTCAAAATTCCTTTAAAAAAAAGAGAAAAAAATATTTAAGAAAGTGTTAGTAAGATTTATAATGTTACGACGTCCAATTGGTACCATCAGTAAAGCAATTAAGCAAAAACGAACAGTAAGTATAACAGTCGTTATGAACCCTTCTTTGTGAACGTTTAACATCTATTTTGGAAAGTATAATAAAGGTCCTTCAGACGTGAAAAGATGGATCGTTCACAGAATCATAGAGAATTCGAGGACGGCGCCAGAAAAGTCGCGAATATTAGACCGGAACATTCTAGAATAAATATATATAAATAAATATAAATAAACACCACAGAAATTAGACAACTCGCAATTCCAGAAGACAAGGGCTTGTGCGGAAGGGGGTTACACATTGAAAAAACGCGGACATACAACCATTTCTTCCGACAGTGCCGGAGCCAGGATTCGAACCCGATGGTGCGATACCCGTGTGATTAATCGCGATTGCCACCTTGCGCCTTCACCCCCGCGGCTATCGACCAGAATAAACCAGTCCACTTGACGCGGGTATATATACAGTGAATCTAAACGCACTGGGGACAGTTTTATATTACACAAGAAGTGATAAGATGAAATAAGAAACAGTATCAAGTTGTGATTTAAAGTTGTGAATTTATGTTAGGTTAAAGTATAATTAGTTTTGTTAATTTGAAGGATTAATGATTGTAAAACTAAGCGATTAATAAATCAGTGGTTTGTGATTGTTGCCAGTTATTTGAACCTACATATAGGGTGTTTACTGGAGGTTGTAAACACGTAACAATAATGTAAAATATTGCAAGTATGAATGCCTATAAAAGGACATCATATGGGCCGGCAACTTAACAGGCCTCCCTTCACCCTGTACCAGGGACTAATTAAATCTCTCTCCGTCGGGGGCCAGCACATAACAATAATAACTAAATAACATATGCTATCAGTAATCCTAATACTAATGTCAAAGTTAGATTATATACAAGCGTAGTTGAAAGAAGCAAATAAGCGGTATTATTTATAATACAGGTGTATGTATTTAAGATCAGTTAATTTATGAATATTCGTCCTAGATTTATTTTGTATTGAAGTTTTAATTTTCTTTTTAAAATGAGTTAATTAACATTCTTAAAATCAGATGGAATAAAATTGTAAATTTTTGGACCCAGGTAGAAATAACATCTTTGAGCAATGGTTTTTTCCATTTTAGGTACTCGGGTTGCATTGCTTCTGTACCGGGTTTGATAATTATGAAAATTTCCTTTAGTTCGCTTTTATTAAACTTGTAATGTTTGTTAGTTAGTTTGTTTAGGTCAAATCTTGCAATCAAAATTTCGATTAATTCTAATCAAGCTAGAGCTTTGAAATTTTGCACATGTGTATAAGTTCGGTGACAATACACTTTAACATTTTTATATAAGAAAAAACAAGATCGCGGCTTCAAGATGGCGGACAATTTTATCGTTTATAATCCGATTCGACTCAAAATCGATATCTGAGGGTTTTCGGGTTCGCCGATTACGAATTTCTAGTAAAAAATTTAGTTCAGGATGGCGGCTTCAAGATGACAGACGACTGTGATCCGATTCGACTCAAAATTGATATTTGGGGTTTTCGAGATCGCCAATTATGAATTCTTGGTCAAAATTCAAAATGACGGCGATCAAAATCTATATCTGGGGGTTTTTGGGGACGCGTATTACGAATTTCAAAAATTTAATTCAAGATGGCGAACAACTGTACCGTATATGATCCGATTCGTCTCAAAATCGACATCTGGGGATTACAGCAATACAGTTAATAGACTAAAAATTAAAAAATAAAATTATGTAAAAAATATTTTTAAAAAAGCTTTTATTTAAATGCTCTAAAGGATAGAAAATAAACTTTGAAGTAACTCAAACCCATAATTTTATTACATTATGTAATTTTTTTTATGATATAAAAGCTTGCCGCTAGCAATCTTCTTTGCACAGAAAAATTTCGCGACAAATATTATTATCACCCATTATTACAATATTATCCTGTATATAATTTTATATTTATGTAGATGTTAAATTTCATCAAATTATATCCAAGAGTTAAGCGTCACAACATACCAATTCTATTTAACGAAAATCCCTTTTAATTAAACGGTGTCCTCTGGCATCACGTCAGGAATTTCTCAACCGTATAAATAGTTTTAAACCCGCTACATCGGCTGCCAAATGATTTCTAACGAATTGATTTTATTGTACGCGGTCGGAATGACTAAGTTTTATGTACACTTTTACAAACTTATCCGGATATCCCTCATTAGGAATGTAAATATCGTCCCAGGGTGTAATAGAATTTTATATTTCTGGTTAGGAGGGCATGAATTTATTATTAGCCGAGCCAATAATCAGTACATCAGGTAATTGAATTTTTATGGGGAACGATTTTCATCATGGTATCTGAAAATTTTATTGTTGAATTTTGTGTTATGTAAACAGCAACGCGCGATGTGGCACGTAAGTTGCAAATTCTACTATTGTTATGGATATAATCTATAAGCCTATTGAAATACTTGTATAACAAGCGCTGATGTTAAGAATTACTAATTCTGTTTGTTAAATTAAAACGGAATGGTGAATATAATAAGCTTAGACATCCTGTGTGGGATAATAATTGCATAACCAACGATTTATTACTTATACCGTGAAGTTAATAATAAATACATACCGTTTGCCACGACAGTTTAGTTGGTACAAAAAATCACGCAAAAAAAAAACAGCAATCGCACCCCCTGCGTATCGGTTTAAATAACAGGCCACGTGGATATGATTTCTTTTTGGTGGTAATTTTATTGTTTTATGACTGTATTACGCGTGCTACTGGAGGACAGAATCGGCCTAGTTGCCTACAATAGCGGATGTTTCAGTTTGGTATTCGCGCCCCTGTATCTTTTTTATTTCAACAATGAACTACAACAAACATATATACAGGGTGTCCCGAAACTCCCGCATTCCCCTTTAGGTGCTAATTCTCCATGCAAAAATAGTAAGAAAAGTTCCTATAAACATGTGTCCGGAAATGCTTCCTAAGGGAGCTACGGCCCTCTAAAGATGGCGAAAAAATAGGAGTTTTTACTAATTATCTCGGAAATTATTTGGGACAACTTTATGAAACTTGGTTAACTATTTTAGATTATTAAAGGTTATTGTTTTACAGTATTAGCTTCAATTAATTTTTTCCAGGGGCGGAGAAACGAGGGGTCGGTGTTCTTTGTTTCTACATATTTATTTTCCAATTTGACATTTTTTATATTTTAATCACTGATTATGATTTCCTGGTTAATTCTGCAAAAAAAAGGTCCTCTTTACAATTAGCCATATGGCAAACCGTTTTCGAGTAAAAGCGGTCTAAACGAAATACTGCGTATTCGGTTACTAAATGCGCATTATTTATTTTTCAAAGTAGGCGTATGTCATTCAGTAACAAAAATGGCTGAGTACACCTCACAGGCGTATCTCGATATTATTATCTGTTATGGTATGGCTCATAAACAAGCTGTACCAGCCGCACGACTGTACGCGCTCCGATTCCCGCAACGAGCACATTTTCCTGACGCAAATGTTATCACGCGCTGCCTCAATCGTGTACGGGACAGTGGAAATGTCCTACCTAATAGACGAAGTAACGGTCGCTCAGGTGGGATTCCAGTAGCTGAAGAAGAGATGATTCTTGATGCATTTGTTGATCAGCCAAGGTTGAGTACTAGGCGAGCTGCTAGACTACTGGGGACGACAAGAACACGTATTCATCGAATCCTTCGACGTGAAAATCAACATTGTTATCGTTATCGACGGGTTCAGCAGCTCTTACCGCGAGACTATGAACCTCGAATGATCTTCTGTACAAGTAAGCTGAATTTTGTATGCAGCATCTACATGAAATAGAAACCAAATTTTAAACAAATGTGATAAATTTGTAATTCAAAATATTCTACCACTTAAACCGATCGATTTTTTTTTAATTTCATAGATTTTTTGGAAAATCATTTGGTCAATCCTTCATTTCTTAATCAGATATTGTGGACTGATGAAGCGACATTTACCCCAAATGGAGTATTTAATTCAAGGAATTTTGTTTACTGGGCCCATGAAAATCCTCATTTAATTCGACAGACACATTTTCAATACCGATTTTCAATTAATGTTTGGGCGAGACAAATAGGAAACCTAATGGTAAGTACATTTACATTCTCATTGGGTACCTAATAGGTTAGGTAAAACTTTCAAATAATATTTACCACCAATTTTTCAGATTGGTCCCATATTTCTTCCCGCACGACTTAATGGACCGAATTATGTACGATTTCTCCAGAGACAACTACCCGGTTTACTGGATGAAATTCCGCTGCTTTCTCGCTTGAATATGATTTTTATGCACGATGGGGCTCCGGCGCACTTTAGTAGGGTAGCAAGGCGTCATTTGAATCGAGTTTTTCGAGGGCGTTGGATAGGAACCAATAAGTTGGCCTCCTCGATCGCCGGATTTAAATCCGATGGATTATTTTGTATGGGGTCATGTAAAAAATTTGGTTCATTTTAATGAGACAATTAGTGAGGACGACATGCGATTCGACATAATTGCGGCATTTGACACTATTACCAGGGAAATGGCGCAAAGAGCCACAAATAATATTGTTCGCCGTGCTGAGACCTGCATTGAGCAGGAAGGAAGGCATTTTGGGCACATTTTGTAATACATAATAATAAACTTAATTCAGGTTGTTTTTTAAATCATAAATGTTCATTAAACTATTGCACAATGTTTCGTTTACCACTATTACCAAATAATTGAAAATACTTCCTTTTAGGAAATCATACCATAACAGATAATCATATCGAGATACTCCTGTGAGGTGTACTCAGCCATATCTGTTACTGAATGATATACGCCTACTTTGAAAAATAAATAATGCGCATTTAGTAACCGAATACGCAGTATTTCGTTTAGACCGCTTTTACTCGAAAACGGCTTGCCATATGGCTAATTGTAAAGAGGACCTTTTTTTGCAGAATTAACCAGGGAATCATAATCAGGGATTAAAATACAAAAAATGTCAAATTGGAAAATAAATATGTAGAAACAAAGAACACCGATCCCTCGTTTCTCCGCCCCTGGAAAAAATTAATTGAGGCTAATACTGTAAAACAATAACCTTTAATAATCTAAAATAGTTAACCAAGTTTCATAAAGTTGTCCCAAATAATTTCCGAGATAATTAGTAAAAACTCCCATTTTTACGCCATCTTTAGAGGGCCGTAGCTCCCTTAGGAAGCATTTCCGGACACATGTTTATAGGAACTTTTCTTAATATTTTTGCATGGAGAATTAGCACCTAAAGGGGAATGCGGGAGTTTCGGGACACCCTGTATTTGTAAATCGCTTGTCAAGCTCTGTCAAATTATATCCTTGAATCATATATGTAATCACATATGCCAAAGTAACGATAGTCAACTTTTTTTTTCAAATAGTATTCTTTTTGCCGACTATTGTAGAGATTTTATTTCTGCGTGCAATTGTGTAAAAAAAGTATACACTTCCATAAGAAAAATTAATAAAATATGATAAAACTACATTTAAAGGTGGAGTCGGCCTGGTGGTGTAATGGACAGTGGCGCGTCCTCTCAAGCAGACGACCCGGGTTTAAAACCGGGTCACAGTAAGTCAATGAGATATAGTGGATGAGCGGATCTGCTCGCGTCACCTTCTTTCAAAAGATATATAAAACTGCGGGTTCCGTGTATTTACGATGTGAGCACGTTAAAGATCCCTACCCCACGACAAACTGTGGGGGTTCGGCCTATGCCTAATATGTAATGGAACGTCTTCTATGAAATTTAACAATTCTTCTCTTAAAAACTGTAGATATCTTTCTCGCTGCCTTCGTAAAACTTGGGTCCTATAATTTGTCCGTTAAAAATTTCATACATTAATTTCCCAGATATTTTGGAAATTATTTTATCTAAACCAGTGAGGATTATCTGGAGATCAATAATGGCAGTCATGTCGATTGACTATTCTATTATTATGGAAACGGGATGCAGTTGACCACATGATGTATTGTGATCTAAGATTTCTTGAGCAACTGCCAACCATGCTATAAAATTTAGACGTCTCTCGTAAAACTTGGAAAGGTCAGCGTTGATATTTATTTCAATATCATGTATATATACCTCATAGGCTGCTTTTATTTGTTGCTTAATTAGGGATCTTAAGGTTTTGAACTGCTCCAAGTGTTAAACTTTTTGTAGTTTCTGTGCGCTTTATCTTTTCTACGGATGTTATTAATTATTTCCAAGTTGAACCAGAGTGGGTAGGGACGCTTCAATTTTATAGATTTTCCATAAAACACATCACTAACTTAGCTAACTTTTGATTTGTTGACAGATTATGCAATTCCAACTAAGCTAAATTTAGATGCAAAAGGTTTTATGACACATGTATATCGTTCGCATTTAAGAAAGAAATAAAAATAGTACTTTAACGATTTCGACGAGAACCTTCGTTTTTGTGATACTTTATGTACAGACGCCATTTGAAGATAAAAGCTTTATCAGCAATGCACTGAAATACATTACGTGATATACACTAACTACAAGGCGAAAAAATCTAGAGCTTTTAAAAGTAAGTACAAGCTGCAAAGCAAAAGTAATAAGTAGTCGACTGAAAGAAACTGAGATTCTAATGAGGGATTAGATTAGAATATGCAAATAAAATGTTTATAAACAACGTTTTTAATCGAGTAGTTAATCCTTACATGTTTCCGTTTAATATTCATAGTCACGTCGTTCCGTATCAAGACAAGATGTTAATTATTATACAAAATTAATTGTTTTGTTAGTCTAGGCTTTGACTGCGTTTATAATGGAAAACCTGAGAACGATGTTTTCCATGATATTTCCTTGGATACACTTTCATAAATATTAATGATTAAAGTTGGCAAAGTCAGGGATTATAATTATCAAACAGTAACGTAATATAGGGTAAACATATTGGCAGTGTCTTACGCTCTAAATAATTGTTTATTTTAATGTTCAGCGAATAAGTTACATGTTTTTTTATATATTATTATTATTATTATTATTATTAGCCGTTACTCGAGTCCGAGTATAAAAATGTTACAGTCGATAAATTGTGTATAATAAAAAACAAGTAAAAGGTGTAGTCTATTGTAATTCCCATTCATCTACGGTGCACACGACTATGGATATAGAGGCCAATTCGGGAGAGCGCATGTCGACCGCAGTCAGGACAAACATAGACCTGGTTAGGTCTTGGATTCGGCCTTCTTGCAGCAACATTTCCTTGATAGCTGGCCACAACCCCTCGCCATTCGGTTCTGTCCGCTGCAAGTTGTTTCCATTGCTCGTCTGCAATACCGCAGGATTTTAGATTTTCATGGAGAGCGTCTTTGAACCTCTTTCGTTGACCGCCACGCCTTCTTCTACCACTTAGCAATTCACCATAAAGTGCACATTTAGGAAGGCGATTATCATGCATACGATGAACGTGGCCTGCCCATCTTAGGCGTGCTCTTGAAATAAGCACCTCAATTGGAAGGCTGTTTGCTCTCCTGAGTACTTCCACGTTTGATATGTGATGGAACCAACGGATTTTGATCATACTTCTGAGGTGTCTTTGCTGAAAACGTTCTAATTCTTTCACATGACAACGGTAAGTGACCCAGCTTTCACATCCATATAGCAGTGTTGGAATGACAACTGCTCTGTAGACAGCCATTTTCGTTGACAAAGCAAGGTCGTGGTTGTCAAGTACTCTCTCTCTCTCTAAGTCCCCAGCGTGCTCTAGATGCAGCGTTAATTCTATTGCGAATCTCGCTGTCCATGTTTGCTTTGTCATTAACAACGTTGCCTAAGTAATTGAACTGATCCACCACTTCAAGAGAATTTCCGTTAAGTGTAATGTCTATTTGGTTCACTTGATGAGGAGTTGACCGCCATCAAAACGGTATCTGAGACCTATTCCTCTGACTGTCACTTTGTTGTCAACAATAATTGTTAGAGCAGTGGTAATCAAATTAAAGAGTAGGGGTGTCAGGACACATCCCTGCCTAACTCCAGTGAGGGTTTGGAAAGGTTCGGTTGCCTCATTATTATGCATAACCTGGGCGTTGTTGTTTGTATGTAGACTGCGACATACTTCCACAAATTTTCTAGGGATACCTAAGCGGAACATAATTTTCCGGAGCACTTCCCTGTCCACCGAGTCAAACGTCTTGGTTAAATCAATGAAGGCCATGTGAATTTCTTCTTGATAATGATGATGTTTTTATATATCACAGTTAGATAGACGACAGAAAAATATGCTTCCTTTTTTGTTAGTATTATACACTAAGCATGCTATGAAATCATTACCCGCCATATTAACCAATAATTAATAATAAGCTAAAGAATAACAACACGAATCAGCAAGTCCAGGGCAAATTAGTGACGTCAAAATGACATCAAGGCAATATCATAGCATTTAAATATACTTAATTTCAATTCTGATCCTAATGATTCTAGAGTAAAATTAATCAATAACTTTATACAATATTTAGATTTAATACAAATTAACTTGATAACTAATGTTAATGATAGACTGCTTGACTTGATTTTAGCAAACTTTAAATGTAATGTCTCTAGAGATAGTGTGCCTTTACTTAGTGAGGACAGACACCACCCATCATTAACGATTCATTTAGAATTAGAATCTAAATATGAGAACAACTTTCCGATTCATCAAGAAGATCAAATATATAACTTTAAGAAAGCTGATTTCATACTTCTCTACGACAAACTTGTTCGGGCCGACTGGTCATGCCTAGGAGCATACAGCAACGCCAGTGATACTTGAGAAGAATTCTATGCAATTCTACATATTCAGCACATCTTAGGTAAACTTGATGAATCCTAAACTTAATTGATCTACTTCTTGATTTATCTAGAGCGTTCGACACCATATATAGTAGATTTGTGTCAAATAAAATTAGATAAAGTAGGTATTCGAGAAAATGCTAACACTCTAATAATCCTATCTCGAAAATATAAAGTTCATTCTTAAATATTCCAATGTTTTTCAGGTAGCTGAGTAACCGAGCTTGGTACTCCACAAGGCAATGTTTTCAGTTCTCGGATTTTTCTGTTAAAACATAATATTTTAATCGCAGACTCCTCTATAAAATCCTTATTTTACTGTAAGGAACGTAACCAGACTGCAACCAACAGCTACTCTCCGGGCTATGTGCCCCGCAAGGTGCTGAATTACAAGTTACAAGTGTAATAATTGCATATCACCAATGGAACGCTAATGTTTCGATTGCAACAAACACCAGCCGAAAGACTGACTCTAGTGACAGTCATCCCACACGACTTGCAGACTGAAGTTTCGAGCTGTTGGCTCTCGTCAGTGCAAGGTAGGCATGTGTTTGTTGCAATCGTTCTGTTGGTAATATAGCCAGTTACATAGCTAGTTTATTGCACCGAATATACTATCGGCCATAAATATTAACGTACCGGATATTAGACTAAGAGTTAGAGATAATGTATTTAAGATATCCAATGTAAATTCACCTATTGAGAACTGTTTACTTACTGTCAACAACTTCCTAAGAACCTGTGATATAGATATTTTTAACACCAGTGAAAATAAACTACGGTCATATCTGTGATATTATATACACCAATTTTACTATTTAAGTAAAGATTTTGTTTTTTATCATCAAATTGGTAAAACTTTGTGATCTTCTACCTACCTCTTGTTTTTCTTTTTTGTAGCATGTAATGTGTATATATATATATATATATATATATATATGTGTGTTTTTGTATTGTAATATAATAACTGTATACATGTAATTGGACCCTGTCTGTTTGTATGCAGTATAAATAAATAAATAAATAAATATGCAATTATTACACTTAACGTGCCAGATTTGTAACTTATAATTCAGCGCTCGGCGGAGTACATAGCCCGGAGAGTAGCTGTTGGTTGCAGTCTGGTTACGTCCCTTATAGTAAAATAAGGATTTTATAGACGAGTCTTCGACTAATATATTATGTTTTAATATTCTGCCCTCTAGAAGCACATTGGACTCATTTTTCTCTCATATGTCAACGATTTGCCCGACCATCTAAGTGAGGGCAATATTTTTATGTACGCGAACGGTACATCGTTAATTATTGTTAATGATAAATGCGAACAGAAATTACTCGTAAATTGACTCTTGCAATAATATCTTCTAAAGGACGGTGCGATTAAAACAATTCCATTATCAATATGACTAAAACTGCTGCCTTGGAATTTTTAAGTTCATACAAACTGAGCAAAACTTTACTTTTTCCATCGATAATGGAAATGTTGAGATAATCAACAACACTAAATTTCTTGGAACAGTAATTGATACCAGCCTGACATGGTTAGATCACTAGAATATATAAGGAAGAAATTGAACAAATCATATTTTTTCCATTCTGACTTTGAAGACGTTATCGTTCGTTCTATGAGAGATCACCGAGTCATTGTGGAATTACATATTTTAACAAACTTTCAGATGTTCTAGAATCAATGAACACTCTAAAGTTATTCAAAAGAAATTTAAGAGTATTCTTAATAAGCAGATTTTTCTATAAGGTTGAGGTTGTCTTATTCACGAAAAAACGTAACTATCTGAAATCGTATGTGACTAAATATTGTACTGTTTTTATTAATGTTTTTCTTTGTTTTCATAGTTTACACTTAAATAATTAGTTGTACATATTTTACAAATTTTAATGTTTTATATATTACATTTATATATTAGACTCTTAATTCATTATTGTGATTTTAACATAATGCAATCTACTTTTATCTTTCAAATGCCTAAAAGTTCTTGTAATTTATTCCTGAACGGATGGACTACTGCCTTTTCTAAATTTTCGAAAATTTTATTTAAACTCAGGGTAAAATCGGGTTTCAGAGTTTCTAAGTGTATCTCAGTGTGTCTAAGATTCAGAGACATAGTAGAATATTTAGAACAACAACATAACTGAGATTCATACCAAATACTAACATTTTACCTCTCATATATTCAAACCTTATTTTTCCTATTCGGTCAGCTAATATAATTAAGGAACAGTGGGTGAATTTAAGATTTAAGTTTAAAGCATTAAAGGATTCTTAAGTCATAGTGACAATATAACTAAATTATTTAAAATATTTAAGAAAGAAAATAGAAAAACTTTTTTTGTGGCACACATCATAATTATAAAAACGCATGGAACTACAAAAATAAAACAAAATAAATCGGTCTCGTATAGATGAGCAATTTTTCTTAGGAAATTGCATTTAGGTTAATTTTACATTGTACCAAAAAGGTTTAGATAGTTAAAAATATATTCAGAACATGAAGTAATGAGCAAGTACTATCGAGGTGCATCTATCCAAGACCAATTTAATAATTTACTATTTACAAAAAGTCGAAAAAAATCGGGTCAGAACCCAGTCCATGAGGTTGTATTTTGAAAATAAATAACATGGCGCATAGAAATAATATTATTTTAAAATGTTTACCATTTTCCAATGAATTCATACTATTGTGATGGAACCAGACTTACAATGAAGAGGGTAGCCAGCTCGATATTAGTAATATGGTTAGCATACAATCAAATCGATATAGTGGAGGAATAATCCAAAAATATTTTTTCAATGACCTGAATAAAAGAATTAAGGCCAAGCCAACACTTTTTAATAAAACCACTCTATCTAGGTCACAATCTTTGAACTCTAAATATATCCCTATAACAAACCATTCATCGCATCGTTTTGAATGTCATTAAATTCAAACCTAGCGTTTATATAATCACATAATACATCGCCTTTTGAAAGTGTACCCTTTATTTGAAATTAATTTTAAATGATACCGTTCTATGCATTGGAAGCCCGGAAGTTTTCAAAGTTTCTTTTTTACTTTGAATGAAGTTAGGGTCGAGGTAATTCAACCACATACGAATATATAAAGAGGTTTTTAACTGAATTTAAAAAGTTCACTTTTTTAATTCTGATGCTGTCATTTTGAATGTATGTTTAAGTCTTTGTTATATTTTGTTATAAGAGGCATTGCCGTCAGATTGTTATCGATATTAAATTACAGTTATTCTAGGTTTTTAAAATGGAAAGTACATTTTATATTAATCGATACAGAATTATCAAACAAACAAGAACCTGAAGTTTAATAGATATCAAGAGATTAAATAATAATCCATTATTATCTCTAACATTTCTATTTATTTTATGGGCATAATATCCCATATAGCCCTATTCCAATTACTAGTCTAAGTAGGCTTTGAGAGTATAAATATTGGAATAAGAGTGAATGACCAACCTCTTACTTACCCCTTTTGCGCCTTTAAAAAGCATTTCCGACATTTGTCTATATTAACTTTTTCATATTTTTGTAAATATTATCGTCGGTTAGAGTTAATAATAGATATTTCTAGGCACACTGTATGGTCACAAATTGAAATAAAATTTGTAGAGTATTTAGTGCTCTAGTAGCAGATTTTGTAGCCCAATTTCAATTACCCACCTACAGCTGATAGAAAGTAGCTTCGCGGACGATATGCTCATAGCATGAACCAGTGGCGGCTCGTGCCTTATGTACTTGGGAGGGCGCAGTGGCGGCTCGCGGGTATCAAAGTAGTAGAGTCAATAAACAATTGCATCGCAGGCGAAACATTTTTGAGGTTCTAATTAAATCATTAAAAAGTTAATATAAATTAAAGCGATTAACTAAGTACTCGCCATTATTTTTTGAAGTGAAATTCCATTCTTCTATTTTTGAGATAAACTTTTCAATAACTTTTTCATTAAAATTTGGTATTTCTCGTACCATTGACTTTTCAATTGAAAGCATTGCAGGTGATGTTAGTTTGTCTTCACTCATAGTGTTTCTTACATATGTCTTAATTAATTTTAATGTCGAAAAACCTCTTTCCGTTTCAGATGTCGTCATCGGAATAAAAACCAAAATTTTCAGAACTTTAACAACTTCCCCGAAAACAACATCTAAACCGAAAGATATGAGAAAGATTAATGTTTGCAAGCACCCAGAAAAACTTTAAATTTCACTGGAATTTTCTGAATCTTGTCCTGTTATTTCTTTCCTGGAGTAAAATATACTTAGTTACATTTTCAGAATTTCTTTAACTATCATAGGGTATGCTTCACAAAATTGGTTGATATCTTCCAAAGATGGTGTTTTTTCATATTCCTTATACTTCTCCTTTAAAAATAATTTTGCACCACATTAATAATTTTTAAAAGAAAACCGAATTCTCACTTCTAAAGTAATTATATCACATACCTCTCTTACAGACATGTTAACATTTTCTTGATTCAGTCTACGTCACTTTTTTTGAACTTCTGTATTCACTGGTTCGTTTGTTAATGGAGGTAAATTATTTCTAATTTGTACAATTTCTTTTTCAAAATTATCTACGCATTTCTGGACTTTTATAACGTCTGTTTCAATTTTTTGTAGCTGGCTAAATAAAATATCAATATGTGGCATGATTTTTGAAAAAAAATTTAACCAAAATAAAAATGAATCATCCTCTAACCATTTAATAAATCCAGCCGCTTGAGTCATTGTTTCAGAGTTGTATTGTTTTGGAATTCCTGACATTATATTTTCAAAGCATTCAGTAAGGTTGTCTTTATTGTTGTACACACTCTGTACTATACGAGAGTTAAAATTCCATTGTGTTTGAGAAGTTCTTGGAATGCGTTTGTCACAAACATGTTGCAAAGCTGTCATTCTGTCTTGCGATTGAGAAAAAAAAGTTGATATGCCATTCAAATTTGAAAGAAATATTCGTACACTACTGATGCTTGAAACTGCTTGTTCTAGTATTGTATTAAGCTGATGAGCGTAGCAATATACAAAATGTGCATTTTTGTACTGTTGGCGAATTTTCACGTTAACACCACCTAAATTACTACGTATAACAGCAGCTCCGTCATATGTTTGACAAATCAATTTTCTCAGCAATTTGGCAAAATCGGCAAAATCTGTTCTAAAATGCATTGAGACAGTCCATCGGCATCTTGACTTTTCGGATTTGCAAACCCCAAAATCGCTCAAATATTTTTCCATTTAGTTCATAACGTAATACAACTACAGTTTGAGTTTGAGTTGATACATCTGTAGTCTCATCAGCCATAAGTGCGAGATACGCAGATTCTTGAATTTCTCCAAGAATATGTTCACGAGAAACCTCGAACATACATTGCAAAATTTCATTCTGAATAGACTTTGATGTGCCCTTGAACACTGTTGCTTCTTGAATATGGCTATTAAAGGCACTATCAGCGTTTGCTAAAAAATCGACCAATTCTAGAAATACCCCTTCATTTGAAGAGACTTTTTTCTCGTCGTGACCGCGAAGGGCAAGATTACATATTCTGCACAGTTTTAATATGTCTATTATTTTTGAGAGTACATGTCGATTTTTGATCACAGCCGCATTATGCCTACGAATTTGATCCGCATAAGCCGTACTTAGAAATGTAGCAATATTAGTCTTTCCTAAAAGTTGAAAACTGACAACATTATCTAGATGTTTCGTACTATTTTCGTGTTTTTTTTAATTTTTATAGAAATGTGCTTTAAATCGTTTACCCCATTTTTTGTCCACTTATCATCACCCCCAAAAAGCAGACATACAAAACAAAAGAACGAATTTGTTTCCTCGCAACCACAAATCGAAATAGTTTTAATGTATATCTTTTTGTCAAACTTACGCATAAAAGCATTTTTATTTTTGCACTGTCGCTGCTCTTGCACTATATTTAAAACTGGCGTTGGACGGCTGTTTTTCAAGTTTTTCATTTAAGCTCAAGCGGCTAAATATAAATTTTTTAATTTTACTCACTTTCATAGTTAATTATGTCTTTTACACTTTTGCCGTCTAGTCTAATGTTTAATAAAACTAAAAAAAATTTGTAATGTAAATTACATTACATTATATATGCAACAAATCGATACACTTTTTAAAAAACAATTTCATACGTAAAAAAGCAAAGAAAACAGAAACGACGAAGTAATTAACTCCTACACAGCCTTGGGCGGACTGACTAGAGCCCCAATAGATAACGAAACCACGCGTAACCCCTCGAATTCTTTCACTTGTTGCCATGACGACGGCCGTATATATTTTAGGCGGAATATCTGGAGCTCATTTCAGCGTTTTTACATGCAATTCGGAAGTTAAATTAAATTAATCGCAAGTGAGGAGAGTATGCCGTTTGTTTTTTATTATTTAAAAAAATAGTCGTAAAGCAGGTTATCGGGAGATAGGTTATTGTCTATTGTTATTGTTATTTGTTGGGGGTGAGCGTAGGTGCGTCTTAACTATGTACATACTTCGGTATGCGATGTGAAGCAACGACAGGCGCGGTTAGTACTTGGACTGGTGACCATTCCAACGGAAACCGCGTTCTCGCCTCACACATCTTCCAGCGGCTTGTATATCAGTGTACGCGCGGAAGCTATACAACCTTAGGCGAGGGTTGTATAGGAGATATACCATCCTTCGGAGGGGATGTAAAGCCGTCGGTCCCTTGTCTATTAAATGTTAGGCAAGTAAAAGATCCCTACTCTTCTTAAGGGAAGTGGTTCGGCAAAATTCCTGGTTGGGGGTAGCTCGTCTACAGGCGTCAGTGTTAGGCCTCAGTAGCGGAAATAGGCCGACGTTAAATAAATGTATAAAAAAAAAATGTTATTTGTTGTTTTAAATTTGGCAGGGAGGTCGGCGCCCCAGAGCCCTCCCGCACCGGCCACCACTGGAATGAACAGAGACAGATATCTGTTAGGATGAGTTAGAAAGAAATGAGGCTTGGAAAGTGTACACATTAGAATAAGAATGAATGTTCAACACCTTCTTAAAACTCCTGCTCCCTTAGGAAGCATTTCCCGACAGGAAATTTTTTCATGGTTTTGCAAATACTGCCTCCACATAAAGTTAGTAATAGGTATTTCCGGACGCTCTGTATAGTGACAAATTAAAATAAAATTTGTAGATAAGACCGATAACATATTTTAGTATACGAGATATTTAAAAAAAAAGAAATTATAACGTTAGACAGGCTGCAGCTCGTAAACTATTGATGCCACAGGGAAATTTGAAAACTAGAAAATTGAGTGCTCTAAAATATAATAGAATGTCACTGTTTTATACTAATTAATCAAAATATCTACCCTGCCATGCAATTCTCACATGGCGAAATTACATATCAACGATGGCCATTGTTCTAAGAACACATTTTAAAGTGCAATATACTTCATATTCTTATTTACAATCTTAAGAAAACATGGCAGTAAAATATTTTATGATCTAAAAATATTATTTTAATATAATCTTTTATAGTTGCGCTTTACTACCTTCATAATATAAGTATATAACAGTATAGTAATGGTATACGGCTAAAGTTTTTCTTTCTACACGTTATTTATTTATTTGTAACCATAAAGCATATCAAAAAGATTGCATTTTCTCTAACCAGAATTACAAGTAATAAAAACAGGCGGTGAAATAAATATTAAACGATGAATAAAAATTTTATATCGCATATTTGAGACATGGATTTATCTAAAGACTAATGAATTTTAGAAAAAAATGTTTCAAAGATAAGGTGTCTGGTGTCGAGGGAAAACTAAAGTGATGATATTGGTTTTTGACATTGGCTACGCTTCCAATGTCAGTTCGGGGTCAATTTCGTTTTTTAGTCTATATTTATTTATTTATTTATTTGTTATTTATTTAGATACATGATCCAACAGTCGTAAGACCAATTATATGAAGAGAACAATAAATATTTAAAATAGAATGAAGAAAAAAGAAAGAAAATGTAAGATAATAACGACAATAATACATGTATGCAAACTAATAACAATAATAATACAATAGTACACAGCACAGTAGCACGGGTAAAACTACAGAGTGTGTACGAAACTAATTACAAATTCAAGCGTTTGATGGACGAAACAGAAATATGGAAAATATGAAGCTCATCTTGCAGGTGGTTGTAGGTATTACACATGAAATGTTATAGATGTCGTGTATTGGCACGTGGCACATGGAATAACAGTTTTTTCAGTTATTTCAGGGCAATTGATTTTATTATTTATTAACTTATGACTAAAATAAAATATGACTGTTTGCTTTTCCTCCGTGTGTTCAGACTGTCGGTTGAGAATCTACATAAAAGTATGTCATGGGAATATACAATAGGGGGATATACACCATCCACCTTGTAGGACAGAAATTTTAAATAGCATCTCTGGATACCTTCGAGCATATTGCTGCTATATGTGACATATCCCGGGTGCCCTAGTAATAATACATATTCTAATTTATACTTAGCAAATGAGTTAAATAATAAGGTTAACAAATGAGTGTCCGTAAAATCTGACGAGTTTCTGATAACGAAACCGAGACTTTTGTTTGCAGACAAAACTGTGTCTTCAACGTGTCTATTAAATGTCAGTTTGTTTCAAACAAACAGACAGACAAAGACCTGGGCTTTGAAGACATCGACTCTTTTTAGTGATGTGAAGTCAAGTTTATAGTCATAGAGAAACGTTTCTTTTTCAAAAATGGTATAAAAAACACTTTCGACGCATTGAACTTCATTAGTGTTCTTTCACTAACGCTTGCTTGCGTCTGCTCCTCTGCGGGATTTAGGCTTTGTTGATCACCCTCTGTGTCGAACAGCCTTCTGGATCAGGTTAGGTGGTCCTTGGACTGCTTTTGGCTCTGCGGCTCTGACTTAGCTCTATGGCTCTGTGTTGACATGACACTGCTCAGTAATATGAAACAACATAAAATTTTGTTAACTTATGTTGTTTAAATAGGTATTGGCTTTATCCCGTCTGGGAATAAAGTGGAAGCTGCGACCGATATCACATCTTCGTCTTTGGGAATAAGAACGTAGAAATTTTGTAGACTAATGCTGATTGAAATGTGGTTCGCATAATTAAAATCTCTTCTTAGGAGAAAACTGCTACAGAATCTGGGATCCATCAGATCGTCACATCTTTTCATTCAACAGACGTGACGGCGCTCGCTCTTGAGCTGCTAGACTCATCTGAATCGCTCCCTTGCGTCAGAGTTGTCGTCTTTCCATGCCATGTCAATGGGACATATGTTTAGACCATTTGGGTCGGACTCTGCTTACAGATGTATATGATCAATACATATGTGAAGTTAGAAAACTATAAAAATTACCAACTCTGCCTGATATGGTCAGAGTTGCTGCAGATAATTTGGAAGATTTGCATAGTCGATACAATCCCATCAATAGGAAATAACGCATAAAAAATACCAACTTTTGATGTGACAAAAAGTTGGTATGAAAATTTGGCATAAAAAACCTAGTACTAAGTTAAAAGGTACCCTAGGTTAAAAATATAATAGAATTTCCAGAACTTGAATCGGAACCAGGAGTAGAATCGGAATCAGAAGTAGAAACGTCATGTGGTGGTGTATGGATTTGGCGTACAGCCTGCTTTGTCGGATTTTGTTATAGTTTTGAAAAGTTTATCGAGAGTTTTGGCGTGTTCTTTAACATGCTCAGCATCCTCAAAAACGGGTGGTATGTACATTTTACCGGTGAGATAAAAAAAGTTTTCCACCCTTCCGGGGATGTGTTGATAGCCGTTAGACTGGAGGGGGTCAGAAAAAACCTTCATCATCACCACCGTATTCAGCATCCTCGAAAACGGGCGTTACATGCATTTTGCGGGATATAAAAAACATTTTTATCCCTTTCGAGGATGTTTATTAGCCGTTAAAAGGATTGGAGGGGGGCCAGAAGCAATATTCAGCATCACCACCGTGTTTAGCATCCTCGAAAATGGGGGTACGCTAAGTTTCACCGTTGGAAAAGATATGATAAGCGTTTAACCTCTTTTGGGGGTGGTTCTTGGTCGTTTGGGGGATTGCGCAATTCCAAAGAGAAATTCTACAAGCACCATCGTGTTTAGCATCCTCGAAAACGGGGGGACGAGGTACTCTCGTTGCATAGTAAAGTATTTATAATTTTTGGCTTTTTTTCCGACACACACACTCCACTAATATTTGAAATCGGGTGATGATTTTCAATTACCTCTCTCAATTTTTGTGAACGAGTCTCCTCTAGATGTTAGGAAATGTACTCGTTTTAATACATAAATTAGACTAGACAGAGAGTGTATATAGTCGCCTCTACACTATAAAATTCTAAATAATCAGCTTGACTGTACCAACCTCTTAAATCAAATCATGTATAAAGTACCCATAATTTCTGGTAGAAATATCAACATTTTTCATATTTCCACTGCCAGAACAAATATTCCGTCATCACCTCTGTATCAAATATATATTAACTACACAAACCTCAAAACCTGTCTTGCACATTTTATCAATTCCTTTTGGGATCGCACATTTAAATCTCACAAATTTATTTTATTGTAGTAAGTACATATACAGGATGATTTACCTAAACATGCGGAAAATTATTCAGTGGGTTGTCCCCACCAAATGGAGTTAAAAAAATTAAGAAATAAAAAAATTTGGAAAAAAAATTACCTTATTTTTTTGTAGAAGTGCGCCGCCTATTGCCAATATGACGTAATACAGAAATCACTTCCTTTCTTATATGATATGGGTAAAAACGATTCTCGCGAATAGGGTACTTATTGAAGGGCCTTGTTCTAGTAATTCTAGAACTTCTTCGTCTACTTCAACAGGACGATTTAATTTACTACACATTCTCTGTCGCCTGGTAAACAAAACCCGGTGTCACGAACTCGTTGCATTGCACTTAAATTTTTTTCGTACAGCCCCTGCAAGACTATCATTCATTGCACCATAGGTTAATATCATGTCGCAGTACTCTTGCGACGTGAACTCTGGCATAATCGATATTTGCAAATACAGTTTAAAATTTAATAAAAATGGGAAATGCTCTAAACGGAAGTCGAAGAGTCACTGAACTGAACAGTGAACGAATGGCATACTGACCTGAGACAACTAAGACAGCTGATATTATTACCTGCTAAACAAACAAGCGACACGTGTGTGAACGCGTCGAGATAGCATAACTCACCCGTTCAGAAGCGTATCTTTGCAGGTTTTAATGCAAAAAAATATAATAAATTACCTCGGATCGCTTTAAAATTTTACAGAGGCTTTCCCACATAACAGACTTGTATACCATTTTGTTTTCCGCATGTTTACATAAATTGCCCTGTAGAGTATATGGGCGATTTTAACATCACATTTGTATTAGCCCGTTCACAGTAAAACTTATTGTTATTTTGACGAGAATGCACCTTTGGAACATGCAAATTCTTCTAAATTCAAGACTCTCGAAACTAAATGTGCTTAATAAATTGTTGCTATTTACACCTCTTTTTGGATACTGTACTGTTGATTTGAATGTTATAAACTTTAAAAACTTTCTTTGTATTTGTCCTATACTGCTTTTGCGAGTTTGGCAATCACGTTAACCACGTATGTGCTAGATGCACTATATATTGCAACTCGCAGTTATTCTTTGTTCTAAAATCTAGTCAAATTAAATAATTTGCCAGCACCTAGAACTAATATGTACTCAGCGTACCATATGCGAGATAAAATATAAGATATTGTCTATTTAGCTAGGTTTGTATATTATCCTATGTTATTTTCAACTTTTTTCTTGCCATATAAATGAATTTTCTGTTGGTCAATGTATGTTAATAATTAAATGAATAACTTACTAATAAATATGTTTCCCTATATGTACATTTCACTAGGGATATCGCTCTTTTTTCAGCTTCTATTAGATCAAGCGTTAAGCCTGGATAGCACCGAGGTAAAAATCAAATTTTGCAACTTGCCTTCTTAAAATTGCTTCTCTAAATCTACTTTGATGTATATAAATTCAACTTGTATTAAGATTATTTTGTAAAGCAACGGTTGGATTGCCAGAATGATGTATTAACACGAATTTATTTTATCAATAAACCTCACCTTTTATGTAAAGTGAACAAGTAATTGCTAATAAAAGAAAACGTAATGTTATCAATTAATTTCCTTTTTGGTTTCTTTATGAAAGAGTAAATGGAAAAAGTTGGAAACTTATTCAATTTGTAATTGGATTCTAGAATGGGGTACATAATAAAAACGCTGAGTGCTCAATATTGATTGACAACCCGCTGGCACCGGAATTAGTGGGTTAAAGTGCGAACCACTATTATTGTTCTGCAGTACAACTATGGTTTTAACAAATATATTGGTATTCGATAAAATAACATACAATTTTGTTATATATACAATACAAAAAACGTACACAAAATAGAGCACCTCGTAAATTCGTAAAAAGTAATAAAAATATAAAAAATATTATGGTATGACGACTATAAATCGTGAATGACTACCTACGAATTTAACATCAATTTCTTAAATCCATCTAATAATTTATCTGATCTAATGGATATATTAAATTCTTATTGCATTAAGTAATAATAATAATAAATAATAACAGTCCTTTATTAGCAATCTTCAACTCGAGTAAATACAAAAATAATGCAACGTGTCATCAAATCTAAATACACATAATAATTATAACTAAATATGTCACATATACAGGGTGTCTCACCGGGAACTAAATCGATCGATATAAAGAAAAGTACTCATCAGAAAATTTTGAAAATTTAGATAATTACTAAAGTCGGTGTGGCCAACCCAACTACAATAATTACAAGCAGCTGGCACTTCCGCTTATACCGGAAGTTGATACCAACTTGCTTATTTTATATATTTTAGGATTTTCGAATAGAGCATAAAATTCTGAGTCGAAAATATGTAGCATATCCTATACCTAAACCTAGCCGTTTCAGAGATATTTGGCATTTTATAGAAAATTTGACAGGTGCAACGGTTTGCAAGAACCGTTATAACTGTCTTCGTGTAAAGTATCCTCATTTGCTTCTTGTCACATAAAAAGAACACAAGGAGAACTAGGTTCTACAACTGAAATAAATTCAATAATATCATACCAAGTGTTCCGTTTTTTGCGTTACATTTTGTCAACTTCAAACCGCGAAAACATGTTTAGGTGAAATGGAACACCCTGTATTTTTTTACGTCAAGTTGTGTAAAATTGAATTCCCTTTTTTCTAATATTAGCATTGTGGGGGTTAAAGTTACAACTTTTTGAAATATTTGCGATTTTATTAGAAATTCATGAATTGTTGTAATCATTTTATCAAAATAGCCATGATTAGAAACAATCAGTCATTGTCGTATGTCAAAAAATACCAGCATGTTTAAATTATACCAGCGAAAATTAGTAAAAATAGAAGTAATATCAAGAACTTGCAGCACATTTGCTACTCGATATCCAGAAAAACGGGAATCGTCACCAAACACTGTAAAACGCATACTGGAAACTTTAAAAAATTATGGCTCTGTCAAGGCAAAAATGCAAAGAAGGAAGCCTATTGTTGATGACGAAAACATTGAAATAGTCATTCTGGGATATTTTCATGCATTTCCAAGGATGTCATTAAGACAAGCTGCTTTGGAATCGGGACTATGCAAGGATTCAATTCACAGAATATCAGAAAAAAGGGAATTCAGTTTTACATAACTTGACGTAAAAAAATACAGGGTGTTCCATTTGATCTAAACAAGTTTTCGCGGTTTGAAGTTGACAAAATGTAACGCGAGAAACGGAACACTTGGTATGATATTATTGAATTTATTTCAGTTATCGAACGTAGCTCGCCTTGTGTTCTTTTTATGTGACAAGAAGCAAATGAGGATCTTTTACACGAAGAAAGTTATAACGGTTCTTGCAAACCGTTGCACCTGTCAAATTTTCTATAAAATGACAAATATCTCTGAAACGGCTAGGTTTAGGTGTATGATATGTTATATATTCTCGACTCAGAATTTTATACTCTCTTCGAAAACCCTAAAATATATAGGGTGTTCTATTTGAAATAAGCAAGTTGGTATCGACTTCCGGTATAAGCGGAAGTGTCAGCTACTTGTAGTTATTTTAGTTGGATTGACCACACTGGCATTAGTAATTATCTAAATTTTCAAAATTTTCTGATGCGTACTTTTCTTTATATCGATCGATTCAGTTCCCGATGAGACACCCTGTATACAAACTAACGAAAATCAATTTGGTTTCAGAAAAGGGCGTTAAGCAACATCTGCAATTACTAAATACTTAACCGCGTTGTGTGACAATATGAACATTAAAAACAAATGCATAGGTATTTTCCTCGATTTAAGTAAAGTGTTTAATCTGGTGTGAGAGGTACGTACACGGGGTCAATCGTTGTACTGGTTTCGGAGTTACTTATGTGGACGAGAACAATACACTGAAATTGACCAATGTAAATCAGATTTATTAGAAATGTCAGTGAGGGTTCCACAAGGATCAGTTTTGGGACCCTTGCTTTATATTATTTATGTAGTTAATTTTTATATTAATAACTCGGTTCTGTTTGCGGATAACACATATATTCTTGTCAGTGCAACCAATAGAGATATGGTAGTAAATATGGCTAACCAGCAATTACGGGAAGCACACACATGGTTCACTGACAACAAATTAGTTCTAAAGAGTAATAAATTAAATAAATCCGTTTTTATGCGTTTCTACACTGGTAATTTGGATTTTAATCACCGCTTCTATTCATAATTAAAACTAATACAGGTACAATCAAACAAGTTAAGTCAACCAAATTCTTGGGTTTGCATTTTACTCACAATTTCTCATGGACTATTCATATTAATGAAATTTGTATAAAAGTGGTTTTGATATGTTATTGCTTAAATCAATGGAAAGATATAACAAACCAAGAAGTTTTGTTAACATTTTACTGTGCTCATTTCAACTCAATAATTTCATATGCAATAATTACTTGAGATTCATCACCCGAGGCCGTACAGTTATTCAAACTACAGAAAAAAGCTGTGCGCTTTATAATAGTAGGAGTAAATAAAACAACTAGCTGCAGCAACATTTTTAAATAATTTAGAATTCTACCACTTCCTTGCCAATATCTATTAAATTTACTGCTATATGCAAAAACTGAAATAAGTATTCTCGACACACTAAACTACAGCCATAACTATAACGTTAGAAACTCAGCCACCTTAGAAACCCCTAGTCATCAATTAACTTTATATGAAAAAGCCCCAAGTATTTAGTTAAAAAGGTTTCTAATAAACTGCCAGACTCTTTCAGAGCACTCAGTGACAAAGAATTTAAAATTAAAATGTTGTCCCGACTGAAGGAAAAAGCTTATTATTCCTTAAACGCATATATTACTGTCGAATTTTAATTGAAATTTTAATGATTTTATCTAGTTTTAATGACATATTTGTTTAATACGGTGTTAATTTTTTATTTATTCATGTACAGCAAAGCCTATAACCTCGTAGCTCACAATACCATAGCCCCATAAACCCGGTAATTTAGAAGACCCTCATTAACCATATGGCTCTGTGAGATATCCGGACAGAAAAGGTTATATAATAACAAAAAATATAACTATAAATCCGTAACTTTGGAATCCTTAATCACCAAATATTCTATTTCGGAAAACTTTTAGATGACATAACTCATGATCGTCTGTGTTTTTGTACCCCCTTATCTTCAAGTGACCTGTGGAGCGGGTTCCATTTACTCTTCCTCCCTTTCATAACACTTTCTCTCTTCAACGTCCAACAGAAGTTACTCATCATATTATTTGTATCTCATCTACCCTGGTAATAATGTTAAGAACATTGCTGATTACAAGTTCTCTGAATTAACAGACGTGGTTTTGACTTTGGGAGAATGTTTTGGTCATGCTGCTGCAGTTGTAAAATGTTATAAAGATAAATTTTTAAGTGCGGAACGCCGACTTAGGGAAATACGAAGTCTTCAAGTGAAAATTATAGACACTAACCGTCCAAGAAACGCAGGAACTGTTGACATTGAAGAAGAAATATTAGATGTTGTATTGGAAGATCCTACGATAAATACTAGAAGATTAGGCTTAAGAATAGATATATCTCAAAGCGCTTTAAAAGTATTGTATGAACAACGATTCATACAGTACAATAAGAGTTGATTTTTACGAATTGTTGCTGCTCGAACGAACGGAAAATGCCCTACAATTTCACCGCGTCTACCGATCCACCTATTGGAAAAAACTTGATTGAGATAGGTTCTTACTTTCAATCCAAAATGTGGTCCGTTCTGCTGGTACAAATATTTGAAACAGGTGAAAATTAATTCAGGCCACCGTGCAATGTCAGTTTCACTGATCATATAATATTTGGAAGAGTTTATTATAAGAAAAATATATGAATTGAAATTTTCATCGCGTCGTAAAGGAGGCGTTGAATTCCAATGATGTAATTTTTTTAGCGACGATAAAGTTATCACGCCATGTCAGTTTTCTGGTGGAAATTATATATTGTAGCGTGAAAAATGAGGGAAAAGTGGTAATTGGCATTTATGTCAATGGATTTTTTACCAAACTTGTTTTCAGTTCCCGGAGAATTAATGAATTTAAAAAATATTTGTGAAAAATTAGTTTTTTAATTCAGCAACGATATGCAGGTCCACCTACGTAATTTTTTTTATAGATTATGCCAGTGCTACGATTTACACGTACATAAACAAATAAATACGTTGGATATTAATGATTATAAGATATTACATAAAGAAATCACTTGGGCTACTGTAGCGTAGCAGATATCGCAGGCACAACTTAACCCGGATAAGTGATGTAACGTGCCTACGATAAAATTTCCCTAGCTGAGACTATCTCAGGGCGTTGAGCCCAAGTTTACATAAACTATGACAAATTATTAGTTTACTTACTTAACAAATCACTGAGGGTTTGGTACGTAGTGGTCGCAGACGAAATAATGATACTTTCTTTAAACATGAAATGCACTATATTACACAATTTACAGATATTGGTTCTCTAGCATGTAACCTGGCGATGTTCAAAAGGTGTGGCAAATTTCTTGATTAATAAGTTACAACATTAATAAAATGCCTCGTGTAGCTACACATCGGTTTACAACGTGAGGATAAATGGTAATAAATTCTACCACAATGGGTATGATTTAGAGAACCTCCTTAAATAAATATAAATGCATAAAATCTTTAAATATGTACAAGTTAAAATAGAGGAGTAAGTATGAAGGGATATAACCGCACAGAACCACCGAAGGTAGTCCCCGGTAAATAAAACAACACACTTATCTAGGGTGGTACGATACTTACGATACCGTTGATTATAGCCTCTTCAGTCCTGAAACTTTCTACTGTGTGTGGATGCCCCGTCCGTGGAACTTCACTGATGTGTGTAGAAGGCCCATCCGTGGAACCCTAAAGATATTACGATTTAATTTGCGGAAATTTCGGAAATGCACGTGAAGCGTGCCTAATGTGAGCAATTCAAATCTGATATAACCTACAAAAGAAATATAATTTACCTCACTGATGAGGGAACAATCCACCAATGTTCCTAGAAAGCCACAGTTGGATGAATGGGGTCGAGTCCGCTTTTTAAGTCGACACGATACTTCCAAAAGAAAGTCTGCAAATTTGTGAAAAACGTGGATAGAGAACGGGTAAGATAGCGTGAAGAGGTTAGCTTACCTTGTATACTTAAATATCCTGCTTCCGCAGTTAAAATTTACTCACAACAACAAAATATTCCGCTAAACGGAACAACAACAGATGGAGAAAATTTTCCTGTGTTGATAATCCCAAAATCCACCAAGATGCCTTGGATAAACCGAGTTTCGTAGGATTATCAACTGTATACGCCAACAAAAATGTCTCTCCGTCTCTCTGCTTTCCACGAGCCGGAAGTATCTCGCCCAACAGTAGCGAAACTCTGCTACGGACGTAGCGGTTGTTATTATGCGGCCCACAAAACGCTAAGGCGTATGGTGGGTCGCATACACTAGAGGTCCGCAACACCAGGTCCCAGATTTTTCACCTCTCTCCGTTTGACCCCTCATTGGCTAAAAATTGCCTCTATAAATACATTTTTAACTATTTGCGTCGTACAAAGATTAGGATTGTGATCTTGGCAAAAAAGGACATTTTTACTCTTGGGATTTTTGCCGAGAAATGCTTCTATTAGCAGTAAATAATTTATTTACCTCGGGGAACAAATATTTTTTCTGATTTTATGGAACGTGTTTATAGGATAAGTCCGGCAGATTAGACCATCATATTCTTATGTATTTTGATGCCCTGAATTCGAATCTGACGTCAGATTGGCTATTTTGGCTGACAGTGTTTTTAAACCTCACTAAATAGCAAAAAAAAATTATCTAATTCTACTTTTTTTGTGTTAAAATGAAAGTGTGAACTAATGGAACAAATTTGACATCAAAATAAATAAGGATATGGTGCTCTAGTCTGCCGCTTATGACACTTTCTTTTTGTGTGCATATGTAATCATTCATAAATCGGTTTGAATTTCGCGACTTAATGGTAGGAGCTGCTTGGGCGCCATCTGCAACCATTTTGATATCATCTAAAGTGAGAACAGTGTTGTCTACCTCATTCGTGGACTTGTAATATACATTGAGGTGCAAGTCTGGGTTAGTCTGTGTAATAGACACACAGCATCTCGATTACGCGCCACTGCTTAGGCACAGAGCTCAGGGATGGTACGACTCCGGTTCATTCTCTGCAGCTGCGCAACATGAGAAATGTCAGTTCAACACATTTACTGTTTTTAATTTTTTTTATACTATTCTCAACAGTTTGCAATAAACTTCGACCCTGACGCTTTTCCTTTTTTACACTACATTACCTTACAAATTTAATTTAAATTATTGTTATTTTGCAATACACAAAACATCGGTTCTTGATGAATTCAAGTTGTCTTTTACATTTTAACAAGATTTCAGTGAGAGCGGACATTGCACGATAAAAAAAAATAATTTCTCTACAGACTGAAATTACTCTACTGGGTAAGCATAACGTCTTGGGACTTTTTCGCTTAGGAAATTTTTAAATTTTTTTTTATAATCTAACGATTAGCTATCGATTTACGCATGGCGTGATAATGTGAACGATCCATATTTACACGTCTGAAGGACTTTTATTATATTTTCCAAAGTGGATATTAAACGTTCACAAAGAAGGGTTGAAATCGACTGTTTCAGAGAGAGAATAATACAAAATCAATACTTACTGTTTCGTTTTAGCTTAACTGCTTCACTGATGGTACCAATTGGATGTCGTAACACAGTAAATACTGCCACTTTCTTAAATTTAAACCTGAAAAGGAATTTTGAAACACAAGAAAAAGACAATATAAAGTTCAAAAATATATATTAAATCTTTTAAAAAATTAACTTTTTACAAAACATTCAAGAAAAATATATTGACAAACTGTAGTCTGGCCCGTGTACGACACATAGTGAGGAACGGAACGACTCATAATGTACCAACTACCATCCAATGTTTAGTTTCTAGCTAACGATTACACAAAAAGATTCAAGAAAAGTTCAATGTTTATAAATTTTTTGGTGAGCTTTTACTTGCCTGTCTATTGACGTATTTTCAGTTCAATATTAAATTTGGTCGCTCCTCGGAGCTTAAAAATGCTTGAATCGCAACGATAATGAATTATATTTTGCAACTATAAATTCATACGTTCAGGCAAGGCGGTCCCATGCACATTCTGAGTACACCGAATCACTGAGGAGCCGGTTTAAGGCAAATACCGTTAAAACCCATCATTTTCCCGTCAGAATCGACTGCTAGAAAATGATACGGCACCCTCGACGCTAAGGGCTATTTTCGATAAAACTCTCGAAATACTTTGACTAGAGTGTTGATTAACTTGTCCTCATATTTAACACAATGCATGAGGTGCAGTACTTAACAATGTGGATTCGTAAAAAGGTTTTTGTTTTCAAAATTACCAGTCGGTTTTCGTTATACTTTCTAAATTTTGTGGTCGGGGCGATATTACGTCCCCGTGCCGCGACATTTAGTATACTTTCTAAAATTGCACTCTTTGATGAGTTTCTGATATTGTTTGTGTATTGGCCTCCATTATTCAATGTTGGTTTTCTGTACTACAGTATCTATAGTCTTGTTCCTTGACTGTTACATTTGAGACGAATGTTGTTTCATCAGAAAAATAAATGTCGTTTAAATAACTTTGGCATCTATTTGCTGTGATTTCGCAAAATTCCAATCGGCGATCAGGGCGATCGTCGTTAAGTACTTGAACCAAATGAATTTTATGTGGGTGGTATTTTTCATTTTTAGACGCAATATGGACATCTTACTAACATGATTATCGGCGGCAACTTGTCTTGTAATTTTACGTGGATTATCTTGAATATCTAATGGTTTAACCAAAAGAGATGTAGCGATTGCTAAAAATTTATTACGAAAATGTATATACTATATTAATGGACTATCGAAATTCTTATGGTGTAATATAAGGTACTGTGAAGTCAGCTTTCGAAGGAGATTGTAAAAATGAAAAATATACAGGGTGTTCCATTTAAAAAATACATGACGTCATAACCGAAGCAGCGATGAGGTCATGCTGACTGTCCGAAGATTTTTCTAAAATATTATTGTATTCAGAAGTAATTAAATTACTCCATACTTCATGAACACACATACATTAAATGGTTGTAAAATTTCCACCTATTTGATTAAATATTATAAATTAACAAGCCAACAGTTAGCCAATAATTAAATGAAAATTCTAAATTTAATGGAGATATTCTAAAGAAATTACGTTCAACCTATAATGCTGGAATTAATAAATATTGCTCATAAATTTACGATAATAAAAATTATGGTTAATAAACCTGGTACAATTGGCTGTTGGCGCGAAAAATCAACTAGATGAATAAATTTACAATTTACATAAAAGGAAATTGGATTGCATCTGAAATGGCTTCTGTTTAATAAGATGTACTTTTTTATTACCTTCAATCCGCATTTCAAAATTGATCAGCTTACCTGTGATTCATTCTTCTTCGCGTTGATGTCATACCAGTGTGCAATTTTTGTTATAAATTAATGAAAATATTTTATAAATTATATTTCAAATTACCGGTATATTGCACAGTTTTTTTTTATTATTATTTTGGTGTCATAGCACATTGTCGATGTGCCCATAATTTATTCTCTTCAATATCAATATATAAGAATTTTAAATAAATAACTACACTATAAGACCTCCTTGACCTCATGTATCTTTTAACCCTATAATTTAACCCCAGGATGAAAGCCTGTCTCGGATTCAAGATTGTTGTGTCCTTCCACACTTTAGTTACAGGATGGCCAGCGTTCACTCGAGTCTCATCTAAGTATTACAATTTCTTACATACTTTGCGATAATTTCTCTCACAGAAAACGGCGCCTCCAGATGATGATCTCGTTCTTGTCTCTAAGGATACTATTGAGTGACCTTATTGAGAAACTGTAATACCAAAACACAATTAAGTTAAAACATGAAGGAATAAAATTTATTTTGCTCACCTAAAGCCAATTTCTTTGATAAATTTGTTCAAAGTACTTCGTTTCAATTGAGGTAGATATTCACTTTCATCCGCCACCGCAAATATTTTATCTAGAGTTGGTGTTTCATTGCTTCTAAAAAAAGAATGAATAAACGTCGAACATCACTTTTAGTTTTATCATCGATATCGTCCAAAATTGCTCGTTGTCGGTGATATAGTTTCGGTGCCTGAATTATATATGTTTCCTGATATTCACGAAGAATTTTGAAAACAATCTGGCCACTCATACCTGCATTAAAATTGTAATTAATATAGCCTATGGTAATAAACTGAAACATAACCTATAATAAATATACATAGTCTGACATTTAATAAATATTAATTGTTTTCATTGCGTACCTTAATATACACAAGTGGGCACCAAAATATACTGTTTTATTAAATGAATGGGAATAACCACAAATAAAGATATCGAGTAACTTAACAACAATTGTTAACATACGCCAGAAACTAAATAATATTAGAAGCATAAAATGGTTGGTTGTATTAACGGATCTTATTGCACATAAATGTACTTGCAAATATGCATCATAGGTGAACGAAGGTTTATTTACTACCTCCTTATGTAATTAATAATTAATTTATCCCCAGATATAAAAGTTGTGGCTGTTGGCATAGTTAATATTTGATTTACTTAGTTCTTACTGGTCGGTATTTCTTTTTATTAATTTTTTAACGTTTAGATCAAATAATTCTGTTATTCATTCTCCTGTGTAAAATTCTATATATCCGACACAATAAACATTTAAAAAATAAGGAATATTATTTTGTGATACTGCAGCTATTCAGAACGTTGCACATTTCTAGATAAAAGACAAATACTTGATATGAAAGCGAAAGAGAAACAAAAGCAAAATGATCAATATCATTGTAGTATGCCTCGTAATTAACCAGGCGACTTTTGTTAAGACCACCTTTGATACAACTCCACTGTCGAACTCGAAGTATTGATAAAAAATATAGAGATTTCTACAGCGGCACTATATTGACAAATCCATCTGTGTTATCCGTGACCTATCTAGGTTACATTAGAATTCCATCGATTCAGTGAGACAGCGAGTCGGCGTACTTGGACAGTGCGTTGAACTCCCTCGTGTCAAGAATTTTCCATTGCCAAATTTTATGGCATAATATAATAATAGGACAGTGACATATCGATGTGTGCTGAACACATAGACATATATATTATAGTGGATAAGAATCTCACCAACTGAAGGGGTAAGGTTATTGAGAGGGGGAGGTTATTATTATATTAATAATTGCATTTATTTCTACCGTACATAATAGACCGCTAAAAAAATGTCTTTTAGTAGCTTTTTTACTGTCTATTTGCCAATGGGGGCAGGGGGTCAGGGGAAAACGGGATTGATAGCTGGGGGCTATTGGGGCGGTCATGTTTCTTAATAAATTCCAATTGAAATTTGACATCGGAGATTGATGGGCTTTTATGATGTTCATGTGATGTTTTCAAATGTCTTGGAAATTCCAACAATACCATTGACAGCAATTTTGGTGGTCATATCTGGCTTCCAGATCGAACATCCATGTTGTGATTTTACTCCATTAACCACTACATTCACCCCACTGTTAACCCCGCGTTTTAATAAAAAAAAATTAAAATAACTAAATTTATAACCGTAATAGGCTGTAATTACATGAAAAATTACTGTCAATTATTTTAAGTTTTAGTTAAAGAGCCATACAAACATCTCTAGAGTAAAAACATATTATTTAGACCATTGGTTCTGATATTATTATTATTATTAGCCGTTACTCGAGTCCGAGTATAAAAATGTTACAGTCGATAAATTGTGTACAATAAAAAACAAGTAAAAGGTGTAGTCTATTGTAATTCCTATTCATCTACGGTGCAGACGACTATGGCTATAGAGGCCAATTCGGGAGAGCACATGTCGACCGCAGTCAGGACAAACATGGACCTGGTTAGGTCTTGGATTCGGCCTTCTTGCAGCAACATTTCCTTGATAGCTGGCCACAACCCCTCGCCATTCGGTTCTGTCCGCTGCAAGTTGTTCCCATTGCTCGTCTGCAATACCGCAGGATTTTAGATTTTCATGGAGAGCGTCTTTGAACCTCTTTCGTTGACCGCCACGCCTTCTTCTACCGCTTAGCAATTCACCATAAAGTGTACATTTAGGAAGGCGGTTATCATGCATACGATGAACGTGACCTGCCCATCTTAGGCGTGCTCTTGAAATAAGCACCTCAATTGGAAGGCTGTTTGCTCTCCTGAGTACTTCCACGTTTGATGTGTGATGAAACCAACGAATTTTCATCATACTTCTGAGGTGTCTTTGCTGAAAACCTTCTAATTCTTTCACATGACGACGGTAAGTGACCCAGCTTTCACATCCATATAGCAGTGTTGGAATGACAATTGCTCTGTAGACAGCCATTTTCGTTGACAAAGCAAGGTCGTGGTTGTCAAATACTCTCTCTCTCTAAGTCACCAGAGTGCTCTAGATGCAGCGTTAGTTCTATTGCGAATCTCGCTGTCCATGTTTGCTTTGTCATTAACAACGTTGCCTAAGTAATTGAACTGATCCACCACTTCAAGGGAATTTCCGTTTTAAGTGTAATGTCTATTTGGTTCACTTGATGAGGAGTTGACATAATCTTAGTCTTTCCAATGTTGATTTTAAGTCCCAAGGAATCATAGCTCTGGGCATACACATCTAGAAGTTCTTGAAGCTCTTTCGGCGTAGAGGCTAAAAGTGCACAGTCATCCGCATACTGGAGATCACAAATGAATCGTGTGCGTGTCTTCGTGAAAGCTCTAAAGCGCCCTATGTTAAAGAGACCGCCATCAAAACGGTATCTGAGACCTATTCCTCTGACTGTCAGTTTGTTGTCAACAATAATTGTTAGAGCAGTGGTAAACAAATTAAAGAGTAGGGGTGCCAGGACACATCCCTGCCTAACTCTAGTGAGGGTTTGGAAAGGTTCGGTTGCCTCATTATTATACATAACCTGGGCGTTGTTGTTTGTATGTAGACTGCGACATACTTCCACAAATTTTCTAGGGATACCTAAGCGGAACATAATTTTCCAGAGCACTTCCCTGTCCACCGAGTCAAACGCCTTGGTTAAATCAATGAAGGCCATATGAATTTCTCCTTGATGTTCGAGTGCTTTTTCTTGAAGCTGTTTAAGTGTGAAGATTAAATCCGATGTGCCTCGGTTTGGTCTAAAGCCACTCTGTGTTTCAGGAAGTAACTTTTCTTGGTTCTGATATTACACCCTCTGCAAAGAACAGCTTGCTTTTAACGACCTTGCAAAACACCTTTTTGTTTATTAATCCTTTCAGCGACACAAAAAATTGCTATCAATAACATCTTAGCTTCATAAAAGCCACGTCTAAGCAATGTCTCGATTTTTGACTGAAAATATTTTCGTACCATCATGGCTACGGGATCCGTTTTTTCGAAATTTCAAAAAGTTGTACCTGGGAGTCAGACATGACCACCGAAATTGCTCTCCAGAAAGATGAAAACAAGTTTCAAATTATGACATATATATAGCAATCAACGATATTTGGGTTTTCAGGCAAATAGCCCTTCGAAACGTTTACAAAAATCAACGCGTGGTCCAAAATCTTGAGAGAGAAGTTTTTGTACGACTTAAATTTTGTAGGGATAGAAGTGTAAGTCTTTCAGAATGCGGCGATAACTTCAGTTTGAAATATTAAGTGCCTAAGCCTGTCGTTTTGCAGATCGTTTAGCAAAGCTGTTTTTACTCTTTCAGCATTTTCAAGTGTGCATACAGAACGAGTTATTCCTTTTGGTTTTTCTCTGGCAGATGAAGCAGTACTGTGAAACATATGCACCCACATTTTAATTGTTTTAAATAAGCTTCAACTCGCAACCGCAAAAGAACGTTGAATATTTGACCGACTCTCCATATTCACAGCTAAATTGATATTTCCCGTTATATGGACAAACACACAAAACGCAAATATTCAAAAATGTACGTAATTTGGAATTAGCAATGATAGAGCACACTTACTTTGTTTAATCCTCCCAAATTCATTTGAAATTCAAATGTATCTGATTTCAAATTAGGAGTGGACCGCATTTGCATAGTCAGTTTGTGTTTGTTGTTTTATTCTACCCGAGTTCTAGCGCAGTATTATCTGTCAATTGAATTGAAATCTAAATATTCGCTAAATGTATTTCGTTTGATTTAATGAATGAATTTCGCTGTTACGGAATATACAGTAAAAAGCGATTTGTTTCCAAAGCGGAAGTTTGTTTTGTTTCAGATAAACTGAGCAATTCGCTCAAGAAGGTAGTATCGATTTAGCCCTATTGTAATAAAGTCGTTTATTTCAGAAGCAAAAATCTGTTACAACTATGTTAAAAGTTATCTGGGCTAATTTAATTTGGTATATAGCAATTTAAATATCTGACGTTTTTTATATTGTAAGTTAGTCAAATTTAAAATTACGAAACTAATAATCCATCCTTAGATAATAAATACTAAACTAATAATTGCAGAACAAAAATGTTGAAATGAAACATTTAAAGCAAATTAATAGCGTTAAAAATTAATTATACGATGTGACTGAAATATCAAAGGTTTGTATTTAAAAAAATTAATATAATCAATCTTTGATGTATTAATTGGAATTTTCTGTACAATATTCTGGATGTTAATTACGCTTTTTAACAGTTTTGTGAAAAATATATATAAATAATGTTTTATAAAATAATATAATAATAATAATAGTAATTTATATATATATATATATATATATATATATATGAAAAATACTAGGTTCTCGGGTTGAACCGCGTCTGAGACTGTTAATGTCTCGACGTTTCGGCTCCCGTTTTGGAGCCATTTTCAAGAGAAAAAGTGGGTCAAGTAAAAATTGTTAAAGAAAATAATGCTAGGAGTTCGTGGAACTGGTTCGATTCCGGGGTCTCAATCTGCCTACTCCCCAGATCTCACCACGATCCGTCTCTAAGGCCTCAACCTACCTACTCCTTAGAGCGAACTCGCTGGCAGTATCAGACGAAGTGTTATTTATACGAAAGCTGTCTGTGGGTGGGAGAGTGGTGTGGGGTTGAGGGTCTGTTGATGGAGGCATCAGAGCAGAACGGCTGCTATCAGGATTATGAGGTGTGGATGAATATTGTGGGGCTAGCCTGGAGTTCAATGATTTCCAAGCGACATTGATGTCTGTATTGTACACTAAATCCCAATTTAATTTTTTATTCCCTTAAACAATAGGGTGGGTTGTGGCAATGGGGGTGGTGGAAGGGGTAACTAATGCCAAAATAAATTTTAAAGGCCCTTGGTTTCCGTACATACACTAAATCCCAATTAAATTTTTTACTCCCTTTAATAATAGGGTGGGGATGGCAATGAGGGTGGTAAAGGGGATAGCTAACGCCAAAAATTTTTTTAGACGTTTCGTTTTTGTATACACTAAATCACATTTTATTTTTTTTTGCCCCCTTCCCTTTAATAATAGGGTGAGGGTGGCAATGGAGCTGGTAGGGGGAGCAGCTAACGCAAAAAAATTTTGTTTAGACGTTTTGTTCTCGTATACACACTAAATCAAATTTTAATTTTTTTACCCCCTTTAATAATAGAGTGGGGATGGTAGAGGGGTAGCTAACGCTAAAAAAATTTTTTAGACATTTCGTTTTTGTATATACACTAAATCACATTTTATTTTTTTTACTCCCTTTCATAATAGTGTGGGTGTGGCATTGGAGGTGATAGTGGAGGTGGGGGGGTGGCTGATGCCAAAAAAAATTTACATGACCTAAATTGCGATTTGATGGCCTCTTACTTGCTTGTTTTGCCTCTTTACCCTTATTTACCCCATTTATCCCCGATCAAAATACAATCTAGTTCCAGATCTCGTTACAATACATAATTGTACCAAATTTCAAGTCAATATCATAAACGGTTCCAGAGTAAACGTGCGCAAAAGTTACAGACAGATAGACAGTCAGGCAGACAGACCTACAGACCGACAGGCAGGAAATTTTTTCGCTCAAATTTAAAATCTCGACGTTTCATGACATTTTAAGCCTATTTCAATAAAAAATGTATATATTGTTTTGCGTTGCTATACTTCCACTAGACGTGGAAGTAAAATTATGATTACATTCCTTAAACTCCCCCACGATATGTAAGCCACTTAATTTACCATGAAGTAAAGCTATTATATAATTAGATTTTCTAAATTTAATAATAATGCTAAATTTAACAGTAATATGCAGGAACACATTTATGTTTAGAACAAGATGGAAAACATTTTGAATATTTAATGTAGTTTATGAAGAATTAATCTAATTAATCTTACATTTATTTTTTCTAGAATCATTCTATTAATTTCTTATATACATGAATTGTTTATAATGCTAGCGATATGTTGATTCTTTGTCTGTTTTACAATAGCTCCATAGAGCTTTTAACATATAATATAAGTCTAGACGCATATAATTTTCTAATTTTAAAATTCATGAATATTATATTTTATATATTATATATTTAGTATGCATGTCTTTGGAAATAAATCTATCTATAATATATTTGACAAAATATATTTATAGCTGTAACAGGGTTAATATTACAAGTCCAATTTGTGATAGATTAAAAAGTTTAAACTGGTTCCTAGGTAGTTGTCACCTACTATATATCTACACATATTACTGGTTGCAGAGAAATAGAATTTAAAAACAAATGCATATCTTTTTAAAATCTTTTATTTTCTACTGCAACATGCTTCACATGTATTTAGACATTAAAATGAATAATAATATTGGTAATAATAAATCACTGGTCAGACAATCAACACTGCGATTAATGATTTGTTCAGATTGAGAAGCACTTAATTTACTTTATTTTAAAGTAACACAGAGTATGCAGAAAACAAACGACGCCTTCTCCTCCTGCATCGTTTAACAACATCTTCGATCTACTTCAGATTTTATTTTCTTAAAAACACTTTAGAACACTCTCATAATTTCAAGGTTATATTTGGCCAAATCTTCTTCATCTGTGAATTTGATATTTTAATTAGTTATATCTCATCGTCTTCTTCTCTGATTATAATAAGAGCACGAGTCCATCAGTTATGTGTGAAATTTAAAACTTGCGTATAAATTTGTTTTCTTTTTGGTTCGCAAGGACGCATAAGAAAGCGTAGCCATCTTGATACTTAAAAAGAGCAGCACGTGCTCTGACGCTTGACAAAGATTTATTTGTTTAATAGCGAATATTCTGCACGCCCTAAGCTCAGATTTAGACCTAAGAGACTGAGACTGCCATAGGTCCCTTGGGGTAAGTTTTGGGTTATCTAATTTTGGGATAAAATTGAATAGATTTGATGCCTTAGAAAATGCAATGTCCGTTGTATTACCTGAATATGACACAATCCTTATGGCTGGATATTTAAACATTAACTTGTTAAATAACAGTCCAAGTGTTGATCAATTTAACAGCTTCATTGAGTCGTACGACCTGTATCAAATCATCACTGAACCTACGAGGTTCACAACAACAGCGCAAACCTTAATTGACGTCATAATTACTTCTGATAATCAATGTATAAATGTGACAAAGTAGTTAATTTACATGAAATTTCAGACCATTGTGTAACCATTTGTGATATTAATAAAATAATATCCAATAAGACTAGTAAAATGGTTACTTTTCATAGCTTTAAAAATGTTGATGAACATGAGTTCTTTGAACTATTTCATAGTATAAACTGAAATTATATATATGAATTAAATTATGCTAATTCCATGGTATAATTTCTAAATGAAAACATTATATGGATTTTTAATATTAGTGCACCTATTCGAACTGTCAGAGTGACAAAACCTCCTGCACAATGGCTCACCTATATACGAGAGATGATGAAGGTAATAGATAAGGCATTTACTGAACATAAACTATTTAAGTCACTTGCCCACTGGAACTATTATAAAGAGCTTAAAAATCAAGTAAACTATGCTATACGAAGGGAGAAAAAAGCCCACATGGAATTTATGCTTGCACAAAAGGGTAGCAGAAGCACATGTGATGCAGTTAAATCATTAATAATACTAAGTAAATGTAATAATATATGGAATACCAAATAACTTATTGGATTTACATTTAATATATACATTTTACAAATCCACATCTAATTAATAAAACGCCAACACAAATTAATATTTCAGAACAATACGAAAATGCACAAGATTCACACCATTTGAATTTACTAGCGTTGAAAAAAAGAGGTTATTAACTGTTTAAATTCTATTAAGAGCAACTCAGTAGGCGTTGATCTCATTTCTCTTAAAATGATCTCCACTATTAAAGTCAACAAATTATTAACACGTGTGTATTCTTCCTTTTGCTCACAATAATTCCACAGGTAAATTGGTAAGCTAATTATATAATCTCATGTAATCAAGTATTGTTTTTCATAGTTTTCACAATACTTCTAAATCTATCCTCAAGTCATGCTGGCGCCCTGAACATCTAATTTTTAATAATCTACTATATCTTTTTATAAGTTTTATAAAGCAAAGATAACAAACACGTAAATGTCGAACTTCGACCTCACTCTCTTATAACCTAGAGCTGCCGTTAGCATTTTGACATACTTACTAGATTTTTAACCAAGCGGGTGTCATATGGTCTTCATTTAATAGATTTTAATCTCTTTTTGTATTCAAATTCACATTACAAAAAATGAAGTCTGTTTATCCTGTGATGTATACAGGGTGTCTCACCGGGAATTGAATCGATCGATATAGAGAAAAGTACGCATCAGAAAATTTTGAAAATTTAGATAATTACTAATGTCGGTATGGCCAATCCAACTAAAATAATTACAAGCTGTTGGTACTTCCGCTTATACCGGAAGTCGATACCAACTTGCTTATTTAAAATAGAACACCCTATATATTTTAGGGTTTTCGAAAATACCATAAAATTCTGAGCCGAAAATATGTAGCATATTCTATACCTAAACCTAGCCGTTTCAGAGATATTTGACATTTTATAGAAAATTTGACAGGCGCAACGGTTTGCAAGAACCGTTATAACTTTCTTCATGTAAAAGATCATCATTTGCTTTTTGTCACATAAAAAGAACACAAGGAGAACTACGTTCTACAACTAAAATAAATTCAATAATATCATACCAAGTGTTCCGTTTTTCGAGTTACATTTTGTCAACTTAAAACCGCGAAAACTTGTTTAGGTCAAATGGAATCCTGTATCTTCTTTACGTCAACTTGTGTAAAATTGAGTTCCCTTTTTTCTGATATTAGCATTGTGGGGGTTAAAGTTACAATTTTTTGAAATATTTGCAATTTTATTAGAAATTCATGAATTGTAATCATTTCATCAAAATAGCCATGATTAGAAACAATTAGTCTTATGCCAGCACGTTTAAATTACACCCACGAAGAATTTTTAAATTTGTTTATTATTTATGGAGAATGTGATAAAGTAATATCAAGAACATGCAGCACATTTGCTACTCAATATCCAGAAAAACGGAAACCGTCACCAAACACTGTAAAACGAATACTGGAAAATTTTAAAAATTATGGCTCTGTCAAGGCAAAAATGCTAAGAAGAAAGCCTATTGTTGATGACGAAAACATTGAAATAGTCATTCTGGGATATTTTCATTAAGGCAAGCTGCTCTGGAATCGGGACTATGCAAGGATTCAATTCACAGAATTTTATTAAAACATAAGTTTCACCCGTTTTCATTCCATATGGTTCAAGGATTAAAAGAAACAGATTTCCTGGTGTGATGTTATTGAATTTATTTCAGTTGTAGAACGTAGTTCTCCTTGTGTTCTTTTTATGTGACAAGAAGCAAAGGAGGATCTTTTACACGAAGAAAGTTATAACGGTTCTTGCAAACCGTTGCACCTGTCAAATTTTCTATAAAATGTCATATATCTCTGAAACGGCTAGGTTTAGGTATAGGACATATTTTCGACTCAGAATTTTATGCTCTTTTCGAAAACCCTAAAATATATAAGGTGTTCCATTTGAAATAAGTAAGTTGGTATCGACTTCCGGTATAAGCGGACGTGCCGGCTGCTTGTAATTATTTTAGTTGGATTGGCCACACCGACATTAGTAATTATCTAAATTTTCTGATGCGTATTTTTCTCCATATCGATCGATTCAGTTCCCGGTGAGACACCCTGTATTGTATTTTTTTCGCTTTTAATTTAATGCTTCTAAACGAACCATTATAATGTAGTTACATTTTAGGTACTAATGAGAAAGAGTATGTAAAAATATATAGGGTGTTCCACTTATAAGACTTACCTCAATGGTGTCACTGTTTTGTGACACCCTGCATATTCGAAATTATAGTTAGTCATGTAGTGCCTCTTTATCTATAGTTAAGAATTGTGGCTGAATGAAGTTCCTAGCTTGTTTGGTTTATGAGGTATAGAGGATCGTCGCACTGTTACAGAACCCTGTATAGAGCTGAAATATTGTGCCAAAAATATTTCATGACGGTCTGTTTTTTTTTCACAGCGCACAGGTCCTATTTTCAACAGTTAATAAATGAAGTAGTTTATAAAATAAAGCTGACACGTAGAGATAACACCGTTTTTTTATAGTGTAATGTAAATAACATAAATTCTATATCACAGTACATGACAAAACAAGTATTACAAGCCTGAAAGCTTGAGTGATTAACTATGGACAGTAATTACGTAAATGACACATCATTTTTCAGCAATTGACCTAGTTTTACGCTACATGTAGCGTAGAATATTATTAGAAAGCTAAAAGCTAATCTTAATTACATGCCAGGATTGAATTACGTTAATTAAACTCCCTCTGCCTCGCCAAAAATTATTAAATTAAATGCAATGAATATGATAATCAAAATTAACTTGGTATTATGAGCCAGGAACAGTTTTTAAGATAATTCAAGAAAATTGCTTCCCATCGTTTGCAACTTTTTTCAGCTTAAGTATGTCGTTCCAGTTCGTGTCAGTAAAGTGAATAACTATGGGGGAAATATAATTAAGTAAATAATGCATTTATTTCCAACAGGTAAAATACCCAATTACAGAAAACATAGAATTGTTACAGAGAACATGGGAATATAAATTACAAAGATATGAGAAAATATTCAAATACAGAGTAAACCTAAAATTATGAAATAGAAAATATGAGGAAAAACATTAAAATATACAAGTGAGCAGATCATTGTGAAATAATAAAACCAGAATTCCAAATAATATGATCTGGACCCTAACATTGTACATCCTATGCATTGGATATAACAAAAACCTAAATAAATGGCTTTTAAAAAGCAGTAAGCCGTGCATGAGGGAGTAAAGGTATATAAATGAAAAAATAAAAATAAGGTAAAAACATAGTGTCAGAGTAGGTGTACATATATTATGAATTGCTTCTTAGATATAAGTCAGTTACACTATTTAAACTATCGGGATTAATCACAAAGACTGAAAATTAAGTTGATTAACTTACACGTATTAAACATTGGTGATTTACACATAAGGTTGGTACGACTAAAAGGGGTATAAAAATAATCACTATCACCAGAATGCAAACGAGAATCCAAAAAGCAAAACTTATTAACAAGGGATGAACAATCGATATTGTTGTTAACTAGATTATACAAAAATGAAAGATCAGCGCAGTTCCTTCTTTCACTTAGTGAAATCATATTAAACATCTAATAGGAGGTTATTATCAGTACCTCGTTGTGGAAAAAAACCATTAGTTTTAAAAAACATGAACTTTACAAATTTTCTCTGGACAGATTCAGTTAATAAAATCAAATTTTGATATATAGGAGAGAGCGGCATATTCCAGCTTGGATCTCTAATGTATGTGAAATATAACATTTTCAAACTTTCAATACTAGAGAAACAGCTCCAGTTTCTGAGAAAGAACTTTGTCATCTGATAATATGGCTAGAAAAACTAAGTTTGCAGTCGAAAATCACACGAAATATGATGATTTTGTATAAATTATGCCCAAGTGCTTTTGCAGAACGCCAAAGCATTTGACAACTGGATTCAAATATTGTACTCGGTGCGCGTTTCGCCCACTCTGTTAACATCATTAGGTTGGCGTAACGTGAGTCGAGAAGTGTATTCTAAAACATAATATTTTTAGTCGCAAACCTATTCTCCGGGCTATGTGCCCCGCCGAGCGCTGAATTACAAGTTAGAAGCCTGGCGCGTTAAGTATAATAATTGCATATTACCATAAAAACGCTAATGTTTCGATTGCAACAAACACCAGCCGAAAGACTGATCCTACTAAAAGGAGCTCTCGTGCTAGTCGCCCCACACCACTTACAGACTGCAGTTTCGAGCTGTTGGCTCTCGTCAGTGTAAGGTAGGTATGTGACGACCGATACGAGGATCCCTTGACTACTTAGTGCATATCGGTATCTTTAGAATAGCGACATATAAAATAGTCAGCAGGCGCCATCTAGCGGTCCAGTGTATGTTGCAATCGAAAAATAAATAGCCTGACTGGGCTTAGCATAGTTCATATGTACTTTTAGAGCACGCATTATTAAAACAGATTTTTAGTCGCAAACTCCTCTATAAAATTCTTATTTTACTATAAGGAATGTAACCAGACTGCAACCAACAGCTATTGTCCGGGCTATGTGCCCCGCCGTGCGCTGAATTATAAGTTACATGCCTGGCGTGTTAAGTGTAATAATTGCATATTACAATAAAAACGCTAATGTTTCAATTGCAACAAACACCAGCCGAAAGACTGATCCTACTGAAAGGAGCTCTCGTGCCAGTCGTCCCACGCCACTTACAGACTGCAGTTTCGAGCTGTTGGCTCTCGTCAGTGCAAGGTAGGCATATGACGACCAACACGAGGATCCCTTGACTAGCTACGAGAGCTCCTTTAAGTAGGATCAGTCTTTCGGCTGGTGTTTGTTGCAATCTTAGCGTTTTGATGGTAATATGAAATTATTACACTTAACGCGCTAGGCTTGTAACTTGTAATTCAGCGCTCGGCAGGGCACATAGCCCGAGGAATAGCTATTGGTTGTATTCTGGTTGCATTCCATATAGTAAAATAAGGATTTTATAGCGGTGTTTGCGACTAAAAATATGTTTTAATATTCCGCCCTCTAAAAACATATTTGAACTAGTGTATTCTAGTCTAGTGTTCAAATGTTTTGACGTTTTGGAAAAGTTGGCCTCTATTCCCTATTCAGCTTAATTTCAATACTGTCAAATGTTCGTAGATATAAATTTTTTTAAATAAAATTTTACAATTAGTAAATCGTTCATTTAAATCACCATAATTTACTACATTTCTTCGTTTTCGAAGTTTGAATTTATCACGGCAGTGCTCGTATTATTTACATCATAACATATAACAAAAAAATTACAGACTGTAGCAATTAATGATCGATGTATACCGTCTTTGGAGGGTACCACAAGGGTCCAATTTTAGACCACCGCTCTTGCATTGTTTAAAATGATCTTATTGTCCATCGATTGTGAGCAACTAATATATGCTAAAAAGTCATAAAATTTTATCAGCTGCGATTTTCAGATGATTATAAATTTATATTTGTATTACACAGATATTTTTTTTTAATTGAGGCAAGATAAAATCAAATATTTCAAATTTATTTTGCAGCGAATTATAATTTTTACACATAAAACGTACCGATGATAGATAAAAGGTTTTCTACTTTCTGTATGACGAATAAGAAAACGTACTTGCACCAAAATAGACAGGCAATCAAAGATATTTTGAAAAATTTTAAGAACAGTCACTAGAAGATGACCAATATATAATTTGCTTGCTTTGTTTGTTCTCGTTCTGAACAGAAATGTTCACAAATGTTCGCCCATACTGTCCTCAGTCTCGCCTTGATATCAGTTTAATCGGACTGCCTAGAAAGGATCAGAAAACTACAAAGGCTGCACTTAATTTTATTACCCACATATTGACAGCAAAAATTAAAAAAGATTTCACAGGGGAAACATTGATGGCTGACGCATATTTGTTTAAAAAAAGCTGAATATGATGATATTGAACATATATATTGCTTAAGAAATTCCGCCATAAAACCCCAGTTGCTCAGCTGCTAGGATTTTGTTTATTCACATATAATTTCAAGAGAATGCTAGCTATAAGTAATATTTTATATCTACTCTCTCCGTTGTTTGGCGCAATATGTAAACCTAGATTATCCACAAACTCATTTTTATAAACTGAGCTCGAAGAATGTCCCTATTCAATGTTTATTGCTCTAGTTTCAAGAAGAGCCTTTGGGTAAAATTAATATCCAAGCAAAACTTTATGGAATTTACACAAAAGTTACGTTTAATTAACCCTAAATTGAGAGAACAAAGCACCACTGCTAAGGTAAATCCTTTCTAATACTTGACGAATCGGTTCATACGGGTGCTACTTTAGACATCATAAACTGTGTCGATTACAGCTAGCGCTTTCATTACTTACACGTTTCATAACCTTAGTATATAATTTAGCTCCACGGGATCACAGGGTGAGCCAATAAAAATATCTTTATATGATTACTTGTAATATATTTTTTTATTATGCAATTTTTTGTGTTAACCTTAAACCTCAACTGAAGTATTTCGAATACAATCGTGTACAAAAATAAGAATTTCACTTATCAAATTGATTTAATAAGTAATGTTTTGGTTATAAATTTAAATCTTCAACTGTTAGATTTTACAATTAACATAATAGCTCTATGTAAATCACCCACCATAAATCCCAAGGATTTTACGACTGAATTAGATCAATATGTCAAGACATTTGCAAAAAATTCAGATTACAAAATAGTAATACGTGATCACAATATAGATATATTATGAAAGAAAATCATAAATCAAGCGATTTTTAAACACTGTAGGTATGCGAGTATGGATATATATTAGCGATAAATAGCCATTCTATAGTATGTAGCATCAAAATCGTGCATAGATCATATTTTTAAAACTCCGAATATCTAGATGTAGAAGAAAAGATACTATCATTTATAATTGAATTAAGTATAACGCATCATTACCCAATCAATCAATCAATGTAACTTTATTCATATTATAACATAACAGTTACCTCTCCAGAACCCATCCCGGGACCGACCGTGCAACCACCGCGTTAATCGCAGTGGCGGATTGCAGGGTCGGGCGGAACGGATCTGGTTTGGTAAAAAAACAATTAGATCTTAAACCTAAACTCCTTCTGAGACATACAGATTAAAAAAGGTACTAAAATTACTTATATCTTACATAAAAGGCTTAACAAAACTTAACACTACACATTTTTTTAAAACTTCCTAGGAATCTTCCGCGAGGTGTATAAACTCTGTGCTGCGCAAAAGCTAGCCTTAACTTTGATTTTTAAAAATTTCAATTCCACAGGGTTTCGATTTAAAAATAAAAATTGCGAATAGAAATTTTAGAGACAAAATGTGCAAAAATAAAACAAGAAAAACAGACTCAACAAAAAGGTTACGAACAGAAAATAGGAGGGAGCAGAATAGATTTAAAGATACGAAACGTATAAAAAATCAGTAAAGATGGATAGGGTGAGCGGAAGTTATAGTTGGTGAAATTTGGCTACAGAAGTTGCCGGAAAGTCAGTAACTTCTGGTATGGTAAGGGGTGTTTAATCCGAAATGGGGCATTATGCTAGTTTTTTCATTGTCGTGGTCGGTATGCCGCATCATACCGGCGCAGCGTATGTAATGGACGGCCTGATCACCATCGTGTACAATCGTTTTTTATTCTGTTGGTTAAGTCTGCTACCCCCGACCACGAGCGGATACAGACGCTTGGACAGGGAGTAGACCTTCCGTATTGTTTCACGGATATGTGTATTAAACGTCAGTCGTTGGTTCTCAGCTCCAAGTACTTCAGGCACTTCTTAGTAGGAATTTTGTTTCCCCGGATCGAGATTAGTGTTAGAATTTTATTTTCTGTAAATCGGCGCGTGAAGACTATCCCCTCCGATTTTTTAGCGTTCACCCGAATCTTCAACTGATCATAATAAGCCGTGGCACGAGCCATGTGCGCCTTCAGCAACATATTCGCCGCTTGTGTATTATGCGAATGCGCATACATGACCTTGTCATCGGCGTACTTGACCAGCTTCGTTTGAGAACTCGGGAAACCGGAGACGTACAGGTTGTTAAAACTTTAGCGGCAGACACAATCCTTGCGGGACCCCCGCGCGAATATCCCGCCGTGTTGAGAGTTTATTATTCACTCGAACCTGCAGGGATGTGTCCGTCAAGAACGAGTGAATGAGTTTGATGAAGTAAGTACGGAAGTTATAGTGGTGCAGTTTGTAGAGTAACCCCGGGATCCAGACGGTGCCAAACGCCTTCTCAAAATCTAGGATCACCATGCGGTGCTCTTCCCTAGGTTGTGATGTCTTTGATGTCGTTAACTATCCTAACGACCAGCTGCACCGTGCTCCTGCTCCTTCTGAAGCCAAACTGAGACTCATCATTAATGTAGGGCTCCTCTTGAACAGCATCTAGTCTGGTCAGAACGAGTTTTTCCACCAACTTGGAGATGGCCGACAGCAACGAGATTGGTCTGTAGCTGCCGGCGAATTTCGCGTTCTTATTTGGCATTAGGATAGATACGACCACGGCGCACTTCCACTGATTAAGCGAGTGCTGTAGCCGTAGGATCGCGTTAACGATGTACGTCAACTGCACAATATCTTTCCTCGGGAGATATTTGGGCAGCTTGTACTCGACACCATCCTTTCCAGGGTCTTTATTGTTAGATAAGTCCTTGAAATTTTTTGTTATTTCCGAAGACTGGTCATGACCTTCAGAAATTCCCATCCCGTCATTTGTACGTATGATCAATGATTTCATTAATGTTAGTCTCGATGCGGTCGTGTTCTAAATTATTCGGTATATCATTATTGTAAATACTTTCGAAATGAGTAGCTAAGTCGCTCGCGTTTTGAGCTTCTGTTATCGACGTCTGTTCGTTCCCGCATGCCAACGCGGGTATAGCTTCCCGCGTATTTTCCAATGTCCTCGTCAGCTTCCACAACAAGTTGTCCTGAGGATTTAGCGCTGCCAGTTTGTCCCTCCATTTCTGGTTTATTTCAGTATTGATGGCGGTTCTGATCTGCCTTTGCAGTCTGACCGTCTCGGCCTTAGCGTCGACATCGCAATTTCGCTGCCAAAGCCGTCATAGCCAATTTTTCTCTTTTATATCCCATATGGTCACTTTGTGGAATTGGTCTTTATTCTGATTCACAGTAATAGTAGTGGCAACAGTCTGCTTGGCAGCACACCTGTGAACTCCCCCCAAGTCGGCGGGTGTGTTGATCGTGTTACTTAGTGTTATGTTTGTGTTGATATGTGCTTTATAGAGGTGCCAATTGACGCCTCTATAAGATGTGATTTTTCGTGTAAGGTTTTCTCTTAATATACCGTTCAACTCGAGAATGATAGGGTTATGGTCAGACGTGAGTTCCTCCAGATCCACGGGGGCCATGATGTTCCTCACGCCCTTGTTGACCACCATGTCTAAGGTTGTAGGTATTGTACCGTTATTCGGAAAAAGCGTGGGATCGTCCGGATACTGCAGGGACATTACGACTATTCATATGTCGAACAGAGTGTTGACGTTCCCGTTGTTGCGATAGTAGTTCCAGTTGCGATGTCTAGCGTTAAAGTCGCCTAAGAATAAACAGCGCGGGCTTAAACTCATCAAAATCTCCAGACAATCCGTCGTGAAGCCGTTCGCTGGTCAATTGTACGCGGCAAGCATTATTACCCTATTGTATTACATGCATTCTGCATAAAAAGTTGAAAGAGATCCAGCAACAACTATGGAATACAGTAAATTATAAAATAACAAATTCAAACAGACAAGATAAATATATAACCCAAATAAGGAATTAGCAAAATGAAATTGTCGCAAATAAAATTGAAATGTGTAATACATTTAATAATAATTTTATCAATATAGGAAAAATACTTGTCCAAAAAATAAAAAGAAATGAATAACTACGATGAAAAAAAGAAAGTGAATTTGCATTCCATATTTCTTTATCCTTGCGCTGGTCTCGAAATAAACGAACATAAATTACGACCGAAAAATAAAAAAGCTCTAGGATTTGATAAAATTAAATCCAAAACCGTTAAGGAAATAGCACAATATATTGTTATACCCATAATATATTTGGTAAACAAATCTCTTAATTCGGATATTTTTCCATAAATTTTTTAAAGTGTCTGCTGTAAAGCCAATTTATAAAGCGGGAGATAAATTTATTCCTTTAAATTATGTGCCTATATCGCTGATAACAATTATAGCGAAAATATTCGAATGACATTAAAGACAGAATCGTATATATTACTAAATAAATATAACATTTTGTCAGCATAACAGTTTGAGTTTAGGGAAGGAAGATCAACAGAACGTGCAATAACTTTACTTACTAAAAAAATTTATGAAGCCGTTGATGATTCGAAGTCTTCGCATTGTTTATTTTTAGACTATCTTAGCAAATACTTTCGATACAATAAGTCATACGTTATTACCCTAAACTTAGATGATGTAGGAATTAAAGATACAATACTTAAACTAATGCATAGTTGCCTAACAAATAGAGAACAATGTGTAGAAATAAATGACCATAGTAGTTTTGCTACAATTTAAAACGGTGTACCGCAAAGAACCATCCTAGGTCCAATTCTGTTTACCATCTACCTAAACAGTCTGATCGAAATTAACACAAAAGGTACCATCATTAGTTTTGCTGTCGACACTGCCATTCTCTATGGGAGTGACATTGTACAACTTAAGCGAAGAGGTACAAAATAATCTCAAAGATATAAAACAATTGTTTGATAATAAGCTTCTTTTGTTCAACTTTGAAGAAACAGTATAATAATATGTACCTTTTACCTCTTACAGTTCCTCTCTACCACTCTACCAATCTCTAGAAACACAAGATGATCAGCAAAATACGTGTCCAATATCATTCCAATTACATAATAAATATCTAAGATTAATTTTTGATTGTCACTTACTTAAGGTGGGGTAGACAAATAAATCACGTCACCAAAAAACTAAGAATACATATTCATCTTTTTAAATTTCAACAGCAGGTAATGGATATTAAACATTTAAAAATAATATAGAGGGTGGACCGTTAATAATAGGCCATAGTTCGGGGGTAAATTCTTTGGGCCAAAATATGAGGATATAATCAAATATGCTTTAGTAAAATGTTGCTGTGGAAAAAGATATAGGGTGTCAAAATTCAAATTATTTTTTAGTTTTTTTTTGCAATAACTCAACAGCATCTTGACTGATTGCGCCAAATTTGCTAGAGGAACTTTTTTATTCTAAGAAACACTAATTTATCACGTTAGATCATAGAGGGCGTCGCAGAACCTGTATCTGATGATGAATTTTTTTCATATTTTTTTTGACGAAACGTTGTGGTACTTCTGACCAGAAAATCTGATGAGGGTGTCATTTCCACTTGTAAAAGGTGGACTTGGTAGAACTTAATAACTCCAATCGTTCTCGAGGAAAGTGCCGTTAAACATTTCAATAATTTTTTAAAAGATAAATTCAAGTTTAATGAAACAAAGTGTATTTATTGACAAAAGTACAAAACGTAAGGGAAAATAAAATCGTAATAATAGCGTAAACTCTTTCTTACTTTCTTATGAACTATGGATTATTTTCATCGTATTGAGATAAATACATAAATCAAAAGATTGTCTAAAATAAGGATCTAACCTTATTAGAAAGGGGGCGAGCGTAGATGCGTCTTTACTATGTACATACTTCGATATGCGATGTAATGCAACGTTAGGCGCGGTTAGTACTTGGATGGGCGACCGTTTCAAATGTTGTAGGGTATGTTCCCTACAAGTCTAAAATAAAAACAAAAAATTCTAAAAATCACAAAAAATCAGATCATCCCGTGCCACATGACAAACTACATAAAAAAAGTCAATCAGACACCAGTCACATCGAAAAACCACAATTAAACTGAGAAATCTGAGATAATTCGCCGACACTCGATAATTCATAGACAATTTAAATTCACTAAATTCCAACCTCAAACATTCATTTACACACATTCGTAACCGATTCATCACGAAAAATGTCACTTAAAAATACAGCCCCCGTATATTCATCAAATTAGTCAAAATCACCATCCAAACCCAAATTTTCATCATCTTATTTCAAGACGTCCATTTTCTATAAACAATTTCCTTTTCAAAAATTTAAAACTTCTTGACAACCCCTCGTATACGTAACTACGTTCAAAATTAACCTTCGAGCCCGTTTCCCAACTTTCTTACAACCGTTTCGCATTTTTCCCTTCTTACTTTTCAGTCACCCCCTCTATACTTCAAATTACCCATTTTTGATCACCCCTCGTGTAATAGCATACAAGCATACAATATCTCCGTTCAACTCGATTCGTACCCGTTAGGAACATTTTAATATCTTATCTTCATGCACTACGCACCTATCGGGAACATTTTAATGGCGTTACAGCTTTTAACATCGGACCTCCGTTAATACCTTACGGGGTCGAATCAGATTTTGCCGATAAAAATTCAAATAACTTCTAAACCAAAATAGATCCAACTTTCATTCTAATTTTAATAAATTCCCCTTTCCATTGCCGATTTTTCTATATAAATTTCATCTTCAAAATCAAAAATGTCCAGTATTGCGCAACATGTCATAATCGATGACTCATCCTTGCTCGCACGGAGCGATTTCAAGCCTTTCCAGCTCTTTATAACGGGATGCGAGACTCGACGGGGCGCGAAAAACGAAACTTTCTCCAAACAGTATAAATACCGGCGTGCAACAAGCCGAAGTTAAGTTCAGTTTCGGCAGTGACTATGTTTAGTATTCGCGACGTGATACAGTGGAACAAGTTACTTAAAAGTGATTTTAGTATAATAAGCTTATTTGCTAGTGCTTCCGGTCCGGTTACTATTTAACTAATGTTGTAGATACCCACCGTCTAGTTAGGCTTTCTTAACCACCTATACTAGCAACTTCTCGTGACTAGCTGTCCCGATCTAGCTTCCCAGGCCGAAACCTGGTTAAAAAGAGTAGTTTTAAGTAATCGCCTTAAGTGCCCCCTTTTTTCTTTCTATTTTTTAATATTTATATTTCGTCTTAAGTGACAATTTTATTCTCGCCTTTACGGCCTAGTCAAATCCTAAACCAAATGAATTTTTTCAGATTAAATCAAATAAAAAATATTTCAATAAATAATTTCCCTAAATTCTGACAGAATTTATGCTGTCGAATAGTTTCATTCTAAAAATGATCTGTGTTAAATAAAAATCTACAATATATTTTTCCAAACTGTGTTCAAGAAAAGTTTAAATAAATAATAATTGTTCGTTCGTTTTAAAACCAAGTGTTATTTTTTCGAAAATATTATATACAGGGTGCAGTCGTTGACCCTTTCAAAAACTCAAAGAACTATACAGTGTTAAACAACAATAAGGTGGACACCACAGTGCTTAAACAGATCCAGATTACAATATACAGGGTGTAGTGTTTGACCCTAACCATCACCACAGAAATACAACCAGAAGACTTCTCGCATAAAAATAAAGTGCACGAACGCCCTCCAGGGTCTCAGCACTAAACCCCCACTGCTCCAAACTTTTATTTTCACAACTCGGAGGCCTTATTCGTGTTCACAAAGAAGACCATGTCCTCGCCTCAAAGGTTGTGTAGGTGATATACCTGATATACCATCCTTCGGAGGAGATGTAAAGCTGTCGGTCCCTTGTCTATTAAATGTTAGGCAAGTAAAAGATCCCTACTCTTCTTAAGGGAAGAGGTTCGGCAACATTCCTGGTTAAGGGTAGCTCGTCTACAGGCGTCGGTGATAGGCCTCAGTAGCGGAAATAGACCGACGCTAAATAAATGTTAAAAAAAAATATTATTAGAAGACCAAAAAATAACTTAAAAGTTGACTTATTGACATTATAAACTTTCCTCTCATGCAAATACTCCATTGCTTCAACTTAGAGTAAATGTTCAACATGGTCTCCACCTAATTCTATTCATAAAAGATTTTCTTACATTGAAAAATACATTTTCCTGTCCTCCAATAAAATTCGCTGCGTTTCGTATTTTGTCCCACAGTTCTTTTCTCTATGCAAATGCATAGACTAAGGACTTCATATGTCCCCACACATAATAATCCAAAGGATTATAATCAGGACTGCTTGGTGGCCAAGCAAATTCACTTCCTAGACCGATCCATCTGCGTGGGAAAGTCTCATCAAGATAATTACTAACTTCTATAGAGAAATGAGGGGGAGCTCCATCTTGCATGAACCATATTCTGTTCCGTATGTCTAGCATGAAAGCATGTAATATATCAGCAAGAGTATTTTGAAGAAAAAACAGAAAAGACTGTCCATTTAAATTTGGAGGAAGGACAAATGGTCGCCAATGATACCACACTAAACGTTAAACTTAAATTTTTGCTGAAAATGCCTTTTTTTAATGGCAACTTCTCAGTAGTGGATATTTTTCCAGTTAAAATCGCCTCGGCGAGTAAAAGTTGCTTCGTCGGTAAATAAAGTGTTCTTAACAAAATTTCGATCCCCAGTTGTGTTTATTTACAATAAATTGACAGAATTGTAGCCTTTGTGGAAGATCTCTTTGAAGTAAGTTTTGAACAGGAGTGAGATGATATGGATAGAGGCGTCCTTTACGTAAGACTCTTAGGACAGATTGTTTACTCGCCCCTGTTGCCACTGCTAAACGACTTGAGGATCTCCATACACACGAACTAAAATTTCTAGTTCTTGATCTGGAGTAATTCGTTTCGGTGGTCCAAAAACGTTTTTATGGAAATGAACCCGTTTCCCCCAAACGACGAAACAGATCTTTGAAAATCTCATGGTCTGGCTGTATTCTATTTGCATATTGCAATGAATCTCTCCTCGCTGCAGCACGTCCACTAAAATTATTTTGTACGTAAGCACATATCATATCCCCCATTTCCCTATTTGAAAAATTATTATGTCTAGGCATTGTAAATAAAGAAGTTAAAAAAATTAGCTCGAGGAACAAAAGAACAAAATAAAATGATTAAATGACGTAAATGACAGGACTAAAACGTAACCAAAGCACACTTTTCAATAAATACATTTTGTTTTATTAAATTTGAATTTCTCTTTCAAAAAATTATTGAAATGTTTAACGGCACTTTCCTCGAAAACGGTTGGAGTTATCAAGTTCTACCAAGTGTACACTTTATACGTGGAAATGACACCCTCATCAAATTTTCTGCTCAGATGTACCACAACATTTCGTCAGAAATACGAAAAAAATTCATCATCAGATACAGGCCCTGCGGCGCCCTTTATGATCTAACGTGATGTAATACATAAATTATTGTTTCTTAGTATGAAAAAGTTCCTCTAGCAAATTTGGCGAAGATGAGTCAAGAGGCTATTGAGTTATTGCAAAAAAACGAAAAAATAATTTGAACTTTGAAAGAATCTACCCTTGAACTATGGCCTGTTATTAATGGTCCACCCTATATATGATCCTTGTAGAACCACATATATCATGTATGGATAATAGAGTGAGGAGGTGTAATGAATGTACACTTAAACAAATTAGAATTAACTCAAAAAAGAACAATTAAAATAATCTACAACAAAGAACCTACATATCCTACTGATTAATTTTACATTAGTTATGGATCGACGTCAGCTATTTTTCTTTAACGTATCTATTATGCAATGAAAGTGAAAAAATTTAACAACATGTTTATGACACTAGACGTTTGTTGCCTAGTTGCAATGCCCATTTTTACCATAACAAATGGCGCCTAACGTGAGCGCCTCCGACATCAATTGCTACGTGTTTACGCCCCTCAGTAAATAACCTTAGCGTGGATTAAAAAAATTGCAGAACAACTAATACTAGCTACTGATTTATTTACCAAGAGTATGGAGTATCTAAAATATATTACATCTGTGAAGGATGAAATTACCTTAGAAATAACACCAGCGAACATTTAACTCTGCTTCTGATGTTATTATTGGTATTATTTTCCTCCTTCAAAGCTTGTATAGTTCAATTTAATAACGTGCCTATTATAGGCCTTCAAAGAGCATGCAAATCCTCAAGTTTCCTCCACTAGCATAATTTTGACGTTCATCAAGCCTCATATTGTAAGACCTAAATAATGTCTTACCCTACTGGCAAGGAACCCCTAAAATGTGATGTAATGTAAATGTAAATTTTTGTCATTTACAGCTAAAACAGTTCGTTACAATCTACAACCGAGTGCGATCATTAAACTTCCCAATTCGCTGTAATTTGTTCTATATAATTCCATATGCTGAAACGCAAATTGAATTCCTTTGATCTATTTGATTTCAATACACATAACTGTATATAAGAAGACCCTTAATACATTAAACATATTTATTGCATGAAAAGTGTTTGTAGTCGGTGTTATAATATATTATACAAACAGGCTCTCAAAAATAACTGTATTTGGCAGTGAAGTTTAATGAATACTTGTGATATTTTTAGCTTAGCAATAAAATTGATACCGTAGTTATTCTATACGTTGACCCAAAATTTAAACAGTAATTTGTGGAACCGTTTCTTAAGTTCAAGTAAATTGTTCACTCCCGCTCCTCTATTAATAAAAAAAATGCGAAAATATACGATAAATTTCTTAAATGTTATCAGTATTGAAAATACTTCTGATCGTGATGTGTATGTATATGGGAGCTTTAAAAATCGTTGCGAGTATTTCATGGCATGCGACATGTTCGGTGCATATGTTGCAGGGTCTGTGGCGGCCGGTCGGCCGGCAAGGTCACGGTATACGGAGGATAAAGTTATTTATAGAATAACTAACTATTTGTGACTTATGGTCGGAGAGACTGAAATTTTAAACGCTTACTGTGAAATAAAATAAAATTAGGTGCGTATTTATTACAACCAATATTGGAATAAACAGTTGCGAACTATAGTGTAATATACTGAGTGATGCTTGAGACATATAACTAATTATGATATATAAATTAGTTTTACATTTAATAATAATGAATGACAAGTAGATAGAATAATGTATATAAATTATAGTGAATGTAAAATAAATACACATTTGCAAATAAATTGAAAATTTCTTTCTTTGTAATATTGACTTAATCTGAGATAATGGGAGAAGTACTACTTATGCACAATTCCTGCCTCTTCGTGTGTACTGCGTTTCTCTTTTTTTATCATTTCTAACTAATCACGCGCTGTATTACAGTAAACAAAAAGTTGTGTCTGGTATTTTTAATACGCCTAAGACACTTGCATAGGATGCAAGATATATGAATTTTCTTTTAATAATCATTGTTATGAAGAATATCGGCCTCAGATGTCATCATTCCGTCCCATATACAGAATAATTTTTAACTTTCTAAAACTTTTTGATAGAACGTAAAATTAATTTGAATACAAGCATTCTTGGCGTTTTCGGTGCAATTCCTTATAGGACAAATTTCTTTATTTGAATTATATTTTAAATTACGTAAAATTTTTTAGGTAGAGTGGGGATTCAACAAAATATTTTTTTGGAGCTCCCTGGAATCGTATCTGGTGCTCCAAAAGAAATTAGTGAAAGCTTTTTATTATAAACAATTTGTTTAAAATATGATTTTATTAGACACAAATTTATTTTCGGGGTCTACCTAGAGCCGTCATTGGGACTATGACCAAACATTTATAAAAAACCTTTTCCTGAAACACCATTTAGTGTACTGGCGAGAAATTGGCAGAAGCCTTTTCGATACAATTTTCCTTTCTGAGCAACTTTTATTTGAAGAATGCTTTGATTCGACGTCAATCTGGGACCGTCTCTGGCTCCTTGACAATAAAGGATCCCGCACAGAATCATGGGATTTGGGATTCCGGTGAAAATGGTCGAAATTGAGATATGTTGTAGTTCAGACCTTCCTGATGAAAAGTTTAAATGAGACCAAGGCTCGAGGACCTTTCATTTTGGAGTTACAGCGAGGGCAGAGGTAGAAAAATAGAATACATGGGATTTGGGATCCCGGTGAAAATAGTCAAAATTGTGATATGTTTTATGTAGTTCAGACCTTCCTAATGACCAAGGCTCGAAAATTCGTAAATTCCTAAAAAATCTTCAAAATAGCCTTGGTCTCATTTTAATATTTCGCCCTCTAAAAGTACATTTGAACTAAATTTATTCTGTTACCTTTTACCTAATTTAATTAATGACATGTGACATGACAATGACAACAACTGAGCACTGAACAGCTGATGCTTTTCCACCAGCCTAATTGGTTGTAAAATCGGCTATTCTCGCTGAATCCCTTCACGTTCACTACCTATTCATTGCACTTACAGAATACAGTCTGGGGCGGTCGGGCGAGATGCGTGTGATGTGAGCTCTCGCTTCGCACGATGAATGCTCACTCTCCCCATAATTACAGAATAGAGGTCCAGGAAGGCCTCAACTACAAGATATCTCAATTTTGACAATTTTCATCAGGACCCCAAATCAGATGTGTAACTCCAAAATAAAAGGTCCTCGAGCCTTGGTTCCATTTAAACTTTTATTTAGGAAGATCTAAACTACAATATATCTCAATTTTGACCATTTCAGCGGGATCCCAAATCTCATGTTTCAGTGTGTGCTCCTTATATTTGGAATATTTTTGAATTCGACAAAAACTGACAGACCGACAGATATACAGACTGCTTGCCGATTCGGATATTTTTGCTATTTTCTGGCCTCAAATTTCTATTTTCACTTGTAATACCACAATTGGTTAAATTATTTCCGAAAATATTTTCGAGGTCACGTATAAAAAACATATCTCTTCTGTAATATTATTTCATGCAAAGTGTTTTCAAAAACATCATAATGGATATCGCCAGTTAAATTTCCAGAAAATATATGGTATCCAACTAACTGATTCCCTAGAGTTGCTGTCCATACAATTATTTTGAAGGTATGTAGGTTTGTAATGTTGCATTAGCATTTTCCTCAGGCCAGAGATGCATATTCCTGGTTAAACATGCCTTGTCATGTGAATGTAGCCTCATCAGTAAAAAGAATTTTACTTTAAAAATGTAGAGCATTTTCCGTTCTTTCAAGCAACAATTCACAAAAATCAACTCTTATTGGCATAACCTCAGGTAATAATTCTTGAGTTTTTCGGTAAAGAAATGGGTGCAATTGTTGTTCATTTAAGACTCTTAAAGCGCTTTGGTGAGATCTATACTTAACCCTAATATTCTAGTACACCTCGTTTTGGCGAATTCAAAAACAATGAATGAGCATACGAACGTGTATTTATACGTTTATGTTGCACTGTGCAAATATATGACGTGATTATACAAAATTATTGACAAAAGAAATTTTAATCTAACCTGTCCTGAAGAAGTTAATAAATTTAACGAAACGTCGACAAGTTAAAAAGGAAATTTTGTTCATTTTTATGATCCCAAAACCCACCTTAAATACGCTATAATAATAATAATAATAATCTTTATGAACAACTTAAGATACATTACTTGTACATGTGGCAAGTCAAGCATAAATTGTAAAAGATAAATCTATAAAATATAAATAAATAAATGTATAAAATATAAAGATATAAAAAGTATATAAAAGATAAAACACAGTATATGTGAAAGAACGACATAACATACATAATATAAAACATAATATACAAATACAAGTGTACAAAATATATGTATACAAAATAGGAAATATTAATTTAGATTATTAGAAAAAAACTTCCCAAGACTATAAAAACATCAGACAATAAAAGAGCCTTTAATTTTTTAAAGACTTCCATGGATTTAGCATTTTGAATTTCCAAAGGTAGCTTGTTTAAAGAACTATACCACCATAGTGATTTTTTAAAATATTCATGATCGTGCTTAAATGTGCAGAGTCTGTTTCGACCTTTCGTATTCTGGGAGTGAAGAACTCCGTTAGTTTGAAATTTGTTTTTATTGCTATGTATGAAGGTCAACAATTTCATAAGATAAATAGAGGTTACAGTAAATAACTTCGAGTTTTTAAAGGTCTGCCTACATGATTCATGGTAGCTTAAGTTAAATATAAGTCTAATAACCCTTTTCTGATGGATGAACACTCTATCAATATCACTAAATTGTCCCCATACGTTAATGCTGTAGACAATAGCTGAATAAATGAGTGCATAATACACATTTAACAGTGAGTCTTTGTTAAGCACATTTTTTAATGAATTAATTACATAAAAACCTCTATTCAGCCTGTTATGGTAAAGTTAAAATTTTGATCTAGACTAACTTCTAGAAATTTCACTTGTTCAGTAGTACTAAGCAGAAAAATTAAAATTAAAATTAAGGTTAGACCGATTCTTTTGTCTGTAGCTAAACTCTACTAATGCTGTCTTATCATGATCAATCATCAACCTTTTGTCGTAACACCGTTGATTAAATTCTTGTATAATCGTAGATACTTTACGACTTAATATTAAAGGATCGGGATCAGCAACGATTATTGTAGTGTCATCAGCATACATGAAAATATTACCACCTAAAGAGATATTATTGGGCAAATCGTTCACATATAATAAAAATATCAACGGTCCCAATACACTACCCTTTGGAGTTCCAATGAAACTATCTTATAGGATGTAGTAGTACCGACTTTTACTACAACTTTTCTGTTTGACAGATAAGAGAGAATCCAGCTATTTAAGGGATCGTGTATTTATTTATTTATCTCATACACAATCTACAGATAATAAATCCAATTACAGATTGCTCTAATTTAAACTAACTCTAAACTGTTCATGACCACCCTCCCGGGTCCCTCCCTGTGGGGGGAACGACCCGGGAGAGACTATCATGAACAGCCAACTCAACATAACCTAACCTATCTTAGAATAATAAAAACGAAAGCTTCAATGCAAAAGATTTTCTAAACAGGCAAGTTATCACATATGTGCTTTATGATACTAGTCCTAGGCAATGAGTCACCAAATATGTCACAACAGTCCTGATGTAAATTAAAATTTGTACACATTGCGTAAACTGGAGAATTAAAAAGAAAGTTCTGCCGCGACGTTACAAACAAGTTCTATTAGTACGAGTATTGAGTCTAGGAACACAGAATTTCATTGAACTAAGTAACCCTTCGTAGAATGCAAGTATTCACGGTCGTTGTCTAATGAAGTAGTTTCTTCCGGGTCTTGCCGTGGTCGTCGAACTAAAAGACTAGAATCCTTCTGATGAAGCTGACAGGATGATCAGCGAAAAGTCAAGTTCGACGACCACGGCAAGACCCGGAAGAAACTACTTCATAAGTAACCCTTCATCAGATATTTTGGAGTTGACACTTTTATATAGGTAAATTACACTGGAAAGAACACGTCTGTTTGTCAAGGAAAGCATATTGCTACGCTTCAAGTTCAACAAATATTCATTATTACTTGGGTAATGTCCTGTTTATATAAATTCGCAGTACTTAATGATTTTTTTCTGAATATTCTCAACTGCTTGAATATACTTGATGTAATAATGATTCCAGACTATGCTACAATATTCAAGTATAGATGTGACAAAGCTATTAAGTAGTATCAACAAAGTTTATTTGTTTTGGAATTGTCTACCTTTGCGCAATATGAATCCAAGGTTACGATAAGATTTGCTAACTAAATCCTCAATATGCTGTGGAAAACTCTATCTATCAGGCAATTTTAGTTTATATTTATTAGGTTATGCAAATAATATACAAAATTGTAATTATTTTTTACATATACAAGATATATTGCATAGGTGTTCAATAATGGCGAAATTATGAAATGATCAAAATGACTCCTTTTAGATCAAAATTATGAAAATAAGGTTCGATTTAAAATATAACGGTTTTTTATATTAAAAGTTATAAGAATTATTCAGCGAAAATGACAAGAAAGTTAAATTTCTTATGAGAAATAAGAAAAAATCAATACTTTATTTCCTGCAATGTTTATTTATTTAATGCAAGGCTATTCACATACTTTTAAACACTGTTTAAAATGAAAGTACTGTACTCAAATATAATAGTATATAATTTTCAGTCATTACAAGTTTTTGTTTTGGATTTAAACGATGCTGGTCAAATTAATAACTTTTTTGTTAACTCCCTACCCACCACATCAGTATCAAACGTTGTTCTAACCAAATATAAAAAGATACATTAATTGATCCCAATTTTAAATTCCACCAAATAGATGAATTTACTGTACTATAACTCATTAGTGAAACAAAAACCAATGCTACGGGGTGTGATGGATTAAATATAAAAATGATTAGTCTCTGCTGCCCACATATCATTCCTTACTTAACACATATAGTAAACGTATGTCTGCTTGATAGCGTTTTTCCGACTGTGTGGAAAAATGCCGTTGTAACCGCATTGCCCAAGAAGCTAATTGGAACTAAAGGATCAGTATACTTCCTACCTTGTCAAAAATTGTTGAGAAGATTATGGATATTCAAATTAGGGAGTATATTTGTGAAATATCTGTACTGCCTCTAACTCACTTTGGATTTAGGCCAGGACATAGCTGCACCACGGCACTTCTTCATATCGTCGATGATATCATGAGAGCAACAGGTCAAGGTTTATGTACAATCTTGATCTTCTTGGACTTTAGTAGGGCTTTTGATACTTTGAATTTTGAAATTTTATTATCAATATTAAAATATATAGGGTTAACAGATAGTGCACTTAAATTAATTCAAAATTATATTGAAGACAGACAACAGAAAGTTGCAATTCAAAATAAAAGATCAACTTATCTAACCTTAAAGTCTGGTGTACCACAGGGTTTCATTCTGGGCCCTCTGTTATTTACCATATACACCAGCGAATTAATTAAATGCCTTCGTTACTGTATACACCATTCATATGCTGATGACACTCAGCTTTATATTTCATTTAAGTCTGCTGATGTAAATATAGCTTGATACCAAATTAATCAATACCTCAATATGTTTGTTGTTTTAGCCAGGGATCACTGCTTGATCATAAATCCAACTAAAACTAATATTGTTACATTTGGTCCAAAAAATATGCGTAATAATCTAAAGCAACATATCAATATAACTATAGACCTAAATAAAATTCATATAGTACAAGAAGCAAAAAGTCTAGGAGTTGTGATTGATAGTGATCTCAGGTTTAACAGTCACATTAACAAACTTATGCAAAAATAAAGTTAATTTATGGTAACAGGCACTATCTTACAAGGCAAACTAAAGTTATGTTATGTGAAAGCTTAGTGTTGTCATTATTAAATTTTGCAGACTCTGTATACGGACCTAACTTAACCTTTGTGTTTAAACACAAAATACAAAAAATTCAAAACTCATGCCTGCGTCTAATCTACGGTATTCGTAGGCATGAGAGAATAACTTATAAACTGACTCACACAGGGTGGTTAAACATGGAGCGTCGGAGAATATTACACTCAGCGTGTCTATACTATGCAAAATACCTCATTATTTATATAATACGATACAGTTTAGAACAGATGTTCATACTATTAATATAAGATTCAAAGGTTTATTAACACCACCTACTCATCAGCATGAATATTTTAAACAATCCTTCAGTTACCAAATATGCAATGTGTATAACAAACTTCCAAATTGTTTGATAGAAATAAGCCTGAGTCAGTTTAAAACAAATTATAAAAGGATTTTATTTATAGAACAATGTGAACAAAATTAGCCCTTTAAATATCTATTTTCATCTATATGATTTCAAGTATTCTTCTGAATTTTTTAAGTATACTTATTTGAACACTAAAAAAATTGTCAATACTGTAGCATGCGGTACAATTTAAGTTAAGTGGTAGAACAAATCTATAATTGTGTTATAGATTTGAACTTCGCCTTTTATGCCAAATGTATTACATTAATCTGTAAATTTATTGTACAACCAAAGCTGGCTAAGTATATTATTATTATTATTATTTTTATTATTTTGATGAACTGTGTAGTTTTTTTTGGAATTTATGCTGGCTTTAGTATACGCAAACAGGAATCCACTTGTAAATCAAATGTGAGTGTTCTAGATAACTCAAACTTACCGGTTATATCATTTGCTAATGCAAGCCATGAAAGAAACCAATATATTATAAAGAATTTTCAGTATTTAAACGTACGAAAACGTACGTACGTAATTTATTTCCACCGCATACCTGCAAAAATATATGTCTTATAAAAAATATATTAATATATTTCTATTGTTCGCAGTTTCTGTAACTTTTAACGATTTCCAGACAACGGAGCTTTCTGACTGGCTTAACTAAGAAGCCTGAAATTTTTAACTTACTAATTTTTAAAATAAATATTATGCTTGTAGTATTAAATACAATGATCTTGAAATGCATAATGCGAAATATTTAATTAAAATGGGGTTTCTTCTAAAGGAAGATTAACGGAAATCCAATTTTCTTTCCAATGTTTGAAGCTTCTTTTGTGTTCCGAAACCCTTCTTTTAATAATTCTTCCGGTTTGTACAATATTATCTTTAGAGAAGGTTCCATAATACGTCTACGTCGTTTTTCTCTTAATATCTCCTTTATTATTTTTAATTAATTCTGCACTGTTATTAGAATCCTTAAGTTATTATTAAATTTTCTATTTTTAAGATTTGTACCAACTTTATTGCAGCTACACTGATGATTATATAAAAATTTCCTAATTCTATTAATTCGATTTTTGCCAAACAACAAAATATCAAAGCATCCAATTTTAAAGCATCAAGTGATCGTTACATTTTACCTAATTCTTTTATTTCATATAATTTCCAGAAATCAGGATTAGAAAAGTTATCTATGTATCTATTAGGAAAAAAAACTTACAGCACGAATATAAATTAATAATAAATAAAAAAAATTGAAAACTGAAACCTGAAAGAAAAACAAGAAAGAGGAAGTGGATGACACAGGATATCCTAGACCTTATGGAAGAGAGAAGACAACAGAAAATCCAAGGAAATGATGCTAACTACAAACAGTTTAACTCAGAAACAAGAAGAAGAATTAGAAATGCGAAGGCCCAATACTTCACTCAAGAATGTGAAGAAATAGAATAAAATGCACGATACCTTCCATCTATAGAAGAAAATAAAAGAAGTAACCGGAGGTAAACGTAACAACCACAGTAATAAGGTAACAGACAAAAATGGGAACATAATAGTAGACACAGAATGTAAATTAAAAAGATGGAAGGAATATATAGAAGAACTGTTTGATGACGAAAGAAGCCAAGATTAGAGAAGCGAATGGCCCAGATGAAATTCCAATAGAAATCCTGAAACTCTTGGGAGACAAAGCAATAAAATCACTAGTACTACTGTTCAATGCCATCTACGGTAGAGGAATTATTCCACCTGACTTTCTGAAATCAACATTCATCCCCATCCTAAAAGAAAACAAATGCCAAAGGATGCAGTGAACACCGAACTACAAGTTTGATGAGCCATTTATTAAAACTATTTCTGAGCATGATCCATCAATGGATTTATCCCAAAATTGAAGAGCATATTGGGGACACTCAATTTGGATTCCGTAAAGGACTGGGTACAAGAAAAGCTCTTTTTAGCATACAAGTACTAATTCAGCGATGTAGAGACGTAAATTGTGACGCCTTCATGTGCTTCATTGACTTTGAGAAGACATTTGATAGGGTACAACACGAAAAAATAATTGGGATACTAAAAACAACTGGAATTGATGACAAGGACCTATACTTCATCGCTAATCTCTACTGGGGACAAAAGGCAAATCTAAGAATGGAGGATAGAATAACAGAAGATATCATAATAAAAAGAGGCGTGAGGCAAGGGTGCATATTGTCACCTTATTTTTCAATGTTTATTCCGAAGTAATATTTCGAGAGGCACTGTACAACGTCTCAGAGGGTATAATAATAAACGGAGTTACAGTGAATAATCTGCGTTATGCAGATGACACAGTATTTATGTCAGAATATATTGAGGGACTCCAGCTTCTCTTGGACCGAATAATCAACGTATGCGAAAATTATGGCCTCAAACTGAATGTCAAAAAAAGTAAACTAATGATAGTGAGCAAAAGAAACATTAATGGAGAACTATGGATTGGGACAGAACGTTTAGAAAGGGTGCATAGAATGAAATATTTGGGACAGCTTCTAGTTGATGATTGGGACCACTTGATTGAAATAAAATCAAGAATAGAACAAGCAGTAACAACAATTAGGATGAAGAAGGTTATCTGTGGACATGACCTAAATATGGAATTGAAGATAAGGATGGTTCGCTGTTATGTATTCTCCGTCCCCTTGTATGGAGTGGAGTTTTGGACTCTTACAGAAAACACCCTTAACAGACTTGAGGCTTTTGAGATGTGGGTGTACCGACATATGCTACGGATAAGTTGGGTAGATCACGTTACAAATATAGAAGTAATGCCTAGAATGGGTAAACATAAGGAAGTAATTAATACTGTGAAAAAGACGAAACTATCATACTTTGGCCACGTAATGAGATATCCAGAAACATATAATACACCACATCTGACAATCCAAGGTAAAATCAATGGAAAACGAGGCCCAGGAAGAAGAGGAACGTCCTGGTTGAAGAACTTGAAACAGTGGTTTGGGAAGTCAACGACCGAGCTTTTCAGAGCGGCGGTTAATAAAGTCAAAATAGCGAACATGATCGCCAACATTCGTTGAACGGATACGGCACTGCAAGAAGAAGAAGAAGAAAAAATTGAATTAACCTTACACAAAAATAATAACAGTAATAATAATAACCAATGATATTAACTACATTCATATTTTATAAATATTTTAGTAAGTATATAATTTTAAAATTCTTTTATAATACTGCCATAATGCTTTCTTCAATTTTGTGAGTAAACCTGTTAAAAGTCTCAGAAATGTAAACTTTAATCAATGTTCCCAATCTTTTAAAATCCTCTAAATAAATTAAATTATTTGATTTATTGTATTTACTTCTGTAATAACTTTTAAATTTGATGTTTCTTATTAAATCAGAAGTATACCATACAGGATATTTATATTTTTCATTTTCCTTTTTATATTGTGGTACATATAAATCAAGTATCAAGTACTTTTGTCTGCATACTTTGATTGTTGCATATCACACATGCCTGGTAAGCACTAATTTTGGATAATTTTGATGTGCTGATTCTAAAAGTATACTTTTCTTTTCTTTCTTTTTGCAGCAGCTCTAGTTTTTGAGATACGACTTGACATATTTTATTACTGATAGAAGGCAAATTTATTGAAATAACAATATATTCAGAGACTAAAATATTGTTTTCTTACTTACAATTAGAATCTAAACTGCTGATTTGAGGACTGGTTATTCCCCATGACCGTAGAACGCAAATTTCGTATCTGTGAAACCCGCAACCGAGCGGGTTATAACCTAAAAATTGCCCATTCCCAAAGACTACATTCCATATATCAATACATGCTGCCTACATGAAATTACATACGTGACATATGCTATAAGTTCAAATACAATCTGAACCCAACGAAAAACCCTGAGAGAGAATAAGCCCGGCAACAAAATTTGGTTGATATATAGATAAGCAAATTAAACTATCACTAAACTAGCATAAGACTTATTCTATTCAAATATTTAACCTATATAATAGTAATAATAAATAGCTTTATTAATCTTTATACAAAGCATTTTAACAATTACAGTATTCTATTAAACAAATATGAAATAAATTACTATATATTTATTAATAGGAGCGACTCTATCATCGAACCTTGATATAAGATATAAAGTACGCGGGAAACAGTGTTAGGGTAATGGATTGCAATCTATGTAATACAAACATAAGAATTTAGTAAGCGTATACATAGCAAAGATGTGTGGACCCTTGCACCCTTGATGATTCACAGCGATATCCACAACAATACAAAATATTTATCTTTTCATCGATAGTGAAAGCAAAGCATGGTAGAATCTCGAAATACAATTGGTTCCCCGCTTTAACTTATATTCGGTGACACGGTAGGCACAGGCTAAGAACCTTTTCTTAGCACGTGGCTGTACACTATTTCATTCACATGAAGAATCTGTCCGGACTCTTTTTTAACTCTGGAAATAAATGATGGTAGGTATTCATTCCCCAGCACTTGTCTTCTTTTGTTAATATTATTACTACTGGTTTAGCGGTTTGTGCTGCTTGCTACCAACCAGTATTTAATTGCTACTGAATTGGAATCAGTGCCACTTTCACTTGAAATCATTATTAAATCTTCAAACAATAATTTTGTCGTCTTCTCGTCAGATTAGTCGCAACAATACTGCCTTTGCATATCAATATACATCTTCCAGTAGCGATCGAGGTAAACGTCTCTGGCATGTGCACCAAACTTCAAACAGACTTTATTAAAATTAATACATAACATTGCCTCCCCGGAGACTACCTTGCGACCGACCTTGCAACCACCGCGCTGTTCGCGGTGGCTGGTTGCATGGCCGGGCGGGGTGACTCCGGTTCGGCTAAAAGAAAATGGGGAGAGAAGTCCTGACTCCTTTTGCTAAAAACGAATTAAAAAGGATAATATAGTTAAAAATCATTTTAAAAATAAAATTTAACAAAGCTTAAAACTAAACACAAACTCGAAGCTGTCGCATTGCACTGAACTAATTTTGCTGCTGACACAGGTACCCAAATCTAAAACGGGGAACCTTCATCAAAATGAGGTACTGCAGGGCTGCGCAAGGCTGCCTAAACTGTGGTTTATCGAAATTTTGTTTCTTAGAAATTTTATAGTAAAGCTAATTTTGAGTGAAAAAATGCACAAAAAGAGAACGATAACAAGAACAGAGACAAAAAGCGCACAAAAAGAGATCAAGAACACGAAACAAAATGGACAAAATGAAAAGAAGAAAGGGACAGGATAGATTTAAAGATATGAAAAGTATGAAATGTCAGTATTATCGGATAGGGTAAGAGGAAGTTATAGTAGGTGAAGGTTTGGCTATAGTGGTTGCCGGAAGATTGGTAACGTCTGGTATGGTAGGGTGTGTTTGATCCGAAAGGGTGCATTATGCTGTCTAATTTGTGTAATGTTTGCGATAAGCGGACTATCGCCCAGTTTGAAAGAGTAGAATTTTTGGGAGATTTCCTGGACGTAGTCCGCTATTGGGGTTATGTCGTTGCAACGTGCGTAGAGATCTCTGAGGGAGGTGTACCTTCCAGAATTCGAAATGAGGCGCATAAATTTATGCTCAAGCACTTCTAATTTGCTGCACCACACCGGCGACGCGTATGTGATGGACGGCCTGACCACCATCGTGTACACCAACTTTTTGTTTTGTCTTTTAAGTCTGCTACCCCTGACCATCAGCGGAAACAGTCTTCTGGACAGGGAGTAGACCGTCCGTACAGTTTCATTTATGTGTGTATTGAACGTAAGCCTCTGGTCTAGTCTGACCCCCAGATACTTCACGCACCGTTTTGTTGGAATTTGGTGCTCCCTGACCGAAATAGGTGTCAAAATTCTGTTCTCGGTGAACCGGCGCGTGATAAAGCTGAATCTAATGAATCTAAACATCGTGGATAACCATGATTTTTAGATTCATCTCTCAATTTAATTTCTATTTCATTATGTTTGATAGCATCAATGATGACTTGGAGGATTTAATTTTAAGATCACGCTGCTCCGATAAACGAATTAAGTTACCTAAATCGTCATTTATTTTCCTAATTTCAGCATCGATGTCAACCTTATTAAAAAAATCTATGTAATTGTGTGTCGTCGGCATACATGTGCATCTTACATGTTTTAAATACAGAGGGAAAATTTGACGTATACAGTGTACCTATATAGAAGTTGACCTAAAATTGATCCCTGTGCAATTCCTCTCGTCGTTTTCTAATGTATCGACGATTCTCCTGCTAAAATTAATTTTTGGGATCTATCTGCTAGGTAATTTTTATAAAGTATCAGCTATTATATCTAGGTCAATATAATGCAGTAGCGATAACAAAATTTGTTGATTGATTGTATCAAACGCCTTAGTGTAGTCTAACAGTATCTAAACACCACATTTTTTTGTTATCAAGTTCCCCTAAAATATTATCGATAATACTAGCCAGTGTCGTAGAATAACTATACCCTGGTCGAAAACCTGATTGTGTTTCGGGCAAGATGTCATGTTCTACTAAAAAATCTCTTACTTGAGCTTCCATGATCCTTTCCAGAACCTTAGATAAACATGGCAGAATTGTTATAGGGCGTAGGTCTTTTAGTTCATTGGTAGGTAGGGTATTATCTTTGGTATATGCATAATATATTCTTATTTCCACTTATTGGGAAAACCGAATTTTCGAAGCAATGGTTTATTAAGTGCGTTATATAAGGCAATAGGAAAGGGCATAAGAGCTGCATTAAAATTAAGTTAATTCCATCTAACCCTACAGCAGTTGATTTCATTTGCATGATGACTTTGAGAACATCTTGTTCTGAAACTGGAATAAATTTAAACTTCTCAGTTAAATTTGTTTTCGAATTATTTTTGTAAAAACTTAGTACATCTACATTAGGTAGTTGTTGTGAGCAAATGTATGAAAAATAGATGTTGATTTCATCAGGGGTTTTGCCTAAGTTTAGGTTGAAAGTTTTGTTTTTGTTACTTATATCTAACTCTCTAAGATGTTTGCACATTTGTTTACTACTTGAATTTTGAAGTCTAAATTCCATATAAGGTTTTTTTTATTTTTATTGCATAATTTGTATAGTTTCTGAGTTGTTTATAATAATTCCAGTGATTTATAAGTTCTTTTATAATTGTTTAGAGACTTATCTCCTAGGGACATCATGAGCCTAATATTTACTGTAAGCCAGAGAGATGGTGGTCTATTAAATCTAGCCGTTTTTTAGTGTTGTACGTCAATTAAAAATAACAAATTTTCATTTAAAAATCTTACCTTATCATTTACATTTTCAAGATCATAAATTTGATGCCACGGCACCGTAAGTAACTCAGCCTCATACCTGTTCTCGTCAAATTTTGAAGTATCTTTAAGTCCGAATTATAGGTTCCCGAATTTGGCATTTAATTTCTATACTGCGCGATGCTACGCAGTGGTCTGAAAGGTTTGACGGATCAAATAGAGTACAGTTACTAAAATTTAAATTTGAGTTTATTATTATAAAGTGAATTAGTGGTAACGCATTATGTCTAATACGAGTTGGTTCCTTAATTATTTGCAACAGGCATATCCCATCTAAGACGTTATTAAATTCAATAGGTCTAAATCAAAATCACCCATGCTGACAACATTGTCACACAGAGTATAAATAGCTGCCATAGTTTCCTCGAAAATGTCTAAAAACGCTTGAAAGTCAGAATAATCTGGTGTCTTGTTACTTAAGTATTAATTCTCAGAAGTTATATTTAATTATTTTCAAATAAAATATAATTTTTCACTCAGGAAAAGTATAATATATTTTTTTTGTGTAAATAGGTCTGTCCACAAACAAATTAATATACATTAAAAGTAGTGAAAAAAAAAGAGTTTTACCTAATAATAACAATATTGGAACTGTGGTTGAAAAAAGTTAATCAGAACAGCAGCGGCCATAGAAATTGCTTGCTTTATTTCAGTAAGATAAACGCATATGACGTCAGATGCTTGTAGGCTCGGCAGGCGCCAAATCATCTGTACGCTGCGTTAGGTTTGTTCCGTGTAGTTCTCGTTAGAACAAAGTTTGAATTCACAAAGCAACAGTGCCTTTACTATTAAAAACATGTTGCCATATGTGGAAGGAGGGTTTCCAGAAAGGAGATTCACATACTCTTCCGTACGTAGATTTGATTGTGATATCCGATTTTCTTTTAAAGCACAAATACGACTATGACAAATATCATGACATCGCAGAATTAAGTACATCACTATAGCAACACCTAGAGTATCACAGTGCATATCGCATAGCAAGTATGTGACGTCACTCGCCTAGCCTCGCGGCGTTTTCTAGCCTCGACGTGTTGAGGTAATTTCTATTACAAATAACGCCGAAAGTAAATGACTACTTTTTAAAAAACTTTGTGGGGGTTTATAACACCCATAAATCTATCATTTCTAATTAAACAGACCTATTGCATTTTTAGCTTTTACTTATTAAATAGCCTAGAATTATTCTACAGGCAGCTTAGTAAGATATACTTATGATTTTATGATTATCTGAAAACTTTGCAAAGCGTCTTTGTTTCAGCTAAGCCTTAAATCCATTTATACTAATAGTGTTGTTTATGTATAGCGACGGTCGTCGATAATTAATCAGTATAGATAAATGCTTAAGTCAGAATCCATACAACCATTGAAAATGAGATTATAATGTGACGTTGATAAATTAGGGTTCCAAATTTCATATCGATCGGTTATTATTCCTGCACACAGATACGATCCGGTTGCGTGAGAGATCATTTTATTTTTACACATAGCGACCCAATAAATATGGTTTCAATTATCGTACTCAGGCGTTGCTTACTATGCGTGTTTATTAGATTTCAAATGAACCACGTAAGTAAACAATACCAATTGGACCTTACCAATTATAAATACGGAGGTAGTAGGTAGGTACACTACTGCTGAATTGACTGAATTAATCTGGATCTAGCAAACTTTGCATAACAAAATATAGAATATAAAGAGCCCAAAGAGCTTTGCTTATATTTAAACATTCAAGGGTTTGCATCTCATTCAGAGGAATTATATGAACTTATTCGTCAGAAAAATTCTTTAGCGGTGTGCTTAAGCGAAACACATATTACACCTAAGTTTGAAGATAGGGAAATAGCCATACCAAGATATAACCATATAGTTTGTCCCGCAAGTAGCAGGCACACAGGCGGGGTTATTATTTATATAATAAATAGTGTCAGTTACACTCAAATAAAAAAAAAATTCGGTCGATATGAACTATTGGACCGCCTTTATAAAGGTCCAGTTAGTGAAGAAAACACTAATTCTTGTGGGCATATACCGCTCTCCAAGTAATAGTCTTTATGAATTCCTAAATTGTCTGAACGATACCTTGAACGATGACGAAATATGTAAACAGGAAACTATCATAATGGGAGACGTAAATATTGACTATGGCAAGGATACAGCCGACTCTAAAAGATTAAGGATTATTATACAAGCAGCCGGATTTAAGCAAATCGTTATGGAAGATACCAGAGTTACAAATATGTCTTCATCATTAATAGATCACATAATAACAAATAATTTCAATATAAGAGAAGTACCTAGAAATTTTCCAAATATCAGTGACCATTATACACTTGGAATAAAATTATATAGTATGACAGAAGTTAACGAAGAGAAATACTTATATAAAAGAGATTTGCATCGTGAAAATATTTTTAAAAATTATTCAAGAACTTATAGGAAAAGACTGGAATTATACTTCTGCTGATGTAAATAGTATATATTAGGATTTTATAAATATCATCACAGAAGCAATAGATAAGGTGGCGCCAATTAAAAAGTGCAAAGTCAAAAATAATCCCTGGATAAACAAAAATGTGAAGAAGGCATAGAAAGAAAGAAATATTGCTCAAAAAAGTTTACTTTGACCGAGGAAGAGGACGATTGGGAAGATTATAAACTAAAAAGAAATTTGGTTACATCAATTATACGAAAAGAAAAGAAAATCTACTATGAAAAAAATATTGACACGTGCAAAGGAAATTCAAAAAAAATGTGGGCAACGATAAAAGAGTTGATTGGAAACAAAAGTGGAAATAACAACAAAGTAAAAATAAACTTTATAAACTATAACGACACTGTGGAAGAAAACCTTAATATCTTCTATTCAGACAGTATAAAGCATTGAGCATAGGTATTGAAGATAGATCTCCAAAGGACCAATTTGAAGTGAAACATATTGAATCTGAATTTTTAGGCTATGATGCCATAAATTTAGCCAAACTGAAAAGTCTCGTGTATAATTTAAAAAATAAGTCAACCAGTGATGAGACTCTAAGTGTACAACTAATAAAGGATTTGTTCTGTGTTATAGGTTATCCATTACTATATTTAGTAAACACATCTCTAGAATCTGGTAAAATGTCTTCTGAATTGAAAATAAGTGTGATAATACCAGTCCCAAAAGTGCAGTCACCAAACTTACCATCTGAACTTGGACCAATAAATTTGCTGCTTGTTATAGATAAGATAATAGAAATAATAGTATGCGAACAGCTTAGAAGTTATCTAGAAAACAATCAAATCATCTTTACTGAGCAGTCGGGTTTCAGGAAAAAGCATTCTTGTGAATCGGCTCTGTGTGTGCGACTTGGAGAAAAGACATTATCGATGGTAAGATAATATTGAGTATGTTTGTTGACTTACAATCGATCGAGAAATTTTAATGCAAAAGTTAGAAGTTTACGGTATTAAAGCGAGAGCATTGGACTGGTTAAGGGATTACTTCACAAATAGGCATCATAGCACTAAGGTGGATAACAAAACATCAAAGAAGGTGACAAGTATATTTGGGGTTCCGCAAGGGAGTATACTGGGCCCATTGTTGTTTGTTGTGTATGTAAATGATAATCACATGGTATTAAAAATTCATATGTCAGTTTATTTACTGATGACACCTTAATTTCTGTTGCTGGAAAAGACTTTGTGGATACAACAAATACATTAAACAGTGAACTCACTATCTTATATGACTGGTTATGCATAAATAAATTAAAATTAAATAACTCAAAAACTAAATGTATGGTATTAGGATCCAAAGGTAACTGCCAAAAATATTTGGCAGAAAATTTAGCTCTAAAATTCAATGAAGTAAATATTGAGTATGTTAGTCAGTTTAAATACTTGAGAGTGTATCTAGATCCACAACTAAATTTCAATTATCATATTGACTATATTTGTAAGAAAATAGAGAAAAAAGTAGGGTACTTCCGACGCATCTCTGGATCATATCACTTATCAAAATGGTGTAAACTGTTAATATATAACACGATTATCCATCCTCATTGCTGTTCACTTTTAATCTCATGTAACAAAACAGAAATAAATAGGCTACAGATGTTACAAAATAAGTCCATGAGAGCAATATTCAATTGTAATATATACTGTCTTATAAATAATATGTTAAATCAGCTAGGGTGGCTCACAGTGGAGCAGAGTATAGAAAAGGCTAATATGGAATTTATATACAAGATCGGAAATAATCAATACCTATGTATCTTCAAAACTTTGTACAAACCAGATCTAATTTTCATAACTATAACATCAGATCAAAAAATGATTATAATATAGTTTTAGTTAAAACAACAGCATTCCAGAAAACATTATTTTACGAAGGGTTACGCCTCTTCAATGCTCTGCTGAATAGCATAAAAGAGGCTCCAAACTTGGCATTATTTAATAGGAAGGTAAAATCTCTTTTACGTAAAAATTAACTAAAAATTTATAGCTATAGTATTTTGTAAACTTTATTGTAAAATTGTAATAGCCATTTTTGCTAAAATAAACCTTACTTACTTATAAAACATTCAAGTGTATTTCTAACACACTTTTATTAGTTTAACTCTGTATGTAAACAAATCTTGCAACTCATAATACGTCCGATGAAATGAAGTATCCATTTTCAAAGTGATATAATAATTCAAATCAAATTGCCATGCTTTCGCGATGGAAATGTGAGTTTAGCTGTGAATATGGAGCGTTGATCAAATATTCAATGTTGAAGGTTGAAGCTTACTTTAAAAATGACCCAGCGTTTATTTCTTCGCAACTTTCATTTAAATCCATGAGATCCAGTTTCTAGTCGAATAACAATTATAAAGTGGGTACACAAATTTCTCAGTACTGCTTTATGTGTCAGAGATAAACCAAAAGCAAGAACTCGTTCTGTTCGTACACTTGAAAATGCTGAAAGGGTAAGAGCAGCTGTGCTACGAAGTCCTAAACGTTCTGCAAAACGATAAGCATTAGCCCTGAATATTTCGAACCGTTTTTATCGCCGCATTCTGAACGACTTATATTTCCATCCCTACAAAATTCAAGTCGTACAAAAACTACTGGCTTAAGATTTTAGTATTCGCGTTGATTTTTTCGAACGTTTCGAAGGGCTATTTGCTGAAAACCCGAATAGCGCTGCCGGTGTCAGATTTTTCATCTTTCCGGATATGTTAACAAACAGAACTTTCACTACTGAGCAACGGATAATACTCTGTAAATGCACGAAATACCGTTTCATAGCTAAAAGGTAACTGTGTGGCATTCAGTATTCGCCTTTGAAATTTTTGGACTATTCTTCTTTGAGGAAAAAGACTTGATGGTTCCTGTTACATCACAATGTTAGCAATAGGAATTGCGTAACTTTGAACAACAACTTCTTAATGTTGGTGTAGATATTTGAAGGATTTTCTTTCAACAGAACGGATCCACTTTCCACACTGCTAGGGATTCTATGACAATTTTGTGAAGAATGTTGCCTAGTCATGACATTTCTAAATTTTGGGACATCAACTGGCCGACACGGTCCCCATCTCTTAGCTTGTGGTTCCTTTTTATGGGGCTACTTAAAGTCAGAATTAAGTATTTCCTAATAGACCGCAACCTTTGGAACAACTAAAATATAATATTCGGATAGAGATTAACGCAATTCCAATTGAAATGTTGGAGCGTAAAAACTTTCGTTAATGTAATATTTAAAAAATAAAATTTTCGTATTTCGTATAACAGAAAGGGATCCAGTATGCTAAAACCCGCTTATTTTTTATCGCTATACAACTTTTGGACGTACTTTTAGAGTTAGGTATAAAATTATCTGCTGAATCCATTGCCGAAAGTCCCAAAGCGATTCGAGCTTGCATTCATCCTCTATATTAAATCTTCACCTTTTTTTGGCGATGCGCCTTTATAATTTTTGAAACATAACTCGTGATACCTCGAAAACTAAAAAGCGACAAGGAACAAAGTTTAGACGAAGATGGAGAAATGTATGGTGGTTACAATACTGATTACTGATGTTACAAACATGTTTGAGTTAGTCATCATTCAATAAAAAAGAGATAATTCGAAAATAATGAAATATTGTAAAATGTAGTATCGAGTTACTTTTTGTAAATATTATGTAGGTTGGTTGGTTGTTGTAACTGATAGTTCAAATTTAATTTCAGTGAAAAAATTTGTACACCGCGATTATTCTAATAAAGGATAGCGTTGAACCATAAGACGCGTTCGATTGCGAAGTTATGTAGAGAGACATGTATGAGAATTGTGATAAAAGACTCGCAGGACAAGCTATAGCATCGTTCGACTGATGATTTTCCTTACCACCCGTTCTAACATTTGAGCAGTTATTGTTGTAAAAGCTTGGCGAATCTTGATTGCTGGGGGTTTCTTGATAAAGATGAATAAACTCGTCCTTTGATGTACCTCCACAGGAAAAAATCCATAGGGGTTAAGTCATGTGATTTAGCAAGCCATCTTGTTGATCAATTTGTCAAAATATTGAAGCCGGTGTTCTAAATAATTAGAGATATCTCGAAGGTAATGCGGCGCAGCCCCATTATGCTGGTAATAAATATTTCTTATCAAATTCAAGGGTAATTCTCCTAAATAGCCCTTAATATCATTTTGCAAAAAGTGCAGGTACCTAATTCTATTTAAATTCCCCTAAAATGTCGTATGATTCTAGTACCCACAATTCCCGCCTATACATTCACCCCAAATACCTCCTGGTGATTTCCTTCTCAAAATTAATGTACATTTTTTGAGACCAGTAGCATGCTAAACATGCAATCGTTAGTAAACCGACTTTCATCTGTAAACAGAATTCTGGGAACAATGTTTTTACTTTCTAATAACCAGTTACAGTAATGAACTCTCCTATCTGCATCAGCTTCATATAAGTACTTATGAAGTTGATATTTTTGTATGGTTTATATCTATATTTTCTCAATACTTTTCTAACAGCTTCTCGGCTAATATCAACAGTACTCTCATTTTGATGTGTACTTGCATTTCTATTAATTTCCACTGATGCTAAGATATTCACCTATGTGGCTTCGTCAATAATAAACGTATTTTCTTCGTTTTCATTTAGATGGGCCCTAAATTTTTATTCAAAAATCTTTAAATGTTTTCTGCAAGGTGGTGGTATCTTCGTTATAGTATATACTACATATTATTACAATAATAACTCGAAAAAATATCAATTATATTAGTCTATCAGCTCTTCATGTCTAAATAGAAAGAAAAGTAGGTATCCATATAATTTTAATAATCAAAAAACTACAATTTTTCGAAACATTTTCTGAAAAAATTCACTACAATCCGATAATTCCCAAAGAACTTCTCAAAATAATAACTTTAAAATTACAGCCCCCGTATAATATCAAACCACTTCAAAGACACTTTGCATACCCCGGTATAAAAATCTAATTAATTTAAATAAAATTTTTACAAGCCATTTTTCGTTTGTTCAATCTAAATATCTATTCGGTTTTACGTCTTAAATAATAAATTATCATTTATTTTTATATGCGACATTCTACAGCTCCTTGCTTAATAACAATATTTACTCTCATTCCTTCAATATATGTGTATATGTACAAATTGTTTTATATGAACTCTACAGCCCGCAGCACAGTTCAAATATATCATCAAAACTTACTTCCGTTGGTTCAGCTCGAGCCATCCACGGCACTTAGTATGACCGCAGCCCCATAATAAGTGCCCGTCTGCAGAATCATTTTACGAGGGCGAGTCGAAAAGTAGTAAATAAATTCGGACTAAATTATCAAATAAATTCTTAAGTAAATCTGACTTGAATTCCATTTAAAAGCAAAAGATTTTAAATTTTAAGACCGAAACAACCACATAACTTTCAGTTCAATTTCAATCAACTTCAGTTATTGCGCAGTTAGTGCCGCACTGAATGGGTGGGGACACATCCAACTTTAGACTGTGTCCGCACGGGATGGACGGTAGCTTTCCAGACCACAGAAAAGCAATCGTGCGAGACTCGCGGTGCACGATTAACGCAACAGTAGCGACAGTATAAAAGGCCGCGCGCGGCGAATCTCAGGCAAGTCAATTCCGGTACGCGTTCTTATGCCTATCAGTGAGTTCTTCTTTGGTAGCTCCAAGTAAAAACGACAAATCTATTCTACCCTCGCACATCTAATATAAAGTGAATTTATGAAACTATTATAATCGGCACCTTCGACAAAAACGTAAGTTTTTTAAGTTATTTTTTTATTTTTTCGAAGACAAGATGTTCATTGTTGAAAAGTTAACATTTTATAATCTACTTTGAAGTTAATTTTTCGTTAAGTCTCGTACACTGTGTTAAGTGTTTAATAATAAATATTATAATTTCGTTCTAAAACTAGTATATTATTTCATGAAGTAATTAATATACAGAGTGGTGAAAAAGTACCCTGCCCTAAACAATTAAGTGTTTTTCGAATTTTTACAAAAACCTAGTGCTCCAAGTGCATATACAGTATGAAGCCTTTGACCCTGGTGCAAAAAAATTTCGTAAATCAAACTGATACTCCTTAATCAAAAATAAGTACACGAACGCCCTCAAGGGTCTCTACCAAAGCTCTTTGATTCAAACTTTTTTAATTTTTCAAACACGAGAGCCTTGTTCGTGTTCACCTTCTAGGATACCGCTCTTCATATAACCTTTCAGGTCGATATGTATTTCTTTTTAATTTTCCATAAATAAGTAACATACCCACCTTTTCATTTTAAGTGAATACTACCATTTTGTGTTTTTTAAACTTTAGTTATATCAGTAAATAAATCACAAGTAAATTAAACGAGCACTACATACAGGCAACTGTTTGAAAAGAAATATCACTTTGTTTTGGTTCGCTTTTTAAATTTAATACATACACGGTTTTATTAAATAACTAAGAATAGCATCTACAGAAATCCAATGATTTCTAAGCAAATTCATTGCTTTGCTGGTGTAAGTAAAAAAATACGGTTACCATTATAAAAAATTTAATAAAACCCATTCTCTTTTCATATTTTTTTGAAAAATTGTATTTCAATTCAAATTGGTGATTTTTGTACGAAATAAAAATGAAGCGACAATAGAAATGAAGGTAATGAATGGTAATTTCAAGGCCTACCGAGTTGATTGATTCTTTCAAAACACAGTCTTGCAGTAGCCAACTTAGCATTTCCACTTTTTCGAATTTATGACGCCATTCTGAAAAGAAATAACGATTTGTAATACATCATTATGATGAAAATTTTATGTGAAATCTGAGTATACAAATATATATTCAGGGTGCTTCTTAAAAATCAAAAGCTGTTACTATTTCGGGTTGAACCGGAAGCGATATTTTTCACTCAATAAGTTCAAAATTGGGCTTTTTGTATCAGAAATTATTTGACAAATTCCCAAAATCAGCCCAGAAATTGGAACGGCACGAATCTCGTTGTCACGCGGTATATTGTGGTTAAAAGTAATAAATACTGAAATATAGTCCTTAACAAAAACACGGGTGCCATATCCGATCCCCTTATCATATTGTCCTTTAGTTTTATAACTGCACAAGTTGCGTCGATATCAGAAATTGATGAAATATGTAAAAATAGTATATGTTCTGTATGGTGCTTATTATAAAGACAATTTAATGACAAACTGGAACATGCGAGAATCAGCGAAGATGCCATATGTATAAATTTTAAAAAAATGTACATCGTGTCGTCACTTTCCATAGTGTACATTTCGTAAAGAGGCTGAAGAGAAGAAGGCTTATTCTTGTATTTACTTCCTGTGGAATAATACAAAAAGGAAAAATTTAAATATTCTCAACATTCAGACAGATACCCACTGATTCAGGATCAAACAGGCGATCTGTATGTATAACCGGAGAAATTTTATATGCCTTCTCGATTCTGTCAGACGTGAAATAGGTAAATTGAACTATCGAACTGATGTGCATCGAATTAAACTTGGAAGACCTTGAACCGAATTCGATTATTGAGAGATCACTTCGTAACGGGTATCGTTAGTTGGTGATCAATAATTACAACCCGGACGACTAATTTAGGACTGAGCAATTTTAATTGTAATTAAAACCAATAAAACCTAGTTCAGAAAATATCAATTCACAAGGAAATGAAAAATTTTGTAACTAATCTTGACAGGATAACCTGAACAATTAACTGAATATTATGTGAAAATAATAGACTTTTACATTTAATTATAATTACTTTAGTCGATGAATATGTTCACCACTCGTGACTACTTGTCTAGATTGACAAATTCATCTCAAAATAATAATTTGCTTGAAAATACTGTCCTCTATACAATTCTAGAAAAGTCAATGTCCACGAGTTTTATCATGTTATGGACCATCCAATCCAATTTCTGTTAAATTTATTTGATAGATAAATGTCATTGATACAATTGCATCCAAGGAAATTAGCTACTAGGAAAATTTAACTAGAACTAGACATATTGACCATATATCTGAGATAGCCTGGAGCGTATCCCGTGCAGAACGTCGACACTGCATGTGCATTCTATGATAAACGCACTTCATATAAGGAGTTCAAAAAAATATAAACATATATAGTGACAGATGATATGACTGATGGTCGAAAGATAAACGCACTTGTCTCTCATCCAAAAGTTCCGGGTTCGATTCCTGGTCGTGGCAGTGGAAAATACTGTGAGAGGAATTTTTCCACTATACATGGATATTGGGTGTGTGTCCCTTGTATCTAAATGTATAGCCCCATCCCACATAAGGCTCTTCTAGAGCCTTCCCGGATAATGGGGGTCGTAATTACCTGTGGTATTGTTTATTATTATTTATTTATTATATGAAGGTTTTAAAAAATATATATAGTAAATGCTCAAAAAGGTTCCCATATTGAGCCAAACAATGACCCAGTCTTGCATAAAAAAATTATTCCTCACATGGGAAAGCATTTAAGGCATAATAGTTTGAGCGGAATTTTGAATTTTTATGCTCAATTCCTCCAAATTTTCAGCTCTGTCTTCCTGAAAACCACAAATTTGGGATTTCATGAAACCCCATAAAATAATCACTAGGGGCTAATTCAGGCGACCTAGCTGGCCAAGCAAGGTCCCCATGTTATTTCTTTAGAAGAAATTGTAAGCATCTCCTCTACCCTTGCACAAATCATAATATCCCTTTCTTCATTGCGAACCTCGTCTGGCTTTTTGTGTTTTCCAGGGGAAGCGCATCCATGTGATTCTAAATTATTTATGATTTCAGCAAGGAATTGGCCTATCAGTGTAAAATACACAAAATAAATCCCTAACCTATCTTTGCGAGTTACCGTTAAAATACCATTTAACGATTTCAACTTTAATTTTAACTCTTTAGTTATAAATATTTAAAAAAATGTCTCTGCTTAAAAGGGCCCTAGCTAGCTAAGTATCAGGGGTATGAGGGAAAACTTGATTAATGGGATACAAACAGGATGGTCAATGAAAACTATTGAACCACAGCACTTAGGCCTCATTGGGTCCCTTGCACTTCCTCCCTGTAGGCAAACCCTCGCCTAAGCTTCCAACCAACCTAATCTTGCGAAATAGGTGGTGATGCTGTCTAGGGGCATCTCCCTTACATCAGCCAAAATAGGCCAACGTTCTCCCAAAATGGATTCTCTGATTGATGAGACGGCAGAACAGTCCTATATATCCTCCTTAATCCTATATTACAACAATGAAATATAAGACCCTGAGGCCATGGAACATAAAAACACATCAATGTCAAAAGCAAATCAAGAGGTCTTTAAAATCTACGGTATTCGAATACGCAATCCAGTCATAGAAAAATAACTAAACTAATACATTGAAAGTTTTATATATCAAAAGGTAATTTACAAATATAAACAAAATCTAGAATTTTTATAGTAACAAAAGGTAATATGGAAACATGGCAAAATCCAAAGTATACCAAAAGTCATAACTTGGTTAGATACTCCGACATTGACGTACAATTACAATTCTCAAAGTTAAAATCTCGGAAGGAAAGTTGGGCGCCACCGATGTTATTTTTTGGTAAAAAGCCGAACACAATTCAGGGAACTCAACTAGAACGTACTTACAGTTTACGTTGCACTTTGTCACTTGAGGCGATAACTTGGCACTGACGAAAATCTTCCAAATACTTACTTGAAGGGTGTATTGTTCTAAAATGTAAAAATTAACCCCTAATTCACTAAGGTTTCATGCATTAGACAAGGGTCAATGCACCAGAAAGTCTTTATTTCGCTTAGATCTAAGGTTTACACTTTGAAAATACAGTACTGTACTGTATACTGATACGCAATAAGACCGTAAATATAACAGAAATGAACATGTAAATCTCCTAATAAGTGTGACGGACTTACCGTTTACATTGGAAATACATGGCGTATTTCACTAACCAAATAAAACTTCCCTCTAAACTGGAATTTATGAAGTTAATATCGCCAGACTTGAGCACCAAAACGAATCTACAAGAAACTAACTCAACTTTACACATTACTTCACGGTACTACAACACTTGCAACACTTCTTTTTAACCATTTTTAATCTCTGGTCCGCCTTGCTGCTATCAGCGGCCCCATTCCCCCATTCTACATTGTTATTTGATGTAACAACAAGCTTGACTGATATACGGCAGATACCCAAAGAATGATCATGTACATGCATACATATTTAAATTGAAATGTCTCATGAAGTCAGGAACATATCTTAGTGATCTTGACGTGTACTGATGTAAATAACATGTTAAAATCAAGCGAAAATGTATACGCTTTTATATGATATTCCAATTTAAGCATGAGTTCCCTTTCTTTCATTATAAATAATTCAGAAACAATTATCCTTGCAATAAAAAACGTAATCCTCCTGTTGTCCTTAATTTCCTTTAATCTGTGTGAACAAAAGGAATGAGAGTTATCAGTGAACTAAATTCTATTCCAAGCAATGAAACTCTCATCCAGCTCGCAAGGATATTAATCATAAAACCCGTATGTGAATGAAAGGAGTTAATGGGTACGAAATTCTCGACAAAACAGGGCCACAAGGAAACACAAAAGCGCATAAATTCGGTCGGACGGCGTGCATGTAAACAAATTCAGTCATTGAGCTAGGTTACAAGACAAATTAAATAGATAAACGATTCGCGTCACGATATCACCCTTTCACTTGACTTTATTTTCTGGAAAATGCTTTACGAATATGAGATGAATCTTTCGTGGTCTGGTAAATGAGAGAGGTATTGTTCTGAAGCCTGTTAAATGGTTCGTGATGGAATGTCCGTGAAGCAAGGTGGTTTTGAACAATAATATAAATAGATGCGAATCAGTAAACGTTGACATAAGTAGGGTGTTCATAACGGGGTTAGTACTTCCCTCACCACTTTTTTGCGGCGTCGTAGGGGCGGAGGAGTTTTTATCAAAGAGGAGGATAATGGTAGTGGTGATAGATAATTAGAGGTTTAGAGTTAATTAGAGTGACTCGAGGCAGAGCTTATGCGTGGGGTAATTAAAGCGGTGGGATAAGGTGATTATTATTATATAATTAATATCGATATAACAGGCTATATCGCTCAATTAAATCCAGTATTATGATTATTATTATTATGACCCTATCATGTTAAGGTGAAGAAAACCGGCAGAGGCTTTCAATTAGTGGAGGAGTTTGTCGCTAAACTTCAAAGGAAGCCGCCGGGTAGCTGTCAATTAACGAAGGAGTCTTTGTCGGTATATGTCAAAGGAAGCCTCCGAATAGCTGATAATTAGAGGATGAGCCTTTGTTAGCATATGTTAAAGGAAGCCACTTAATAATTATTAATTGGGGGCGAGCGTAGGTGCGTCTTTACTATGTACGTACTTCGGTATGCGATGTAAAGCAACGACAGGCGCAGTTAGTACTTGGATGGTGACCATTCCAACGGAAACCGCGTTATCGCCTCACACATCTTCCAGCGACTTGTATATCAGTGTATGCGCGGAAGCTATACAACCTTAGGCGAGGGTTGTGTAGGAGATATACCATCCTTCGGAGGGGAAGTAAATCCGTCGGTCCCTTGTCTATTAAATGTTAGGCAAGTATAAGATCCCTACTCTTCTTAAGGGAAGAGGTTCGGCAAAATTCCTGGTTGGGGGTAGCTCGTCTACAGGCGTCAGTGTTAGGCCTCAGTAGCGGAAATAGGCCGACGTTAAATAAATGTATATAAAAAAAAAATTATTAATTGGGGTAGTTTCCATCGGTACATTTCAAAGTTAGCCGCCGGATAACTGTTAATTAGAGAAGTCTTTGTCGAAAGACATCAAAGGACTGGGGTGTCATCTTCATTATCTTGTCCCATCCGCTCGTCCCTCCGTCCATCTGTCCTTCCTTCCATCTCCAACTGCCCTGTGTTTAGGGCTACATCATGATGTTGGATATCAAATTAATTATCTCGATGTATAGAATAACAATTCATCAAAATTTTCTCCATTTTCATCGAATAAGCTAAGAGGATATGGACCCTATTCATATTCAAAGAATGTCTTTAATTGTTCATCACTCTTTTTTTAAAAGTGATATTCTTTGAAAAAGTAAGGTAGGATCTATTACTACTGATTTTCCATATAATTTCACTGATGAGTAGTGAGTACATAACACTTAATGGTGAAATTTTTCGAAAAAATTGATTTTTTTCACTTTCCTTCAAGTTTAAACATTTTTTTTTGTTCACCATTATAAAGTGCATAAAAAAACCTACATTAAAAAAAAGAACCTTATACGATGCGATGCACAAAAGTTATTGGCCAATCAATTTAAATATTCTTGAGACTTGTATTAGATATTTGGACTTGAAATTTGAACAAGTTATTGCTCACATAATACAGTATAATTTCTGACAATTTCATCGAATTTCACTGAAAACACCCGAAGTTACAACCAAAAAACCAAAATTTAACAGTTTTTCAAATTTCATATTGTAACCGATGATAGCCTATATCATAACAAACAGCCTCAATTTTTTTCGCTTTTTTGGACCTACACATACTGAGATATACTCATCATTATTTAGAATGAACGACCAAAATTGTCAACTTTTCGCAAAATAGCCGATAACTTGCGTAGCGGCGGTTGCTAGAGGTAGAAAATGTCCATTTCGTATAGTATTCGATGTAGTTAACATGTTAAACATAATTTGATATTGGAAACAATTCCTTTTTCACTAAAATTTTATGCTTGCCTGACTCCACTATAGGGTCCTAAGTCATTGACAGAAATTGTCCTGTACAATTCGACACCCTATAAATTATGATTGCAGAGAACTATGTTATGCTTCTGGTAAATGACGAAATGTTGCACTTTTGTGCATTAACTGGCAGCTTATTGATGACGTATCAATCGTTAAACTTATTTGGATTCTATTCCAACCTCCCACAGATTTCGATATAAAGTTATTTCGGGAGATATTTTTAAGTCGTTAAGGTCTCAAGATCAAATGTAATACGTCTAAAAATAAATTAAAGAAAAACGTGACTAATATAGATCTTTGAGGAACACCGGACTTCTGTAAGGAATCGACAGACCCGTAAGCATGTTGATTACTATTTTGCAGATATATTAAAACGCATTAATTAAAATTATGTTCATGAGAATGTGGCTATCTTTGAGAGTAAAATATAGAAAATTTGTCGAAGGCTTTTGAGAGTGTGAAACATCAGCTTTGAGTGATGCATACAAAGTTTGTTACTGTGGATCTGCCACTCATAAATCTGTGTTCGTTGGACGATATCATGCCGGATATTATGATCATAAATAACAGAGTGTAGGATAGTATTCAGAAATTTTTCAAAATTACAAATTATAGGATATTGACCTATAGTTGGACAAGTCGTTATCATCTTTATAGGGCAAACTAGCATTAATTTTCATTTGCCTGTAATGAAGTCTGGCTGCATTGTCATATCAGCTTTAAATTTTTTGATAGCGATTAAATTCTTTAATTACTTCTGTTAGGCAATAAGCTGGCAACAAAATGTTCAGTATAACAACTGAACATTTTGTTATTGATTCACAAATGATGTGAATGACTTGACAAAGTAATCGGCAAAACTATTGGAAACTGTTTGTGAATTTCCTATTTCGTTGTTATAATGTAAAATAAACGGTATAAGAGGAATATAATTGTGTGAACTGGAAAAAGACCAAAACTTTTTGGAGTTAATTTTAATTTGTTTCAATAGTTTTAAGATACAGCTTATATAAAATGTAAACTTCATATTTAATTTATGCGATCAGTTATTTAGATTTCTCGAATTATTAAATTGAATCCGTTCTCACATTGTTACGGGCTAACTATTCATCACATTTGGTAATAATGTGATTTTTATTAAACCAAAACTGGGCGCAGACGGGGATCACTGTATTAAGAAAAGTTGATACACAAAACAACAAGGAGCAATCATTTTGAATGACCTGAAATGGCTCTAAATATTTAAATTTGTTTCCATAATGAACATCTAATTTTTTGCTCCTCCAACTTCAAAGGAAAATATCTCGGCTTGAACGAAACATAAATATAAGGCAATTACGTGGCTCCATTTAATAAACACAAATCATAATAATCCTATGGAGTTAAGCGGAACTAATTAACTAAATTTTATAATTATCCTGCAATTTAAGGAAACATCTTTGTATAATTTATGGTATTTCCGCCGAACTCAATTATAATTAGACACAGGCACGTTTTTACAGACAATTAAGTCTTATTTTTATTAACCTGGTTTAGTTTATGAGAAACGAATTATAAAGTTCAAGTCCATGATTTATGGAATAGGGGAAGTGGGGTAATGAAACTGGTAATTTGTTCTGGGGACTTGGGGTTGGTGCAGAATTTGAAAGGTAATGAGTATAAAGTTTTTTTCGTTTATATTAAAAGAGTCGAGGTGCATGAATAAGTGTTAATTGGAGAAAATAAAGTGATTTCTATAGGATATTTTGTTTACCTACCAATTTTGAACTAAAAATATAAAATTTAATGCTGTAAAACATAGAATACTCATATAGAGTATCCATTTTTCGGGGTCGCATTGGAGACGTCTAAAACGTAAGAGAAAGAAGAATGGTTAAATTAGAAAAAAATGTTGATACAACAATTAACGTGCCTCATAAATTTAATTCTTGAAACAGGACTTTTCCTGACTTCAAATACTCAAAAATCATACCTCCCTCAAAGGAGGGCAATTACAAACCAATCTTAAATTAGAAAAAATGTTGATATAACAATTAACGTGCCTCATAAATTTAATTCTTGAAACAGGACTTTTCCTGACATATTCAAGCACTCAAAAATCATACCTCACTCAAAGGAGGCAATTACAAACCAATCTTCATCATCTCGATATTTGCGAAGATTGTTGAAAGCATATTAAAATTTAGGCTAACCAGGTACATCGAATCAAATTCTAAATAATTTTCAATTCGGTTCTCGGGCAAAACACTCGACCTCACAAGCAGCACTGAAAGTAGTGAGAGACATAGCCGAAGGCCTTGAACAGGGCAAGCATACAGCCTTAACACTGTGTGACGTCTTTAGGGTCTTCGACTGTGTCTGTCATGTTATTCTTTTACAAAAACTATATTATTACTACAGAAGAGCTTTAGCCCTCTCTCTTTTTAGTTCATACTTATCAAAGAGGGTTCAATGTGTCGGCTATAATAACATTCCTAATTTTGAGGTTGTAAAGCATGGTGTCCCTCAGGGTTCAACCTTGGGGACCACTACTGTTCATCATCTATATCAATGATATATGTAACTTCCTTTTACCTAGTAATTGTGGTCTAGTTGCAGAAGACAGAACGTTAATTTGTTAAGATAATAATTTTAATGATTTAGAAGACACATCAAAAGCTTATGAAAAGCAAGCCCAAGAGTAGTTTACAAGCAATAGACTTAAGTTAAATGAAGACAAAACTCAAAAGTTATGCCTTTCTTCTAAAAATAAATTTTGTCAATGGAGATAATGTCAGTTTACTTGGCGTCATTGATGATAGGCTGAATTGAAGTTCTCACGTAGATAAATTAAGATATAAATTATGAAATACAACCTTTTTAATTAGACAAATGAAAGACATACTTAATTTATTGAAAGAAGAGCAAAACGTAAGGGGAAACAAAATCGTAAAAACTAATAGCATTTTCATGGTATTGAGATAAATACATAAATCAAAAGATTGTCTAAAATAAGGATCTTAGTATAAGACCAAAATATAACGTAAAAGTTGACCCAATGATATAATTATAATGATAAACTTCCCCCCATACAAAAACCCCATTGCTGCAACTTAGAGTAAATGTTCGATATGGTCTCCACCTACTTCTATCCCTTTTCTAATTCTACTCATAAAAGATTTTCTTGTATTGAAAACTACATTTTGTCCTCTAATAAAAGTCGCTGTCGATCCATCTGTGTGGGAAAATCTCATCAAGATAATTACTGACTTCAATGTAGAAATGACGGGGAGCTCCATCTTGCATTCTATTCCGTATGTCTAGCATGAAGGCTTGTAATATATCAACAAGAGTATTTTGAGGAAAAAACAGATGGCTGTTCATTTAAATTTGGATGAAGGGTAAATGGTCCCAATAATTGATCACCGATGATACCACACCAAACGTTAATCTTAAATTCTTGCTGAAAATGCCTTTCTTTAACGGCATGAGGATTGTCTACTTCCCAGTAATGGGTATTTCTCCAGTAAAAAACGCCTCGGCGAGTAACAGTTGCTTCGTCGGTAAATAAAGTTTTTATTTAGAATAAATTGACAAAATTGTAGCCTTTGTGGAAGATCCCTTCGAAGTAAGTTTTGTACAGGAGTGAGATATGGGTAGAAGTGTTCTTTACATAAGACTCTTAGGGCAGATTGTTTACTCACCTCTGTTGCCGCTACTAAACGACTTGAGCTGACTCGAGGATCTTCATCCACACGAAATAAAATTTCTAGTTCTTGATCTGGAGTAATTAGTTTCTGTCGTCCAACATCGTTTCTACGGTGAAATGAACCCGTTTCTCCCAAACGACGAAACAGATCTTTGAAAATCTTATGGTCTAGCTGTATTCTATTTGAATATTGCAATGAATATCTTCTCGCTGCAGCACGTCCACTAAAATTATTTTGTACGTAAACACATATCATATCCTTCATTTCCCTATTTGAAAAATTATTATGTCTAGGCATTGTAAATAAAGAAGTTAAAGAAATTAACTCGAGGAACACAAGAACAAAAGAAAATGATTAAATGACGTAAATAACAGAACTAAAACGTAACCAAAGCACACTTTTCAATAAATACACTTTATTTCATTAAATTTGAATTTGCTTTTCAAAAAATTATTGTAATATTTAACGGCACTTTTCTCGAAAACGGTTGGAGTTATCGAGTTCTACCAAGTGTACCTTTTATGAGAGGAAATGACGCCCTCATCTGATTTTCTGCTTAGAAGTACTGTTACATGGCCTATGTCCATTTAACAGTTTTATTTAAAAACTAGTGTTTTGTGGATAGTTAGCACGACCTGTATATTTTTTGGATTCAGTTTTTGCAGGTGAAACTGTTTTCAACTAACAGAATTTTACATGTATAACTGCTAAACCATTTCACACTGTTTATGTACTTAGTTTTATATCTTAGGAACTGTCATACTCTAACACTATTATGTATCTCATATCCGTTGTAATACAGCATTGTTATCCCAGGAAACAATTTGTCTACAAAATGTAGTTACATCAGATATCTATTTTTCAATTCTTATATTTTTGTTTACTATGGAGTACATATGGTTATTTTCCTTACCTTCTCTCATTCTATGTATAGTAAATCCTATAACATGTAATATGTTACTGATTTATCAATAATATCAAATCAATACGTTTTACTACTTATTTACATCTGTTAATATTTGTTGTTATGTATAAAATAGAAATTGCAAAGGCAAATCAGCTGGCATGGAAAATAAACTATTATTATAGATTTCTTTTATCGATTATATGCCACTACTTTAGTTGAGTATGGGAATCTACAAGGCAAGTTGGTGCGCTTAACGCAACCACTGACAGATGGCCATACTGGTACTATTTTTATATTTTATAGCTTTCAATTTCAATAGGGAATTAGATTTCTCACATTTTTTTGGTGGCGTTGTTTTCCAGTAAACAGGACGAAAAAAAAGTTTACCTTATCAGTAAAACTCACCAGGAAGTCATTTGCTTGCAGCCTTTGTACTGATTCAAACATTATAATTTTTAACTGTGGACTTCAGTAATTGATATTACAATTTTTATATCCCAGTTACAAAGTGTTGAACATACAGGTAATTTCATTTCATTATACTCATTAAAATATTTTAATTAATCTTCAAATTTTGCCTTTGATATAATTTCAATTATTTTTAAAATAAATTTTGAATTCAAAGTCAATTCTTTTTAATTTAATAAGTAGTTAAAATGCTATATGTACCACATGGTTGTAAAAATATTTTTCTCTTTCCTTTTCATTTTTTTGGCAATTTATAGTCTAAGAAATCAGCTTACTCGTGCATAGCTAATAATAACTCGTGCATAGCTAATAATAACTATTGCATAGCTAAAACTTACTTTTGTACTGCTAATCAGCTTACTTTTGTATAGCTTAAATTAATTTCCTGCAGCTTTTGTACAGCTAGCTTAATATTTCGTGCAGCTAATTTAAATATATTTGGTACAGCTAACTAGCTTATATTTGCACAGCTAACCTTGCTTAAATCTTGCATAAATTTTGAATGTGCTTATATTTGGTTAAATTTCCTACAATTTTCACCCCATTCATTGAGAGACGTAAATTGCCAAGGAAAATTTAGAATTCTTGCAATAAGAGAAAATTGTGGGCCTGGATTGCTGCCCCAGAACCAGCCACCTGAACCATAAACCACCTAGGATACTGGTATCAATTTGTCTTTTATATATATATATATTTTTTTTACATTTCAATTTGTCTCAAAACCGATTTGTCTAATTTTCTTTCATGTAATATATTTTGTCATTCATTTTAAACTATCTTTTTATTTCTCTTACCAACAATTTCAGTCTGATCTATAGCAGACTGGTTATTCGAGAAAAAGAGACAATTTTGCTTATTTTACTATAGATGGTGTCCAATTTAACATCAATTTTTCTTTGTCTCCTTTTCTCGAAATAAACAGAAATCTGTCGCTTATGCTGTACATGTCAGAAAGGGTAAGTTTCTCCACTCTTACGAATGCTCTGGACCCACGGCTCTCTGCTCCGGCTTAAACCAGCTAGTCGTCCGCACATGTTGCCTCAATTCTTTCTCAAAAATAAATAATAAGAGAAAGGAGGTAACAGTACCACAACGTCCTGCGGCGCCCTCTATGATCTAACGTGATGTAATACATAAATTATTGTTTCTTAGAATAAAACAAGCTCCTCTAGCAAATTTGGCGATGATCAGTCAAGAGGCTGTTGAGTTATTGCAAAAAAACGAACAAAATATTTGAATTTTGACACCCTGTATCTTTTTCCACAGCAACATTTTACTAAAGCATATTTGGTTACGTCGTCATATTTCGGCCCAAAGAACTTATCCCTGAACTATGATCTATTATTAATGGTCCACCCTGTACAATCTATTAAAGAAATCTTTAATCAATAATATTAAATTGTATATGTAACCTAATAAGTACGAACTGTTCAAATAAAGCAAATTATTTTCACACTGTACTGTGATGATCCAGTAAATATATAACATTATATAAGATACGCTATATAACCGGTGTACCTGTAAGGAGTTTTAGAGGTAAGAAAAATAACTACATATGTGGTACAGAGCAGACAAAGTAAACAGATTAAATTTAAATGAATTTAAATGTTTTGTAGGCTTGGTAGAGAGAATTGGTGATCTGTGATCTAATATTATAACAGAAGTACGTAATTTAGTGTTAAAAAACATGACTGAGTTCCTAAGATACAAAAATAACTATTAGAATAATGTGAAGAAATATAGCAGTTATAAAAAGAAAATTCTGTTAGTTTGAAGTAGTCTCACTTACAAAAACTATATCAAAATCCTATACAGATCATGCTAAATATAAATATCAGTTATTTTCATAAAGTTGGTAAATGGACATAAGCCATGTAACAAAATGTTTTTATATTTATTCATAAGTCAGCGTATACTCACCATTTTACTTACAATTAACTAGTCATATTCCAAATCCATTAAACAGGATATAATGCGTGACCTCACACCGATTCACAACGATAATTTCCAATGAAAATAGAAATTGAACCTATTCATATAATAATAGTAGTAACGCATGCAAACTATCAAGATCGTCGATATCATGCAAGTGGGACACAAACTTCGTGCTGCAATTGCATGAGCAAGTCATAAAATATACTCTATATTATTAACATAGAAGTAGAAAATTATATATAAAGAGTATGACAGAAAAATTACATATTTTTTACAGCGATATAATGTTTGAAGTCAACGCTGAATTATTAAATTATGTAGCATAGAAAGCGTAACACTTTGTAATTCTTAACATTTTTTTTCTAAGACAGTGCATAAAATGCTATTATATGAACTATTGTAGGCGTAAAATCAATTATTGTGCCTAATAGTTAGTAAGAAATTCTTTTGGACAACAAATGTCACAATGCGTTGATTAAAAACGTCACCATTTATTTTTCCTATGAACAAAAAAGATACCTGCTGTTGGATATAAGTTCTGAAAATGTTAGACATTGAAAATTCCAATCTACGCAACTCCGTTTCGTTCACTGCTGGTCTGCAAATTTCCGATGGTAAAGAAATTACAATCAATGTTTATAACAAAAAAAAATAAATTAAATGTATGTACGTATGTTGTTAAATATAAATAAATGCAAGGATATCGTAAATACAATAAATAATAATTGCAAAATATACTAATAGAATAATTATAAATATTCAAAAGAATAGTTATAATACGCACTTGGTTTATTGTTTCATTAGTTTTTTCCCAGAATTTCTCTGACATATGTTTCGGCCTTGCGACCATTATCAAAGAGTCTTAAAAACTGACCTGAAAGTGGTGGTTCACAGTATATATCTTATAAATCCTCACCCACCTAGAGGGGGTTAATAACTTGATTTGCTATTTCTTAAAATTTAACAATACAGGCCGGAACTACGAACTTAATTTTATTACTGTGTCTAGTACAGGATTGTTTATAAATTCTGTTTGTGTATTTGTCACGTTTTTATGGTTTCTTAGGGCCTTCTTAATTTCTAAAATTTCAAGCATGTCTAGGATTTTACCTTTGTTAGCGTTATGCAAAAGTTTAACACTACTACCGTTAAAAACGTGATTTTGCTCAATACAATGTTCGGCGAAACCAGTTGATTTTTTATTATATAAAATAGACTGTTTGTGTTCTCTTAACCTCACATCTATGCTACGGCCACTCTGACCTATATATATGGCATCACAGTCATCACACTTTATTTCATATACCCCCGATTTTTTAATGTCTTCTGTCTTTTCTTTATTATTAACCAACAAGCGACCTAAATTCTTTCTATTCGTTGATATTGTATTAATACCTAATTTATTTAATCTATTGCATACTGAGTTGCTAACTTTATTTACATAATTTATACTATGCCACTTTTTGTTTTCTCTATTTGGTACGTTATAAAAATGTTTTTGTAATAAGTTTCTCTGTTTATTTTTTATTAATTTGCCAATAAGTGACTCATTATAGCCATTGTTTTTTGCTAGAGTTTTAAGAATTCTAACTTCTTTTTCAAAGTTAACCCTATTTAAGTGTAAAGATAGGGTTTAGGGAGTTAATAAAATAGATGAAATGAAATGAATTAACTCCCTAAACAACAAAATTCAGTTTACAGTTGAAATGGAAAAAGAACGGTCAATAAACTTTTTAGATATTACGCTGACACGTAAAGAACATGGGCTAGAACTTGATATTTACAGAAAGCCAACTTTTACTGACACTCTTACACATGCAAATTGTAATCAATCTTGGAAGATAAAAATGTCACCGTTTCATAGCTATGTACACAGACTATTATCTTTAAACTTAAATAGGGTTAACTTTGAAAAACAAGTTAGAATTCTTAAAACTCTAGCAAAAAACAATGGCTATAATGAGTCACTTATTGACAAATTAATAAAAAATAAACAGAGAAACTTATTACAAAAACATTTTTATAACGTACCAAATAGAGAAAACAAAAAGTGGCATAGTATAAATTATGTAAATAAGGTTAGCAACTCAGTATGTAATGGATTAAATAAATTAGGTATTAATACAATATCAACGAATAGAAAGAATTTAAGTCGCTTGTTGGTTAATAATAAAGAAAAGACAGAAGACATAAAAAAATCGGGGGTATATGAAATAAAGTGTGATGACTGTGATGCCATATATATAGGTCAGAGTGGCCGTAGCATAGATGTGAGGTTAAGAGAACACAAACAGTCTATTTTATATAATAAAAAATCAACTGGTTTCGCCGAACATTGTATTGAGCAAAATCACGTTTTTAACGGTAGTAGTGTTAAACTTTTGCATAACGCTAACAAAGGTAAAATCCTAGACATGCTTGAAATTTTAGAAATTAAGAAGGCCCTAAGAAACCATAAAAACGTGACAAATACACAAACAGAATTTATAAACAATCCTGTACTAGACACAGTAATAAAATTAAGTTCGTAGTTCCGGCCTGTATTGTTAAATTTTAAGAAATAGCAAATCAAGTTATTATCCCCCTCTAGGTGGGTGAGGATTTATAAGATATATACTGTGAACCACCACTTTCAGGTCAGTTTTTAAGACTCTTTGATAATGGTCGCAAGGCCGAAACATATGTCAGAGAAATTCTGGGAAAAAACTAATGAAACAATAAACCAAGTGCGTATTATAACTATTCTTTTGAATATTTATAATTATTCTATTGAATATGTTTCATCAAGAACCTACCGCAGACTCCATCCAATTAAATATACTAAATACAAAATATAATAAGTATAGAATACAGATAATATAATAAGTATAGAATATAGATAATAACAAAGTATAGTAAATCGTTACCAATCACAACAAAAAAAAATACATTAGGAAAAGAACATTAAGTTAGATACAGTTTTTTAAATTTCCTTTCACATAATTTTAAATTTGAAGCAGATTTAACTTCATGTGGTAGATTATTAAATATTCTCAGTCCATCTTCTAACAAAGTTTTTTATAAATTACTTGTTCTTACAAAACCATTGTTAAAATTATCTTTAGTCCTTATATTATATAAATGGACCTCTGTGACCTTGCAGATATTGTGGCAATAGTTTATTTTTAATTTTTTAAATAAGAACTAAATTTGACTTTTTAATAATGTCTTCTATCGATAGTCATTATAATTCAACCCTCATACTATCTATTGGTGCGTATTTACTGCATTCAAGAATTATTCTCATAGATTTGTTTTGTATAATTTGCATTTGATTTCTTGAATATTTATTACAAGATATCAAGAGTCAGGCGCAACAGGCAATATAAGAATGAATTATGTTATTATATACTAATAACTTACACCACTGACAGGTTATCTGACGTTCAATAGAAAAATCCCGTTTTTTTATAAAAAAAAAAAATTGCACACAAAGTCAACATGTTTGCAGAAAGTTAATTGTTGATCTGATATTAAGGTTACTGTTTAAGTATTTATGGCCATTTTATTTTGAACCTAGAATCATACAATTAGTTTTATGTGCATTTAACTTTAACTTGTTACTACATAAACATTTATATAACGTGTTAAGCTTGTTTTTCCTGAGACAGATAATAAGGTGTTAGCGAATAAATTTAAAAAATTATCCTTATTTAGCATTTTGCTTAAGTCAGTTACATAAATTATAAACAGCGAGGGCCCAAGGACACTACTATGTGGAACCCCAATATCGCTCTTAATTTTTCGGATTTATCTCTGTTCATTTTAGTGTTACTATGTTATCTGTTGCTTAAGTAGTTGTTTATCCATTTTAGTACCGTAGCTTTAATTCAATATAAGCTAAGTTTCATCAAAAGTCTTCGGCGGTCAGTCATCTCAAAGGCACGCTGAAGGTCAATAAAAACACTTACTACCACCATTCCGCCATTTATATCTGTCTTCCACTTGACACACAAATTGTACAATAGATTCACATGATCGTTTCTCCCGAAAACCTGACTGGCCACTGTAAATCAACTGATTATTTTCTAAGTATTCACGGAGTTGTTCAGAAACCACAATTTTAGGAATTTTGTCCACAACTGGGAGCAAATTAATTGGTTTATATCAGCTGGTTAAGACGGACATCCAACTTTGGTTACTGGAGTTATCATCACACCAATATTCAGTTCTGCGGGAGTTACGCCCATATTAACTAGGTATAGTAGAGAATATCCCACTACATTAAAATATCCTTCAGTAATTTTATTGTTATATCTTTAACACAAGCCGACTTATTTTTAAAACCCATGATAAGTTTACGAAGTTTGTTCAAGGAAATTGCTTTAATTTCCAGTTACTCTCTATCATTTTGTACCTGAATAATATCTTTCATATTATCATTTCAATGCTGTCTGCTATGTTTTTCTGCATAAAACGCATTAAAATTGTCCACTAATATAACCTTATCATTTCCAAAAACTACGTTTCCCATGTTCGTTCTGCCCCCCTTTGTATTGGCTACTAATTATTTCAAAGTTTTCCACATTTTTTAACTGTCCGCCTTATGTCGGTCGATATTTTGCTTGATAAACTTTTCCTTTTCCTATCTTATCGTGCATTCAACTTTGCTTCTCTTTATAATCCGTCCAATCAGTCAGTAATATGAAGAGTACGAATTTTTATCCCTTTCTTTCTGCGCTAACCGTACTTAATTATTTATCCAAGGGATTTTATTTATACCATTTTAGTTGTGGGTGCAATTTTATTCAAAGGGGCTGTAATATTATTGATAAAGTCCTTATACAAAAGTACGGATCCACTGATGCATAGTTCTATGATTTTTTTCCAAGAAATCGCTTTTGATTTTTTCCATATTTGCTTTATTTAGGTTTCGCGTCTATTTAAATAAAGGTTTTACATTTTTCTCGAATACATTCAATAAGATTTGTGTAGTCTCTCGGTAATTGTTACAATAAATAATTATTTGCATAGATATGGTCAACTAGTGAACTTGATATGTCTCTACATGTGTGTATTCTGTGATAGCTTGCTTAAAGCCAGCAGCTTGAGAGATATTTAGAACGCTCAGCCCTGATTCAAGACATGTGGACGTACTGTTATAGGAACTGTCCGGATATCTAGCTGCAAATAAACAGTTCGGGCTGAAATGAAGCTGCACTGATTCAAAGCAAGAGTCCCTTTTAATTAAGAACTTATTTAACCTTTAGCAGGGCCCTGGTCTATAGAAAGGAGTTATAAATAATTCCTTCAGTAGGCAGTAACCCAACAGGCCCTATTTATTTTCGTTCAGTACGGCGCGGTTTGAACTACGTTCCTTGTGATATTAAATAAAATTTTAAATTAGTATTTTTCTTGTGGATATTCTCTAATAGCATAATAAGTGAATTGATATTAATCTCAAAACGAATTTATGTAAATCGGAAATCGAAAAATAATAAATTATTAACATTCAAGTAAAGTTTCCCTATTTGGTACAATAAGTAGGAAAGTTGAATTATTTCGGCACGTCTTACCGATTCTAATCGTAAATCAAAAGTGATTTTTTCCAGTAGGCAGATTTAGGTTCAAATCTGCAGATACGCGGTTGCAACCCCTCCACTACATTAATCAAGCTAAATGCACTGTTAATGTTTGTTTGTTTAAATGCTTATTAACCGTTTACTCTTATGTCTAGGAGATATAGGGTTGTCTGAGTAAGGGGACGGGTCCGTACTGTTTATACTGGGATTCGAACCACTTCTTGAGGATAATTTATATTTGAAAATTACTTTGCAATAGTTCGGGCTCGAACCCACCTCGCTAGATATGTACTGAGATCGTCGCGCCACCCTACTGAGCTACCATCCTCTATCGCGGAGCTTAGCTCTACTAGCGATTTCATTTGTTTATAACGTTATGCAAAATCATATATAAACATACAACCGTCGCAGTTTTCAATAATTGGAATGAATTCAAAAGAAACAAGTTACTCTAGAACTCAAAAAGACTGATTTAAATTGGCCACGATATAATATTAATTACTATAAATTAAAGTCAATTATTTAGGTGAATTAAAAAAATAAACAAATTGATAATGAAATATTAAAACAAAATTGGAATATTTCGCAAAAGTATCAATGAAATAGCTTCATTATATCCACCATCCATTAATCCACTTTGGTTCAGGAGAGGATTTTGATGGAATTGTGGTAACTGAAACGTCGCTTTCTGATGATGTGGACTCCCAAGTAATATCAATACCTGGATATAGGTTCTTCCGTAAAGATAGAGGAGGCAGAGGTGATGGTATCGGTGTGTATGTTAAATCCTCATAATAATTGTCAGGAGTTGCACTTTGATTTTTTTATTAGCGAACAACTTGAATACCTATTTATACAAATTAAATTCCGATCTTTTACATTATAGTAATTGGATCATTCTATAGACCCCCCAATACAAACATCAGTTCTTTTATAAACGATTTTGATAATATTCTGTCTACGGTATGTCGTACAGCCGATGAAGTTATTTGTGAAGGTGATATTAATGTTAATTTTTTTAATTTATCTAATCCTGTGGAACATTGCTTTCAATCGTATAACTTTACTAAACTTATTAATGAGCCTACTAAAATCATTAACCACTCCAGCACGCTGCTCGACCCTAATCTTGTTAACTCGTTTGGCACAATTTCTACTGATGGAATATCTGATCATTTAATGGTTTTTCATGATTTAAAAATTAGTGTAAGTAAAATGGAATCCAAGTTTGTGACTTTCTGTAGTTATCAGAACATCAATGTAAATAATTTTTTAGTCGATTTACATACCTCCCATGGTACAATATAATTCTGCAAAATAACATTGTCGATAAAATTACCTTATTTAATGAATTGATTATTTCACTTTTTGATAAACACGCTCCCATCAGGCAAGTTAGAGTTACTAAACCTAAGACCCTTGGCTTACTCGAAATTTAAAGTTAATTATGAGGGGAGACAAAGCTCCTCAGAAGTACAAGCGTGCACTATCCGATACTGATAGACTACATTATAAAAATTTACGTAACTAAAGTGTATCCATGGCAAAATTGCCTAAAAATAGTAATCCTATTTTTTTTTCATACCTTACAATTATTAGTATTTTGCCAGCTTTATCTAAAGTCTTTGAAAAGATTTTATATGATCCAATTTATCATTATTTTATTTCTCATAATTTACTGCCTGATACCCAGTGTGGATTTAGAAAAGGATATAGCACTGCTACAGCCTTGGCTACTGTTACTGATGACTTGATTAGGGCTCATGATAAGGGAATGGTCAGCGTGTTGGTGTAGTAAGATTTTTCGAACGATTAACCATAGTCTAATTTGTTCTAAACTTCAATATTTTGGGTTTGATAATTTTTCAGTTTCACTTATTAATTCGTATTTGCAGGGGAGAAAGCAGAAAATTTCTATTGACAATGTTTATTCTTCTGAGATTGATATACTTTCAGGTACCGCAGGGATCAATTTTAGGTCCTCTACTTTTTATTATTTATACTTCGAATATTTTAAACTCTGCAAGATCGTGTAAAATCCAAGCATACGCTGACGATACTTAGGTATGCTTGCATTTTGATGCAAATGATTATCATCGTCAATTCGGAACTGCTAACCGTTAAGCAACTGTCTGAGGAACATGATTTAAAGCTGAATTCAAGGAAATCTAACGTAATTATATTTGTTAGTAGAAACAAAAAAATATTCTTATAAGAGAATATAAAAATTAAAATTGATGGTGCTTCCTTGCCTTTTATTGATCATGCAAAAAATTTGGGAGTAATCATTGACTCTGATTTACGTTTTAAAGAGCATGTAAAAAATTACTCCAAAGGTCTTATACATCCTGGAAATTAATTTACCCAGACGTGACATTCTAAATTTCAAACTAAAAAAAATGCTCTGTGAATCACTTGTTCTCTCCAACTTCAACTATTGTGACTTTATTTATGGGCCATGTCTTGTCATGGGTAAATATCGTATACAACAAGTTCAGAATACCTGTTGCCGACTTATCTAGGGAATCAGAAAGTTTGTACATATTTCACATAAAACAAAGGAGAACAAGTGGTTGAACATGAACAATCGTAGAACACATCACCTGGGGAATTTTGTTCACAAAATTGTAGACCTACACACTTCCTCGTCTCTTTTAAAAAAGAAATTCGCAGCCCGTTCAAATGTACATTCTCGTAACATTCGGAATAAAAATAAATTTACGATGCTACATCATCAGACAGCCTTGTTTAGAAAAAGTTTTAAATACAATGCTATCTAACTATATAATTTTCTTCCTGAGGAATTTAAAATTTTCAATATTAATAAATTTAAATATAAATTTAAAACTCATGTATTCAGTATGCAAATCTAATCTATTACCTTTACTACCTGTTTGTACATTCTGTGCCCAACCGTCTTTGTATTTAACTGTTCTAGAAGAGTTGTATGTAAGTAATAAACTAGCTTTGTTATGTAGAGTGACGCTTAAATTCTTTATTTTTTTCTCAATTTGTGGAGAAATGTCACCGTCTTGTGGTTGAGTAGGAGTAGCTTACTGCTAGACTTCGCCATACTTCGGTTGCATTTTTTTCTTCGTACGTAATGTTTGATTGTGTTCAAGATATTTTTTTGCCGCAATAAAGCCGATTTATTATTATTATTATTATATTTGGAACACGTTTAAACATATTTCTTCAGCGGGTTATAAGCTAGTACAAAAGTAAAACGTTCGTTTCAACTCGGGAGCCAAATGAATACAACAAAAAATAAGTTTTAGAATAATTAGTTTTTTTTACTTTTGTACTTTTGTACATTGTAAGTAATACGAATATTACTTACAATGTCCGCTTGGGTCAAGGAACTTTCGCAGCCATTACTGTTTCATTGTTACTCTGTTCAAAGAAGGTGGAATAATTTATATTTCATGTTGTATGGTTGTTGCCTGATACTCTTTATTATTGTTTATAAAATTTACGTCCTAAACTTCCATCTATTCAAGCACATCTTGCCGTTGTTCATTTTGATGTAGCTCAACTTCGAGGAAATCATCCTGTGGTACAGCGGTATCTATAGAATTCAAATTATTATCAATTGACAAATAACAGATATCTGATGATACATTAGTCCCACCAATAAATGGGAAACTTTAGTCTAATTGTATCGGAATAATTTTCTTACTGATGGTCTTTGTTTTGGAAAATATGCGGTTTAAGCCGATTCCCCAAAGAATGATAATGGAAAAGGTATTAAAAAAGACTAATGTGAAGAATCCTTTTCAGTGACAGATCACAGCTTTGAATTAATTAATCTTAAATTATATTATATACTAAAAATTAATTAAATAGTTTTTAAGAATAACGATTAAAGTGTCTGTATATTCTAAAAATTCGTCTTTATATGGCAATTTCTTTTATATGAAAAACGTCATGTATAAGAAATGGTTTCTAAAAAAACTAAAACTATAAGTTCTGTAAAATCAAATTAAAGTATACAAATATTAAGCGCTGTCTTTTTATACCGATGAAAATGTCAAGTGCCTCCTCTCCTCATTCACTTGTTACATTTTCAATATCGTCCTTGTAGTTATGCTAAATTAATCTTTTATACTAGATGATCATCAACAATCAAATGGAAACAATGTATCACTTAATACTAACTTAATTCTCTTGAAAGAAGAATAAAAACTAAAAGTTCTTGTTTCCTCGAACAATATAAAACTTTCTATCGTTGATGTTTTCTAACATAAGACAAATCTGGAAAGTTGTGCAAATTAAATCCTATTATTTTAGAATTAAGGATAATTCCTACTTTTGTTTTTAATACTTTTTCCAATAAATTACGCGGGAAAGGATTGAAATGAAAGAGTATAAGCCTATTCAAATTATAATTCTGGTGTTAATTGCGCTTCGGTGAATATTTAATTTTAATACTTACCGGAGACGGAGTTATTTAAGACATAAACTGAAACACAATATACTCTCGTAAAAGCGAAAACAAAGAGTTTATTGCAGTAAATGAGAATTTGTCTAACATTATAAACACAGATAGAATGAAATTATATATTTTTCTGATTTTCTCCAAAGTAACAATTTTAAGATACTTTTAATTTATTTAGTGTTTATAAGTGTTTTAATATGTTCAATAAAACGATATTAGTATTAAAGTTACCTTAAGATAAACTAAAAGTTCTTAAAGACCACTTATTCTTACGCAAAGAATTCTACTCCTTAAATCAAAATAAAATAATCTATTTGCCCTTAATGCCCCATTGATCTTATACTGGTTTTATAATACTCTTGACATTGGCTATTTTAGAACAATTTGTTTTTTTAAAGGATTAGATAGCAAGTTGGTTTTAAAACAATCCATTTTGGAACAAATAGTTTTAATGTAGTTTTATGGAGTACCCTTGATGTACTCATTAAAACCCATTAAGAAAACTATTTTATCTTAAGCCTATATGCTCAATAAAATTCCACATTAAATCCAAAAATATAATTTTTACATTTTAAAGACTACATTAAGAATGTTTTAAAGCTCAAAGGTTTTAATTTAGTCAATTTGGTTAAAAGAAATGCCTGTTGGATTTTTGACTACTTTATTAAAACTAATTCTACCCACTCCACATTCGGAGAAAACGCCATCTTCTCAATATACACATGGCACAATTTGTAAGGTTAGGATTTCATTCGCGCGCCAAACCACTTTAAATCAATAAGGCCACGAGTTTGAACATACTAATAAAGCAACTCAGTTTTAAAATGAGAGTAAATAGACCGTTACGAGAGTAATTGTAATTAAAGTGGTAAATAACACGATGTTTTAAGTCTTGTAAGATTTAAAATGTTCTATAAACTTGCAATCAGTTTTAATCAAGATCGCGCCATGTTTTGTATAAAATACAGACTCCGCCGTGATGGACATTTTCAATAGCCAGAGAAAAATATATTATTATTAAAATATATGCGCCTTACATAACTGAAGAACGGTGTGTCCAAACATGCAATTTAATTTAAAAAAATGCATTTAGATGTTTAGATGCAAAATAAAATTTGACGATATTTTTCAAATATTTTTTAAATAATAGAGAAAAACATTAAATTGATGGCGCTCGAGTTATGTAGAAGTATTTTATTATATTTCGTCAGAAAAATGCCATCCGTTGTTAAATTCTTTACCAGAATAGTTTGCATTTGAATATTATTTATGATCTGCTTTATATAGGTATTACCACTCCGCCATTATGTAGAAACTTGTCTTTTAACTACTTCACACAAAAGTTGTCCGACTTTAGTAAACAAAATAAAACCCTTTTAGAATTAATTATAATGATTCTTAAGGTAGTTTAGTCTGCTGCAAGTATATTTTACATGCAAAACGTCAGTTAATAAGTTTTAATACATAAATTTAAAGATGCCTTGAAGAACTTTTTAAGAATATAAAATTAAAACTAAATGGTTTTAATATAGTTTTAAAATTTAGGATGGGCCCTTTTTGGCTAGAAGCTGCTTTATGGTGGTCCTAAGGCTGTCTTGATGATTATTTGGTTTTATTCGAAGTTATATTGTATAGTTTTAAACCGACCTTGGTAGGGGCGAGCGTAGGTGCGTCTTTACTATGTACATACTTCGGTATGCGATGTAAAGCAACGACAGGCGCGGTTAGTACTCGGATTGGTGACCATTCCAACGGAAACCGCGTTCTCGCCTCACACATCTTCCAGCGGCTTGTATATCAGTGTATGCGCGGAAGCTATACAACCTTAGGCGAGGGTTGTATAGGAGATATACCATCCTTCGGAGGGGATGTAAAACCGTCGGTCCCTTGTCTATTAAATGTTAGGCAAGTAAAAGATCCCTACTCTTCTTAAGGGAAGAGATTCGGCAAAATTCCTGGTTGGGGGTAGCTCGTCTACAGGCGTCGGTGTTAGGCCTCAGTAGCGGAAATAGGCCGACGTTAAATAAATGTATAAAAAAAAAAACCGACCTTGGAAATAGCAATAAGAGCATTAGTGTTACTTGGGCTTCTACCTATATCTTTCTTATTTTTCAGCAAATCTTTAAACAGTTTTATACACTATATTACTTTTTTTATTGAGGGTAGAAGAAAATAAAAATGGACATTCGAATTGAACGTTTCCCTGAGAAAACGTATTAAAAAAAAAGCTTTATAGGAAGTTTTCTTACTATTTTTACACGTAGAATCAGTATTTAAAATAGAATGCGGGTATTTTGTGACACTATAAATATGACAAAATGTATTCATTCTGTTGAGAAAAGATAGGGATATTTCAATATCTTGAAATATAATTATTACACGCAATATCACAAAATATACATTTATTGATAAGTTATTGATACAAATGAAAGTAAACTGATCAGTCTGCTCCTAGTACGTTGTCCTAGCTGATCTTGTCTTCTACTATACTGATTTATCACATTACAATAGAACCTTATTTACATACCCTAATGTAATGTAGTATTTCTGGTAAAATTACTGAGAACGTCCCAAAGTATTATTATATTTTATATTATTTTCTTATATACTATCTGTACTTTGTATTTAAAAATATATTAAATGATAATACATCGGCTTTAGTGTGGCAAGAAAATCATGACATAATCAAGCATAACATAAAGACAAAAACAATACTAATTGTAAATGGAAGAATGCAACCGAAGTATGGCGAAGCCTAGCCATTAGCTACTCATACTAAACCAAAAGACAGCGCTGTTCCTCCATAAATTAAAAAAAATAAGAATTTAAACGTCGCTCTACATAAAAACGTGTTTGTCACTTACCTACCGCTTTTCAAAAAGCAATTGCGGCAATTACAAAGAAGAAAGTTTTTTTCGATTCACCCTAATATATACTTTTTTAAAGTGATTTCCTCAATAGGCCTGATCCACTTTTTGTTTATTTGATTAACTTCTAACTCTTATTCTCTACTGCCAATGCATTAAATTAATCTGAATTTTTTTGAAGTTGGTGGTTCAAAACGTTCCCTTGCTTTAATAAAACTGCGAGTGTCGATTTCATTTTTGTCTGCATCGTCTTCGTCAAATTCAGCCTCCTCGTATTTATCCTGTTCCAAAAAAGCTAATACCTTATATCCGGTTTCTTCGGCTTGATCTAAGTCGTCTACATATGTTCGACATTTGTACATGTTTGTCCTTGACATTCAGAACAAATAACGGAATATCTTAGTCCAGTTTTGGAGCAGCTTCGTTTTCGGTAGTAATAGGAAACAGACCATTTTTTTTCATCCATCCCTATCTTGTGGACTTTTGGTATTGCCGTACCACTGCTCAATTTGACAGTATGTTCTAAAAGACTGTTGGCGGTTGGCGGATGAATTCTCCTGTGGATATTCATAATCTTGCGGGTACCTCTATCCAATTGACGCAGCTGATCTACCGTCCATTTCACTACTCCAAGGGAGTAGAGCAGAACTGGAACGGCAAGCATGTTAGGAGACATCTTGCTTTTCCCCGACGACCAAATCTTTTGGAGTAGGTGGCGTGGAAATGAGGGCATAATGATAGTAGTCACCACCGATAGACATTTGTAATTTTAAAATGGATAATGAATATATTTACTTAAATTTCAAAAGTGACAATTAAACGTAAGAGCAAGTAGAAAGCGTGGAAGTATATAGGAAAGTGTCCATTTTGTGATACGCACCTATAACTCCAAGAATATTAATACTACGTAAAAATATGTCTGAACCATTTTGATAAAGAATTTACTTATCTTTAACTTTAAAATTAGTATGTCTAAAAGAGACCTGGTTCCAACAGTAAAATCTTTTGTCCTATTTAAAACGGTTTTTATGCATTCTCAGTTCCCTGACGACTGGCCTATTAGCACAATTGAACGAATTTTCAAATCCCTTAATTCATCGTTTGAAATTGATGATACGTGTTAAGTCGGTATCCTTTAATAGTTCAATAGAATTAAGTCAATTTTAAATCCAACCTAAAACTAATTTGGGACAAGCTATGTTATGTTTACGTAGAAGTTTACCAATTTTATCTGTCGTCCTTTTCACGTAAGGTAGGTAGATATGCTTTTGCCACTGGTTTCTCGGATTCCTTTTGGATTTTTTGTCTGTATCGCTCCTGTGAGGCCACTTTTCGGGTTGGCCCAGGCGCCCGCTACGCCTACCACAGGTGGTGGGGGAACCGGTAACATGCAGCCAAACGCGCAGGTGCGCCTTGACTGCAGCATATATAAGGGGCCGCACAACGCGGGGAACGTCAATTCAGTTCGAGCAACGTGGAGCAGCAGTAGGCAGCTTTCAGTGAGAACCTGAAGATGGCAGATGAGATTCTGCCGAAACGTCGTTTAGACAACCGTGACTCCTGGAGAAGTCGACCATCGACGCGGGAGACCACCTTGAAACACAATAACACTTCATTTAATACCCACGAAAACCTATATATATATATATATATATATATATATATATATATATAAAAATGAATCTTGAAGTTTTGTCGAAAAGTTTTCGAGAAAATCGCAAAAAAATAAAAAAGTGTACCTTTCGGGTAGTTTAGCTCGGGGATCCCTGGGGAATTTTAGGCATATAAAATACCCCATAGGGAACACAATCACGCTTGTCCCAAATTTGTGTTAGGTCGAACCATTATTTTTACTGGCCTATTAAGCTTTTTGTGAGCATAATTGTATCGCCGAGTTAAATATTTGACATACTATACTAAAGTGTAAATTCAGTGTAATCATCTCTGTAATTTTAGCATTGGTTTTATAATTCCCTTGATAAAGGACTAAGAAGTCGAAACATGTACAGTATTATAAATATAATATTGTGAACCATTTAAAACCAGTGTTTACTTAAACTTTAAAAAAATATATTTTACTAGAACCCATTTAAAATTTATATAAAAGATAAGAAACTTGTCAATAACTAACCCTCCATGCCTTTTTCAACGGGCTTTCCACAGCGATTATATTTTTATTATATTCATGTTTATTTTGCCACGTAAGCGGAAAAGAAACGAATTGAAGTGTATGCCGGAACTGCACTTATAAAATCACTTTTCTGTGTGTATTTTCAGCTTTTAACCCAGATCTTCAAGCCGGAACGCGCTCTGTGAGTGGTGAGCTTAAGGACCAACCTCCCATTTTAGCCTTTTCGGCTAGCGCAACAAACGATATATTAAAAGTGTTTGTATTTCTCTTTGCAAAAAAAATATATATGAAGCTGAGTCCAAATAAAACTTTGAAGATAAAAGCACTCATTAAAACAAGTTTGCCGGATGTTCGGTTGACCTATTTAACATTCATTTGATGTAATTCGGAGTACTAAAGAGTTTTATTTCTGTATTTAAACAATACATTCTCGGCGTAATTATTATTTTACTTTTTCACGGTTAATTGCTGGAGCAGCATGAAAACTCGCAAATGCCGAGACTGAAATTGTATGGGAGTTTACAATGAGGGAGACGACAATTAATTTATTTATTGTGCTCTTTAGCGGGCATTGTCTGCCTGTATTCGTGAGGGCTCTTAATTATATCAGAGTAAAAATTTAGATTGACTTTATGGAACCTAGAATATATTATCTAACTAAATGCAATATGAGGAAACTCATCAATTCAAAGACCTGCTGACAAGTGAGTTTTAATTAGTATTTACGACAACTTGTTTATTTTCTAGTAATTTGTAATAATATTTTACAATAACAGCTGCATGGAGACAATTGCTGTCCCGTGACAGAATGAATAGAAAATAAGTATTCACGCTCATAATTCTGTGCCACAAGTTATATCGTGGTAGCTAAGAGAAAATTGACCATATTTCTTAATCAAAATGGTAAGTAAACAATAATACCAAGTGACAACGAGGTTATGTAACGCCGCTACGTCGCGTTGATTTTGCAACTTGCACCTTGGGACAAATGCAAGCAAGTTTTGCCTGGAGCATCAGTTTCCGGTTTAAAATGTAGAAATACCACTGTCTCTATCAGTATGATAGAGGTTCCAGGTAGAGTCAGTGAAGACGATTTATTATCAGGGATCGAAACTTTGGGTGTCGTTCTCGTGGAATGAACAGTTGTGATAACTTTATGTCTGTGACATTTTTATTGCTTATTTTAACATTTCGAACCTGATTATTGGATATTTATTTACTAACCCGGACGGTACGTCTCAATTGAAGTGTCCCACTTAAAGGTAGCGTCTCCAATTGAATAATTTCACGGAACATATTCTGATGTGTAAATTCTAGTACTTAGAAAGTCAATTAACCAAACAGATTTGAACGTCAAGTCTTCATTTAATAAAAATTACAGCAAGAAAACCAACGGATTCTTTAAATATTTTACCAGATATTAATTTGCCTTTGTGTATAGCGGATGTGTGTAAAAATAATTTATTTCTTTACAGTTTAAATTTTTCTATTAAATACAGTTCGACTCAACTGGAGGTCATATTTAAAGACAGTGTCTCCAAATTAGTAATTTGGCGAAAGAGAATAATTAAATTTAAATAGTGTATTAATTGCGGTACGTCTCAATTGGAGTGTCCCATATGAAGGCAGCGTCCCCAAATGAGTAATATCGTGAAAAATAAATAATCCGGAATCAAATCACAACACGAATCGTCTCAATTGGAGTGTCCCACTTAATAGGTCATTCATATTAGCATAAATAGAAAAAATAATAATAAAGTTTTGCCAATTGGGGATTAAACTTGTCAAGGGATGTACTTTCAAAATAAAAAGAGTTCCCAAGCAACAAGTGGGAGCTTCATCCCTAAAACCAACCCCTATAGTGCAATTCGGTAGTTTTGTGTTTTTCTGGAAAACCTGTCCTAGAAGAACAATATACTTACAGAAAATGTTTCCAGTAAAATTATGCATAAAAAAGTGTTTATTACCTAAATTGTTTAGAACAGAGGTTTTCGAGAAATCAGCTATTGAAAATAGGGGTTGCATTAACAGAGATTCACGAACATGGTATATTCATTCATGTATTTTAGGTATAACTTTGGAACTCTGTGATTTAATGTAAGCTTGTATGATAATAGAGAAGGGGTTTATAAAAAAAAGTTTTGCGATTTATACAAGAGCACTCGTTTCCACACCACCATTGACGTAGATTTATCGGCGCGTTTCTTTTAAATCCACTAGGTCAAAATAAATTTATAATACGTCTTTGGTAGTATCTACATCATCTGTGGTATCTGTATTGGAACAGCTTTGGCCATGGCAATTTCTGCACATAGTTGTGCAATATAAGCCTGCCTTAGTACAGCTGAATCTCTTTCCACAACCTTGTTTGCAACTACTGCAGGTTATTAATTTGAAAATAGAAGCGGGGGCGGGTGGTTCAGTGGTATAGACAAGTGACAAGGCATCATATTTTTTTTTTCCAGCCCCAAAGCTCAGGACGCAAATATTGTCCACGCCATATTTGCACTTGAAGGTAACTACAACCGGAATGCTGTTGTCTTACTGCCGACGAGGTAATTTTGAAAGAACCTCGGCATTTCCCTCTTGGCCAACTTTATTAAAATAAGCATATCTTTGCTCACTAAGACTGCCCTCCAATGATTTAGCTTTATAGAGCTCCAATATAAATCTTTCCCCAGCTTTCTCAATTTCTGTTGAAGCTGACTTAGCGTTATTAAAAATCTGAATTACACTATCAAAGTCCTTTCTGCGATTAAGTAGTTGTAGAAACTTTTGTTTGCCCTTTCCAAAGAATCCTGACGTGGTATCGCAGCCACTAATAGCATGAATGAATTTAGGTAAGAAATACTTTTGTATGCATAATTTTACTGGAAATATTTTTTGTAAGTATAATTTTTTGTAGGGCAAACTGTTTTCGAGAAAATCGCAAAAAACTACCGAATTGCACGTTAGGGGTGTGTTTTAGGGATGAATCTCCTACTTGTTGCTTTGAAACTCTTTCAATTTTGAAAGTACATCCCTTGACAAGTTTAATTCCCAAGTGGCAAAACTTTATAATTTTTTTTTCTATTAGGCTATTTTTAAGCTAATATGAATGTCCTATAAAGGCAGCGTCCCAACAGAATACTTGCACGATGATAATATGTCTTCATGGATTTCACTAACCACGATCGGTTATTTGAAAATTGTAAAAAGTTGCCGAAGGCAGAACTTATTAAAATATAACAAAGACAAATTAAATCACTCAAACACATACCGAAAATATTCCAAAATTACTACAATGATAAATTAAAATTTAAATTAGAGCGTTCTTACCAAACGGTTGACTGAATACCTCGGGCGCTGGAACCAAAAAGATCCTTAGCAGCGAACTGTTTCACGGTATCACCGTGCTTGAGCTACAATTCAACCTGCCCAACGCATGTTACACGGCCACATATGAGTCAAGCAATCATCAGCCGGAGACGAATGTTGATAATCGGTAGCGTCAATTGATATAAACAATAATTTCTCGACGATTTAGACGTCTTGGATCGCTTTTTAAATAATTTATTTGTATTATTTCCGAAAAGGAACGAATTAAATAGCCCAAGAATTAACAATTATAACTTTAAATCGAATTGATATCCACGAAGCTGATTTATATTGATAATTACGAGCGTTAATTTATTTAAACAATTAGCTTTGCAATTACTTGGAATCGGTTTGAAATTAAGGATTTATGCGGATACTGAAAAGAACTGAATTAAGCAGTCTGCGGTTTAATTATAAATAAAAAAATATTTCTTCAGGCACAAAGTTAAATTGAAAATATATACGAAATTTAAAATTAACTTCATTACAATTAGTCCCTTTCCAATTTCTCGGTTTATTTTGGGAATAAAAGTTTGAAATAATGGAAAAGCATTTATGACACAAAAAGCCCAATTTTGCACTTATTAAGCGAAAAAATTATAGTTTAAAAAAACTAAAAAACACGTTTTAATAGCAAACCGATCTAAAAAGCAAAAAATAAGAATGAAGTGATTGGATTATAATATATTGGATTGGGTGAATTTTAGAATTAGCATCATAAACACCGATACATATAGAAGCCATCTGATACCCGCCTTCTTTTCGAAACCGCTGAGTATCCGCTAGTAGTACATAATTAATATTACATCATAATGTATGTATTAAAGTTAGAACTAGCTTTTAACAAGGGCTTATACAACGAGAAATAAGTTATATTAATAACAGCGGCGCCTCCGGCAAAATGTCGACAATAGATTAGTCATTGTTTAATTTTATTTTATCCTGATGATCCTGATGAGGTCATTAGGACAAAATCGTAAAATTATTGTATTGTCATCGATCCAAGTATGCAAAGTTTCAGTTTAATCTGATGTTTTGAAGTGGGTGAGAATCACGTTCAAAAATTCCATTACAAGCAAACAAACGAACAAACATACAGGTGAAGCTAATAAAAGCGTGTTAAAAATATAATTTTCGGTCCAACCGAAAGTAGCACCACTTTTGATTTTTAAGCAGCACCATGTATATATTTTTGCATATTTGGATTCTATTTGAAATTTTCGTTACAACAATGTGTCACAAGTAGGTATTTGCTTGTTTTCAAAATGGCGTCATAAATTCTAAAAAGTCAAATCAGTAACCTTTCATTTGATATATAGTACTTCTAGTTTCGGTATTAATTTACTTTGAAATTATTGGATTTCTGTAGATGCTATTATTATTTAATGAAACCGATGTATGCCTTAAATTTTACAAGCGAGTCATGACAGACATTTCTTTTCAAATATTTGCTTAAGTTATTTGACAAATTTTACGTAGTGTTTTTTTAAATTTCTTTGTGACTTATTTTAAAATAAAAAAAAAATACAAAATTTTATTATTTACCCAAAAAGACAGAGGACGGTAGCTCAGTTCGCTAAAGCGTCTGGCTAGCAAACTGAGTATGCCTAGCGAAGTGGGTTGGAGGCCCGCAAGGCGAAATACATTTTCATTAAAGAAATTGGCCCCAAGAGTGGTTCGGACTCCACAATAAACTTTAGGGCCCTCGTCTCTCTTTACCTAGCACCTTCCAGGGGGTTACTTCAGTAACTTGAGAGGCGGTTAAGAAAACATTTTAAGAAAACAAATAATTTTAAGATTTGTGGTGAATCAAAAAGAATTGCATATCAATCTAATAGGTTATAAGCAGAGGGGTTCCCTAAATTCATAAAACTTGTAGAAAGAAAACAAAAGTGTATTATGCTTTATATGGAGGAGAAGTGAAATTTTTTTACTACCGCTCAGATTAAGTGTTAGAGAAATCACATTTTAACTTCACGAAATTTGTTATACTCATTTGTAATTAAGATAGAAGAAAAAGTTAGGGAGAACCAAATGAAAACTAAAAAAATACATTTGTTATTGACGAGGTCACTTAACATCCGTGAAAATTAATAAAAATGCAAGTACACATGAAATTCGAAGAAAGCATAGATATAAATCATATAAATATCAACTTCGTCAGCATCTATATTTATTTATTTACATATACCATCCAATAACGAAAGCCAATTACCCATCAAGGTGCACAATGTGCATTTCCAAAACGATTGATGGGTGGTAACGATAAGTCGCCACCAGATGGACCATTAGATAAATTGTGGATGTCTTTTCATCTTCAATTTGATAGATTGGAGGAACGATTGATGGGTGGTAACGATAAGTCACCACCAGATGGAGCATTAGAGAAATTGTAGATGCCTTTCATCTTCAATTTGATAGATTGGAGGAACAGTATAGGGTCGTTGTGTATTCACCTATGCCGTGCTGATGAGAGCTCGAAACAAGTCTGTGGCTGCTGATACACAATAGCCCTACGCTGTAGTCCTTTCTTTAGGATTAATCTGTCTGCTGGGGGCTTTAGTGCAACCAGATTTTTGTTTGCGTTTTAGGATTGAAGACGTAGTATGTCGCAAGTTATAGGGCATTATTTTCGATCATTTTGGAAACGCACATTATGCACCTTGATGGGTCGCAATGGTAGTTTCCTTTGTAGGAAATAATGGTATTTTTGGTCCATCGTAGTATGTATTTTACTACATATTTATTTTGTAGTATTCACGCCAAAAATATGAAATTATGTGATTTATGCGTACCTAAACAGAAATCTTCAACATGATACCATACTACCATTAATAAAGAAACTACCCTATGTCTTACATGTGCAATTAATTCCATTAAAATGATAGTTATTAAAAAATGCAAAAATGTACTTTATACCAAATTAATTATAATTACACATCAAGATGGATGTAAATTACAAAAAAGAAACAAAAAGAAATTATTATAGTTGTTCAAAAGGGTTTTCGTTGACGATAAAGCACTTCTGCACTCGCATAACTGTTTTTTAAAAAGCCTTCACCGCATTCTGTAGGAAGAATAAGTATCAAGAATCCTTCAATCGGACCGTCCGGTGTTGGCTATTTCTAGCCAAACGTCGAATCCAAAAATTACTCTCTTTAATAATTGCTGATTTTCTTGAGATCAGTATTTTGTATTTTGTCAGAAATTAGCCTAAATTAGTAAATCCAAATTCATTTGAAAATTAAATTTTTCCCGAAAATTCATTATTTAGTATATTTTGTAAAATCCAATTTCAATAATCAGTTCTCCGTGCGCGGTTATGTTCATACAAGCGATGGTGTAATTGATATCTAAATGGTATGCAGGGTATATAAAAACTATCCTGACCAACCAAAACTGCAAATTCTAGATGCGATTTTGTCATCAACTTTTTAAAAAATGTTTTAATCAGTTTTATGTTCTATTCTAGCTAATTTTTCAAAGTCCTTTCCTATCAATACTTCCTTTCAGCGTAACGGTGGAAAATTCCATCCTCTCACCTCTGGCCATCAGGAAATGCTTCCGCATCTCAGGATGTCCACGTGAGATCATCGGAGCCGTAAAGCTGGTTGGTCGCCGGCGTTTCTCTTCTCGAACTCCGGCGACCTTTTCCTTTCCTTTTTTATTACTTTTATACAAGTTTTAAAGTTGTGTTTTTAATAGAGCGGAAACAACTACTAACGAAAGTTTTATTGCAGATGCTCAAGAGCTTATCCTGAGTTTGAAGAGATTTATTGCCAGTCATATGATAACCAATAGGTGGGTTTCATTTTGATTTATACTATCTACAATACGTTAGAAGTAAATGTGCCATAGCTCTGCTAGGGAGTTGCTGATTATTATTTATTTGACTGACATTTTATTCGCACATGTATAGCAAGAATGTTTTTGTGTCTAAATCAACTGCAGATGGTAAAAGAGGAGGCCCAAATGTGTGACAATACACATATGCTCAATTAAAGTTTTCTGTAAAAACTGAGAATCAATCGACAACAGAAGAGTCCTCGAGAAATTAAAGAACCTTGTAAAAAAATTTTAACCAATTGGACATAAAAATATTTTTTTCTACTCCCTTATGTAAATTTGCTGTTTTCCGTACAGTCTGTAGAATGGATAAGTGGGCCATTCCAGTTAACTGAACGGATATATTTCATATACGTTCTAGGATGGATATGAAATCGACCAATCACAGTTCGTTATTAAGTACATAGGCAACTATTCGTTTTACAAAATTCAAGTTAGTGCGTAAGCTGTCAAAGTAACTGTCAGTGTGTATTCGCGCAGTTTGAGCTAGAAAATAATTTAAAATGAGTGATTCCAGTGAAAAATCGATAAACGGTATACCACCTAAAATTTTATTGAAATTATTGTATGCAGACAAAATTTTAGAGATATATTATTAAAAAAAGTAGCTATACTATGTGGGGATTGAACCCATGATTTCTTTTTGTTGCATTTCGAAGCCATTAAAAGAAGCGTGCATATAACCGCTAGGCTACTGAAGCTTTTATAAAATGTTTGCAGCTAGAGCATAAGATTTAGCAGAAGCTAAGTTTGTATATTAAAATTTGATTGAAACTATTATTTGTAGTTTTTTCTTAATCCAGTCGTAGAAAAAGTATACTGTACAACTCGAGTGGATTATCCATATCGCACTCGAAAGATTGAGGCACTCCGCCTACGGCGTCGTGCTCAAACTTCTTTCTCGTGCGATATGGCTATCATATCCACTCTTGTTGCACAAACTACTATTTCCGTATTATAATCATATATGGCGATGCGTTATCTAAATTTCTGCGGGTAGACGAGAACTTCCTATTTAATAATTTTTTTCACCAGGTTTATTTTATGTCTTCGTCTGCATACTTTCTGTTTGAAAATAAAGTCTCAACTGCCTTTGGTCAGTTTCTAATAGCAATGAATTCAATGCACATTGGTTCGCGATGCCATTAAAGATGGGACCCATTATGATTGAGACAAAATCAAATAACAATATTTTCAAGATAAAGATATTTTTATTTCGTTGATGTTGTCGACTGTCCTTCATTTCTTGAACGTATTATATTCATTTTCATATTAACGATAGACGTATAACCTTTATATCCAATTTTGTCAAAAGTTTCGAAAGGATTATTAAAAAATATTATTGAGTTTTCTAAATAAATAGTGCCTTTTACATCATCAGGCTGAGATGGCATTAATCCTGCCCTGCTTCAACATACAATTGAGGAACGTATCCCGTGCCTAAGAAGCATATACATAGAAAGCTACACTCTTGGGGAATATATCCCCAAGCCTGGAGGGAAGTCAAGATGGTATTTATTCCAAAAATAGGCTGGCGTCCACCAGACGAGCCAAGTCATATCGCCCCATTAGCTTAACCTCATTTCTTCTGAAAATAATACTGAAAAAATACTGGATTAGTATATGTCAAAAAATTTGCCTATTAACCTGGCAAATCAACAATAAATGCTCTACATAACCTAGCCAAAGGCATCGAAAATATATTTATGTAAATGGAAGTGGCTAGGTGTGCTTTCGTAGATATAGAGGGTGCTCTTGATAACACCTCCTATCCATACGAAGATCTACGCAAAAAGAATAATACAGCCCCCAACATTCAAGTGAATACATTCCATATTAAGAAGCAAAATAATTACCACAAATATGGGGGATGTGTCCACCACGGTGACTGCAGTCAGAGGTTGTCCACAAGGTGGAATTTTATCATCCCTGCTGTGGTCGATGTTGGCCGATGATCTCCTCCTTAACTGAGTAATTCTGGCTAGTCAGGAGAACTTACTATCAATCCGAGTAATACAGTTATGCCATTCACCAAAAGAAGAAAACTAAATTTGAGAGCTCTTAGGTTGGATAGAACAGTGCTGAACCTTTCCAGTGAGGTTAAGAATCTAGAAGTAGTAATCCTGGATCAAAAACTTAACAGAACTCTTACAAAAGCTACTTGAAGGCGCTGTAGACTGTTTGGTGAGACTTGTTGTCAGAAGCAATATACAAGAGCAGGATCTTCTGTCCCACAGCAGCCATGGAGGCAATACTCAACCTACTGCATTTATATATGAGGAGGAGGCAGCATTTAATGCCCTAAGATTGCATTATGCACTTAAATTCAAGCCAGTTAATCTGGTTGGCCACTTTAGGATTTTGTAGGTTATCCATTTTTAGTCCATAACCAAACCCACTAATTCAATACCAATCAAGTGGGACATTAACTACCCCTTTGATGTGCTGATTGGAAGCCGTATAATGAGCAAGGATCGAAGCACTGCGGTTGAAGAAAGGGTCACTCATCTGGTAGACAGATGGATCTAATATGGCTGAAGGGGTAGGTGTGGCCGTAGTGCATTCTATTTAGAGCCCTTATCGACACCCTAACCATCTTCCATACAGAAATTTATGCTATAGATCTGTGTACAGGAATACCTAAAGCATTTGAAGGCCAAAAATCTATATACTTTCAGATATTAGGCAGCATTAAAGGCTTTAAAGCCCTATACTTTCGAGTCTAAAATTTCCTGGGAATATAGACAATCTTTGAAGCAACTTGCAAGTAACAACAAGGTTACCTTGCAAGAAAGGAGGAGGAGAAGTAATTTTTCCAATCTGAACCGTTTTGTGACCTATCTAAGGGACACATAACGGACGAGATCTAAAAATGGGAAAAGTAACAGAAGCAGTTCTACTGGAGGCCATAGACAAACGAAAAAGTTTATAACAAGGCTTCTCGAATACGAAAAGTCTGAATTAAGGCTGATTACAGGACTTCTAACAGACCAATGTCCCTTGAGATATGATCTCAAGAACATAGGTAAGGCCATAGGTGATAAATGCAGATACTGCAATGCTGCAACTGAGATTGCGGAACATATACTTTGTGAATGCTGCACTAGGCTAAAGTATCTGGAACAGGGGAATTAACGCTTAGAAGTAACACCTGATCCATTGTCTTTTTGATTGTTTACTCACATTTTCCCAAAAATGATTTACAGTGTGTTGTTCGGGACACATAGAGCAACAATAAGAAAACGAGTCCGGTCTTGGAATTTTTTTCAAATAAGTTATTCTTTTAGTTGGACTAAAAGAGTGTAATATACAAAGATAAGTGTAAGAATAGTCAAGTTATTAGATTTCGCCCTGTAATCGATATGTAATATGCTTGTGTTTATACATTTACATTTTTGTCAATGCCCTTAAGGTGGGCATATCCTAGAGAGAGAGAGGTCCAATAAGGAAATATTTATTATTTTTGGCCATAACTTTTTTTAATACATATATTGTTAACAAAAAGTATAAACCTATCTAAGTAGAACTATCACAGGTGTGGTGATATGAATCTCCATTCAATAATTTCAGTCATTTGCAAAATTAGTTCATTTAGAACTACAAATTATGAAGATTGGTACTAATTTTTTATTTAAATTTACTGATTTTGCAAACAACTGAAATTATTGAGCTGAAATTCATGTCTCTACACCTGTCATAGTTCCACTTAGGTAGGCTTATACTTTATCAATATATGTATTAAAAAAAAGTTATGGCCAAAAATAATAAATATTTACTTATCGGATCTCTCTTTCTCTTTTGGATATGCCCACCTTAATAAAGCTGTTTATTATTACTATTGTCATTTGTAAATAAAACGATTTGTCTTCGTTACCGTCTACTTTCCTTTCCTTTAAACTTTCGTATCAATTGTTAAAGTTTTCTTCCATTATGTTTGAATACTGATCAAGAATAAGTTTCTTTACCTCGCAGTCTCCTTTCTGCGGCATTCCAGTTAATTATCTAAAGGGCCACATCTTTTTATTGTCACCTTTACATTCAACAGTGTTCCTTTTATGGTATTGTATATTTTCTCTTCGTATTATTCTTGCCACCTAATTTCTTTTTGATTGATATTCTACTTATTGGAACCTTGTTCACTCAAATTTTTAGAGGTCTCGCCTCTTTTTTATAGACTTGCTTTACTTTTATAAATATTTTTAAAAATAATTAAAACTCCCGACTTCTAAAATAAACTCATTGCAGTTTTAAACGTGTCTCATTTCATTTCATCTCATTTTTCTCTCTCTTCCCAAAAGGCAGTCGTTCTCAACCTACAAAAGGATTTCCTCTATGTAAACTACCATGCTTGCAATAAGCACTACACTTCTTCGCTGCACCACCTCTGCGCATAAGCCAGAAATAAACGTTCTGCCTCGCTTGACTCAATCTGGCAACGCCCCGTTTTTATACTCATCTGAACGTGAGTTGATACTTTGGTTTAGAGTGTATTATCATATTTTGTGAGGTTAAGAATATATTTGTGATTTTTAACAACGAATAAAAAATTTTTTCAAGAACAAAAAATGGGAAATTTTCCATAATATCAACTTATATTCTTACGATAATCCATATTCTCTTAACATCTGTAATGCACACGCATTCATTGACGTAAACTTTGTGTTGACAACACTGTAAACGCTCCCGCATAATTGCAACGTTGCCAAGTCGTGAACTCCTGCGGCAATCCGAGAGCGAACGAAACTCACGAATTTTTAACACATTTTACAGAGAAACGAATACCGCTTGCAATAATTTTTTTAGAGAAAAATTCTCTTTCCTTCTAATAGCTCTCAGATTTTGAAGAAAATCCTAAGAAAATTATCATTGTAGTTAAATAAAACGTAAGGGAATATGGGATTCATAAGATATTAGCATGTTAAAATGAGAATTTCAGGTGCTAATATTTGCAAATTTAGTACCGCAAAAGCTACTCAAATTTTTCTCACTTATGCAGAACATATATAGAAATATACCGTCTACGTCTACTTTACGAGGGCCACAGCAAGTATCTCGCTTAATATTTATTGTAGAAGAATTAAATTTTAGAAACAGTTATCCTTTTTTGTGAGCTATATTTCAGTAAAAAGAAATTTGAAATCCATAGCCTACTTTGTGAGATATACAGTGTGTCCTACTAAGTCGGCACCATATGGGAAACTTTTTTATTATTGGTTTTATCAAAAAAAGTTATTCTTGATAAAAAGTTTTTCATGGCCTAAAACCCAGAATGAAATAACCAGATATAAATTTTTTTCAGTTTCAATTTTTTAGTATACGAGGTTTGTCAAAAAATGTAAATTTTGCTCACTTTATTTATTACAATATCGATAATCGTTATTAAGAAAAGTTGATTCTAATTGAAAACTACGGTCGGATATCTAATATTATACATCTACCGTGAAAAAATAGATTTTGTTATTTTTGCACTCCTATCTGTAATTAGCATTGATAATTTATGTCTACAGATCGACATTTAATCTAGAACGCACTGGTTAATTCTGTGTAGTAGTAATTTGTCTACACGTCGACATTTAATCTAAGATGAACCGAACGGTTATCATTTTTTCAGTACAATAAATGTTTTATGATTTGCAAAATTAAATTATGTATAATTTATACTTCAAACCGCTGCCCAAGGAATCACTACTTCCACATCCAGATTTTGTATTCTAGTCTTATATAGACTAAGTCCCAATATTTCAATATTTTATTCCCTTAGAATGGGGGTGGCAACGGGGAGTGGCTGATGTAAAAAAAAATTTTGACACCTTGACTCTTCGTCCATGCCCTAAATTTTAAGAACTCTTACCTGCTTGATTTGCCTATTTTATATTATATAATAAATTATAACTGACTTCCAATCAGTAAATCTAATAACTTAGTATAAATAATTAAAATTTTAATAACAATAGCTATTATTATTTCAATAATTATTTTTATTATAATAATTATTATTAATTTAATTTCTAAGACAAGTTTTAGAGGTCGAGAAATAAGATCACATTTTGAATGTGGGTTTGATCCTAAAAGTCCTGCTCGTTTACTATTTTCTTTACAATTTTTTTTAATTGCAGCAATTTTTTAAATTTTTGATGTTGAAATTGGTTTATTATTACCAAATATTTTAGTAATAAAAATTTCTAATATTTTAAATTATTCAATAATTTTAATCTTTTTTATTTTAATTTTATTATTAAGTTTACTTCATGAATGAATTGAAGGATCTCTGAACTGAATTAATTAGGATAATAGTTAATTATATCATTTAATTTGCATTTACAAAATATTGATTCTTCAATTTATCTTTAATAAGAAGCAAAAATTTTGGCTTTAGTTTCGACCTAAGAATTTGATAATTAACATCCTTATTTTAATTAAAACCAAATTAGAGGTTTATTACTGTTAATAATAAAATCCGACGTAGTTGGACACACTGTATTACAAAAACCTGAAGAATAGGAAAAGCACAAATGGTTATAGCTTCCTTATTTGAGGAGATACAAAAAAAGTTAAAGGGATGAAAGTTGACGGCAAGGACAATAAGAATAATAATGTGTATAAAAAAATTCGAAAAATGCAATTGGCTTTGACATACACTATGTGCAAAAATGATAAGAACAAATCTCAAAGTAAGCCATGATACCATTATTCCATTTATTTTTTCTCTTTCCTACGATATAAAACATGTCACAGAAATTTTAACTTATAGTGTCAATATTTAATATTTTACGAAAACCATAATTCATATCATTGAGTCGTAAAAATCAGCTATGCCATAATAGTAAAAATTCACTTTATAATAATTATAATTCAGTAATTTTTTTTTATACATTTATTTAACGTCGGCCTATTTCCGCTACTGAGGCCTAACACCGACGCCTGTAGACGAGCTACCCCCAACCAGGAATTTTGCCGAACCTCTTCCCTTAAGAAGAGTAGGGATCTTTTACTTGCCTATCATTTAATAGACAAGGGACCGACGGCTTTATATCCCCTCCGAAGGATGGAATTAACTATACAACCCTCGCCTAAGGTTGTATAGCTTCCGCGCATACACTGATATACAAGCCGCTGGAAGATATGTGAGGCGAGGACGTGGTCTTCGTTGGAACGGTCACCAATCCAACTACTAACCACGCCTAACGTTGCTTTACATCGCATATCGAAGTATGTACATAGTAAAGACGCACCTACGCTCGCCCCCTAATTCAGTAATTATTTATTACAATTTAATGCAAACAAACAAATATCCCATAAATAAAAATGCAAGTATAAAATGAACAACCAAAAAAACGAAAAACTATGTATAGCAGTATTACCTACTACCATACTGAAAAGAAAATACTGAAATTGTGCATCATGCATTCTAATACACAAACGCGCTCGACGGGACACCTCACGAATTGCATTTTGGAGCATTTCTAGTGTAACTGCCTCACATGCATTTCTAATTCTGGTTTTGATGTCCTCAATATTTTCAGGGGCAGTTTGAAATACCTTGTCTTTAATGTAACCTCAGACGAAAAAATCCAAGAGAGTAATATCTGGTGATCGAGCTGGCCATAGAATAGGTTCATAGGCGCCTATCCAGGTATCTGGCATAACTTGATTTAAATAATTTGTACATATCACAGCAGTGTGAGGTGGAGCCCCATCTTATTGAAAATATGAATAATTTAATCTTTCTGTCACTGTTAATTCATAAAGAAAATCTTGAAATTCGTTTTGCAGGAAATTAAGGTACCTACGAGCGGTTAATTTGCCATCATAAAAATAAGGTCCAATTACTTTAGTCCCTAAAAGACCCACCCAAACATTGGTAGAAAATCTTTCTTGGGAAGCAGTCTCTCTGCACCAATGTGTATTTTCTCGTGTCCAATTATAATACATGTTTCTATTGAAAAATCCATTATTAGAAAAATTTGATTCGTCCCATCAAAGAATTTTGCTACATATCAGCGGGTCATTCCTTTTTTTATTGAACAACCATCTACAAAATCTTAGTCTCCTCGGCTTATCTCCCTCATTTAAATGTTGAACGTTTCTCATTTTGTAGCATCGAAATCCGTTTTTTTTTAAATATTTTTCTTGCACTATCTTTTTTTATGCGACAGTTTCTCTGAATTTGTCTCAAAGAATTTTTTTTTCAAATGAACCGTGCATTTTTAGATTTTGAACTAATTTCCTAAACATAGTTCAATTTGGCTGCGGAGCATCTGAAAATCTATCTCAGTAAACCGTGACTGCCATCTCAGCATCAAAATTGCACTGACAATAAATGCTAGTCATATCGAATTTATTATTATTGGTATACACCATAATTACTGATATAAAACTTGTCTTAGAACTCGACAACGCAACATATAACAGTGACAATCTGTCAAAATTGTTAATAACTGTATACATTGTTTTTCACTAATCATGGCGCTGATTTTTACGATTCAGTGATATGAATTGTGGTTTTCGTATAATATTAAATATTGACACTATCATCTAAAATTTTTGTGAAATGTTTTATATCGTTGGAAAGAGAAAAAATAAACTGAATTAATGATATCATGGCCTACTTTCAGATTAGCATATGTCAAAGCCAACTGCGTTTTTCGAATTTTTTGATACACATTATTATTTTTTGCCGTCAGCTTTCATTCCTTTAACTTCTTTTGTATCTCGTTAAATAAGAAAACAATAACTGTTTATGGTTTTTTCTATTTCTCAGGTTTTTGTAATATATCTCACAAAGTAGGCTATGGATTTCAAATTTCTTTTTACTTTCTAAAATTTTATTCTTCTACAGTAGATATTAAGCAGATATTTGGTGTGGCTCTCATAAAATAGATAGACGGTAGTATATTCTTCAAAATTACGTAGTGGATCTTTATTTCTATTTTTCGTGATCATAAATAGGTTTAAAATTTATAAATTAGGTACCTAAGTTTATCACAAAATTTATTTCTTAATTCTTGTTTTGTATGTTTTACTAAATATCAAAGTTTTTTTCTGTGGGGCCCCAATTAACAACTGAAACCTGCCAATCAATTTTCCAATAATAACCCTATCTGCAGATTGGTGTAATGTTTCTTGTTATCATGATACATGTTGCAGAATTTAATAAAATTTCAAGAATTGCCTCCGAACAATGATAATTATGTATAGCATCCCAATTAGTCCGAAAAGAGTGTAGTTCATTTCATCCGACATGTTTATTACTGAATCAGCAAAATTATCAGATATAAAACAAAAACTTGCTTTTAAAATAAAAATATATAATGGCTACCTTTTAAAAAGGAACAAATGAGATTTACGTTCATTTAACGTTGGAATGAAACTACACTTCAATTTATAAATTAATTAGGCTCTAGTGTCAAGGCTTTTTTTCGTTTAAATGTATTATATGGGAACTTGTTAAGCTAATTGCTGAATGAAAGCGGTGAAGTAATTTTATAATTAACTTAGCTACAAGATAACGAAAAAAGAATAAAGATATATTATTTATTCTCATACGGAACTAAAATATTTTTTGAAAATAAAAATGTAGTAAATTAGACACAACGATGGATCAAATTACCACTAATTTCTTTAAAAAGAACTTATTCATTCTCACCCATCAAGGTGCAAAATGTGCGTATGTAAAGCGGTTGAAAATAATATCCTAAAACTTGCGACATACTACGTCTTCAATCGGAAAGCGCAAACAAAAATCGGATTACAATAAGCCCCCAGTAAACAGATTAGTTTCGAGCTTTTTAGCTGTCATCAGTACGGCATAGGTGAATACACGACAACCCTACACCTTTCTCCAGTATATCAAATTACAAATAACGTCCGCAATTTGTGAATGGCTCCATCTGGTGGCAACTTACTGCAATCTGAGTCGGCGACATGCTCGGCCTAAGTTAAATTTAACAATACAAGGTGTTCGTTTTCAACCTACCCCCTAGACGTATTTCTGGATTGAATTGGAATATCGTTTTGAAATTTTGGTCGAATGGGTTTTTGGGCGGCTCGATATCTCATTACAATGTTAAGAAGATATCAAAATGTCATTATTTACTATCAATTAGTTTTAAAGACAACCACAATAAAGGGAGACGCTGCAAAGGCAACAAATTATAAAGCAAATGGAATAACTCAAAAACTGTTGAGAATCAAGGTAGGGTTGTATATCAAACTTACCCTTAATTTTTATGAGGAATCCAGAATTTGAAAAAAAATTGGGGGTTCTATTTAAAATAACGAAGTTGGCGTTAACTTCCGGTATAACCGGAAGTGACAGAAATTCTAAAATATTTTAGAATTGTAGTATCTTTTTCGAAAACCCATTCGACCAAAATTTTAAAACGATATTCCAATTCAATCCAAAGATACGTCTAGGGGGTAGGTTGAAAACGAACACCCTGTACATAAAGCCAACGTAAACTGGATTAATTATTATGAAAATAAAAATGTAGTAAATTAAATACTACGATGGACCAAAATACCACTAATTCCTTTAAAAGGAACTTAATTCATTGCTCCCCATTAAGGTGCACAATGTGCGTTTCCAAAGAGATTGAAAATAATGTCCTAAAACTTGAGACATACCACGTCTTCAATCGGAAAACGCAAACAAAAAGGGTTGTAGGGTTGTCGTGTATTCACCTATGCCGTACTGATGAGAGCCAACAAGCTCGAAACTAGTTTTCGGCTGGTGATACACGGCAGCTCTGCACTGTGGTCCTTTCTTTAGGGTTACTGTCTGCTGGGGGCTTATTGCAATCAGATTGTTTGCGTTTTCCAATTAAAGACGTGGTATGACACAAATTTTAGGATATTATTTTCAATCACTTTGGAAACGAATTAAGTTCCTTTTATAGGAATTAGTGGTATTTTGGTCCATCATAGTATTTAATTTACTACATTTTTCACGGTGTCTTTCTCAGTGTGCTACTTACCTTTTAGTAAATCTGATGAAATAAAATTTTAACTATTTTTGCCAATGCTTTATCCTAGGAACTTATATCCTACCAGCTGCACCAATAATATTACTAAGAAGCGGGAAGAAGTTTTTAAAAAAGAATTGAAAATTACAACATAATTTTATTCGAGAAATTATAAAAGTGATTAAAAAAACTTTAGTTTGTATTACTAAGATCTAATGTAAAGATAAAAAATAATTTTGCACTAACAGAAATATGGTATTAGTTTTATCAATAAGTGATTATTTGTGGATATAGCTCGGACTGGTCGTTTTTCGATATTATAACAATTTTAATGAAGTTTCTGTACTGTCGAGTTACATCTGTAGAAACGTAATCACAGTTTTCTCAAATTAATATTTTCTCTATAATGAGGTTTCTTGCTAACAATTTCTCCAATAAGGTTTCTTATATAAATACAGTTATTTCTTTGTGTTACGATGTTCTTGGCAAAGGAACAATTGAATTATTATCTACAAAATAAAATTTAATCTAAAATAATATTCGTTTATTGCAATTCTGTATCATGTTACAATTTTTATAGTCTTCGCTGAAGAACGAATTACATTTACTAAGCACTTTTCTAAAACCTTAAGTATTAAATTATACTAATTGAAACGAGGTCATCGTTTCAATTAAATCGTGGCTGTACTGATGGATATGAAAATTTTATTACAAAACTTTGCATATTTCGGATATTCGATATTTAAAACTCACCTCAATACTTTTAGTAAATAGTGGGGAATTTAGGGATCACAAGATTTTAAAAATCAATTTCCAAAGAAATAATGCAACGAAAACCTTTTCAGACAGCCATCTATACCCGTCGTTTAATATTGAGTTAGGCGAAAATTATAAATTCAGATGATTGATGAGTGCAGGGCCAAACGGGTACACTTGTCCCGCCAAAGTTTTTTGCTAAAGTTTCAAATGGAACATTAAACATTTTCCTGTGTCGAATAAACGTGAAAAAGACTGTAACATTACAGAACAATTTTTTATAAATTTCATAACTGTTGAAAGGACCTCGCACAAAATACACGGTAAAAGTTATACAGTCGCTTGAGCTAAAATCAGCTGAAATTTATTCGTTAGACCATTCCGAACAAAAAAATATGTAATAGGTACAAAAAGTCCATAGATTTTAAATTACGGACACTCGGACGTCAAATAATGATTATTTATTTACTTGAAGATTTTTAACTTTCCAAGGACTAAAATAAATCTGTGTTGATATTTCAGTGGAACTGACCACAACAAAATTGTAGGAAAATAAGTAATCTACTTTGTGATGACGTTGACTTTGATCTCTTGCAATATCATGTCATTTGATCGTAAACTTTTTTTTTCAATAAAACCAATATTTTTGGACCTTAGATTCAGAAAAAACTCATAATCTCGCTTTAAGATATAAGTCTTTCAAGAAAAGTTATATACAAGTGGAGGATGTTAACATATGAAGGACATCTGAAAGTTAGAAAAATTATTGTTACAAAATAATAATAAATAACACCATAGAGCCTTGTGTGGGAGGGGGCTACACATTTAGAGACAAGGGACACACATCCAATATCCGTGTATCGTGGAAAAATCCCTCTTACAGTATTTTCCACTGCCACGACCGGGGATCGGACCCGGAACTTTTGGGTGAGAGGCAAGTGCGCTCACCGCTCGACCCCCAGTCATTAGCTTGGAGCTTCTGATTTAGTAAGAACTTACCCAGATGGAGGTTGTAGGAAGCCAAATAAAGTAACTTCTGGTGACCCCGACGTTAAAACGTCATTAAAAGATCATATCTTTTTATATAACACTATATTTTTGGGTTGTTTGTATTTTGATATAAGTATTTACTCATACTTCAATAGACACATTTTTTTCACATTTGTACATACACCACAATTATCAAAGATAGTTTTTCACATTTATTTTAATAGTTATTTATTGTATAAGTGCTTTAGATAGCGTTTTATCCACGCACGAAAGTTTAAACTCGAGAAGGAAGTTCGAGAGTTTTCTTGAGTGGATAAAACGCGACTAAGAGCACTTATACAATACAACGTTTTATCCACAATCACGGTCATTTAGACTCAGATTTCAAAAAAAAGTGATTTGAGATTTCGCTTTGTCAGCAGCTGTAACGTCAAAAATTATTGAAATTAACTAAAAAAACTTGGAAGGTGTTGAAACTACGACAAGCACTATGCATTCTGAAACCGACAACTACAAGCGTGTTATTAATGAAAACGAAGTAAAATATGGTAAAACATATAAGGAAATGTCTATTAATATAAATGATAATATCAATTTAATAAAAAATTAATAAAATATAATTGATTTAAGATTGTATTTTTCATTATTCCACTAGTGGAATAAAGTAATTTCATTATTCAACTAGTGGATAAAGTGGTACTTTATATGCTTCATAAGTGTGGATAAAACTTCAATTATAATGTGATTGTGGATAAAACATATTTACTGAAGATATTCTGTTACTTATTATATAAATATATTTTTTGAGATGATATTTATTTACTATCAGATATCCTCCCCCTGTATATAAATTTTTCTTGAAAGATTTATGTCTTAAAGTGAGATTATGAGTTTTTTTCTGAATACAACGTGCCAAATATTGGTTTTACTGAAAAAAAAAGTTTACAATCAATTACTGAAAATATTGCTAAAAGTCAAAGTCAAGGTTACAAACTAGTTTACTCATTTTCCTACAACTTTTGCTCTGGTCCTCTGAAATCTGAACACAGAGCTACTATAGCACTTGGAAAGTTAAAAAAGTTCAAGTAAATGAATAATCGTTATTTGATCTTCGAGTGTCCGTAACTTGAAATATATGGACTTTATAAGCACAAACGACTGTATAAATTTTACAGTATTTTGTGCGGGGTCCTTTGATTACTTCTCCTTAATTCAAAAAAGGTTAAAGATGCATTATAACGCAGTAAATAATAAGAGCCTCCTCAGGCACATACTGTGTTTGGTTTAATGGCTATTTAGGCACAATAAATTGAATCGTACTCAACGTGCTCTACGAGGCGATACCATAACAAGATGATTCTAGATGGAAAATGTAAGGTAGGATCTCCTGGTCCGGGACAATGAAAATGCAGGTGTAAAAGCTTTTCTGTTGAAGATAGCAGGGGTGGAAATTTTGGCCTACAGAATGTAAAAGATCGTCATCCTTGGCTCATTACGTCTATCCAGGATACGGTTCTCGGAATCAGTAGCCACTATCCCCAAGGACGTGGGAAGTGGCAGCTGGTACTACGAGTGTTGGGGCCATAGTGAGTGGCAATATTCAAAAATGATAATAATGATTTACGATGTATTATACTACAAATAGTATTGGTGTGAATAATAGGCAGTACCAATAATCATGGTATATAACACATGAGTACTATATTTATAAACTATTACCATGGGCACATTGTATTTTATTAAACTACACCTGAAAATAATATTCACTCTCATAACGTAAAATCTGCAAATGAAACTTACATAAACGACTGTACACTGGTTCTTCCGAAAGAGTACTTATTATACTTCTGTATTTGTGTCTTAATATTGTTGCATTAACTCCTGTAGTTTAATTGGAACATATATCATCATACCATCATATCCTCTTATCATAATATCATAATATCATAATATCATAATATCATAATATCATAATATCATAATATCATAATATAATAATATCATAATATCATAATATCATAATATAATATAATAATATCATAATATCATAATATCATAATATCATAATATCATAATATCATAATATCATAATATCATAATATCATAATATCATAATATCATAATATCATAATATCATAATATCATAATATCATAATATCATAATATCATAATATCATAATATCATAATATCATAATATCATAATATCATAATATCATAATATCATAATATCATAATATCGTAATATCACAGTTTCCTACCTGACACATCTGAAACTCGAACTCAGGAGAGGAGAACGACCAGCCTTGTTGCCTTTCATACAACCTCGGTCTAGCCCATTTCTGTCGTCTCAGCAACACATGAAAAATGCCTCTAAATATCCACTGGTTTATGAAAGACTAAGTAAAAATAGTAACTTATGCAATATTCCATTGATCCCCTATTTTTATTCATAATTTCCTATCTGTATGAACTAATAATTTAATAGCAATGGTATTCTTTAATTTAAACGTAACATGTGTACCTTGCCTTAAGCTCCACTGTTCCGTATTCGTTTGGCATCGTGATCAATGACCCATTTCACATAGACAGTGTCTGCAAACAATTGCCAGCTCCCGTCAGTCACTTAATTTATGTAAATTTTTCAGTATCTCATGGCGGAGTGGATAGAATATTTTAGCGTCAAATTAGACCGCTACACTTCTATATATATATGAGATTTTGTGAAAATTGTCGCCGAAAATAGTTAATTCCATTACTGTACTACATAGGTGTATAAACCATTATTAAATAATAGACATTAATTATATAAGGGGATTAACAAGGCTTTAATCTACGAGAAAAAATGTGCACTCGAGGCGCAGCCACATTTTTTCAAGAGGATTAAAGGGTTGTTAACCAATCCATCAATACAACCTTTTATGCACGACCACGGTCAAATTAGGAGCGTGAAATAAGTCATATGAGAACAGGTGACAAATTCTGATTTTCAAAAGCGTCAGATTTGACAAGTTTATTTTGATTAAGAATCTTTTGATTTTGAACAAAAAAATAGAAAATCTTTGAATCGTTTCTATGACAAGAGTTTGTTTATTAGTTGACAAAAGTGAAAAAATTTGCAAAATCTGCAGAAAAAATGAGTGAGAGTGCTGAGAATTTCTTCATTCGTGGTATAATGAATTCTAATCCACTAGTGTATTAAAGGGCCTTTAATCCACGGAAAACAGACGTATTAAACCTTCCTAATATAGTGATCGTGGATAATAGTTATTTATTGTATAAGTGTTTTAGATAGCGTATTATCCACGCAAGAAAGTTTAAACTCGAAACATTTTATCCACAATCAGGGTCACTTAGAATCAGATTTCATCAAAAAATGATTTGACAATTCGCTCTGTCAGCGGCTGTAACGTCAAAAATTATTTTAATTATTTTAATTTTAACATTTAACAATAAAAAAAAAACTGTTAGATTTTATGTTTGCTGATATATTTCTTCAAACGAATATAGCCGGTACTAGAAGAATGAGTAAAAACATGAGGGACAAGAATGTCGTCTTGGTTTCTTGTAAACATTGAACTAATGTTACCTACCAAGAAGTTGATGCGAAGATATGATATTATTAGACGTGTTATATAGCAAATGTAGAACAATTAGAATAGTGTATTAGCCACAAGCGTCTGTCACTATATTGTAAATACAGTGAGGGAGCGTTTATTTCATCGTTTTGTTACTGCGTTTGGCCTAGGGCTAATTTAATTCTTTTATTTTAACGAGCTGAATAATATTTTTATTTTTCTGTTATTATCAAAAGCTAAGAAGTGCAAATTCCCACTTCGTTTCAGTGCTTTGAACGTCCTCCTGCCTTACACGACTGGGATACTATAAAAAGTTTCAAATTTAATTACGTTTTCTGTTGCGGTTCTTATTAGGGAAGACGATGAAAAGCAGCTTATTTAGTTTAAAGGCGATTTCCCTTTTCTGCTAACAAAGTTACAAGAGCTTTTGCTACTTTATGGCCTGGTTATACTAGTCCAGTTCGAGTTCCACTGGTAATTACATTTCAGTTTTCAACTGTTGTAACAAAGCACAATAGCTTTGTAACATTTCACATTCCGTACACAATCCTTGAGGGTGTCAGTGGGTTTAAATGTCAACAGTGAAGTCGAAATATAGCAGACATCGGCCGGTATGTTTTTATTGCTTTAATAAATTAATGAAAGGGACATTTCAATGGCAGCTTGTGCTGTAAAAAGAAGTAAAATGTGTTCAGCTTCACAGAGGTTTTTTTTATAATACAATTATGTACAAACACAAGAGAAAATTATTCTTTTAATAACCGTATTAAGTATATTATATCAGATGTCTGACTGCAAATGGACTTTCTCATATGCAAAAAATTAAACAATAGAGACGGATATTCTTTCCTATTATTTGGGTTTTCTACCACATGTACTATTATCCTCTTCAAAACAAATCACCGAATCTACAAAATAATAGAATTATTGGAAAAAAGAGCCTCTGCGCCCGTGACGTTTACGCCAAAGGAAAAGTCAGAGGTTATGTTTTGCAAATAATATAAATCGGAATAAACACAAAAATAATGTATTTTGCTGACGTTTCGGAAAGTAATCTCTTTCCGTTTTCAAAGCTATTTTTTGAAGAACTCTTATTTTGCTGTGTATGTCAAATACACAGCTTTAAGATTCTGTTTATGTTATTTCCATAGATACTTACTACTTACACAGAACATAGAACTGATGATATTTTTTAGATAATGTTGAGTTTGTTAAGTTCTTCTTTTAACATTGGTAGCCAGGTTGTACAAATATCTACAGAACAATTCGATACGCACTTATCTTCATTTAATAAGATTATTGCTGATTCTTTAATTTTTCTTTTTTTGGTATCTGTTTCTTTTGTTAAAATTTTTGCCGAGTCCCAGTTTATTCTATGTCCGTTTTCCCAAGCATGTTCACAAATCTTTGATTTTTGAATTTCATTCTTTCTAATGTAGTTCTTGTGCTCATCCAACCTCACACTGAAAGGTCTGGATGACTCACCCACATAACATTTATCACATTCGCACGGGATATTGTAAATACAGTTTTTTGAATTCTGCTCCCTGTTTATCGGTTTTGTTTTTGTTAAAATAGATCTTAAAGTGTTCCCCGTTTGAAATATCGTCCTAACATCAAATTTGTCACCTATACGGCGTAGCTTTTCCGATAGTCCGTATACATAAGGAATTATTGCTGTATAATGACGTTCAGGTTTTTGTCGTACCTGATTGTCCCTATTTTCAACATTTATGAAAATTCTATCAACAAAGGCTTCAGGATATTGATTTTGTACTAGAACCTCTTTGATAAATTTTTTCTCGTTATTTAATATTTCATTATTAGATGAAATTATTTTGGCCCTATCGTATAAACATTTTACAACACCCCTTTTAACATTTATTGACTGATTTGAGTTAAAATTTAGATATCTATTAGTATGTGTTGGTTTTCTATAAACGCTTGTTTCAATTGTATTATTTATCCTTCTAATTAAAACATCTAAAAACGGTAGTTCATTCCTACTTTCTACTTCTAATGTGAATTTAATAGACGGTTCCTTACTATTTATATTTTCTAAAAAACTATCTAGTAAATCAACACCATGAGGCCAAATTGCAAAGATGTCGTCAACATATCTCCACCAGAAAACCGGTTTGTTTATACAATTTTGAACATGTGTGTTCTCAAAGTTCTCCATAAATATGTTGCTTAAAATTGGTGATAATGCAGACCCCATAGCCATACCAAAATCCTGCTGATAGAACTCATTGTCCAGTTGAAAATAGGTTGTTTTTATACACAGTGTTAAGAGTTCCATTATGCTATTTACACTTAATTTAGTTCTAGTTTCCAAATTATTATCATTTAGCAACCTGTCTTTAACTATTTTTAATGTTTCATCTACCGGAACATTGGTAAAGAGGCTAACTACATCAAAACTAACCATCAGGTGTGATTCATGAATATCGGTTTCATAAATTTTTTCTATGAAATGTTTACTATTTTTAATATATGAATCGGTATTTCCAGATAATGGATCAATAATTTTAAGTAAAAATTTTGCCAAATTATGACATGGTGAATTAATAGAACTAACAATTGGTCTTAAAGGAATATTTTGTTTATGTGTCTTTGGTAAGCCATAAAAATGAGGGGGCTTACTATGATGTGGTGTAAGTTTCCTTCGTTCAAAATCATTAAATTCATGTTTGTATTTAAACAAAGTTCTGTAAATTTTGCTCTCTATTGATTTTGTTGGATCTTTGTTTAATTTTGAGTAGGGTCCCTCATTTACAAGAGTCATGATTTTTGTGTTATATATATCTTTATCTATAATGACTCTGGCATTACCTTTGTCTGCTGGCAATATTTTTATACTTTCATCGCGTTTTAAAGAATTTATGAGGGACCCTACTCAAAATTAAACAAAGATCCAACAAAATCAATAGAGAGCAAAATTTACAGAACTTTGTTTAAATACAAACATGAATTTAATGATTTTGAACGAAGGAAACTTACACCACATCATAGTAAGCCCCCTCATTTTTATGGCTTACCAAAGACACATAAACAAAATATTCCTTTAAGACCAATTGTTAGTTCTATTAATTCACCATGTCATAATTTGGCAAAATTTTTACTTAAAATTATTGATCCATTATCTGGAAATACCGATTCATATATTAAAAATAGTAAACATTTCATAGAAAAAATTTATGAAACCGATATTCATGAATCACACCTGATGGTTAGATTTGATGTAGTTAGCCTCTTTACCAATGTTCCGGTAGATGAAACATTAAAAATAGTTAAAGACAGGTTGCTAAATGATAATAATTTGGAAACTAGAACTAAATTAAGTGTAAATAGCATAATGGAACTCTTAACACTGTGTATAAAAACAACCTATTTTCAACTGGACAATGAGTTCTATCAGCAGGATTTTGGTATGGCTATGGGGTCTGCATTATCACCAATTTTAAGCAACATATTTATGGAGAACTTTGAGAACACACATGTTCAAAATTGTATAAACAAACCGGTTGTCTGGTGGAGATATGTTGACGACATCTTTGCAATTTGGCCTCATGGTGTTGATTTACTAGATAGTTTTTTAGAAAATATAAATAGTAAGGAACCGTCTATTAAATTCACATTAGAAGTAGAAAGTAGGAATGAACTACCGTTTTTAGATGTTTTAATTAGAAGGATAAATAATACAATTGAAACAAGCGTTTATAGAAAACCAACACATACTAATAGATATCTAAATTTTAACTCAAATCAGTCAATAAATGTTAAAAGGGGTGTTGTAAAATGTTTATACGATAGGGCCAAAATAATTTCATCTAATAATGAAATATTAAATAACGAGAAAAAATTTATCAAAGAGGTTCTAGTACAAAATCAATATCCTGAAGCCTTTGTTGATAGAATTTTCATAAATGTTGAAAATAGGGACAATCAGGTACGACAAAAACCTGAACGTCATTATACAGCAATAATTCCTTATGTATACGGACTATCGGAAAAGCTACGCCGTATAGGTGACAAATTTGATGTTAGGACGATATTTCAAACGGGGAACACTTTAAGATCTATTTTAACAAAAACAAAACCGATAAACAGGGAGCAGAATTCAAAAAACTGTATTTACAATATCCCGTGCGAATGTGATAAATGTTATGTGGGTGAGTCATCCAGACCTTTCAGTGTGAGGTTGGATGAGCACAAGAACTACATTAGAAAGAATGAAATTCAAAAATCAAAGATTTGTGAACATGCTTGGGAAAACGGACATAGAATAAACTGGGACTCGGCAAAAATTTTAACAAAAGAAACAGATACCAAAAAAAGAAAAATTAAAGAATCAGCAATAATCTTATTAAATGAAGATAAGTGCGTATCGAATTGTTCTGTAGATATTTGTACAACCTGGCTACCAATGTTAAAAGAAGAACTTAACAAACTCAACATTATCTAAAAAATATCATCAGTTCTATGTTCTGTGTAAGTAGTAAGTATCTATGGAAATAACATAAACAGAATCTTAAAGCTGTGTATTTGACATACACAGCAAAATAAGAGTTCTTCAAAAAATAGCTTTGAAAACGGAAAGAGATTACTTTCCGAAACGTCAGCAAAATACATTATTTTTGTGTTTATTCCGATTTATATTATTTGCAAAACATAACCTCTGACTTTTCCTTTGGCGTAAACGTCACGGGCGCAGAGGCTCTTTTTTCCAATAATTCTATTATTTTGTAGATTCGGTGATTTGTTTTGAAGAGGATAATAGTACATGTGGTAGAAAACCCAAATAATAGGAAAGAATATTCGTAGAATGCCACAAATAACTTTCAGACAATAATAGAGACGGAATTATAACAGTAATGGAAATTAATCAATGAAGTGATGCTTTTTTTCTACATGTTGTAGTTTTTTCTTTCATTGGTAAAACATGGAGTTATTGATTGTCTATTCGGTCCGTTTATCATTTATATAAACGAACTATAAAAAACTTATTTATGCGTTATTTGCCGATGATTTGCTTTCAATTATGACCAGAGACCCAAATCAACTAACAGAGAATGTAATCAGGACACAATCAAACATTGAGCAATTGTATTGGAGACAAGTTTTGTATACGGACAAGACCCACCGGCTACCAGTTAATCTACTACCTACACAATGTTCATCGATCGGACCATCAATGGCAGTGTAGTAAACTTTTTCTATACTTAGTTGAGGCAAGACATAGTTTTAGTTTACCGATAATTCTATCAATATAGAGTTTTTTGCTATAAAAGCTGCGTCCATGCAAGTTTATATATACCGGATGGCCCAAAAAGTACCTACTCCTCCATTTTTTTTTCTATTAAAAATAAAATTCTGAAATTTGGGAATTAAGTATGTATCAATGGTCACGTTTTGACCATTCGGTGACTAAAATAATCACCCTATATATTTAAGTCACTTTTCTCATAAAGCTGTAATTGCGCCTTCAGATTTAAAATCGGATGAAAAATAACCTTGGAAATGGCATTTATTTGCTATTTCTAGTTGGCTTTGGAATTCAGAAACAAATTTAAAAAATTTCGAAGTAGACTTTGAGTTTTATTAAAAGGGTATTTCTCAACAAATTAAATGTAAAATTGGCCTATTTTGATTATTTGCTTGGAATTAGAAATGTTTTCCATTTCATAGAAATTCAATTTGTCATAACTCCAATTTTTCAAAGAGGCCCTGTAGGTTTTATTTTTCTTTCAGATATAGTGGTAAATTGGGTTTTTCTCAATTAAAAATTGAATATAAATTAAAATAACTATTAAGCTGTTTGCAGAGGCGCTTCGAATTATGTGTCCATATATTTCAGTAAGCTATGAAAAACAGATGAGTATAACAAAAGTCTTGATGAATCGTTAGCAAAAAACAAAAATTCAGACAATCAAAACCAATTTATAAGTTATCTGGACAGCAACTTACTAAATTTATAAATACTAAAATTAGAACAATACAACACAACTAAATACGAAACCTATAACAGGTGCTCAAAATGACGCCCACCCATTTCATAACATTTGTTCACTCTTCGAATAGTTGCAACGTGACTGAAGTTATGGATTCAAAGGCATTTAAAATTTTATTTTGGAATTCTTCTAATGTTGCAGACGGCGTTGTAATGTAATTTAAAAAAACAATATTCACATTTTTAATTTTCCATTGGAAGTTACTTCCAAATCAAAGGCAAGAATAGCTGATCTGCGACATGATTCCAGTCTTTTCTGTAAGTTATACGTAGCTTCTCAAAATCGAGAAACAGACATTGAAAGTGTTGTTGATAGGTATAGCTCTGAGTCATTGAAAGGTGACACACGCCAATCAAGAGGACTAGGACTGCACATATGAGTTACACCTTCCACAATAATTTCACAAAAATATAACGATTTTTACGAGTAGATGAAAACAAAAAACAATTGTTAGCTTTCTTGGCGGGACAGCTAATAAACGAGCATTTTGAAGGAAAAACAATAGCCTGTACGCTTGCAGCAAGAGCAATATCGTCTTCAGCAGAATTAGATCTATCAGCTATTTCATCTTCATGGCATGAAGAAGCAGGCGGACGCCTTCTTCTTCATGACAATGGCCACAACTGCGTTAGCATTCGAACGCTAGATTCGGATGTTGTGGTCATTGCAGTATCTGCATTTTCTAATTTTCAAAATATTCAAAAACTGGTTTGATTTTAGAACTGCGAAAAATCGTAGGTTAATAGTCATCCATGACCTATGTTCTCATTTGTCACAGATCTGTAGCTTTTTGCCGACATTTCATTCTGTAACAGGTTGCAGTACCGTGTCTTCATTTTGTGGAGTAGACAAGAAAGGAGCTTGGAAGGTGTGGATGGCAGATCCTAATATTAATTCCGCTTTTGAGCAGCTCATGCGTACCGTGCAAAGAATTGTGATTCTTTTGTATGGTGCAACATTTCCCTTAAACACAGTTAATGAATGTAGACGATTCATTTTCATAAAAAAAAAGTAAACCAATTGAGAATACACATCTAACGGAAAATGCTTTACTTCAGCATATCAAGCGAGCCACTCTTCAAGCCGTTATATGGAAGCACTGTTGGACAAGGAGTATCAACCTCCTTCACCCGATACTTGGGGAAGGGAAAAAACTAATGACTCGTTTCAGCCATTGTGGTTTACCATTCCGGATGTTGTGAAGATGTAATTGCCTGTAGCTGCAAACAAAGGTGTTCTGTGTACAAATTGACCAAACACGAATATGCAGATAAAATATCCAATTTTCGACATTTAGATAACATATTGGCTATATTAAAAAAATAATAAAAAACATTACAGACATCATATTTTAGTATAAAACACATATTTAAAAGTGGATTTTATTAAAAGATATGGCGTTTAAGTGGATCAGTCTATGCCTAAAACCAGTTTCTCGACCCCTCATTTGATGACGTCATTATCGGTGGTGGGAAGTCCGGAATTTTTGTGGTCTGGGACGTTTTTTGATCTTGATATACAGGTTGTCCATTTTATCAGGGCCCTCGAGAATATCTCACTTAATACAAAGAAAATTATTTTTACGAAAATTGTGCCGATTTATATAACCTACAAAATGGTTTAATGAGATTTGAAATCCATGGCCTACTTTAAGAGTTATGGTGGAAAATATCGAAAATGCGGAAAACGTCTAGGCCAAATATCTCCGTTATTTGAAGAGATACGAGAAAAATTCTAAGGCGAAAATTTTTTGCAAAACAGAGTGTTTCAATGAGGTTTTATCTAATTTTTTTTAAAACCGCTGTATTTTGAGATTTACTCTTCAGGCTGTTAAAAAAGATATTTTGAAACGGGCGGGAAATGGCGTCATTAAATAGAGTATTTTACTCCCTTTTCAACGATATATCACATACCATATTTATTCATTGGTACTACGTTAGTAATTATAAAAACATTTTTTTAAAACCAATATTTTTTTATAACAAGCATTATACTTGCCGTGGAGAAGTATGATTAAATAAAACGATGAAATAATTCAATAAGTTGTTCAAATCTTTGTTATAATAAAACAGTAACACAATTAAGAAGAATAAAGTAAATTCAGGTAACAAAAACAAATTAATAATAAAAAGAATATAGCACACAGAACATTAATATTTACCTAATCCTCAAAATAATTTTTAAGATATCATATCAAATGTTAAAAGTGTCCACTGCGATTTCTTATGCACAATCGAGCGCGGCGAGGCATTGCATTTAAAACATTACTCAGCATTTCGGGGGTAACTGTAATACATGGCTGTTGAATTAGAGCTTTTAGGTCCTCTACATTTTGCGGTGTCGTCGAAAACACCTTATTTTTAATATACCCCCATAGAAAAAATCCATTGGGGTTATATCTGGAGAACGAGGGGGCCATCGAATAAATTCATTGGTATCTATCCAATGTTTAGGCAAAATTTCGTCTAAATAATCTAGGCAAATCTGGGAATTGTGGGGAGGTGTGTCGATTCTCTAAAGGTAGGTCACCTAAGAATTCATTAAATTCATTTCTCAAAAAGTTTAGGTACCTTTGACCACTGAGGTGACCATTATAAAAATAAGGACCTATTAAATTGGCACCTAAAATACCTATCCACACATTTATTGAAAAACGATTTTGATACCCAGTCGGTCTATGCCAGTGTGTATTTTCAGAAGTCCATTTGTAACGAATATTGCGATTAAAGAATACATTATTGGAAAAATTTGCCTCGTCAGACCAAAGTATTTTACTACATATTAATGGATCGGCACGCTTCTTTTCCAACAGCCACCTTGAAAAAATCCTCCTCTTTGGTTTGTCCCCCGCTTGTAAATTGTGAACTTTTTTGGCTTTATAACACCGGTAACCATTTTTCTTTAAAATTTTTATAGCACTTGTTTTATTTATATGACAAGTAATTTGAATTTCTCTTAATGATGTTTCCAAATTTTCTGTATTTTTATTTCTTACATAATTAATAACTCGGTTTACTTTATTTACATTATCAGTAACACTGTTCAACCTTGTCTTCTTCTTTAAAAATGAACCATTATGTCTCAGTTTCGTAACTAATTTTCTGAACAGAGTTTTATTCGGCTGTAGTGTTTGTGGAAATCTGTTTCTATATTCTATTTGAGCTAATCCAGAGTTAAAATTGCATTGTAATATGTAATGAACATATTATAATGATCAATGTGAGTGAAAATCATTTTTGAAAATTCTAAATTCTTAAACGAGTGTGATTAAGTGAGAGTTTAAGTATTAACTGAGATGATCTGTCAAAAATTAAATCGTCAAGTTTGTTCATAGCCAACTATTTTAAAATAATTGAAATAATAGTGAAATCATGAAATACAAACAAATGGATATTATACTTAAATTAATTGGTAAAGACATTTTAACTTCCTGAGCAATGAGTGACACTTTTATGGAGGACCTCTATACATTGGCATAACTGCGAATACTATTTCCATAATTGCTCCATGTTGCTTTCTTGATTATTATTTTGTTTTTGTTACCTGAATTTACTTTATTCTTCTTAAATGTGTTAATGTTTTATTATAGCAAAGATTTGAACAACTTATTGAATTATTTTATCGTTTTATTTAATCATACTTTTCCACGGCAAGTATAATGCTTGTTAAAAAAAATTTATTGGTTTCAAAAAAATGTTTTTATAATTACTAACATAGTACCAATGAATAAATATGGCATGTGATATATCGTTGAAAAGGGAGGAAAATACTCTATTTAATGGCGCCATTTCCCGCCCGTTTCAAAATAATTTTATTAACCGCCTGAAGAGTAAATCTCAAAATACAGTGGTTTTGAAAAAAATTAGATAAAACCTCGTTAAAACACTCTATTTTCGCCTTAGAATGTTTCTCGTATCTCTTCAAATAATGGAGATATTTGGCCTAGACGTTTTCCGCATTTTTGATATTTTCCGCCATAACTCTTAAAGTAGGCCATAGATTTCAAATGTCTTTAAACCATTTTGTAGATTATATAAATAGGCACAATTTTCGTAAAAATATTTTTTTTGTACGACCGATATTTGAGATATTCTCGAGTGCCCTTATAAAATGGACAGCCTGTATAGTATCTACATCCAAAAGTGTACGTTCGCCGCCAGTACTGAAATATTTTTATGATTTTTAATGCTATCCGACCACACTAAGTTCACCACGGTGCGCGGCGACATGCACCGGCTATATTAAATGTTAAGGCAACCTAAAAAGTAAACACTACATAAATATCTAGGTAATATTAAAATGCTTACATTCTAAACGTATCTTATTCATTAATTATATATGATCTGGTGCTTGAAACGTTTATTACGTTTCAATTTGTTTATTTGACAAAACTTTTGGCTAGTTTATAGTTGTCATTTTGACGTTTCAAAAAAGCACGTAAATTTCGAATATTTTGATATATCAATATCTTCTTTTGTACTAAGTGTAGCTCTCAGCATGGAATAATTTGATCATAATGTAGATGCCTTCAACTTTGTAGATAAATCGGAAAAGTATGAAATCACGACGTTTTCAGATCGGGAAGTTATGTGGCAATAAATTTAAAGTGACATTTTTAGCAGCTGCTACTAACTTCAGTGGTGTCCCGGACAAATGAACATCATCATCACTCTCCATTTTAAATACTTTAATGTCATGAATTTATAAAAATTCCTTAATTTATAATAATATTGATTACGATTTCAGAAAAAATAGTACGTATATCCCATAGTAAAAGCACATTCCCGAACTTTAATGCCTGTTGGCCTTGGCTTGTCTTCCGGGAATGTATTGCTTTTACTACTAGATACACAATATACTATTATCATATTCCCGTGCTTTGTGCATTTAATTTTTATTTCTAAATTATTTGGATATTTTAATAATGTTTGTTTTAATTTGTTCCAAATACTGAATAATGATTCGAACACAAATTCGATTCTATAGAATAAAAACAATCGCACATTTCAAGGTTATGTATTTCAATCACCAAAAACTCAACATTGTTCATTATATAAATAATCATTTTATATAGCTCTAATTTATAGCCTGACAACACAACCGAATGAGACGTGATTATTCCAGTATAGACGTTACATTGTAGCAATATTCACTCTTAATACATCCTGTGTTCTCCCCAAGCGAAAGGAAAATAATCGATGTTTACTTCCGAAACAGACTGTTGTATTTATTACGTGACCTCTTTCTTTCCTCTTCGCCTTAGGCAAGGGGTTATTTCTAGGGATGGTGACATAAACTGGATTTTCCGATCCTCCGATTTGTAGACTCCCAACTTTTCATATGGGACTACTAAAAAAGTTGTTTTTATCAGCCAATCCTGCGCAACCCCGATAAATAATCCAGAAAGGTGTGCTAACGAATGTACCGTCTTTATCACCTTATTTTATTGCGTGGCCTTTTTCCTGGAGGGGGTAAAACTACAGTGAAAATATATACGAAAGTATACCTGATTCTCGATGGCAAAATTCATTAGTAATTCAATAATAAATAAGAAAAGAAATTAAAGCGTTCAAGATTGGCCTGTAAGTGATATTTTTTAAATATTTCTACATCAATATACAGGCTGTAACTTAAATTTTACAATTTAATTTGGTTCTCTAGCATTTAGAATGGCGTTATAATTAATTACTGAGTTTTGAAACGGTGTTGTGGACATATCTATATAAAATATTGCGCTTACTATTAAATTTGTTCATATAAACTGATAAAAGCGAGGTGACCGGCATATAAGATAGGCATTTTTGATATCACCGCGCTCAGATTGAGCTGTATTATTATTGCAAATTTCAAAACCGTGTATCTTAATAAATACTAGTCGAATCGGCTATTGTAATTGTCAAAAGAATCCCTTTGTTTATTAATACACAATTAGATGGTTTTTTAAATTTTTCTATAATAATAATAATAATAATGTTTATTGTGCGAAAGAAAGAAGAACTACAAACAAATGGAGAGAGTTCGGCTGTGCCGTTCTTGACCAACCCCCCCCCCCCTTTATTATTCACAAGAGTATTCATAATAATATTTTACAAAGTTAAGATAGACCACGCAGTTAAAGAGAATTATGATAAAATGTACTTGAAAAAAAGACTGAAATTCTAATACTTACTAATAATTATTACTTACAATCAACTAGATTTTTTCTTTTATTTTATTTTTAAAACTACTACTAGGAGCTCTCGTGCCAGTCGTCCCACACCACTTGCGGACTGCAGTTTCGAGCTGTTGGTTCTCGTCAGTGCAAGGTAGGCATGTGACGACCGACACGAGGATCCCTTGACTACTTGGTAAATTTCATTTTCTTTAGGATAGCGACATGTAAAATAGTCAGCAAGCGCCATCTAGCGGTCCAGTGTCTGTTGCAATCGAAAAATATGTAGCCTGACTGGGCTTAGCATAGTTCAAATATGCTTTTAGAGGGCGGAATATTAAAACATAATATTTTTAGTCGCAAACTCCTCTACAAAATCCTTATTTCACTATAAGGAATGTAACCAGACTGCAACCAACAGCTACTCTCCGGGCTATGTGCCTCGCTGAGCGGAGAACCGACTAGATACCGCTGCTAAGTGAAAAGTGGGTTCTGTTTTGGTTGAGGGATTCTGAATCTGTGAGTGCAGCGCTCATGTCCTGACGTTGGCTAGACTTGCTGAAATATATAGTTATTTTGCGGAAAATGCAGGCATGAAGCCGAGATTAAATTAATATCTTTTTTACAGTTAATTCCTGAATCCAACTTCTAAATGATCACGGAATTAACCATGCTATATTAACTACGCATAGGTCCAAAATTTAAGCCTCTAAATCTAAGAAAAGATGGACCACTAGCACCTTAAATCTCATTATTTAATCAAATTATATTGATAACAAACTATACAATTTGATATGAATACTTCAGTTCGATCATTATAACTGACGAAAATTAAGCAGCTTTAATTTCAAATTAAAATATTTTGTTACGTATTTGCGCCTTTTAGCAAACATCCCGACCATAGGTTTAATAATTGCAACACGAGTTTGAACTAACTCCTAATTTATTAGTCACTAAATTACTTACGGTAATTATTAGTCGTTGTAATAACACACTGTTTGAAGAGAAAAGTAATAACTGGCATTACTTACTTGTCATTTTATATACAATAACCATTCTAAAATGTTACTTGAAAAATAGACATTGAGTGATGAACATAAAAGTATAGAAGTAATTATCAAAAATTATATTTTTTTTTAAACGAAAGACTATTAACATTTGATTTAAATCTGATATAAATAAGAACTTCATCTACATAAATTTTTATGCATTTTCTTCAAATCTTTGGCCATATTTGACATAAAAACTACATTAATAGCGTATTCGACGTACTTAATCTTTTTAGAGTATTAGAATGAAAACCTTCATGGAATAAACAAATTCAACACGCTTTTAATAGCTCGATATGTATTATCATCGTCATATATATGTACAGTTCTATTCATAAAAAACGTATACAAGTATTAGAATGAGAGGTGAGCTTTATCATTTTTGTGTAAACCCGGCTTGCAACATGTCAGAAATCAAATCATTGACGTCGGGCATCAGTGAAATAAATAAGAAAAATTGAATTATGTATATTGAATTATATTTATATATAACGGTTTTATAAAAATTCCAACAAAACAAAAAATAATAAGAATATTTAAAATAAAATCTTCCATCTTTTTCTATTACTTGAGCCAATCTATTCAACATTGACTGAATTATATTACATTTAATGTTTGAATCAAGCTTCTTCCGGCACTCGTGGATTATTTCCCATAATTCGTTTGAATTTTGTGGTCTAAAATTTCTTTTAAACGTTTTCTATCGGGTTAATATCGGGACTAAAACTGAAAGATGGTAGCACTTCCACATTATGAGTTTGAAGCCACTCCGTTACAGTATTGGCGGTGTGGACTGGACAATTATCTTGTTGATAAATGAAATTATTAGTGGGATACATTTGTTCAGTAAATGGGAGCATTATGTTTTCCAAAATGTTTATATAATTCAAAGCATTAAACCTTCCTTCAACTCGCCAACAAATACCAGGCCCATGGACACTTATCCAGCCCTATACATTTACAGAGAAAAATCAACGGAGCTAGTGTATCGTTCTTCAAGCCTTGTATTGCCTGGACGATAAACACGAATTTGGCAGTTATAAATCGACTGGAATGTCATCAGTAAAACCGACCATGTTCCAAAATTGAGGGTCACGGTATACATAGTTCATTGCAAAAATTACACTTGACTGCCGCCGTTCTACAGTGAGTAACATTTTTTCGTATCTGGACGATTTTTTAACTCAGATTCCTTGACCCTTCTGTTGGAGGTAGGTTTGAGAGCCAGGAAATTCAGTATCGATCACAGCATCCCTCGCCTTTGCAAATGGATTCTCTCTTAAGTATCCCAAAAAAACAGCATCTTGTTCATGGTTGGTAATGGACCGACCTGAACCAACTTTTCTCTTTAAGGAATCTTCTTACTCCCAGAGTTTTGAAACGGTGTTGTGGACATATCTATATAAAATATTGCGCTTACTATTAAATTTGTTCATATAAACTGATAAAAGCGAGGTGACCGGCATATAAGATAGGCATTTTTGATATCACCGCGCTCAGATTGAGCTGTATTATTATTGCAAATTTCAAAACCGTGTATCTTAATAAATACTAGTCGAATCGGCTATTGTAATTGTCAAAAGAATCCCTTTGTTTATTAATACACAATTAGATGGTTTTTTAAATTTTTCTATAATAATAATAATAATAATGTTTATTGTGCGAAAGAAAGAAGAACTACAAACAAATGGAGAGAGTTCGGCTGTGCCGTTCTTGCCCAACCCCCCCCCCCCCCCTTTATTATTCACAAGAGTATTCATAATAATATTTTACAAAGTTAAGATAGACCACACAGTTAAAGAGAATTATGATAAAATGTACTTGAAAAAAAGACTGAAATTCTAATACTTACTAATAATTATTACTTACAATCAACTAGATTTTTTCTTTTATTTTATTTTTAAAACTACTACTAGGAGCTCTCGTGCCAGTCGTCCCACACCACTTGCGGACTGCAGTTTCGAGCTGTTGGTTCTCGTCAGTGCAAGGTAGGCATGTGACGACCGACACGAGGATCCCTTGACTACTTGGTAAATTTCATTTTCTTTAGGATAGCGACATGTAAAATAGTCAGCAAGCGCCATCTAGCGGTCCAGTATCTGTTGCAATCGAAAAATATGTAGCCTGACTGGGCTTAGCATAGTTCAAATATGCTTTTAGAGGGCGGAATATTAAAACATAATATTTTTAGTCGCAAACTCCTCTACAAAATCCTTATTTCACTATAAGGAATGTAACCAGACTGCAACCAACAGCTACTCTCCGGGCTATGTGCCTCGCTGAGCGGAGAACCGACTAGATACCGCTGCTAAGTGAAAAGTGGGTTCTGTTTTGGTTGAGGGATTCTGAATCTGCGAGTGCAGCGCTCATGTCCTGACGTTGGCTAGACTTGCTGAAATATATAGTTATTTTGCGGAAAATGCAGGCATGAAGCCGAGATTAAATTAATATCTTTTTTACAGTTAATTCCTGAATCCAACTTCTAAATGATCACGGAATTAACCATGCTATATTAACTACGCATAGGTCCAAAATTTAAGCCTCTAAATCTAAGAAAAGATGGACCACTAGCACCTTAAATCTCATTATTTAATCAAATTATATTGATAACAAACTATACAATTTGATATGAATACTTCAGTTCGATCATTATAACTGACGAAAATTAAGCAGCTTTAATTTCAAATTAAAACATTTTGTTACGTATTTGCGCCTTTTAGCAAACATCCCGACCATAGGTTTAATAATTGCAACACGAGTTTTAACTAACTCCTAATTTATTAGTCACTAAATTACTTACGATAATTATAGTCGTTGTAATAACACACTGTTTGAAGAGAAAAGTAATAACTGGCATTACTTACTTGTCATTTTATATACAATAACCATTCTAAAATGTTACTTGAAAAATAGACATTGAGTATAGAAGTAATTATCAAAAATTATATTTTTTTAAAACGAAAGACTATTAACATTTGATTTAAATCTGATATAAATAAGAACTTCATCTACATAAATTTTAATGCATTTTCTTCAAATCTTTGGCCATATTTGACATAAAAACTACATTAATAGCGTATTCGACGTACTTAATCTTTTTAGAGTATCAGAATGAAAACCTTGATGGAATAAACAAATTCAACACGCTTTTAATAGCTCGATATATATTATCATCGTCATATATATGTACAGTTCTATTCATAAAAAAAGTATACAAGTATTAGAATGAGAGGTGAACTTTATCATTTTTGTGTAAACCCGGCTTGCCACATGTCAGAAATCAAATCATTGACGTCGGGCATCAGTGAAATAAATAAGAAAAATTGAATTATGTATATTGAATTATATTTATATATAACGGTTTTATAAAAATTCCAACAAAACAAAAAATAATAAGAATATTTAAAATAAAATCTTCCATCTTTTTCTATTACTTGAGCCAATCTATTCAACATTGACTGAATTATATTACATTTAATGTTTGAATCAAGCTTCTTGCAGCACTCGTGGATTATTTCCCATAATTCGTTTGAATTTTGTGGTCTAAAATTTCTTTTAAACGTTTTCTATCGGGTTAATATCGGGACTAAAACTGAAAGATGGTAGCACTTCCACATTATGAGTTTGAAGCCACTCCGTTACAGTATTGGCGGTGTGGACTGGACAATTATCTTGTTGATAAATGAAATTATTAGTGGGATACATTTGTTCAGTAAATGGGAGCATTATGTTTTCCAAAATGTTTATATAATTCAAAGCATTAAACCTTCCTTCAACTCGCCAACAAATACCAGGCCCATGGACACTTATCCAGCCCTATACATTTACAGAGAAAAATCAACGGAGTTAGTGTATCGTTCTTCAAGCCTTGTATTGCCTGGACGATAAACACGAATTTGGCCGTTATAAATCGACTGGAATGTCATCAGTAAAACCGACCATGTTCCAAAATTGAGGGTCACGGTATACATAGTTCATTGCAAAAATTACACTTGACTGCCGCCGTTCTACAGTGAGTAACATTTTTTCGTATCTGGACGATTTTTTAACTCAGATTCCTTGACCCTTCTGTTGGAGGTAGGTTTGAGAGCCAGGAAATTCAGTATCGATCACAGCATCCCTCGCCTTTGCAAATGGATTCTCTCTTAAGTATCCCAAAAAACAGCATCTTGTTCATGGTTGGTAATGGACCGACCTGAACCAACTTTTCTCTTTAAGGAATCTTCTTACTCCCAGTGTTGTTTAATTTTTAATATAGTTTTCTGGTTTCTGTTATACAACTATTGTCCTACAGCACGAATTGTCCATCCATCTTCGATTTTGGACACTATTTGAGCTTTTTCAATTTCAGATAAATGACAAGACATTTTTATTTATCTACTGTCAAAGTTTGTCAAACGCTACCTCCATGTACTATCAAAAATAATAACGGCAACGCCAATGCGTTGCATTTTTGACAACCTGTGTCATGTGTGTCAAATACTTACATCAGCCGGTTTTACACAAATATGATAAAGCTCGCTTCTCATTCTAATACTTGTACGCTTTTTTAATGAATACAACTGAACCTTTGTATGTAAACAAACACATGTTGCGGCTCAAGTTTGACCCACTTGCACTTAATCCATTGACTTGAAATTTCGTATGAATATGTAGTCCCGACAAGATTACAATAATTTGGTGTTTGATGTGTGTGTGTGTGTGTGTTTGATGGCTTAATTTTAAGACTACAAAAAAATAAATTCATATTTTGAGAACCGAACAATTCAACCGGCACCTTCGCCAAAACATGTTCTTCGCCTGTTCAGAGATTTCTACGTTCGTTTTTTTTTCGCACAAATGGTATGATCTTAGCTCTGGTTACAAAACAATAACTTGGGGTTGACAACTTACTTTTAAGACAAGATAAATTAATAGTAGTTTCAAAAAATTGAAACAACACGCTTTGATTATAACGAATTAAAAAGTATGAAATAATTTTTTAGTAAAAAGCATGGTACACTCAACAATGTGTGTGTGTGTCGAGGAGTTACAGCCGATATACTCACTTTACTCATGCTTATAACACGTTATTTTTCTTCGAACATTTTTAGTGAATTTTGTGGGAGGCAATAAGATAGTAAGTAAGCCGGTATTAAATATTCCTTTGTATTTTATATAGACTATTCATAGTTTTACAGAAATTTAATTGTAAATACTCGTACTATGACAGTTCTGGGATAAAATTCTACTTGCTTGGGTCATAAATCATGTTTTTTTTATATACATTTATTTAACGTCGGCCTATTTCCGCTACTGAGGCCTAACACCGACGCCTGTAGACGAGCTACCCCCAACCAGGAATTTTTGCCGAACCTCTTCCCTTAAGTAGAGTTACTTGCCTAACATTTAATAGACAAGGGACCGACGGCTTTACATCCTCTCCGAAAGATGGTATATCTCCTATACAACCGTCGCCTAAGGTTGTATAGCTTCCACGCATACACTGATATACAAGCCGCTGGAAGATGTGTGAGGCGAGGATGCGGTTTCCGTTGGAATGGTCACCCATCCAAGTACTAACTGCGCCTGTCGTTGCTTTACATTGCATACCGAAGTATGTACATAGTAAAGACGCACCTACACTCGCCCCTCATAAATCATGTAATTCCTTTTAAATTGTCTTTGCCTTTGCCGCCGCTCTCTTATTCATATACCTAATTACTAATAGACGGTGTTACGGGGCTTCGCCCTCACGAGACAGTCGAACCACTATATATAATGCATAATCTCTATGAATATGAAAAAAAAGTAATATGCTCATGGCTGGTCCGCATCTGATTGATCTATTACTCTCGCTCATTCCCAATTAGACCATAATAATTAGAGAACTGTTTTATAACTTTTATACCTCTTACTAATTTATTATATTTTCAACCACATTCGATTAATAAAATAAAATACAATAACGCGTACTGAGTGTTATAATTGGTATTTTAATATATTCCCGAAAAGTGTCGAATTACACACATGCAGAACACCTCAACATTTCCACCCAATAATTGCTTTTTTGACAAATGCAGAAACAAGTATAGGCTATTACACCGTACAAAATGCCAGACATTAAAAAACCATTCGATTTTATCGACGGCGAGAAAGCACACGCAAAAAAAATCAGAATATTCCACTATAACGCCGGCTTAATATTCGGCCGGCTCGACATTGTAAGCACATTTGGCGATGTTTATTATTCATAATCTCGTTATCGACCGGAGTCGCCGCAGGAAACAATTCCCGCACGAGGTACACTCTGTGCTATTTTCATTTTAATGCAGAGTAAAATATATAAATGTAAATATAAATAAAACTTTTGGGGCTTCAGCTTGCAAGAATGGCTTTATTTTGTTCTTCAAATGTATTTTACTGGTAAGTTACCAAACGACTGCTTTTGTTGCATATTTTCGATCCTCGATCCTTGTCTTAATTCTACCCGAATTGACGCATTTAGTAAAATACAACTTACCAGGTCTCGATTGATCCAATACATATTGAAATGATTAAAACGTAATAGATTTTATTGTTACACAATCCCAAAAATCAGAACAGATTATCCATTACATCAAAAACAGAACACGCTTACAGTGTATTGAAATAATTATGAGGCTCAGCAAGGCTTATACCGAACACCTCAAATATGTGATTTCGATTACAAAGCCTGTCGTGATCTGCATTGTGCATTTATACTAAGCATGATGCAAATTGGTGATTAAATGTTTAGGAAATACAAAATAAGCTGCATAATGGACTTAATACTTACCCCAACAATGTGTGAACTTGCCAACTTGCTTTTGAACATGCCTTACATAATTGTCCGATGCGCAGATGTCGGTAAATTCTAGTACCTAATTACAATATATACCCTGAAATGCAGATGCAACATTAAATATTGAATGTAAATTGCAATTAAATGCAGTTTATTAAAATTTTTGAAACTTCGGCTGTCTAAATTACCACAGATACTGAGATAGCGAGTAATATAAGCTGCCTTTACTACCAAGTTATTGCAAAAGTCAGTTCAAGAATTCATCAACAAAATTCGATAACTAATTCCTCAAATAATTTTTAAGTTTTTTCCCCTCACTTGTGTACATTGTGTAGTATTATTTTATTTGATAGAAGAAAAAGGAAGAAAAAGAAAAAAAATGTCATAAACATGTTCCAAGAAACAGAAAAGGGTTTCGTCAATATATAGAAAAGCGACAAAAAATATATATGCATAAATAAGGTAACAACAACAAGATTGTGTATAATTTAGCGTCTGCAAATTGTGAATAGTCAGCAATACAAAATGTTCGTACCGCAAATTAGATGCGGTCTGCAAGCTGCTACTTTCGAACCATGATATACAAATAACTATTGCGCTTAATATATATTTTTTTAAGTCGCTATCAAAAAATTTTCATACACCAAAAATTTGTTGTGAACACCACATTATTAATATTATTTGTATTTACGTCTATTGATATGTGTAACATTTGCATTTTTATAAGTTGTCCTTATCTAGCTAACAAAATTAAATTACAAAAAAAAAACAGTGTGACTGAGGCAATAAAAACCTCGTCTAATAAATTCTTTCTCACTGAGTTGGAAGTCATCGAAACTATCCATGATTTAAAAAATAAAAAAGCACCTGGCATTGACGGTATGCGGTCCGAAGCATTGAAGGATATTGCTAAAGAAATATCTAAACCTCTAACGTACATAATAAATAGATCGTTTAACATAGGAATATGAATATCAAAATCTTAAAACTGTGTATTTGACATACACAGCAAAATAAGAGGTCTTCCAAAAAAAAGCTTTGAAAACGGAAAGAGATTACTTTCCGAAACGTCAGCAAAATACATTATTTCTGTGTTTATTCCGATTTATATTATTTGCAAAACATAACCTCTGACTATTCCTTTGGCGTGAACGTCACGGGCGCAGAGGCTTTTTTCCAATAATTATTCTATTATTTTGTAGATTCGGTGATTGGTTTTTGAAGAGGATAATAATACATGCGGTAGAAAACCCAATAATAGGAAAGAATATTCGTAGAATGCCACAAATAACCTTCAGACAATATGACATCATTATTCAAAATGGCTGTAATAATACCACTTTTTAAGTGGTGATAAACTAGATGTGACTAATTATAGCCCAATCTCTCTGATCGCGAATATAGCAAAAAAATTTGAAATAATACTAAGAAATAGGATTAATTGTTATCTAAAAAGATACGGTATACTATCAGATAAACAATTTGGGTTCAGAGAGAACAGGTCGACGCAAGTCACTATTGCTAAAATTAATAAATCTATTGATAACAAGAAAGCAACAACATGCATTTTCTTCGACCTGGCAAAAGTTTTCGATACGGTTAGCAACACTCAACTTCTCAGTACGTTGAACAGTACAGGTTTTCGAGAGACTTCGTATAAATTAATGTCGAGTTATACAGGGTGTTGCATCTTGAGAGGGACATAGCTTAATAGGAGGTAGAGAACATCAGTGGTAACCGGAACCTCCCATAGAAATGTCTCATTGGGCCTTCATTACGGAGTTACAGGGTGTTAAATAATTTTTGGCCAAACCTGTTTTTTGTCATAACTTTGACAGTTAATGAAATAACGGATTCATATTTGTTACGGCTAATGTACTAACGAGCCCCAAGAGGTACATGTATAAAAAAATATATATCCAGGTCCGGACTCACTATAATTTATGTTTCTTCTTTGCATCAATAAAACATCACCCTGTATATATTTTTTTGTAATTTCGATACGATATTCGAAAAGAGCAAGAAAAAACAAACAAAATGGCCTATTTCATTTTTTTGTTACACCTTCGTGGTTATTTAAATACGTTGTTAAATGTGCAAGAAAATGGATTACAGAACCCTATTAAATGAGAGGCACGTGAAATAAATAGTTTTATAACTAAAATTTGCAAAAATTCTATTGAGCCTAGGTGGTCTGGGTGAATCCTAATTCCGGCACGTTTTAAATGTCCATTTTGGTAAAAAACTTTGGTCCTAATAAGTAATCGGGTATGAAATAGCAAAATTTTTAATCAATCACAGTAGGCTTGTTCAAAGAATAAAAGTGACAGATAATTTAAACCATTTAGGCCTAAGCAACCAGTTACTTTGATCAAGAAAATCATCAACATTTTATACTTAATAAAAATTGGAAAAGAGAACAAACTAAAATCTAAATAAATAAAATATTTTCCATTCAATTAACAATAAATAACAAAACAATAACTAAATGTGTTTAAAAATAAAACGTAATTGACACTAAAGTAAATTTTCAAAATGTCCTCCCCCACATTCTGTGCATTTTCTTGCGCGTTTAGAAAGGTCACCAATTGCTCGACGTATCATTTCTGGATTATTCCGTATTTCGTCGCAGGTTGTAACGATGCGCTGGATTAAATGTTGTCTACTTTCAATTTCAATGCTATAAACCTCGTTTTTTAAGTGGCCCCATAAAAAGTAATCACAAGGGTTACAATCAGGAGATCTTGGTGGCCATTCATGTGGACCCCCGCGTCCAATCCATCTATTAGGATACACATTGTTTAAGTGCTCTCTTACTTGAAGGTTAAAATGTGGTGGGGCCCCATCATGCTGAAACAACATGCCTCTTATACCGATATTTTCTAACATATTCGGTAAAATGTTTTGAAGAAAATCAAAGTAAATTTCACCATTCAATCTTTCTTCAAAAAAATGTGGCCCTATCAAATGTCTATTCACAAGTCCGACCCAAACATTTACAGAAAACCTGTGTTGCGAACGGCGTTGGCGTACCGCATGTGGGTTTTCCTGTGCCCATTTATGATTATTTCGTGAATTGTTTACTCCATCCCTTGTAAATTGTGCCTCATCCGTAAATAAGGTTCTGTAAATGACTGGGCGATGGTTAGACAACCAATGACAAAATGCCAGGCGGGGATATCGTCGCCTTGTTGAAGACGCTGTACCTGCTGGATATGATATGGATGGTAACGTTCTCTTTTTAGGGTTCTCCATACTCGCCAATGAGGAATACCAGTTGCCAAACTGATTCGTCTAGTGCTCATATTTGGGTTTTCTTGAACTACGTTTATAATATTGTTTTGTTCCTGCACACCTTGTTGTAAAACACGCTCCACAACTGCAGAAGTAGGAAACTTTCCGTGTTGTCTTGCATACTGGAACACCGTACTAAAGGTTTTATGATTAGGGCATCGACGACCAGGAAAACGCAGCCGATATTCTCTTTCCGCCGACCTACCATTCCCATTACAGAAACCATAGATGAATATTATGTCAGCATATTCCACGTTTGTAAATTTTACTGGCATAGTTAAAATATTTTCACAAGTTTTCACTAACTAAATGCGGATTATTGACACATTAAATTACTAACAAACAATTATTTAACTGTTTAGGAGATTTCTTTTTATTATCTGTCACTTTGAACAAGCCTACTGTGATTGATTAAAAATTTTGTTATTTCATAACCGATTACTTATTAGGACCACAGTTTTTTTACCAAAATGGACCTTTAAAACGTGCCGGAATTAGGATTCACCCAGACCACCTAGGCTTCTTGTACATTTAACAACGTATTTAAATAACCACGAAGGTGTAACAAAAAAATGAAATAGGCCATTTTGTTTGTTTTTTCTTGCTCTTTTCGAATATCGTATCGAAATTTCAAAAAAATATATACAGGGTGATGTTTTATTGATGCAAAGAAGAAACATAAATTATAGTGAGTCCGGACCTGGATATATATTTTTTTATACATGTACCTCTTGGGGCTCGTTAGTACATTAGCCGTAACAAATATGAATCCGGTATTTCATTCCCTGTCAAAGTTATGACAAAAAACAGGTTTGGCCAAAAATTATTTAACACCCTGTAACTTCGTAATGAAGGCCCAATGAGACATTTCTATGGGAGGTTCCGGTTACCACTGATGTTCTCTACCTCCTATTAAGCTACGTTCCTCTCATGATGCAACACCCTGTATAAAACACTCAAATCACAGATACACTAAGTAATGTAAAGATTGTAGAATATGGGGTGTCTAAAGGCACTATTCTAGGACCAATACTGTTTAATATAATATACCTGAATGGTCTATTTAATGCTGAAACTAAGGGTGAAGTAATACGTTTTGCTAATAATACAGTCATAGTTTATAAAGCTGAAAATTGATACATATATTAACGTATAAAATAGAAGCTGAACTGTTATCTTTACCTGGTTCGGTAATAAATTTCTAATAGTAAACTTACTATTTACCGTTTACCTCCTACTCGAAATATCTACCAACATAAAAATTATGTCTAAAAATTGGCAGCATAAGTATAGAAATCCCATCTATAGATAACATTAAGTATCCGGGAATTTACATAGATAAGAATTTAAAATGGGACATACACAAACTTTATAGTAAAAAAAAAATAAGAACAATTTTATATAAATTTAAAAACATTATCTAAAATTCTTAAAATTGTTCATATGAAAACATTTTACCATGCTTTAGTCAAATCCCACCTTACGAATGGCATTATAGCATGGAAGATACTACAGACAATTATCTAATTACCTTAGAAACTACGCAAAAAATCTTAGATTAAAAACATTCCCAGACTAGATATGCATGGACTAATAGATGTAAAAAATATATAAACATACACAAAAAACTCATTCCGTTTAGTTTCAATAATTCGCTTTGTCGCGCTTATTTCATATCTTATTTCTTATAGTTAATTATATAGGTTAATGGTTATTTCAGGACCTTTTGCGAAGTACCTTATGTGAATTTTTATACACAAGTCTTAGACTATTTGTAAAATGCAGCTAATAAGAATATTGTACAAGTTCTAAACTTACTGTAAATTTATTCGATTTGTTTGTATAAATAGCACAAATTATATCTATATTTTTTGTTGTTCTCCTAAAGTAAATTATAATGTTATTTCACCGAAGCCCGTCATCTAAATGAGTAGATGCTTTCACATGCAGATATCCGAGTCGTCCGTAGAATTGGCAATGAAACTGCAGAACACTAAACTGCCATCATAAACTTGATGACAAATCACACCTGTGAGACTCGGAATGAAGGTCACGAACAGTCACGTTGCAGACGAATCGATACTAGTCCTTAAGAAAAACAACTCTGGCAATTAACTCGTTATATCTTCGGGATTTGGTCCTCATATAAAATTAAAAATTGATTTGGATCTGTTCACGTTGATGATATTAAAACCTTTTAAGTGTATGAGAGGTCTGTTACATGTAATCATAATTTTATTCATTTATTTACTGTGGCCTATTTTTGCTAAAGATGAGGTACCTCCAACTTGGCCTCCGGCTAAGAGTAGTGACTTTTTACTCATTTAATACCTAATTGAAGGTATCGGTATCGGCACATATCCACTTCGGAAGGTGGCATAATCACTACGCAGTATAGAGGCCGCCAGAAAGTAGGCGGAGATTTCTGTTTCTCTAGAAGTCACCCATTCAAATACCAATTGTTGCTGTACTGTTGCTGCGTTATTGTTTCGAGATACGAGTGACATCATAATAGAACCGCGCTTACCCTCTAAAATATGAGCTAGTTGTTTGCCTTACAGTTGCTGTAAGGATAAATTCAAACTGTCAAATAATAGATAACAATGAACTTCCTCAGTACCAGAAACATTTAAACTTTTCTAGGCAAGAAAATAAAATTCCCTCGTAGTATCTGTATCTCTGCCCTATTGATTGGGCTCAAAATACGCGTATTAAGTCAACGGAAAGATTTGCGCCTTGTATAAATTGTAGATCGGTTAATGGTTCTGCTGTAAATTGGTCTAAAATTACACCTGACGTAACTATACTAAAGTCAAGCGAGGTGGTACCTTTCTATCGATGGTCATTGGCAACCGACAGAGAAAATGTAGAAAATCTCTGCAATACTGCCTTGATACTACACACGTATGCAAAGACACTTATTTGTAGAATAAGGAATCAAATGGGGCGAGCGTAGGTGCGTAAAGACGCACCTATAAAAATAAAATTTTGTACATATTTCGATATGCGATGTAAAGCAACGTTAGGCGCGGGTAGTATATAGATGGATGACCGCTTGAAGGAAGACCGCGTTCTCGCCTCACATCTTCCAGCGGCTTGTATATCAGTGTATGCGCGGAAGCTATACAATTTTAGGCGAGGATTGTATAGGGGATATACCATCCTTTGCATGGGATCTAAAGCGTCGGTCCCTTGTCTATTAAATGTTAGGCCAGTGAAAGATCCCTACTCTTCTTAAGATAAAAGGTTAGCAAAAATTCCTGGTTGGAGATAGCTCGTCTACAGGCGTCGGTGTTAGGCCTCTTTAGCGGAAATATGCCGACATCGAATAAATATTAAAAAAAGGAATATGCAATTTTATACTTAAAAGATAGCTTTGGCTACCATTGTTTTGACATAACATTGTAATTTATACAGTGAAGTCCATAAGTAACGGATACATTCATTATCTACGTAATTAACAATTTATAAGTAAAAATCTAAAACAGATCAATTTTCAATTCTAAAATGACATTTTTTGAGTATAATTTTGTACCTCCCCATTCAACTATCTTAGAGTGACAGCTCCTCCCTTTAAAATTTTTAAATAGAACGAGGGTGCGTGTGATAGCTCATTTGAAAGATTTTTAATTCTCTATCCAGCAATATCAAATTTCTATGAATTTCTCTAATTTATTTATTAAAAAATGTGACATTTTTACTGTTATTAAGTAAACAAAAGAACATGAAACAATTTAAATCAAATGTTCAAACTGGGCGCCCGTAGCTTCTTGACAATAATGGAGGCGTTGATGAAATTCTTCCAATAAAACGTTTTGTATCGTTTCCGGGGTGATTTAATTAATTTCTTGCCTTGTTCTGTTTTTTTAATTATCGACATTATTTGGTCTGTTGAAATAGACTTTCAATTTTAAGTAACCCCGTGAAAAATAGTCAAGTGGGGTCAAATCAGGAGAACGGGAGGGCCACTCAATTTCACCTCTACCGCTCCACCTATTGGGAAAAACATGATTGAGATAGGCTCTTACTTCCAATGCAAACTGCGGTGTAGCTCCGTCCTGCTGATACCAAATATTTCTATCAATTTTATTAGGGTTGCCATTCATCTGGGAAAAATGTTCTTAACTCTGGAAATAAAATTTTTTGCTAGAAATCCAAGTAACGTGCGCGAGTTTAGTTTAGGATACATACATTTCAAATACATTTCGAAATTTTTAAATTTAATTTTCTTGATGAAAAATATACAAAATTCAAAAACGTTATATGCTGGATACATAATTAAAAACCCTTTCAAATGAGCTATCACACTCACCCTCGATTCACTTAAAAATAGTCATTCCAAGGGGCTTGAAGGGGGAGGTATAGAATTATGCTCAAAAAAATGTCATTTTAGAATAGACATGGTTTAGAGTTTTACTCATTAATTATTAATTACATAGATAATGAATTTACCCGTTACTTATGGACCTCACTGTATAAATCATTTGTATACTTCATACCATTAATTGTAATAATGACACAATACTGAAATAAAGAATAGGTATATCGCTATGCTAATGATTATAATATAATCTTTAGGTTTCTATTTAACATTGGCCCTAAGCAATAGCTAATATGAATTGGTAAATCTACATAATACATATCTTTTAAGCCGGCGCCACACATACGGTATTCGTCCACGACTATTTGATATTCGTTATAAATCACGCATATGTGGATACAATATTCGCTATTCGTGTACGAATATTTGCCATGCAGCGCGAACACGAACATGGTTCTGCCGAGAGTCGGTAAACTACTCAACATCAAAGCAGACGAATAATTGAATAGAGCATTTGTCGACGAATAGCGAATATAGAGCGCAAGTGTGGATACAGTATTTCGCAAATATTTGTCCACAAACATTTGATTACGAACATTTGTGAACAATGACGAATATTCGTAAACGCATGTGTGGCGCCGGCTTTATGCCGCAAAACATACAGTAGATGGTCCAAACACTTTTGAAGAAGTGGAACTAACCTTTCGTATTGTTTTTCATTCTCTCTACGGAATGCACAACTGATAGGTTTACTCTAAACGTATACCATCTGCTGTATCAGAAAAGTGTTGTTAAACTAATTAATCTAATATTTAATAAATTTCAGAAATAAAGTGTTAGTTTTCTATTTTATTATGACTGGTTGTAGAACAATTAGTGTATGCAATACACATTTAATAGCTATCGTATTCGTATACATTACGATACTCTCCTACGGCTCTTTTCTCTTCTCATACTCGCGCCTTAATAGCTTTCATTAAATGCTCATTGAATATACTAATTATTATTATGATTTTTGTGATTCATGTTAATTCTATTTCTATATAGTAGTAAATCAAGTCATTAGTTCTCCATGACATTGGCGCCATCTCCAGTTGCCAAGGCAAAAGAAGTTGAATTAACACACATCCAACGACGGCCGAATGACTTGTAGAATTGCACAGACTATAAAACTTGAAATGTATGTAAAGTAGCGACTTGCATATATATTGAAAGATTCCCTTTTTTTGAGATAAATGAAGCTGCAGAATCATAGAATATCCATTCTTAGTAGGAAATAGAGCCAATATATAATCGATACGTAATTTAGTATATTCTACTGTAAGCATAAGTCCGATCCGCCGTTCCTTTCGTTCTTTCGAAATTTGAAATGAGAAATCAAACTTTCCCCCCTCAGTTACTGGACAAGTACTGTCTGGTCAATATAGTGACCAAGGAAATCGAGTATGTAGACGTAATACTCATTTCGATGACGAAGGACTCGAAGAATTTATTTTATTATCTGCTGACAAATTCCGGATAGAGAGTTTTCTACTTGTTATTGATGATTTACTCATTTATTTAACAAACCGTATATGAAGAACCTGATGAGCATTTTGATTTTCTGAGTAAGTTGGAGACTTTCTGGTCATGATATTCAACAAATTTAGTCAATATTTATAACACTGATTTGGATGAATATTTCTACACTGAGCTACTCCAATTTAAATAATTAGCAAAAATATTGATTCCACGTTCTGAGGATGATGATGAGCAAAAACATTAGCTTTGAAGTTCGCTTGTATCAGCTGTTGATAGATAGAAATTTAAAATATTCGTTCCCCAACGTGGAGACGCTGTTGAGGATGAGAGATCATTTTCAAAACTAACGTTGACGAAAAAAATAGATTAAAATAATCTATGAGCCAAAATAGGCTCAATCATTTAACTGGTATGAGTATCAATAGTGATACCTTATGAGCGTTGGACTTTTCTGCTGAAGAATTCGCTAATCAAAAATCTCGAAAGGTCAGTTTAGTGTATATATATATATATATATATATATATATAATGTAAAATGTTAAAACCATTTCACGTTTGTTACCCTGCAATCACCAAAAATTATAAACATAAAAACGTTACTAAACAATATGTGAATAAAAAGGTCCTCATGATTTACACCCCAGATTTCAAAGAGCTATGGTGGTTGATTTTCCGAAAATCACCGGTCTTAAGCAAGCCTCCACCACAATTTTGCCTACAGATCCCATCCATATTCATCTGGCCCAGCCTTACATAGCGTTTGTCATTTTAATTAAAGATATCGCTATTATCAGATCGTAACCAAAACTTTAACTTGAGTTTAACTAAACATTATCCTCATTAATATCTAATAACAAATTGTATTAAACTTATTTTGTGAAATATTCTTTTTAATTTCTCAGAATGCCTGCAAATTCAAGGTGATATATTAGTGATATATTCAACGCTAACTTATGCATTTGTGAAGAGAGAAACAATCGTTTAAGATGCAACATTTTGGGCCGTTGAGATGCACCAAAATTTAGAACAAATGGTTTTATTACAATTTTGTATACAATACGAATCTGTGTTTACAACAAATTACCCACTAATTACTAAAAAAAGATCATTGATACCGCCCCCGGCAAACTCAATTAACTAAATAACGTTGTCTGATAAACGCGATAGCTCATTGCCTGTCATTCCATGGGTTCTAGTCCCAGCTGTGACTGATGGCAGTATCCATAAGCAATAAATCGTTTATTTTTAATATAATATCCTTGTGCTCCTTGAATTTATGTATTGTGCTCTATTTCCATGTTTTATTTAATTCCTCTTCCTATTACCATCTATAAATTCAAAGCTTTTATCACATCACAGTCAATTATCCGTTTATTACAATTTCGCATTACTGGAAATTAAATTTGTATTTACACCATTTATTTGTCTATTACCAATGTATTTCTAAATAAACACCACTCAACTTTATGTTCCTGCAAAACTGAACACAATTAGTAATGTCAACGTGGCTCTAAAATACAAACTTAATAAGTAAGCAGACAAGAGCGAAAGCATTTTTAAACCTTTATATTATTGAGTGAGCCCAAATCAAAACTTTTTAAAACCAAGCGACTGTGTTGTATGTAAGTATTGTTAAAAATTCCATTATTAAATCTGGAATCTCTTTACTTTGAAGCTGGGTTTTCTCAGGGTGCATATAACAATCCTACAAAAGGTTTGCATTGCATGTAAAACTATTGTGGGATTTGATTCTGATGTTTTGGTATTAGTCAAGTTAAAAACAGTGACGCATCAATCATAATATATATTGTCTGAAAGTTATTTGTGGCATTCTACAAATATTCTTTCCTATTATTTGGGTTTTCTACCACATGTATTATTATCCTCTTCAAAGTAAATCACCGAATCTACAAATTAATAGAATTATTGGAAAAAAGCCTCTGCGCCCATGACGTTTACGCCAAAGGAATAGTCAGAGGCTATGTTTTGCAAATAATATAAATCGGAATAAACACAGAAATAATGTATTTTGCTGACGTTTCGGAAAGTAATCTCTTTCCGTTTTCAAAACTTTTTTTGGAAGAACTCTTATTTTACTGTGTATGTCAAATACACAGCTTTAAGATTCTGTTTATATTATTTCCATAGATACTACTTACACAGAACATAGAACTAACTGATGATATTTTCTTTTAGATAATGTTGAGTTTGTTAAGTCCTTCTTTTAACATTGGTAGCCAGGTTGTACAAATATCTACAGAACAATTCAATACGCACTTATCTTCATTTACTAAGATTATTGCTGATTCTTTGATTTTTCTTTTTTTGGTATCTGTTTCTTTTGTTAAAATTTTTGCTGAGTCCCAGTTTATTCTATGTCCGTTTTCCCAAGCATGTTCACAAATCTTTGATCTCTGAATTTCATTCTTTCTAATGTAATTCGTGTGCTCATCCAACCTCACACTGAAAGGTCTGGATGACTCACCCACATAACATTTATCACATTCGCACGGGATATTGTAAATACAGTTTTTTGAATTCTGCTCCCTGTTTATCGGTTTTGTTTTTGTTAAAATAGATTTTAAATTGTTCCCCGTTTGAAATATCGTCCTAACATCAAATTTGTCACCTATACGGCGCAGCTTTTCCGATAGTCCGTATACATAAGGAATTATTGCTGTATAATGACGTTTAGGTTTTTGTCGTACCTGATTGTCCCTATTTTCAACATTTATGAAAACCCTATCAACAAAGGCTTCAGGATATTGATTTTGTACTAGAACCTCTTTGATAAATTTTTTCTCGTTATTTAATATTTCATTATTAGATGAAATTATTTTGGCCCTATCGTATAAACATTTTACAACACCCCTTTTTAACATTTATTGACTGATTTGAGTTAAAATTTAGATATCTATTAGTATGTGTTGGTTTTCTATAAACGCTTGTTTCAATTGTATTATTTACCCTTCTAATTAAAACATCTATAAACGGTAGTTCATTCCTACTTTCTACTTCTAATGTGAATTTAATAGACGGTTCCTTACTATTTATATTTTCCAAAAAACTATCTAGTAAATCGACACCATGAGGCCAAATTGCAAAGATGTCGTCAACATATCTCCATCAGACAACCGGTTTGTTTATACAATTTTGAACATGCGTGTTCTCAAAGTTCTCCATAAATATGTTGCTTAAAAGTGGTGATAATGCAGACCCCATAGCCATATCAAAATCCTGCTGATAGAACTCAATGTCCAATTGAAAATAGGTTGTTTTTATACACAGTGTTAAGAGTTCCATTATGCTATTTACACTTAAGTTAGTTCTAGTTTCCAAATTATTATCATTTAGCAACCTGTCTTTAAGTATTTTTAAGGTTTCATCTACCGGAACATTGGTAAAAAGACTAACTACATCAAAACTAACCATCAGGTGTGATTCATGAATATCGTTTTCATAAATTTTTTCTATAAAATGTTTACTATTTTTAATATATGAATCGGTATTTCCAGATAATGGATCAATAATTTTAAGTAAAAATTTTGCCAAATTATGACATGGTGAATTAATAGAACTAACAATTGGTCTTAAAGGAATATTTTGTTTGTGTCTTTGGTAAGCCATAAAAATGAGGAGGCTTACTATGATGTGGTGTAAGTTTCCTTCGTTCAAAATTATTAAATTCATGTTTGTATTTAAACAAAGTTCTGTAAATTTTGCTCAATAAATTGATTTTGTTGGATCTTTGTTAATTTTGAGTAGGGTCCCTCATTTACAAGAGTCATGATTTTTGTGTTATATATATATCTTTATCTATAATGACTGTGGCATTACCTTTGTCTGCTGGCAATATTTTTATACTTTCAACGCGTTTTAAAGAATTTATCGATAACTTTTCTTCTGGAGTTAAATTATCTTTAATTTTGTATTGCTTCTCTAAAGCACTTTTTGCCCGTATGCGATATTCATTAGCATTATCTGTTGGTAAATTTTGAGCCGTTTTTTCTATTGCCGCTACTATATCAAATTTTGGAACAGTTTTCGAGTTTATTGCAAAATTGAAACCTTTTGATAGGACAAGCCTGTCTGAAATGGACAAAAGTCATTTTGACATATTAATGACAGTCCTGTCAATTAAAGGATTATTATTTATATTTTGTAATTGCTTAATCTGTTTTTTCCTTATTAAGTTTCTAAATTTATGTAAACGCGTACCTTTTTGTAGATTATAATATTTTTCGTAACTCAACCTGACATTCCGGATTATAAACTGATAATCCTGTTCTATAATGTTCCTGATTAGTTCATTCTCTATGTAAGTAATGTCACCAATAGTTCGTTCTTTTTGGTATCTATGATATTGAATTCTTTCCCTAACCATGGACTTGCTTGCCTTGTCCAAAATTTTTCTGGTTTTCGCATTTTGGAAAGGTACTTTTAGCCGTAGAAACTTCGGAATTATGTCATGTTCTCGACATTTACACAAAAAGGTTATGCTATTTTCTGATTTGGCTAATTTCTTATAGCATTTTTCTAAAAATCTGAAACATTGCTTTATACTAGGCCCATACCTGTTATCTAAATATTGTCTGAAAGTTATTTGTGGCATTCTACGAATGTTCTTTCCTATTATTTGGGTTTTATACCACATGTATTATTATCCTCTTCAAAACAAATCACCGAATCTACAAAATAATAGAATTTTTTGAAAAAAGCCTCCGCGCCCGTGACGTTTACGCCAAAGGAATAGTCAAGGTTATGTTTTGCAAATAATATAAATCGGAATAAACACAGAAATAATTTATTTTGCTGACGTTTCGAAAAGTAATCTCTCTCCGTTTTCAAAGCTTTTTTTGGAAGAACTCTTATTTTGCTGTGTATGTCAAATACACAGCTTTAAGATTCTGTTTATGTTATTTCCATAGATACTTACTACTTACACAGAACATAGAACTGATGATATTTTCTTTTAGATAATGTTGAGTTTGTTAAGTTCTTCTTTTAACATTGGTAGCCAGGTTGTACAAATATCTACAGAACAATTCGATACGCACTTATCTTGATTTACTAAGATTATTGCTGATTCTTTGATTTTTCTTTTTTTGGTATCTGTTTCTTTTGTTAAAATTTTTGTCGAGTCCCAGTTTTCCCAAGCATGTTCACAAATATTTGATCTCTGAATTTAGAAAACCCAAATAATAGGAAAGAATAATCATAATATATTTTATTATTTTAACGTCACCACAATAAAATTGTAGGCTAGAGGTTACTAAAATTGGTCCAGAATCGAAAACTGAGGTAGCATCAAATCTTTACGTTTTGTAGATGTGTGGAGCTCATACGCCGCTCGTTTATAAACACCACAAACAGCAAGAATAAAAGTGGCACTAGGTTGGATTTTTGAGGAACTCCAGATGTTGCGTTGAAGCTCTGACAATTAAATCCACCATATTCAATTGAGTATATAGGATTCCAAGGCTTTTTACACTCTAATTGCGTTAAGTCTAAAAAGGAGTAAGTAATGATCGATTTTCTCAAAAGCTTTTTGGAAGTGAGTATATATAACATCTACGTGTTCTGTGAGTCCATTGTATCGGGGATATACTGTGTAATGCAAGTCATGTTCGAGATGGTCGATCTATTTTCCCTAAAAGCGTGCTGATAATGAGATATATGACCATTGATTTCGCAATAAATATTTTCATAAATAATGATTTCCAAGAGCTTCCCAAAATTACAAAGGATACCAATAGGCCTGTGGTTAGTTATTAAGGAGGGGTCTCCCGTTTTCAGGTTGGGGCATAGTTTAGTTGTTTTCCAATTTTCTGGATATATACTAGTTTTTAAGATAAGATTGTATTGTATTTTAAGATTAATTTAAAAAACAAAGCAACAAGCGGCCTACCCCTTACTATTGTAATTACTGCTTTTTGTTGATAAAATTGCTGAAAATACCTTTGATCAAAGTTAATATAAAACATTGGACATTTTCATTTTGTTGTCATCATTTGGAGAGCAAAGACACCTAAAATATTTAATAATTTATGCGAAAATAAAGCAACTGAGTATGTAGATGCAAATTAAGCAAACAGAGATTAAATGAATACGATGCACAAACACGGAACTCCCATCTGCCTTAATGTGTGACATTGCTAATTTATGTTAATAGCCTTCCGGATGATGAACGCCGAGTTTTGCTATTTAGGACATTTAACGAATGCAGTGTATTCCAAAGAAAACTTTATAGCCGCACGATCCTTGGAAAATACTCCAGCTATTATTTTGAAGTTATTGGAGAGGAAACTGAGGAAATTGCTAGAGTGACAACTAGAGTGTGTAGCGTTGTTGAAAATTTATGCTGGATGCTTCGAATCCCTATCTAACAGGTAGTTCTATACAGGCTGACCCAGCCAAGTCGATCACTGTGAAAATTACGTTCGGTAAATAAGTATAGAATATTAATCGTAATTAGAAATTATTTGATAGTCGAAGAAATAAAGCACAAAATCAGGCCAAACAAGCTCAAATTGGCGCAGTAAGATGGATCGCGATGGGATTTTTTGCATTCGATTCGTAATGCCGTCCCGAAACTTTGTGAAGATAGTTATTGAATGCATTTTGAATAAATAAATTATTGCAATAAAAATACTGATTTTAGAAAAGCAACGCTAAGAAGCATTAAATAACTATTTTACAACTCGGTCAATTATTATAGAAATAAGTCCAATTTTGTTACTCGGGGGTTATGGGGGTCGCTGAGCACGATTATGCAGTCGGCGACGGCGTCCGATGCACCTGGAGCCCAGGGTGGGCGTCAAACTCGTCGACTTCTGGAGTTTTGCCTCCAATTTAAAAAACACGGAGCCAATATACTTACTCGGGGGTTTTGGGGGTCGCTGAGCACGATTATGCAGTTGGCGATGGCGTCCGATGCACCTGGGGCCCAGGGTGGGCGTCAAACACGTCGTCTTCTGGAGTTTTGCCTCCAGTTTATAAAACACGGAGCCAAAATACTTACTCGGGGGTTTTGGGGATCGCTGAGCACGATTATGCAGTCGGCGACGGCGTCCGATGCACCTGGGGCCCAGGGTGGCCATCCATACGTAGCTTCGAGCCCTGTCCGCTTTTAAATTTGGCGCCTTACATATTTCACAGTTGATACTAGCATCCAATTTACTAACATGAAACTTCTAACATCTTTCTTGAAGAAGGAAGTACAGAATGTGATGCTGAAAGCGATGAAGAACCCGAAAATACCCTGTCTTTGTGATGTAAATTTTTTTTAAATAAATCTTTAAATTTTTTAACATAAACAATTTAAAACAATATTTTTATATGTCCTTGCTGAATACACATTCGTATTCAGCGACCCTAAAAACCCTCGAGTAAGTATTTTGGTTTGGTATTTTATAAATTAGAGGCAAAACTCCAGAAGACGACGTGCTTGACGACCACCCTGGGCCCCAGGTGCATCGGACGCCGTTGCCGACTGCATAATCGTGCTCAGCGACCCCCAAAACCCCCGAATAACAAAATTGGACTTATTTCTATAATAATTGACCGAGTTGTAAAACAATTATTTAATGCTTCTTAGCGTTGCTTTTCTAAAATCAGTATTTTTATTGCAATAATTTATTTATTCAAAATGCATTCAATAACTATCTTCACAAAGTTTCGGGACGGCATTACGAATCGAATGCAAAAAATCCCATCGTGATCCATCTTACTGCACTAATTTGAGCTTGCTCAGTGCTTCATTTCTTCGACTAAACTTCCATAGTCATAAGAAAATACATAGTTAATGGAGAAGCGATACCCGCATGAGTTTATATTTGATAGGTTGGAAATTACAAAAATAAAGGTCCTTTATCTCATAAACTCTATATTTAGCTACAGGTTTCGTAGTATAATGTATATCAAGTACTATCAGATCTTCAGTCGTCAAGACTAAGATAAATATAAAAACGGTTTTAAATAATTTATGTACACTTGCTTTCAAAGCTTTCGCGTACACCTATTTTTCGCTGTATTAAATCAAGGTTGTATTTAATTAAGTCTGACATTTGAACTTTTGAAGACTAAAATTGCCTCGACTGACACAGCCAGAAAAAGTTTTGATGCTTTCTAAATTAGAAGAGGGGTGATCCATAAGAAGGGTTGCTATTCATTATGGACTAGATAAAAGCTCTGTTATACGAGTAAAGAAGAGGTGGGAACAAGAAGGGAGCGTGACTAGAAGACAGTGTTCTGGAAGATCCAAAATTTCAAACGCGGAGCAGGACCTATCATATTTGGATAACTGAAGGGAAAACCCCTTCAAGGCTTTTGTGACCAACTTTGCAGGATCGTGGGTGACAGCGTGCCGTCGAGTTACAAATTCAGAATTCATATTAGCTAAAAAAGTATTATTCAATATTCCACTACTAAGCAAAATTTCAAGCTTAAACATCTTCGATTTATATAATAAATTTTGGATTAAAAAACCTTCACCTCCCTTGACTATAACTTTTCGATACTGTTCTAAACTTACAGACCTTGAGCAATTTTCTATTAACAATTTTAATTTCTTTGATTTATTCACCGATACGGATTTCATCATACCATCTTATACGGAAAATTATTTAATCAACTCCAACACTCATAAAAAATTTGCTGAATCAATTTGATGACCCGCTGCTTATTTACACAGATGCATCCAAAATTAATTCTCAGACTGGCGGGGCTTACTTTATTCCATCATTCTTTACGATTCTTTGCTTCCCAAAAATATACAATAAGGGAAAACAGGTAACACTGCCAACCATTCTGCTAACTTCTGCCAGACCGGTAATTCAGAGAGCAGCGCAGACCTCACCCACCGAGTACACCTATAATCAGAACGATCATCTTGACCGAGTAGTCTGGATATAGGCTTGGAGATCATGTTGGTATCTCGGTATTTAGACCGTTTTTCCTCCTTCTAAATGATGTTGGTTTAGTAGTGGAGGAGTACTATGCCAAGTTTGTTGGCTTGAATTAACCTGACGGTCGGAAAGAAGTAGTTCCAATAAATCCGACACTTCTCATTCTGGACAACAAACTCGATTTCTGATTGGCCTACCTCATATGAATGTCATAGATGATAATATAGCACTCGTTATGCCTATGCATGTAGGTTTAAGTCGTATAAATCGGACATGCCAATAGTAAATGCATAAGCGATTCCGACGCCTGACGCCAGGGACCTCCACAATAATAACGCGACTGCAGTAAATCAAAGTGTTAATAATATCATCTTGGCAAGCCAAAATGAATCCCTAGGTCTCTGACTTTAGCCCCGCTGACCGTAAAAATGCAAAGGTTAACTTTGTTAATAAACTTAGTGTCTCTATGTTGTTATGGAATACAGAATATAGACATAGGATGCACAGGTTTATCGACATGCTGCCTGAGTAGATTTCTCTGCTAGGCAGCTTTAATTTGGGCCGTTAGATAATTCGGCGGAAGCTCAGTTACTGGCTTCTCGCCGGTAAATATTATTATTATTTTTATTATCGTTATTAATTACAGTTACGTAATTATTTGGTTAAGTACAGCAACCTGTTGTTGAAATATTAATAAAAATCGCTTCGGATATTTTTGAGTTAAGTACACAAGATATTCTTTAATTAATTTTTTTTTTGTATTGGAGATTTTTTTAGAATTAAATAATTAAAAAAATTTGTAACACTGCATGTTTCTGCAAGTACGCTGTTTAAGACCTATATCCACATCAGCACTCCTACACTCCTACTTACTTTAAATAATCCAATCCCTTATAACTCGGCTGTATACATAGCTGAGAGATAAACCAAAAGAATGAAGTTTTGCATTTTCCACTTTTAATTTTTCAAATATCCAACAATACGAAACACTGTTATTACAGCTGGTAATTCTTTTACCGAGCGCTCTATAAAGAACAGTATTATCCTATACGAAAAAATTATTCTGCGGCGGTCTGTCAACAAGATATAAAAAATATACTGTTTTTGCTGGACGCAAAATTAAATTACCAAGCTGTTTAAATATTCCGCTGATATAAAGCCAGAACTCGTAATTTATAATTATCATTGAGATACATATTTTTAGATAAAGAACGTGGATTGTGAGTGAATTAACTTTATTTTTTGCAAGCTTTGTTTAACACGATGCGACGTTGGTTTTCACAAACGTAATTAGTTGGGTTTTAGTTCGGAATAACAATTTCATTTATTTCGTTTTATAGAACTATGGGCATGGCAATTTGTATATCCCACGTATTCTGCCAAGAGTAATTAGCAACTTTTTAAGCATTGTAATTGGGCAATGCTGGATGCGAATTGTAACGGATGTTCAAATGTATACAAAAGTAATTGCAGGAGTACAATTGTCACATGAAGAACCAACCAGCAAGTAATTTTAGAACGACATATTTGTACATTTAACAAAATTGTGAAAGTGAACACTTGGTTTTCGTTTCATAATACGTATTTAAATTTGTGTGCGATATTTGCATCTAATTTCAATAAACAACAAAATTAGCTAGATAGCTAGTAAACTTTTTAGTCATTTAGATAAAATATTAAGTAGTCCAGAAAATGTGACATATGGTGTTCCACAAGGAACAGATTTAGATCCGCAGTTTTCCTCTTCTATATAAATGACATGCTGGAACTACATTATAAGTGGGAATATAAACGCATTGCTGATGATACTGCTATAACGTTCCACGGTATAGATTAGTCTGAGGTGACCAGAAAAAGCGAAAAACGATACCTTACGGTATTGATGTCAGATTTTGTATTCCACTGTTAAACAAATTACTTCCATGACATTAAAAGTTTTCTCAAAGGAACATAACATGATATTCTGCTTTTGTCTGAAGCGAACATAAAAGCACGGATTTAATTATATTTCTTTTATGAAATATGAGTATTGCTATTATTTTACGTACCGGGTGTCAACAGATCATGGTAGACCCCCTTTTTCCCTTATTTCTTAGAATATCGGAATGGAACTTGGTAGACTTATTATAAGACCAAGAGGACACTTTGTAAAATAACTGTCATTTCCTCCTACTTTCGATTTCACCGGAAATGACCCCAAAATTTGATTTTTAAATGGAACACCCTGCATATTATTATATTTTTGGAATCATTGAAAAACTCTGACGGTGAAACCCCATAAGTGACATTTCGACTCCATGAAAAAAAAATGACTCAAAGTTGGGGCATCCTAGATTGTTATGACTAGAAAAACATGCTTTTAGGCACATTCACGGATACCTTAGAACATCCGCATTTCCCGAATTCCCCCAAAAGAGGGGATAAATGACAGTTATGTCACAAATTGTCTTCTTGGTCATATAATAATCTACCAAGTTTCATTCTAATATTATAAAAATACGGAAGAAAAAGGGGATCTACCATGATCTGTTGACACCCGGTATGTATGTGAAAACTATCCATAGCACCACTGCACATTGTCCTGGGGTTTAGGTATGCCATTTAAATTCTATAGATCTGCTGTTCAATATCAATTATAAGTTACAATATAATCTTAAATTTTGTTTGTTCCTCTGTGAAGACGTACTGGCTGTAGTGTGTATACAATTTGTCACTGGGAAAGGTTTATATGTATATATTAATATAATTATTACAAACTGGCATTGACATTTTCAAGCGCCAGAAATTCAGATTTGAAAAATGATGATAATAGTAGTAGAAATATTTAACAGTGAAAAATGCTCACATATTTTAATTAAAATAACATTTTACAGACTCCTCATTCTCTCTGATTTTTCCAAAACTAAATATCTTACATGAAATCCCATATAGCTGTTTAAATACATTATTAGAAAACTTTCGAATTAAGGCTGATTAACAGAAACTCGACCGGACGTTGAAAAGTTTCCCAAATTCGTTGATGTTTTGGATTAAAGCGGAACATCCTACTGCAAATATCTAATTTGATTATCTAGTTAAAACTGAAATGCTTTAATACGATTCAGACTAGCTTATCCCGGCTAACTCTTACTCCTCCGTCGCCGTGTCGGCTATAATTACATTTAGAGCTAAATATTCCTGAATAGTACAACCACGTTTGCAATATACTATGATTACGTCCATATTTTGACTATAGAGAGTACAGTCATGTTGATGTATAAAAATTATTATAGACTAAATGCTTTAAAAATTGTTTCACAAACTGTGAATATAGTGTAAAATGAAAAAAATACTGAAATCTCCTTCAACCTAAATCGCATTATCAGTAAAAAGGCGCCTTGTAAATTGAAAACAAATTGTTTTTTATGCATCAATTCTGTACAACGTAGTAACCAAATAATAATTAACTGGTCCAAAACAAATCAAATTAGATCTACCACACTAATATACCCTCACCGTATCCAATTTTTACGTCGTCAGAGCTCCTTATTTCTCAATCGATTCATAAAATTTAAAACATTTGGCATATACAGGGCGTTCCATTCATAGACGTCCAAAATAAACAGAGTGACAGACCTCAAGACCAATAATAATGACTTACATATGGGATCCGATTCTGGACGGTTTAAAAGTTACGCATTTTTTAACATTCTTTAGGGTCCACTGAACCCTATACTAAAAAATTCATCATTGTGAGGAAAATAACTGGTACAGCCATCTGATTTTTTTTATCTGAGATAGTTCGTTAGTGTAGTAGTCTAAGCAAGTACCATTCATTCACTTACTGTTACAATAGTATATTAAAAATAAATTTTTTCACAATATTTTATTCAGTATTATAATTTTTCGTCATATTTAAAACAAAAATGATATATAATAAAAAAAATTCTATTTTAAAAGCTACCTTATTATATCCCTAATTTAATGTGACATTAAAGCGAAAAGTTAAAAAAATATGAATTTTTCATTTAATGTTGAAATTAATCAAAACAAATATTATTTAATATAAAAACGTAATTATATAATTTATGATGATTTACGGGTATTTGGAATAAAAATACGTATAAAACTTTGAATGCGATACTGGTTAAAAAATAAATAAAAATGCATGAGTTGTTTATTAAAATGAAATAATTTATCAATCGCAAAAGATTTTCAAAAAGGTCCAATTAACTATGGGTTTATAATTCCCGTCCATAAGTTCACCCCGAATTGGTGCTGGAAATTCGAAGCTCTCACTACGTGTGGGTTCTCTATTGACCATGTTGTGATTATGCATGTTGAAGATACCATTTCTTTTAAAATTAGACTAGTCCGTCCATAAAATATTATGAAAAAAGTTTGGGCCCACCCTTGATCGCCCGATAGGCAATGTGAGGATGAATAATTATGGTATTATACACTAATAACTTGTGACAGGTTATTTGATATTCGATAGAAGAATCCCATTTTTTTCCAATTTTTTTGCACACAAAGTCAACCTGTTTACAGAGAGTTAACTGTTGATCTAATATTACTCCTAAATATTTGATTTCTGAGACAAAGTTGTTTTTGTATCTTTAATATAAATGTCAAGGTTACTCTTAAAGTATTTATGACAATTTTGTTTTGAACCTAGAATCATACATTTAGTTTTATGTGCATTACCTTTAATTTATTACTTCATAACCATTTATATAGTATGTTAAACTCGTTGTTTATTATATTGGTTATTGCTACATGATCAGTTCCTGAGACAGATAATAAGGTGTCATTAGCAAATAAAACTAAGAAAAATATTCTTATTTAAAATTTTACTTAGGCCATTTATATAAATTATAAACAACAAGGGCCCAAGGACACTACCTTGGCGAATCCTAATATCTCATCTCTTCTAATTTTTTCGGATTTATCTCTGTTCACTTTAGTCCTATAATACATGTTACTTAAGTAGTTGTTTATCCACTTCAATACCTTAGCTTTAATTCCGTATAAGCTAAGTTTTAACAAAAGTCTTTGGTGAACAATATTCCCAAAGCCACGCTGAAGGTCAATAAAGACGCTTAATATCACCTTTCCGTGATTTTATAGCTTTCCTTTACTTGACACCCACAGATTGTAGAGCGGATTCACATGAGTGTTTCTCCCGAAAACCTGACTGGCCACTGTAAATTATAATTATTTTCGAATTATTCACGGAGTTGTTCAGAATCCAAAATTTCAAGAATTCTGTCCACAACTGAGAGAATTAATTGGTCTATAATCAGCTGGCTGAGACGGAGATCCAACTTTAAGTACTGGAGTTACCACACTAATTTTCAGCTCTACGAGAATTGCGCCCACGGTTAGGGATGTATTAAGTGGGTATAGTAAAGGATAACCCCCCCCCCTCACATCACTTCCAATGTATAATACTACAAGCTAATTTTCTATGTGGCTTCCCTGCACCCCCTGACCATCCATCATGTTTATCTTTTTGACTATATACTTCATGATGAATAACATAACCTTTGCTTAAACCAAACTGGAAGACAATAACAAAAATAACAAAATAATAAACTTTCTGATACAGATTAAAAATTCATAAAGTCGTGAAAGCTCATTTTTATCCTTATTTATTTTATTTTAACAGACTAAAATATCTCCTATTAATGTGCAATGTGCATTGATGGTAGAAAATAAAATATAACAAAAATCGCGTTACTATTACCTCAACAAAATACATATTAAAAAGTTATGAAATCGTGTAGAGCTTATTTTAAACCTGATTTATTGTGAAATACATTTTATTAATACATAATGATAGCCAAAAGCAAAATATTGCAGGTTACAAATTGTTGAAATCATGTACAGTTAATGTTTTAACATTGTTTTCATAACAATACATCCAAAAACCTGAACCTGGATTTCACAGTTGGAATCTAACACGGAACTTGTTGGAGAAAAACTTTATTTTCCAAACGTAGGTAAATAATTAATTTACTTTTATTTTACTTGAATTTCTATTTTGTCTTTACTCCTAGTAGTACTACCGTAGTAGGGGTACCTTTTTCGCTGGCTGAGATACCCATTGAATTATGACATGAAAAGCAGCAACACTAAACACATTCCATATGTAATAGAAAAATTTAGCGCTACTCATTTTTTCACTGTACTTGTTGACTGGATTAAAGCATTATTTTTATTTGAAATAAATTCTATTTATATACTTTATACTTTTATATACTACATTTATGAGTATGCGTCATATGCGTATATTTATATTTCTTGCAATGCGTGTATTGATAAGGGTTCATTGTAGACCTGATGCACGGGCTGAAGGTTTCGGATTTCAGGCCGACGACGATATGACTCGGAGCAGGTTCAAAACTCCTAGCGAACGAACAGATACGTTTTTTGCACATGCACAAGAACTCAACTTTTTACGTCTGTGAAGCAGGCATAAATGTAGTGGGCCTGCTGAAAAAAAAAAACGCCAAATAAGAGTAATTTACAGTTGATTTCGGAACTGAAACACTGTATTTCGCTAGTGTTGCTGTCGCCTCGATATAGTGTTCCACATCGAGTCTTCGTTGTCGATAGTCGATTGCCGATACTTACGCACTCTCGATTCGAAAGTGCTGCATTAGTTTATTTTTCCCGTTCCGTAATGCCTGGTACTTTCTATTTTTTTTCCTCTTCTGGTATCAACTTTTTATGAAAAATCTAATTTTTACGTGGGAGCCAAATTATTTAACAAATTGCCAAGTGCCGCAAAGAACCTCTCAATTAACAAATTTAAACGCAAAATAAAATCATTGTTATTATCTAAGGCATATTACTCAGTAGTTGAATTTTTGAATGACGAAATTTCTCTGTAATAAATTTTCCACCTTAAAATCTCTTATAGATATAGCAATTGTTATTTTGAATATTGTTATTTTAGGATTAGATACATTTCAGAGTGACGATCTATTCTTTCTTAACATGTATTAATTTAAGTAAGTTGCCATTCACAACATACTTTTCTATACATGTAAATGTTCAGAAAATAAATTTTCTATTCTATTCTATTCTATGCTGACAGAAAAAGATGGAAGATATCGAAAGTACCAGGCATTAGTGCGCTAGACTGTACATGTATTACACTAAGGAAATTCCTTGAAATTGCTTGTACGTTTCACCCTCCTTGAAGCGTCTTTTCGCACATAAAATAATTACCTATTTTCTCCATATCTACAGAAACACTTTCACGCACATTTAAGTATGTGTAGTAATAACGTTCCAGCATATATTTTTATATTTTTTTCAGTCTATCTTCACCGTATTGTGATATGTAGGAGAGGGAAAAGGCGAAGGTCAGAACAGACTTCTTGTATCCTGTACCTCGAACCTTCAGTTGTGGAATAAATGCGCGTTAATAGTACAATAGAAAACGTTTATAAAATACGGTGTAGATAGACTGAAAAAAATATAAAAATATATGCTGGAACGTTACTACTACATAGACTTAAATGTGCGTGAAAGTGTTTCTGTAGATATGGAGTGATTGTTTCATTTGCGAAAAGACGCTTCAAGGAGGTGAAACTGTGCGTGCTGAAAGAGGCTTGGTGAATTTAATAGCCGTTAGCAAAGCTCCACAGGACAATAAATATAAACAGCTTCAAAGCATTACGGTTATATATATCAAATTCAGTCTTGGCGAAGAGAAAACTTGGAACCAACGGAATGGAGTTGAAAGAAAGTGGGCCATATCTTAGCTCCCATTTACACCACCAAGTTACCAGCACCAATTTCCATTCTTCAGCTAGTATCCTGCAGCTGCAAAAAGCGTTGTGGAAAATGATGCACCTGTGTAAAGGTTGGATGGCGCTGTTCAACAATATGCTCTAATTGCCATGGGCAAGGATGTTTAAAACACGTGCTAGACATGCATCTTATAGCGAAAGTTCCACTTTATAAATTCATTCTTGGAAATTTTTCTCGTTAAAGTAATCTACCGGTTTTAAGATATTAGCTGTGAAACTTCGTCTACGATCGATTTTCAGCTGTGCGCTCCAAACTACCCCTCAGTTTGGACGCTGTTACTGCGAAACCGGTGGGGATAAGCTACAAGGTTAATAGGACTTTTTTTTTTGCAGAATTTAACGACAAATTTTTATTTCTTACACTTTTTTCTATTCCAACGATCAGTTTACAAGATAAAAGTTAAAACCCAGAGTTAAGTCCCCGTTAGGTGTGATTTTTTTGCAAAAAAAAAGGATTTTCCGTTATTGAATTGGCTATATGGCGCCTGCTGACAATTTTACATGTCGCTATTGTAAAAATACTGGGATGTACCAAATAGTCAAAGGATCCTCGTGCCGGTCATCACATGCGTACCTTGCACTGACGAGAGCCAACAGCTCGAAACTGCAGTCTGCAAGTGGTGTGTGACGGCTGGCAAGAGAGCTCCTTTAAGTAGGATCAGTCTTTCGGCTGGTGTTTGATGCAATCGAAGCATTAGCGTTTTGATGGTAATATGCAATTATTACACTTAACGCACCAGACTTGTAACTTGTCATTCAGCGCTCGGCGGGGTACATAGCCCGGAGAGTAGCTGTTGCTTGCAGTCTGGTTACGTTCCATATAGAAAAATAAGGATTTTATAGAGGAGTTGCGACTAAAAATATTATGTTCGTCTACAGCCTATCTGGAATGTCCCTGCGGTACAGCATGGCCTGATTTTCTTCATGACATCAACTAAGAATGGTACTATGACGATCCCTGACGGTTATAGTTGATGCTTCACTGGCTGCACATAATTTCATACATCTAGTTGCTGGCTGATACATCGGCAGATCACAAAAATTTAAGGTAGATTACCCCAGAAAAATAGCCAGTCTCATACTCTGTAAATTTTACAGGTATATGAAAAACCTAATAAAACACCAAAGTAAAACTTAACCCTTGTAAGTAGAGAGTAGCATATAAATTCCATAAATAGAAAGCAAAAAAATTCTAACTCAAAAATAAGGTTTTAATGCGACAGCTGACCAAGCTTCCACACAAAGAAATACTAAACTTTAGTTCACAAAGTACCCAAAATTAAACTGAGTTGAGCCCAACGAAAAGAGAATCTTCCTTCCTTCGTACACGTGCACCGGCAAAAACAAGAAATTCACCATATTTCCCCCGGAAATCTGACGTCTTTTCAGTGCTGTCAACTTAAATTTTGTCTCAGAAGTCTTCCTGTTGCCAACCGATGAGGAAATATATTTACATAAAAGAGAAAACAATCCTTACTGCCAAAAATTTTTATAATACTAAAGAAATAAACAATGTGGAATTGAATTCACTGTTATGAAACCTTTATCGGTTGATCTTGTCGTTTCATAAATAATGCAACATTAGGTAGGCCCCACAAATTTCACAGTATTATTTTAAATGTTACAAAATATACTATTATTGTTAATATTATTATGTAAAATGTTTCTGAATTGGTGACGACTGACGCAACTTTCTCATGTATATTATATTTCAAGCAAATAAATAAAGTCTGAAATAGCAACAGAATAATGTACACATTATATTAGCGTCTACTTCTTAACTTTCACAATAAGAAACGATTTATTTACTGAAGGAAAAGCGAAGTAAACCATTGGGACTTTTTGGCTAAAAATATTTTAAGTTAATTAACAAACGCAGTAATACAGCCGAAATATACCCAGTTCTGTGGTTTATATTTTTGTGAAAAATAAACTTGTGACTTCATTGTGTTCACAATAATAAAAACCAAATAAGATAAATGTTTTCTTGGAAAATTTCAGTTCATTGTTGCAAATCCCTTCGAGGTCTACAAAAACATCAATCTATTAGTTACAAAACTTGGTTTGTTTTTAAAGCTGGATAAAGCAAGTCGCGCCCGAACTGATGGAGAATTTCCCAGGGGAAACTACTTTTTCCAAGAATATTGCCATTGTCTCCAGGAGGCTGTTTTAAGCGCCGTTTAAATTTCATGTAATAAAATTCGCGTTAAATTAATAGGGTGATTTGTTCAAAAGATATTGCGCTAGGCGTGAAGAGGTTAAGAATATAAGTTAATTTGTTACTTACAGCGGTGCTCCAGCACCTCTTTGCTTCGAATAACTATGGATGGGTCCCATAAGAGATATGCTTTATATTCAAAATGCAACGAGTTACCTATGTATATATTTCAGTCTAACATAACATTATATGCAGGAGGAAACTGGGCAATGTTCAAATAATATCAATATAAAATACCTAACTGAAATATACGTATTTCATCTTCTGATATTAAAATGTATTTTTAAAATTTGTCCGTGAGGGCTAATAGAGTAAAATTTCGAGAACATAGATAGTTCTTATTTTGTTTTATTTTCCACTAGGCTAAATAGCAGTAGACGCTATTTTGTGGCAACAAGATGATAATAATAATAATCGTTTATTTAGCAATCTGCTATTTTTTACATTTCGCAAAACATAACTTATATTACTAATACAAATTAAAAATGACTGACAATATATTCACATAACTTATTTCTAAAATCAGTTAAAACTTACAATCTTTAAGTGTGCTAGGTAGCTGATTAAACATCTTCAATCCTTTAGGGAAAATCGATCTTTCCATACAATTTCTATGGTAAGTGTCAATATAAAAGTTATTGTTATTTCGGGTGAAGTATATGTGTATGTCATTAGCATATCTTAGATTGTCATATAGATATGATGGTAGCATTTTCATTTTAATTTTAAATATAAATATCATTGTTTTGTATATTATTCGTTGGTTTATATTCATAAAATTTAAGACTTCGAGCATCATTTTAATAGGTGTATATCTATTACACTTAAGTATTACTCGCATTGCTCTATTTTGTATTTTTTGAAATTGTTGCATGTGCCCTTGGTCTAGATGAAATAATACTGTAGAACAAAATTCTAAGTGAGGTGCAATTAAACTTTTATATAGTAAAATTTTTGTGTATAAACTAAGTGAAGCACTAATTCTTTTAAGGAAATTAACTTTTTTTCACATTTTATTCTAATATAATTGGCATGTTTTTTAAAATTAAGGTTCTCACCTAATATAACACCAAGGTACTTCATTTCAGAAACTCTTTCTAATTCGATGTTATTAATTTGTACCTTAAAATTTATATTTTCTATGTTCTTTAAATTATTGCTACTTGCTATTAACATATATTTACATTTATTTATATTTACATATAAACTGTTATCCCATAGCCATTCAAAAATAACATTTAGTTCTAAATTAATAAACGTAATCATTTCATTTATATTTTTTCCTGTAATGTAAATCATCGTATCATCTGCGAATATATTTATTTTACACTTCTTAACACACACAATTATATCATTGACATAAAGCAGAAATAAAATGGGTCCTAAGACCGTACCTTGAGGTACTCCATATTTAGTTTTTAAAGCATGAGATGTGCAACTATTAAACCTTACTTTTTGATATCTGTTATGGAGATATGATTTAAACCAGCTTGATCCCTAATACCTAGTTTTTCTAATTTTTTTAATAATAAATTTCTATTTACAGTTTCAAATGCTCTTCTAAAGTCAAGGAAAACTGCTACCACATATTTTCCATCTTCTAAAGCTTTTAGCCATGTATCACTAATGTTTATTATCGCTGTTTCACGCGAGTGGCTTTTACGGAATTCAGATTGATTAGGCACTATTATAGAATATTTATCACAGAAATTTACAAGCTGATCTTCTACCACAATCTCTAATGTTTTCTCATATACAGGTACATGATCGCATATTATTAAGCTCCTACGACCCTATGAGATTCAAGCAATGTGGCAACTATTTTTTTTTTATATAAAAGAAGCTCAGGTGGTACCATTTATAATACCAGCAAATTTCCTAGTTGAAAGAAACGTCTGCAGATATTTGGAAAAAATTGGTTTGAATATTCAACTGGAAGAGGTAGCCCAAATATCGGCTATATTGGGTACTTGCCATATTGCCCGAAAATAACTACAGTGAAGGATGTAACCTTAGTCCTGTGATATTCGGAAATTACCGGACACGTCCGTGGGAAAAGATAATAATAATGAATTTATTGCCCAACAAAATACTCCAGTTACAGGACAATTTTACAAAATACAAGATATACAAATACAAGATAAAAAGCACAACATACAAAACACAATGTGCCAAAAACAAAAGCCAAATACAATGTACAAAGCACAAAATGTAATTTAATTTCATATCTGCGAAGAATTTAATACATTTAATTTACAGTAACATAAAATTATGGGTATAAAATTAAATTTAGATTACAACCTATTCTAATAAGTAGTTTTATGGTCTTATAACAATTACTTGAAGAAAAACTTAACATCTCATAATATCCGCCAAGGGGGTTGGGCATTTTCACCGTAGAATAAACAGGCGATTTAGCAAGGATATTTGTTCATTTTGATGATAGGGCAAAGGTGAATGTTTGACGCGAGCCTAAGCGTGGAATTCTAACATTGATTTGCGAGAGGGTAATCTATCGTACGTTTGATAAATTTATACATATACATTAAATTTAACATAATTCTTCTGTTTTCTAATGAATCCACGTTGAACCTTATTAGCAGTAAATGATTCGAATATCCCTACCCGGGGTACTGGTTATCTACTTTAAATGATACGTATTTTGAAAATTTCCATTGAACAGATTCTAATGATTCTGAGTGTGCCTCTTAAATAGGATTCAATATCACTGAACCATATTATAATTTAGAACACACAAAATAAAAATATAGCGTTTTTAAAGATTCCGCGTTAGTAAAATTTCTTGAATATCTTACGATAAAGCCCAATAACAGCTGGCTAATAACAACAAGGTTACCTTGATGTGGGTGCCAGGGCATGGCATGACAAGGAAATGAACTTGCTGATAGCCTCGCAAAAAAGGATCTGAAGCACTGTTCATTGGACCCGAACCGTTTTGTGGCCTAGCCAAGGGATATATAGCGGAGGAGATCCAAGAATGGGTAAAGGATCAGAAAAAGTCCTACTGGAGGAATACTCCAGGCCAAAGACAAGCGAAAAAGTTTATAACTTATTCGACAAAGAATGTCACAAGGCTTCTCGAACTGGAAAAGTCCGAATTAAGGCTAATCACAGGCCTTCTAACTGGCCACTGCCCCTTGAAATACCATCTCAAGAATATGGGCAAGGCGGTAGATAATAAATGCAGATATTGCGATACTGCAACTGAAACTGCGGAAAACATACTTTGTGAATGCAAGGTGTTAGTCCGCACTAGGCTAAAATTCCTAGAACAGGCGGAATTAACGCCTGAAGACATAGGGAAATTAGCTCCCAGGAAAATCACAAGCTTTGTAAAAAGTCTAGGAATCTTGGATAACCACTAGATGTAGGGTAAATCACAAAAGATCTTTTAGGTCGAAGCGAAGTAAGGCTGTTCGAAGCCAAACGACCCCGTAAAACAATCTACAACAGTCTACAAGCCCAATATTTTTAACGCCGATTTAGCTACTAAATTAAAATGTCCTGTGAATTCTAATTTGGAGTCAACTAGTGTATCCAAATCTCTAATATTTTCACACTGATGTTGACTGATGTTAAAGCTATATGAATATTTTACTGGATTAACTTTTCGTGTATAAGTCATAACTTTACATTTTGATATATGCATTGTCAACTTATTCGCTAGGCACCAATTCTCAAGGGCATTTATTAGTTCTTGTAATCTTGCACAATCTTCTATAACAGCAATTTCGTTAAATAATTGTAGATCATCTGCAAAAAGAAGTTTGTTGCTATTCAATGCGTCATATAAATCATTGATAAATACTGAAAATAAAAGCAGACCTAAATTCAATCCCTGGGGTACGTCAGAGCTTGCAACATATGTGATTGACTTGAATCCGGTACTGAACATAATGTAATCTGTCCTGCAAGTAGGACTCAAAAAATTTAATAAGTATATCAGTAAAACCAAAGTTATTCAATTTATGGACTAAAAGTCTATGATCAATGCTGTCAAATGCCTTCGGTGTATACCATATCCACCTATCCCCATTTGTTTAGAACATTATAAATAAATTGGGTTAGATCCGGTAGGTTTGATACTGTAGCGTTTTTCCATATAGTCAAGCTGATAAGTTGAAATATTTTTTTTATAGCAGGATGTATTACATTGTGCACCAAAGCCTCGAAAACTTTTGTAAAATTGGGTAGAATAGAAATATCTCTGTAATTATCTATATTACTTATGTCACCATTCTTACGTAGATATACTCCAACATTCACAAAACGAAGATGTTCTTAGCGCAAGATAACAGATTAACAGTGGCGCAATAAGTACATTAGAGCAGTCTTTTATCAAGAAGCTAGGGATCTGGTGATGGCCCGAGGTCATTTTATTTTTTAATTTTTAATTGCTTCGGGTCAAGTTCCAACAGCCGTACAAGATAATTACATTAATACATGAATAATTAGATATATCATGCTGAAAGGTAATAATTCGTTTGATGGTTTCAAATATATACTGCTAAATCCCCCAACAATGTTTTGAGGATTTTTATTATGCATATAGGACTAAACGTGATTAGGATCCTCTGTTGACTTAATTTCTACGTTTCTATGATTTATATGCTTCTGAAATTTGTGTTCTTTCCAATGCTCTAATGGACTGGAAGTTCTCTTCTATGGAATTTACTATATTTTTGCGATATTTGTCTTTCAATCTTATACCTCCTTATTATTTCAGATGTGTACCATATAGGGTATTTCTTGTTTGTGAACAAGGGAACATGCACACCAAATACTGAGTAAAAAGTTTTTCATATAAATATTCAGAAGCCATATTGACGTCTTTAAAATTATTTAGAAAGTCCCAATCAGTACTAAGTAGTGAATAATATAATTCGTGATAATTGGCTGCCTTGAAGTTTTATTATTTACGTTAATAGGACATTTATTGTGATTGACAGATTTTGGTAAGATAGACATTTTCAGAGCTGGATGAAAAGCATCTTATCTTATAAGAGGTATAGCTTCTTCAGTTCATCGTTGTTAAATAATTATAACCGCATATATGGGTTCCTCCTTAGCACTGGAAAATAAGTACAATTCCGTCATATCTGCCAAGTTTCGAATAAGAACAAATTCTGTTGGTCTGGAATTCCCGCTACCTACGTCCAAGGGGTGAGAATAAAATACTGCTTTTAACTACAGATACCTTGTCTCGGCGAAACAAAAGAAAATTGGAAAATCTTATATTTTCTTTGCCCGCTTTCCGCGGCCTACGGCTTCCTCAGTTGCTACACAAAAGCATAAAGGAATATATAGAGTCTTCCTGAACTTATCGTATCCGATTACAATAACGTGACCTCTTTGACCTTTATGCAGTAAATATAAATATTCTAAGGCTTTATATCTATCAGCTTTCCTATCTTTTATTATTCTCACGCATTATCCAAGTTAAGGGAATGTTATTGCGTGGAGACGGTAGAAAAAATCATCAAATTTTGTTAAGGAAGTTTTTATATTGTCCGCCTTATAAATTAAAAAAATAACAATTATAAAGCATAGGCAACTACAAGTTTAAAGCATTTGAAAATTGTCTTTCAAATTATAAGTCAAATACTTCAAATTTCATTAATAAAGATAATAATATTTAGAAGTTATAACAGTGAAACGTTACATTGAAACAATATCAAATATTTCAGAAGCCGATAGAATTACATTGTGCAAAACCAGTTTAACCGAATTTGCAAGACAATTGAGTGTTTGGTAGACAAAATAAACATACAAACTCAATCAGGTAAACCGCAAATTTATACACAACAACGATGAAGTGAGGCTCAACTGAAATGAAAATTGGGTTCACTATACGTAGCTATAAGCTCCAAGGATGTAGTGGAAGTTAAAATAAGTTTTAAAATAAGTAAAGAAATTGTAGAAAGTTAGTTTAAGAATAAGTTGATGGATGTTAAGTCTATTACTAGGTAGAATACTAGATTGCTTCCTATTCAATATTTTTAAAATTCAAATGTTTTCATATGCAATTTTACTGCACAAAACGACGAGTATTTTAAAAGAAAAAAAATTTAAGAAAAGTCCCCGCGGGAACTCTGTTGCGTTTTATTGCCATATTTTGGTGATAATCATCTATTTCTGAAGCTACGACTGATAAAATGTGTCGCAAATAATTTTTGTTATAATCTATAATTATTTTAAAATTACATTATCTAAAATTGTGAAAATTTATATATACGCATACAGGGTCTAAATCAATAGTGCGCCACCACGACTGTAACTTCTACATTTCAAAGATGCTGGAATTTTATATGGAAAATTATCTATGATTTCTAACCTCTTCAGATCTATCCGTCGTCTTGGCCACTTCCGGTTTCGCCTGAATGAAAAGTGCTTGATTCTCGAGTTCAAACGCGTCTGGATTATTAATTTCTCAACTTTTCACCGCCCACTTTGGGGCCATTTTCAAAAAAATAGAAGCTAAAGGAAAATTTGTTCAGAAAAAAATTTCGATAGGTATGAGTTGTTAGAACTGGTCCGATGCCGGGGCTTTAATCTACCTACTCCTTACAGAGAACTCTCTTGTAGACAACATTAATTTATACAGCTTTTCTTAAAATTAGTATTAGAGGAAATGTTAATACTCAAATTATGGGCAGGTTTATCGCTAAAATCTGTATATATAATAATTACTTTTTGCAGCGAAAATCCAGTATAAAGTAAAATGTATTTATTTATTTACTGATGTAATACAGACAAAAGCAATTGTCTAAGCTTATAAATGCATCATATTGTATGCCAGTATACTTATAAAAAAAACTAGCCATACAGAGTACGCATGTATTTATTATTAAACTAAGTATTGCCTATAGTTATAAATATCTAAATATCACATAAAATCAACATTTTTATTATTTTAATTAAAGATTACAATCAAAAGCCAGATGAACTACTTTATTCAGTATCTCAGAATGTTTTGTTCTATAATATTTCTTTAGTTACACATTCTTACTATTGGCGAGTTTTCTCGTATATTAGTCTTATAATACACTTGGAACATAATTAGTCGGGTCCTGAGTTGTTACCTCCTTTCCCTTGTTATTTATTTTTGAGAAAGAATTGAGGCAACATATGCGGACGACTAGCTGGTTTGAGTCGGAGCAGAGAGCCGTGGGTCCAGAGTATTCGTAAGAGTGGAGAAACTTACCCTTTGTGATATGTACAGCATAGGCGACAGATTTCTATTTATTTCGAGAAAAGGAGACAAAGAAAAATTGATGTTAAATTGGGCACCATCTATAGTGAAAATAAGTAGAATTGTCTCTTTTTCTCGAATAACCAGTCCACTATAGATCAGACTGAAATTGTTGGCAAGAGAAATAAAAGATAGTTTAAAATGAATGTTAAAATATATTACATGAATAATAGATAAATCGGTTTATAAAGACTAATTGAAATTTAAAAAAATATATATAACAAATTTATACCAGGAACCTAGATTGACTATTGTTGAGGTGACTGGTTCTGGGACAGCAATTCAGGCCCACAATTGTCTCTTGTTTCAAGAATGGAGTCTAAAGTTTTCTTGGCAATATTACGTCTCTTAATGAAATGGATTGAAAATCGTAGGAAAATTAACCAACTAGGTGGTTTATGAAAAGTTAACGAAATTTTATCTATATGAAAGATAAGCTGTGCAAAAGCTATGCAGGAATGAAGAAGCTATGCAGAAACGTATACAGAAATGTATAAGTATATATGTACATAAACATATAAGTACATAAGTACGTATATAGAAATATATAAATATATGAAAGCATATATATAGAATATCTAAGAATTTAAGTATCTAAATATATAAGTATATACAAAAGCTGATTTCTTAGACTATAAATTGCCAAAAAATGAAAAAGAAAGGAAAAAATATTGTTTTAAACCATATGGTACATATAGTATTTTAACTACTTATTAAATTAAAAAGAATTGACCTTGAATTTAAATTTATTTTAAAAAAATAATTGAAACTACATCAAAGACAAAAGATGAAGATTAATTAAATTTTAAATGAGTATTTTTAACGCGGATGTAAAAAATGTAATATCAATTACTGAAGTCCACAGTTAAAATTTATATTCGTTCGAATCAGTACAAAGGCTGCAAGCAAATGATTTCCTGGTGAGTTTTACTGATAAGGTAAACTTTTTTTGTCCTACTTACTGCAAAATAATGCTACCGAATAAACTTGAGAAATCTAATTCCCTAATTAAATTGAAAGCTATAAAATATAAAAATAGTACAGGTATGGCCATGGTTGAGTTAAGCACAATAATTTGCAGGTCGCAACTTCTACAAGTTCCTTTACTCAAAACTAAAATAGTGGCATATGGTCGATAAAAGAAATCTATAATAATAGTTTTTATTACTGCCATACCACGGCTGATTTGCCTTCGCCTCAGTTTATAATTTCTATTTTGTACATAACCAACAATATGAACAGCTGTAAATAAGTATTAAAAACATATTGTGATAACTCAGTTAATATAATACATCTTATAGGATATACTATATATAGCAATGAAAGGTAAGGAAAGTAACCATATGTACTTACATAGTAAACAAAAATATAAAAATTGAAATATAGGTCTCTGATGTAAATAAATGTTTTTGTAGACAATTGTTTCCTGGAATAATGCTGTATTACAACGAAACTGAGATACATAATAGTTAATAGAACATGACTGATTTCCTAAGATATTAAAATATGTACATAAAACAGTGTGAAGTGGTTTAGCAGTTATTCAAGTAAAATTCTGTTAGATTAAAACAGTTTCATTTACTTACAAAAACTGAATCAAAACGATACACAGATCGTGCTAAATATAACCAAAATACTAGTTTTTATATAAAACTGTTAAATGGACATAGGCCATGTAACAGAGTGGATGGAATATAAAAAATTAGCTTTGATAGAATATCCTCTGATGCTATACACAGTCCGCCACTTAAGACTCCCCAGACCAGTAACTTCGTTATTTTTTAAATGACGGGCGTGTCCAACATATCAAGTTGTAGGTATTTTTAAGTTCTTTAAGAACACATAGAGAGAGATTTAAAAAATAAATTTTAAAAAAATTGTTACGAAAATAAACTTAATTTCAGTGAATATTTTTTTACCTCACACTATGTTTTTGCACAATTGAGTTATTGTAATTTTTTCCTCTTTTGTGATATCATTTGAACTCATTGCTAATAAGTGAATATTTTCATGTAATACACATTTCTTACTAATAAAATTTGGTTGCTCTACAGATATTTAACTAAAAATGTTTATAATCATGATTCATTTTTATAAACTTCCTTACTTTTTTAAATTTTATTTTATTCTTTTGACTTTTAATTTGTTGTGTACTATTTATTTTAAATTTAATAAATCACCCACAGCTTATTAGTAATATTTTACATTTTCTAAGTTAGCCATGAAACTTTTAATATGTCAAATTGAAACAAATCAGAGTAGTTATTTTCTATTGAACATTAATTCGCTCGTCAATTGGTAGGCCGCCAGAAAAATGATTTGAGGTCGATTTTCGAGAAGTTCTTTCTCCATCAGATTTTATTGGATAGACTGACAAATTTAGGTGTAAATAATGTAAATAACAAGAAAATCATAGTGCACAGTGTTGGCTGTAACACATATTTAAATGCACTGTTATGCAAAAAGTGCATTTTTGCTATTTTTTCGGATTTTTCAATAGTTTTTCAAATATAATCGTTTAAAAATAATTAATATTGACTAGAAACTTTTTATTTTATTATCACATAAAGTTAATTGTAAATATTGAGTCATTTTTGACCCTCCAGATGCAATCCTTAGCCCTTAATTGCATCCAAAAGTGTAGTTTATGCATGCATAAAAAACAATAATTTTACTAATGCTTTAATATTAAATATATCTCGGAAAAAAATTATACCCGGGAGTTTTCATGGTCGGTGATTACGAATCGGAAATGAAAATTGGAAAATCCGAAATGGTTGACCGGAAATGGGGCGAAATTTAAATAAAAAAGTGCTTTTTTCGCGTTTTTTTCACTTAAAACGTAAAAAAGGACCACAGAAATTGCATCTGAGAATTTCCTATTATAATTTTTTATTTTTTGACCCTCTCCCTCGAAAATGAAAAAGGCGATGAACCAGAGTACACCAGACCCTTCAGATGGTGAACCTCCATCAAAACTTGTAAAATTTTAATAAATAATATGTACGTGCATTGTAATTATAATAAATTTGATCCTTAAAAAAATTCTTTTACATTTTTTTATCTACAAAATACTTTGTATCTTATTTGATATCCTATAAATATTTACTTTTTTTATATATATTCCTATATTTTATATTTTTTTATTAACTATATTTTAAAAATTATGTTTATTTTATTTTTTCGTAAAATTACCTCAACTGCAAGAGAAGGTAAGTACAAATATAATGTATTTATTTGTTTCTTCAGGACTAAGAGAGACATGGTAAAAGGGAGACGAGGAGAGAGCGAAAGGCGGGGTGAGTGGGGATCAAAGAAATAAAAATTTATAATAAGAAATTCTGAGATGCAATTTTTATGGTCTTCTTCTACGTTTTAAGTGAAAAAAACGCGAAAAAACTAATTTTTTATTTAAGTTTCGCGCCATTTCCAGTCAGCCATTTAGAATTTTCTAATTTTCATGTCAGATTCGTAATCAGCGACCATGAAAACTCCCGAGTATAAATTTTTTCCGAGATATATTTAATATTAAAGCATTAGTAAAATTATTGTTTTTTATGCATGCATAAAATGCACTTTTGGATGCAATCAAGGGCAAATTGCATCTGGAGGGTCAAAAATAACTCTATATGTGCAATAAAATTATGTGATAATAAAATAAAAAGTTTCTAGCCAATTATTTTTAAACGATTATGTTTGAAAAATTATCGAAAAATCCGAAAAAATAGCAAAAAATGCTTACTTTTTTGCATAAAAGTGCATTTAATTATGTCTTCCAGCCAAAACTGTGCGTACGCACTACGATTTTTTTGTTATTTACAGCTAAATCTATCGTTATATCCAATAAAATCTGATGGAGGAAAAACTTCTCGAAAATCGACCTCAAATCATTATTTCTGACGGCCTACGACTAACAATTCGGCATGGTTCAGTGTTCAACTCTAGAAAAAACAGAGTTTTTATTGATTTATGGAGAATTTAAACGTAATGCTAGGAAAGCTTGCAAAGTCTATTCTCAACAGTTTCCTGGTAGACGCTGTCCTTACCATAAAACTATTAAATTATTAGTTGATAACGATAATCTTAGAAGATATGGTTCTTTTACCAAACCAAAGAGAAACAGAAATAAACCGGTGAGGAATGATATTAGTATAAATTGAGTTGTCGCTGCCTCAATATCAGCAATCAGTGCTAGGACAAATATTTCTTCTTCGGTCAAAAGAGTCCTCAAAGACAAGAGTTATCATGGTTATAAAATGATTTTTACAATTTCCTTTATAAAATTGTTTGGAATGACGAGGCGACATTCAATGAAAGCGGTAATGTAAACAGGCCCAATATACAGTCGAGAAAGAAATTTTCAGGTAAAATATACAGTTAACGTCTGGATAGGTATGCTTGGAGGCAGATTAATAGGGCCACATTTTTTTTAAAATAATTTAATCAGCGAAACACCTAGATTTTTATGAAATGACTTGCCTACTGATTTAGAAGAAATTCCCCTGCAAGTTAGAAGAAGTATCTGGTTCCATCAAGATGGTGCCCCTCCACATAATGCCCGTATTGTTTCTGATTATTTAAATGCGATTTTTGGAAACCAGTGGATAGGCAATACCGGACCTGTGCGATGGCCAGCTAAATCACCAGATTTAAATTCGCTGGGTTTCTTTTTGTGGGGTTACCTTAAGGCATTTGTGTATCACGCCCAACCTCAGAACATTGAGGATTTAAAAGATAAAATAAGAAATGGAAGTAAATCTATTCGACGGAATACTTTATTACGTACACTGAATGGTGAATTAATAAAAAGATTTAATTAATGCATTAACGTTAATGGGCAAAATCTTGAACAATATTCGTAAAAAACTTTTAACTCTCTCCTTACCTGATAACATTTTTTAAGAAAATCTTAATGTTTATTGCAAAATCAACATTGTTTTATTTTTAGTATTCTTATTAACATAATTAAGACTTATTTTATTTGTTTTTTTTAGATAATTTTGCACAGTATTTTTAATTTTTATTAAAATTAAGTCTACCAGCCCATAATTTTTTTTAAATTGTTTTTTCACTAAAACCAAAAAGAATCTCGAATATGACGTAATAACACAAATTGATGCAAATTAAAACTTTTATCAAACAAAATAAAATTCATATACAGTGTGAGGTAAAAAAATATTCACTGAAATTAAGTTTATTTTCGTAACAATTTAAAAAAAAATTTTTTAGTCTCTCTGTATGTTTACTTAAAAAACTTAAAAATATCTACAATTTTATATGTTGGACACGACCGTCGCTTAAAATATAAAGAAGTTACTGGTCTGGGGAGTTTTCAGTGGCGGACCCTGTATATCCTTTTATTATTTTGCCTATAAACAGCACATTACTTTTTTCTTCTTAATGACAGTTTGGCAATATAAAATTATTTTCTTATTGTATTGTACTGATTGTAATCCGGAAACCTTCGTGATTTTTTCCTGTAAACGTAAAGTAAGAATTTGTTTCGAAGAGTTTCTATTTGCTGCGAGGCTACTGCAGTTCCGGGACCCCATGCTTGTGAAGCAAATTCAAATTTTGATCTCACAGAACTGAAATAAATCATTATAATTGTTTGCCAACTAAATTCAGATGCATTCTTTGTAACAAAACCTACATTTCTATATGCTTTCTTCATCATATTTCCAAGTCTTTTTGTTTATAAACACACCTCAGGGAATTATTATTAATTTTATACACATTTTGTAGTATAATATTCGATTTTCGCGACAAAAAGGTAATTATGTACTACATTATAGAAGAATATCATTTACAATACAATTAATTACTGCTAAATACAAACAAAAAACAGTAAGCACTCATTTATACACGGTCTTCGTATATATTGTATATATGCCTAAATAATATTTCCCAAAATTTTGGAAAATTTTACTTTATTGCAGTGGTATCTTACAAAAAATAGTACATATATTGTTTTATATACTAAAAGTAAAATTTTTAGCATTGATGATCTAGTTGCAAGAACAGCACATACACAAAAATCACTTTACTCCGCATACAACATCTTTTTCTTCAAACGTCGAATATGAATTATATAAATACAGATTATCTCTACGAATAGTCAGACACTGGTAGTTAAAATTAGGTGGTGCTCGGTCTTGTTGATACCTCCAGAGATTCAGCTTACAACAGTTTACTGATCGGGTCGCCGTTACAGCATCCCAGCGCAGTACTCAGGTCATCGGTCGATTGTGCTACATCCCTCGATGCCTCACCTCCCTTCGTCGGAAAAATCTCATTAAAAATTAATTATCTAGACGTAAAAGAGTGCATTGTTTCTTATATTCTAATCTATGATCAAGAACACTTTAATTCAGCCCATGTATGGTAGTTACTCAGAAGGATTCTACTTCTTCTATTGTAAAAATATAATTTAATTCTTTAGGATTTGAAAGAATAGTAATAAGTTATATTTTATATACTATCCACTAGCCCTCAAGAGGCACAACAATACTCCTCTCAATAAGAATACGCGCGTATTGCATAATTTTCAATAGTTAACAATCTTTTATGAAAACGGTTCGTTAATTGCAATATGTCAGTGGTGAAGGACTTCTTTCTAATTGAAGGAACATCGTGTTGTGAAGATACAGAACATTATCCGTGAATCGGTTTCTAATTATTAGAATTAGTTAGCGTGGAATAGACAAATCCATTACTACGATCCTTCAATTTTTTCTGCTTAAGGGACGTTTTAAATTTTTAACGAAATTCCTTCGACTAAATATTGAATCATGCAAAACCAATTTTTTTTGTAATATCGTAATCGATAATAAATATTTTATGTCGATGAATGAGAAATTTTAATTCAATATGTACAGGGTTAATAAAAATAAAAATTAAGTGTATATATCAGACACAAAATTGCATGTAACTTATTACGACCTATAGTCGAGATAAGAAACCGAGGTCTCAGATCTTACAATCCCTCCTTGTAGTGAGTAAAATGCAGTACACAAAATTTAAGGTAAAAAATTTTACAATAAGATAAATACCAAAAATACAGTAAAGTCTAGAGTTTATAGCTAACGCTATGAAAAAAGAATTATTAAATTTAAACAATTTTATAATAAAAAGGAAATACAGTAGATTACTTAGCTTTTACAATTATTCGGAGTTTCCAGGCGCTCCAGACTTCAAGGTTGTTGATCGAAGTAGAAATCTTCACAGCACAATTTAATAGGGTTTAGAAATCTTCACAATGGTTAGATAAGGTTTCTCTCAATCGTAATGCATAAATATTAGCCGTTACTCGAGTCCGAGTATAAAAATGTTACAGTCGATAAATTGTGTACAATAAAAAACAAGTAAAAGGTGTAGTCTGTTGTAATTCCCATTCATCTACGGTGCACACGACTATGGCTATAGAGGCCAATTCGGGAGAGCACATGTCGACCGCAGTCAGGACAAACATAGACCTGGTTAGGTCTTGGATTCGGCCTTCTTGCAGCAACATTTCCTTGATAGCTGGCCACAACCTCCCGCCATTCGGTTCTGTCCGCTGCAAGTTGTTCCCATTGCTCGTCTGCAACACCGCACGATTTTAGATTTTCATGGAGAGCGTCTTTGAACCTCTTTCGTTGACCGCCACGCTTTCTTCTACCGCTTAGCAATTCACCATAAAGTGTACATTTAGGAAGGCGGTTATCATGCATACGATGAACGTGACCTGCCCATCTTAGGCGTGCTCTTGAAATAAGCACCTCAATTGGAAGGCTGTTTGCTCTCCTGAGTACTTCCACGTTTGATATGTGATGGAACCAACGGATTTTCATCATACTTCTGAGGTGTCTTTGCTGAAAACGTTCTAATTCTTTCACATGCCGACGGTAAGTGACCCAGCTTTCACATCCATATAGCAGTGTTGGAATGACAACTGCTCTGTAGACAGCCATTTTCGTTGACAAAGCAAGGTCGTAGTTGTCAAATACTCTCTCTCTAAGTCCCCAGAGCGCTCTAGATGCAGCGTTAATTCTATTGCGAATCTCGCTGTCCATGTTTGCTTTGTCATTAACAACGTTGCCTAAGTAATTGAACTGATCCACCACTTCAAGAGAATTTCCGTTAAGTGTAATGTCTATTTGGTTCACTTGATGAGGAGTTGACATAATCTTAGTCTTTCCAATGTTGATTTTAAGTCCCAAGGAATCATAGCTCTGGGCATACACATCTAAAAGTTCTTGAAGCTCTTCCGGCGTAGAGGCTAAAAGTGCACAGTCATCCGCATACTGGAGATCACAAATGAATCGTGTGCGTGTCTTCGTGAAAGCTCTAAAGCGCCCTATGTTAAAGAGACCGCCATCAAAACGGTATCTGAGACCTATTCCTCTGACTGTCAGTTTGTTGTCAACAATAATTGTTAGAGCAGTGGTAAACAAATTAAAGAGTAGGGGTGCCAGGACACATCCCTGCCTAACTCCAGTGAGGGTTTGGAAAGGTTCGGTTGCCTCATTATTATACATAACCTGGGCGTTGTTGTTTGTATGTAGACTGCGACATACTTCCACAAATTTTCTAGGGATACCTAAGCGGAGCATAATTTTCCAGAGCACTTCCCTGTCCACCGAGTCAAACGCCTTGGTTAAATCAATGAAGGCCATGTGAATTTCCCCTTGATGTTCGAGTGCTTTTTCTTGAAGCTGTTTAAGTGTGAAGATTAGGTCCGATGTGCCTCGGTTTGGTCTAAAGCCACTCTGTGTTTCAGGAAGTAACTTTTCCATAACAGGTGTTAGCCTATTTGCCATCGCTTTAGTGAGTATCTTCCCTCCAACAGCCAGGAGAGCTATACCCCTGTAATTTCCACAGTCCGCAGCGCTCCCTTTGTTTTTGAAGAGGTTGATTAAAAGTGTATCACGAAACTCCTGCGGAGCTTGACCACTTTCCCACACGACATCAAACAGTTTTTTGAGGTAGGGTATGAGCTCTGACGACACAGCTTTAAAGATCTCAGCTGGGAGTGAGTCGGCGCCGGGAGATTTGTTATTTTTTAGCTGCCCAATGGCGGTTAAGATCTCTTCCGTTGTTAGTGGTTTGTCTAAGTCTTCGAAGGTGTCATATTGAGGGATAAGATTTATAATATCGTGATCGGCTTGACTTTGCTGGTTAAGAATGTTAGAGTAGTGTTCTTTCCATCGGGCTCTTATTTCCTGGTCTTCTTTGAGGAGATTTCCATTTAAATCTTTAATAGGGCACATATTTTTCCGACTGGGGCCGTACACTGCTTTTACTCCTTGAAAGAAATTCCTGTAGTCGTGTGAATCGGCGTACCTTTGAATTTCTCTGGCCTTGCTTGCCCACCACTCGTTTTTTATTCTTCTGATTTCGCGTTGCGTTTCATACTTAGATTGGGTAAAAGCTTCTGCTTTTGATGAGTCATTAGGGTGGTTGATAGCGTTTTGGAAGGCAATATGTTTGCGGTCAAGAAGTTCTTGTATAAAAGCTTCATTATCATTGAACCAGTCCTCCTGTTTTTTACTTGCTGCAGTGCCAAGAATTTCCTCACTCGCACTTTTTAAACTGTCTTTAATTTGTGTCCAGGTAGCAGCGACATCTACAGAATTGATTTCTTCTAGTGCACTCAAATTCTCTTGAACTTTTTGCTTTAGCTGTTCGACGGTTTGTTGGTCACGCAATTTACTAATACAGAGCCGGAGTCTACGTTTTACTTGAGTTCTTCGGTGTTTGGGTCTCATAATAATTTTCATTTTAGAGACAACAGGACGATGATCGGTCCAACATTCGCTATCAATGCGCGCCTTTGTAATTTGGACGTCCTTTAGATGCTTCCTACGTACGATAACATAGTCCAGTAGATGCCAGTGACCTGATCTGGGGTGACGCCAGGTGCCTTTAAATTTATCCTTTTGTCATGCATAAATAAGGGTGGATTCGTACACCAAAATCCGTGTACCAAAGAATAACAAATGATCCAAAAGTCCAAAAATCCAAATAACCCAAATATGGCACAGTAGGCAAGTTCTGTACTCAAAATCTGGCCTTACCAAAACCGTCTATAATTAAAGTTACAAAATTATTCTCAAGATTAACCTCTAACGTGAGCCCGTGTCTATAAAAAATCAAAGACATTCAAGCTTATTGTAATAGTGTACATTTTAGATTTCCTAGGATATACACAATAATACACATCTATTTAATAAATCCATATATTTCCCTAAGGGGAGCCATCTGTTGGCGGAAAGCCTAAAGTGGTAATTTGGATAGAATAGAATAATTATAAATATTCAAAAGAATTAATTGCATTGAGCAAAATCACATTTTTAATGGTAGTAGTGTTAAACTTTTGCGTAATGCAAACAAAGAAAAAATCTTAGACATGCTTGAAATTTTAGAAATTAAGAAGGCCTTAAGAAACCATAAAAATGTTACAAAACACAAACAGAATTTATGAACAATCCTGTACTAGACACAGTAATAAAATTAAAATTAAGTTCGTAGTTCCGGCCTGTTTGTAAGATATATACTGTGAACCAACACTTTCAGGTCAGTTTTTAAGACTCTTTGATAATGGTGGCAAGGCCGAAACATATGTCAGAGAAATCTGGAAAAAAAACTAATGAAACAATAAACCAAGTGCGTATTGTAACTATTATTTTGAATATTTATAATTATTCTATTGAATATGTTTCATCAAGAACCTACCGCAGATTCCATCAAATGAATTGGATAGAATATTAGAGCGTGGTGACATTTATCGCTAAATGTGATTTCTTACTATAGATTGATGAATTTGATCTACTTATTAACTTACGGACACCAGCGAAAGATGGCATGTCACAAACTATTATACTCACTCTGTTATAGTTCTAGTAATTAAATATTAAATTTGTATTTTCTTACACATTTTTTTAAAGCTAACATGTAAGTAGTTGACGGTGGTGATGTGACCTTCTCCTCCTCCCTGATCCTTTGTGATGCCACAGTAAAAAAGTCATTAATAGGGAGCTAGCTGATGCTCACCTGCACACCTGCACACCTGCACACCTGCTTAGGAAGCTCTTTCCATTACACACTAACATAAATTTAACTAGTCTTAATTACCCTTAATTACCCCTTATATGACCCTTAATTACCTTTATCGTATTTTATAATCTCTAAGTATAGTTAAATAGTATATATTGTAATAAGTAATAGCTACTAGAAGCTAATTATATGACCATATAGACTTGTGACTTGCTATACATGTATTTATATACAGGTCAAGGAAAGTACACACAGATTTAGATCCAACTTGAGAAACACTTGTATTGTAATTTTGATATCTTGTAAATTTTCGTATTTTGTGTGCCTAATCAAAAACCTTACTAGTATTCTGCTTTAAGATTATAACGGAACGCACTAATTACTCTACTTGACAAACATTTCCCAATTTGAATAGGATGATTAAATTTATATTACCAGGTAACGTAAAAAAAACCAGATAGGTAAGCATCTGTAATCGACCGTTTAATGACTTTTCTACTATGATGTCATAGAGGACGGCGCCGGCGGTCACAGCACCGCTATGTATATCCACTACTCAAACAATATGTCGAGATGTACATTGGAAATTGTTTACATTAATCTCCGGATGATATTTTTTTAATCATTGGGAGGATCATGGCTATAATTCCTGATTTTCGGGATTTTAACGCTGTTGCGTTAGTGTTAGAATTTTTATATTAAAGGATCTAAACCAAGGAAATATAAGGGAATACAATAGGACACAAATCGAATATAAAACGAAAAAAGTAGTTTTTCGCTATAAAATATGAGCACCGACGATTTATCCCTTAGTAATGGGGTAAAATCTTTGTACGTGTACCTAGATAAAAAGTTAAGCTAAGAAACACGCAAATTATATAATGTAGCAAAGTAAGTATGAATATATATTTATTAAGCAAAAACATTACTTACTGCATATCTGACATTCTGTAATCTTTGGGGCTATTCATCTGCCACTAAAGTAATCTTTGGTATTCAAAGAAAAGTCGTCAGAATAATTTCTGGGCTTAAGTTTAGAGATGACTGTAGATCTAAATTTATTAACTTAGGTATTATATTACTGTGTGCCTTTATCTTGTAGTCACTATTATACATTAAAAAAATGATGACAACTTCACTACCTACTGGCAAATTCATAGTTACCTAACTCGAAATCGGGACAAAATAAATGTAAACTTTTTAAGGTTAAATAAAACTAATACTGGAGCAAATTGCTATGGTATATTGTTTTACAGTGTTCTACCAACGCATCTCAAGCAACGTAGCTTAAGCAAGTTGAACACCTCCATGAAGAAATTTTTACACAGAAATACATTTTCCTGAACGCCGATTTTTAACAACTATTAACATTAATGTAGATATAGTCCCCTCAAATTCGGAAAAATTAAAGATGATTTTCATTTTAGGATTTTTATTAAATAATTCAATTTGCCGAATGTATAGATAAGATTAAATTTTTGACTATTTAATTGAAATTGCAAAAAGCAATTTTGAGCAATTAGTATTTCGCAAAGATAATGAAGAAATATTGTTTATACATATAGAATTAAGGAATTTGAAGAGGACATTGAATATTTACATTAAATAAAACACAGTTTTGAAAAAAATTTATTATAACAAAATCATTTGTAATTTTAATAATAATAATACCAATCATAAAAATTAATAAAAATAATAATAAAACTAATAATCATTACATTGAAAATATTAGCTAATTACAAAATCTTGCTCTTTTCGATAATAAGAATTCATCTTCGCTAGAACTAGATACAACATTATCGTTTACATTATCTATCTCTTCATCATTATCATTCTCATAATTTTCATTTTCCATTGAAAGAAAATCTGGCTCAGTCTCTTCAAGTTCAACCTCTTCATCAAGACAATCTACATAATCGCCAGCTACATCAATTTTCTCGGAATTAGCAGAATCAGTTCCCTTACATACTTTACAAAATTTATCACACTTCAATCTCAATTTTCTACAAAGGTATCTCTTCGTACAAAGAGGTTTATAACCACAATGCAATTTTTTGAGAAGTTAATCTGGAATCAATGGGTCATCGGAAAATTCAGGGATTAAAATATCTTTTGCCTTTTTTCCAACCGAATTCGCAGGGTTCGAGAGAATTTCCTAACAAGGTTTGGTATTGGAGGTAGACCCTTTCTGCATGCTTCTTTAAAGCCCCATCAGTTGGAGGAAGCGACTTTATTGACAAATTCTTTACAATTTTGGAATAACCGTATCTATAATCATTCAGTGATGATAACGAAGCGAAAGGAGGTGCATTATAAAGTTTCAAGACGATAGATCTAGCAACTTCGCACAATTGAGATTTGTCAACAACAGGATCATTGGATATTTCAACAGATTTTGACAAGATTTCATTGTCTTTTAATGGGTTGTAAATTTTATTTTTGCCATATTATGAAAACTGGAAGTTGTGTCACTCCCTTGGAGAAATATGGAAATAGTATTTAAGTGATGGTATTTCGAATTCTTTGGAGTATAATATTCGTTTTTCTGAGACTTTGCACAACATTTGTTGATATAGACATTACAATTTTCATCTGCTTATTGTGTTATAATGATTAATAAGTCTATATCTTCCCCAAGTATGCAATATCTCCTATTTGGACTTGCCTTTTTCATAACTTTTTGAACAATCAGCAAATCAGCAACTTCTCATGCTTGTATGGCATCAATTTGTAGATTTTCAATGGGATCATTTAATCGTTCCATTAAGAAGTTTATTAAAAGGTTTTTATTATTTTCATTACCCAAAAAGTGTTCTGAGGGGACATGTGGTCTCGTATTCTCTTTCAAGAATTGTATATCATGGGATGTATTCTTATTCATTCTTCTAGAACCCTCGCTTCTTCTGTGCGTACCCATTGAAAACTACAGTGGCATGGACTAAACCGTTTGACGAAATCTACGTATTTGGACCGAATTTGGGAGAAACTTTTACTCGTAGACTTTATTATATGTAACAAGTGTCCACTATCGATTACGTAGCATTTTTCTCTTGAATCGGGTAAGGTGGGGATCGATGAATAAACATCGTACAACTTCTTAAACTTTATAAATTATATATATATTTTTTAATATATACTCATTCTACACAGGAATAGAATGTACTTTTTTGCCAAAATTCAATTATAATTTTGACTCAAAATCTAAAACAAGCGCAAAAGTATATATTATATATAGAATTCTTTCGCGCCCTCTAACGGCGTAACTATGCGGAATTAGAAAAATTGGAATAGGAATTTTTATGGTCTACAATTTTGTTCTCTTGGTATTTTTCACCAAAATGCATAGTTTTCCTGAAAATAGAGAAAAAGGCGAAAAAACGCTAAAATTCATATATACAGGGTGATTCGCGAGCAATGCGCCATAGCCTAATGGCAGATAGAGCATTTCAAGGCAAGTCTAGATCAAGAAGGAAAACATTTTTTGGCCAGTGGTTAAGAAGATACATTATGCATTTGGTCTGAAAATTCAAAGAGCTATATCTCTGGAAAGGGTAGATGTAGTCGAATGAAATTTGCCAGTAACATTTCTCAGCTAGGACTTGTCAGATTAGCCTACTTGGTTTTGAAAAATCCAGGGCCGGACTCTGAACAAATCTGCCCTCCTCGTTTTTGACCAAAAAGTACATTTTTCTATCGCATTTCTGGAAAACTATTAGCGGATTCGGAATGTTCAGAAAAAATGCTATAAGATTGCGATTCAATTTTGACGGCACACCTAAACCGTTTCGGCAAAAAAAACACAAAACAACTTAGCGCATCACGACTAACACTTTGGTCGGGCATTATTTATGGAACAGTTTGATAGAGTCCATTCAAATGCTTTAGATCCATATCCCTTCGAAGACTGCACATAATACATGCGAATAACATACCTAGCAAGAAAAATACAGGGTCGTCATTGTAAAATTTTTTATTTGTTTTTTATATTTTTTTATTTTAATGCCTTATACCACTTAACCAGCACGGCGAGATGAGATACTGGTCACCCATCCAACTGCCAAACTCAAGCAGCGAGCCTTACTCACTGATCGATCGCGCCACTTAAACCGGTGACCGATACCACACCTTCGAATTATTTTATGTAATCCAGATAAAATGATAAAATTTGAATGAATTGTGAGAATAACCTAAAAAAAAGAAAGCACACATAAATGTCATAACCCTTTTAACAAACAAACTCACTTAACATCATAATATTACATAAACAATGCTCCAGATCTTATATGAGGTTCTCAAAATGTTCTCCCCCAACTTCAATACATTTCCTGTACCGCACCGATAAATGTCGTGTGGCGTTCCCGATAGTTCTCTGGTTCCTCATGTCATCAAATGCTGTCACTACCCGCTTCCGTAGTTCCTCTCTAGTGGTGACTTCTATGCTATATACCGATTGTTTCATGTGGTTCCAAACATAATAATCAAGAACAGTTAGGCCAGGAGACCTAGCTCGCCAAGCTTCAGTGCCTCCGCGACCGATCCAGCGATTAGGAAACTCATTGTTAAGGTGCTCCCAGACCTGGTGTGAGAAATACGGTAGTGCCTCATCATGCTGTACATGAAGACCTCTCCTGTCAACATTTTACGCCAATAATAAATTGGGCAAAATGTTCCGGAAGAAATCAAGTAGATTTCTCCAGTCAATTGGCCTTCAAGAAAATGCGGTCCTACCAATTTTCCGCTCACCACTCCACACCATACATTAAGTGAGAACTTGGAGGCGAGCGTGGGTGCGTCTTTACTATGTACATACTTCGATATGCGATGTAAAGCAATGTAAGGCGTGATTAGTAGTTGGAACGAAGACCGCGTCCTCGCCTCACATATCTTCCAGCGGCTTGTATATCAGTATATGCGCGGAAGTTATACAACCTTAGGCGAGGGTTGTATAGGAGATATACCATCCTTAGGAGGGGATGTAAAGCCGTCGGTCCCCCGTATATTATATGTTAGGCAAGTAAAAGATCCCTATTCTTCTTAAGGGAAGAGGTTCGGCAAAATTCCTGGTTGGGGGTAGTTCGTCTACAGGCGTCGGTGTTAGGCCTCAGTAGCGGAAATAGGCCGACGTTAAGTAAATGTTAAAAAAAACAAAAATTGAGAACTTGCGCTGGGAGTTTCTCTGGACAACGGCGTGAGGATTATTGTGGGCCCAAATGTGTGAATTCCTAGATTTCCATACTCCGTCTCGACTTAATTGGACTTCGTCCGTGAAAAGAATTCTGGGCAAAGTTCTTTGATGATGAATTATCCAATGGCAGAACGTAAGACGTGCTACTTAATCATCTTGTTCGAGACGCTGCGCCTTTTGGATGTGGTAAGGATACAACCGTTCCATTTTTAAAGCCCTCCATACACGGGTTTCAGGAATACCTAGCGCGTGCGTTATTCTTCTGGTGCTTGTGCTTGGATTTTGCTCTGCCGTCTCCACAATGTTTTCTTCGGCCGGTCTAACTACTCGTTCTATATTTTCGTTACTTCCAGGAAATCTACCATGTTCTCGAGAGAACTGAAAAGCTCTGCTGAAGGTGTCGCGCCTCGGTACTCGTCTACCAGGAAATCTTCGCTGATATTCTGTAACGGCAGCCCTTGTATTACCATCGCAAAACTCATACACATAAATGATATCAGCGAATTCAGAGTTTGTAAACTTAGTTGGCATCTTTAAAACACGATTGAAACGAAGTACAACTAGATAGAACACCAAACTGTCAAAATAATTAGTACTGTCATTAAGATCGTGATAAATATATAGGTTACTATTCTTTTCTATTTCAAAAATAAAACTGTGTAGGTATCTTTCTTAATAAATTTTAATTAATAGATAGGTTATGTTCTCTTATTTACGTCGTGGCCGCACGTATCTAGTGTTTTGACTTTATAATTTTGTGTCTTAATAATTATTTAAAAGTTTGTGCATGTACTGTGTAAACATAAAAAATATGGGTTTTGAGAAAGTCCTGATGCGCTAAATTGTTCTGTGATTTCTTTGCCGAAACGGTTTAGGTGTGCCGTCAAAATTGAATAGCTATGCTTATAGCATTTTTTTTAAACTTTCCGAATCCGCTAATAATTTTCCAGAAATGCAATAGAAAAATGTACTTTTTGGTCAAAAACGAGGAGGGCAGATTTTTTCCGGGTCCGGCCCTGAATATTTCAAAATCAAGTGGGCTAATCTGACAAGTCCCAGCTGAGAAATGTTACTAGCAAATTTCATTCGATTACGTCTAACCGTTGCAGAGATATAGCTCTTTGAATTTTCAGACCAAATGCATGAAAACCCACCCCCTCCCCCCTGTATCTTTTTAACCACTGGCTGAAAAATTTTTTCCTTCTTGATCTAGACTTGCCTTGAACTGCTCTATCTGCCATTAGCCTGTGGCGCATTGCTCTCGAATCATCCTGTATGTATATATTTCTCAAGAACCTCCTTTTTTAGAACTGCGGGGGGTAAAAATCATATTTACGCAACCCAAATACTTAACTTTTTACAGGTCTCATAACTGTGGGAAAATTTTCCACAAAACGGCAATTCTTTTACTAATTTGAAGGGACTAATACCAGTCAATAATATTACCATTTGTTAAGATCTTCGCAATTTCTTATTTCATTTTAATGTGTTTTATTATATTACATAGAAAACTTAGCTCTGTCTATTTTAGAATTATTTTATAATTTGCACCTCTACGGCAGTCATATATTTATCTATTTTATTTTTCATGTACAAATCCTAACATATGTAAATATTACGTGTAAATATAGCTTATTATTATTATTTTAAAAAGTGTCCATTACGCAAAAGCAAATGATTGTCAAAAATGGAATTTTATAAAAATATAGTCGGCCTATGTAAGAATTTCTCAAAAAATCTTTTTTAATTTTAATGAATTTGTTTTATATTTTAGCCTCTCACTGTAGGAGTTAATATTTATTCAATTATTCTCTGCAATATATTAAAACATATACAAATCTATCCACAGAGAATTTGTCGTGCTCGTGAAAACAATAACCCCAAAGCAAATTACTATTATTTCATTTATTTACAGGTGGATCCAACAAGGATGCTGAGCAATATTGGAATAAACGCAACAGTAAATTGTGCTAGTGCTACGACCTAAACAATCATGTGAAGTAAAACAAAAACCAAGTAAATATGAGGTGCAAAGTGATAATGCTGGGCGATGGCAGAGAGACATCTCTCTTCCCCAACACAACAACTTACCAAACGCACTCCTGTGACACCACGTAATGACTTTAGTGCAACTTTAGTTTCGCCATGGCGAGATCTAATTTCAGAGGGACAAGCAAGTAATAAAGTCGAATGTGTTCACGCATAGCAGAAATAATTCAAACAAGGCTGTTTTTGGCATAGATTTTAGGATGGTACGAAAGCACGATGTGAGCTTATTCGAAAAAAGAGGGTCCTCCTAGGGTTCCCTAGAAGTTTGGAAATTGTTTCGAAAACTAAACGTTTCACAAAAAAATACTTTCTATAGAATTTGAAAGTTTTTATAAATCTATTCAATGACAATATCAAGTTTTCAGTAGGATTAATTTCAAGGTCATTTTAAATTCGATATGTTTTTTTAATGGAGTACACTTTTCATGTCAGCATAAGAGATCATTAAACTCTATAGTCTGGTCGAAAAGAGTAAATAGGCTAGGGTCGGTGCGGATTTACGAATTTCGTAAATTCCATAATTCCAATACATTTCAATATTGCGACGAAAATTATGCCTGCCATTAAAAATTTTCTTAAAAGAACTCCAGTTTTTCTTTTTGGCTGAGTTGAGTGTAAAAACAAATTTAATTATATTTATTTTTTGTTTTATTTTATAAAATATGAACATTATTATTTTATATACAGGGTGGATCATTAATAATAGGCCATAGTTCAGGGGTAGATTCTTTGGGATGCAATATGATGATATAACCAAATATGATTTAGTAAAATGTGCCTGTGGAAAAGATACAAGGTGTCAAAGTTCAAATTTTTTTTGTTTTTTCACAATAACTCAACAGCCTCTTGACTGATCTTCGCCAAATTTGCTAGAGGAACTTTTTTTATTCTAAGAAACAATAATTTATTTATTACATCACGTTAAATCATAGAAGGCGCCGCAGGACCTGTATCTGATGATGAATTTTTTTCATTTTCTTTTTGACGAAACGTTGTGGTACTTCTGACCAGAAAATCTGATGAGGCCGTCATTTCGACGTATAAAAGGTACACTTGGTAGAACTTGATAACTCCAACCGTTTGGGAGAAACGGGTTCATTTCGCTATAAAAACGATGTAGGACAACCAAAACGAATTACTCCAGATCAAGAACTAGAAACTTTAGTTCGTCTGGATGAAGATCCTCAGGTTAGCTCAAGTAGTTTAGCAGCGGCAACAGGGGTGAGTAAACAATCTGTCCTGAGTCTTACATAAAGAACGCTTCTACCAATATCATCTCACACCTGTACAAAACTTAATTCGAAGGGATCTTCCACAAAAGTTACAATTTTGTCAACTTGTTCTAAATAAACACAACAGGGATCGAAATTTTGTTAAGAACTCTTTATTTATCGACGGAGCAACTTTTACTCGCCGAGGCGCTTTTAACTGGAGAAATACCCATTACTGGGAAGTAGAAAATCCTCATGCCGTTAAAGAAAGGCATTTTCAGCAAGAATTTAAAATTAACGTTTGGTGTGGTATCATCGGCGATCAATTATTTGTCCTTCCTCCAAATTAAATGGACAGTTTTATCTGTTTTTTCTTCAAAATACTTTTGATGAGACTTTCCCACGCAGATGGATCGGTCGAGGAAGGAAGTTTGCTTGGCCACCAAAGAATCCTGATTATAATGCTTTGGATTATTATGTGTGGGGACATATGAAGTCCTTAGTCGATGCAAATACTATCAACTCAAGAGAAGAACTGTGGGACAAAATACAAAACGCAGCGAATTTTATTAGAGGACAGGAAAATGTATTTTTCAATGTAAGAAAATCTTTTATGAATAGAATTAGAAAAGGCATAGAAGTAGGTGGAGACCACATCGAACATTTAGTCTAAGTTGCAGAAATGGGGTTTTTGCATGGGGGGAAAATTTATAATGTCCTTAAGTCAACTTCTACGTTATTTTTTGGTGTTCTAATAAGATTAGATCCTTATTTTAGACAATCTTTTGATTTATGTATTTATCTCGATACCATGAAAATAATCCATTAGTTCATAAGAAAGTGAGAGAGAGTTACGCTGTTATTACGAATTTGTTTTCCCTTTTGTACTTTTTTCAATAAATACACTTTGTTATATTAAATTTTAGTTTGTTTTTCAAAAAATTATTGAAATGTTTAACGGCACTTTCCTCGAAAACGGTTGGAGTTATCAAGTTCTACCAAGTGTAACTTTTATACGTGGAAATGACGCCCTCATCAGAAGTACCACAACGTTTCGTGAAAAAAAAATGAAAAAAATTCATCATCAGATAGAGGTCCTGCGGCGCCCTCTATGATCTAACGTGATGTAATACATAAATTATTGTTTCTTAGAATATACAAAGGTCCTCTAGCAAATTTGGCGAAGATCAGTCAAGATGCTGTTGAGGTTATTGCAAAAAAAACTAAAAAGTAGTTTGAACTTTGACAAACTGTATCTTTTTCCACAGCTATATTTTACTAAAGCATATTTGATTATATCCTCATATTTTGGCAAAAAGAATCTGCCCCTGAACTATGCCCTATTATTAATGGTCCACCCTGTATACCTATATAAATATGCAATTTTTCGTAATTTTTATAAGGGGACTGTATCTAATTTTGGTCATTAATTCTTTTATATCGGGCTTCTTAGTCAATTGCCTGTTTACACATCGCAAATTAGGTTATTTAGCAGTAAAAAAAGTGTGAATAATGGTCTTGCACTTACCAAAATTGTGAAAACTCGGGAAATACCACCGGCCGTTGCATTTAATGCAAAAAATAAGGTTAATGCACTAAGTAATAATTATAAAGCAGTAGAGTAGGTAAAAAATTGTAGCTTCTAGAAACAATATGTCTGCACTCGTCACTAGCTGCTAATGGACTTTCTCTCCCCCCAGTTTCAGTAGGGACGCAAAAAAGGAGAAGGAGAGGGGATAAATGGATAAAAAGAGCAAGACCATAATATAGCAAAAGAAAAGAAAGTATTCGTATCAAATGGTATATTAATTTTAAGTACAATAACACTTCATTTAACACCCGCGAAAACCTAAAAAAAAACAACATATATATATATATATATATATATATATATATATATATATATATATATATATATATATCCACAGACAGTTTATATATATATATGTTAAAATGCACAAAGGCACGTTTCGTCATATTCCTCTTGAAACCTAATATTTTTATTAGGATGTGCGCTTTGAATGGTATTTTAGTTACCAATTACTAGAAACGCAATAAAGTGTTTATAGCAGATACCGGTGAAGGGACCTATTTGTATTATTTGTAAGTCGCCGATATGGTGTTACTTGCAATGTATATAACATCAGGAGACCGCAGCACGGTCAGTGTCTGGGTCTGCTCTGCACTGATGAGAGCCAAAAGCTCGAAACCGGTCTGCAGATGACTCTAGACATTGCCGATGCTGCGGAACTCCTCTGTTTTAATAATCGGTACCTTCACCGATATCTGCTATAAACACTTTATTGCGTTTCTAGTAATTGGTAACTAAAATACCATTCAGAGCGCACATCCTAATAAAAATATTAGGTTTCAAGATGAATACGACGAAACGTGCCTTTGTGCATTTTATCATCTATCATTCCTCTAGTTGACTATATATATGGCGGACGTCTGAGCCGACCCGACATGCCGCTGATTTTTTACTCTACTATGTACTCTTTTTGGCTCCACTATAGTAGCAGTTGTCCAACTTCTGAACTGACAGCTGAGTGTAGTGTTTAGTATATCATCTAATTTGAAAATTTTGCTACAATGTAGACTGAGCTAATCTGTTTTTCATTGTTACTCGTGATTAAATGTTAGATATTATTATTATTGTAAAGGTTGAGAGTTCATCAATACGCAATACCAATCTAATCTAATTTTCTCTATGACACACACTTATTAAGAAATTATCTTTGAAGCAATAGGCACCGGGTGTCAACGGATCATGGTAGACACCCTGTTTTTACTTATTTTTAGAATATCAGAATGAAACTTGGTAGATGTATTATATGACCAATATGACACTTTGTGACATAACTGTTATTTTTCCCCCTTTCGGTATCACCGGAAATGACCCCATATTTCTGGAATTCTTAAAAAGTTCTGAGTATAGCGATACTCCATAAGTGGCATTTCACTCGAAAAAAAGTTGAACGCGAAATTTGTTGGTGCATCTAGAGTGCCATGACCAGAGAATTTTAACAAAACTTCATTTTTTCAAAAGGAGGCATAATGGTAGAGTACTACCATAAAATCGCGGATATTCTAAGGAATCTGTGGATGTGCCCATGTGAACGATCCATGCTTACGTGTCTGAGAGACGTTTTGTTACTCTTCCTAAATAGATGTTCACCTGAAGAGTTCGATGTGACATATTCAGACGTAAAATACAAAAATTATACTTACTTTCGATTTTTGCTTAACTCTTTCCACCAAATGGTATTAATTGGAACATCGCTGCGCTGTTTTAAATTGAACACTTTAATATCTAACACTGTCTAATCAACCTGAAAGGACGCTTTGTTAGTATGGACTCGGTAAGACGTAATGAAAGAGGATAGGATTTAGGTAATGGTATATATATTGGCCTTTTAGAAAAATTTGTGTTAGTTACAAATTTCGAGTATATAGGTATAAGGTTGACAAGTGTATAAATAAGATTAACAAAAGTGTCGGTTCATACCACACATGGAGAGGATTAGGGCTACATGGACAATGTAGTCTTCAACTACCATCCAATGTTTACCTGAAGCAATCGACTGACACCAAAAAGATTTAACTAAGATGTAAAGTGTATACGACGGGAATTGAAACCGTATAAAAACTAAAAGCCGGAAAAACAGTCGGCACCTCTTTATTGTACATGGGCGGAGGTAAATAGAAATGCTGGTCATAAGAAAATAATAAGATTTTCGGGCATTATTATATTATCCTCTGTTTCAAATGGTCTCCAGAAAGCCATGGTAAATTAGTAAATAATTAAAATATTTTACCTTTTATATAGTAGTAAATATTTATAAATATGAACAATAACTAACTAAACTGCACTGGCACATTAACAGCACGGCAGAAGTCCACCTTTGACTATTGAGAAGCAATTTACGAGTTTTTTTTATGCTAGTAGACGTGTCCGTTTTATTATCTTTAAACCAGTGCACTCGTAGATGGTTCATTCAGGCTGATTACATTGCCAGTCTCGGACTCGCCTGCACAGTTTCAACTACCATTCGAATCTCGATACCATTGCTAAATATATAGGACAAAATATCAAGTTCAGTGCGCACGGCCCTGTGCTTTAACACTGACCAGTTCCAATTATCCTCGTATAAAGTTTAATGTTTACGGCTTTGTGAACTTTTCAGCTTGCCTGTCTTATCCGTATTTGGTAAATATGATATAAAATTTCTGGCATTCGTTATACAGCTTGAAATTGCTTGAATCGCAACAAATTGGAATATTATTTTATATTAATACGTTCAGGCAAGGCGGTCCCATCTACATGGTAATAGAGAGACACTGATTCCGAATCACTGAGGAACCATGTGTAGGCAAATATGACGGAAAACATATAAGTTTACCGCCTGCGAAAAATCTCCCTTCAGAAATTTTAATATGAAACTTTTAACTTGTCCTCATAGTCCATACCACGCATGAGAAGCAGTAGGCACTACACAACGTCAGTTCGTAATAAAGAATTTTATTTGGAAGTACAAGTCAGTTCTCGAGGTAGTTATTAAATTTAGGCCCTTCGCGATGTAATTTGGTTTCATTCTGATATTCTAAAAAATAAGGCATAAGGGGTCTACCACGAACTGTTGACACCCGGCAGATCAATTGGTTACATTACACTACTTGTGTATGATAATGAAAAATTTAAAAGGAAATCGACCCTTTAAGGAATATTTGCAAAATGTCAATGGTTTAAATGGATTAGTATTATTCATACCGATATATCATCTTAAATTAAGATTAGATTAACCATCTTGTTCCAAACATGTAGCAACAAAAACTGTTAATGTATTCTGCAAGTATATAAGAAAAAAAATAGAAAACAGTTAAAATTGCTTGTGTAAAACAAAAAAAATAAAGAAATATAAAAAGTTTTATAGTTTTTTGGAAAAATTCATAACGGGTAAACTGTTTTTTGCAACCCAACCAATAGAATGAGGAATATTTACAGAAATATCCCGATTGAAAAACTGCGTATAATCCGTTATCACAATTTTTTTTATGTGTAATGAGCTCACTCATGCATTCTCCGCGAAGTAACACGTATTAGTCAGATACAAGCTTGAATTAAAAGAAGACGATAGATTACAGAATTACATCTCAACATGTCAGCTGTGAAGTTATAAATGTTTATGTCTGGTTCTACGTACATGTAAATTGCTTTCGTTTCGTCTTTCAAAATTTTTACCGCTGAAATAACTGCATGAAGTTCTTGAAAATCCTTTATTACCTAGGCAACGTCAAACTTGATCTTACTCCAGTGCATCCATAAGTCAAGCCAAGCGTAATGATCCCCTTTATGCAACAACAGGCAAAGCTATTCGGCACAAACGGATTTAACCTCTATTCAGCCAATAGCGTTTCATTCACGGATAGAGCATGGAGGCCTAGATATTAATCACAGCGGAGCACTAAGTTTTGAGAATGTCGCAACGTGGTTTACTACAGGAAATAACAAATTTACTATTTCACACACTTTATACCTTCTTATCCAACGATATTTTTCATCATCTCTGAAACGATTGGTACTTGCAAAATTATAGATTTTAATGTTAGTAATTTAAAGAACATATTTCTAGGATGAAATAATGAAATAAACTTTTAATTATTGCCATCAAACTTTCCACTGCAACAAACAACTAGCATTTATTTTTAACGCATGTCACTTGAAACTAAAATTCAAAGTAGTGGTTGTGATTTCTTAACGAAAACTGCCTCTTTCTTAGCACCACTGTTTTTTATACGATGTAGTCCCCAAATAATAACTATATGCAAATACAAGAACAATGTATGCCCTGAACTTCATTTAGACACTATTTTTTACACGTAATTGTTATCTGTTCGTTCAGTGTTTATATTTCTTATACGAAGGGATCAGGTAATAAAAGTAGCCTTATATTAAAAAAATATTCTCTTTCAAAGTTGTTATGTCATCCTTCATGCTGGCTACAATTTCGTTCATATTTTTAACATTAATAATAAGCTGTATACCGGGTGATTCAGTTTGGTATTCGCGCCTCTGTATTTTTTTATTTCAACAAAAAACTACAACAAATCATATATATTTGTAAGTGGCTTGTCAAGCTCTGTCAAATGACGTCCTTGAAACATTTTTGTGATCACGTATGCCAAAGTACTGATAGTCAACGTTTTTTTCAAATGGTATGCTATACTTTTTTTGGCGATTATTGTAGAGATTTCATTTCTGCATACAACGGTGTAAAAAAATATACACTTCCGTAAGAATAATTTCGAGAAAATTGATAAAATATGATGAAACTACATTCAAAGATTTTGTTTCTGAATTAGCACAGTTGGCCATGGAAACAATTGAATTTTGACATTGTTAATAATGTCAAATTGAAAATACAGTTATCTGTGCTGTTCATTAGTAATTGTATTATCCGTTTTTGTTTTATGCTATACTTCTAAATAATTTATATAATGGTGTCTTACACTACATAATGAAGAAAAAATTGACATAATATTAATTTATGGAAAGTGCAGTAAGAACAGTAAAAGAGCCAAACGTTTATATCGTGAACGCTTTCGAAATAGGCCAACGCCATCAGACAAAATACTTGCAAAATTGTTAAAAAATATGGGCGGAAGTGGGAGCTTTGAGAAAAAAAGAAACGTTTTTAAACCCAGAACCGCACGATATGAGGAACATACAGTTGTAGTTTTAGCCCGTAATTTTGTTGACCAGCATATTTCTGTTCGTCAATTAGTGACAGAAACTGATATTTCATATCCTTCGATTCAAAAAGTTCTGAAAGACAATAGGCTGCGACTAGATAAAATACATTTACATCAGTGTTTGGTTTCTGGGGATAACGAGAGACGTTTAAATTCTGTAGCATGGTTGGCACTTGCTCAAGGAATAACTCTTAGATTGCATCATGTGGTCAGATGAATCCCGTTTCCATAACAATGAAATAGTCAATCGACATAATTGCCATTATTGGTCTCAGGATAATCCTCACTGGCTTAGAGAAAGTAATTGTCAAAATATCTAGGGAATTAATGTATGGTGCGGAATTCTTAACGTTCAAATTATAGGATCCAAGTTTTACCAAAGCATGTTCAATTACATATTAGGCATAACATGATATTACAGAAACATGGGGCACAGCCACATTATGCTATAATTGTAATAAATTATTTAAATAAAGCTTATCCAGATAGATGGATCGGAAATCACAGTAAGGGAGTTAAGTGGTCTGCCAGATCTCCGGGTCTTACACCGGTGGATTTTTCCTATGGCCCTATCTAAAAGAAAGAGTTTACTTTACACCTCTAAATAACATCAAAGATCTTAAAAATAGAATACGAGTTGATTGATTGGCAGATTAAATATTGAAGTTCTTCAGCATGTATGTATCCAAGGCGTGATAAACACAGGACAATTATGTTTAGAAGCTAGAAATAAAACCTTTGAATGTAGTTTTATCATATTTTATTAATTTTCTCGAATTTTTTCTTATGGAAGTGTATACTTTTTTTACACAGTTGCATACAGAGAAATAAAATATCTACAATAATCTTCAAAAGAAGTATAGCATTCCATTTGAAAGAAAATAGGTAGTTGACTATCGCTACTTTGGCATATGTAATCACAGATATGATTTAATGACGTCATTTGATAGAGATTCATATTTTACAAATATATATAATTTGTTATAGTTTATTGTTGAAATAAAAAAGATACAGGGGCGCGAATACCAAACTGAATCACCCGGTATAGTAATTAATAAGACACATTATATATAACGTTGCTCTCCGTCTGTCGCTTACACAGTTAACCTTTCATCATCTATTCACCTTCAAGCTCCAACTTGAACACATACCTCAATTGTAGTAACATTGTCTATTAAATAATAATACAAAATATAACCACTAAATAATAATATAATTGGCGAATGGATTGGGCCTTTAAATGGTGAAATAATGAGAAACTTCACCAGTTTCTTGATATTCACGTCATTCCCTTGTTAACATAACAATTGTTTAACCTCACAGTGGTTTCTTCAGATGATGAGTACTATTATATTAACTTCACAATGCACGAAATCAGGCTTATATGAGAAAATTTAAGATACAAAGGGATTTTATGATGGATACATTATGGTTTAGTAGGAAAGTTAATATCTTTAACTAAACCTACTACGATTAATGCATATAGTAATTACAAATATTTCGGTGTGGATTTATGCCTTTATTAATGTTTATCTAAAAATTATGTTGTTTTAAAATTTTGTTTAAATTTTACGAATCATTCCGAAAATTAACATTTGGTCAAAAGGCTTTAGGATTTCGAATAGTAAGTTTTTATATGTTATTTATTATATTTCTGGAAAATATACTCCCTACGGTAAGCTTGGCAACAGATGGACCGATATTTACGTGCAATAGGAAGCCAACATTCTGTTTAAATTCAAGTGACGTATAAACACATTAAACCATTTTGTAAAGGAATAAATATGACGATTTTACAAGCAGAGGTCAGCTGCTTAGTCATGTTATGTAAAATTTATTGCAGCATTAAGTAATATCACCAGCTTGTCATGTTTTAATCCCTGAAATCAGATTGCAAAAATCAGCCGCCGACATCGGAAATGTACTTGCTTTTATATTTATACATTTTGCCAGTATACTACTTACTATCTACGTACGGATCGTTTGTGTGTCAAAGCTTCTTAAGAATTCACAATAAATCACCTCTCCGTCATTGAATCGACGCTCAAATTGGACAGGGGTTTATTTGAGAGCTTTCCTCTTAGAAACTCGTGCAATAAAGAATGTTGTATCGTACAACAAATACCATGCCAAGCCACTTGGACTAAGAGGGTAGACGTAGCAGATTTATTAACGATATGGTATCTTGATTTAGCCTTGACTTTAGGATAAATATTCGTATATTAAATAACATATTGCTATTTACCAGTTTGTCACCACCTTGATAAACTATGCCAAAAATCAGCCTTATTCGAATTATTTTGACTACGTATTATAACCTTACCGTGTTACAGGTATTTAAATTAAATCAAAACATGCCGCCAAGCAACGAATCTATTTTAACATATCGTCTGTTATGAAAAATTGTTAAAGTGCGTGTCTTAAAACATATCATGAAAAAATATTTACGAATTGTTGTTAAATACAAGAAAAAAATAAGATGTAGTGCGTGTTCATGATCGGAAAAGATGAGTGAGAACGTGAGGCGCAGCATGGACAGTGATCCCGATATGATGGCACCAGCGATATCCCAGCAGACCTACGATGCCAACGTAGACTATGTTATCAACGAATACATGGAGCGACTGGGAACGCGGCTTAATATACTTGAGACTGAGCTAAAGTACGCTTGGAGGGCTCTAGATCTACTCTCCCAGGAATACATCAAAATGTGGGAACGCCTGGAAAAGCTGGAAGGCTTATTATATGAACAGCAAAGCGTGATCTCTCAATTGCTAGATTTTTACACGTCTGGTGGGGCCTCGGGCGGACGTAACATGGGACCAGCAACTGCCGCCATGTTGGAAGGACGGCTGGGTGAGCTAGAAGTCATCAGGGAAATACTCGGGAACGGAACCGTTGAGGATGGCTTGGAAGAAGGATTAGACGTTACCATGCCACATGACCAATCTGCAGAGATACAAGAACTAGAATTGGATGCAGCTATGGATGAAATGCATGTACCTGACGAGGCTTTTTACAGGAGCCTAAATCAAGCTTATAGAGAGGATCTCGTTGGTTGTGACACGGCTTGTCAAGGTAGCCAATTGGGTATGATATGGGAGGAGCGAGAAGAAGTAGACGAGAATGGTGAAAAGAAAAATGAAATGAAAGATGTAGATAAAGCGATGCGACTAGACGAATCTCAGGAAATTTACAGTGCGTTGGACTATAAAGACTACCGAGGTAACTCACCTTGTATTAGTGAACAAGATATAGCTCAATTATCACGAATAGACTCTATAGACCACGTAGCTATTGAAAAATTGAATGAATTGGACAGGCTGAGTAATAAACTGCACCAAGATTCTGTAAATATTAAGCATCTACAGAGGAAACTGATGGAGTCTCCAATCTCAGTGAGTGGAATCCAAGAAGAAACTTTAGAGGCAAAACAAATTAGTGAATCTGCTAATATCGATGAGAAATTACAGCAAATGTATCCAGAGGACAACTGGAGTTTCACCAGCGGTGTGCGAGATAAAGATGAACTTTTGCTCTTAGCCAAATCCGACTTGCCTAGTTCGTTGTCTAATGCAGCATACTCAACGAGACCAAATTCACGTTTATCTGTGACAGACACCGACAATGAAGTGGCAGAAACATTGGCCGGTGGCATACGAACACCAACGTCTCCCAGAAGACGGCAAATAGAAGTAACTTCTTGTAACGCCCCCTTCACCACAGTGACAGGAAGATTGGCCTACAGCGCTGCAGTTCAACATGTGGAGTGCGCCGAAGCTGCGGCTGCAGCCATTGCGGCTCAAAATCCCAAAAATCCATTTTTCTGTAGCAGTTCCGATTTAGACTCTCTAATAGCTGCTTCCTATGAGACAGTCTCTTGTTCAACTCCAAATATATTCAGCAGTAGGTCTGAGAAGGCCTCTTCTCCTACCCTTTCGGTATGCAGTATTCGCACCAGACAAGATGGGTATATTAGTACAGATGCTCAAGATATTTGTCCCTCCCCTAGTCCTCCACCACCAGCACCCAGAGATATTTGTGAAGCGTTTCTTTTACCTAATAATACCTTGGTACCTGGTTCAGCTTCTAGTACTGTCTTCCTAGGAACTGCGGATGCCTCGTCCACAATTAGTCAGGAACACGGACGATTAAGTCCTAAGCCCCACTCTCCCAAATCGTCCAAAACTTCCCCTAAACGAAGCAAATCTCATTCTTCGACTATTGTGGCTGCTAAGTCTGACTCTGGTCTATCGTCAATGAGTGGCTGGTCTAGTTTAGAAAAATCTCCAGGTTCACCTAAGAACGGAACAAACTCGGGAAACCCAAAAGCGGCCTTAAGTTATTACCAAGACTCTAGGCATCACTTTAATAATCGACCTATATCGCCTAACGCTTCTTCAATGCAGTCCAATACTTCAATGAATTCCAGGCCTTTTACCGAGTCGTCTGTCGATTCTAAGCTGACTGATCCCTCCCAAATTTCGTCCAGTTGTTTTCTTCCCGGGGGTCATCATCTATCTGCTTTTACCACAGTTAAATCCCCTTGCAGTCTTGAAAACTTGGATGGATATGGCAACTTTGTTCCCGCCCCAGCTCCAGCGTCTGATATAAACGTCAGTCCTCGGAAAAAGTCCGAACAACAGATGTCCAGAGAAAATCCCACTTCTGCAGAATGCATGTACAGGAATGAGCAGCCGGCGATATACTCAGTTGCCGGCAGTAATAAAGAATCCTACACCTCTGTATATACCAGTAACAGTGCGGATTATATCTCGCAAACGATAAATTACCCTGATTTAGTAGAGCCTTATGAAAACAACGAATTTCTCAATGCGCAACAAAGACATTTTTATAATTCTTTATCATCGATGCCTTTAACTGGTACGCCTCCTATGGATCCTACCCATGCTAGGAGAAGATCACTGTCTAGATCATTCTCAACGAATAAAGCACCTGAAAGTATTGCGAATCATGAGGGCTACAAAACTGCAATGTATCGCACAATGTTTCCATCGGGTAACATAACTGACGCACTCTCTTATTATCCAACTTCTTCTAGATATGATTCTGCAGTAGCAAATTTACCCCAAGGCGACTATAATGATCCATCGACATGGCTCAATTGTCCACCAGAAAGTCAGTTTCCTGATAGTAGTTCAAGTTCTATGAGATCCATCGAGACATCAGACACTGGATATACTCAAAGTCCGTACATGGACAGAAGGCACCAACACCATCCACAACATCAAAATATACAACAACCGATTTATGAAAATCAGCAGCAAATAGACCAACACAACAGACAGTGGAATCAAAGACAGGAAATTCCTTATCTGGAACTAGACCTGCGAAACAGAAACGTACCTGAGTATGTTGTTCAACAGCAACATATCCCAAATCAATACTACGACTCCAGTGGAGTAATTATGACCCAATCAGGTTACATAACAATATCATCAGGGAACGAGCAGCAACAATGTCGTGAAGAGAAGACGAAAAAAATGAAAAGAGGCAACACTTTAAAGTCGGCTATGACTTCCGTAAGTCACTGGTTGCCAGATTTACATTTAACTAAAAGACACAGATCTTATTCCTTGCCGAGTGGTTCAAAGAAGGAGGACATGGAAAGCAACCGAAGCGCCAAAAGTAACGTTACCACTAGAAAAAAGAAGAAAAACGCTATTGTGTCAACAGTATCGGGAATCCTACAAAAAGCCAAACGGAAAGGAGGCCACTCTCAACAGTACACACAATCCTTATCAGACCCCGAGCAATCAGAAAACGAGTGGACTTTAAATAGAACCAGATCCGTTGTATCTGAGGATGATAAAAGTGAGGACAGTTGTAGTGTGTTCTCTGAAAACCAGTTCGATAAAGAAAACTTGTTCCCAAAAATTAGCACTGTTAAATCAAAAAAATCCACTAGCCAACAGGACCATAAATCAGACGAAGAACACCAGCTACAACCTGTATTTGAATCTGTTTCACACTCAAGCGATAAAACTTCTAGTAAAACAGATACAGATGCAGAAAACGGCTTTGGAGAAGAAGAACATTCAGGTAAAAGCACAGGGAGTGGATCCAGCAATATCTTTCCTACAATTGGAGAAGTCAAACGTAGTTCAGGATCTTCAGAAAAGAGCGATGACACAATTATTACAGACAGTAAAATGGTTGTGGTTGTAGGCGGAGCCTCTATGGAGTTCGCCGTCTCTAGAGCATTAGGAAAATATAGACAAAGACAAACCAACCCTATGTCCGATGATCAATTCTACAATGACGAACATGGTGTGGTTATAGAAGAAATTGTCGAGGATGCTGATAACTTCATTGATGAAACTAGTTCTCAAATATCAGGAAAGATGTTACCAGAACAAAAATCGTCAGACAGTCAAAACAGCTCTGAAAGTAACAAACCAGCTGTAAATGATGATTCAGCTATATCAGAAGGTAGCCCTTCAACGGTAAGCCTAAGATCTCATATGAATCGTTTCCTACCCAAACATCAGCAAAGCCTGGAAATTCCTGGGCATAGAGATGACGATGACAGTAGAAGTACCCATTCGTGGAGAAGCACTTCTAGAGTTTCTTCAAGAAGACAAAGTACTGAAGATAGCATAGATAGCGAGGATGAGTGGTACTGTTATGAACTACGCAAACTGGAAGAAATGGAGAGGCAAACACAGCTGGAGCAAGACATGGGAACTACACTCCATGAGGAACCGGAACCAGCTGATGAAGAACTATACGAGCCAGCTGAAGAAGTTAAGGAGAGAATGTCCTTCGTACTTAGGGAACTGCGAATGAAAGCTAAAGTAGTAGAAGGAGTTCTGGATGAAGCAGACAATAGTTTACATGTTATACAATCAGCTAAACGTAGACAGAGTAATAGAGGTTCCTTCCAGCTGGACAATGCTGCGTCTTTATTCGCTAAAATTAAACACTATCATCATGATGACGATTATGTCGACGACCAACCACCAACAGATCAAGAGCCTGAACTTGATATTCCCATAGTTGAGGAGGAGCACTCCTCTGGAGAAACGTCAGGTCCTGACAGTCCCCGACACAGCACCGATGAGTACGATGAGTCCGAAATGGCACTAAACGATGAATTTGCTCGTTGCCATTTAAATAATGAAATGGATATGCAAGGACCAATTGAAAATGGGACGGAGGCAATGGAAATGCCGACTACGGTGGCTATTCCGAAAATCCAGGTGGACCCGTCTGGTACGCCCAACAAGGAAGAACCTCCCAAAGAGGGCGGGCAGCTAGGCAGCAAATGGAAGCTGCTAAAGACGCTGAAGGAGAGGAAAGCCGAAGAGAAGAACCACCAAGGAAAAGTACCTATAGAGCCACCAGTCGAGAAAGACAAAGTGAGTATGTTGGGGATGATGCAAAAATTTTATGAAATACATGTCAAAACTTAATAACGTAGTTTATATTGTTAGTAGTTTTGCACCAAATGTTACAAACTAAGAGCAAATAATAATGTAAGCTTTGCCTTTGACAAACATAGTTTAGGAGAAGTACTAGTACTTGATTAAGCTTTCAATACTTCCTTAAAAGCGACCGATAATAAAAAAAAGAAGTCAATTTCTTATGCAGGCATTAGCATAGCTGTTCAATCTTCCATTTTTATCACCATATCTCATCTTCATATCATGTATATTAAAGTATGTTAACGTAGATTATAGGGAATGTAATAGAAAGTTTATTTAACCCTCACCATAAACCACCGAAGAGGGATTTTAGTTTGCACTAAAGTTCTGAAATTTTGGGCATATTTAACTATTTGATTATTAACCTTAAGCTGAAAATCAGAAGCTGGAATTATGTTGATATTTTGAGGAAACATTTTTTTAAAATTATATTTTCAACCACCTTATTTAGATTTACGTCCTGGCGGAGTTTAACATTAGCCATTCCACTACTGAACCCACCCATAGACAATTATTATACAACGAGCATTCCCTACGACATTGCACTGAGACTGGAACTCAGCGATGGTACAGCGACTAGCCGTGTTGTCTCCCAGACTAGTCTACTACTACCTATTCGGTATCATGAAAAACGCCACTAAACATCCGTGTCCTAGCCAGAATTCGAACCCGGGAATTCTTGGTTGCAAGCTTAACACGTACACGTTGAGCCACAGAGTCACATGTAAATTTTAGATCAATTAAAACGAAAATATTTACCACTTAAGCAGATGTTAAAACAGATACTTCGTTCATACATATATTTTTTTTCAATTCGTTACCTACTTTTAATGTTGACATATTTCGAAGAAATAAGTATATTTGCCCTAATCTGTAGAATTAGCTCTCTTGTAACTACCTAGAATATAATTGTGATCATTTAAGTGTATAGTCCTCCAGAATTACGATGCAGATAAAAAAGACAATAAAATATTTACGAGCTCATTATTAATGCCGGTAAACCAACGTTATCAAACAAGCCGACGTACATTAAAAATCTATAAAGGTAATTAATTCAATTTGCGGGTAAAATAGTACAGAAAGTAACGGTATTTTAATGGGATCGTAAAGTTTTTATTGCTGTTTTTACCTGCACAGTAAAATTGTAAACGACTATAACTTCTATTTTGAAAAATATAGACCTTACGTTAATGCTATTATTTAACGCAATAAGTATTCCTACAGTACATACAGGACTCAGTAGATCTAAAAATTAATGCGCGTTCCAATCTGCGTCAGCCATGTGTCATCATCGTCCTGCTTATTCTAGCTGTTAAACTCACGTAGAAGGCGCTAGAAATTATTGATATCTGCATAATGTTCAAACAGATGGCGCTATGTTTTCCCGAGTCTGAATGAAAGAAACCATGTGGCAGATAATTGTGTTTAACAGTCCAATACAAACTGCATTGCAAGTTCTGTTTGGACATACTGTTTTCGACAAATCGTTTAAAAAATTGACATTTCTGACAAATTAGTACAATTATTGCACATTGGAGGGACATGCGAACTGCTGGGGTTATTTTTTTGTATACAGGGTGTTTTTTAAAAATATGTCAGTCACTCAACCATGGACTCAGAACATCAAAGAAAGTTGATTCAACATTGCTTACATCTACCAACAAACACACCCCTATGAAGTCGGAATTAAAAATATTTATTTTTTTAATATTGTGCAAATGGCTGTAGATCTTCTTCAATTCCGATACTTTCTTGATATATTGCATTTTATATAAAATTTAGTTGTAAAACTTTTTTGCAGAAAACTCTTTAATTTTAAAATATGCACCATATGCCAACTTTATCGAGAGAAAAATTGCACTCGGAAAAAAGCATTTTCTGTGCAGAACAAATTCTTTTGAATTTCGCGGGTTATTGGTGGAGATTTGTGAGCGCCATCTGCAAACATTTTATGTCAGGGGTAATAGAAAAAACTGTAACTTACCTCATTTGTGGTCTTGAAATATACATTGAGTTTTCCGTCTAAGCTAGTTTGTGCTCCAGTACCATTAATAGAGGAACTGAATGCAAAAAAGGATATAAGTTCTTAATCGTTACTACTTCAATGTAACACTTGAAACCTTTTGCATTATGTTAAGTTTCGGCAACACATAAATGTATACTTTTAAAAATCAGTGCACTCACCCGGGGAAGTTGCAGCCCCCATTCTGCATCCCCAATTCAATAACTCGCAAAATTTTCAACGAAATCGACTAAAATTCATATCGTGTGGGAAAATTGGAAAATTCAAAATGGCGGACCTAAAATGGCGTGCTTTAAGAATTAATTCCTGATTTACGCAGTTGCTATTGATTTTACTGAAAAATATGTAGAGTAACAAAGTGTTTAGAATGCCATTTTGCATAAGGATACACTATTTTGGTAACCACATTATTTAGCACCTTTGCTTCTCCCCCGTGGAAAACCTCCTGCCTGATCTTTTCTTTTGCAAATATCGCGATAATTCTTTTTTTATTTTTTATTATAGTTTGACATTATTGGGATAATAAAGTTAAAATAACAAAAAAAATTAACCCTACTCGCTTCAATCACTGGGGGCGAACATATAGTGACTTCCCAAAAAATACGATTTTTCCTAATTTTTTACCACAAATTGAGAGAGAAAATCTCTATTATGCAAAATAGCATTCTAAACACTTTTATAACATTTTTCATTAAATTCAATAAAAACGACGCAAATCGCGTTTTTATATGAATCCCCTTAAATATGAAAAAAGGAATTCGAGACGATAAAACGGAAGGGTTAATTGATGGTAGTACCAAAATTTGCATTTTGATACAAAACGGCATTCTAATCATTTCTTTTCCTTTTGTGTATAGGGTGAAAATCAATACTAACGAAGATATTTGCGTTTTGAAAATGTAATTCTCTGACTACCATGATTACCTACGAGAATAAAACGAAAGGATTAAGGACTTATGTTTTTAAAATTATATACTCTTATGCAAAAACGTTAAACATATTCTCAATCTTTATATTTTTCTTAAAAAGTAATAGAAACCGCATAAATATCTTTTGTTCTAAAAAAACGTTTATGAGGACACATTTAACCCTTCCACAAAATTGACCAAAAATTGAATAAAATGTTGAAAATTCCCTGACATGTTCAACAACAATACAGAAATTACATATAAATTCTACGGATATAGAACATTTTTTCACCCCTTTGGTAGCCGAAAAATATATTTTTCAAAGCGAAATTGTGCGCTTTTCCGCCCTGTAAACGCGGTTTAAACTATTTTTTAAGGGTGTGTATCCATTATTAATAAAATTTTGATAAAAATAGAGACTATTAGTAATATTTTCATATTTTTCCTCATCAAATGTTCACATTCAGTAAAGGGTTGAAACGACTGGGGTTAATTATTAGTCCAATATTATCAAACTATAATAAAGAAAGGGTCAAATGTAAGAGGCTTTCTACCGGGGAGAAGCGAAAGAGTTAAATAATATGGTTACTAAAATGGTGTATGCAAGATGATATTCTAAACACTGTTTTACTCTACATCATTTTCAGTAAAATCGATAGAAACGGCTTAAATCAGGAATTAATTTCTATAGTCCGCCATTGTAGGTCCTTCATTTTGAATTTTCCAATTTTCAATTCGGATTCGTAATAGTCCTATTCAGATATCAATTTCGTCGATGAAACCTACGTAACATGAATGCTTAGACCTATAACTATATACCTATATACTAAGGCAACTCATAAATGCAAAGGTTGGCGGAAAAATGTGTGCACAATTTTAGTGCGGGCGCATTTTGGATAAAAACATTTTTGTCGGCCAAAAAATTGTTATTTTTCTTCCTTATTTATCTTTGCGGGCACACAAGAATTTGTTGCGCTGTTTCTTATTAAATCCCTTACGCTGAGAATTATGTTTTCTCGCCTAAACATTTTTTTATAAGAGTTTTTACACTAATAAGCGTATCGTGTTGCATTTAAAAATTTTGTTGTAGTAAGCAACAGTGAATACGTCTATTTTGAAACGCAATGCTATTCCGCGGCTTCCCATAATAATCACTTAAGTCCATATTTTATGAGGACACATTTAACCCTTCCACAAAATTGACCAAAAATTGAATAAAATGTTGAAAATTCCCTGACATGTTCAACAACAATACAGAAATTACATATAAATTCTACGGATATAGAACATTTTTTCACCCCTTTGGTAGCCGAAAAATATATTTTTCAAAACGAAATTGTGCGCTTTTCCACCCTGTAAACACGGTTTAAACTATTTTTTAAGGGTGTGTATCCATTATTAATAAAATTTTGATAAAAATAGAGACTATTAGTAATATTTTCATATTTTTCCTCATCAAATGTTCACATTCAGTAAAGGGTTGAAACGATTGGGGTTAATTATTAGTCCAATATTATCAAACTATAATAAAGAAAGGGTCAAATGTATGAGGCTTTCTACCGGCGAGAAGCGAAAGAGTTAAATAATATGGTTACTAAAATGGTGTATGCAAGATGATATTCTAAACACTGTTTTACTCTACATCATTTTCAGTAAAATCGATAGAAACGGCTTAAATCAGGAATTATTTTTTATAGTCCGCCATTTTAGGTCCTTCATTTTGAATTTTCCAATTTTCACTTCGGATTCGTAATAGTCCTATTCAGATATCGATTTCGTCGATGAAACCTGCATAACATGAATGCTTAGACCTATAACTATATACCTATATACTAGGGCAACTCATAAATGCAAAGGTTGGCGGGAAAATGTGTGCACAATTTTAGTGCGGGCGCATTTTGCGGGCACACAAGAATTTGTTGCGCTGTTTCTTATTAAATCCCTTACGCTGAGAAAAATGTTATCTCGCCTAAACATTTTTTTATAAGAGTTTTTACACTAATAAGCGTATCGTGTTGCATCTAAAAATTTTGTTGTAGTAAGCAATAGTGAATACGTCTATTTTGAAACGCAATGCTATTCCGCGGCTTCCCATAATAATCACTTAAGTCCATATTTTTAGAAAATTATTTCTTCTTGGATTTAGATTTCACATTTAATCTTCTACAGTTCTGTCAGGAAGAATTTTACAATTTAGTTATAGTATTGTAAATATTGGCATAGGTAAAGTTCATTTTACACACGTCAAAAATACGAAAACTGAACATTTAAATGGTTATTCCGGGAAGCCACAGATAGTTACTTGTGTATCAGTTTTTCAAAACTGATAAAGCAAGTCTTGCAAAACACTTTAAAGTGATTCTTCTTCTCCGCGAGTTATTGACGTTGAAATAATTCATGGTTTTTACTTTTTGCACCATTTGGGACCGCCTCTTTCGCAAACGTTTGGTAAAATTTCGGAACTTTTGAAAAATGTGTACGCTTCCAAAGCATCGGAAGTTCATCTTATTTTTGACCTGTACATTTCACCATCAATCAAAGATAGCGAGCGCAAAAACCGGCATGAGGTAGACATCGCGTTTTCAATTGTTGGTCCTCAGCAGTTGACCAAGCGATTTTATGAATAGTCTAAAAAATAATAAAGGACCCTGCTTCAAATGCGTGGGTAATTTGTTGTCAATGGAATCGTTCCAAAATCTAGGAGCAGAATCTTTAGATCGTTCTGAATAAAAGATGTTATGTACATAAAATCACAAAATGCCTTTGTTTCAAAAGTACAGCAGGTCGTAGCTCCGAAATTCGAAATTTTAAAATCGCGTATCATATATACTAATAACTTTTGCAACTATTGGTTCCTACTTTGCGTATAAATAGGAAAAACGTAAATGAGCATTATTTACATAAGTATTTTACATATATAACTACTTTATATAATGAAGTAGATTCTTCCGGGTCTTACCGTGGTCGTCGAACTTGACTTTAGAATCCTTCTGAAGAAGCTGACAGGATGATCAGCGAAACGTCAAGTCAAGTTCGACGACCACGGCAAGACCCGGAAGAATCTACTTCATTAGACAACGGCTGTGAAAACCTGCATTCTACTACTTTATATAAATGAATACATCAGTTCGTTTTGGTAAAAATTACGTAAAATCGCTATTTCGAATTTCGGAGCTATAATATGCTGTATTTTTGAAATAAAGGACTTTTTTGTGATTTTATGTACATGACAACTTTTATTCGCAACGACCTAAAGATTCTATTCCTAGATTTTGGAACGATTCCTTCGACAACAAATTACCCATTTGGTGCTGAGAAAATTGGGAAAATGATATTTTTGCGTTCATCATTGTCGATAAAAAATTGTCATAACTGTGGATGATGTGGTGATGTTTTTCTTTCCAATCAGTCGATAGTCGTATTTTCAAAACCGAAGAAGAATATCTGCTATGCTAGCACGGGGAAGCTGATACGCGAAATATTTTTCACATTAGCAAGTGCAAAGAAAATTGAAAAATTCTCATAAAGTCTATTGATACTAATGTCCTTGTAACTGTACTAGGCAATCTACATAAATTCAGTAATTTTGACATTTGGATTCATGTTCAAAAAAAGGGTGAAGAAACTTTCACTACATTTCCGAATTAGCGAAAAGTATTAGAGCCCAATCTGTGTCGTGCTCTGTCAGCTTTTCATGCTTACACGGGATGTGACTACACTGCGTGTTTCCATCGCAAAGGAAAAATTAAACCTTTTCAGATACTTCAAAAACACGTCGATTTTATGGAAGTTTTCGCTGCTCTGATGATCCGTCCTATATTTTTGATGATCAAAAAATGAGCGAAATGCAAAAGTTCACAGCTCCAGTTATACGGCAAAATTTTTAAATGCAACACGATACGCTTTTTAGTGTAAAAATTCTTTTAAGAAAATTTTTGGGCGAGAAAACATTTTTCTCAGCGAAAGAGATTTAATAAGAAACGGCGCAACAAATTGTTGTGTGCCCGCAAAGATAAATTAGTGAAGAAAAAATTTTTTACGACATCAAAATAACAATTTTTTGGCCGAGAACATTTTTTTTTTTAAATGCGCCCGCAATAAAATTGTGCACACATTTTCCCGCCAACCTCTGCATTTATGAGTTCCCTTAGGTCCAAGCCTTCATGTTATTTAGGTTTCATCGACGAAATCGATACCTGAATGGGACCTGCAGCAGGATTCCATATTATACTCAGCGACCCCAAAAACCCCCATGAATGAATTTTAACCGATTTCGTTAAAAACTTTGCGAGTTATTAAATTGAGAGTGTAAAATTGGGGCTGCAACCCCCAAGGGGTGAGTGCACTCATATTCAAAGGTATACATTTCATATGTTGCCGAAACTTAATAGAATGCAAAAAGTTTTTACATTAAAGTAGTAACGATTAAGACGAAATACTTTAATTCCCTCTACTATAATACGACATTGAAAAACTTTCCGTTAAACAGTGCTTTTTATATTTAACTTTAATTTTAATCAACACAAGATTATTGGTTGGTGCAACACTTATTGTAGGAAAGGCTTACGTGTCACGACTTGCATGAGATGAGTTTTTCTAAATTATAATTTGGTAGATTGTATAGAAATACAGGACACTGAGATTCCTTGCAGCAGTACCATTAACATTTTACCAAACCAAAACTGTCTTATTTCTGCTCAACAAATTAATATAAAATCCACTTTTCTCAAAATATTAATTTATCTCCAGCCTATGGTATGGAAACTGTTGGTTGAATGATTGAAAATAGTAGCACTGTTTTGCACCAAAATTTCAAAACTTAGGATTCAATACAAAATATCTTACTTTATCATTTATCACTGATCTAAAAGTTATTTAACCTAAAAATATCATTATTGCACCGTCATTATAACTGAATTTTTAAATGTAATTTATTTGGGACCTAACTCAACAATGCATCATCTAAGCTAATATAATACTTACAAACAAATCAGTGGAAGAAGGCGCTATTTTCTTTAGAGTATGATTGAAAAACCTGTGTTTACAGAGATTGACATTGTGATCATACTTTAAATCAAACCTTGAAAATATGTATACATCATTTCCTATCATCTAAGATAAGCGTTACTCAATAAACTATTGTTTCTTTGGTCATAATGTGCTGTTTGATGACTGTTTGCTACCAGAAGTGCTGCCGTCTTATGTAGATACGAGGAAAATAAGAGGAACAAATTTTTTAACGAGTGGGATCAGTCAGAAAGTTATATGGCAACATTTTCAAATCTGTTATAATATTTACTTGCTGACCTTCTCATTCTATCCTGTAACAACTGATTTTTGCAATTGTTAGATATTTGGTATATCCTTGTGCTCATACTAGTTTGAGGTATGTATATACGAGCCTAAATTATGATGGTTTATTTTTATTCAGTCTTATCGAAAGTGTGATGGAGGGAGGAATTAATTTCTTCCCAATTTTCAACGATCGGAAAACGTTTGCTGTTTGCAACAAAGTGGGTAAGTTAAGCAATTAGACAAGAATTACAATTTCGTTTCTTATAATGTTTTCCTATATTATACGTTGCACAAATTATGACACCTACTAGGCTTTTATTCAACATTTTTACTCCATCTTCACAAATTCCTAACTGCAAGTTCCTAACGTATATGTACTCATCTCATTTTCAATAGACACAGATTTTTACCTCATCCTTTCCTGTTATTTGGGTTTTCTACCAAATGTATTATCCACTTCAAAATAAATCACTGAATCTACAAAATAATAGAATTATTGGAAAAAAGCCTCTGCGCCCGTGACGTTTACGTCAAAGGAACAGTCAGAGGTTATGTTTTATAAATAATATAAATCGGAATAAACACATAAATAATGTATTTTGCTGACGTTTCGGAAAGTAGTCTCTTTCCGTTTTCAAAGCTTATTTTTGGAAGAACTCTTATTTTGCTGTGTATGTCAAATACACAGCTTTAAGATTCTATTTATATTATTTCCATAGATATTTACTACTTACACACAGAACTGATGATATTTTCTTTTAGATAATATTAGGTTTGTTAAGTTCTTCTTTTAACATTGGTAGCCAGGTTGTACAAATATCTACAGAACAATTCGATACGCACTTATCTTCATTTAATAAGATTATTGCAGATTCTTTAATTTTTCTTTTTTTGTTATCTGCTTCTTTTGTTAAAATTCTTGCCGAGTCCCAGTTTATTCTATGTCCGTTTTCCCAAGCATGTTCACAAATCTTTGATTTCTGATCATCTGACATCTTTCATTCTTTCTAATGTAATTCTTGTGCTCATTCAACATTACACTGGAAAGTCTGGATGACTCACCCACATAACATTTATCACATTCGCACGGGACATTGTAAATACAGTTTTTTTAATTCCGCTCCCTGTTTATCGGTTTTGTTTTGTTAAAATGGATCTTAAAGTGTTCCCCGTTTAAAATACCGTCCTAACATCAAATTTGTCACCTATACGGCGTAGCTTCTGCGATAGTCCGTATGCTTAAGGAATTGTTGCTGTATAATGACGTTCTGGTTTTTGTCGTACCTGATTGTCCCTATTTTGAACATTTATGAAAACTCAACAAAAGCTTCAGAGTATTGTTAATGTTAAAAGGGGTATTGTAAAATGTTTATACGATAGGGCCAAAATAATTTCATCTAATAATGAAATATTAAATAACGAGAAAAAATTATCAGAGGTTCTAGTACAAAATCAATACCATATAATAATTTATTTTACTAAATTCAAAATCGTTTAATAAAGTGTCATTTTGCTATCTAATGATGTCAGTTGGTTAATAAAAACAAATTGACAAAAAATTGTTTATTTAAATATTGGAAACTTTGTTATATATTTCATATCCTTTTTCGTATTTTTCCTTGGATTTTAAAGGAAGTAAGCTCGAAGATGCATCAGCGGCATTTAAAATGTCTTCAAAACAATTTTCTAAATTGTTTTCAGTAGCAAGACTCATTCTTGTAATTAATTATATATTAGAATCAATTCGACTCAAAAATTATAGCTAATAGTTATTATATAAATAAACAAAGCCGTGTTAGTTACTAGGTTGCGGATATCCTACACAAATACCTACTACGAAATTTTTTAAATTTCAAATTTTGTAATGCTTTCATATCCATCACTGTTTGCTTATGATTACCTACTAACACAAAGTGCGAAAAAATAGTATAAACAAATCTCGTAAGAAAAGCTGTTTTACTAAACTCATATAGTTTTTGAGTTAAACTTTCCTTTCTAAACTTATTGTTTAATGTACTATTATTAAAGTGTTTTTATAAATTGATTTTCCACTCCTTTGAAAGATGAAAATAACGCCCGGGTGTGGTTACGCAACCCTGGTCACCTACCAACTTATTCAAAGAAACACTTCCTGTGATATATCAATTTTTTCTCACAAAACAAATTTCAATTTTCCAACCCCCTACAGGGGTAGAAGCCTGGGGTAGGGGTAGCTGAGGTCAAATTCCTCGAGGGACCTTCCGTTCTACTAGAGGGAAAAACAATTAGTCGAAAAACTGAGCAAAATAAACGGGTTAACAGAAAAGGGGACTTTACCTTTACCTACGAGTCGCAAACATTCGGTAGTTCGTCCGACTCCTTCAATGGACTATAACTACTTTTTTATCTTTAGACTACAAAAATATTAACAAGACGGCACACATTCGTGGCAAACATTCACGAAACAGCAGCCCCACTCAGATAATTTATCAAACAACTGCCGTGCTTGTCCATAGCAACAACCCAATAATGAGAACTTACTTATTCCTGATTTTGAAATAGTAGTGTATACGATATTTTAACATAAATAAATATTAAATGAATAACAATAAGCAAAATAAATTGTATTTTGATAACTTAATATACCTGTAACCGTATAAATAGACTGAATGGTAGACTGCTTTTCATAATGACAATCTCGCTTTAGTATAACTTTATTTAAGTATAATTTGGAAGTGAATATATTATTAAAAGTATACGTTTGCCGTCCATATTCTTGTGTTTTTTGGTAATGACAGGGGTAAAATGGACTCTTATTAGACTGTTTCTAATAATTTCCATACAAAAGTAACTATAATGTGACGAGGTGATTATAAAGCAGAGTAGTTGAAAATACTGCGTGGTTTCTTTACAAGGCGTTCCTCATAAACAGGTACTGCCTGAGCTGCAGAAAAACTGAAACTTTGCAGCATTTTTGTGAGGGGTCTTATCATGTATAGAAAAAATAATTAAATGTCAAATATCTGAGGCATATTTATATAATAATGCAATTCCTTATGTTACAAAGTAGTTTGTACAAATCTTATTGAAATTGAGTTTCAGTTAAATAAAACATAGATTTTAGTCTTCCGAATAAAAGTGTCCATGGGCCCGACCTCAAATAATTATTAACTTTGAGACATGGTTTTTCAAAACTAGACCAATTTCTATCACTTTAAACAAACAATTTTTCTTCTTAAACAATTAGCCCAGTTGCCAGGTGCTTTAAGTCGGAATTTATTGTTACCTCGCTAATTTTTTCATGAAAGGCTAGTTTTTTGCTAGTGGAAACTGACTCAAAAAAGTTTACCAAAATCTACCCCCGCGAACCCTTATAAACAATCCTCTGAAATGGAAAAAGTAAGTTAGGTAGGTTTTTTTTACCTACGCCTTTTTTGACCGTTTTAGACAAGTTTTCAAGTGAAAACCTAACCCTAAAAATTGGAAAAAAATACCAATGATTTAAAAGTTAATTTTTTTTACCCTGGATACTTTAGAGCATAAAAATTAACTTTAGATTGAAGTTTAAGCTATATCTACAAGGATATTTTTTTAATTAGTATTTTATTTAATATTTATGTTTTAATATAGAGTGGAAAAAAATGATAAAGCTTAACTTTCACGTGCAATTTACAAGAAATAAAAATTATAAAAAGTAAAAGTAAGTATACCATTGGAGAGCTGAATTCTTCCTCTTTCAAATGCTATCTTTTTTTTTTCCTTTTTAATGGATACAAATTGTCTTTATTATGTAGCGGCGTTCGAGAAATGCTTCATTTCCCTGTGCGATGCGCTTGGAATATTGAGCCGAACTAGCGAACTGTAATAATTTCTCATGCTAAGGGAAACATTTATTAACAAAAACTTTTATACCAATTTTATTTAAAATTTCCGGCTCTTTCACGTGGTGCTATCCGTTCTTTTTATTATTGTTATTTTTCTAGATATTAGCAAAAAAACTGAATTTTTCCATTTCAGAGGGTTGTTTATTAGGGTTCGCGGGGGTAGATTTTGGTAAACTTTTTTGAGCCACTTTCTACTAGCCTTTCATGAAAATATTAGCGAGGTAACAATTAATTCGAACTTTTCATCAAAATTAGCCTCTGACAACTGGGCTAAATTATTTTTAGGAAAAGAATTTTTTTCAAAATTTTTACTTCATACTGTACCGAGTGTCAGCGGATCATGTCCTTATTTTTAGAATATCAGAATGAAACTTGGTGGATGTATTATATGATCAAGAAGACACTTTGTGACATATCTGTCATTTTTTCCCTTCTGGTTTCACCGGAAGTGACCCTCAACTTTTGATTTTTAAATGGGACACCATATATGTTATTATATTTTCGAAATACTTGAAATATTCTGAGTACGGTGATACCCCATAAGTGACATTTCACTCGAAATTTGTTGCTGCTTCTGCCATGACCAGAAAATATTGCTTTTGGGCACATCCACGGATTCCTTAGAATATCCGCTATTTTATGGTAGTACTATATCATTATGGTTCCATTTGAAAAAATTAACTTTTAAAAAACTGTTCAGGCCAAATTTGATGTCTCACGAAATTCTCAAATTGTCATGCTAGATTTGATTTTTCTGACACCACACCGGTCTATTACAAGCAATTTTTTCTGGTCGTGGAAATCTGGATGCACTAACAAATTTCGAGTCGATTTTTTTTCATGGCCTTCTGTTCAAACTATGGTTTACGAGTGTGAAATATGGCATTCCAACTGTGTTTTAGACTATACTTTCTCTAACAAGATCTTAGAAATCATACAAAAAAGTTGCTTATTTACCCAACAGTTTATTCCAACCCAGTGTGTTAGAATGACATTCTAGTACAGTGTGTTGGAATGACAATAGTTTTACTCCAACACAGTGTATTGGAACGGTATTCTAGCACAGTGTGTTAGAATAACATGTATTCCAATATCATTTTTGGTTGCGGATGTGTACTTTCTTAAATAGTGTTAGAGGAAATATTTTTTAATTTGTACAGAACAGCCTACAATTGAGACAGCTCAAGGTGACTAACAATAGCAATTCAGTCATCACATAAAGATACGTTTCTGAAAATCGTCCAGTGGAAGGAAATAAAATATTAAATTTTCCGTCGTATAAATTCAAGACGAGAAAGGGACGCTCATATGAGAATACAAAGACAGGCGCTTAGCATATTGGCCGACGTATTTCACACATCACCTCGACTTATGTGACAGCAGCATTTCATTTCGAGAGCAGCTATTTTCTACCCAAATTCTTAGTCGCATATTTTAAATAACGAATACTTTTGATAAATTATTCACTTCCAACATATGAGGTGTCCGGCTTAAGAAAGCGTTTCTTGTTTTGGAGTACAAACAGATAAAGCTTTAACCATATTGTCTGTTTTAACATTAGTCAATACATGATTAGAAAATTTTGTCGATAACGCGACATATGGTTTAAAATATCATGTAGCATTTGCTAGTGTTGAATAAAAAGCTATCTAACCAATATTAAATTTTCATACATTTATTTTAATCATTTGCTACTACATTGTTTCATCCAATTTATGATAAATCATCATTTCTCGATATGAAATAAATAATATAGTCGAGCTCAGATTGACGGTGCACTCAAAAAATTCAACAAAAACTTTATGACCTCATTACTATCGCCATTGGACCATTCGGCATGGTGTCATCAAACATGCCGACGCATAATTTGCGAACGAAATAGTATATAGCTGTACTTACTATTCGTATGTATTATAATGTACATATTAATAATACTAGACCGTAACGCTCTGTTGAAGTTGAACGGCTAAGTTGCTGATCTAAATATTTCAAGTGTGTATCTGGGCGTAATTACTTTTGCGAGTATTTAACGGTATTTTAATGAGGTTGTAAAGTTTTTATTGCCTTTTTTGAGTGCATCGTAAATCTCACCTCGACTATACCCGCTTAAATTTGCACAAAAAACTATACTGTAGTTTATTAGTAATAATCCAGCGAATAGATATTTTTAAAAGACTTACCTTGCAAGAATTGTAAAATCTTTAAATTTTGGTAATTTGTTGTATTCTGAGTAATACCTTAAGTTTGCAATCCAATAGCGCTGCGACACGCACCTCCATACTGCAAGAATGACTCTGAAATAGAGGTTTTTTCAACTTCTTATTTCCAGTGTCTTATGGAATAGAAATTGTTATTTTAGATACATCAGTGGCCACAGTTGTTTCGAAATAGTAATTCCTGCCAAAACAATGGAAATTTAGTTTATGTGTATCTTTATTCTAATTTATGAACTGCAAATAATTACAAATCAGTTATTAAATAATTATCGCTTCAAGTGTTATAGTGCATTTCACACATAAGCGAAAAAATAAATTGCAAAAGTTGCATAATTTTCAAAATTAACTTGTTATTCAATTCATAATGTCGAAATACGATAAAAAATCCATACAGATATTTAAATTCACGAAAAACCACAATTTTTGCAAACAAATTCTGAAAAAATTCACGAGCTCGCGATAATTCACATATAAACTAAATTCACCGATACTAGCTTCCAACCAATCTAAGTAACAATTTTACAGACGAATGATTACAAAATATTGCCCTAAAAAATGCCGCCCTCATGTAAACTTCAATCGTATCAAAACCACCTTCCAAATCCATATTTACAATATTTATTTTTCTTTCTATTAATTTTCTATTAATTTTCTCCCAATTATTCAACATCTAATTCTGTTTCAAATTATAACATTTAATTCTACTTCACGTCCTTTCAAATTAGCTAACAGTAAAACATTAAAATCACTGTACCCCAAAAAATTAACAGTTTTCATCAAAACTACTTTCCGCTTCAACGAATGCAGACCAAATGCCTATACGCTAAAGCGCCTGCGATACCGGCCCGTAAAGTTAATTGCGAAAGCTCTCCGGTACGCAAAGCCTAGCCAATCGAGTATCGACTCTTACCTGGCTATTCCAAAACCAGTTTTTATATCCAACAGTTAACTCGAAATGATTCAGTAGCCGTTTCTGATACAGATCTAATTCTTTTCCCGAAAGATGCCCCTTGTCGTTACCCACATTTCTATACAAGTTTCAGTTTGAAAATATTTTGTTTCTGCGAGAAAATCGCTTCCTAGTCCAAAAAATGGACGGGGCACGGTAAACGAAAAAGAAAATGGGTTAAAACATTTGGGCTAGATCAAGTCCCCGTCTAAACGAAACACTACCGGATCTATATAAGGCCGAGGATTCCACACTCCAGCAAGCCAGTTTCCAGTGACCTATTAAGTGTTATACATCTTCACGAGTGCAGCCTTTAGTAGTTTCTCCTAATAAGTGAAATTACTCTTTTGTAGATTATCAACTAAATAAATTGTTTTAGTGCCTCTAACTAATTAGCTTGCCTACTTAGGGCACCGTTTATTTTCCTGTAACGGGGTCACCGTTACTCCTTCATTGCTTGAGTCAAGTAAAACGCACCCTAACACAGTCACCATCGTGAATATTTTTCACCCTAGTGAATTTTTTCAGTCTACATTACATTTTCTCTTTTTATTCATTTACTTTTTCGCTTACTCACTTATAGACAAATTTCTGGTAGTCGGATAATATTATTCACAATTTTGTTAAATCAAATAGTTTAGTTTAAATCTTTTTACAAACTGTCTTCAACTTAACTTAAATAAATACTGTTCATTCCCTTTAAACGAAAGTGTTTTAATTTCAATAATCATATTTTACAGGGTGTAGCGTTTGACCCTGAGCAAATTAGAAAAAGTACTTTTTGACTTCTACAACTAAACACAGTATACAAGAAGTTTCAAAGAGCGATATATATACAGGGTGTAGCATTGGACCCTATCCAAAATATTCAAAAGAGTTTTTTGACTTCTCTAACTACAGAAAGTGCATGGGGCGCACCAAGACTTCTACGCTCCAGATTATTATTTTTTATATTCCCGGAGTGTCCATCGTATCCACAAGGAGCGAGTACACGTATTACTCGCCCCACATCTTAGCGACTTATAAATGTATGCGCTGAAGCTATTCCATCTTAGACGAGGATTGCGAAGTAGATATACCATACTTCGGAGGGATGTCCGACCCTTGTATATTAAATGTGAGGCAAGTAGAAGATTCCTATTCTTCTAAAGAAAAGAAATTCGTCAAAATACTGGCTGGGGGTAGCTCGTCTTTAGACGTCGGTGATAGGCCCAGTAATGGAAGGCCAACGCTAAATAAATATAGAAAAAGAAATACTCGGGAATAATGCACTTAAAAATTCTAATCCATGGGTTGCAAATTAGTCTAAAAACATCAATAGTTGTGCGGCTTCTAGGAAGTTTATATCAAAAATATATTTTTAATATTCGTTGATCTGAGGAAGTACAAATTTTGTTGTAGAAGTTGCAAATTGTTACAAATGAAGTACTAAATGATGGTGTACATAAAACATCAAAAATACCATTACAGGCGGCCGACTTTGGGGACTCCCTTTATTCATACCTTCTACTATTGAACACTTTTTACATGTTTTATAAATTTTTTGTACACTTAGACATACACCTGAATTTTTATATGACATGTGCGAAGAATATATAATTTTGGACTGTCAAGTCCAAGCTGAATTATATGGCGGCACAAGCAGCTGCATCATGAGGTCGCAAACTTAAAGTATTATTCAGCATTCATAGTTATTCTAAGTTGTCAAGTTTCAGAACTTCAAAAATATTTGCGTGGTAAAATCTATTTATTGACTCGATTGCAATAGTAACACTTGATGTGTATGTTTTTTCCAAATTCTTCTCTATGGAACCGGCCTACCAACCGATTTAGTTTACATTAAATTAAAGTAGTTAAATTTTAGTTTTAATATCACAAAGTTGAGTTTTGCATTCATTTTGTTATGATGCATTAATATATACTTGACATTATTTGATGCTTACGTAGTTTATTAAAATGCAAACTAATTAAACTGCTGAGTCTTGTAACTAGACGTCCCTATTTCGCTCCCATCTCCCGGACTATTATTTGGTTACTTGGTTGTACTTCAAAAGATAAGGAAATGGCTTATGTGAGCCTGGCAACTCTACTACAATGGAAACCATGTACGGTAGAATAGATCCTAGCAAGTGTACTTAGAACTTATCCGCAATCGATGTAATTAGCAGTATTGATATTATGACGCTTATAGGAAGAACTGCTTTATTAAAAGACATTGTGCTAAGATAATACGTTTTTCATGTAATCCAATTGTGTGTATTTTCTATATTGTTATTTCGATATTGTACTATCTGTTAATGTTCCAAAGCTAAATAAATGTTGATTTATTTTTTTACTGTTTGTTATACCCCTTTTTGGGGTAACCTTTGTTGAGTAACTATTTATGTTTTTGTTTTTTTTTTTTTTTAGAATGGAACTGGCATTGGAGGAGACTCCGCGGGAAGAGCTAATGGGTGAGTTATTTACATTTTCTGTGTTATTTGTAGCGTTATTTACTTTATTTAGAGTTTTCCATATTCCTAATGGAATTGTGTCGAGACTGGTTTTATTATATATGAGAGATAGGAAAACTTTGCTGAACTTTTTATGGATCAAACGGAAGAGCCACAAATCTCACATAATGGAGACGGAAATATATATTGTTTTACTTTCTTTTATGAGTAAATAAATAAAGGAAAGCGCTAGAGTAACTTAGGCATTTATTTGCTTATTTAGGATCTTATGGATACGATAAATATTTAGCATCTTTTGAATGGAAAAAAAGTCCTATTAGAAGTGACCTAGTTGCAAAGACTATACTCGAGCGCTGCTATTTGGAATTATTTATTTCACTTACTTTTTCATCTCTTATTTGCTTTTTAATATCCCAGTTTATATTCAGTAACACGAGGCTTATTAGAGATGGTATTATTAATTCCCACAATTTGCACATGCGGAATGATGAGAATCTACATAATAATAATATCATTATTAATTTCAGAAAACTACTTTATTGTAAGCATAAGAAATTTTGTCCAAAGAAATAATAAATATACATACAATTAAATTATGTTTTTTAAAAACTAGTTTTAAAAGTGATACATTGAATTTAAAATTTTTTAGAAAGCCTTAAGTACCAAATATATATACTGAGATGTTTGTGGGGTATGTGGTTTTCTTACACCTAAAATACTTGTCATTTCGTCACCAATAAATTAGTTACTATTTATTTATCGGAAGGATAAGTGAATAAAATTGGCCATTTGCGTGATCATCTAATTTTGCTAATACAGGACCCCAAATTTCGTTGTATGTGTAGTAACCCTTCTTAATTACCACAGGTTCTTTTATATAAAGTTTGTTATTACTTGTTTCTGTCTGATACTGTATACCTGAAAAAATTAATCACTCTGTTATTTTTAAATACCCTGTAAGTTTGCACACACTGTTTATCAATTGAGAAACCTCGCTATTCAGTTATGCTATTTAGTTCAGATTTTATTATTCAAGCGTGTACGGTAAATTTATAGTTAAAATTTGTTTGCTATTTTATTTGATGGAATTTAAACCATTTATTTAGTTAATTATTTATATGGCTAGGAAGGTAAAGGGGAAAGAAAAAAATACAGTAATTGATGGGAAAAATAATCATAAAAAACCAATTTTATTTTATAATAATTGATGCAGCAAATAGCCGGACCTGAAGTCAAAAACAATCCAAATATTTGAGACAATTGTCTAAATATTGCAATAGGAAAATTTACGTCGCTATAGTAATGACCATACTATACATGTTTCAAGGTTGCTATGCAATAACAAGAACCAGGTAATACAATCGCATGCCGTGTTATTTTGTAGTTGTAATTAAAGATGCGGCAAATAGGCCGATTAAAATTGTGGTGTTAGCAACAACTATGATGAAATTAAACTTAATGCAAAACAGAGGACAAGAATCATGTCATGTTCGTGCATCATAGAATTTAAGTGGTAAATGAAAATTAAATACCTATGTATAATATCAGAGAATGTTGAAGACCTATCCTTGAATTGACTACACAAAACGGTAACTACCAAATTGCGTATGACTGTTCAACAACGTAAAACGGGGGGGGGGGGGAGGGGTAGATATAATTCACTCGACGAATAAAGTAAACCACTCAGAATTAGAGAAAGTTTACGGGCCAATTGACCCAGCACTGACCGATGGCCTGTACAGTTTGTAGTGCGCAAGGTAATTAAGTGGATGGATCGTTATTAAATAATCAGGGAAAACCAAATAGCCACCGGTGAGAAACCTCCCACAATAATTTGAAAGGCAAACATTCCTACGACATTTTACATGTCAAGATGGGTACCCGGTAGCCCTTGGTAGAAAACCACTGAAGAATAATGGAAGTGAAAGTTTCTTGTCATTGCATAAATGCCGAAAATATATAGTTCTTGAATATAAACTTTTTATTTAGCAAGCGTAAATCTCCCTAGTAAAATATTCAGCGTGTGAACTTTTTACCTAAGCTCATGATTGAAATAATAACTGAATAAATTGTAATATAATCTTATCATGTCTTCTTGTTAAAAATCAAAGTTATTTAATTTAAAAAATCTAATGTTCTTTTAGTACCACATTCCCGTGGCTCACACCGACGTTAGCCGTCTCGGACCAGCATGAAAATCTATTACCCTATATTACGTGAATTAAGTTAAAAACTAAAACTTGTCGAGAGCACACGTAATGTTACGGCACATTACCTAGCACGCGGTATAACGTAAGATATCCCGGAAATTCTCCCCCAGCTTCTGCATGGTTAACGTCCTCGTCGGGCATGTCGGGGCTGTTGAAATTGAACTTCATCAAAAATTATCTATGCTTACTCCGGCAAGTGGAGTCTGTGGCTGGGAGGAATTCGTTAAAAATAAGACGTAGTTCGTAATATCGTTTGACTCGTAGTTTAGACGGCTGATTTAGTAAAAATAACCACAAAATAATTTAGCTCGGCGAACTGTAACAGGTCGCGACGAAGCTTAGAATGTATTTCAAAGGTAAGTATAGGAGTTAGGCGAACTACAAGAGGTCGCGACGTAACTCCGTGGTGTTTTCAATTTTATTTTCAAAGATCATCGAACTATAAAAGTTCGCGACAAAGCTTAAAGTGTTCTGCCTTCAGGTGCCCTCTGTCTTCCTGTATCCACCGTGGTCTCTTTTATATTGTACGGATGACACCACAGCCTACCTGGAAACTCCGGGCTCTACGCGTTCACGTTGTCCCATGCTTGGAATTGTTTATATTACAAAAATTCCACACTGGCTCGGTCGTAGTTTGGTAGCGTTTCTAGACTCAAAACTTTTATCTTTCTGTCCTTTGCAGGCTCAAGATAGGAAAAGGTAGGCGATTTCACCCTATGTGATACGACAGAAGTACTTGAAATTTATCGTGCCCATTGTAAACAAACACTATTGCTTGGCTCAATTTTTAGTAAGATCCTTTCGTAAAAATGTATCGTTCATGTTGCTTTAAGATAATGTAAATTTAAATGACTTTCTGGCAACTTCAATATGGATATTTAATGGTTAAATAAATGTAAAATGAAATGAATTAAATGCAATACTTACTTGAATTTGGGAAAATAAATAAAACAATTTAAATTTATATATGCCCTAGTAGATACGGGGTGTTTCAATATATATAAAATCATAATATACCGGGTGTCAACGGATCATGGTAGACCCCTTGTTTTCCCTTCTTTTCAAGAATATTAGAATGAAACTTGGCAGATGTATTATGTGACCAAGAAGACACTTTGTGGTATAACTATCATTTTTTTCCTACTTCCTGTTTCATCGGAAATGACCCCAACTTTTGATTTTTAAATGGAACACCCTGTATATTATTATATTTTTGGAATTCTTGACAAATTCTGAGTGACATTTTGACTCCATGAATAAAATTTGACTCGAAATTTGTTGGTGCATCTAGAGTGCCATGACCAGAAAAAATTGCTTCTAATGGACCGGTGTGATGTCAGAAAAATCAAATCGAGCATAAAAATTTGAGAATCAAATTTGGCCTGAACAGTTTTTTTACCAAAACATAATTTTTTTCAAATGGAACCATAATGGTAGAGTACCACCATAAAATAACGGATGTTCTAAGGAATCGGTGGATGTGCCTAAAAGCATTTTTTCTTATTTTCATTTTTTTGGGGGGTCTACCATAATTCGTTTTCACCAGGTATAAATAATAAAATTTACAATATTTTTATTAGGTATGACTTCAATAGTATAGAGATCCACATATGTTTTAAGTAATCGATAAAAATTCATCAATAATGTAGCAATTTTTGTTTGATAATAACAATTTTACTGCAGATTTGAACTTGTAGATTGTTGGTAAACATCTAACATTTTCAGGTAGAGCATTAAAAAATTTACATCCATTAAAAAAAATACTTTTTTGATACAACGCTGTTTCTTGTTTATGCGGCATAAGGAGATCTTTCGTTCTTGTATTATACAGATGTTGAGCTCTATTTTCAAATAAATTTGTTTGTTTTTATACACAAACAAGTAAATTTATAAATATCTACAGGTGTCATATTTAAAATATTTAATGACTTGAAGGCATCTCTACAAGATTCATTGTATTTTAAATTAGCCATGATATGCACTGTTGGCTTTTATGGGAGAAAACGTTATGCGCATCAGGTTATTGGACCCAATGAACAACGGCATATTTGATGCCAGAATGAAATGATACAAAATACAATTGCCTTATAATTGATAAGCTGCACTGTTTGGATGTTAAAGCTAAAGCACAGCACACTGTAAACCATTTGGTACAAATATCCTGTATATGACTAGACCATTTAAGATGACAATCAATCCTTAACCCTAGACTTTTGAGTTCTCAGAGTACTTAATATTTTTCTTCCCACCTAAAACTATACTACTATTTACATTTGGACTAGATTGTGATGTCTTAAAAACTACGACCACTGTTTTTTCGCGATTTACACATAATTTGTTTTTTTCAAACTAATAGTTTTATAATTAAAATGGCATAATTCTCCGCATCAGACATGTTCTTAGACTTAATCAAAATATTAGCGTCATCTGCGTATAATACGAATGAGCACAATGGATGTTCTCAATAATTTAGCATATCGTTAATAAAAATAACAAAAAACGTCGGACCCAATATGGATCGTTGCGGAACTCCAGTATTAATAGCTGCCAAACGGGAAAGAGAATGTTTAATTTTTACCTGTTGAAGGCGATTTGACAAATAGGAGTTGAACCATTCTTGAGCAATACTCCTAATCCCATATTTTTCCAACTTAATTAATAGAAGATGGTGATCGACACAATCAAACGCTTTAGAAAAATCTATAAATAGTCCCATAGCCACTTCTGATTTGTCCAGTTCACTTACTACCCCATTTACAAACTCCTTGGTACTGAGTCTATACTTTTCTGTTTTATGAAACCATGTTGATTTTGGGAGAGCATATTGTTAATTGTAAGAAAATCTACAAGCTGCATATTAGTTGCAGATTCAAAGATTTTTGATACACTGGGTGATAACTAACTTTGAGTCACCTTCTTTAAAGAAGAAGAGGTATTACTTTCAATATTTTTAATAATTTCTCGGGATATATGCCTTGTTCTAACGATGATAGATTGATTATATAGGGTGTAGCGCAACTTACCTGAAAAATTTTAACCATAGATGCAACTTTAAATAAGAAGTCGATTTCTTAAAAAAAATTTAATAAAAGCCCAACACAAAAAAAGATACAAATTGTTAAATTTACCAATTAATGGAAATGTTAAAATAACGTATTATTTCTATAAAAACTGTTGAAAGTTCTATCCATTGACATTCAAGCACACCTAAACCCATCTAATCCAATTTTGTCACAGGAAGGGAGAACACTTCAGCAAGTGTTCTTTCTCCCTTCCTGCTGTTCCCGAAGACGCAGATTATGGATAGTTGTTGTGATACGTTCACGCAATACATTGATATTGTAAACTTCGGTTTGGTAGACATCATTTTTTAAATATCCCCATAAGAAGAAGTCAAGAGGATTTAGATCCGGGGACCGCGGAGACCAAGCTACAGGTCCACCCCGTCCGATCCAACGTATTCCGTTTAATTGGGTCAAGTAACCTCGGACTGCTAAACGATAATTTGGGGGCGCACCATCATGTAAAAACAACATCCGACTTCGGACCTCCAAGGGCACATCTTCAAGAAGACCAGGAAGGACAATACGGAAAAATCCAGATATTGCAGACTATCCATCTGATTTGGCAATATGAACGGACCAATTAGGCGTTCATCGATGTTCAAAGTGATTCCGAACTACTCAATGGTCTAAACATGCATTATGTAGATTAGTTATGCCATTACGCGTAAAAATAGCTTCATCAGCGACCAAGACACCGACAAATTTTCATTAATTTGTGATTTTAACAATTTGTACGTTTTCTGTGTTGGAATTTTATTACTTTTTTTTTTTCAAGAAACCGACTTCTTATTTAAAGGTGCATGTATGGTTAAAATTTTTCGGATAAGTTGCGTTACATCCTGCATAAGTGAGAGGACGAATTATATACACATCAATAATTTTTATAATGTATTAGAAATCTCATCAATGCCAGAAAAATTTGAGTCTGTCAATTTGTTTAAATCTAAAACATCCCCCTCTGTCAGGGCTTTAAAAAACAATGATTTAGTACAGGGCTTTAAACATGATCCTAGAAATTGATAATCTATACCATAAGATATGTTTACTAATACATTTTTAGGGGAAGATATAAAAAAATTTGCGATATTGTTGTCATTAAAAAAAAGTCTGTAGTGACTGTTATTCTCAATTACTCTATTTATAGAAACTCTTTTATTATACATAGCGTTGTCCAAATTAGAAATCAGCATAGATTATCTATAATAAATATTACGATCTCATTAAAATACCATTACTATCTGTACTATCTCACCTGCGTATTGAATCACTTATCTTTATAGGTTTTTAATGTATGTCGGCTTATTTGATGAGAGCATGTCGAATGGTTCACCGGCATTAATAATTAGCTTGTAAAGTTTTTGTTGCGTTTTTTGACTGCCCAGCAAAACTGTGCTCGATTATGCATGTATATTCGCTTTTTTTTTCACCTGTCCCTCGGACAAACGCTCTGATATTCCACTTATGTTTCTCAACTTATTGTTTAGTAACTTAAGCTGCACTGTTAGTAGAGGGGATCTACCACTATTGGGTGAAGATGCCCATCGTCCTTATTTCAATTTTAGTGTTTCGTGCATCTTGAACCATTATATCCAGTTTAATAGTAATAATTCTGCCCAGAAAACCTCCAACTTTAGGAAAGCCAATTTTCCTCGCTTATACGAGTCAATAATTAACATTAACTTAACTGGGCTGAATTATATTATCATTAAATATAAAAAAGATTATAAAATTCTTCGGAATATTCCCTGTTTAACTGTTTTTCTATCTGCGGTAGTTACTGAGATGGCAATATACCGGGTGACACAGAAGACATGTAATACTCTATAATGATGATACCGCAAATACGTAATTTATAAACAACAAATTAATACCACCCAACTGATAAACGACCGCACTCTATGTACACTGATTTTAAACTGAGTTATAACGGTTTAACGTACCAAACACGGCTGAATACTTGGAGAACGTTGTCAGATTTAAGCATAATATTTTAAATTTAAGATATCGTAGTTCATGCATAGTTAACTCAATCCGAGGACTTTCATTCCATCGAAATTGATGTTATTCGTCAAAATTCTCTAAACTTAAAGAAAATAAATAGGTAAAAGCGTAAACATATTATATTAGGGAATTTATAAAACTCGTAAATCCGGACGCCCCTGGCCCTACTGACGAATTGTTTACTCGACAAGAATTTAATAAGTATTTACTGTTAAATTATAGCTAGGTGTTGTACGTTTTAAACTGTATTTTATCATATATTCAAGAAAAGTGGGTATAGTCTAGTATATTTTAACTTGGCGTGTGTATGTATGAGTTAATATTTCCGTACGATTTCATTTTCTCCCATATTGTACACAAAGGTAAAGCAATAGTCCAGACACATTGTCTACGTGGACAATATTTCTGGATCTTTGTGTACAAGAGAAAATGAAATCGTACGGAAATATTAACTCATACATACACACGCCAAGTTAAAGTATACTAGACTATATATGCTATTAATCTATGGCGATTGTAACAAAAAAACCGCTGCCCAAAGAATCACTACTTCCACATCCAGATTTTGTATCCAATCTTATGCACACTAAATCCCAATGTAATATTTTATATCCTTTAATAATAGTGGTAGAGGGGGTGGCTAATGTAAAAAAAATTTAGAGGCCTTTGGTTCTCGTACACACACTAAATTCCAATTTAATTTTTTACTCCCTTTAATAATGGGATGGGGGTGGCAATGCGGATGGCAGAGGGGGTAGCTCATACCAAAATTTTTTTTAATACGTTTCGTTTTTGTATACGCACTAAACCACATTTTAATTTTTTCATCCCCTTTAATAATAGGGTGGGGGTGGCAATGGGGTGGTAGAGGGGATAGCTAACGCCAAAAAAATATTTTTAGATGTTTCGTTTTTGTATACACACTAAATCACTTTTTTTTCTTTTACCCCCTTTGATAATAGGGGGAGAGTGAAAATGGTGGTGGTAGAGGAGGTAGCTAACGGCAACAAAATTTTTTTAGACGTTTTGTTCTTGTATGCACACTAAATCACATTTTATTTTGATGTCAAATTTTTTTTTGAGACCTTAACTTTTCGTACATGCCCTAAATTGCAATTTTATGGACTCTTACTTGCTTGTTTTGCCTATTTACCCCATTTACCCCCTAACCGTTCAACGGAATTATATCAAAATATAATCTATTTCCAGATCTCGTTACAATACATAAATAAGTGTACCAAATTTCAAGTCAATATCACAAACAGTTCCAGAGTAAACGTGCGCACAAAAAGTTACAGGCAGACAGACAGGCCGACAGACAGACAGGAAATTTTGTTTCGCTGAAATTTAAAATCTCGACGTTTCATGACATTTTAAGGAAAGGAATAGGAAAGAATATTCGTAGAATGCCACAAATAACTTTCAGAAAATATTTTAAGCCTATTTCAACAAAAAAATATATATATTTTTTTTATGTTACCAAACGGAATGCTCAGTTATGTGAAGAACGATTTCCCGAAAGAAATCATCCACCATACAACTATTTTATAAGAGTTGAACAGCAATTCAGAAGAGAACCAAATGTACCTGAAAATAATTTTATTATCTATCAGTCGGAAATCAATGTAATAACAATTGTGGAGGCAAATCCCATGATTTCGATAGGACATATTGAGGACCAAACTGGTGTAAATCGGGACACAGCTCGATACATTTTGAAGAAACGTAAATGTAAGTCACTCAAGTACCAAATACATCACCATTGATTTTCAAAGAAGATTAGACTATTGTAATTGGTTTTGAACAGACACAATTTGGATAATAACTTTCATCGACAAATTTTATTCAGGTTCGCTAACTTGGAATTTTTCCTTGTATGTATGGCTGCGGGTAATTGGCAGAAGAATTATTATTCGGCCAAATAACTTTTGACGAACCATTAAATGGAGCAAGATATTTGGAGTTTTTGCAAAATCAGATTCAGAACTTTCACCTAATGGTGACCCAATAATTTTGGAACAGGATAAGGCACCAACACACAAGTGTAGAGTTGTGAATTATTTAAACGAAAGGTTTAGAGAAAACTAGATGAGAACAAATGAGCTTGTTAGGCCTACAAGGTCACCGGACCATACGCCGCTTGTTTTTTATATGAGGCCACCTCAAGAAAATAGTTTATAGGACACCACCAACAAACAGAGAAAAGACATGGAAATTATAGGCAGAAAAGCAGTTAACGGAATTACTGAATTACAGTTAGATAACATGCTCAGAGCTACCGTCACAAAAACACGATTGTGCAAAGATAATAATGGACAACATTTTGAGCATCTAGATTAAAACATATTTTTGTGTTTAGTGCATCAGTACATCTTTTATTTTAATTTCATTCCTTTGCTAAATTACATAATATAATGGTTTTTCGTTAATTTTGTTCAAATGTGTCTTTTATTTATTAAGAAAAATACCTTTACTTTATTTTCACTGCCTGCCTACTAAATACTTTTGTTGCAATAAGTAGTAACAATGTTCATTTTAATGAAAAAAGCAAAATAGGATAGGTACAGCAATTGTATTGAACAAAAATAAAAGGTAAATTAGTATCTATTAAATAGGGCAAATAAAAAAAATGGGTTTCCTATCTTGATTTTATGATATCGTGGTTTTTTAGAGATTATTTTTAAATAAGAAAAATCTAGTTAAGTTGCTCAGCTACTAAGTGTGCCCAAAAGAATATGAGACGCAAAGCATACCAGAGGTCTCTTTGGATATCACGGCATACTAAGCATCAATATCATGGCCGTCTAGACTTAATACAGTAAAATGGCTATTAACTGTCATTTTAAAAACAAATGTCAATATGACAATAATAACGATACATAGCTGAAAAAAAAAATTGGAGACGAATCGGATGAATAAAAAATATATACAGGGTACCATTTATAATAAGAAAGTTTGAATCACTTCCGCTTAAACCGGAGGTAAAAGAAATGTTTGAACAAGTACAATAATTATACTCCCAAAACTCTCCCTAAATTAAAAATTTTAACTTCTTAAATAGCAAAGTTACAAAGTGTTATATGTCTCCTATGTCACCCAGTATATGCACCTCCAGTTTGAGAAGAGCTATATTACACCTGATTTCTTTAAGCTATACAAATACATTTGAAAACTGCTGCACAAGAACTGGAAACGTATATTGCCTCACAGTTGCAATATAGTTTTTTAAATATAGTTCTCCCCATTGTATTGTTCGTATTCCCACGAGACACTGACAATGAGTTTAATTCCATCTGAAGTGAACGCTAAAGAAAGTTCATCACACTTGCTTTAGACGGGCATTATAAAGGATAAATTTTCTGCTATCTTAATCAAAGTATTGTTCGTCTGTTCTCTATAGATTGTCCAAATCAGACACTTGTGTAGAATAACACAATCGATAATTTTACGCCTAGTTAGATAAGATTCACAGAATTTGTGCTAAGAAATTGTCAGTGGTGTATTTAAATAAACGAATTGGTCTCGACGGAGAGAACCTCTCTTGAATTTCATACATACCGGGTAATTTTTTTAAAGGAAAATATCTCTCTATCTCCGTTGATATTGCATTTACACAATTGTTTCTTTGGAACTTTTTTATATTGGCTTGTGAACTATCTGATAGCGGCTGGAAACATTCCGAAATTTAAATGGGACACCCTGTATTTTTTTATAGATCGTTATAAACCAGTCAATTCTAAACATTTTTGCAAATGGAACCATAACTCTAAAATCAAAAATAACTTAGTTGTGCAAGAAGAACTGTTTTTCAGTTTGTTGCATTTTATAATATCTGAGAACACAGATGGCTTTGAAACAAATGATTATTTCTGACAATGTAACAACTTTAAATCGATAAATTCTTTCACGGTGATTAATTTTATGTTTAGTTATTCTTATTGCTAGTGGAATATAGCCTATTAATTGAAAAAATGGAAAAAAATCAGGAAAACTATAGCAATGAATTTGAAAAATAGTTTAACTTTTCAAAATAAAATACTTGTGATAAACCAAATAACTTAATGTCCGAACTATTGGCTTCAAATACTGATGCAATTTTATCAAATCACTCCGTAAATAATGTGTCTTTAGTAAATAATGTTCTTGTAAAAAATCTATCCACAACAAACAATGTCAACAATTTTTTATACCCAAGGTTATCTCAAGAAACTCTGATGTAGAAATAAAAGTGTTCAACATCTATCATCTAAATGTTCAAGTTATATAAATAAGTCAAATGAAATAGAACTTATGTTAATTGACAAACATATAGATATTTTGTGTCTGTCTGAACACTGGATAATAAGTGACAATATTGATTATATTTGCCTTAATAACTTTAAACTTATTAGTAACTTCTCTCGGAGAAACCATATCCATGGGGGTTCTCTGATTTTCGTTGCGAATGATACGGTTGCTGCCTGGGTAGGTGTATTTAATGAATTTTCTGTTGAATGTGAAATTGAGATGTGTGGGTTCTCCTTTTGTTTACCGAACAATCTTAAAACTGTAGTAATTAGTGTATACAGACCTCCAAGCGGTGATATAAATTTATTCTTCAATAATTTAACATCGGCACTAACATCAGTTATAACTAATTTTGACTACATTGTGCTATGTGGTGAGTTACAAAAATGATACAGGGTGGTTATCAAAAAAACTAATTGAGGAAGGTAAAGAAATTAGGAAAATATATTATGAAATGAAAGGATCTAATTATTGCCCTAATATAATATCAATTTACAAAGAAAGTAAGAATGCACATAAGAAAAACATAAAAAATGCCAAACTTAAATATTACAATAATAAGATAATAAATGCTGAAAACAAATCAAGAGAAACTTGAATTCTGGTGAATAATAAATTGGGCAAACCGAAGGCTGCCCCAAAGCACATAACCCTCAATGTAACAAAATAGTTTAACATCTGAAGGAAACCAAGTAGCAAACTGCTTTGCATCGCACTTTTCTACTATAGCGCCCAATCAAATTAATGTGTGATGCTTGTTTTGCTCGGGTAGCTGGTTTGGAGATTATTCCAGGGTTCAATGTTAATATTAATTAAAATCCAGATCCAAAATAAGACATTTATTCTCCTAATAATTATATGTACAATGTGGCCGTATCTTTTACGGCTTAGGTTGCGACAATCTTGTTATTACATAAGTACATCATAGTAATTGGAGAGAGAGAGAGAGAGAGAGAGTGTGACATATTTCCTCTATGTACGTCGTCGTAACCCCAATTCTCTAATCGAAGTTCCAGGACATAACAGACGCGACAAAGAAATCTGTTTCAGGAGAGATCCAGTTCAATACACTCGAATCAATCTGAGAGGAGGTCCAGTTCAACGCACTCGAATCCTCCCTAACAGATACTTGGCCAGCGGCTGTCACGGCGCCGGAGAAGCTTGATCTTCCGGTTATCCCAGTTCAATACACTCGAGAAAGGTGAAAGTCAAGCTCTGAATTTACTGGTTTCTGGCTAGCTATTTTATACCCAAAAATCACGGTCATGTGGTTTGCACACGGGACGCAATGCACACGGCACGCAAGTTGCGGCCTGGTGAAGTCAGAAATAAAAGTTAAAAAAAGAACTAATCAGGTATTGAATCTAAAAGTGAACTACTTGATCCATTCATGATTAAAATAAGTTAAACTGGGATGAAAGTATACAGTATTCCTGTAGTATTGTATACTTCATTACAAATGAACATTTTGGATACAATCTATCACTGCCATGTACCCTATCTAAATATAGAACAAATGCAATATACATCCTGCGACCGAAAATGAACTAACAAATGTTATAAGAAACCTCAGAAATAAAAAATCATCTGGCCTGGATGGCTTGACTGCTCAGATAATAAAAAGTATTTCTGTCAATATCATTTCCCCTTTTTTATATCTCATAAATTTGACTTTTTCAAATGGGAAATTTCCGGATATATTTAAAATAGCTTCAGTAATACCCTACAAAAAAGGTCGCAAAAGCGATGTAGATAATTACCGCCAGATAGCTGTATTGAGCTGTTTATCTAAAATAATAGAAAAAACTATCTACAACCGTGTCATGTCATTTGCACTAAAGTACAAACTACTGTCCGAGTGTCAACATGGTTTTACACCAACTAAATCCACGGAAACAGCAACTGCATATTTTTTAAAGCATATCTATAAAGAGCTAGACGGAGGTAGATATGTTGTATCTCTTTTTTTCGATTTATCCAAAGCCTTCGATAGCGTGGATAAGAATATCATTTCAAAAAAATTAGAAAATATCGGTATAAGGCGATGTCTCCTAGACTGTATTAACTTCTACATGGAAAATCGAAAGCTAGTGGTAAACTGTAACAATTGCCGATCGTATATACATGACGTGACTCTGGGTGTTCCACAAGGCTCGATTTTGGGGCCCCTGTTGTTTCTGTTATACATAAATGCTTTACCAGAGCACATCAAATATGGGATTACTACAATGTATGCAGACGATACCACTGTTTCGATGTCAGCTGCTACACACGAGGAACTAAGTCTGAAAATGTATACGACACTTGAAGATATGCATGTTTGGTGCCAGAAAAACAAGCTCATATTAAATGATGATAAAACGGTTTTTGTTAACTTTAACTTCAGGAGAGCCTTAACTTTGGATAGCCTAAAATTTTCCAAATCAACCAAGTTTCTAGGTACATTCATTGACAGTAGTTTAACATGGGAACCACACATTGATTATGTATGTAAACTGCTTAATAAAGCCTATTTTGCAATTTTACAATTAAAAGACACAATTGCTGAGACTGGTCTGCTAAGGGTTTATTATGCTTTGGCTTACTCACATATTTCATTGAATATACTAGCCTGGGGGAGATCGACTCATTTGCAGCAAGTCTTTGTTTCCCAAAAAAAGTTACTCAGATTAATTTATAATTTAAAGAAAAGAGGAAGTTGTAGAGGCATTTATATGAGCAAAAACATTTTTACTGTTCCTTGTATTTACATGTACAAGTGTCTAATTTTTGCAAAAAATAATTTACATACCTTCCCTACCTCAGCCGATAATCATATGTATAATACAAGAAATAAAGAATTATTGTCTATTCCGGCTCATAAAACAGCCAATTTCAAAAACTCTTTACGCTATAATTGTATTGTCTTATTTAATGCTTTGCCTCAATCTATTAAAGATATGAATCTACCATCGTATAAAAAAGAAGTAAAGAACTTACTGCTACGAAATGCCTTTTATAGTGTTGACGAGTTTTTGAATAAGAATGTGTAGCTTTGTCATGATGCTATCTGTTTGTAAAATGAAAAACTTTGAGTTGATTAATGAATACATATGTATGAACATTCATATGGTATGTATAGGTATATATGTTTATGCATGTTATAATATAAGTTGTTTATGTAAGTGTTTTATTTACAATTATTGTTTAATATGTTTGTTTGCACTTTGTCTTATTTTGTATAAAATATATTGTGTTATGTTATCTTCACCTGTTAAATATTCCTACTAATTAATGTTGTATTGCTATATTTGTAAAATATCTATTCTGACGTGCCAAATGTACATAAATAAGTATCAGAAAAATGGGTAAAATAAATTCTATTCTATTCTATTCGGCCAGTGTAATAAAAAGTACATAGAAACATGTAGGCATTTCAATTTAAGGTATCCGAACAAAGAAAAACTTTATTATAAAACTCTAAATCTCTTTGTGATAATTTAAAAAATAGTGGACAATTCAAGGTAACAAAAACAAGACGTAATACAGTTATAAATGAAGAACTTGAATTTGAGATACTGTTATCAGTGACAGAAAATCCGAACATTTCAATACAACAAATGTCTAAATTACATCAAATTTATTATTCAAGCATACGCAAAATTTTACTGAAAAATAAATATCGTCCCTGCAAATACGAACTTCATCAACACTTGGAAGTTGGTAACCCAGAAAAAAAAATTGAAATTTGTGAATGGTTTATTGTTAGAGCCCAAGAAAGTAATGAATTAAAAAAATATATTTTGTGGAGTGATGAAGCTAACGGAAAATCAGTACTTGTATAAAGCAACCAATTTTCATAAATCTTGGAAATTTAATGTATGGGTTGATTTAATAAATAATAGTATTGTCAGTCCACGCCTCCGGAGGGCATGAACTGCAGAATGCTCTAAGGGTGGTCGAACAGTATGCGCTGGCTATTAGAATGAAATTCGGATTGGTCCAGTGTGCAGTCGCCCACCTCAAGAGAAGACGATGCGGTAACTTTACTGAAGAGGCGCAGCTCGCAGATGGAAGTAGCTTACGGCATCTAGATGTCGGAGAGGCCTGCAATAACCTGGGTGTGCAACAACATCACATCCACGATGTGCAACAGATTAAGGAATCATTCCGTTGCGAATACATATGCCTACTCCGAAAGATTTGGTGCGAACTTTCGGAGAAAAACAACGTATCTGCTACAAATATGCTTGCCGTTCTGGTCCTGGTCTACTCCTTTGGAGCAGTGAAATGAACGGTAGATGAGCTGCATCAATTAGATAGAGGTACCCGCAAGATGATGAATAATATCCATAGAAGCATCGTCCGTTCCTCGTGTCTACCTCCCACGTCGCCGGGGGGGAGGGGGCGAGGACTCTTGTGTTTGGAGTACATGCATGGCCGGGTAGTACTGACTATAGCATGTAACGTTCTTATTAGCTCAGACCCTTTCCTGCAATTAGTGAGAAATCATGAAAATGCAGGAGCGAATGCAGGATTATTCAAGGCAGCAAAGAAAGTCGCAGCTAAAGTCGGTCTCGTAATCGACATCAGGCGAGGAGGCCGGCGAGGTTCTGACCCAGAGGCAGTCACTGAGCTTCTGAAAAACGGCACATCGATAAACCCATGCACGGTGTATTCTATAAGAACATATGTACACTGGGTTTATCCACCAGGCTGACGTTAGCCTTTTTAAGAGGCAAGGCCAAAGTCTGAGGCCGAGGGATTCAATGCGGCCTTTCAAGATGCTGTTATTAACACCTTGATCTACCGAAGTCGTGTGATGGGTGTAGGGGTTCCTGATACCAACTGCAGGACCTGCCTTCAGGCGCCGGAGTCGCTCATGCATTTACTGTCTGTATGCCCGGTATATGCGATTTCGGTCTACATCCACCGCCATAACGCGGCGTTACGAGTGCTTTCCTACTGTCTACGACACTTGTACAGGGTAGACCAAACACCAGTGTTACCTGACGTCCCCGGAGATAGTGAGTCGGTTGTCGAGAACGAGAGGTGCAAAATATACTGGACATACTCTTTCCCCACCGTCAGGCTAATTGAAACCAACAACTCCTGACATAGTAGTCCTAGATCATCAGAAGAAGGCGATGTACACCATCGAGTTTTCAGCGCCTGCCGAAACAAACATAGTCTTGAAAGAGGAGGACAAACGAACTAAATATCGCGATCTCCGGTACGAGCTCCTAGTGCTATATCCAGGCGACTCGGTCAAGTTGGTAGTCCTTATAATCGGTGTACTCGGAGGTATAAAGCCCACGACTATACATATTGGAGAAATTTTTTAAAATGTTTGTATGTGGGGTACATAAATAAAACCATTATTCTTGTCTAGATACGAATCGAGTTACATGAAAATATAAAAAACCTACTAATTCATCAGTCACAATTATTATCTGAGGCTATATCCAGCAATTTCACATTTCCTATCATAAGTCTGAGACTTGTAATCAATGAGATTTAGTTTATAGTCAGCGAATCAGCTTTCTATTGACATGAAATGAAGTCATGAGTCAAATTGTTACAATGTTTATCAGCAGTTACTTCAGTTGTATTATCATGAAGTAATGTACTTTTTGACAGAGATACAACAAAACATACAAAATTGTCAGTATACATTATAAAAAGTTGTCTCCAACACAGAACTCTGTCGCACACCAGGGCTAAATACATTAATTTTTTATGAGGCCTAATCATAAAAACACACTGTTTTAATTTTGAGTGATATGACTATTGACTACTACAGACGGTTGTAAACTGTGTGTTCTATTTCTTTATATGCAATTTTAGTAGTCGATCTGTCATATGAGAGCCACGGACAAAGGCCTTAGAAATATCACAAAGCATTACCAATGTATGCTCGCTTTCTTTCAGGCCATTAACTTCGTCACTCATAACAGACAGAACCTAACCTGTTGATTTGTTATTTCTGAGAGGTGTATCAGAGATATATTTTTATAGTCTAGACTCTGGGTCACATTACGTTTGCATGTGGACTTTTATGTACTCTCAATTTCATTACTTGCCATATAATTATCCTCTTGCAGTATTAAACTACTAACCCTACAGGTTATAACGGGTCCGGTAGAATGAAGTATCTATTTTAAATTGAGTTGTTTTTATCGCTCCTTAAAACTACCCCTTAAGCAGAAGAGAGGGTTTGACTGATTTCATGTAATGTAATGAATTTGATGTTTTAAGGGAGTCGAAGGATATTACAGAAAAATTGAAATTTATTATCTATATTATTATCTATTTATTATATTTTAAGGTTGTGTAATGCTTCTTGTATCATTTTCTTTTTTTTTTTTTAATGAAAGTCTTGTAGAATAAATTTCAAGTTGTTTAATTGGAACAAACTTTTTTAACAAGTACAAATGATATAACATATTATTTTTTAGGTTTCCATGAAAAGCAAAATAACAAAGTAAATAATTGTTAACATTAGAGCCCACCTTGAAAGTTGAGGCTTTCAAAATATAAAAAGAATCAGAGTAAATATGCTCTAATTCAGGAAGATGCAATGTATCGACGAATGCATTTAAAACTAGCACAGCACCAAATACAGCATACATTACTCATCAAGATGAAGTAGGCAGAGGTTCGTCACAGACCGTTTTATAACTCCCTTTGATATAATGATAGTGGTGACTCTAGACGCATCACCAGGACCAGAATGCAAGTTCTGCACTCTACCAATAGGCCAACTTAATGGAGATTGTTTCTTTATCTTAATTAAAACTATCATTGCATCAACATTCAGTTGTCCCTTTCTTTCTTTCCATTTACAGCGCGTTTGCAATTCTCCGATATATTCGATATACCATCGGCGTCAGAAGTGTTGGAATAATTTCTGAATTCTTTGAAACTTAGTCAGGCGATTTTGCTTTGTTTCGGTGATATCAGGTTCAGGGAGGCAAGTTAATAAACGTCCAATTAAGAAATGTGAAGGAGTAAGATGACTGAAACCGTCTAGATCTGAGGTTAGTCGAGACAGGGGCCGAGAATTCAAAATTGCTTCCACCTGGATTAGCAATGTGGTAAACTCTTCAAAAGTTAGACTGGCTTTAGCCATTGTGCGCTTTAGGTGAGGCTTGGTTGATATCAGTCCAGCCTCCCAGAAGCCGCCAAATTGAAGCGAATAAGTTGGTATAAAATCCCATTGAATTCCTTCAACTGCGCACCTTTCTTTAATTTCATTATTTGTGTTTAAAAGAAACTGATCCAAGTATTGTAGCTCATTGGATACCCCCACAAAGTTAGTGCCATTGCCCGACCATATACTTAATGGAATGTCTCGCCTTGGGATAAATCTCCTCTAAACGCCGCTAAAAAGGATGGCGTAGTAGACAAATCAGACACCAGTTCAAGATGCAAAGCCTTTGTGCTGAAGCAAATGAAAAGTGAAATGTATGTTTTGAAACTTTTACAACCGCGACCCTTCAGGTCCTTTATAAAAAAGGACCAACATAGTCCACACTCCTGTAACGTAAAAGAGGAGGGGGGGGGTACTCTTACGTCCTTACTACGGGCAAGTTTCCCATGATGAGAGACACGATAGATGGCTTAGCCCGAAAACATATCACATAATTCTGTACCGTTTTTTTACAATATTCCTTCCAGGTATAGGCCAAAACCTTACGCATGAAATAATTTTAAATGTTCATGCCTAAAAATGAACCTTATAAGATGATGGCCATTAGGAATTAAAATAGGGTATTTTTTTTGCTATAATTAAATTGAGAGTTTTTCAACCTTCCGCCTATCTGGATTATGTGGTTTGAATCCAGAAAGAGATTAAGATTTTTTATCTTGCTTTTTGGAGATACTACCCGATTTTTCGCTAATTGATTGTATTCTAAATCAAAACATTGCCTTTGTACAATTTTAATTATGGAGATAAGAGCTTCCTGCAGTTCTTTCGCGAATAATGAGCCGAAGGTGCGCGTATTTCTTGGTTTTTTACAATTTGATATGAAGCGTATGCAGTAGGCGACGCATCTTTGAGATTGTTGTTGAGATTTGAGAAGCGGTGTAAATCAACAATTACTTGTGAAACTATGGTCATCATTGTTTTGATGTTTGGTACTTCATTTCAAAAATTTGCAGATTGTCCCACGCGTTGGGGCCCTTATGTAACCATGGCGGTCTATGCCACCAGAATTTGCAGGTCTTAAAAGTACTAGAATTGATTCCCCTAGACAATAGGTCGGCTGGATTTTGCTTTGTACCTACGTGAAGCCACTTAAATTGATCTGTTTTGCGCTGAATTTCACTTACCCGACTTGATACAAAGGTTTTGAGAGAATTCGGAGGAGTGCCGATTCATGTAACCACAATCGTGGAGTTGGTCCAAAAGAATGAATCATCAATATGAGAGTACAGTGACTTTATCGTAAAGCCGACAGGGTCCACATAACTCCAGACGGAGTTATTGAATTCAGGGGAGAAATCCGTAACTTTACACGAGGTAGATTGATCATTATATATGCTAGTTGACTTATGCTTTGAATGTATACATTGCCGCCATAAGCGTCCAGCGAGACATCACAAAAATGTGAATTAGCAATTTGATAGGCTGTAAGCTCATCCCGGAATTTAATTCATTTCGTATATAGATTCATCACTGATTCATCCCAATCTACTTTTTCTGCCCAAAGTTGTTGTAGTATTATTTTTGCCATAATTGGCCAATTGATCAAAAGTTTACTTAGACTCAACTTCAAGAAAATCGGATTCGAAGTCAGTCCTGATGGAATAGCGTGAAACGTGCGTACATAAGTTCACAGCATCGAGGGAACTGAACTTTTTTGTTGTAAATAACTTATAATAGACATTTTCATCTTAGCCACTCAATTATTTAGTAATAAACAACAAGCAATGTAACAAGCGAGTAATACGTGTTTAATGATAACGATAGGCTATAAGCACATCTAAAAGTTATATCAATAAAAACAGTAACACAACAATGAGTAATGATTTGAATTCAACAAGAAATAGGAATTTACCTATGGAAGTGAAGTGTGGACATTGAACAAAAAGATGAAGAATAAATTAGCAATGGAGATGATGTATTGGAGACGATGTTGTGAAAAGACGTTATTAGATCATGAAAGAAATAAAAGAATAAGAGAAATGATGATGGAATACCACAAAATATTTCGAAATGTAACTCTGCAAATGGAAGGAAAAGAGGAAGAGTTGGGAAAAGGTAAAAGAAGCTATGCAAAAAATAGGATTAGAAGAAAACGGATTTAGAAACTCTTGGAGATTGAGATGCAGTAGATAGAAAAATTATCTATATGCAAGCCGCTTATGTATATACAAGAAAGAGGGACATGAATAATGTCACGTATCGAACAGGATTATGTTGTTGGGGTCTATTAACCACATACAAAATGGTTTCCAAAGGCGCCGTGCTTCGATATATGCTGAGGGTATGTCTAGCATATCTCAGAAACTATAAAACTCAGATACATCCGTCTCTTCTCTCTCGAGTCTATTTTGGATATAGGAACTGGTATATCCCGAATGTAATGTCTTTAAGATAGTCAATGAAGAGTCTAGAGAAATATGCTGAACGATTCTTTATCAATTGGTTCCTTCTAGCATTACGATTCTGAAGATTGTCTACATCCACTCTCGCCTGCATTATGTTAACCATAGTCACCTTTTCCTTCATTTCGCGTGCCAACCGTGGCTCCGTTCATTTCAATCAATTGGTAATTAATAATTTTTATATATAATCTGTGCGGGATGCTTTACTACATGAAAGTTAAAACATCAGTTTCCGTTGTAAAAAATAGCTTCTAAAGTTGTACAGGAAAAAATGTCATCGAACGAACTAAAAGTGTAAGTGATGAAAAATTTAAGACAAATAAATTGCCCATAAGTTTTTATTGCTTTTTTATTCTCGGCCTATTATTCTCCCGTATAAGAGAAAGGACAAAACATCGCAACCGACGTGAACATTTTCCGTGAAGTTTGCAACCTGTGTTAAGCCGCAATCAAATTTTACGCTTCTGGCGTGTGAAACTATCACAAACTAAGTTGGAAACATACGAGCCCTGTGGTAAAGTTGACTAGAGAGTGGATTTAACGAGTATAATATTGATTGGAATCCAACAGAATATTATCTCTTGTGGTGACATTTAGTCGGCGGAGCTGTATGAATGCTCATTGTCTATAACAATGGTTTCCATTTGTCTCTGATTGAGACATAATGTGTCGTATTGTTGAGGAAGAACGTACATTTTAAATATTTGTTCCGTTTGTAGTTGATATTCGCAAACTGGAGTTTGACATGCATATTTCTGTGCGTTGCATTGGAAGTTAATATCAGGCGGTTTGGATAAGTTCTTTGTTCTAGTTTAAGTAAAAAATAATGTAGATACAAAATGATCAACTGAAATATTTAAAAAAATTTCCAATGAAAACTAGTCCCAAATTCTTTTATTTGTTCAATAGCTGCGTTGCGCGTTATCAACAAATTTTTTCTATCGACTAATTCATAAATTGAAACTTTATTCACGGCTAGTCAATTATTTATTTATTTTTTATTTATTTGGGAAAAAAGCCCAACAAATAGACCGTCACATAAAATATCTCGCTTAATATCTACTGTAAAAGAATAAAGTTTATATTTTTGTAAGCTATATTTCAGTAAAAGGAAATTTGAAATCCTTAGCCTACATTGCGAGATATATTACAGAAACCTGGAAAATAGGAAAACAACAAACGGTTATAACTTCCTTATTTGCGGAGATACGAAAAAAGTTAAAGGGATGGATATTGACGGCAAAGACAATAAGATTAATTATATGTATAAAAAAATTCGAAAAACGCAGTTGACTTTGACATACGTTCTTGTGCAAAAATGAAAGGAACAAATCTCAAAGTAGGCCATGACACCATTAATTCCGTTTATTTTTTCTCTTTCCAACGATATAAAACAGGTCACAAAAATTTGACTGATAGTGTCAATATTTAATATTTTACGAAAACCACAATTCATATCATTGAATCGTAAAAATCAGCTATTGTTACCTCCTTTCCCTTATTATATATTTTTGGGAAAGAATTGAGGCAATATATGCTGACGACTGACCGGTTTAAGTCGGAGCAATGGTTCGTAGATCCGGAGTATTCATGAGAGTTGTGAAACTTACCCTTTTCTAATGTATAGCATAAATGACAGATTTTTGTTTAGTTCGAGAAAAAGAGACAAAGAGAAATTGATATTGTACGCCTGTATGGGCACCATCTATAGTGAAAATCAGTAGAGTTGTCTCTTTTTCTCAAATAACCAGTCCCCTATAGACCGGACTGGAATTGTTGGTAAGAGAAATTAAATAATAATTGATTTAGATATATAAAAACAATATTACAATAATAAATAAATTTTTACAATATGAAGAATACGAAGAAATTTGAATAGAATTTTTATGTCAAATTTTATGTTAAATAAATTGTCTTATAGGAAATATCAAATACATAAAATAATAATAGTGGATATAATACCAAAGTCCTAGGTTTCCGGGTTGACAATGTTTAAAGGTGTGGCAACCGTTCATGATCCAATTGTCTTTGAGGATATCCAACCTAAGTGCCTTTGGTAACTCATATTTGCAAAACACGGTTGAATTAAATGTAATTTAAGTGTGAAATTGCAGAATTAATCGAATATATCTGACTCGGGCAGCTAATGTAGAATTCAAGGCTTAAATACCTTAAGAAAGATAATGAAATATTATCCAACCTTGTGGATTGGATTGATTTAATCTCCTTTAATTGTCGCAAATTGCAAACGTAATATTATCTGATTTAATTTGCGTAAAATATTTTAATTCTTTGCTTAGTATGATTTAAAATGCTGATTTGTCAAACAACTATAAATTTACCAAAAACAAAACAGAGAAAAATATTTTATATACTTTGCTACCATGTGGTCACATGTGGTGTTTGAACTAATTATTAAAGTTAAAAAAAAATGATTAATTTAATTAACTAATAAAATTGCATTAATGAGTTAATTGAAAATTATTAGAATTTACATGGCTAAAAAAATATATATTACTTGGTAGATTAAACACTTGTTAACGTGGATACAAAAATGTAATATGACTTACTGAGGTCACACAATTAAGGTTTAATAGGTCTGAATTAGTTCACAATCAGCATTAAAATGTTTTCTTGATGATTTTAATTAACAAAGTAAATCATACAATCTGAAATACGGTACTAATATACAAACTTGAAAAATATAGTTTCAGTAAATAAAAATGGAAAGCTGTAAAATGGTACAGGTATCGCCATCTGTCAATTGATGAGTTAAACGCACAAGCTCGTCCTTAGGTAGATTTCCTTACTCACAACTAAAATAGTGGCAGGTGTACAATCTATAAAAGGAATCTATAATTAATAATACTTTGATATTAGTTGCATACCACAGCTGATTTACTTTGCAATTTGTAATTTCTATACCTATTCAAGAATACGAACTGCCGTAATAGATAATAAAATGTTTACAAACTGTTTTATGAGAATTCAGCAAATACATTACATCATGTAGGATACACTACATAACAGGTTAATTAGAAAGTTAAAGGTAAGAAAAATAACCAGATGTACTCATATAGTAAACAAAAGATAAAAATTGAAATATATAGATAGAGTTAGATAGTTTTATTGACTACATTATATACAGGGTGTTGCATCATGAGAGGGACATAGCTTAATAGGAGGTAGAGAACATCAGTGGTAACCGGAACCTCCCATAGAAATGTCTCATTGGGCCTGCATTACGAGGTTGCTGGGTGTTAAATAATTTTTGGCCAAACCTGTTTTTTGTCATAACTTTGACAGGGAATGAAATAACGGATTCATATTTGGTACGGCTAATGTACTAACGAGCCCCAAGAGGTACATGTATAAAAAAAAATATATCCAGGTCCGGACTCACTATAATTTATGTTTCTTCTTTGCATCAATAAAACATCACCCTGTATATATTTTTTTGAAATTTCGATAAGATATTCGAAAAGAGCAAGAAAAAACAAACAAAATGGCCTATTTCATTTTTTTGTTACACCTTTGTGGTTATTTAAATACGTTGTTAAATGTGCAAGAAAATGGATTACAGAACCCTATTAAATGAGAGGCACGTGAAATAAATAGTTTTATAACTAAAATTTGCAAAAATTCTATTGAGCCTAGGTGGTCTGGGTGAATCCTAATTCCGGCACGTTTTAAAGGTCCATTTTGGTAAAAAACTGTGGTCCTAATGAGTAATCGGGTATGAAATAACAAAATTTTTAATCAATCACAGTAGGCTTGTTCAAAGTGACAGATAATAAAAAGAAATCTCCTAAACAGTTGAATAATTGTTTGTTAGTAATTTAATGTGTCAATAATCCGCATTTAGTTAGTGAAAACTTGTGAAAATATTTTAACTATGCCAGTAAAATTTACAAACGTGGAATATGCTGACATAATATTCATCTATGGTTTCTGTAATGGAAATGGTAGGTCGGCGGAAAGAGAATATCGGCTGCGTTTTCCTGGTCGTCGATGCCCTAATCATAAAACCTTTAGTACGGTGTTCCAGTATGCAAGACAACACGGAAAGTTTCCTAATTCTGCAGCTGTGGAGCGTGTTTTACAACAAGGTGTGCAGGAACAAAACAATATTATAAACGTAGTTCAAGAAAACCCAAATATGAGCAATAGACGAATCAGTTTGGCAACTGGTATTCCTCATTGGCGAGTATGGAGAACCCTAAAAAGAAAACGTTACCATCCATATCATATCCAGCAGGTACAGCGTCTTCAACAAGGCGACGATATCCCCCGCCTGGCATTTTGTCATTGGTTGTCTAACCATCGCCCAGTCATTTACAGAACCTTATTTACGGATGAGGCACAATTTACAAGGGATGGAGTAAACAATTCACGAAATAATCATAAATGGGCACAGGAAAACCCACATGCGGTACGCCAACGCCGTTCGCAACACAGGTTTTCTGTAAATGTTTGGGTCGGACTTGTGAATAGACATTTGATAGGGCCACATTTTTTTGAAGAAAGATTGAATGGTGAAATTTACTTTGATTTTCTTCAAAACATTTTACCGAATATATTAGAAAATATCGGTATAAGAGGCATGTTGTTTCAGCATGATGGGGCCCCACCACATTTTAACCTTCAAGTAAGTGAACACTTAAACAATGTGTATCCTAATAGATGGATTGGACGCGGGGGTCCACATGAATGGCCACCAAGATCTCCTGATTGTAACCCTTGTGATTACTTTTTATGGGGCCACTTAAAAAACGAGGTTTATAGCATTGAAATTGAAAGTAGACAACATTTAATCCAGCGCATCGTTACAACCTGCGACGAAATACGGAATAATCCAGAAATGATACGTCGAGCAATTGGTGACCTTTCTAAACGCGCAAGAAAATGCACAGAATGTGGGGGAGGACATTTTGAAAATTTACTTTAGTGTCAATTACGTTTTATTTTTAAACACATTTAGTTATTGTTTTGTTATTTATTGTTAATTGAATGGAAAATATTTTATTTATTTAGATTTTAGTTTGTTCTCTTTTCCAATTTTTATTAAGTATAAAATGTTGATGATTTTCTTGATCAAAGTAACTGGTTGCTGAGACCTAAATGGTTTAAATTATCTGTCACTTTTTTCTTTGAACAAGCCTACTGTGATTGATTAAAAATTTTGTTATTTCATACCCGATTACTTATTAGGACCACAGTTTTTTACCAAAATGGACCTTTAAAACGTGCCGGAATTAGGATTCACCCAGACCACCTAGGTTCAATAGAATTTTTGCAAATTTTAGTTATAAAACTATTATTATCTGTCACTTTTTTTCTTTGAACAAGCCTACTGTGATTGATTAAAAATTTTGTTATTTCATACCCGATTACTTATTAGGACCACAGTTTTTTACCAAAATGGACCTTTAAAACGTGCCGGAATTAGGATTCACCCAGACCACCTAGGCTCAATAGAATTTTTGCAAATTTTAGTTATAAAACTATTTATTTCACGTGCCTCTCATTTAATAGGGTTCTGTAATCCATTTTCTTGCACATTTAATAACGTATTTAAATAACCACGAAGGTGTAACAAAAAAATGAAATAGGCCATTTTGTTTGTTTCTTCTTGCTCTTTTCGAATATCGTATCGAAATTCCAAAAAATATATACAGAGTGATGTTTTATTGATGCAAAGAAGAAACATAAATTATAGTGAGTCCGGACCTGGATATATTTTTTTATGCATGTACCTCTTGGGGCTAGTTAGTACATTAGCCGTACCAAATATGAATCCGTTATTTCATTCCCTGTCAAAGTTATGATAAAAAACAGGTTTGGCCAAAAATTATTTAACACCCAGCAACCTCGTAATGAAGGCCCGATGAGACATTTCTATGGGAGGTTCCGGTTACCACTGATGTTCTCTACCTCCTATTAAGCTATGTCCCTCTCATGATGCAACACCCTGTATATTACATAATATTTATAGCAGGTCCAAAAGAAGCAAAAAGCTGCCTACTTTCCTTCAACTTAACATGTAGTAGACAGTAAGTTTAATAAACCAATACGGGGCATAGACACATGTTAAAGTATATAAATATAAAATAGTAATGCTATACGTATAAACGTGACATTAGAAAAATAACATTAAGGTAATCTAATGACATAACAATACATTATAGTTATAGAGATAAAAATAGTAAAAATATAAATAACCTTGATGCATTAAGTATGTATAATAAAAGACGTTATTTACATAAAATAATGGTACTTACATGGGAGGGGTGTCCATGTATTCCTGAACAAAGTAATAACAATAATTGGTTTTTTATATGATTTTTAAATTGGTGATTATTAAGTTTTTTGACTTCAGGTGAAATCCTGTTATATAGTGATAAGTCAAGGGGGATTTTTTCAGTTATCTGGAGCCTGTGTTTAGAGCCTCTGAGTAAACTGAAAGATCTTGTATCGTGAGTATAGAAATCAAAGTTTTTATTGAAAGTTGATGAATTCTTATGAATTTCTAGAAACGAGTAGTAGATATAGAGAGCAGGTACCGACATAATGCCATACTTTTTAAACATAGGTTTACAGTGATCTCTGAAACTTGCATTTGAAATTATGCGGACTACTTTTTTCTGAAGCTTAAATACACGAATAGCAGCCGGTAAATTTCCCCATAAAATTATTCCATAACTCAGAAGTTAATGACATAGATAGTAATAAGCATTTAAAATTATCTTGTTGCTTAACATATTTTTGAGTTGTCTTATGAGAAATATATTACTCGATAGTTTCTGAAGGTAAATAAATGTTTTGGTAGACTTGAAATCGACAATTGGTTTCATGGCGTGTTATAAATAGAGATACATAATTTAGTGTTAAAATACAAAAATGACTGAGTTCCTAAGATATTAAAATAGGTATATAAAACAATGTGGTCTGATTTATCAGTTATGCAGAGAAAATTCTGATAGTTGAAAATAGTCTTACTTGCAAAAACTGAATCAAAATGCTATACAGATCATGCCAAATATAAATAAAATATCAGTTATTATATAAAATTGTTAAATGAACATAGACCATGTAATACTATGTCATGATTAGTGAAAAACAATGTATACAGTTATTAATAAATTTGAAATATTGTCATTGTGTGTTGTTTGTTGCGTTGTCGAGTTCTAAGACAAGTTTTATATCAGTAATTATGGTATACACCAATAATAACAAGTTCGATATGACTAGCATTTATTGTCAGTGCAATTTTGACGCTGAGATGGCAGTTACGGTTTACAGAGATACATTTCCAGATCTCCATGGCCAAATCGAACTATGTTTATGAATTTTTCTTTTACACATTTATTTAACGTCGATATATTTCCGCTACTGAGGCCTAACACCGGCGAACTACCCCCAACCAGGAATTTTACCGAACCTCTTCCCATAAGAAGAGTAGAAATCTTTCACTTGCCTAACATTTAATAGACAAGGGACCGACGGCTTTACATCCCTTCCGAATTATGGTATATCCCCTATACAACCCTCGCCTACACTGATATACAAGCCGCTGGAAGATGTGTGAGGCGAGGACGCGGTCTTCGTTGGAACGGTCACCCATCCAATTAATTGGGTTTTAAACAAACGCAAAATAAATGGCCAAAATAGGTTTTAGAAAAATTTCTACGGCATCAAAAAGCTGGTGTCGAGACCTAACTTTTGGAAAAAAAATTATCCGTTTTGGACTTAATGGCATAAGATGGCGGCCAATTCAAATTTTAAATAACAAATTCAATTGCACACACTGGGTTTAATATTTTTGCAGCAAATTTTCAGGGTGTTTTTGTTACAGCAAAAAGCAGATTTTCTGAAATTTTAAGCTTATTGGTTCACCTAGCGGCTCTGGGAAGCAAAATTTAAAAAAAAAAAACGATTTTGGTCAGTTTTTTCATTTTTGTAGGTTACGGTTGCGCTCCTAAGAATTACACTAAACGTAGAAAATTTTTATTTCAAATATTTTGGGTTTTTTTTTTGTCCAGATCGGTCGTACATATCTCGAGTTATTCACATTTTTAGGTTGAAAGACGCGGTTAAAAAAATTAAATTGTTAATAACAAGTGAAGCACCAGGGTCTTTGAAGTACAAAAATTTTTTGGGTACTCCTTAGCACCTCCCAAACAGAATTCAACCTTAAAATTGCTTATGAAAAAAGTTCCGCTTTAAATTCTATTTTGACTGCATTATCTGTATTTTCTGTTTGCATGAGAACTAAATTAAGTTAATCTAAATTCAAATTAAATTCTTCCACCCAGTTGTGTTTGTTTGTGTCTTTCTGCTCGTTCATGTTTGTTTGGAAGCTTAAATCAGATCTTGTAATCTACCTCTACACCCACACCTCGTGTACTGTCGTGAGCAGAAAAAAATAGGACAACTTTTTTTTTTCTAATGTAAATCTCTCTCTATTTGAATATGTAATGTGTAGCCGAAATAAAACAGATATCACTTTTAATTTATACTTTATTTTAATGCTGTAGTTATTCCTATAGTAAATAATGGACGGTTAATTAGACAAATTGCACTGCGTTATAACATTAACAAAAATTTTGTGTGTAACATTTTAAGAAAGTGGAGAATAAACGGTACGATTAGTAGAAATCCTGGATCAAAGAACAAAGGATATCCTACTTAACAAGAAACTATTAATATTTCCTTATTACACCATTTCTATTTATAACTTCTATAAGTCTGTTTGGCATAGAATTAAATAACCTTATACAATAATCATTAGTAATAATATTTTCCCATGCATTATTTACTATTTCCAGTAATTCTTCGGCATTCCGTGGTCTCACATTTCATTTTTGGATACTTCTTACGAGTAGTCCCAAGATCTGGACTATGACTGGGTCAGTTAAGAACATTGATGTTGTTATCTTGAAACCAGTTAGTTACTGTATGAGCAGTATCAGCGGAACAGTGAGGAAGATGCATGAATTTTAAAAACGCTTGAATTTATTATTTTTCATTAACGTGTACTATATAAGTTGATAATATAATAAAAAAAACTCATAGAAAAATTTCATTTCGTAAATATTCGACATTAAAATTTAGGCTTTTATGTAAACGAAACCACGTGACTGAAAACGCCATGATATTACCTTGACGTCATTTTGACGTCACTGATTTGCTCTGAATTTGCTAATTCACGTTGTTATCCTTAATCTTGTTATTATTCATACGTTAATATGACGGATAATGATTTCATAAGATACTTAGAGTACTAATCTATAGCCACAGCATTCCTTTTAGATGTTTCCACATTTTAACAATAATTACGTGACGTCACCTGGCACATGTGACGTCACTTGGCACGGACAGAGCGTTTCAATGGTTTTATATTCAGTCAAAATAAATACTTTTTTTCGCCCTCAATTTTAACAAAAAAAAAAAAGGAGAAATACGAGGAAACATATTTTTCTGTCGTCTATCTATCTGTGATATAAAAAATAAACATGCAACTTCCTCATTGTCTTGTTGAAATATAAACTCATTATTAGGAAATAATTGTGACACAGAAGGGAGCATAATATTCTCTAAAATCCTAATATACGTTTCACTATTAAATCGTTCCCCAATATATCACAAAACACCAGGACCCCGTGCCGATATCCAAGCCCACATATTGACGGAAAATCTACAACTTTTATCATTTTCAGATATATATTTCTCACTGAATCGAGTATTCGGTGGGCGGTAAACACGAGTGTGTTGATTGGAAAGTTTTTTTGTCTGTAAAGATTACATTGTTCCAAAAATTTACATCATGCGCTAAAAATTCAAGCGCAAATTCTACTCGAGCTTCTTTATGTTCAGCTTTAAGTAAGTATTTCTGTGCTGCTGCATGACAGCGTAGCTCCGATTCTCTTACTCGCCGGCGACCAGTACTACTCGATCCAGGAAAATTCGTTTCTTCAGCAGCCTGAATAACTGAGTAAAATGGATTTTCTACTAAAGCATTTACCAATTGCAAATCTTGTTGTTGAGTTGATATCCTTCGTCGCCCTCCTGATCCAGGATTTCTACTAATCGTACCGTTTATTCTCCACTTTCTTAAAATGTTACACACCGAATTTTTGTCAATATTATAACGCAGTGCAATTTGTCCCATTGACCATCCATCTTCTGCTTTAGCAATAACTCCAGATTTAACTAAATCGCTTATATGAGGCATATTAGTTTTTTGCAAATTTGCAATAAATTATGACAACTAACTATTCGTAATGATCGCGCATGAATAAGTCGTGTTAAAGTAGCTCCAGTGATTTGGCTTAATTTTGAAGTAAATACTCAAAATTTATTTATAATTTGGGTTTCCACCTATGTAATACGTATTTATGCATAGTGGCAAAATTAATATTCAGGAAAAAGTATTGATATACCAACAGTTGGTTATTATTGTTAATTTGTGGCGTTTATTCTCCATTGGTGATACCACGTGCTATATCGTACCAGCTAAATAAAATCGTCACAATGAGTGCTAGCAGGAGGGAAATTAAAACAGATGTTAAACAAGTGTGTGCCGATATGTTTAACGAGGAGTTTATCAACAAAGTAGATAAAGATAAATGAATCTATACAAGCCCTCACAAAATCTGTTGCATCAAATGAAAATGATATTAGGGTACTTGAAGGGAAAACTGATTTTAATGAGCAACATGCCAAAAGAAATTCGCTACGTTTTCATGGGTTCGAGGAAAACAGTGAGGAAGTGGATATGGACATCATACTATCCTTTATTAATGATAAATTGAATGTTAAATGCTGTCCTGAAGAAATTGATTCTGCATTCCGCATAGGAAAAGAAAATTCAACAAATGGTCGAGCAATTTTAGTTAAATTTGTTACTAACTGGAAACGAACGGAAGTATTCAGTGCAAAAAAACTATTAAAAAATTCAGGTATTTCTATATTTGAGGATCTCACCAAACAACGATATGAGTTGTTGCTGGCTGCAAAAAAGAAATATGGCAGCAATCAAGCCTGGTCGTCTGGGGGAAAGGTTCGTGCTTTTCATAATAATAAGAAAATTGTCATTAATAGTGTTCACGATTTGTGATTTGTGAGATGCGCCTTTATTGATATGGAAGGTATATAAAATTATCTGATGATATTACTTTGTCAGTAGTCCTGCTTATAATTTTGATATATTTTTTTTTTTTGTTCCTTGTTTTTTATATCCATTTCTTTTTACTACTTAGAATTTTATATCTTATAGATAAGCATATAATCCTTTTATTTATTTCCTCTATTATGTTTTATATTATAATAATTATCAGCATTAATTAATGTATTTCTTATCACTCTTTTATTTCTATGCCCATTTCTTTTACACTCGCTTGAAATTAATATAAGGTAAACGTATATAATACTATTTCTAATTAATTATAATTTTGTTAAACTGTTTTTGGACTTACGTACAGTTTATAATTGAATTATTATTTCTCATCTGGAGATTAAAATCTAAATTGTTATGTTTATAATTAAATATTGCGGTTATCAGTATAATTTTTTGTATATGAATGTGTTAGCCATGAGTTTTTTTTTCCTTTTTGGATTTATGCTGGAGCTACTTGTCTCATTCATGGGAGATAAATGGCTTAATTTTTGCCACTTAAACATTCGCTCAATCTGTACAGGTTTTGATGTTTTCTCTGAGCTGGTAACTAGTGAGTCGTACGATGTTCTCGGGTTATCAGAAACTTTTTTAACTGCTAATATTCATGATAGTGCTATTCGAATTCCAGGTTACAGAATCGTTAGAAATGATCGAGAAGGGAGAGGTGGTGGAGTAGCGTTTTATGTAAGGGATGCTATCAAATTTAAAGTTTTAGATTTATTTATTTTTTATTTATTTATTATTATTATTATTTATATTTTCAAATCCTAAAATATTATCTAAGGAATGGTAATAAACATCTGTTAAGTGTTTTTCACTTAATTGTATTTCCGAAAATAAGTCAATAGGTCTAACAATAGAATTATGCAAAATGTTTAATTTTGCAAAGGATATCTATTTCTACTTTATCGAAAGTATTGTAGATCTGTCATTTTGTTTAAGACCATTTGTGTTAAGAAATAGTTATAGTTAGCAGTTATTATATTAATAGACATGTTTTTTATTGCATACGAGAATACGAGATTGTAACATTGACTGATTTTTTTTTTTTTTTTTAGTAGTAATTTAGTAATTTATTCTCTCTTTACCATATTATACAATATACATAATCATCTATAATACTAGAGTTAGAGTAGTTTTAAAAAAATGGTATACCTACGATATACGCTAAAGTTAACATATAATAAGTATTATACAGATAAAGGTAAGAAACGATTTTAGATACCTAGGCAGTTATGAGATCATAATTGCCCGTATGTACCATATGTTTAAAATATTTAGGTTACAAAAATTAAATAATGAAGATTGTAATTGAGATATTGAAGCGACAGGTATTTTATTTATTAGAGAAGACTTGTGATGGAGCGCCTTTAACTTTACAAAACTTGATTAAATAAATTATAATTACGTACAACATACAATTTACATATACTCCTGAATTTTTTTATATTGCTTATTGTTTTAATATTTAATGGAAGAAGATTATAGAATTTAGGTCCTAAATAATTGATGAACTTTTTATTTATGTTCTTTCTGTTTATTGCTATGGCTAAGTGTCGATTTATTCTATTTCGTGTGACGTAGGAATGGTTAATGTATTGTTTAACTTTTGTGTGCTTATGTACAAAACAGCAGGTTGAAACGATGAATAAGCTACGAACATTGCATATTCTATCAGTGTACAGTAAATTTGTTGGATACAGTCTATTTTTCTTTAAAATAATTTTCAGTATTGTATTCTGTACTACCGATAGCGGTTTTAAAGTATTATTGTACATACCACCCCACACTATTATGCCATAGCGAATAAGAGACTCAACCAATGTTTGATACACTGTTAATAATAGGTTTTGATTTAAGAATTGCCTTAAAAGATAAAATTTGTGTATAAGGCACCTAATTCTTTTTGTTAAGTACGTTACATGACAGTCCCATTTTAGATTTTTGTCAATAACAATACCTAAGTACTTAGTACTTGTGGTCTCTTTTATTGTGTCATTTAAGTTGTCTATTTTTATGTTATTATAATCAGGACGATTTGAAGATGTTATAGAGAAAGCAATGTAATTGGTTTTATTTATGTTTAATGATAATTTATAGGTATCTAGCCAATCTTTTACTTTTTTGACCCCTGATTTTACTCGGTCCCTTGTGTTATCCCAGGTGGTTCCATTAAAAATTAGCACCGTATCATCTGCATATGAAATGACTTTACCATTAATGTCTATGTTAGTTAAAGAAGTAATATATACATTGAAGAGTATTGGTCCTAATACTGTACCCTGCGGTACACCTATCTGAACATTTTTTGGATCACTTAGTACGTTCCTAACTTTTACACACTGAGTTCTATTTGTTAGGTATGATTTAAAGACTTCCAGCACGATGCCCCTAACTCCATAGCTTTCAAGAACATTAAGAAGTTTCTCATGAGGTACCGTGTCGAAAGCCTTAGCTAAATCTAAAAAGACAGCTATGCATTTTTTGCTTTTATCTAGATTATCTGTTATCTCCTTTATTACTTCATACATTGCGTCGTCAGTGCTTAATCCCTCTGTGAATCCAAATTGGTGTGGAGAGAGTAATTTGTTGTTCTTTAGAAAGTCAACCAGTCTTTCTTTAAGACATTTTTCAAATACTTTTGCGATATTATGTTCCTAAAGATAGCACTGTTGAACAATTGTGGATTAGTGTAAGAATTAAAGGTAAGAAGCTGTGTCTAGGTACTTTGTATAGACCTCCTCATGCAAATTTACCATCCTGTATCGAAGATATTGAAAATGTTTTAACCAATTTTTTACCGGACTTTGATTATGTGTTATTTGGGGGAGATTTTAATGTGGATTTTTTAAATCAGAACAGTAACCATTTTATTCAATTTGATTCTTTACTTAATAGATATGGCTTGCATCAACTCATTGAGCAACCTACTCGAATCACTAGTACTTCTAGAACTCTCATTGATCTTATTATTTCGTCTAGTCAAGAATTAATTTTAAATACAGATGTACTTAACATGGAAGGCATATCGGATCACTGTTTAGTCAATTGTAATATAAGAATAAAAAAACTTAATCAGCCTACTATTTTTCATACGTTTCGTGACTTTTCTGAATTTAATTATGATTCTTTTGTAAGAGATCTTAGGTCAATTTATTTTGATTATATTTTTAATTTGGAGAGTATCGACGACATGATTAGTTTCTGGAACCTTAATGTATTATATTTGTTTGATATACATGCACCTTTTAAATCTGTCGGGATAACTAGGCCTCGTGCTCACTGGTTGACCGATAACTTAAAAATTATGATGAAAGTCAGAGATAAGGCATTATTGAAATATAAAAAAAGTAAGACTGACGCGGCTTGGAATGATTATAAAACTATTAGAAACCTGGTTAACATTTCCATCAAATCAGAGAAAAAGGCATATTTAAATTATCAATTTAAAAAAGACCCCAAACTATTTTGGAAAACATTAAAATCTCTAAATATTAGTTCTGATGTAGGAAACCCATCTTCTTCAGTTGCTGATGCAAATGCATTTAATGATTTTTTTACAAACGGTGTACCTCGCATACATACTGGTAATAATGATAACTTCATATCTAATAAATATGAAAATAACAAATACCCTGAAGTTTCGGCTGAATTTACTTTTGAAACGGTATCTGTTGAAAAGGTAGAAAAAACCATAACTACCATTAAATCTAATGCCAAAGGAGTGGATGGGATTGACCTCAGGATGCTGTCTTTAGTTATTCCTCATTTAAGTGAACACCTAACGTTTATTATTAATAAATGCCTAACAAATGGAAATTATCCTGAGCTTTGGAAATCTGCGATTGTTGTGCCTGTGCCTAAAATTGGTAATCCTTCACTCGTGTCACACTTTAGACCTATCAGTTTATTGCCTATAATTTCAAAAATTCTTGAAAAAATTGTCTCTGAACAGCTACGACTATTTCTTGATAAAAATAAAATATTACCATCCACTCAGTCTGGCTTTAGAGAGCATCACAGTACAACCACTGCCCTACTGAAGGTCACAGATGACATTTTTACGGCCAGTGATGTTAGAAAAAATACAGCTTTAATACTCTTAGATTACAGTAAAGCGTTTGACACCTTAGATCATTTTATTCTTTGTTCTAAATTAACATACTTTGGTGTATGTAATAATGCAATTAACTTTTTCAAAAATTATCTATCTAATAGAAATCAAAAAGTTCTCGTAAATGGTAAATTTTCAAATGTTGTTAACTTGAATAAGGGGGTTCCTCAAGGAAGCATCTTGGGTCCATTGCTGTTTACTATTTATACAGCTGATTTTTCAAAGTTTTTGAATCATTGTAATATGCATCAGTATGCTGATGATACACAAATTTACTTTTCTTTTTATTTAAAAGATATTGATGTTGCTGTGTCAAAAATAAACTCTGACCTGCTTAATATTTCTAAAGTTTCTACGGCGCTTAAGCTAATTCTCAATGAATCTAAAACAGAGCTATTAGTGTTTGGAACCCACAAGGAGAATATTCGAAATAATATTAATTTCAACATTATTGTTAATGATGTTTCCTTAGTTCCTACAGACTCGTGTAAAAATCTTGGACTTTATGTAGACTCAAATCTTAGATTTACCACGCATGTTAGCAGTTTGTTACAAAAATCATATTGTAAACTGAAAACGCTGTTCATTCATAAAGACTTCCTTAGTTCAGATGTAAAGTTAAGGCTTTGTGATGCTTTAATATTAAGCAACCTTGCTTATTGTGATATTGTCTTTTGGCCTGCGCTACTGAATAAAGATAAACAAAGTCTACAAAAAGTCCAACACACCTGTTTGAGATTTATTTATAATGTGCGAAAATTTGACCACATTTCGGAAAAACTCAGAGAATCCCATTGGTTAAACCTAGATGAACGCTTTCAGCTCCACATGTCATGCTTAATTTATAAATTAAATAATTTACAATTACCTGACTACCTATTTACAAAATTGGTTAAAGGCAGTTCTACTCATGATTGTCCTACAAGGTCTCGAGACTTATACACTGTGCCTAGACATAGCTCTGCCCAATTTGAGAGGTCCTTTACTTACAATGCAATTAAAATATATAATAATCTGCCTATAAACATTAAATCTGTATCTAGCTTACCTAAGTTCAGAGAACATATCAAAAACCTTTTATTTAATAATAGAAATAATTAAGTTTATTTTGTGTACGTATTTCACATTGTCGGGTTAATACGATAGCTCCGTATTTGCGTATCTGTATTGGGTGGGGCTCTGTGCTTGGGGGTTGTCTGGGATTGTACTGTGGGATGGGACGGGTTGTTGCAGGTCCTGTCGCAATGTGTTACAGGACATGTAGTTGCTTGTCTTGTTTTCGCAGTGTAGTTTTGGGCGATGTTTTGGCATGGGGCCGCGCTAGACTTGGGTATGCGGAGGCGGTGTAGTCTTATTTTTTGCTGTAACCCGATAGCATATGGTTATTTTATGAAAAGTGTTTTTTAAACAATATATTACGTTGGAATGGTTATGTGGAAGAGCAGCGTTGTTGAACATCGCCATTCCCTTTAAAAAAAATTTTGTATTAATATTCTTTAAATGATAAATAAAGTCAATTATTTTTTTTTTTTTTTTTTTTTTTACAAAAAACCAGTCACCCTACTCTGTGGCTCCGACCCTCACAGAGGGGAGCTGGTAATACCAATAGCCACTCCCCACGCCCGTGGGGTGAGTGACTACCGGGTCCGCGAATCGTGTGCCCTGAGTAGACGTAATGAACCGAGGATGACAGCCTTCTGCATTCTGCCGGCTAAGATCTCTGCCGAATCTCGGCATGCCGGTATGATCTTTAGTTCTGAAAGCAGCGTCTGTCTCATTCCACCGAGGGCTCCTATAATCAGTACCACTATTTTAACAGAATGGCCTGGATAAAGCCTGCGGAGTTCGAAGAGCAAATCTCGATATTTTGTCCGTTTTTCCTCCTCTTTCAAGACAATGTTGCTCTCAGCGGGAGCTGAGAATTCCACGACATACATTGTCTTGAGTTGGTGGTCGAGGAGTACTATGTCAGGCTTGTTGGCTTGTATTTGCCTGACGGTGGGAAACGAGTAGTTCCAATAAATTAGGCACTTCTCATTCCCCACAACGGACTCAATATCCCCCGGAACGTAAGGCAGCACTGGTGTTTCGTCTATCCCATACGAGTGCCTTAGATGATAGTAAAGCACTCGTAATGCTGCGTTGTGTCTATGAATATAGGCCGAGACTGCGTAAGTCGGGCAAGCCGACAGTAAGTGCATTACAGTCTCCGGCGCCCTGCGGCAGGCCCTGCAGCTGACATCAGGGACCTCCATACCCATGACACGACGTCGATAGACGAGAGTGTTAAATACACCATCCTGGCAAGCCATTATGAATCCCTCGGTCTCAGACTTCAGCCCAGCTGACCTTAAGAAGGCGAAGGTCAGCCTTTCGGATAAGCCGAGGTCTTCTATATTTTTATAGAAGATCCCGTGCAATGGCTTATCCTTATGGAGCTGCAGAAGGATGTTGTGTTCTGCAGCTCTAATGTGGGCTTTTAGTCGAACGGGTTCCAACTCGGTGACAGAGTCGGGGTTTACCCGCTCGACGTCGAAGATGAGACCAAGTTCATCGGCTGCTCTGCGTGCTGCCTTAAAGAGAAAAGCTCCTACCTCTGCATTTTCATGGTCTCGGACCATGCAGAGGAGGGGATCCGAACTCCTGATGACCTTACATGCTCCCTCCAGAACCATCCTGCTATGGAGACTCTCCAAGCTCAAGAGTCCACGGCCTCCCCGATGTCGTGGGAGATATAACCGTGGAACGGACGATTTAGGATGCAAGCTCCTATTGAGATGCATCTTCTTGCGGGTTACTACATCGAGTTGACGCAGCTCTTCTCTTGTCCACTTCACTACTCCGAAAGAGTAGAGAAGGATCGGAACGGCAAGCATATTTGTAGCAGACACCTTGTTCTTCCCCGACAGTTCTGAAGACCAGATCTGTCGGAGTAGGTGCTGATACTTGCCGCGGAGAGCGTTTTTCACTACACTCACTTCTTGGGTGGAGCGTTGCTCGACACCCAAGTAAGTGTACGACTCTCCGGCATCTAGATGGTGTAAGATGCTTCCGTCCACGAGCTGCGCATCCTCTCCATAGTCACCGCATCGTCCTCTCTTGAGATGGATCAGTGCGCATTTGTCCAACCCGAACTGCATACCGACAGCCTGCGTATACTCCTGTACCACCCTAAGGGACTGTTGGAGATCCCTCTCTCCAGAGGCATAAAGTTTAAGGTCATCCATATAAAATAGATGGGTGACCTTATGCCTCCTGTCGCCGGGGGTACCGCAGTTGTAGCCACGGGTTTTCCGGAGCGAGACGGATAATGGCAGTAGTGAGATGCAAAACAGAAGGGGGCTGAGGGAATCTCCCTGAAATACTCCTCTTCTGAATGTTACCGACTCTGTTTGGACTCTATCGTTACCCGATGTTATGGTAAAGCGAGTCCTCCAGAGCGGCATCAGTTCTTCAATACATCTCACTACGGGACCGGGTACCACAAGACATCGGAGCAAGTGAACAATGAGCTCATGCGATGTCATGTCGAATGCCTTGCGGTAGTCGATCCAGGCCATAGAGAGGTTCCGCTTATACTGCATGGAGTCCTGCGTGACACATCTGTCAATCAACAGGTTCTCTTTGCAGCCAGCGACACCACTCTTCGACCCTCGTTGCTCATATATCCGTTCGTAAACCGGTTCAACTGCGTGGAGCACCCGCATGTACAAAATGCGTGTAAACACCTTGTAACATGCGTTTAGACAGGTTATCGGTCTGTAATTCTTTGGGTTGGACAAATCTCCGTTCTTGGGGATCAGCACTGTCCGCCCCTCAACAACCCAAGAAGGGATTTGCTGCTCCCCATTTAACCAGGAATTAAAAATTCTGGCCAAATGGTGGTGGGTGCTCGATAACTTTTTCCACCAAAAGTTATTTATCCCATCGGGACCTGGAGCAGCAAAGTTCTTAGAGCCATCAAGAGCCCTACGAACCTCTTCTGGGGTTATTGGTTCGCACACTTCCTGTGGTTGCTGAAGCCTTTGACAAAAGGCTTCAAAGTGTGCAAGGGCCGGAGAATCTCGGTTGAGTGGAAGCCTCTCCTCGTACAGCGTTTTCCAGAAGTTCTCCACCTGATCTGCAGTCGGCGGATTGTCTACAACACGCGGAGGCGGTTGGAAAAGGCGCGAGGGCTTCTCGCGGAACAGTTTATTTTCCGCAAGCCCCCTCGCCCGCCTCACTAATGACTTTTTGCAAGTCACTAGCATCCGTATCCTGTCGAGACAGTGCTGTTTGGTGGTTCGCAGCACTGCCTCATTGAGTGTGTGATGGACGCGTCTTAAGTTGGCGGCTAATCGACGCACTTTAGGCGTGAACGGCCTGTTGGCCGCCATATAGTCCATCACACATTGGATACGGGATGCGTGTTGCCTCGCCGACTGGATCTTGGCTTCCATCTTTTGTATGCGCCGCTGCGCTCTCTCCTGTGGGGAAGAGGTATTTCGCCTCTCCACCTGAGACGAGCGTTGAGCAGCGGCATACACGGCACAATTTATGTGCCAGATGTCAGCCTCTTCTGGTAGCGCTGTACGAAGTTCAGCGTCCACTCTGGCCAGGTCTTGTGGCCCGGGGGTTTTCAGACGGTGTAACCCCCTTCTGGTACTGAGGCCCTCTGGTATTGGCGGAACGAGGAGAGCCACGTCCTCAACCGGTGAATGTGGCGGCTCTTCGGCCACCTCATTCACCGGCCCAGGAGCAGCCCTCACGTAGCCCCTACTACGAAGGTGGGATACATAGTCACGCAGATTTTGTGGCGTGAAGGCGCTATGCTCTGGTAGCCTCTCACACCACAGAGCATGCATCCGCGCCATGTACCCCCTCCGCGCGGGCTCACTGCTTTCATAACAATGCAGAAGCTCATCCCTCAGTTCATCTGTCCACTCAAAGCGTCCTTGTTCATTGCGTACGTCGTCAACGGGCGGTCTATCCGGTTGGGCCCCACCACCTTGCCCTTGACCCCTATCCGAACGGGGTCGATCGTGGGGGCCCAGTCTTCGGCCTGCCGGAACCAAAGGTTAGAGCCTGTGGGTGGTTAGCCCTGCAGGCCCACGACCGACACCAGAGGGGAAGATGCTTTCCCCTCCCGGGTGCACTAGGGCTGCCGGTTCGGTTTTGCACCCCTAGCTGGAGTAAGTGGTGGCGCTACTCACCAAAGGCTTAATAGATGGAAGTTAGCCCCTCCTGTTTATAAAAAAAAAAAGTCAATTATTATTATTATTATTATTATTATTATTATTATTATTATTATTATTATTATTATTATTATTGTCACATACAATGTCACAAAAATTAAAGTTAGATGTACACAACTAGATTTTAGCAAAATACCGTTATAAGACGCCCTATTTTTTTTTTGCTCACGACCATACCTAGAGACTTAAAATCTGGCACAATGCCGTATTAATTTAGCCTCGCTTTAAATCGGCCTATTGCTGAAAATTTACTCGAAGATGAACTTTATTCATTGTTAGTATTCGCAACAAGTATATAAAACTAATAAAATATTTGGGTCGCATACTTTTTTGTCTCAGTCCTGTATACTGTTTACTGACAGGCATATTGTTTTAATTTTATCATAGCAGAAAATAATTAAAACGATTCAAGAATTTTTTTCATCAATAGTGGTAACATTATTTTTTGCAACTCATTTGCATTATCAGGTGTACGAAACAGCTCATGGGAATCCCCTTCTATCATCAAATCCGTCTGAAGGCGTAGCTCAATTTAAATCACCCTCACAACGTTCAACCACCTTCAACATATTAATAGCTCGGTAGTATAGGTGAAGTAATTTATCATAAGATATAGCTCTATCACTATGCATTTCCGCACAGACATACCACCAGTTGCGCTTATTATAACCAAGCTGAAGCCGAGGTGATTAATCTTAAAATAGTCAAGTTAACTAAAAGGGTCATTCGAGTATTGTCGGAGATCACGCTATACAACGACTTGATAAGTATTTTCTGGGACATGCAAAATGGCTATACGTTTTCGAGATGGAAAAGGGCTGATAATCGTTCCGGGAAAAATTTACAGGAAAATCATGGTTCATTCAGGATATTAACTTGTTCTTTGCTTTATCCAGGGCGCCCTGCTGATTATTTACATCGAACGCCGGCAAAGAGATTTACAGTTCATTCATTACACCGGCCGGTCGATGTAAAGAAATATGTTTCTTTGGTATAAGAAAATATCTTGAATTGTTTCTTCCAATTTAGTTAACGGAACGTTTTTTTTGGCCTATTAACTTGAACATTATTTTACGTAGATATGACGCGTATGTGATAATTTTAATGCATTAATTAAATTAATTTGTCCCAACACAAGTCCTGAAATCCTGAGGAATAAGCTCTCCGTTTGTGCAAATTTAATTCATTGGTCTAAATTGTAACATAATTTTTTTAAATTCTTTTTTCATAGGCGCCCGGGCTATAATGCGACTTCTTGCATATTTCACTTGACGACCTTATGCAACACTCAATACAGTGTAGTAAATTAATACAACAACAGAGGGTTCTACGGTCTATAGTTTTGAATTGGAACGCAATGTCAGATGACATTAATATAGCCAACAAATAAATAGTGTAAAAATGTAATGACAACATCTCAGGAATACTGGTTTATTATAAGACAGATCAAATGGGGCATTTGAAACTTGGCTCTACTCTACTATAGGAATTTTATGCTATAATTGGTAGCCCTGGATTAGAGGGACAAAGAATAGTTTTTGTGGCGGTTTTTTTATTCATTTTTTGTGACAAAGTAAAAAAAGGAAAGCCATGTTGCTAGGAAAAGGCATTTTTGCTGTAACTTCAGCCAAGTGCAGGCACCACCTTTCTGTAATAGAAAACCTAAGAACATCTAAGGTCAGTAAATCTAAAGTGTTTTCATTTAAAGATCTATATTTTGTTTAATTTCATATAAGTACAAATAGCATAAAATTCAAGAGAGTACCAAGTTTTGATACTAGTAATTTTTATAGGTTTTTTTCGAGGGCCTTGCCAACCCTCACCCGATAATCTGACACTCTCAAAGATTTAAGCCAATCGCAAGTATTACCCACCTATGTGGCTTGAGGACACATAACACCTGTCGTGGATGCCGGAACAGGTCATGTAATTTAAGAGAACTAAGACGTTCCACCTGAGATGTTCGGTTATCGTTGTCAACCAGCTTAGTTTTGCTGAATGGTTTGTTGGTCCAGCTAATGTTGTAACTATTTTAATTCTCCGGAGAGCAACCTTCGTCTTAACGACTGTAAGTACAACTGGTCTAGTTTACAACTGTAGGGAAGAGCCTCCAACATTTGATTATTCAGAGATCAAGTATTGCATCATAAATGGATTAATATTTTTTTGAAAAAGTGTCGTAATTAAATATTTTTTTGATTGTTAACTAAACAGCTGTTTGGGAATTTAAATTCCATCTTGTTTTTTTGAGATTTCTTTATCCCTTCAGGATTACTGACAAGGTCAGGGTCATTTATACTGTACCTTTTTTATTTATAAAATCTGAAGTATTCTAGAATTTAAAATATTCATAGCCGGAGAGGCCATAACAAAATTTTTACCATTATTGATTAAAATCAATTTAATCTTTTTAACTTTTTTATTCCATTTGTGCCTCACACCCTCATAGTTCAGTAGATCTAATTTTAGCAATATGATTGTATCTAAGTCATCCAAGAACACGACGTCAATACCTCTAGAGAATTAATTCCTATGATTTCAAGAATTGGGTCACAGGGCGCATAAATATGGGAATCGTCTACGTAAAAATGGAATGACATCCGAGAGATCGTCTGCCGTCAGACGCCGGCGCCGTCTCAGCACCTGAGTATGAGAGATAGGAGATGATAAATTTTGTTCACATGCAATCAACGGTCGCTTGGTTGATTTTTGCGTCCGTAGAATGTATTGTTAGTTAGAGTCTTGAAACAGGATTCTGTCCGATTATGTAAATCTTAATGTCTAAATGTCAAATCAATATTCACATTTATAAAATTTTACTTCCTTCGAGTTAAGGAAATCAATAGGAACCTGTTAATGCTTACTATATGAACGAAGTGAGTTAGTTCCGTGAAAATGCAGATATTTTAATTTCATGATATCTAATCGAAGTAAAACTTTTTCGTTGCTATACTAAATATCAAATATGATCGTTTGCCGTAAAAATACCCTGAACTTCATCTGATTTCGACCGAGAAAATATTAAAATTCATTAAAACATTAACCAAACAAGTCACAGGAAAATATTTTTGAAAAGTAACTAAAGTGGGATCAAAGAATATGTTCTGGCTTATGAACTATGTAAATTGTAACCAAATTAAAATTGCGTATCATACTAGAGAAATAGATCATAAAAAAATTGGAAGTTGCCAAACAAAAATATTTCAGTGATAAAATAGAAAATTCTTCAAGTAAAACTAGGGAAACTTGGAATATTATAAATAGCAAACTTGGTAGAAATAACGAAAGAAATTAGTGTCTGAACCTTAGAATTATTTTCTTCATATTTCTCCATCGAAGCTGAATATAAGGCTGCTGAGGATTTTTGGCACAATTTGTCTTTACCGTGTATTTTAGCTACAGAGATTACAGAGAAAAGTAAATTATGCTAGGAGAGTTCTGGATCAAAATCCTATGTATTTTCTTATGGAGATTCATTTTGCATAATTCTGGTTCGAGATAATGAGAACGGAATGGACTTGGGATTCTGATAATTCACACAAGTCTAACACTAGGGAGTATATATTTAATGTACAATAATTACTTATTATTTGAATTAATGGGATTCCGGAAATTAGGAACGGCTATTTTAGTGTATAATGAATAAAAATTCGAGCAAACTTGAAGATTCGAACGTGCTCACTTTGGACTGAAAGGCAAATACAATTCAGTTCAATGCAATAGATCTTTATTAATAATATAGTAACAGGTACCTCCTCCGAACCCGTCCCGGGACCAACCGTGCAACCACCGCGTTAGTCACGATGGCGGATTGCAAGGTCGGGCAGAATTGCAAAGCAAACACCATACCTGAGCTGTCGCGGTACACACTGTGGTTTGTACCGACTTGCCAGAAATAGCTCTCTGTAATGCAGAGATATGCCAAGCCGTATTTCATAAAAATTTGGTAAATTATACGCCTAAATATATATATATATATATGAGACGAAATGTATTTAAGAATATGACTGATACTAGGGAATATTAATGTTTATTAACCGCCTTCCAAGTCAACTAAGTGACCTTCTTAAGTCTAGGAGACCTAGATTTGGCTGAGTGAAGAGAAGGGGTCCTACAGTTTATAGTTGGATTCGAACCACTTTTTGGGAATAATTTATATTTAAAATTACTTCGCAGTAGGAGAGGCTCAAACCCACCTCACTAAGTATGCACAGAGAGAAAGCTGGACGCGCTTACCCACTGAGCTACCATCCCCCTTATATTCATATATAATTGAACTTTAAAAAAACAATAGCAGGTACATTTACACTCTAGAATAAAGAGCTTATCACATAAAATGCAACAAAATCGGACAAGAGGATCTGTACAAAAATTAACTTCAGTATATTATAATTGTATTTGTTTTTCTTCACATCACACTTCCAATACGGTTTTCATCACAATTAGTCCATAATTAATAATTCGTTTGTATTAAAACTTTTCAAGGCATCCTTCCATTTTCATTACATTTTAATCAACATAACTTCCAATTAAGACTCTCAATAAATAAAATTTATCCTGGCAAAGACAAATTATGCAATATCCAGGAAGTAATTAATAGTTTTGCCAGCAAATTATTATTATTCCACTTCACTTTAATCACTCTCAATAACATTGAGAAATGTAGAGTGACAAATTTTAATAAAATTTGATGCGGCTCACTAAAATTATATGAACACTAAATCTCTTGCGTTATTCGGTCACATATTGATAACAATTCGCCTTGATATTTTCAGATGGTAGATTTTTAAGCAGTCAGTTGCTTGTAACATATTAGAATTGCGTTATTAATGATAACGAGTAAAAGTTATAGTAGAGCAGAGCTAATTGCGAATACTTCTTTAATTAACATTTTGTTTCAGTGCGGTATAAATCGCTTTTACATGACCCCAATAAAATTAAGTACACAGACGTTGTTGTTGTTCAAATAGGTATTCATCGTTGGAAGCTCCGAACCAGAACTATCGGTCTGGGGCGAGCGTAGGCCGTCTTAACTGTACATACCTTTCGATACCTAAATCGCTTTTACATGACCCCAATAAAATTAAGTACACAGACGTTGTTGTTGTTCAAATAGGTATTCATCGTTGGAAGCTCCGAACCAGAACTATCGGTCTGGGGCGAGCGCAGGTCGTCTTAACTGTACATACCTTTCGATACCTAATGTAAAACAACATTAGATGCGGTTAGTACTTGGCCGGGTGACCGTTTCTACTGTTATAGTATATTCACAGGAGCCAGAAAAAAATGGCAAAATTCGCAAAATTTGACAAAAAATTAATTATTTCCTCAAACCATGATAAAAAAGTCATTACGATATTCAAACTAACAACAAACCACAATTTTCTAAGAAAAATTCTGGACAAATTCACATAGTCTCGATAATTCAAAATTAATCTAAATTTGTCAAAAACACAACTCATATCAGTCATTCTATAGCGAAAAAGTTACAAACAACAGCCACCAAAAATATAGCCCCCTCACTAACCCGATCTATGTCTTATTGACTTTCCCCACCCCAAACCGCTATTTTATATTTCAACTATTATATTTTATAAGACATTTTTCCATTAATTTCAAAGTTCTTTTCGAGTTTTCATTCACACTTCAAAACGCCCTTCGTTCACTTCCCCAAAACGCCAACGACGAAATTATCCCCAATTTCATTTGTTCCGCTAACTGGTTAACAAATTTCAATGTTACTTTTCATACCCCCCTGTATAATGCTTCTTCAGTCAAACAAACTTCTTATAAAATATTCTTCTTTCAAATTTCACCGTTCATTCATTTTCGCATTTAAATTATTTACATACAATCAGTCCCCTTTCAAATTACTCAAATAAACCGTGACTCTTGTCCCCATCAATATCAAAACTCATTTCCTAAATCATATGACATGTATTAAGTCAAATTGAATCCACGTCATTCCCTTCAACGAGCGCGTATCGGCACACTTTCATTTCATTTCAACTTTCCAACGCACAGACCTTCGTGACCACTTTACGGGGTTATTCCAATTTGCGTACAAATTTTCGTTATTAATTCCTAAACCCGAATTCATTCAGATTTCATTCACATATTAAAAAAATCCTCTTTTTCAGGCCCATACGATGATATAATTTTCATTCCCAAATTTTACGTTTTTACAATATTTACGCAATATTGCGAAACATTGTGCTATGTTGCGCAATCGATGAGTCATCCTCGCCCGCACGGAATGTGCGGGGACGCATACAGCCTTTTCCAGACCTTTCCAGCTCTCTGCTCGTCGGGTTCCCGACGTAAATTATAAATAACCGAACCCAGCGAGTTCGGGCTAGATCAGTTTCTTCGGTGTAACTCGCGACAATCAGATCCGGTGCCCGTGCTACTTTCAAGGCCTGAACCTTTAAAAAAGAGTTAATTTTAATTTTAAGTGAATTCATCAAACCTTAATAAGCCATCGCGTTATTACAATTTTCATTTAAAATAAAACGGAATTTCAGTGTCGAAAATAACTATTTATATTAGTGTAGAATAAATATTTTAATTTAAATCGTTTTTGAACTTCGTCCTGTGTTATTAAAGGTAACCGATATGTGATAGGGATGTTATATCGACCCCCCAAATCTAATATTTTACAAACATTTGACGCCTTATAAAATGCAATGTCCGTTGTATTACCTGAATATGACACAATTCTTATGGCTGGAAATTTAAACATTAACTTGTTAAGTAACAGTCCAAGTGTTGACCATTTTCACAACTTCATTGAGTCGTATGACCTGTATCAAATCATCACTGAACCTACGAGGTTCACAGCAACAACGCAAACCTTAATTGACGTCATAATTACTTCTGAAAATCAATGTGTAAATAGTGGCAAAGTAGTTAATTTACAGGAAATTACAGATCATTGCGTAACCATAAAATAATATCCAATAATATTAGGAAAATGATTATTTTTCGTAGCTTTAAAAATGTCGATGAACATGAGTTCTTTGAATCATAGTATAAACTGGAATTTTATATATGAAGTAAATTATGTTAATTCCATGGTACAATTTCTAAGTGAAAACATTATATATATTTTTACTATTAGTGCACCTATTCGAACTGGCAGAGTGGCAAAACCTCCTGCGCCATGGCTCACCTATAATATACGAGAGATGATGAAGGTACGAGATAAGGCGTTTAGTAAATATAAAATATCTAAGTCACTCGCCACTGGAACTATTATAAAGAGCTTAAAAATCAAGTAAACTATGCTATACGAAGGGAGAAAAAGCCTACATGGTATTTATACTTGCACAAAAGGATAGCAGAAGCACATGGGATGCACTTATATCATTAAAAATACCAAGTAAGAGTAATAAGTATGAAATACCAAATAACTTATTGGATTTAGATTTAATAAGTACTCATTATACAAATCCACATCTAATTAATAAAACGCCAAATTAATATTTCAGAACAATACAAAAATGCACAAGAGTCACAAAATCCACCACTTGAATTTACTAGCGTTGAAAAAAAGAGGTTATTAAACGTTTAAATGCTATTAAGAGCAACTCAGTAGGCGTTGATCAATTCTCTTAAAATGATCAAATTAGTAAGTATTTATTTAATTGATCATCTTAGCTTTATTATGAACTGTGCCCTTACCACTGCGGTATTTTCTGAGGCTTGGAAACAGGCTAACGTTCTACCCTTTGCTAAAATCCCTAATCCAACAGAACTGGGTTATTTACGAACAATCAGCGTGCTCTCCACATTATCTAAAATTTTAGAAGGTTGAATGAAAAGTCAGATCACTAGTTATGTTTTTCAAAATAATATAGTGCCCAGCTCACAGTCAGGCTTTAGGGAACAGCACAGCATGTCAAATGCATTGGCTACAATAGTGTATAGCATACGATAATAACAAATCAGAATTTCGCCGTGTTAATTTAGGTGTTCCTCAGGGATCCATACTTGGACCCTTGCTGTTTTCAATATACATATCTGATTTTCACAAAGTTATTAGAACATAATTATACTGATGACACTCAGGCTTATTTTTGTTTTTCCTTTACCGCTGATGATAGCTTACCAAGTATAGAAAAAATCAATAACGACTCAGATTGGTTGATATATCGGCAGCTCATAATCATAAGGCTAATATAACTGAAGCAAAAAATCTAGGCCTGTAGTTTGACTCTGATATGCGATTCACGAAACACGTAAATTACTTATGTAAATCTTCATATAACATACTTAAACAACTTTATCCTCATAAACAAATTTTGAATGAAATTGAAACTAAACATATGCGAAGCCCTAATTATATAAAAATTGTCATATTGTGATGCGATTTATGGACCAGCTCTTCTAAGATTTGACTCGTGCTTCAGATTTGCCTATGGTATAAAAAAATATGAGCATATTAGTCATAAAATAGCTGAAACAAAAAACTAAAGCTTGATAAGCTCAGAAATGTTCACTGTTGTCTCTGGTGCACAAATTATTACTAGCTAATAACCCAATATATTTATCACACAAATTAACTCGTTTTAGAGATGTTAATAATCTCAATACTCGCAACAAGTTTGTACTAGTTATACCTAGGCACTCCACCACCATGTTTAAGAGATGCTTCACGTATGTAGCATGTAAACAGTACAATAGCTTATCTGCTCGGTTTCAAAATTATTTCATAATAAATTTTTAAAAAAAGTTAAAAGCTCTCTTTTTGGAACAATAATTGTTGCTATTATCTACAAACAGACCTTATTTCTCCTCTCGGTTACCTACTCAAAATTATATTAATCTTATGTGGAAGACTTAAATATAAGATAGTTAGGGTAATAATTATATTGCTTTCATAGGTTAAGTTGAAAAACGCTCTTCGACCGATACTTCGCCTTATCATAATTTTGTATCTGTAATTTGCAGATTATTAATAAATTGTAATATTTGCTACAAATGAATAAAGACGTATTATTATTGTTATTATAGTAATTTGTTCGGATCTAGAAAAATTTTAGTACCGCCTGTCTAGTTATCATATACTAGTAATTCGTTCGGTTTTTAAAACAGAAGTATAGTGCCGTCTGTCTAGTTTACTTCGAACAACATGTATTTCCCTATAACCGAACCACTGTGACTACTTCCTTGTCTGTACCAAGTAAAAAAGCTCTAACTACTTTTCTGGCATCGCGCATAATAAAGTGAACTTTCTCAGACTTTTAATCTTCGATTATATCTAAAAAGGTAAATTCTAATCTGCCGACATTTCAGTTGTCGAATAGTTACTACTTTCACGACTTTGTTAAACTTCAATAATTAATCCAATTACATTTTTACGAGCTCTGTTGATTTTACTCTTAATAAATATTATCATTCGTTTTAAAACAAAGTGTTTTTAATTCAAGAAAAGCATATACAACATTGGACCTTGACATAGACATTAACAAGAGTCAAATTCTAAAAAAATTCACTAACGCTTCATAATTCCTAAATAAACCGAAATGAGCACTAACCACTCTTGTCAAATAACAATTTTATAATCGATAACTTATAAATAACAGCCTTAAAGGCAAATCCCCATATTAACTTCAATTTCGTTCAAATCGCCATACAAATCCCCATTAATATTACTTTACTTCTATTTCTATTAATTTCTATTCATCTAATTCAACGTTTAAGTTAGTTTTCAAGTCTCTCAGTATTTCGATCATAAACTCCAAGTTCCTAAGTGTAACTTTTTTCATCAAAACTTACTTCCCTTCAACAAATGCCAGACCAGATATAGTCGAGTGTATATTTACTAGACAGTCAAAAACGCAACAAAGGCTTTACGACCTCATTAAAATACCGTTACTCGCTGCACTATCTCGCATATAAATTCAATCACTTATCTTTATAGGTTTTTAAGTACGTCGGTTTGTTTGATAAGACCATGCTGAATGGTTCACCGGCGTTAATAATTAGCTCGCGCAGCTTTTGTTGCATTTTTTGACTGCCCAGTAAATATACACCCGACTATACCTATACACTAAAGCTCTCGCGTAAACCCGCATAAACCCTTAAAGCTCGCGCGCGAAGCTCCAAAAACTTCGATACATATATTTGCCATTCAACTCGATGTAGGAACATTCGTAAAAACATTACCGGATCTAGTTCAGACGCCAGTCCGACCCAATTTATATAGTCCACAGTTAATCATCAATAACTTCCCAGCCACTTCACACGAGCCTTACTTCAAAAGATACCCCTTGTTAATACCCTTCGCCATTAATATTATGGCACATACACACACAAAATAGCATGGGTCCATTAATACATTTTCCATAGGACCCTTATAGATATGAAAATAAAAATTTAATTTAATTTTTTAAGAAGAACCTAAAAATATGCGTACTTATCAGTAAATCAAATAACTATTTTCTTCATTACAGACAACTCTACAACCTTAGTAATAATTTCCATAACCTACTTAGTGATTTTCTTACATCGCATGCATCGAACTCGGCCATTTTGGAAAAAATAAAAAATTGTTCTTATCTACTTATTTTCTCGAATTTTCTAAATTGGGAAGAACTGTTGCACTTTGAATTTAAAAATTCCGTTTTTCTACTCGTAAATTAGACAAAAGTGAGCTATTTTAGATGATATGACACGTTGGGTGCCAAAAATATATGACGAGCCTATTTAGTCACTAAACAAAAAGTAATATTGATATGACAAAAAGAAATGAAGTGAATATAAACAGTAGCGTTCGAGTCGCAGAGGCTCGCAACAGGTGTGCCGAGGGCTAGCTCAGCTCTAGTCGGTGAGGGGGTAGGTTAAGGTTCATACACAAAAAAAAATAATAAAGCATATACACATTAGTTACTCATGTATATGTATAAAGGGCGCCACTTAACTTTAAACTTTAACTTTATTAATATATAATTCCTAGTACATATATACTTAATTAAGACCAAAAGAATTTAATGTATACATTCTCGTATGTCTTATACATACATACATATATACATACATTAATCAGAGACAGGTAAAAAATTTACAACTAAAAAAGAGAAAAAATATCAAAGACAGTTTTCTACATATTCTGACACCATCCTGCAATGATACAGTCGCCTAAGCATGCTGTGGCTTGTTTTGCAGAGTATCAACACAGGATAGGTGTATTATCTATATAGACATAATATATTACATATAGTTATCATCATATTGTCTTTTTTTTTCTTTTCTCTTTTTTCCTTTTCTTTGTTGGTTGGGACAGCCTGAAACTTAAATTTAAATTTAGAAGGTAGTGGTAGGTGTTTATACTGAATCATAAAATAAGGAAATCGTAGAGATGGCATATAATATTTTGATCTAACTATCAAGACAAGGCTATAACTATAGTGGTTGGAGCAAATATTTTTATATAAACTGTTGATTCAAAATAATATCGATCTTATCTTGGTTATCAAGTATAAATTTTTTTAATTCTATTTTATATTTATTTAACTTTGGTATATTTTTAATATTAAGGGGTAGTATGTTATACAATTTTGGACCATAATAGAATATAAATCGTTGTGTATGCGTTTTTTTATATAATGGTATAACAAGATTTTTATTTCTTAATGATCTTGTTGGGTAATCGTGGGATATATATACGGAATCCCGTGCTTTATAATACCACAATAAACAATGATAAGCGTAAGCATTTTTTACATTAAAGACTTTTGCCTCCTCGTATAGCAGGGTGGTATTATGTAATCTGTTTCTGTTCAGTATTATTTTTAATATACTGTTTTGTGTAACTTGCAAATTGCTTAGAGAGTTTTTAAACAATCCTCCCCATGCTTCAATACAGTAGCTAATAATCGATGCAACTAAAGAGTCATAAACAATGAATAAATTTTTTCTGTTTAGTATGCCTTTTAATTGGTAGAATTTGTGTATAAGTAATCTAATTTTTTTTGTGATATATTCAATATGTTCATTCCATCTTAGATGATGGTCAACCATTACTCCGAGGTATTTTACTTTGTTAGTTTTTTTTATTTCAGGGCATCCACATTCATTTTTATTTTGGCAATTTCTTTTATGAACAGTGAGGAATCCCTTTACTGGTTGGTCATCCGCTGAGAGGGTGAAGGTTAAAAATTTGCTCTTATCCACATTTAGGCTGAGCATGTTAATATTTAGATATTGGTAGACTATATTTAGGCTGCTTTCGGCTATAGAATAAACATTTTCCCATGATTCATCCACAAAAATCATAGCTGTGTCGTCAGCGTATGATGTTATATAACCTCGGAAATTTATTAGACTAGCTATGTTGTTAACGTATACAAGGAACAGAATTGGACCCAACACTGTTCCCTGTGGTACGCCCATGGTGATGGTCTGTGTTTCACTCAGGGAATTATCGATTTTTACTTTCTGTGTTCGGTTTGTGAGATAGTTCTTTAGAAGATCATAAGCAACGCCTCGTACACCAATATTTTCTAGTCTCCTTAATAGGATACGATGCGATACGGTATCAAAGGCTTTAGCTAGATCTAGAAAAACTGCCAGACATTTCTTATTTGCATCTAAATTAGAGACTGTTTTGTAAATTATATCTAGAACTGCATGTTCTGTGCTCTTGTTTTTTTGAAAACCGAATTGCCTATTCGTAATCACATGATGCCTATCAAAAAAACTAGTTAATCTATTTTTCAAGCACTGTTCAAAGATTTTCGTGAAATTGTTTATAACTGATATCGGTCTGTAGTTGCTTACATCTGTTTTATCACCTGATTTGTAGATTGGTGTAACTACCGACTCTTTCCATTGGTATGGTAATATACCTGTTGTGAATGCGAGATTTACTAGATGAATCAAGGGGTTTATTATATACTGGTGTATATTTTTTATTACTTTGCTCGATATGCCATCTGGACCTGCAGCAGATTTATTTTTTAGATTTGCGATAATTAATATAATTTCATTTTTTGTGGTAGGGTGGAGAAATAAGTTTGAGTCTACTTTTTTATCGTCAAAGATAGTTTCCGGGCTTTCGTTATTTTTTTCGATTTTTGTTGCCATTTTATCACCGATGTTTATGAAATATTCGTTTATATAATTTGCTTTAGCGATATTATTATTTATTTGTTTTCCATTTGCATCGTTTATATTATTATTATTTGAAGTTTTAGTTTTACTGTTTGTTGCTTTGTTTATTGTTTCCCAAATTTTTTTGTAATTTCCATTTGCATCTTTTATTTCATTAGTATAAAAATCATTTTTTGTTTTCCTTATTAAATTATATAGTGTGTTTCTATATTGATTATATTGCGTTTTTAGTTCCTGTGTAAAATTTCTTAATAATTGTTTTTTCATATTATCCCTTTTGCGAATAGAATTTATTAGTCCAAGTGTTATCCACGGTTTTATTTTATTGATTTTATTATTTTTTAAAATTATACTTGTGGTGGACTCATTTATGTAGGATTTTATTTTATTAATGAAAGTGTCATAACTGTTTTGTATATTATTGCAATTTACAACGTCATCCCAGTTTTCTCGTTCTAAGAGATTTTTTAGTTTTTCTAGATTTATTTTGTTACAGACTACATTAGGAGTATGACTTTTTTGTCCATTTTCGCCAACTTTTAAACTTAAACAAGTTGCGTAATGATCAGAGAGGTTCGTTTCAAAGATCATTGGTTTTATACTAATATTTGTATCTGTATTATTATCTTTTTTGTTTACAAAAATGTGGTCTATTATGGTTGATGTAGTTTCTGTTACCCTAGTGGCTTTGTTTATATAGGAAATATAACCATTCTCAGCGAGTATATTTAAATAATGATTTACTTCATTATTACTATTATTTTCTATATTTATGTTTATGTCTCCCAGATAGATTTCAATTTTATTTTTATTAATATTTTTCAACAGTTCATATAGTTCATTTATATATAATTGAGTGTTTGTTGATGGGGGCCTGTAACAGGCTAAAATGCCTATATCAATATTGTTCGCTTTAAAATTTATTTTTAGTAAGTTGGTTTCAGAAAATTTTATTATATTTACATTAGCTGATAAAGATTCTTTTATGTACACTATAAGACCATCATTTTGATTATATTTGGAATTGTTATAGAATATATCATAATCAGGTATAATAAAATGCCTTTCACTTTCTATATTCCATGTTTCAGATAGTACAATTACATCTATATTATTTAACGTTCCCTCCAAATCGATTAAAAGTTCATCAAAATTTTTTTTTAAACTTCGTATGTTAAAATGTATTATGTTCAAGTTATGGCTGTCCCTATTTTCTAAACCTTCAGAAATACATTTAAAAACTAATGTGTTCGTCTCATCTTGCGTTTGAATATACTTAAGGAGATCAGTAATCATTTGCAATGTTTGTTTAGAATATTAGTGGTAAGTACATGTAGAGACGAAATACAAATTATATTCTTAATGCTAGATATGGATTAACCGAAAACTAAAATTAACTAATAATAATAATGATTAAAATTGAAACGGTTATACTATTGGATACTACTACTTATACTATTGGATTGGTACAAACAAAGATTCCTACAATTACCTAGAGATATTATTTATATTTGACTTTGCCCGATGTAGACGCCCCTTTTGTGCTTTTTGCGTTCTTTACCACACTTCGTAGTCCGTAATTGACTTCGTTTCTGAGTTTCGTAGGTGCCTTGTTGGGGGTTTTGTTTATTAGTTTTGTTTGTCTATTGGTATTTTGTATCTGCTGTGTTGTTTCTGGTGTTTTAGTTTTCGTGTGTGTTTGATTTTCAGTTATTGTATCCTCTTCCGTCAAGATGTCGCTTTCAGCTTCTTCTTCAAGCCTTTTTAGATCCTCAACTGTATACACAACGTTGTTTATAGTGAGTTTGTTGTTTCGTATCTTCGCATTTAACTTTTGGTCCCTGGCTTGTTTCTGGTGTTTTTTTAAAGTTTTTTGTATCTCTCTATCCTCTTTTGTTAAGTCGCTTGTTATTGAGACTGAGCTGCCTTTTAATGTGTAACCGTTTTTTAGGACGTCAATTTTCTTATGAAAACTGATGAATTTTACCATAATAGGTCTGTTTGTGTGCGCCTTCCCAAGTCTGTACGCATGATTGACTTCAGACTTTTTTATGGGGATTTTGAGGGTATTTGTAAATAATGAAGTGACTAGCTAATAAAATGACTGCAACCTAGCTAGAAGGCTCCCAAAATTTACAAGGGTACCCAAACGCTGCACTATATTTCTTCGAGGTATGAATTTAAAAGAAAACCAGTATGTAAAGATAAAATTTGGATATCAAATTTATTCAATATAAGGGTATTCACCTGGAGTAGATATATATATTCACAAACAATAAATATATTTGAACCGATCCTTGGTTATATAATTTAATCTTACCGTGCGTGATATCACGAAGGGTTCACATTAGGTTCACACGAGATAATAAAAGTCATACATATGAACTTATTGATACTTACATATCATAACTTATATAATACACCTCCCCAAATGATAAAAGGTTTGAATTGAATTACCCGACATTACTTATTTACATTTAACATAAAAAATACTTAAAATTTTGAATAGAAAGAAAAATTAATTATTTACCAAAATACAGGCATAATATATTTACAAATCATACACTACATATAAAAGAAAACTGTGCTCGAATACTTAAAATTTTCAAATAGTCAAAAGTGAAATCACAAATTGCGTATCCCGAACTCATACGCTAAGTATAAAAACCTGTATGGCGAGCTGAGTAGCTGCCTCCCAAGAAGTACCACGAATCATTGTCCAAATTGGTCGCATAAGTTGTCGTTGTTAATTCCCATCCATCAAAAATTATCCAGACCACGAATCGTTGTCCTATGTCGAAGCCTGCAGTTGTCAATTCAGTTCCATACCTGTTTTCCAAAACCCCGAATCGTTGTCCAAAGTGAAAGCAAAAGGTTGTCAATAAAATTCCAATTAGGGGTCCACAAGTGGAGAACAAGAGTAGGTGACCGAAACCCAGGCCTCTCTTGCTCAGGAGATGGGTAACGCCAGGCTCGATAATTATGTGGGGGGAATTCGTAAAATTCGGGATTGAACATTAGGAAAACAACAAAAAGTAACAAAAAGTTGAATAAAACAGAAAAGAAGAAGAAGAAGAAAAATAATAAGAAGCCCTAAAAAAATAATTTCACAAGTATACTAAAAAAAATTAAAAAGATCTTTATTCCTTACTCAAAAGTGTAGGGCGGCTTAAAATCGGCGATCCAAGAGATCAAACTTGGAAGTAATTCCTCGTGGGATGGCTTTCTACAATTACCACAGAAAATGCGTTAGGGAGACATGTGCTTGCTTCCCAAAAAAAAAATTTGATCTATTTACAATTCAAAATCCGAACTGGTCGAGTAAGGTGTGTCGTTCTAAACAACCAAAACGTACACAACCAACCATGAATTTCCAATATCCCATGAAAACATCAAATGGAGTAATTACCTACTGTCTACCTAAAAGGCATAAATCAGCATTTAGCACGTAACAATGAAAACATCACTTCTGGTTAAGCATTAAACGATATCTATTTTTTTTTTTTTCTCTTAAATAGAACAACTATATTTTTTTGGTATACGATTTCTTATAAGCAAGGAATTCCAACCAAGAACTTGGGGGCGTACATTCACTCGTGACTACCCAGTATAAAGGTTTTACAGATTTGTCACTTTCTATCTATGACTAGTGGTCGAGAGGTGAGCGCACTTGCCTCTCACCCAAAAGTTCCGGGTTCGATCCCCGGTCGTGGCAGTGGAAAATACTGTGAGAGGGATTTTTTCACTATACACGGATATTGGGTGTGTGTCTCTTGTCTCTAAATGTGTAGCCCCCTCCCACACAAGATTCTTCTAGAACCTTCCGAGATAAAGGGGGTCGTAGTTAACTGTGGTGTTATTTATTATTATTATTTATTTACCAAGTTTTGAGGCTCCACATTATATTCGCCATAAACAATGTTAATATTCATAATATGTCCAAGTACTTCAACAGTAATTTTCTTTGTTTCAGACACCCCGGTGACAATCCATTCTACAGCAACATCGACAGCATGCCGGATATTCGACCCAGGCGGAAGTCGATACCTCTTGTATCTGACTTGGTAAGTGTAAGTAACTACTAACTATCTATGTCATTAGCTGAACAAATATTATAGGGAGATTTATGACGCATTTACATCAGTTTCATTAGACATATTATCAACCGCAAATCTAATTGTTCAGTTGTTAATGCCTGTACGTAAATTTAGTTAAGATCGGGAGCCAACACATTGGCCAGCATGTCAACTATGAATTCTTGCTAACAAGAAAGAAAAAACTTTACGTGGGGAATGTTAAAATTTACATGCCAGAAAAATTATAGCCTCACCGAGGCACAGTTAAGTACGCAAAATTGATTTTGGCAAACCAGCGTATTATATCCAGTCTGCATAATTCATGATTATAGAATATTAGCAAATATTGAATTTGTTAAGTTGTCTTGTTACAAATAAATTACAATACATTATAACACTTTTTCTCGCGAACCCCCCCCCCCCCCCCGGAATGGAATAAAATGGGGAAATTTGGATGGAATAATTCAGAGCGGGTTGAAATTGTGGGAACAAGCTTATTTTGTGGCACTTTTTGACATTTGCCGACGAAGGAGGGGGGGATAGGTAAAGAAAATCGGTTTTTCGCAAAAACTCTGAAAGTATCAATTTTACTGTAAAATATGTACACATGAAAGTTATAGGTAATAATTTCACACAATTTCGTTTTTTTTAACTTCGTACGGCCTATTGGAGCCGAGATAGATTTTTTGGAAACTTTGACAGTTTAGCGACGCAACGGAAACATACTCGCTTCGGCGGTACATATACTAAAATTGGAACCATACAGGGAAGATTAGCATGACCTCTACGCGATGCTAAGCAAACTGTACCCTCTTGTAAACCGGCGAATCAAACTTACGGCAGACAGTAAGATAACATTGTCTATATTGTCTGAAAGTTATTTGTGGCATTCTACGAATATTCTTTCCTATTATTTGGGTTTTCTACCACGTGTATTATTATCCTCTTCAAAACAAATCACCGAATCTACAAAATAATAGAAGACCTTTCAGTGTGAGGTTGGATGAGCACAAGTATTACATTAGAAAGAATGAAATTCAGAAATCAAAGATTTGTGAACATGCTTGGGAAAACGGACATAGAATAAACTGGGACTCGGCAAAAATTTTAACAAAAGAAACAGATACCAAAAAAAGAAAAATTAAAGAATCAGCAATAATCTTATTAAATGAAGATATTCTGTAGATATTTGTACAACCTGGCTACCAATGTTAAAAGAAGAACTTAACAAACTCAACATTATCTAAAAGAAAATATCATCAGTTCTATGTTATGTGTAAGTAGTAAGTATCTATGGAAATAACATAAACAGAATCTTAAAGCTGTGTATTTGACATACACAGCAAAATAAGAGTTCTTCCAAAAAATTGCTTTGAAAACGGAAAGAGATTACTTTCCGAAACGTCATCAAAATACATTATTTCTGTGTTTATTCCGATTTATATTATTTGCAAAACATAACCTCTGACTTTTCCTTTGGCGTAAACGTCACGGGCGCAGAGGCTTTTTTAAAAAAATTCTATTATTTTGTAGATTCGGTGATTTGTTTTGAAGAGAATAATAATACATGTGGTAGAAAACCCAAATAATAGGAAAGAATATTGTATAATGTTATCTTAAGGCCGATTATGACATATGCCTGCGCGTCCTGGAACCTCATCTCGGACGCGCAGTGCAAAAGACTTCAGATACTCCAGAACAAATTACTCAGACCACTTATGAATGCGGACAGGTACACTCCGGTTGCTGTGTTACACGAAAATGCCAAAATTATGTTAATCAGAGACTTCATCAATGAAATGGCGCAAAAGTTTTTTGCAACCAGAACACAGCAATCGGAAATGACACAGGACATTACAGATAAACGACGACACAGCCACCCACATCACGCATATAAACTGTTACATCAAAACTTAGCTATCTACAGAGAGCGACGGTGACGATAAATTACCACACAAAACAGTTGACCACACAGAAAGTGACAAAACACATAACATGGATTACTCTCCCTCCCCCTCCTGCCTCTTCCCTTCCGTCCACCGCCCCCTTCACCTCCTATACACAGTGCAACATATAACCCATGCCGTCAAGTCTTAAAACACGTAAATTTTACACAGAATAAAAATCATTTCGTTTTATATATTTGACATTTTAAATAGGTTTTTCTCTTTCATTTTCCTATAAAAATAACTCTGAACAAACATTAATAAGTATAATAGTCTATTGAGGATCATCTGCATAACCAGCTTGCTGGATAACAAAAGAAAACGCGCTTTTAAATTATCAGGAGAGCAGCAATATTAGTGGATTAAGGTAGAATCGGATATCTTGAATTGGCATTCCAACAGCCGGCCGGCTCGTTTCGTATTTATTTCAAATATTTGTAACGGGTCGGTGTCTTTTATTCAAATGTAAACCAAGAATGATATAAATGAAATATCCTTTTAAACTCTGATGTTACTCAAAAAAAGAATAAAGCTATTTTAATTGCTAAATAGAATTGCAACGCTAAAATCTGAAAAATGGTCGTTCGGGTCGCAAAATGTTTCAAATTAAAGTTGTAGAGAATTCGATTACGAACAATTTCCTTTTATTTTTCATTTCCGTTTGATCAATGTTGGCAGAGATATGAATTTTTAACATTTTTATACCGCGCTATCAAAACACTTATTTCATTATAAAATCGATAAAAACTCGAAACGATCGTACGCATATAGTGTATCTAATGAAAGTTAAAGAGAATCAAGTTTTGAATATGTTGCCGTATGTACAAAATCGTTTTGATAACGAGTGAATGGAGATAAAAGGGAAAAACTTTTTAAAAAATGTCATTTTCAAGTGCATTTAGACAAATAAATATTTTTTTTTATTGGCTTTAGGCAATAATGACACTAAAGGTTTGTGAATTATCCGTAAAATAAGCTCCAATAGGTCGTACGAAGAACAAAAAACGAAATTGTGCGGGTTTTTATTACCTATAATTTTCATGTGTCCATATTTCACAGTAAAATTCATACTTTCCGAGTTTTTTGCGAAAAAACGATTTTTTTACCTATTTTCTCTCTCTAGTAAGTTCTTTGCTTATTACACCACATTGTTTGAGTTTTAAATTATTCTTTATTCCGAAACATAAGATCCTACTGATGAAATCATATTGATACCATCGTGTGATGCTGAAGACATCTGACAGCTTTCAATACAATTGTAGTAAATTCAAGATAAATATACTCTAAACTTGTATCAAAAGGATTAAAAATGCATAAAGAATCACTTAATTGTTAACAACTTTCCTTAAAAAAGCGACTGGCCCAATAGATCGTTAATCAAGCGTATATTTGAGAGAGATGATTACTGATGACAACACCAACTGAACAATTAGTTTTAATAATCGATATCATTTTTCATCTTATTGAATGTTTTCATAATATCAGAGTATAGATCATCAATTTGAACAATATCTGCAAGTCTGAACTTATCTACAATTCAGTCGCCACAACGTATTAAAAACTATTATGAAAAAACACATTGTAACAAAAACTGGCGGGGTTATAAAAGTTTTGTAGCCTGATTAATAGCCACCCCTTATGAATAAAACATTATTTGTTGTCGTGATATGTAAGTAAATTTATAAAATCTTAACCATTAACAGTAATCGGTTTAACAAACTATGTGGGTCAAGAGAACAAACTTATGGATATTTACATATTTTAGTAGTTTCATATTCATATATGCAAGAAGGCGTATTGTTAATGGGTAATCACCTATTTATTTACTTGCTATTACGCATTTTATATTTGTATTAGAATATTTATGTAGCAATTTGTCTGGCGACACTACCAAAACATTGATTTCCTCGGTCATCACGTTGTCAATGTGAGGGTGTAAAGAATCACACATGGCTGCAATTTTCTATAAATTCAAATAAACTAATAACATTCCCACTCAAAGAAGTTGCAAGCTATAATTTATCAAAGTAGACGATTTTCGCCCATCTTTAAATAACACATAGACACTTTTACGCGTATTATTTAATATACATTCATTCAGTAACAGTACATAAACAACTGAGCAAAATGGCTTCATAAATTTTTTGCCACACTTTCATTGTTCACGAAATACATTCCACTAAATACCACAATATGATACTTATCAAAATAGCGATGAATGACCCTTGCTAAAAATGCTTCCACAATTGAAATTATTCAGTTACTTTTACTCAACAGTAAATATGTTGTAATTAACAATTTTTAACCTTAATCATTTGTGTGGTATTACGGAGGGAGATAAATAAATAAAAACATAAATGTTACAGATCATGGAACAAATCATCTATTTTAATACGCTCATGTATTGAAAACTAGTAAAACATGAACATAACATATCTATCAAAAACAACAATAACGGTAGCAACAAAATAACATATCAATAATGCACATAACAACAGAATAATAACAAACTATGAGCGGATCAATATGTATGAAAAACAAAACTCGACTTGGCGTTTCGCTGATCATCCTGTCAGCTTCTTTAGAAGGATTCTAAAGACTGAATTTGTTGTGTTACACTCCTCATTATATACCTAGGCGCCGTTTCGCTTCGCTGGTCATTAGTCGCGCTTGGTTCGCTTCGCTGCTCATTCGTCGTGTTTGGTTGACCGTGACTTACTACGGTGCTGGTACTTGGCAATACCAGTCTCCAAGTGTTACTAAGTCGATACCCATCCTCTCTGTTAAAGTTGTTCACGTTTTTCATAATTTCCAGTGATTCCCTAATGATTCGCGGATAATAGCGCGTATTCCTGTCTAATATATTGACGTCCTCGTAGTCGATTTTATGGTTCTCGTTATTATGGACATGTTCTCTATCGCCGACCTATCCGTGTATCCAAATCTGGTATTTCTCTGGTGTTCTTTGATTCTGCACTGGATACTCCGTCCTGCTTGTCCGATGTAGCTCTTACCACATGTGCAGTTCAACTTGGTAAACACCTTTTGATAACAGTTTGGGGACAGGGTCTTTGACTGAGGGAAGCATCTGCTGTATTTTCTTCACTGTTCGAAACCGTACACCTACTTTCTTTTTGAATAAAATCTTCTTCAGCCTATCTGTGACTCCCGCGACTTGGGGTAGGCATGCATACGTTGTTGGTTGTTGCTGTTCTTCTTCTGTAGTTCTCCTCTGTTATTTACTACTCGTTGTATATTACTTTGACTGGATCCGTTCTTCGCTAAAGCTTGTTGGACATTCTGTAATTCCTCGGGTTTGTTATCATCGTCGCATATTGTGTTGGCTCTGTGGATCAAGATTCGAATTAACGCTCTCTTCTGCTGTGGATAGTGGTGAGATGTCGCATGTAAGTAACAATCGGTGTGCGTTTTCTTTCTGTAGACACCGTGGGCCAGCTTGCCATTGTGTGACCTTTTCACTAATACATCTAAGAAAGGTAAAACTCCATCTTGCTCGGTCTCCATTGCAAATTTGATACTTGGATGCTGTTTATTCAAACGGTCGAAGAAAACAGATAAAGATAATTCTCCATGTGGCCATATGATGAACGTATCGTCTACGTAGCGTAGCCAGTAGTTTAGTTCATTCTCTTTGCAGCGTATAGCTTCCTCTTCAAAAGCTTCCATGAATAGGTTGGCTATCACAGGTGAAAGTGGTGATCCCATGGCTACTCCTTGCTTCTGCTCGTCTACAACATACTTTCTATGGAATGGAGACTTCTACCTGCATTCTACTATCATAAAGAATGTTCGCAAATAAGAATTATAATTAAATTTTATGTTCAAAATGCTCTCCCCCAGATTCGATGCATTTTCTGGTGCGATTCACGAGATGACTGATTGACTTTCTTATCATAATTGGGTTATTTCTAGTTTCGTTGCAGCGTTCAATAATCCTCTGAATTAATTGAGCCATGTCATTAATATCCATGTTGTAGACCTTGCTCTTTAAATAACTGCAAAAACAACAGGGTTCAAATCCGGGGACCTTACCGGCCATAAATAAGGACCTCCGCGACCAATCCGTCTGTCCGGATATGTGTCATTAAATGATTTCTAATTTGGTTGGAGAAATGTGGTGGAGCTCCACACCTCGAATATTTAAATTTTCTAAAAAAAAATTCGGTACCGTGTGTTGTAAAAAATCAAGACAGACGTTACCATTAAGTGTACCTTCAAAAAAATGTGGCCCTAACAATTTACCGCCTACAAGTCCTATCCAAACATTGATAAAAATCTATATTGTGAACGACATTCACGTTTTGTGTGTGAATTTTCTTGACCCCATATGTGAGCATTTCTCGAATTATAAATTGCGCCTTGTCTGTGAATAAGGTACTATAAATTACCCGTTGATTTTCAGACAGCAAACAACAAAAAGTCAGTAGATTGACGTCGTCGCCTGGTTCAAGACGTTGCACTAATTGAATGTGGTATGGATAAAAATTTTCTTTTTGCAACGCCCTCCATATTCTAGTTTGACAAACACCAATCAGAGTACTAATTTTTTGTGTACTTAAACTTGGATTTTCGTGAACCACATGTAAAATATTGTTTTCTAAGTTTACGTCTTGCCCTATATTGCGTTTTATGGTCAGATTATCGTCTATTAGGAAACCCTCTTCGATATCCCCTCCCTGCTGCTCTGCCATTTCCGTTACAATATCCGTAGATGAAAATGTCAGTATCGAAAATTAGTACGGCATTTTGAAAATATTAAATGAATAATTAATTGTCTTAGCTAATACAATAAAACTAAACACAAATTATCACCACACAAAATGTCAAATAAGTATAACTACTAATCATTTGTTTTCTAATAGTTGTCATTTTGAGGTAAGGCTACCATGATCAATAGTATAAAAACTAACTCGTTTAACGTTTAAAGACCTAGTTTAATCATTGCATTTGTAAACGATAGCCTACTAAGACTATTATTTTCGTAGGGAAAATTATTGACAATTTTCACAATATTTCGAGCTGAGTGAGGATATGGAAAATGCAATTGCAATTTTTTCCAGGCCAAAGTACTATTTGAGTACTAAACGGCGTTTTTCCGATTGGAATCTCATTGAACATACGCAGGATTTATTGTATAAGGCACTTCAAAGTGATCAACATAATCAAGAAGGCCATTGGGCAACTGTCAGAAATTATTTTCATTTTATAGTCACAAATCCCACAAGACGTGATCGACCACATCATCAGAAGCTTGCTCACACATACACTTGAAATTAGAATGGTTAATGAGAGGATTGCCATATTGTTGGTTCAAATTGGCTAAACACTTCTCAGTTACTAAACTAATTTATTCGTCCTCACTGTCTTTTAATCATGCAAATGTTATTAAGTTGTCAATCTCCATCTTAAAGAACTTTTATTTTTAGCCCAATCTCTATAGAAAGTATCCTTTTGTGTACAGTGTAATTTAACTTTCTACAATAAGTTAATAAAATATTCCTTTTAGAAGAGAGGGAAGATTTCAATTCAAAATCTAATTATTGTTCTGCATATAAAACCAAATATAAGCTATCCAACTTTAATTAAATTTATCCATCAAACCCTTAATAACACTCCGCGTATACATACACGTAATATAATTCGCATATTATTTCAACATAACTCCAAAAGACAGTAGAAACCATCTAGCTTAAGGTGCTTATGCCAGGATGATAAAAATGTCAAGTTCATGACATGTGATATGAAAATAAATATAATGGTAAAAGCTACTCCATCAAAAACACGCTTACGTTTTCTTTATAATAATAACAAGCTGTCGATCGAGATGGTGTTGCTGAATTTGATGTTCGGGCTTTTTGTCAATTGTTGTAAAAAGCTATTAAGCATAAAAGCTTTTAAATTGTTCTTTATAAACTTTATCACTGGTTCAGATAGATTATTCTTCCTCGATTGGAGCATATAACGTGGCAAATATATACTTGAATAGTTACATAACTGCTGTTTTAAAATTAGACTTATTTAAGTTAAGGGGAAGAGATCGTGTAAGAAATAAAATTGTCGTCAGACTAAATTGTATATATTAGGAACTACTTGATCATTGAACTGTATGAAGCAGCATAGCTATCTAACTCATTCTCCCCGCTGATCCACATTATTGCCAACATTGCAAATACGCCATATAGTCGCCTTACTGTTGAAATGTTTTGTCTACGAAAAATGTTGTGCCACCTACTTCTTACTGAGATCCACTGTTTACCTGCTGACAATAACATTTATACTACTGGTCGCCGTATATAAAACAAACATTTTGCGTAAATCTGTAATCAATTTTAAATTAATTTCAATCAATTCAAACACGTGTCTACCTATATAATGTGTAATGTACATAATTACCTACATCAACAACTTACCTGTGCCGCACGTCGCACGTATCTCGACTCCAGCAATGACGGCCCAGAGCTTCGGCCATCATCTCAAAATCTCGTGACCTACATCAAACCTCACGCGTTACATGTATCTTGACTCCAACAGTGACAGCCCAGAGCTTCGGCCATTGTTATCATCTTCACGTCCCGTGACCTGCGTCAAACCTTGTATGCATGCATATCTAATCTACATCAATTTATTTTTCAACTTCAACATTTGCATCAACATTATCTATCTTTCCACCTTATCAGCTGCAACCACTGTACGAACGTTCCATCGCTTCCGATTTACTAGCAGATCCTCCACTTCATATCTGTCATTAGAGAGCACCTCAAATACTTCATTGGTTCCTCATATTTCGGTGCTAGTTTTTTGTTCGCCCCGGTATAAGTTATATTTGTAGTTATTAACATTCTGATCAAGTGGAGTCTATCAAAGCTTATCACTTTCACATACGTGTTTACCATAATATTCTTTCTGCTTGCACTGGTCATGGTTTATGGGTACTTCGTAAATTTGAAATATTTATGCGATCTACAGCTGCTTATATTGAGCTTAATAAATACACTTCAGCCATAGATGTCACAATTCTATTTTCAAATTCCGTTAAGAACATTATCAAGGTTTACTTTAACATAACCGTCTTCTCGAATATCAAAACATTCAAAGTCACAAACTGAATTGATAAGGTTCCACATAAAAACATTTGGTTCTCAATATCACGTTCGGGAAAATACAGTCGACGATACAATCATCATCATTTTAACAACATTAAGTTGACTAAGATGCGCATTAAGCATTTACACTTTTCTCTCGGTATTGCTTTTTCGTTGTCTAGTCAGCCTACCTCCCTTTGGTCCTTGACTAGTAATGTCTTTGTTTACTGATAAGGTATTTCTCATAATTACACGTTCTCAGGTATGTTTCTGTTTGTAACGGCATCTATGATTTAGTTCATAAAGATATCAAACAAGAAGCAATGTTTTCCTTTAAAATTATACTCATAGATAAAATTACTATAACACTTTGAGTGTGCTACGAGTTGAACGTACATAAACAAATAGATACGTTGGATCTTAATGATTATCAGATAATTACGTAACGAAATCACTTGGGCTACCGTGGCGTAGCAGATACCGTAGGCACTGACTTACCCGGAAAGTGATGTACGTGCCTACGATAAAATTTCTCTAGCTCAGACTATCTCAGGGCGTTAAGCCCAAGCTTACAAAACCTATGATAAATTATTAATTTACTTACTTAACAAATCACTGAGTTTTTCCATATGTAGTGGTCGCAGACGAAATAATGACACTTTCTTTAAAAAATGAAATGCACTATATTGAACAATTTACAAAATTGGTTCTCTAGAATATAACCTGGCGATGTTCACAATTGCGGCCTATTTTACGCTTAAAAAGTTATAACACATTCTTAAAATGCCTCGTGTAGCTACACATCGGTTTACATTTTGATCATAAAATTGTCATAGATTCTGCCACAAAGGTTTGATTTAAAGAACCTCCTTAAATATATGTAAATATATGCATAAAATACTTTAAAATGTACAGGTTAAAATGCCAAAAAGTATAAATTGATGTCCAGCGGAACCACTGAAGGTGGTCCCCGGTAAGTAAAAATAAACACAACACAAACACACTTATTCAGGGTGGTACGATACCGAGTCCGGTGGAAGAACTGAAGCCCTGCAGAGATGCCTTCGGGACACAAGAAATGGACCCAAGGATGGGGTTGATCGTGGCCTCACCAGCCCTGGAACCTTCCACTGTTTGTGGATGCCCCGTCCGTGGAACTTCACTGACGTGCGTAGAAGCCCCGTCCGTGGAACCCTAAAGATATCACAATTTAATTCACAGTCAGAAATGCACGTGAAGCGTGCTTAATGTGAGAAATTCTGACATAACCTACAAATGAAACATAATTTACCTCACTGATGAGGGAACAATCCACCAAAACTCCTGGAAGCCACAGTCGGATAAATGGGGTTGAGTCGCCTTTTAAAGTTGACACTGTATTTCCATAGGAAAGCCTGCAAATTTGCGAAACACGTGGGTAGAGAACGGGCAAGATGGCGTGAAGAGGTTAGCTTACCTTGTGTAATTTAATATCCTGCTTCCGCAGATAAAATTTACTCACAAACACAAAATATTCCGCTAAACGGAACAACAACGGATTGAGGAAATTTTCTTGAGTTGATTATTCTAAAATCCACGCGGATGACTTGAATAAAATCAAGGTTCACAGAATAACAACTAACCAACAAGCCAAGCCAAGCCAACCAAAAATGTCTGCTTCCGTTTTTCCTGTTGATCACGTGTCACAAATGTGTCGCCCTCCCATGGAGAATAGCGAAATGTGTTACGGACGTGTAGCAGTTGTTATAATGCGGCCCACAAAACGCTAAAGCGTATGGTGGGTCGCATACGCTAGAGGTCCGTAACAACTCCCCCTTTACTCGCAGGAAAAAAAAATCGAAGATTTTTTTTTCTTACTAGCTTCTCACCAGAGGATGGATAATTGGTGGGGAGACTTAATATGCACGGGGATGGCTAACCCGCCTCCCAAGTTACCATCAGGCATAACAATGAAAATAATGAGACTTAAATGCACGAGGATGACTAACTCGTCTCCCAAGTTATCATCAGGCATAACAACAAAAATAATGTCAAAAATAAGGAGACTTAAATGCACGGGGATGGCTAACTCGTCTCCCAAGTTACCATCAGGCATAACACAAATAAAATAAAAAAAAAAAATACATAGAGAAAAAAAGAGAAGGGAAAAAAAGAACAAAAACGCATAAGGACTTAACAGCTAGGAAGTAGCTCGCCCCAAGGCTACTCCACCAGCAAAACAATGAGGTACGGGAGTGTTCCCCGTCACACCACGACGACCACCCTTGCTAGACAACGAGGTTAGTCTGAAGCCCAGTAGTGCCTACCCGGGTAATGATAACCAGGCCTAGACCAGGCTACCTCCAAGCAGCACCTCCCAAGCTCGAGCCCCTCCAGATGGATACCTTTAAAGGCAGCTGCCAGCAATGTGAGCGCCCCCAACGAGACGGAGTCCCTCAAGACGCAAGCGCCACACAAGACCATTTTTGGGGACTTTTACCCCTCGCAGGTATAACCACGGTGATGGTATTCGTGCATCCCCCATCACAGAGATCCAACCAAAGACACTTCCTCCCGTGAGGCGGAAAGAGGTGAAAACTTACTCAGTGGGTTTCAGCCACCTGAGCAAGACCAATGAACCAGAAAAACAAATGTTACTACCAAATTAACGACAGAAGTGACCTAAAACCATGTCACTAAGACCAACATAAAAAAAAACGAATTCGTCATTGCCTATTCGGATGCCTAAGTACGTCAACGGAACAAACAGCCCACAACTAGTTGTCATCGGGAGGGTGTGCTTTCAGATCTTTTATGTGCCACACCGAACGTTTTTGAATAGCAGCTAGGGATGCCGTTAGAGCTTCAGAATCGACAGTGAATTGGTACGGGTATGGAGGACTTTTAATAGCCAAAGTAGTTTTTTCTAAATGTATGGCTTCTCTTAAAACGGTGCGCAACTCTGCCACAGTAAGATCGCTACCATCTCCTAAGCCACGTACTTGTAGTTCATAAACAAGCTCCTCCCTAACTAATCTATTGACATCTAACTTAATTTGTGAACTGGCCATATTGAATTTTCGACCAAACACACAAAAAAAAACGACAAAATCAGGTAAATTAACAAAACGACGCTGGACGTCGGTACGTATATAGACGCGAAAAAGCTTACCAACACTAATAAGTACTTAGCAATGTGTAATAACGACAAAATCAAGTAAATTGGCAAAACGACGCTGGGCGTCGGTACGTATATAGACACAAAAAAACTTACCAACACTAACAAGTACTTAGTAATGAGTAAAAATGACAAAATCAGGTAAATTAACAAAACGACGCTGGGCGTCAGTACGCAAAAAAAATTTACAAACACTAATAAGTACTTAATAATGTATAAAAACGACAAAATCTAGAAAATTAGCAAAACGACGCTGGGCGTCGGTACCTGTATGGACACAGAAAAAGTTTACTAACACTAATAAGTACCTAGTAATGTGTAAAAATGACAATATCGGGTAAATTAGCAAAACGACGCTGGGCGTCGGTACGTATCAACAACAAAAAAAACTGTTGGCCACACTTAGGAATCTTTCCAATGGTTTATACGTAACAACTATTGTTTACTAATCCGCTCATGAAATAGTAAGACAAAAAAACGAAGTCACCCCCCTACCAAAAAAAAGCGAAGCGATTACGCTGAGGCAAAGTAACCCCCTTTTGATGTGTGTCACGTAACGTTACTATGTGTCTGGCTATTATTTCATATGCAAACCACCAACAAATGGGACACTCAATTTATCACAAAAAAAAACTTAATTAGGGGCGATACTACTATCCCCTTGAGATAACTTCACTATTTAAGTTAGGCGCCACTGCTATCGCCTTGAGATAACTGTACTATTTAAGTTGGGCGCCACTGCTACGAGTTGAACGTACATAAACAAATAGATACGTTGGATCTTAATGATTATCAGATAATTACGTAACGAAATCACTTGGGCTACCGTGGCGTAGCAGATACCGTAGGCACTGACTTACCCGGAAAGTGATGTACGTGCCTACGATAAAATTTCTCTAGCTCAGACTATCTCAGGGCGTTAAGCCCAAGCTTACAAAACCTATGATAAATTATTAATTTACTTACTTAACAAATCACTGAGTTTTTCCATATGTAGTGGTCGCAGACGAAATAATGACACTTTCTTTAAAAAATGAAATGCACTATATTGAACAATTTACAAAATTGGTTCTCTAGAATATAACCTGGCGATGTTCACAATTGCGGCCTATTTTACGCTTAAAAAGTTATAACACATTCTTAAAATGCCTCGTGTAGCTACACATCGGTTTACATTTTGATCATAAAATTGTCATAGATTCTGCCACAAAGGTTTGATTTAAAGAACCTCCTTAAATATATGTAAATATATGCATAAAATACTTTAAAATGTACAGGTTAAAATGCCAAAAAGTATAAATTGATGTCCAGCGGAACCACTGAAGGTGGTCCCCGGTAAGTAAAAATAAACACAACACAAACACACTTATTCAGGGTGGTACGATACCGAGTCCGGTGGAAGAACTGAAGCCCTGCAGAGATGCCTTCGGGACACAAGAAATGGACCCAAGGATGGGGTTGATCGTGGCCTCACCAGCCCTGGAACCTTCCACTGTTTGTGGATGCCCCGTCCGTGGAACTTCACTGACGTGCGTAGAAGCCCCGTCCGTGGAACCCTAAAGATATCACAATTTAATTCACAGTCAGAAATGCACGTGAAGCGTGCTTAATGTGAGAAATTCTGACATAACCTACAAATGAAACATAATTTACCTCACTGATGAGGGAACAATCCACCAAAACTCCTGGAAGCCACAGTCGGATAAATGGGGTTGAGTCGCCTTTTAAAGTTGACACTGTATTTCCACAGGAAAGCCTTGTGTAATTTAATATCCTGCTTCCGCAGATAAAATTTACTCACAAACACAAAATATTCCGCTAAACGGAACAACAACGGATTGAGGAAATTTTCTTGAGTTGATTATTCTAAAATCCACGCGGATGACTTGAATAAAATCAAGGTTCACAGAATAACAACTAACCAACAAGCCAAGCCAAGCCAACCAAAAATGTCTGCTTCCGTTTTTCCTGTTGATCACGTGTCACAAATGTGTCGCCCTCCCATGGAGAATAGCGAAATGTGTTACGGACGTGTAGCAGTTGTTATAATGCGGCCCACAAAACGCTAAAGCGTATGGTGGGTCGCATACGCTAGAGGTCCGTAACAAGTGTTTATACCGAGCATATTGGTTAACGTGCATTGTTCAGTATTGGAGTTTCTCCTTGTAAATTTTCTATGACATACATGCCATTAAACAACAATACTTGAGCCCCCACAGGCCTATATATAACTTAGGGTTTAGTTCTCCTGTTCTCGTGTTAACGTTTTTTGCTCGATTTTTTGGGTTGTCGTCAGCCACGCATTACGTTGTGACGACACCGCAACTTAATCACTTCCGAAAGTTGTGGGCAAGAACTATGTGAGTATAATCCCGACTTCTGATATGTAAGAAATAAAATAATCGTCAAATTAAATTGTATATATTATGAACTACTTGATCATGATCATTGACAATAGACATAGGTCTAAACTGTATGAAGCAGCATAACTAACTCATTATCTCCGCTGATCCACATTATTGCCAGCGTTGCAAATACGCCATATAGTCGCTCGTCTTACTGCTGAGATGTTTTGTCTATCAAAAATGTTGTGTCACCTACTTCTTACTGAGACGGTTAAATGGTTTCTAACAATCGGTTGAAAAAGAAATTAATAGTAAATGCAAAATGTCACTCGACACTATAATGGTAAAATAAAGCCCAGCAGTCAGATTGAGAGTGCACAAACTTGCATACGCGATATGAGTTAACCTTAGACTACTAGAAGAATTAATTGTAGACAAATGGAACTTAAACTCCTACGCAGCTAACTGATTTATAGCAATAAATAAATAAATAATAAATAAACACCACAGAAATGTATGTTTATAGTCGTTTTCATAGAATATACAGGGTGTTTCTTAAGTATGTTAAGAAAATTAGTTTTATACTTGAAATTGGCCATATAGTCACGCAATTAATTTTTTTAGCGGATTTGAGAAACACCCTGTATACGTAAATATACTTATATGCTATATGTGCCAAAGATCGCAAATTGAATTTTGTTTAATTGACACTTAGTTTCTGAAGAGATTGTAATTTTTCCAAGATGGAGGTTGAAACGTACTTCTCGTTGATTAATTATTTTCGTAGCTTATACGAAAGTACAATCCTTCCTAGAAGCCACTAAGTATCCATTTTATAGCAGACTATATGGAATAATAAAACAATGTATTAAAAAAGGCACATCAGCAAAACAAAACATTTTTAATCAAATTAAAACTTCAGATGGAATGCTTTAAAACGTTGCTATATAAAGCATTTTGTTTGTGCAATTAATCACACTGAGGCCCTTGGAAAGGATTACTCTGCTACACTCTGATTATAACTCTTATATTAGACTAAGTGCTCTCTTTGAATATTAAATTTAATAGTTTAAGATATGAAAGGAGATTTGACATTCTTTTATTTTATTCAAAATTATGTGGACCGAACAAGGCGTCTACTTCGTGTTTTCGAAATTTCGTGGCCAATCTTGTATCTTTTATTGTTTTAATTTAGTTTAGTTTCTATATGGTTTTCAAACTTTAATTTTGAGACAGAAAGTAAGTACTTGCATGGCTAGTCTTACTGTTGCTAATAGCAAGGGTCTTTGGATTTATTTTGTAGGCCATTGATAATAAGTAATAATTTACTTAACAAATTTCAGCTTAACTTAAACCTTAATTATTTATATAAAACTGTCTTCAATAAAAGATACACATGAACCACACATTATTTATTCTTTTTTATTTATATTGACATTAATCGCACAATATCCAAAGGAAATTGTGGTAGATAAAGAATCATTATTGGAAATTACTGATACAGCAGTATTTCTGTTGATTTGTTGTATGTGACCTAAAATATTATGAGCCGTTTCCAACTCATTCTCAGCAGAGTCATCTAAATATCCCTCCGCAGCAGATGAAACCTTACATCCTCCATGTCTTCTTGTAGTGGTTAAGCTATTTCGCGAATCAGCCAACAAGTTTGCCGAGGACCGTCTAAAACAGTGTCCTGTGCATAATTTCGTGTATGCAAGTTTTAAATATTCGGCAATACAAAATGATAATTTTTTAAAATTATTTCGCCCTAGTATTTGGGTAATACATCTTCTATTTCTGTAATTTACTTGTTACGGGCTTACAACAAATAGACCATATTAATACAGCTGAATCGCAGGCAACTCACTGTACTCTATAAAGTATATAAAATCACATATGCATTGCTCTAACCTAGAGGGCTCTGAAAGAACTTTCGGCCATGGTTCATTCAATATACGTCTCGTAGAGTACGCGGCCGCTTTGTTGGCGATTGCCAAGTTTATCGGCAGTCATCCTCGGGAAATTTGTAAATTTAGGCAATCAGTTGCAGTTTTCCCTTATTTTGGATATTGTTTTATTTTGTGGAACTAGTTTCGAGAGAAAACTATCACTACTAAATAGGATTTTAGTTGACAAACGGTAAGCATGTTCTCCATGGTCACCCTTCCATCTATTGACATGTGATTTTTATTATTTTAGGCCGCTTCTGGCAGGTCCAATGTTCTTTTATCATATTTAAATTAATATATATCATTACTTTCTGTACGCGTCCGGTAGCTACCAAATGGTATTATAAATATATATTTTAATCTTTTGTTACATAGCAATACATAACCTATTGGTCACATATTGAGTGTCACATTGTTAAATTTGAAACATATAGTCTGTTCCGCATCAGTTGTTGCAGTATTAAAGTGTTGTATTTGTGAATCGGGGTGTTTTATTTTTATTATTACGCCAGGGAAACGAGAGTAACTGATAATTCATCCCGTAAGTTTAGGGTACAGTTACGTCCCGAGGTACTGGCTAGTTTGCTTTTTTTGTCGTGGGCACTACACCACAATTCCGGGCTAACCCTGCTATGACTATGCTATTCTCTGTGCCCTCTTTCAACTTATAACGTTTAGGGGAGTTTCCCCTGTAGCAGGGTATACAACCACCGTAGATGTTGGAAGTATTAAAACTTCAACAGAATATAGTGCAACTGAAACGTTTCTTTTATGGTTTAACCAGCCCTAAATATGCCAGTTTGTTACAATGTGTTTTAGATTAACAATTTTATGTTTATAAAACGTATAGATTATGAACATGACAGTTAAGCTTAAAGTCTCGAAAGTGTAGGTACTAACTCGTGGTAGTGTTGGTTATCTTGATACATTTATAAAATATCTACAAATACATAAATTTTTCGGTGTTTTATAATTACATGAAATCAACTACGCGTTTTGAAATAGAATAATCCGTATCACAAAATGAATACTTCGGCCTTTACATTATTGATGAGTACATATACATTATTTATAAATCTTTTATTCTATAATAATAAACAATATTACGCAAACATTCAATTTCATTATTTCATGTTTTCAGCAGTAAATGTTTCTTATCCATTGTTGTCACCGTAACTCCAAATTCCTCTGTATAAATTTCCTGCAAGTTTCCTTACGAAATATCCCATATATGTTATTCCTTGTTAGTGTGGTTTTTATTTTCATTACTGTATTTGTATTACTCTCCTAATCCCTGTTTGCGGTGGTGCTCAAATCTAGACCTTTTTACTGTATATTTATATTTTACACAAGTTCCTTATGACTAGCTTTTAACGTCCGTGTATTTGTATCACCCAGACTTATACCAAGATATGTCTAGCATATGGACTTTTCATTTTAGTTTATTTAATAAATTTCTTAAATTGACACTTAAGAGATACATTCTCAGTACTAAAACGTTAACGTTGCGTTGCGCTACCAAAATAGCTATCGTGGAAGGTCGAAAGTAAGTATTTTTTTATATTTTTTACTTTTTTTTGTAAATTGGGTGGAACTTCATAAATATCTATTTCTAGTGATCTGGTCACAATATTACAAGGAATGGAAAATTGTTTATGATAGAAGTTCAAACAAAACTAGAAGTACGGAAAGCCAATGGGATTGTTAGTTATTTTGTAAAGAAGTAAAATAGTCGAAACTTTGCGATTTTAAACAATTTGACGTATGTCCGAAAATGCTCAATTTCTTTTTGATTAAACTTAATTTATCCAGAGCGTCACAGAACTTTAGAGCAAGAAGAGGGTAGATTAGGTTAAAATTCCAGTAATTCATATACCTGTTTATCTTCAGGCCTTCGTTACTGCGTTACGGTCCTTTGAAGTACATTGATCAAAACAATTTTTTATTTGTAACTTTGAAACTTCAATCTAAAATTTAATGCGATTTTGATGTTTTACAAAACAGATGAATGAATATATTTCATTTGGCTTTACAAGTCCACGTAAATTCTAGGAAGTTAGATACGGACTATATAGGTTGACATGCCAAAATTTTTACAGAAACAGCATTTTCAAACTAAAAAATATGATAAGGGAAATTAAATACATTTCCCAAGCAACATTTCACCGACTATTGAGTATTTTTTTTTACTAATTCCAACGTCAAACTTAGTGCAAATAGTAGTCGTATGGTAACTACATAATACAGTCATGAATTGACCTCCGATCAATGTTCCTTGAATTTTGTAAACCTACTAATTTAGTTTGGAACACCTACCAATGTTGGTTTGACGTCAGAAAATGACTTATTTAGGTTTGGTGTGTTTTTAAGTATTCTTCCAACGTCGATTAAACGTTGGCACTGACTAAATAGAACGGGTTAACTTATGGGTAACCTTTCAGGTTAGGCGTTCGTAACTTAACGTCGCTATTGGTAAAAATATTTGCACTTGTCACACCCCTAAGTCGGAATTAGTGTATTTATTTGGAACTTTTGCGACAAATACTCAAATTAAGTAAGTCGTAAATAATAAATACTGACTTCGCCATATTTATTGATTCTATTGAAATCAAGAATAGGCGGCCATGTTGGATAAACTTTTGCAAAGATTTTTAAAACATTAAATTTATATTTTATGATATAATCTATGTTCTAAACAAATTATGGTAGGTTAGGTAGACAAAGTTGGTTGGTTTACTAAATTCCGACCACAAACTCGGATTTAAGTATTTTCATTTTATTCTGACATAAAATTTGATGTCAGTTAGGTTTGTGATGATGAATAAGTCAGTTTCAGACGTTGTAGAAACCCATATTTTATTGACCAATTTGGTATAGAGATGAGTTGGCACGACGGTTCGCATACGTCGCATACTGACTTCTAGTTGGGAACCCCGTTGGCTCGACGTTAGAATGTTCATCTGCTTTGTAAACTACTTTAATCTCATTAAGTTTAAGATGATAGTTTAAAAGCTATAAATAAATAATTATTATCATCCCTCTGCTTTGGCGGCCCGTAAGTCAGTACCGAGGGCCGCGGAAAAAAATTGTGTAGTACTGACCCCGATCTACCTTCCCCTAAATTCCTGCCCTGAAGTTCTGCAATGCTTTGTATATGCTGCCAGCCATCTAGAACTACCACATCAAATTTCGATTCAACATAATTATTACAATGGCTAAATTGTTCATTTATATTTAGAACTTCGACACCACATGGAAATATGCCATTTGCTAAAAAATTAATAATTCATCTTTTGAATTATAAATTTTTATTGAGCAATTTACGATAATTTTTCTCATTTAGACCACATTTTATTAATAATTATTTACAACACTTTTAATATGTTTAATACTTAGTTTTTTGTCATTGGTTAATAAGCAATAAAACATTTTGACTTTTTCGTTTCCTAATTGCACAATATCCTAGGTTTACGATTAGAACTATAGTTATGTTGTAAGAGAAATATAACGCACAGTTATTCAATGTTAATATATAATTGGTACGCATGCCGTTGAAGATTAGCTTCACCCACGTTCAGCGCGAAATTGATTTGGATTGCCAAATAGGCGATTTTCAAACATTCATTGGGATAAAAACGATGGTACTTGAAAAACTGCATACGTATGTGAAGTTGCCCCAAAAATGGGGAGCGGGAGGATGATGCCCTTCATTTGTTAGACCATCGATAGACCATGACAGACCAGCAAATAATTTCGTTAGACCACTTTTCAGTTTCATTTTATGTCAAATTAATTTTTCGTATGTGAAATAGGCCACGGAAAATGAGGGACGAGGGGATAAAGTCTCTCATTCGTTAGACCATCGATGAACCATGATAGACGACCAATTAATTTCGTTAGATCACCTTGTGGTTTCATTTTATTGCCAAACTAATTTTTCAGTGTTAACTTCACAGAGCCCCAAAATTTGCGATTTTTTTTTCTGTAGCCTATTCGTTAGATCATCGATAGAACCTGTTATAGTACCTTTCATAAATAGGCGAAAGGGGAAATTTTAGAAATTTCAGAAATCACAAAATTCAATATTTCACTTCAGAAAGTCAAACCACAATAAAAAAAAGTACTTATGACACTTAAATTTACGAAAAAACTAAAATTTTTTAAACATCTGAAAAAATTTACAATTCATCGATAATTCATAAATATTCTAAATTCAGCAATAGTAACATTCAATCTTACCAATTAACTAAATTGCAGCTCGAACCTTAAAAGTAAATGTCCTAAAAAATACCACCCCCACACCATCTCGATCGATATCAAAACTACTTTCCATTCCCCAATCGAAACATTTTATTTCGTTTTAAAAAAATTTCTTACAAATTATTTTCTTCTTCGATTCAACTGTTCATTCACCTTTGATATCAAAACAAACTTCGATTCCATTCAAATGTTCAATTAGAGTATCGGTACTTAAACTCACTTCCCGGTACTTCTATTCCCCGTTATTATCAAAACTTATTTGCGAACGCGCAAGCAGTATCTCGATTTAAGTTCTATCCATGTCGTTCACCGCAGATCAATAGGCACAAATTCATATAATTTCAACTTTTTGTGCAGAACCTTCAGGACGAATTTACGAGATCGTTTCGAAATTGATAAATCATTTCAAACAATTTCCCTCAATAACTCAATTCAAACTTTGTTTTAATATCAAACAATTCCTCATTTTAATGTCCATGCGGTCACATATTTTTCGATTTTAACATTTTTACATTTCTGATGCAATATTGCACAATCGAGCCCGCACTGAATGGCTGGGGACATTTCCAGATCTTTTTCAGCCTTCCGCACGACATTCCAGTGAACCGTATAAAAGGCCAAGCTCAGCACGCTCTGGCTAAGTCAGTTACTGGTGTACTTCAAGTTAGTTTCTATGCTTTTGCGAGCAAAGTCTCAAAAAACCTCAAGTAGCTTCTCCGACACTTAAATTAACAAAATCAAGTGGCCGCGCTGCTTCTTTGACAAATTAATTTACCCTCGAAAATAAAAAAAAAACAATTTACCCATTTTCACAACTCGTGTAAAAAATTAAATATTTATGTTCTTAAAAATTAATTTCGTACTTTGTTAATTTCTCTAAATAAATATTCTTAATTTCGTTTAAAATAAAAGTGCTTTAATTGAAGAGACTCATATACTCAAGGAATCCTGTTACAGACATTAATTTAATCAAAGTGTCTTTAAACTAAAAATTTAAAATCAAGTGTACTGAAAGCACAAAAAGCTTTATATACTGGGTGTAGCAAATGACCCTGCCAGAATTAAAATCAAAACCAGTGCTTCTCGACGCAGACAACCCAAAGTGTAAACCAAGGTTCACAAGGACTTCTACAGGGAGTATCGTTCGACCCTGTCGACATTTTAGGCGCAACCCTCCCGAACCTCTTCAAATCAAAAAATAAAGTGCACGAAGGCCTCCAGAGTCTCAAGCTCTAAAGCTCAAGCTCAATTTTTTTATTTCTCAATCTAGGGGCACGTTCGTGTTTAAGACCATGTTAGATCACCAAATAAAATCGTTGGACCATCCCTAAAAAAAAGTTATTGCAAGAAACGCATTTTTTTAAAAATATTATTATCGGGGCTTACTTCACATGGCTCTAAAACTTCAGGGGCGACAAACCTACCTTTTTCAGAGGGCGGTCTAACCTTGCGAATGTCCACCCAGTCCCCTATGTTTTAGAGCCATGCGAAGTTCGTCCCGATAATAAAATTTAAAAAATTGCCTTTTTTGCAATAACTTTTTTGCTAAGGGTGGTTTAACGATTTTATGTGGTGATCTAACGATTAAGCTACAGAAAAAAATTAGAAAAATTCGGGGTTGTGTGAAGTTTGCACCGAAAAATGAATTTGTCAATAAAATGGTGGTCTAACGAAATCAATTGATGGTCTATTTCTATTACGGTCTATCGATGGTCTAACGAATGAAGGGTTTTACCCCCCGCCCCTCATTTTTCGGCAGCCACTTCACATATTATGTAAACCGCATGGTACTGCATTGAAAACTAAGGAACGTGTGTGCAACACGTTTAAGTGTGACACGACGATAAGAGCATTTTCTGATGTTTCGTCAGACCGCTTTGATGTTTAAAATCACGCTAAGGCTCAACAGATGTTGAGTTTAAGTCTAAACATTGCATTGTTTATTAGCAAATGGCTAAAACATTTAACTTTCAATATCTTCATTTATAACTATGGTGTAAATAATAGTTTTTTATGCATCAGAACAGTTTCTGTTGCAAAAGATTTAGAGATGAAAACCATTTTTGTTTATATAAAATTTTGGAGAAACTTTAAAAATACATTTTAATATAAGGAAAAAACGTTAGAATAATGATAAAGTTCATTCAAGAACCGACAACGTAAATATACATGCTCTTCTACGTGGTTGATAGGCTCCTGAAAGAGTAATGGTTGTTTAGACGACGGTAGAATCCTATCAGCCATCTTCGATTCTTGTTGATTAATGCTTCATGTCGTGTCGTGTCTCTTCACAATTGTTCAATACTCGACAACGTTTCGGTGTGATTGGTAAACTATGATGATAGAACTAGTATAGGGCGTTTTAAATGACAATAAACAATTTAGCAATTGTAATAAACATTTTGTGTTTAAGTTTACTATGGTAGTTCCAGCCATCTGGCATCGACAGCGTATATCCACCAAGTTTGAGCAAAATGTCATGATTTAGACCATAATAACACTGCAAAAAGGTTTCTCACTAGCTTTCTTGCTGGTTATTTGCCAATAGGTGCGTGTGGAGGGGAGAAGTAAGGGTTATAGCTGGGGATGGGGGCTGTGATTAAATTCGAATTGAAGTTTCACATCGGATGATTAAATTACTTTTTTGCTGTCCATGTGATACATGTTTTCAGATGTCTTGAAAATACCAACAATACTCTTGACAGCAATTTTGGTGGTCATGTCTGGCTCCCAGATTCAACTTCCGGAAATTCCGAAAAACTGGGTCCTGGTGCAATGAAGCTAAAATGTCATTAACAGAAATTTCTTGTGTCGCCGAAGGGCTTAATATGCAAAAATATATTTTGTAATATCATCAAAAGCAAGCTGTTTTTTGCAGAGGGTGTAATATCAGAACCAATAATCTAATTAAGATTTTTTAGTCTAAAAATTGTTTATGCGGCTCTTGACTAAAACTTAAAATACTTGACAGCAATTTTCCTCGTTGTGATTTTATCCCGTTAACCACTACATTTACTCATATATTAACCCCGTGTGTTAATTAAAAAATTTCAAAATAACCTAATTCATAACCGTAATTAGCTTTAGTTACATGGAAAGTAATTAAGTTTTGGTTAAGAACCATACAAATATTTTGGGGGTAAAAAATCTTATTTATACCACTGGTTCTGATATTATACCCTCTGCAAAGAATGGCTTTCTCTTGACGACCTTGCAAAACACATCATATTAACCCACCCTTTCGGCGACACAATAAATTGCTGTCAATAGTAACTTCGCTTCATGAAAGCCACGTTTAAGCAACATCTCGACTTTTGAGAAAGAAGCTTCTCATACTATCATGGCACCGGGAGCCGTTTTTTAAGTACTTCCGAAAGTTGGACCTGGGACCCAGATATAATCACCAAAACTGCTGTCAAAGGTATTGTTGAAAATTTAAGGACATCTGAAACATCCCCCTCCATGTCCAAATAGCCAATAAAAAAAGCTAGTAAAAGATATTTTTGCAGCGATGTCACGAGCTAATTGTCTTTGAAGATACGTTAACCCGTATATTTAATTTTCTTGCAATTTTTATGATGTTAGAAACTGAAGTATTTACGAGAGACCGCGTAAAACGGTAATTTGAAAAATAAAGTTAAAACCCGTATTCCCTATTTCATATTATACAATTTAACTCTAAACATAATTTGATGTCCTCAACAAGTGTTTAAAAAACAGACCTTTTAAAATTGCGTAATAAAACTAATTTCGCTTCTGCTATTAGTAGCGTTACTCCAATCAGATAGTGTTTCAAGTCGCAATGAAAGGTAATAAGTTATAAACTTGTATAAATCTATGTATTGACATTTTATAAGTTAGTTCAAAAGTCTCATAAAATCTCGTGTACACGAGTCAAAATATTCAGGTTCAAAGGTCGCGGCAGGTTGTCTGTAAATATCTTGTTTTCCTTGCTCTAAATGATATTTGGAGTTAGTAGGAGTAAGAAAGTCTTAGAGCTTAAAATTCGCTACAAATTCGGTAATATTTTATACAATTAACCATTCTTAAGATAGAGCGCGAAGAGTGGGAAGCGCTTAACCGTATGACGCTAGGTCAACTGTGGAATCCAATACATAATACGGTTTAAAAAGTTAATTATATACTAATAATATTATAATTATTAAGGAACCTTATATACTAATTAATAAATGATATTCATAGATATTATTCATAAATAAGACATTCGTTTAATAATATTTAGTTAATTTATATTAATAATACGATATTAAAATGAAATGGTTTAAATATATTTTAATTATATTTTAATTTACCATCAGTTTATGGCAAATATATTACAATTCAAGTTTAAATGTGAGGGCGATTTTTCCTGTTATTTTGATTATTAATAGCAAGCATGTAGCTTAATATTCCTCTCTTTGTCATCATCTTCCTCTTCTGGTCACTCAACTTGAATTTCCAATTCATTATCATTATCCTCGTTGTCTGTTATATTTGGCTCTAAAGATTCAAGGACTTCAGGTAGATATTCGCTTTCCTCGTCAAGATATAAACAAGCGTTGAATCATGCTTTTCCGTTACACTGATCACAAACTGAGGAGCATTGCAACCCTACTTTTCTACATCCGCAGCTCGAACCACGGCCTTGTTTGGATCTGGTAGTAGACACGATTGATATGCTGTCGAGCTGCTGCTCTTGAAGGTGAAAGAGATGATAACTTTGCTAGTTTCTTGAATCTTGTTGATTTGATGAATTGATATATTGAAAATTGTCAATATTGTGTTCTGATTTTGGACCATATACATTGGTAAAAAGACACTACTCCATTTTCAAACGATGTTTCTGGAGGGCAGTTTTCTTGCGAATATTTTGAGCTGATTGATCCAAACTGGAATATTCTTTCCTATCTACAAAATAATAGAATTATTGGAAAAAAGTCTCTGCGCCCGTGACGTTTACGTCAAAGGAATAGTCAGAGGTTATGTTTTGCAAATAATATAAATCGGAATAAACACAGAAATAATGTATTTTGCTGACGTTTCGGAAAGTAGTCTCTTTCCGTTTTCAAAGTTTTTTTTGGAAGAACTCTTATTTTGCTGTGTATGTCAAATACACAGCTTTAAGTTTCTGTTTATGTTATTTCCATAAATACTTGCTACTTACACAGAACACAGAACTGATGATGATGATTTTCTTTTAGATAATGTTGAGTTTGTTAAGTTCTTCTTTTAACATTGGTAGCCAGGTTGTACAAATATCTACAGAACAATTCGATACGCACTTATCTTCATTTAATAAGATTATTGCGGATTCTTTAATTTTTCTTTTTTTGGTATCTGCTTCTTTTGTTAAAATTTTTGCCGAGTCCCAGTTTATTCTATGTCCGTTTTCCCAAGCATGTTCACAAATCTTTGATTTCTGAATTTCATTCTTTCTAACGTAATTCTGAAAGGTCTGGATAACTCACCCACATAACATTTATCACATTCGCACGGGATATTATAAATACAGTTTTTTGAATTCTGCTCCCTATTTATCGGTTTTGTTTTTGTTAAAATAGATCTTAAAGTGTTCCCCGTTTGACATATCGTCCTAACATCAAATTTGTCACCTATGCGGCGTAGCTTCTCCGATAGTCCATATACATAAGGAATTATTGCTGTATAATGACGTTCAGGTTTTTGTCGTATCTGATTGTCCCTATTTTCAACATTTATGAGAAGGCTTCAGGATATTGATTTTGTACTAGAACCTCCTTGATAAATTTTTTCTCGTTATTTAATATTTCATTATTAGATGAAATTATTTTGGCCCTATCGTATAAACATTTTACAACACCCCTTTTAACATTTATTGACTGATTTGAGTTAAAATTTAGATATCTATTAGTATGTGATGGTTTTCTATAAACGCTTGTTTCAATTGTATTATTTATCCTTCTAATTAAAACATCTAAAAACGGTAGTTCATTCCTACTTTCTACTTCTAATGTGAATTTAATAGATGGTTCCTTACTATTTATATTTTCCAAAAAACTATCTTGTAAATCGACACCATGAGGCCAAATTGCAAAGATGTCGTCAACATATCTCCACCAGACAACCGGTTTGTTTATACAATTTTGAACATGTGTGTTCTCAAAGTTCTCCATAAATATGTTGCTTAAAATTGGTGATAATGCAGACCCCATAGCCATACCGAAATTCTGCTGATAGAACTCATTGTCCAATTGAAAATAGGTTGTTTTTATACACATTGTTAAGAGTTCCATTATGCTATTTACATTTAATTTAGTTCTAGTTTCCAAATTATTATCATTTAGCAACCTGTCTTTAACTATTTTTAAGGTTTCATCTACCGGAACATTGGTAAAAAGACTAACTACATCAAAACTAACCATCAGGTGTGATTCATGAATATCGTTTTCATAAATTTTTTCTATAAAATGTTTACTATTTTTAATATATGAATCGGTATTTCCAGATAATGGATCAATAATTTTAAGTAAAAATTTTGCCAAATTATGACATGGTGAATTTATAGAACTAATAATTGGTCTTAAAGGAATATTTTGTTTATGTGTCTTTGGTAAGCCATAAAAATGAGGAGGTATAAGGTTCCTTCGTTCGACGAACAAGAGGAATATTAAGCTCGATGCTTGCTATTAATAATCAAAATAACAGGAACAATCCCCTCACATTTAAACTCGAACTGTTTTAGAACTGTATTTAGACTATTTCATTTTAATATCTTATTATTAATATAATAGTCTTATTTATAAATAGCATCTATAAATACCATTTATTAATTAGTAAATAACTAATGTTTCTTAATATTTATAATATTTTTGGTAAATAATTACCTTTATAAACCGTACTATATATTGGATTCCACAGTTGACCTAGCGTCATCTTACAGACGGCTAAGCACTTCCCACCTTTCCCATCTCTAGAACGGTTAATTGTATGAAATATTACCTAAGACCGAATTTGTAAAGAATTTTATGCTCTACAAAATGTCATTTAGAGCAATGGAAACAAACTATTTACATCAAACCGGGTTTTGCGACTTTTGACCTTGAATATCTTGACTCGCATACACGAGATTGTGTGAGACGTTTGAGCTAACTTATAAAATGTCAAAACAACAATTTATATTTTATAGCTTATTATTTTTCATTCCGAGGTTTACCCCTTTTTTTCACTTTATATGGTTGTGTTACGTACTTTTTTTCAAAATAATGAATATGTCCAATTTTCTAAAACCCAAATCTGCTCATTGAGCAAACAATATTTAGCTGCTACTACACTACAATATGTAAATGTCAAGTAGAATTATCTATATTGCATTTTGTAAACTAAATACAATTCCAGTTGTCTGCTACACAAGTTTCTAGTTCAAAATTAAGACATAGCTAACTTAGTTGCTCGCACAATGCGTGAAATATAAACAAGCTTTTATCATAATTTGATAGGTTTAATCTGAGGCTTTCTGTCAGCCGGAAAATTTGCAAGGCCGACCCAGCCCCAGGCTAGACGCGCGTAGTGACCGTGTCCCTATGTAATTAAAAGCTCTCAACATCCCTGTCAAATATTTCACTAAAATTAACCTTTTGAGCATCACCGTACATCTTCCACTACAATATTGTTAAATGTTAAATGTGTAAATTTGTGAACTTTCCTCGAGCCATTACTAACGTGTCTATGTTGTTTGTTCTCTGTTTGATGGTTTGCCCTGCGCCGCTTCACTTCTCCAGGTGCTCAAGGTATTGGTCTACTCTTCCTACTGCCACTAACACCTCAGACCATGTCGCCAAACTTACATTTTTTGCCTGGATGCACTTATCGGAAGTTCGACGCGTTAGAGTTTAAGTAAGAAGTTGTTCACAAAAGAATTGAAAACTAACGGAAACTTTGTAGTTTCCTGAGAAAAGTGTTTTAAAAGCTCCGTCTGTAGAATTTTTTATAAAAGGATAAGGTTTAAAAATCGATAGATAATCAAGCATCCGAGTGCAACAGGATGCTGGCTAGCTCAGCCCCATATCTCCCTTATAGCCAAGGAGCCAGCAACCGTTTATAGTTAGTCATTTCACAAAAGCTGATTTTTTTTTTCTATGCTTCATTCGGCATTCCACTTAAGGGAATCGACCATCAGCTTGAGCGGTTCTGGGGACTATAGCCGCAGCAGCTTCCCACACACGTAAAATAATTACTTAAATAAACTAATACAACAAAAGCTGAGACTTGGTCGATATCTTCATATGATGTTCAAAAGCAGCTAAAAAACATAATTAGCTGACTTTAGAGTGGGGGATTACGCTTCAGCTTTCCATGTAAACATGTGAAAAATATTCGCTGAGTAAATATACCACATAAGCTGAAATTTGGTACAGTAACAGCTAACTTAATGAAGTGCTCAGCTGATGAGTTAAAAGGCGCAGCGTATAGTTTTCGCGCGCGCGTGTTACATATTTGACTGCATCAGCTGAACATTTCTCCCTCGCTTAATACGAAGCGGAGAATTTTTTTCATTAACTTGCCTGTTGTAAAACGATAGTTAGATTTTTAACTCGTCAGCTGAGTACTTATCCACCGCAAAAAATTCAGCGGACTATATTTTTCGTGTAATTTATTAAATTGGCTGTTACTGTACCAAATTTCAACTTTTGTGGCATCAGTTTATACTCAGCGCATATTTTTCACATGTTTTCATAGACAGCTGAGGCATAATCCTCTATTCTAAAATCAGCCGATTATGTTTTTTAGTTACTTTTCAACATCATAAACATGTCGAACAAATCTCAGCTTTTGTTATTCTTGTATTAGTTTTTTTTTATATAATTATGTTACGTGTGTAGTAGCCTGCTGCAACTTAATCCCTTACAAGTACGCAAGCCGATGGTCCATTCCCTCACGTGGAATGCCGAATAAAGCCGAAAAAAAATTCTAGCTTTTGCGCTTTTGGTCATCAAAAAAGGTCGTTGGGTCCCGCACTATTATTTCACTTGAAATTTTGAGACGTAAACTACCACTAAACTAAATGTATTTATGGACACTAGTACACTGTAACAAGTGCGGTAAAAACAAGCTCACCATATGTGTAATACACGATATTTTCTCTACAACCACGTTTTTAGAGCAAGAAAAGTCCACTTTATTAATTTTTTCTATTGGCAAATAAACTATTTTATCAGTAAATAACTGACTTTGCATGACGAATTGACAGACACATACGTATCATAGTACAGTCTGTATGAACCACTTTTTATTTTATAAAAGAGAAAAAATCTGCTACTACTGGAAATTTAATGGCGTTATCTGCACGGCCCATAGAATCTAAAACTCAGTTATCATAAAAAAATGTCATTAAGAAGGGTGCGGATCCCAGTAGTAAATAGGTGAGTTGGGTGTTCCCATATGACTTTCGACTGGCGCATGTTTTCTGAAAAAATTGCGGGTTAAGATCCTTTATTATTACAATAATTTTTTTTTATTATTATATTCTACGTATATACTACATAGTTGAATACGCGCCTTGCTTAAACAATTTCAGAGCTCGCTAACTCGAAAGCTATTGGTCCTACGTAAATTCTGTATAAAACATTTTTTGTGCAAGTTTTCATAATATATATTTTTCATAATAACTTAAAAAAATTTAGAAGATAAATCCTAAAGTGATTGGACTATTAATAAAACACAGAAATTTTTATTAGATCTACTTTTAACTGTAATAAAAACATTACAACTCCTCCATCACAGTTGTCACAGCACCTAGAAATAATTTATAAAACGAAATACATTTATATGGGTTTTACGAAGGAATTATATAGGGTTACTGGTAATCCGATACATTCCTTTGGAGATCTGATGGGGCATGATCTAAGAAGTAAATTTAGCCCTAACATATATTATGCAAAACTCAATAGTTTTTGAGATATTTAATTTTTTTTTGTTTTTCTCAAAAAAGTAGATCTTAATGTCTTAAAAGTTAATTTCCGAAAAATCTACTTGATATTTTTAAATTTTTTTTTTACTGGATTACTTGTCCAATATTATAGATATCCGTTTGGAATGAAAAATATCCGGAAACATTTCGATCATGTGAACATTTAAAATAAAAACTTGTAAAATTTTTTTTTTTAATCGGTTATGAAATTTACCTATTAGGTTTTTTCAAAAAAATATTAATGTAGCACGCGTACAAATTATTATAAAAACTGCCTTATTTCAATAGCTATCTAACAAGGTACAAATGTTCAATGTACCCTTAATAGTTCTAAGAAAATACTAGTAAAAATAACACAAGTAGTACGAATTTTATTTTTAGATAAACATTAAGAAACATTTTAAAAGTAGAGTTTAATTAGTTTAATTCTTCATTAATTTCAAAGTTGTACTTTATTTTTTATATGTCTTGCTCAAAATGGGAGCCCCTACTCCGTATACAGACATGGCAGCGTCTTCTTATTTCCATCCTTGTTACTCTGGTTGTCAGATTACGCCTTATGTGTTGGGCAGCATCGACTATCCTTTGTCTAAGGTTTTCTATAGTATTGACTGGTGTGGCATAGACCATCTCTTTCATATGACCCCATACATAATAATCAAGGGGTGTTAAGTCAGGGCTTCGCGTTGGCCAAGGTATTGGGCCCGCTCTTCCAATCCAACGGTTAGGGAAACGTTGATCAAGTAACTGTCGTACTGTCAGCCGATAATGTGCTGGACAACCGTCGTTCTGAAACATCATTCGCTGTCTGACGGCGAGAGGAACATCTTCTAAAATCACCGCCAGATCATTTCTTAAAAAATTTTCATAGATTTCCCCGTTTAAATTTTGAGGAAGAAAGTGTGGCCCTATTAAATAGTGGCCAATGGCTCCCATCCACACATTAATAGAAAACTTCATTTCTAAACTAGTTTCACGTGTTAACTTGGGATTTTCCTCTGCCCAATAATGTAGGTTGTGGAAATTTGTTATACTCTCTCGATTAAATTTCGACTCGTCCGTCCATAAAATACTTGTTAAAAAATTTGAACTTTCTGCATCTGAATTTAACATAAAGCGGCAGAATTCCACTCTCCTTCCAGGATCACCTTCCTCCAAGCCTTGGACAGGGGTATAGTGGTAAGGATAACATCCAACTCTACGTATCGTAGACCAAACTTTCCATTGTGACGCTCCGGTTAGTCTTGCGACTTTATTAGTTGAAATAATTGGGTCTTCCGCAAAATACTTCAATATTTCTTCCTCATCATCTGGTTCATAAACGGGAGGAGCACCAGCGTCACTTCTACATTTCACGGAGCCAGTTTCAGCGATATTTCGATATGCCGTACTGAATACACGTGCATTTGGTAAGCGGCGGTTAGGGTACCAAAGACCATAGCTTCAGCAGCGTTGCCGCCACAGTATCCATAGACAAACAAGATATCAGCGTATTCTGCGTTGGCATACGCGGCCATGGCACAGAAAATACAATAACAACTAATAACAACAACTACGAGCAAAATCAAAATCTTCGATAACTAATTTAACAAGACCAACAAACTTAAGGGACACGGAGATAAGAATGTCAGTTAATGACATATATGCACAAACGTCAAAGTCAAGGACTGACTGACTTAAATGAAAATGAACGATTAGTCGTTTAATAAATTCCGTCACCAGCATTATCTAATTTTTTATTAGAACTATCAAGGGTACATTAAACATTTCTACCTAGTTAGATAGTTATTGAAATAAGGAAGTTTTTATAATAATTTGTACGCGTGCTACATTAATATTTTTTTGAAAAAACCTAATAGGTAAATTTTATAACTGATTTTAAAAAAAAATTTTACAAGTTTTTATTTTAAATGTTCACATGATCGAAATGTTTCCGGATATTTTTCATTCCAAACGGATATCTATAATATTGGACAAGTAAACCAGTAAAAAAAATTTTTAAAAATGTCAAGTAGATTTTTCGGAAATTAACTTTTAAGACATTAAGATCTACTTTTTTGAGAAAAACAAAAAAATTGAAATATCTCAAAAACTATTGAGTTTTGCATAATGTATGTTAGGGCTAGATTTACTCCTTAGCTCATGCCCCATCACATCTCCAAAGGAATGTATCGAATTACCAGTAACCCTGTATATTTCCAATATTTACTGAATACGTAAAATATTGGTAATATCTATATATTCTGATAAATATCAATATTGGTTTCATGTTTGAAGTTATTAAATATAATGTCTGTAAACTTGTAAATATTGGCCCATTGTCATTATAAATAAATAATCGACCAACACGACAACAAACTCTGCAGCCTACACCCATTGAGTAATGAGAAATTTTAAAAAAATAATAAATATTAGATATTTTCTTGGCTTGGATACATTCCCAAGATTTTCTTGTATTATTCCCTAAACAATTCGTCATTCACACAGAAAAATCCCACTAGCCAAAGGTTGTGATTTCTGCCAATTATCCTGTACTACAATTCAAAAACGCGAGAACAGTCTTTACGTCAACGACAAGTGTAAAATATGTGAACTATCTAGAACAAAAATATATTTTTTAGATGGTCTAATTTGTGGAAAACTTTTCCCACAAATGCCTTGGGACCTTTTCAGGCGATGCTATTTGTCAAGCACAGAAAGAACTCAAACTTTCCAACAAAAAAATTCTAACGCCGAACGACCGATGAGTGCATACTCATTTACTTTTTCTTAATAGTAGGCATGCATGCGAACGTGTTTTAATAAGTCCATTTATTAGCGCAATTTTATATCCGCAGCAACTCTAGTTACTTTCTCAAAAGTTTGACCTCTTGTAAAGTTACCTTCAAATCCAGGGTTATTAAAAAAGTTTTCAGGCTCAGGGAAACAACATTCTGAATATTTTCCTTGCATTTGGAATGTACAATCCACTCAACACGCCCTGCGTCAATAACGGAATCTTAAATAACTAATTTGTTAAAGCATGTCGATCTATGCATGTCTGCATGTGTCAAACAATACATTTCATATCATATTTTTACATTAAAATATTTGTACAGCTGGTAAGTATCTACACATCTGGTATACAACTGGTTTATCGGCATATATATTTACTTATGCACTATTTAATTTTATTAGCTTGGTAACATTATTACTAATATTTTCATCTATGTTATTAAAGGGTTATTATACTATTTGCTTACTTAAAAACTTATAGTGAAGCATTAGATTATGTTATATTATACAGAAGTAATTAGAAACATAACGTATTATTTTTATTTATAGGGCAGTACATAGTGGAAATAATTGTATAGGGGGTAAAGTAATATACAGGCTGTTCATTATATCAGGGCCATCGAAAATATGTTACTTAATATCGGTGTCGCGCAAAAAAATTGTTTTTACTAAAATTGTGCCGATTTTTATAAGGTACAAAATGGTTTAAAGACAATTGAAATCTATGACCTACTTTAAGAGTTATGATGGAAAATATGTCTAAGCAAACATTTCCATTATTTGACAATTTTTTGCAAAACAGAGTATTTCAACGAGGTTTTATCTAAATGTTTTCGAAACCACTGTAATTTGAGATAGTCTATTCAGGGTGTAGGAACATTTTTTTGAAACGGACGGGAAATTGCGGCATTAAATATTTTCCTCTCTTTTCAACGATATATCACATGCCATATTTATTAATTGGAACTAAATAAGTAATTATGAAAACAATTATTTAAACCAATATTTTTTTTAACTAGCAGCATACTTGCAGTAGATAAGTATGATTAAATATAACTACTAAAAAAATTCAATAAGTTCTTCCAATCTTTACCATAATAAAACATTAACACAATTAAAAAGAATAAAGTAAATATTGTCTGAAAGTTATTTGTGGCATTCTACGAATATTCTTTCCTATTATTTGGGTTTTCTACCACATGTATTATTATCCTCTTCAAAAACAAATCACCGAATCTACAAAATAATAGAATTGTTGGAAAAAAGCCTCTACGCCCGTGACGTTTACGTCAAAGGAATAGTCAGAGGTTATGTTTTGCAAATAATATAAATCGGAATAAACACAGAAATAATGTATTTTGCTGACGTTTCGGAAAGTAGTCTCTTTCCGTTTTCAAAGCTTTTTTTGAAAGAACTCTTATTTTGCTGTGTATGTCAAATACACAGCGTTAAGATTCTGTTTATGTTATTTCCATAAATACTTACTACTTACACAGAACACAGAACTGATGATATTTTCTTTTAGATAATGTTGAGTTTGTTAAGTTCTTCTTTTAACATTGGTAGCCAGGTTGTACAAATATCTACAGAACAATTCGATACGCAGTTATCTTCATTTAATAAGATTATTGCTGATTCTTTAATTTTTCTTTTTTTGGTATCTGCGTTTTATTTTAAATTTTTGCCGCGTCCCAGTTTATTCTATGTCCGTTTTCCCAGGCATGTTCACAAATCTTTGATTTCTGAATTTCATTATTTCTAATGTAATTCTTGTGCTCATCCAACCTCACACTGAAAGGTCTGGATGACTCACTCACATAACATTTATCACATTCGCACGGGATATTGTAAATACAGTTTTTTAATTCTGCTCCCTGTTTTTCGGTTTTGTTTTTGTTAAAATAGATCTTAAAGTGTTTCCCGTTTGAAATATCGTCCTAACATCAAATTTGTCACCTATATGGCGCAGCTCTTCCGATAGTCCGTATACATAAGGAATTATTGCTGTATAATGACGTTCAGGTTTTTGTCGTACCTGATTGTCCCTATTTTCAACATTTATGAAAATTCTATCAACAAAGGTTCAGGATATTGATTTTGTACTAGAACCTCTTTGATACATTTTTTTTTCGTTATTTAATATTTCATTATTAGATGAAATTATTTTGGCCCTATCGTATAAATATTTTACAACACCCCTTTTAACATTTATTGACTGATTTGAGTTAAAAATTTAGATGTCTATTAGTATGTCTTGGTTTTCTATAAACGCTTGTTTCAATTGTATTATTTACCCTTCTAATTAAAACATCTAAAAACGGTAGTTTATTCCTACTTTCTACTTCTAATGTGAATTTAATAGACGGTTCCTTACTATTTATATTTTCCAAAAAAACTATCTAGTAAATCGACACCATGAGGCCAAATTGCAAATATGTCGTCAACATATCTCCACCAGACAACCGGTTTGTTTATACAATTTTGAACATGTGTGTTCTCAAAGTTCTCCATAAATATGTTGCTTAAAATTGGTGATAATGCAGACCCCATAGCCATACCAAAACCCTGCTGATAGAACTCATTGTCCAATTGAAAATAGGTTGTTTTTATACACATTGTTAAGAGTTCCATTATGCTATTTCCACTTAATGTAGTTCTAGTTTCCAAATTATTATCATTTAGCAACCTGTCTTTAACTATTTTTAATGTTTCATCTACCGGAACATTGGTAAAAAACTAACCATCAGGTGTGATTCATGAATATCGTTTTCATAAATTTTTTCTATAAAATGTTTACTATTTTTAATATATGAATCGGTATTTCCAGATAATGGATCAATAATTTTAAGTAAAAATTTTGCCAAATTATGACATGGTGAATTAATAGAACTAACAATTGCTCTTAAAGGAATATTTTGTTTATGTGTCATTGGTAAGCCATAAAAATGAGGAGGCTTACTATGATGTAAAATAATTCTTGAAAATAGGGACAATCAGGTACGACAAAAACCTGAACGTCATTATACAGCAATAATTCCTTATGTATACGGACTATCGGAGAAGCTACGCCGTATAGGTGACAAATTTGATGTTAGGACGACATTTCAAACGGGGGACACATTAAGATCTATTTTAACAAAAACAAAACCGAAAATCAGGGAGCAGAATTTTTTTTTTTTATTATTATACATTTATTTAACGTCGGCCTATATCCGCTACTGAGGCCTAACACCGACGCCTGTAGACGAGCTACCCCCAACCAGGAATTTTGCCGAACCTCTTCCCTTAAGAAGAGTAGGGATCTTTTACTTGCCTAACATTTAATAGACAAGGGACCGACGGCTTTACATCCCCTCCGAAGGATGGTATATCTCCTATACAACCCTCGCCTAAGGTTGTATAGCTTCCGCGCATACACTGATATACAAGCCACTGGAAGATGTGTGAGGCGAGAATGCGGTTTCCGTTGGAATGGTCACCAATCCAAGTACTAACCGCGCCTGTCGTTGCTTTACATCGCATACCGAAGTATGTACATAGTAAAGACGCACCTACGCTCGCCCCTGGAGCAGAATTTAAAAAACTGTATTTACAATATCCCGTGCGAATGTGATAAATGTTATGTGGGTGAGCCATCCAGACCTTTCAGTGTGAGGTTGGATGAGCACAAGAATTACATTAGAAAGAATGAAATTCAGAAATCAAAGATTTGCGAACATGCTTGGGAAAACAGATATAGAATAAACTGGGACTCGGCAAAAATTTTAACAAAAGAAGCAGATACCAAAAAAGGAAAAATTAAGGAATCAGCAGTAATCTTATTAAATGAAGATAAGTGCGTATCGAATTGTTCTGTAGATATTTGTACAACCTGGCTACCAATGTTAAAAGAAGAACTTAACAAACTCAACAATATCTAAAAAAAAATATCATCAGTTCTGTGTTCTGTGTAAGTAGTAAGTATCTATGGAAATAACATAAACAGAATCTTAAAGCTGTGTATTTGACGTACACAGCAAAATAAGATTTTTTCCAAAAAAGCTTTGAAAACGGAAAGAGACTACTTTCCGAAACGTCAGCAAAATACATTATTTTTGTGTTTATTCCGATTTATATTATTTGCAAAACATAACCTCTGACTATTCCTTTGACGTAAACGTCACGGGCGCAGAGGCTTTTTTCAAATAATTCTATTATTTTGTAGGTTCGGTGATTTGTTTTTGAAAAGGATAATAATACATGTGGTAGAAAACCCAAATAATAGGAAAGAATAAATAAAGTAAATTCAGCTAAGAAAAAAAAATTGATAATCAGGAAAGCAACGTGGAACAATTATGGGAAGTGTATTCACAGTTATGCCAATGTACAGAGATCATCCATAAAAACGTCATTCCTTGCTCAGAAAGTTAAACTATCTTTGTCAATCAATTTGAATAATAATAATAAGCTTTATTATTCAATAGACCACAGTACACAATGAAAACGCAATGAAATGGTAGAGGACAATTCAAGACAAGAAAGGCAGTAAAATACTTGACAAAGAAAAGACAAAAAGGGGGGAAATTATTATTATAATAATTGTTATGTGTGCATGTCAAGATATATGTGAAACATTTTGACAAAGTTTTTGAATGATAAAAATTTTTGCACCTGCTTCTTAAATTTTCTTACGGAATTAATATTTTTTATTGTGGAAGGTAGCTTATTGTAACATTTGGTACCTATATAGTTAGGGTTTTTTCAGAAAGAGTACTATTTTGAGCAGGTATTGTTATTTCAGTATTATATCTAGTATTATAGGTATGGAAATCATGATTTCTCAAAAACTTGTTTTCATTATACTTCACGTATACTACTAGTTCCAATAAATAAATACAAACATGAGGTAAAAGTTACAATTTAGCAAAAATATAACGATATGACTGGTAGTTTGAGGCTCCCACAATCTTTCTTATAATTCTCTTTTGTAATACAAAAATTCTGCTAAAATGCATCGAAGAGCTCCAAAAAAATATTCCATATCTTACTTGACATAAATTCGGCATGATAAAATGACAACTACTTTCAGATTTGTAATATCACTCAACCTATAAAAAGCAAAACAAACTGAACATATTTTTTTCGACAAGTTATCAATATGATCCTCCCAACTAAGTTTGTTATCAATAAAAACGCCTAAAAATTTTGTAACTCTCACCTGTACAATTGATCTATGATCTACTTTTAAAAGATAGCTTTCATTCATTATACTGCTTTTAGATGCGAAATTAATGAACACAGATTTAGACGCATTTAAATATAGGTTGAACCATGCCATAAAATTATTAATAAAAATTTGCATTTCTTGCACAACATCCTTCTTTGTTAGACCAGTGCAGACCAGCGTGTTGTCATCAGCAAACACTGTCAAATTGTTATGAGGAAACAATTCTGGCAGGTCATTAACAAAAATTAAAAACAGCAGCGGACCCAGTATGGACCCCTGTGGTACACCTATTTTAATATTTAGTTTAACAGATCTAGCCCCATTTATCTCCAATGTTTGCTTTCGTTCAGATAAATATGAAAACAACCACTTTGTTAATTTTACCTCTAATGCCGTACGTCATAAGCTTATCTGTAAGCAAACCAAATACTACTAAGTAAATCGCTTTGCTCAGATCAATAAAAACGCCCATTGATGAATATACCTATCGAGGTTTGCATATCAGTTGCTGAGAAAATCTAGTATCTCTGAATAACTATTTTTTCCTTTTATGAAACCGTGTTGAGCTGGAGATAAAAAAAATTCAATTGATTAAATAAAATAATCTCTAATATTTTTGATATATTTTTGATATATTATACAACAAAGATATTGGACGATAGTTTTCAATGCTTGTTTTATCTCCTTTTTTAACGAGCGTTATCACTTTTGCTGTTTTAAAAATATTAGGATAAGTTTCGAACGTAAATGGATATACTATATAATTGACTGCTTTCTTTAAAATATTTGCAGATATACCATCGAGATCGGCTGCGTCTGAATTTTTGATTTCCATAATTGCATTGAAGCATTGAAATTTTGTACTCTTGTTCATTAGACCCTACCCTTTGATATGAGCAGTGGTCCTGTTATATCATGGTTGTCTATTTCAGAGGTAAATCCGCATTTTCGCTTGTTTTGGAGCTAAAACGTGTCGTGGAGGGCTGAAATTTGGTACATATGTGGCATTGTAGATGCTTAACGTTGCAAGCAAGTGTCCCAGGGCCCATAACTTTTTCTTTCAAATGGCAGCGGGGAAATGCACAAAATAACGTTATTTTCCGAAAAATTTTGCTCTATAGCATTTTTTCAAGTCTGGCATATGTTTTTGGGGCCACTGATTTCGAAAAATCATGTTTTTAGTACGTGAGGTCGACAATAATGACAGGGCGAATATTAATATGCCAATTTTCTTATAATAATGATGGAATAACACTTTTATTTCATACCAATGCCAAGGAATATTAAATGTGCATTGGGTATTTATCCGAGTAGCAAATATAGAACTACTATACACTTTCAGATGTCATAACTACACTTACATAGATTACAGCATTTCAGATTGTTTTTGAGACATTTACAACGATTTTGCAACACAGCCCTTTTTACAGCTACAGTTAACTAAGGCTTCGTACGCTTCTGAGACTACAGGGTTTGTGCGTCACATGGGTTCCTAAATACCGCCACATTTTTTTTTCATCCAATATCTGATGGATCTGGAAGGTGCTGTACCCGCTGAAGCGACTGCCTCCATATTTGGGTTTGAAGAGGAGCGCGCTTGGCATGCTGTTCTAGAGCATCCCTTGTTAGTGGAATCGATTCCAGCTGACGATCGTTTTTGATAAATAGCACTCTGCGGCATTCGTTCACAGTACCACAAGACACAGTTCTGGAAAAATAAAACAGTTTTCATTTGACGTAATTTATAATATGTAGTTCCACGTCCAGTGGAAGTAGAGTAACGAAAAAAAAAAATTATAATTTTGGAAGTAGTGATTCCTTGGGCAGCGGTTTTTAAAATTGCTCCTTATTGGTACATTTCAATTACCTAATATTTCCAGAGTTTTCATTGCTTTTTCAACATCTCCAGTCTGCAGGGCTGTGAACGCTTCTGTAGCTCCAGGATATCAGCCAGACATTAATAACCGTGAGCTTTTCAATTCCACGGAAAAAGGATGCAGTATCGTATCCGGTAACTGCATGAAATCCTATTATGGACTGAGACTTTTTCAGGATCTGGAAACAAAATTAATACATCTTAACAACCGTGTTCTAGAATGAGTAAAATATAGACTATATGTGGTGACTTACCAAGCATCCTTGCAAGTTCCTGGGCAGCTAAAAATTTGGCGTGCTTTCCCATGCCAAAGTGCACCCAAAGCCCTTTGAGATTATGCAAGCATACAAAAAACCGCAAGCACCACTATATCCGTACCGCATATCCTTATCATAATTTTTCCACAGCAATTAGTCACAGCGTCTGCCAGATGAACAAATAAGTATGTATCTGCCTCCTCGTGGTTGCATGGTACCAGAGAGGAACAATCAGCATCTTACGGGCTTTTAATGGCATCCTCTTCTAAAGTGGCAAATAATATTTTTCTAAGTGCGGGTACCAGGCAAGCCACAGAATAGGCAACAGTTGGAGGAGAAGGACTCTTTTCTAGTTCGAAATAGTTGTTGGGTTAATAGCTTCTGTGCTTGGCCTTTTCTTTGAAGTCTGCTGCTGCTACTGAACTCCAAGTAGCAGGTTTTATGCCATTTCGCTCCTTTAGCTACAAAAGTTTCCTTAAATCCGGAACCCTCATCCAGAACCGAAACATTTACGCCCAGTGGCACTCGTTCAAGCTTCTCAAATTCATTTACATTTTCAGTCAATTTCGAGCATCCAACATACTTGTCAGTTTTGCGACTCCTTCCTGGATACGTCAGTTCCATCTGTGTCTCTGTCTGGCGTAGTATGTATCCACCTATAAAAAATGCAGAGGTAACAATTGCAGTTTTGTTTACTTAACCAGTTTCACTAATATATGGTTAATGACTGATATTGCAAACTGCACCACACGTCACTGCACTTCACTTTAAACACAAACCACACAACACTTACCACGATATTCGATTGAAACGCTTTCACAGGTGGGTGGATCTCAGGCCCGCGGAAATTTGAATCGCGCTTATTACACGGCTGGACATCCACAGCGCAGTGTTCATCGGTCACGCGTACTCAAAATGTGATTTTTCGAAATCAGTGACCCCGAAAACATACGAAATGAGACTTCAGTCGAAAAAATACGGCAGAGTACACTTTTTCGGGAAATACATTTTCCCCTCCGCCATTTTAAAAAAAAAGGGCCGTGGGCCCTTGTGGCATTAAACATCCCAAATGCCGCATGTGTACCAAATTTCAGCCATCTACTACACATTTCATCTCCAAAACAAACGAAAATGATGATTTTTACCCTGAAAATAGCCAACCCTCTCTAAAAGCATGTTTGAACTATGCTAAGCCCAGTCAGGCTATTTATTTTTCGATTGCAACAGACACTGGACCGCTAGACGGCGCCTGCTGACTATTTTACATGTTGCTATCCTAAAGATACCGAAATGTACCAAATGGTCAAGAGATCCTCGTGTCGGTCGTCACATGCCTACCTTGCACTGACGAGAGCCAATAGCTCGAAACTGCAGTCGGCAAGTGGTGTGGAACGACCGGAACGAGAGCTCTTTAGAATCAGTCTTTCGGCTGGTGTTTGTTGGAATCGAAGCATGCGTTTTGATGGTAATATGCAATTATTACACTTAACGCGCCAGGCTTATAACTTGTAATTCAGCGCTCGGCGGGGCACATAGTCCGGAGAGTAGCTGTTGGTTGCAGTCTGATTACGTTCCTTATAATAAAATAAGGATTTTATAGAGAAGTTTGCGACTAAAAATATTACGTTTTAATATTCCGCCCACTAAAGGCACGTTTGAACTAGACCAACTAGGTTTCAAAATCGTTTTTTAATAAATGTATGGTTAGGTATTTTAGACAACAATTTAATAGGTCCTTATTTTTATGATGGTGATGATTTAGGAACGAATTTATTGAATTCTTAGATGACCTGCCTTTGGGAATCGACATAATTTTGAATATTTTTAAGAAGACGGGGCTCATCCCCGCAATTCCCGTATTTGCTTAGATTATTTAGACGAAATTTTGCCTCAACATTGGATAAACACCAATGGATTTACTAGATGGATACCTCGTTCTCCAGATATAACCCAATTTTTTTCTATGTGGGTATATTAAAGATAATGTGTTTTCAACGACACCACAAAATGTAGAGGACCTAAAACTAGAATTCAACAGGCATGTTATACAGTCAGACCCGAAATGCTAAGTAATGTTTTGAATGCAGTGCCTCGGCGCGCTTGATTGTGCATGAAAAATCGCGGTGAACATTTTGAACACTTCAATGATATTTTCAAAATTATTTTGAGGACTAGATAAATATTAATGTTCTGTATAATATATCCATTTTTGTTATATTTTTTTTTGTTAGCTGAATTTACTTTAGTCTTTTTAAGTGTGTTAATGTTTTATTATAGTAAAGATTTCAAGAACTTATTGAATTTTTTTATCATTTTATTTAATCAGACTTCTCCACGGCAAGTATGATGCTAGTTAAAAAAAATATTGGTTTAAAAAATTGTTTTTATAATTACTTGTTTAATTCCAATGAATAAATATAACATGTGATATATCGTTGGAAAAGGAGAAAAATACTCTATTTAATGCCGCTATTTCCCGCCCATTTCAAAAAATAATTTTCACACCCTGAAGGGAAAATCTCGAAATATAGCGGTTTTAAAAACATTCAGATAAAACCTCCTTGAAACACTCTGTTTTGCAAAAAATTGTCGCCTTAGAATTTCTTTCATATCTCGTCAAATGACGGAGACATTTGGCTAAAAATATTCCGCATTTTCGATATTTTGCGTCATAACTCTTGTAGGCCATGGATTTCAAATGTTATTATACCATTTTGTAGCTTATACAAATTTTCGTAGAAACAATTTTTTGCGCGACCGATGTTAAGGTAAATATTCCCGAGGGCCCTGATAAAGTGGACAGCCTGTATAATAAAGTCTTTACAAAACGAGCAGCAAGAATCATTCGGACTAGTCGATGTTTAAATACATATTTCTATTTTCAAATACATTGTTTCATATGAAGCGAAAGTGACACTATTTGTGTCGAGGATTCACAAGAACAGCCGAGACACAAAAAAACATTTTTTCTCCCACAAAACGTGCTATTTTTTGTTCAAACATCGAATATGAATCATTTTTCTTCTTCAAATACTTTTAGTGCTGTTTGCCTATAGAAATTCCTAAAAGAACAATAATACTACAAGTAGTGGTACATAATTATTATGGTAAATATTTCAATTAATTAAATGTAGAAGGTTTATTTTAAAAAAAAGTTAAGTTTGTTGTAAAATAACCTTTTAATAACATAATAACCCCTAAAAATTATTTGCGAAACCTTACGGTTTTGGCCGGCTTCCGCATTAAATACACCGCGAATTAATTAATGACGCTAAGCCAGCAATGAATTTTTAGGGGTAGATTAAAGGCATATAAAGGATACATTGTTCCTAATGAATAAGTTAAACATGTTACTAATTCACATGGTTTACGCAGACCATGGCCGCCAAGAGGAATGCCGGATTGACGTCAGCAGTTCCCAGGGCTACACTAAACGATGAGGAACTGGTACGTATAACTCAAGTTTTGCGTTTTATCTTAGCAGTAAAAAGGCGAAAAAAAGATATAATATTAAGGTGCAAACAGGGCTGGACTGAGAGATGGGAATGGGGATAACGATGCCTTGGAGTTTAGAGGCAATACAGTCATCGATACTGGTCATTTTCAATTGTATGAAATTTGTCAATATAGAAAGAAGTATAGTGCGCTTTTTGAAATTCTTTCAACATTTAAATGTTCGGTTCCAAATTGAAATTAAAAATATTGAACTGTATATTGTTTCAAGGTCCTAGAATTTCAGATACTACCTCAGAAATACACCGAAAATTGGGGGCAAAATACCAAAATATTGCTTTAAAATGATTAATACCAAATATTTTGATTCTTCACAAAAATCTCAGTATGTTTGAGAGGCTTATGAGTAAGCTCTTAAATACTTACAGAAACGCAGCCATTTGTATCGGAATGCGCTGAAGTTATGAAAGCTTTAAAAATTCGTAATTTTTTAAATTTTATTTATTTCTATTGAAGTTAATCAACAGTTATTTTAACTATTTCTTAATAGTGAAGCAGATCTGGCTTTGGAATAAGGAAACGTTCGATTGTGATTTTTTTTTTCGCCAATAAAAAGAGCTGGGTTCACCAACAATTCGAAACATTGGTGCCGCGGATATTAAAGGGGGGTGGGGGAAACGAGATGATAAATGTATGGGAAAATGGTTTTTCGAAGATAACTGGGCGGCTTTTGATCTGACGAAAAAAATTTTCAGACCAAAAATGAAGAGCTCATGAGAATAAGAAAATTTTTTTCCCAACTTTATCGACGTCAAACCACAGATTCGCCAGATACCGTGAATCCAAGGTGCAAAAATTTAAAAAATTTAATTAATTTTTTATCATGAAAGAGTGGAGTTGAGGACTCAATCTTTTTTTTTTTAATAGAAGGGTATTGAGATTGAAATCAGACGTTTTGTTGGGCTGCAGGCTGGGGGCGGTGGGATAATTACCTATCGTGATCAAACCGATGCGACGTACATTATTTAATTTTTTTATTTGCTACAAGATAACATTATTTTTTCCGCAAACAAACGCTTGGTGCGCGAAATAAAAATTGCACGTGTTCTCAAATAATTTTTTGATGCGAAGGGAAAGAGTGGGGGAAGAATCCTTTTCGCCACTTGGTAGCTTTTTTTATTAACGTTTAATTTCCGCCCGGCAAAGCTGTGACCAGTACTCATTGAAAGTATTGGCAGTAACCAGTAAGCAGTAGCAAACAATTTTTGTTTTACTTGCAGTATTAAGTACCAATACTCTTCAAAAGTACCTGAAATATTCAGTAATGTACTTAAAATTAAAGATTTGCAGTAGCAGTATCAAGTAAAGTACTCTTCAAGTATTTGCAGTATTTTAAATATTTAGAGTATTTGATAAATATTTATAGGTAATAAAAATCCACACAATTTCGTTTTCTTTTAACTTCGTACGACCCAATGACTTCAGAATAGGACAGACAAAGCATGTCCTATACATTAACACAGGAGTTGTTGTGTTCCCTTACTATCTCATACATCCTATTATTAAAGAAGGATGGAGATAGTTTTGCTTATGTTTTACAACTAGATTGTAAACAAAACGTGTTGAGAGAGACTGCGTGCGCATATATCCACGTACCTTTAGCCAATAGACTGCCGAGTACCAATATTTACCTTTAAAGCAATATAAACAAATAAATGATACACAACAAACCAAGAGTATGCTTTGTCTATCCTATTCTGAAGTCATTGGACCTATTGGAGCCAAGATAGATTTTTTTGAAATTTTGACAGTTTTGCGACGCAACGGAAACGCGCGCGTTCTTCGCTAAAATCTCAAAAATGGTCGTTTGGATCGCAAAATATTTCAAATGAAAATTGTAGAAAATTTAATTACGAACAATTTCCTTATATTTTTCATTTCCATTCGATCAATACTGGCAGCGCCCTATCATGACGCTTTTTTCATGATAAAGTCGATAAGAACTCGAAAATGATAGATTGTACGCATATAGAATCAAATTTGGAATATGCTGGTGTATGTACAAAATCGTTTTGATAATGAGTGAATGGAGATAAAAGGAAAAACATGAAAAATTGTCATTTTCAAGTGCATTTTGACAAATAGCTATTTATTGATTGGCTTTGGGCAATAATGACACTAAAGGTTTTTTGAAGAGAACTAAATTATCTCTAAAATGAACTCAAGTGACCTTCATACGATGAATGGTTCACTAGTTATCGTTGTTTACAGCTATAAGCAAAAATTTCTTTTTTATTATAAATTAAGATTTTTCTGCAGGAACTGTGCATGACAATAATATGGGCACAGTATGAGACGACTCAGAAATGCTCACAGAATAATGTCTGATACTTCAAAAAGTGAAAAAATATTATTTATTGTACTTTTTATACTTCAAACGTGACGAAAATTGCCTGTTTGCTAAAAATGAAAAATCAGCCGCATTTTCAATTGTCAGTTCCTTGTCGCTACTTATTGAAAATTATACACGAAAAAGTGTTTTTTGTAGGAAATTTTGTAAGCTTTCATTTAGGTCTTATGAAATGTTGTCGTAAAGTCAAAAGAAACGATGATATATACAAAAAAAGGAATTAAAAAATAATATTGGTTCAATTTTTCTGAACAAAAATAGTTTTCAAGAACCTTTTTTTTAAGAAAATATACCTTGCGAACGACTTATGCTATTGTATTTCTTTCATATGTACATAAACTAAAAAAATAGGTCAAAACCAATTTTTAAGAAATTGTTATACACAATTCTTGCAGGAAAACCTTAATTTATAATAAAAAAAAATTTTGCTCATAGCAATAAACAGCTGTAACTCGTGAACCATTCATCGTATGAAGGCCACTTGGAACTCATTTTACAGATAATTTAATTCTCTTCAAAAAACCTTTAGTGTCATTATTGCCTAAGGCCAGTCAAAAAATAGCTATTTGTCTAATTGCACATGAAAGTGACAATTTTTCATGTTTTCCCTTTTATCTCCATTCACTCGTTATCAAAACGATTTTGTACATACACCCAACATATTCAAAATTTGATTCTCTTTAACTTTCATTAGATACACTATATGCGTACGATCTATCGTTTTCGAATTTCTATCGATTTTACCATGAAACAATTGTTCTGATAGCGTGCTATAAAGATGTTTAAAAATTCATATCTCTGCCAGTATTGATCGAATGGAAATGAAAAGTAAAACGACCATTTTTGAGATTTTAGCGAAGAACGCGCGCGTTTCCGTTGCGTCGCAAAACTGTCAAAATTTCAAAAACTCTATCTCGGCTCCAAGAAGTTGTACGAAGTTTAAAAAAAAGAGAAATTATGCGGATTTTTAATACCTATAATTTTCATGTGTACATATTTTACAGTAAAATTGATACTTTCCGAGTTTTTTACGAAAAACCGATTTATTTTACTATTTTCTACACCCCCCCCCCTTCGCCGGCGTCTACGGGTGGGGACTTATGATATGTTAAAAAGTATCGCCAAATAAGCCCGTTCCCAAAATTTCAGCCCGTTCTGAATTATTTCATCCAAATTTTCCTATTTTATTGGGCTATTGAATTATCAAAATTAAATACTCGCTCAATTTTTCTTAAGTACTTGTAGTAGTTTTTACAATTTTCATTATCACTGGGAGTACCTTGTACTATTGGGATTACTTTCTATTACTGGGAATACTTAATTAAAGTACTTGCAGTAGATTATGATTTTGCAGTACTTTTTTAAGTAACAAGTAATACTTCATCAAAAATTGTAGAAAATAACTACCCACTACAGGTACATTGCAAACATGTACTGGAAATTTGCAATACCAGTACTGTAATATTAAAAGTACTTAACGTAAAGTACTTAGAGTGCCTAAACTACTGCAGTACAAATTTGCAGTACATTTTTGTACTGAAGTACGCAGCTCTGCCGCCCGGCCTCTCCGAGATTCCCTTACCTGCAATTGTCTTTACAGACACGCGCCGGCTGGCGCAACATCCCGAGAAAGCAGAGATAAGCGGCAGCCAAGCTGAAAGAGATCTACTCCAGATTGATAATCAGATCAATGATTATCACTGTGTATTAAAAATCGACCAGCCGCCGCATGAAAACAGCCGAGAGCGCAATTTGTTTTCTCATTTCCGAGCGTTCAAGGTTAAAAAAAAAAGAATTTTCCAAATCCAAAAGAGAAGAGAGGGAGAGAGAGAGAGTTGGAGCGAGAAGGGTCCTGTTTTCATTCCATTTTTTATTTCTCAACTCGCGCGCGCGAGGAATGTATGGGTGCCACGGACTCCCGATACGGCGAAATAAAAAGAAAAATGTTTTCCCGAAATTTTCATCCGGCTATACAGCAAAAACTTTGCCGTCCTCCATCTTCTTTCCTAATAATTTAATAGCGATTTAGCCGGGCGGAAATTAAACATTAATAAAAAAGCTTTCAAGTGACAAAAATGATTTGCCCCCACCCTTTCCCTTCGTGCCAAGAAAACTGTTTGAAAAAACGTGCAATTCTTATTTCGGGCATCAAGAGCTTGTTTGCGAAAAAAATTATTTTATGCGAGTGGTATCTTGTAGTATATGAAAAAGTGTACGTTTTTCTGATCGCGATAGGTCAGTTACACGGGGAGTTATCGGCATGTGAAATATTTTCGTTTTCCCCTCTCCCTCCCCACCTAATTATCCCACCGTCCTCAGCCTCCATCCCAACAAAATATCTACCAATACCCTTCTATTAAAAAAAATTGAGTCCTCAACTCCACTCCTTCATGATAAAAAATGAATTAAATTTTTTAAATTTTTGCAGCTTGGTTTTGCGATATCTCGCGAATCAATAGTCTGGCGTAGATGAGGTTGGGAATAAAATTTGCTTATTTTCATGAGCTCTTCATTTTTGGTCTGAATATTTTCTTTCGTCAGATCAAAAGTCGCCGAGTTATCTTCTAAGAACCATTTTCCCATACATTTAATATGTCGTTTCCCCCTCCTCTCCTTTGAGATCCAAGGCACCAATGTGTCGGAATGTTGGGGGACCCAACTCTATTTATTGGTAAAAAAAAATCACAATCGGGCGGTTCCTTATTCGAGCCTGGTTTTCCTCCAGATCTACTCCACTGTAAGTAGCCTATTGTTTGAGATGTAATGTGGTGAGTTCTTTTAATGACTATGCATAGATTTTCATAATTGTTTTATCACAATTATTTAAATAATTATGCAATGTTTCCCTCTTTTGTAAATAAAAAGAGTCCAAGTGTGAGTCTGGTTTCTGCCAGAAATTGTAATTCTTCAATTTCAATATGACTCTGAGCCTTGGTTACATTAATATATCTATGCTGAAAGGCTTCTCTATCTGGATATTTTAATGTTTATTATTATCATACTTTGTAATAAGTCTGCCACATCCTTCCTTCAAAATACATAGCCAACGATCTATCAAATACTTTCATAGGGAAGAACTCATCTACTTTTTGGATGTAAGGTCATATCAAAAAATTTCGAAAAACTTCCTCTATGGCTAAATTGTTTTATTCATTAATGTTGAAAGGGCTATCACATATAGACAGATGTTAAACAGTAGAGAAGCTATAAGAGTTCTGGACTAAAATTCCATGTGTTGTCTTATGGAAGCCAACTTTGAAAAATTTTGACAATGGGCAATGGGAACGGTTTATAATCGGGATTTTATTAATTTCAAAATCATGCAAGAATCTGACTGATACTAGAGAATATTCATGACATGGATACATTGTATATTACAGTAATATATTAATGTAGAATTGTTTGCTGTAATTTGAATCAATGGAATTCAAGATACTAGGAACGGTTATTATTAATTTAAGTCCAATTTATAATGAAAATAAAGCAAAACACACATAGGGAATTAAATATTAAGTATTTAAATTAGAGTTTTATTATATTATACATATGTAAATAGGATGCAACTTAAGTACGTTAAAACAATTTATTGGAAGAGGGGGATGGGGTAGTCCTTATTTAATTTTGAGAAAAAAGTTCATTTAAACAGATGTCAAAAAACGTAATTGAAAACAATATTAACCTCCAAACGTTAGACAGATTACCGTAGTTGCCGCTAACGCCATCTGACGAGATCAACACTGGTAGCCACCATTGTAGTGCCACAACAATTTTTTTTCGAACAAAACAGAGTATTGCAAAAATACCACCTTATTCTGTTTTTTACAAAAATTGGGTTGCTTTTTCGAGTAAATGAATATCACACTCTTATTTGTTTACATTTTATTTGCTTACAGATCAATATCATAACGTTTTATAAAAGTTTTATTGTACGTAAACATATTTACCTACAACTCAAATTCAAATTTTTTGCCAACATTTTTTCATCTCAGTCCAGCTCTGCATATAAGTGTCTAAGAACTTGTACTCGTTTATTTTAGTTGAATCGATACATGCGTAAAAGTTTTATAGGGCATTGTAAGTTTACCAAAGAATTACATGCATACATGGTTTGTGTCACGAAATGGTAATTTAAATTTAAGGGAGAAGTCATTATTCAGATTTTGAATTAAAATATGTGGAAGTTTCGTACGCGAACATTCATATGTAAACATTTATAGTTATGTGAAAAACGAATACCAAACCAATAATTAAATTACGTAGTTTACAATAGGTAAGATAGTTAATTGATGGAAAGTGAAATCAGTTTTAGTAAAATCCCCGCCCAGATTATATACAGGGCGCTGATATGATGGAAACGGTCGATTTTCTCCTAAAGTAAGATAGCTGGCGACACATGGTCAAACACAAAAGTTTTAGGGTTTTTTAAAATCTATACAATAAAGAAAAAGTAAGTATAGAGGATCAGTCAAAAAGTAATGACAAAACCAAGTTAATTTTTTTTAATGGAGCACCCTGTATATTATTCCATATTTTAATTCTTCTCGAAATTCTAAACAAAATTCTTATAGCACATCATATACCTAAATTTAACCGTTTTCGAGATATCGAATTTTGAAAATAACTTTTTACTACTCTCAACTTTATTGAAGAAACAGCCCGAAATGATGGATAATTATTTATTATGGAAATTACACAAGGTGTAGGATATGGATATGATTAAATTTTAATATTATTTTTTTTACAGAAAATAAAAAAGCATAATTGTTCGAATCCATGAAACGAAAAAAATGTGTTCTTTAATGAATGTTCTAGACATTTTAAATATTATGAAAACAATAGTTATGCCAGAAAAAAAGAGAGAAAACAAGTTTTAATAAGCAACCAATATTTTCTTTGGAATTCTATTTTATAAGGTGCTTACCATTTACCTCCTGATAGTAATTAATTCGCTGAACAAAATTTTATAGTAAATCTAAAAGGGTATTTTGAGAAATAGTGGAAATTTCATGCCTTACCCTTTCTTGCAACTCTTTAATATTTTGCGACCTAAATTTTTTATATGACCCTCACAGGAAAAAGTCGAGCGGGGTCATATTGGGAGACTTAGCTGGCCATTCAATTGCCCCCATACGTCCAACCCATTTATCAGAAAAAATTTAATCTAGATATGCCCGTACCACACGTCCAAAATGTGGACTAGTCCCATCTTGTAGACGCCATATTTCTGTGCTGGAAAATTGGGATTGTTATTGTTCGAGAATAATCATCTAAGTTCTGAAATAATATGCTCTTGCAAAAATAATAAATATGGTTCAGAAGTCAAATTTCCGTTTATAAAATAGGGTCCTACGAAGTGTCCACTGATAATGCCACACCAAATATTTACTTTTTGTTGTTGTTGGGTGTGAACTTCCTCCATCTAATGTGGATTTTGGTCTGAGCGATACCTACGATTGTGTCGGTTCAAGTGTCCACTTAAACAAAATTCGTCAGAAAACAATATGTGGTTTACAAAGTTGACTTTAATTTATCCATAATAACTTCGCAGAACTCGATTCTAAGATCAAAATCAACTTCACTCAATTCTTGTAACAAATGAATTATGGATGGAATTTTTCCCATTTGAAAATGTTTTGAATGGGATATCGACTCATGCTATGATTTAAAGCCTTCTATTATGTCGAATTTATTGGGTTTTCCACCACATCTAACATGACATTTAAAGAATTTTCTTCATTTGTGACGGTTACTGGTCTTCCACTTTTTGGTCGATCATTGACACCTCCACTTTCATGATAACGCTGCAATGATTTTGAAACGGTTGATTTAGAAAGAGGTTCCCGATCGAGATGCAATTCATTAAAAATATTTATTACTTGGTCACAACTTCATCTTCTACCACCATATTCTACAATCGTTAAAAGTTCAATACGCTCGGTTTCACTTAGACATGCCATTCTTGCGCGAAAATTATTCACACTAAATCTTTTTTGACATGTCTTGTCAAGATCATAACTGATAAACAAAAGAACGACGCGGAGTTGTTATGGAGCTAGAAACTTTCAAAGGCAACTTGATGGATTATAAACTTAATGGACTAAAATGTTTTCGTATAATTTATAAGAAAATGATTTTCAATGTGTATATCGAAAAGGGTTAAGTTTAAGTATATGAATTTTGTTTAGAATTTCGAGAATAATTGAAATATGGAATAATATACAGGATATTCCATTAAAGAAAAAGCAACTTTGTTTCGTCATGACTTTTTGACTGATCCTATTGCTTTATTTTCTTTATTGTATTATGTAATCGGCTTTCTGATAACCTTGCAGCATTATTCTAGCTAGTGTTATGATTATGAACAGAAATAAGATCACGAATAAATAAAATACACAAACGTAGGTCACAGTTTACGTGAATCCGTGTACTCTCCCTGCGACGGCGGAGCTTGTGTGTGGATGCTGACGTCACGCAGTCTAGTCTCGCGCACAGGTACGTTTTCGCGCCGATCCTTGGTTATAAAATATTTACAGCGAACGTAATTCTCAAATTTTTTGTTATCATTTTTTAATCATAAAATCTCTCGATTTCAGTTAAAATAAAAAAAATTACTAAAAATGTGAAACCTGCCTATTGTATAAAATATTGTCTAAGACCGAATTTTAGAGAATGTTACGCTCTGCAACTTTTCTAATAACTCCAAATGTCATTTAGAGCAAAGGGTATAAGATATTTACAAAAAACCGGTTTCTGCGACCTTCGACCGCGAGATTCTACGAAATTTTTGAGCTAACTTTTAAAAAGTCAAAACAAATATTTATACAAGTTTATAGCCTATTGTCTTTCATTCTGAAGTTTACCCCTGTTTTCACCTTATATGACTGTATTATTAAAAGCCGTCTGTATTGAACCGTTTTATATCTCTAATAACAGCCGAGAGAATGCACCGCCAATTTGTAACACACCGTATATGCTACCATTAACTTAGCAAATAGTTTTCCGCAAACCAAAAACCCATTACACAACGATGTGAAGATTAAATACGGCTCGTAATTAAAGTGTAATTTAAATCGTTAATGTACTTAAAGATGGTGACTTTAATGACTTTAATATATAAAGATAATGGCCATTAAAACGTTATATTAACAATGCTATTAAAACTTTTACGCCTTTACGTCCTTAAGGGCGAATTATCGAAAATATTTTAGAGGCAGTAAACAAAAACAAATCACATTCTGTAAGCATTTTAAAATTAAAAATGAAATTTCATTTCATTCATTATGATCCACTGAAACTTGAAAGTATTATAACTAACAAACTACTTTTAAAAATGCTGAGATTAATATAAATGCGAAATTTTAATAAATGTTTTTCAACTAAGAGCATTGTAGTTTTACATAGTTTTTAATTTCAGTGGTAGGAACTTAATAGCGCTGGGTTTAATGAAACTCATACTTTTTGTTTGTGTTTCTGTAATTATACACAATAATCTTGGTTATTACAGATGTTAGTTGTGTTAATCTCTTAGATGTATTTTCCATGTTAAATAGTTTCCTTGCTGCATTTATTACTTACTTTATTATTTTCTTCTATGAAGACAAACAATGCAATTTTTCCTTTACAAAATTTCTCAAATGCATTTGCTCTCGACTGCCTCAATGTCGCACATAATATTTCATACACACCGAGATCTAGTTTAATGTTCTGAATAAATTCATTAAAATGGTTGAGATTGTTTTTTTTTTCAAAAATACTCTAAATTCTTAGTTCTAAGAGCCCAGACTTCGGCGTCGTCGAGATTTTTGCATATCCGCTATCACTCAGCTGTTTATGAAAATTTAGAAAAAATACTTGGTACGAAGATAAACAAAACAATAATCTATGTATCGATAGATTTACTTTTTTTTCTTTATGTAATTTACAAACATTGAAACTCAAAAAATAAAACAAAATAAATTAATGTTGAGTATAATAATAGCCTTGTTATTATATAGGTGTTGTGTTAACGGGAATAGGCCAATAAATTATGGAAACTAACTTCTGATAATGGTCGACGTTTCGATTTATTATTAAATCATCCTCAGAACTCTGTGAATACAAAAAATAATACATAATTAATATAATTTATGGTCTATACATTAAAAATCTAAATGTTCTACATATTTTTTCCGAAAGAACATTGAATGATGATATTATTCAAATTACACCACAAGAATTGCAATCGGGTATTGTTCATTAAATACCATGTAACAATGAGGAAGTTGCATGATTTTTTTTTATATCACAGATAAATCGACGACAGAAAAATATGCTTCCTCGTATTTTTTCTTTTTCTTTTTTGTTAAAATTGAAGGTAAAAAAAAAATATTTATTTCGGCTGAGAATTTAAAACCATTAAAACGCTTTATCCCTAACGAATAGCGTCGTTCGTAACCTGTAGCGTCACGTCGTTATTGTTAAAACGTTGAAACATCTAAAAAGGAAACTGTGGTTATAGATAAGCACGTTAGGGATGTTATAAAATGATTATCCATCATATTAACCAATAATTAATAACAAGATTAAGAATAACAACGTAAATTAGCAAACTCAGATCCAATTAGTGACGTCAAAATGACGTCAAAGCAATATTATAGCGTTTTCAGTCACGTGGTTTTGTTTACACAAAAGTTCAAATTTTAATGTGGCATATTTACGAAGCGAAATTTTTCTATGAGTTTCTTTTATTATATTATCAACTTATATAGTATATATTATGGAAAAATAATAAAATTAAGCATTTTTAAAATCCATGCATCTTCCTCGAAAAGATGTATATCAGTCAAACGAGTAGATATTAAAAATAAGGATAAATGAACTTAAGAATGATGACGAGAATATAATAACCCTCTTCAGAAAAAAAGTAATCCTACGGCATTGACAGAACATAGCCTAACAATCTTCACCAGTTTGATTTTGATGAAACAGAAATTATAGGTAGACAACAAATTTTTTTAAATATATTGTATGGAATAATATCTATAAAATAATACAATACAAACAATTCCATGAATAAAAGATCGGATATGGGGAATATAAACTCAAGTTACTTTAACTTAATTGAAAAATAAAATTAACCTAATGTTATTATTTTTTCATAACCCACAATTATTTAGTTGCTTTTCTAATATTCCCTCGTTGCAAGAAACATCATACCGATATCAACTAAATACGCTTGTCATTTTGAATTTGATCATTTGATACTCTACTGTTATCCGTCTGTTTATTTTGTTGTACCTAAAAAATGTCTGTTTGCAAATTTATTTATTTATTTAATCTTAACACGAAAAACCTTCCTGAATGTGAGTAGCTTATATTATTATGTTTTTGTTTTGTAGTGTGTTATATTTTTTGTCAAAAAAATTACATATAAGTTGTTTGTTTTACAATCATTTTAATTATTTATTAATTATTTTAACCATTTTTAGTTTAAAATTTCAATACTAAATGTAACTTTGTTTACTATAATTTCAATCAAAATTTAGTCGATTTTAAGTTTTTAGATTTTTTATGTATAGACCATAATAATGTATAATTTATTGTATTCGCAGAGTTCTGAGGATGATTTATTAATAATTCGAAACGTCGATAATTATCAGAAATTAGTTTTCATAATTTATTGGCCTATTCCCGTTAACACAACCCCTAAGTAATGATAGTGTTTTATATACTTATTTCCGAAACTGACTTATAAGGGCGATATACTCCTTAAAAGGGAAAAAATATATTTCAGTTTTCTGCAATATTTTCCAACTCTCTTAAAACATATAATTAATTGCATTTACATTTTAATAATAAATTCTTTTACACTTAAAGAATGCTTCGACTTATCTCCATCGATTTTCAAAATTTGTATTCAGCCAACCCCTTACCACTACCGCGTTATGCACAGGAAACCCATCTAATCACAATTTTAAATTCAGACGTGCTTGAACTGGTAAATAATTAATTGTAGTGCATCCCAAAACTGATTGTCCAGAAAGTTCAAAAATACACGTTGATTCACATTACTCTCAGCAAAAAAGAATTAATAAATTCTACAATCAAGTACGTTTATTTTTTATGGGTACTGCCTCTGCACTTATGATCAATTAGGATTTTTGGCAGAATAGTACCATGAATTTTAAGACATCACTGCATTTGTTGTAAATATGTGTCGCTGAACAAAATTTCCTTTAAGAAGTTCGTGTTGTTTTGGTAATCTCCCTGGATACACAAATAGAATTCCAATCTTCTTTCCTCGTCTCCTGTTCCAGAGTATGTAAATTTTTTTGTTTAAATGATTTTAATTTAATTTTTGAAAGACACCTTAAGGATATTTATGTCTAGACTGTCTTTTCTCAAGCCCAAATGAGGACTATTGTGGAAGCATTCCAATATTGACTCATTATTTCTAATTTTCTGGCGCGGATTATTTCTGTTTTTAAAAATAATCTTTGACAAGATGTCTATTATTAAATTCTTTCGCAGCATCTCTTGCGGAAAGAATGTTATCGCCAACAAGATGCACAATTTCAATTTCGTTTCTCAGATTTTCTTGTTCCATAATCACACCAATCAAGGAGTGTACACTATTTTTGTACATAACTCAAATCTAACAGGACTAATGCTTTAAGTAATTTTTGTGACATTTCCAATTGTTTTCCAATTTTTATTTCATCCATTACTTGATAAGAATAAATAAAATAGTAAGGACAATGTGATTTTTACTTTGACCACATAATTATTAAAACGTAATATTTCTTTATGAAATTTTGTACGGGTTCATTTCAGAGAACGCTTCATCCAGTGGTGTGCTCAGATTTTTCAATTAAAAATCACTAATACGATATCATGACTTTCCCCCCCCTCCCAAAAAAAAAATTACACAGTGGGCCTTGGTTTTTTGTTAAAAGAATGTGACACTTGTGACAATCGTCAAAAACGATCCATAGATTTCTTGACTTAAAAGTTTCAGTTGCAAGATACAGAAGTCGTTTACCAAAAATATACTAGATAATTTTATAATTTTATATTTATCGGATTTTATTTTTAGAATGGGATCCATGTACAGGATGTCACGAATTGCATAGGCCAAACTTCACTAGCAATACAACTTTTCAAAATAAGAAAAAAAATCCTATAAACATGGGTCGAGATGTGCTTAGTTTCCGTGTTCAAGTAATTCTCCTGAAAATAGTTTTTTATGAATATTTTCAAAACGTCTAAATATAAACAAATGATAATTTACATAGGAATTTAACTTTTTATGCTTTTTAAGACAAAATGACAACTATGTACGAAAATCATTCAGGAGCGGGTGAAACTGGGGGGGGGGGGGGTTGGTTATAATTTAGCCCCAACTTTATTGTCTGACACTTTTAAACTCATTTATAAACAGAACTTAAACATTTTAAGTTTTTTACACAAAAAAGTCTGTTGCGTTTTTTCTCTAAAATTATCATTTTTTAGGTAAATCTTATCTCAACTTTATTCGGGAATAATTTCTTATTAATAATTTTATCAGAACAGAAGAACAATGACAGTAAAACAAAATTTGATTACATTATTTTTTATTAGACAACAATGAATTTGATTAATGTAAGGTAAATTACAAATTACAAGAGTTGTTCAAAGTGCATTCCGCCAACTTCAACACATTTCTACATCTGCGCCGTACAGAGTGTATAGCTTTACGAATGAAATCAGGATAAGCCTGCAAATTTTCACATTCTTCGACAATTCTTTCTCCTAACTCTTCTCTCGTGTTTACAGGTATTGCGTAGTAGACGTTGTCCTTTAAATAGCCCGAAACAAAAAATCAACTGGAGTTAAATGCGGTGAACGGGGTGGCCAGGCTCTTGCACTTAATCGACCGATCCACCGTTCAGGATAATTATTGTTTACCCACAAACGGTTCTCAACAGCAAAATGTGCAGGAGCTCCGTCCATTTTTAACCAGCATTCATGTCTTAAATTAAGAGGAATATCCTCGAGATATTGAAAAAAATGGTTATTTAAAAAATTATTAAATAATGGTATATTTAAACGGGGAGGAAGGATGTGTGGCCCACAAAAAGTCCCGTTTATTTCACCACACCATACATTAACATTAAACTCCCTAGGGCGAATTATATGAGGATTCTGATGAGCCCAAATTCTTAAATTATTAAAATTAACCGATCCATTATGGTTAAAGGTAGCATCATCAGTTCAAATAATTTTATTTCCGAAATCGGGATCTCGTTCCATGGCATTTATAAACCAATGATACGCCTTTCGGGATCACCTGGTTGAAGGTTTTGGACTGGCTGCATTCGAAAAGCTTTTCTGTGGTCTTTTTTCAGAATCAGAAAAACATTGTTTTTGGAAACATGCACAGCTTTTTGTTGTTTCTAAATCGCCCATTTCGCTGTTCTTCATTTCTTGGACCTCTTTTAAGTCTAACATTTCTAAATTCTAGGTGGGTTCGAATAAAAACATCTTTAGATGGTTTCCTTCTATTAATCTTCTACGATATTCGCGTAGCGCGGCATTCGCGTTTCCGTTACAATATCCATAAATAAAATGAATATTCGCGTACTCCACATAACTAAACATGACCATTTTTTACTTTTCAATAGAACACTATTTCCAAAATGAAATATTAAAACTTTCTTTATCGTCATTCTGGCATTGCATGCTAGATTATTTTTCATTGGTTACAAACATTACAATCATGGCACACTCCTGCATACTAACAATGCTGGTAATAATGGTTACTAATTAATAAAGCTCAGATGAGATTTACTCCAAAACTGATAATTTTAGAGAAAAAATGTAATAGACTTTTTTGTATAAAAAACTTAAACTTTTAAAGTTCTGTTCATAAATTAATTTTAAAGTGTCACACAATAAAGTTGGGGCTAAATAATACCTAGCCCTCCCCCCTCCCCAGTTTCACCCGCTACTGAATGATTTTCGTACATAGTTGTCATTTTGTCTTAAAAAGCATAAAAAGTTAAATTCTTGTGTAATTTATCATTTGCGTATCTTTAGACGTTTTGAAAATATTCATAAAAAACCATTTTCAGGAGAATTACTTGAACACACTGTATCCCGGAAACTAAGCACTTTCCGACCCATATCTATAGGAACTTTTTTTCTTATTTTGAAAAGTTGTATTACTTGGTGAATTTTGGCCTATGCAATTCGGAACATCCGTATAGTAGAACATTCCAGAAAGAGGAGAAAAAAACTAGAGCATGTCATAATTATCATTTAGAGAGAATTTATTCGAAAAACTTCACACTCACGCTGTATGCATAAACAGTTTAGGATAGCGAGGGTTGCAGTCAATTTAAAATATTGAGGGCAAAATGCGACTTTATTTGGCTATCGGAACTGTGTCAGTGTTAACTTGTCGATCAGTAAACCCATACACGCACCCTTTGTAAACTTAATAAAACTACACAATTCTATAACGATTATTAAAAAATCAATAATTGAATTTCCTTAAAAACTGACTATTTAGAATCGAACTAATAATGTTGTTATTTCTCCAGAAAATGCACGTCTACAAGAAGACGCTCCAAGCGCTAATCTACCCAATCAGCAGTACAACGCCTCACAACTTCGTTCCGTGGACGGCAACTTCCCCGACGTACTGTTACGAGTGCGAGGGTTTGCTTTGGGGTATCGCTCGGCAGGGAGTGAGGTGTACGGAATGCGGCGTCAAATGCCACGAGAAATGCAAGGATCTTCTCAACGCCGATTGCCTGCAAAGTAAGTACAGCCACTGGCATTCTTTTAAAGAACTTATGTATTCAGGAATTACAATAATGTAGATTGCCTCTCTATAGAAAGAGATGCAGTTGCAAAAGGAATAAAAAGTTCCTACTTGCCTAAAAGTCAATTAATAAAATTAACCCGTAATTATAATACTAATAATATTTATTATGTAAACAAACAAACATTGATTACATAAATGGTAAGAGTTCGGCTACGCCATTCTTCCGCTCTACCAAAATGCAGAGAATAAAAAACAATAATAAGAAAAGGGCATTCACAATAGAAAGTAATAGCACTTAAAATATACATAAAAATTTAATAAAAAGAAAGAAACGCAAGAAGTGTATATATAGAACTAGTTAATCAAACATATTTAATATTTTTTGTAAATGAATAAATTGATAAATTCAACCAATCTGAAACCCCATTTAGTAAATGCGGCGCCATATATGCAAATGAACCCTCAAATTTACTGATGGAGTGTTGTGGTACACAAAAGGAGTTAGTTCTTACATTTAAATTATGAACATCCGATCTTTTTAAAACATAACATTTTTAGTCGCATACTCCTCTAAAAAATCCTTATTCTACCATAAGGAACGTAACCAAACTGCAACCAACATCTACTCTCCGGGCTACGTGCCCCGCCGAGCACTGAATTACAAGTTACAAGCCTGGCGCGTTAAGTGCAATAATTACATATTATCATCGAAACGCTAATGCTTCGATTGCAATAAACACCAGCCGAAAGACTGATCCTAGTTAAAGGAGCTCTCGTGCCAGTCGCCATACACAACTTGCAGACTGCAGTTTCGAGCTGATGGCTCTCGTCAGTGCAAGGTAGGTATGTGACGGCCGATACGAGGATCAATTGACTATTTAGTACATTTCGGTATCTTTGGGATAGCGACATGTAAAATAATCAGCAGGCGCCATCTAGCGGTCCAGTGTCTGTTGCAATCGAAAAATAAATACGAGAGCTCCTTTAAGTAGGATCAGTCTTTTGGCTGGTGTTTGTTGCAATCGAAGCATTAGCGTTTCGATGATAATATGCAATTATTACACTTAACGCGCCAGGCTTGTAACTTGTAATTCAGCGCTCGGCGGGGCACATAGCCCGGAGAGTAGCTGTTGGTTGCAGTCTGGTTACGTTCCATATAGTAGAATAAGGATTTTTTAGAGGAGTTTGCGACTAAAATTATTATGTATTAATATTCCGCCCTCTAAAAGCACATTTGAACTATCCGATCTTTTTGTAATTAGGTTATATAGATATTCAGGTTTTTGATACATTTTAACTTTAAAAAGGAGTGTATAACAAATATAGAGTGCCGTATTAGCCACATTGGGTACTTTAAGTCTAATTATGTGAGGCATTATATGGCTTCGAGGAGGAGTACAACAGATAAAGCGCATGCACGAGTTTGGAAGTTTTGGTAATTTGAGCTTATTATAATTTGTTAGAAAATGATAATGGACTGGAGAGTAATAGTAAATGGGGGGGGCAATAAGGAACTTTACTAGTTTTAGTTTTGTCTGCTCGCTTAACTGATTTTTTATGTGGTATAATGACTTTAACTTAAAGTAAGAAGTTTTAATTATGTGATTAATGTGTTGGTTAAAGCTGAAGGATTGATCAATAAACAATCCAACATTTTTTTGCTGAATCTGCCCAATTCATTTACACATTATTAATCCATAACCTTTCTTGGCAAATGATATTTCTTTGGGGGTCATCGTCAATACGTAAAACATTAGTTTTGTTAGGATTCACTTTTAGACCATTGGTAGACCACCAGGTTGTGAATACACGCAAATCCTCTTTTATAGAATCCTCTGGTTTTGATATTGTACAGGCTTTGTACAGCTGGGCGTCATCCGCATATAAGTAAAATTTGCAGTGCTTTATACAATTGTGTAAATCAAAAGTATATATAGAAAATAATATAGGCCCAAGTATACTGCCTTGTGGCACTCCATTAATAATAGTACCTATTTGTGATTCATTATCACATGTCAAAACAACTTTTTGGGTGCCCTCTTTTAAATAGCTGCTAAACTATTTCAGTACAGAATTATCAAAGCCCATATATATTAATTTTGCTAATAATAAGTCAAACTCTACCAAGTCGAATGCTTTACTTTGATCCAATATCATAGAGTTTGATTTATCTAACGTCAAAGAAACATAACTTAAAACATTTAAAAGCACAGTCAAAGTACTGTGTTTTTTTCCTGAATCCCGATTGAACAACAGGCAAAATATTATGCCGCTTCAAAAAAGCAAGATTCGCGGATTTCCACACACCTGAAAATATATCGAGCTTCGGGTTCATTAAATATGATTTGCACTACATCAATGCAATGCGGAATTTTTAAATTAATATTGTCACTCCCTGTTGCTTCAGACTTAATGCTTTTTAAAACCGTATAGATATCGTTTTGATTTATTTTCTAAAAGTCAACGTGTTTATATTTAGCAATTGCTTCTTTAGTATTTTTTTTTTGAGTCACATAGGACTCCCTATCACTGACTGTTTTAGTTTTTCATACTTTTTACAAGCCTTATCTTTTGTTTAATCATTTCTTCTATGTTGTATGTAATATAGGGTTTAAATTTTTTGTTAGTTTTTATTGTACATATAGGACGTGCATATCAAACAGTGAAATAATAGCTTGGTTCAAAATGTCTGTTTTTAAGTTAACATTTTCAGTAGACTTAATATTTTCCCCCCATGGTATTCGACTTACATCAAAATTAAATTGTTCCAAGTCAAAATAGAATCATTATAGTTTCTGTATTCTTATTATTCTAGATTTAGATTTATTTAAATAAAATTTTAGTTTACACGACACAAACCTATGGTCTGTGTTATTGTACATATCTATCGTATCCCAGGAATCTAAATCTAAATTATCACTAATACGTAACATCAATTAGTGATTCACTCAGTTGTAAAAATAACATACTTGAAAATTATAAAAATGTTATTATACTATACTAAAAATGTTATTATCCAAGCAAAATATATCGATATGGAAAAAGACATACTAGTGACAACAAAACCAAAAAATATGGAAAATTATAAATAGAGAAAAACAAACAGCATGTACCGAGTGAGTTACAAACAGAGGATGATGACGGAGAAATACAACCAAATACACAGACTTGGTAGAAATGCTTAATGATTATTGTGTGAATATTAGTGATTTTCAATACTACAGAATAATGAAACAAATATGATAAACGCTTATCTACAGAATTAGACTGAAATGAAGAACAGGACCTTTTTCATAAAACCATCTGACATACGAATTATTTTCCATCAAAAAATATTATTAAATAAAAATTCATCAGATTATGTCAATATTTCGCCAATTTTATTTTTAAAGACACGTTAGCTGATGAACTTGAAATTCTATTCAATAGTCTTTTATTCAGGGTGCTTTCCCGAAAGCTTTGAATAGGTCACATGTTGTGCTACTATTTAAGAAAGGAAACTCGCAATCTATTTTAAATTGTCGGCCCATTTAAGTGGCAAATTAACAACTACCGCAGCATACGACAACTTAAAACCATTGCGGAAAGTTTGGATGCAAATTATCAAACAGTTGGTACAGCATGCGACTTCTCTAAGATTTTCGATAGCGTAAATTTTGAAATACTTCTGCTAAAACTTGAATTCTATGTCATATGTCGTATAGCATTAAAATGCATTCAGCGTTACTTTGGCGAACAGGGGACAGCGAATAATTTTAAAGAAACCTGAGCGTCAGAGTATGCGCATTCGGATGAAGTAGAATGGAACGTGGGGCACCTCGGGGATCAGTCCTAGGCCGACTTCTATTTCTACTCTACATGAACGATCTGCCATCTTATGCACCGAATTCATCGGCGACGCCTATTGGTTGATGATTCACCTTTTTGGTAAAATGCAACAGAGCAACTAATATTCTTTTAATTTGTGTAAGCGAATGCTTAGATCGTATACAGTGAGGTCCATAAGTAACGGATAAATTCATTATCTACGTAATTAACAATTCATGAGTAAAATCCTAAAACACGTCAATTTTTAATTCTAAGATGACATAATTTTATAAATCCCCCTTCAACCCCCTTTGAGTAACAGCTACCCATTTCAAATTTTTAAGTGGAACGAGGTTACTTGTGATAGCTAATTTGAAAATGTTTTTAATTCTCTATCCAACAGCAGGTATAAGATTTCTTGAATTTCTCTAATTTTTTTTATTGAAGAATATTACATTTTTAATGTTACTAAGTAAACAAAAGAACATGAAACAAGTTTAAATCAAATATTCAAACTGGACATCTGTAGCTTCTTGATAGCAATGGAGGCATTGCTGAAATTCTTCTAAAACATTTTGTATCGTTTCCGGGGTGACTTGACTATAATGTCTTGCCTTATTCTGTCTTTTAAATCATCGACGTTATTTGATTTGTTAAAGTAGACTTTCAGTTTTAAGTAACCCCGTTAAAAAAGAGTAAAGCGGGGTCAAACCAGAAGAACGAGCAGGCACTCAATTTCACCGCGTCTACCGATCCACCTATTGGGAAAACTTGATTGAGACTTCTTACTTCCAATACAAAATGTGGTGTAGCTCCGCCCTGCTGATATCAAATATTTTTATCAATTTGATTATGGTTGGTATCATCTGAGAAAAGTATTCTTAACTCTGGAACTAAGACAATTTGCAAGAAATCCAAGTAACGCGCTATCAAATAAATATGATCCGATAATTTGAGAACTTAAAATTCCAGCCCAAACGTTCAGCTTCTCGGGCTATTGAGTCGAGAGGTGAGCGCACTTGCCTCTCACCCAAAAGTTCCGGGTTCGATCCCCGGCCGTGGCAGTAGAAAATACTGTGAGAGGGATTTTTCCACTATACACGGATATTGGTTGTGTGTCCCTTGTCTCTAAATGTGTAGCCCTCTCCCACACAAGGGTCTTCTAGAGCCTTCCGGGATAAAGGGGGTCGTAATTACCTGTGGTGTTATCATCCAATGTGGATTTTCTCCAGTACTCTAGTATCTACAGGTCTGTTTGGTGACTGTTCTATTTAAGACGAATCAGAAAAAAGGATGTTTTTTTATAAATAACGATTCACCATAATTTCGCAAAATTCCAATCGGCGCGATACATTAAAATAGAATGTTATGACACAAAATTAATTACATTGATTGTGTACATTTCAAAATTTTCAAATTTAATTTTCTTGATGAGGAATATACAAAATTCAAAAAACCTTACATTGCTGGATAGAGAATTGAAAATCCTTCCAAATAAGCTATGACACGCATCCTTTTTTCATTTAAAAATTTTCAAGGGGTAGCTGTCACCCCAAGGGGTTAAAGGGGGAGGTATGAAATTATGCTCAAAAAAAAAAAAATCATAATAATCGTGGAATTCTCAGCCTCCGCTAAGAGCAACATTGTCTTGAAAGAGGAGGAAAAACGGACAAAATATCGAGATTTGCTCTTTGAACTCCGCAGGCTTTATCCAGGCCATGCTGTTAAAATAGTGGTACTGATTATAGGAGCCCTCGGTGGAATGAAACAGACGCGCTTTCAGAACTAAAGATCATACCGACATGCCGAGATGCAGAACGCTATCATCTTCGGTTCATTGCGTCTACTCGGGGCACACGATTCACGGACCCGGTAGTCACTCACCCCACGGGCGTGGGGAGTGGCTATTGGTATTTATTACCAGCTCCTCTCTGTGAGGGTCGGAGCCACAGGCTAAGGTGACTGATTTTTTGTAAAAAAAAGTCTTTATTTTCGGCAGCAGTAAAAAAAACATTAACAAAATTGAGACAAAAGATTATTGAAAAAATGTGAAGTTCACAATTAAATGTGCTCTAGCACTTAACATATCGTAGTTAAATTGAGTATAATGATAACCTAAAGGAAACAATAATAATAGTAACAATAACACAATAATGACAAAACATAAAAAAAACACCTGATAAAAAATTAATTTTCCTGGATTAAAACCACCCATTAGAATATGTAATTACGTTATTACATTACAAAATCACTACTTACTTCAATTGGCTAATACATTTTTTTAATTTCTTTTTAAACTTTGATATCTTGAGAGATTTTATTTCAGTCGGAAGGCTATTATAGAGAAACGCAATGTTGTATCGAAAACTCCGCTCATAAAGGTGGGTTCTGTGTACAGGAGGAATAATTAAATCTTTGACTCTAATACTGACGTTATGGACATCGCTTCTGAAAGTGATTTTATTGTATAGATATGGTCGCGACTTAAATAATAATAGCTTGTGATACAAGCCAAGTGTGTGCACTTTAAATCTTTGATTCATTTTTAGCCATCCAAATTTCGAGAATTTATGAGCGATGTGTTGAAATTTTCGTATACCGTAGATAAAACGAATGCAAGAATTTCGCACTCTTTGAATACAATCCATATAATCTTGATCCAAACAAGGTGAATATACGGGCGAGCAATAAGTGAACTGAGAGAGCACAAGAGCATCACAAAACGATTTTTAACCTTTGCATGGAGATGACGTCTATGCGGAAAAAGCAGTCTAAGGACATTATAAGCATTTTGCATATTTTTTTAGGTATGTTGGCGGAAATGTAATAAGGGGTCAAGAATAACACCAAGATTTTTAACACTATCCGAAATTTGTAAAGGCGCATTATTAATTGTAACATTAAAACTATTTCTTAATAATAAGCCTTTTCCCAAATAACAGTAGACTAGATTTAGAAGGATTTAGTAACAGTGCATGCTTAGAAGACAGCTCAGCTAAGGATTGTAAATCATTATTAAACCCTTTGTTTAGCAATTTGTGCATCTTCGAGAATAAAAGAATAATAGATTTGCGTATCGTCAACGTACATATGTATTTTTGAGTATTTTATGAACTTATGAAATTGCGATGTGTAAATAGTGAAAAGTAAAGGCCCCAGAATAGATCCCTGTGGCACGCCTGTCAACACAGTTCTGCTAGTGGAAATAACTCCCTTTAGCCGTACTTGCTGGCTACGCTGTTCTAAATAAGATGACAGTAAACTCGTTGCATCGTTATTTGCACCACAGTATTTCAGAAAGAATTTCGTGGTCAATGGTATCAAAAGCTTTACTGAAGTCAAGCAGTTCCAACGCCGTTGAGTTGCCCTCGTCACTTGTCTGAAATATGTCATCAGTAATAGTTAGCAGTGCTGTTGTGCAGCTACAACCTAGCCTAAATCCTGACTGTGTGGGCGGCAAAATATCGTAGCTACCAAGATATTTCGTTTCCATTACTTTTTCCATAAGTTTAAAGAGAACCGATAAAACACTTATTGGTCTAAGTTCGGCAAAAGCTTTTGGAGAAGATACTTTAGGAACAGGGGTTACAATAGCTTTCTTCCAGGCAGACAGAAACTTTCCCTGTAGTATAACCGAAGAATTAATAATATTAACTAAAAACGGCAACAAATAAGGACAACAAAGTTTTAGAAATAATGCCGTTACACAATCAGGTCCAGCTGAACAAACTTTTAAATTTAAAATAATGTTTCGTAAATCTTCAGCATTAATAAGCTTAAACGAGGATTTGGATTGGCATATAGGATTCGTTGAATAATAAATAATAATTTCCGTACTGTCCCCAGAAATTTTTGGGATACTATCTATAAAATAATTATTAATCTCCTCAGGATCCTCCATTACATGCGGTAACTGGTATTTAGTTTTTGTAGATATATTTAATAATTTAAGTTCCCTCCTCAATTGTTTAGAATTCTGATTAGCAGCGATATACCTAAAATAAGCTCTCTTTTCGTTGGAAATTGCATGTGTTGTTAAGTTGCGCATTTGCTTATAATAGTTCCAATGTTGCTGTAACTAAGTTCTCCTAAAAGTAGTTTTTGCTCTATCATTTAACGTCATCATAAATCTGACATTTTCAGTCAACCAAGGCGCTCTTTTCTTGTTATTTTAACAGTTTTTGTTGGCATGTGTTGATCAAATAAAGTTAACAGATGATGATTAAGATAATCGACTTTGGAATCAATATCACGAATAAAAAAATGTTTTGAAGTGAAAGACTTTCTAAATGTCGTTGAAATTTATCTTCATCGAAATTTTTAATGTCTCTAAATGTATATAGAAATGGTTCTACTTTAGTTATTGTATATCTGATAGTGCACTGTATTAATTTATGATCTGATATATTGAGGCCGCCAACACTCGAGGTTAATATACTGTCCGGATCGTTTGTTAAGATTAGATCAATTAATGACATACCAGTATTAACTATTCTAGTAGGATCTTTCAAAATTTGTTGCATACTAACAATTTCAAGCATAGACAATAAATACTTTGCACTCGGGCAATCAATTTGGAGAAGTCGCAATGCAGTAAATAGTATCAAATATTTGCCAACAAATACTAATGGACTCTTCTAAAGCATCAACAAAATGTTTTGCGTTCATCTGTGAAGGCCGATAACATACTCCTACAATAACAATTTTTTCATTAAACCGTATAAAAATCCACATTTGTTTAATTACATTTGAAGTATGAATTAAGTTATACTGAAAATCACTTCTCAGATAGAGAGCGAAACCCTCTCCTCTAGTTAACCTATCAGCACTCAGTAGAGTGTAGCCACCGATATGAACGGAGAGAATAAGTCAATATTCGAATTTGTAAGAAAGTTTTGAAACTCATTAAATTTAGGAATTAGTGAATGAGTATTCAAATGAGCCAATCTTAAAAAATTGTGAATCATACTAATATTATCAATATCTAAGAAAAAGAGAAAGATAAGAATATAGAGGCAAAAGATACAACATAAATAATATAAATGTCATTTTAGAATTACAAATTGACGTGTTTTAGGATTTATAATTTGTTAATTACGTAGATAATGAATTTATCCATTACTTATGAACCTCACTGTATACAATTGGTGTGAGGTAAATAAAATTAAAATTATATAAAAATATATTGTGTAAACTTTAACCAAAGAAAAAAAACGGATATTACAATTTTATAATATCAAATTCACGGATGATATAAATTTGCTTGATTTTACGCTGGACAATCAAATGAATTGGAAGAAATATATTTTAGTACTAAATAAGAAAATAATAGTGCATGGTATTTTTTGAGAGCTATGGCAAATAAGACGTGAAACAAAAACATTCTGAAAATACTTTATTACGCAGTTTTCGGTGCTTTTATACTATTGCCGCCAAAAAAATAATTGATAGTAGTATAAATTTCAAAAAAAAATGTATTGTAAGTCTTCACGTCAGTTGTACGAATTACATTATTTTAACATGAAATCATTGGTGGGATAGTACTTAACATTACAGAAAATAATTCAGTGAAATAGAAAATCGCCACTTCGGCCGTACCCAGCTCGGTCATTTTTGGAGCAGGACAAAAAATTTAAAAAGTAACTTTTAAAAAACTTAATTCTCGATCCGAATGAATTTGTACGTTCGAGTACAGTTTTTTGCCCTAGGAGCGATGGGTTCGCGGGATATTTCAAGTTTAAGTAAAAAATGCCCGATATTATTTCGTACTGCGCCTCATGATTAAGTCAATATGTCCTAAACGAAAAAAGAAATAATCTAAAATTTTGATCGAACCAAAAGATTCGCAGGGTTTCGGGATTTTCCTTTGGGAATTTTTAATTTCGAACTAGCTCATACCGCTACCGCGATATCGGCGAAAAACTGTAAAAATGTCTCTTCGGAAACCGCAAATTCAAATCGATAGCAGCGTACGAAAAGTGACATTTTGCTGTACTATTATTTCTTGCCGTGTCAGGTTTGAGGTTGTTTGGTGGTCAGGTCAATTTAAATTTCATAGAGTAAACTCCAAGTGAGTTGTTGATACTGAGTAACAAACAAAAAAGTCTTATCTCACTAAATTCTTTTCAATGCTGTTACGGCAACGGTTTCATGAACTGCAATTGGTGATATGATGAAAATTCTAGTTCACGAAACCAGTCGCCTTAACAAAAATTAAAAGAATTTAGTGAGACAAAACTTTTTTGTTTTTTACTCAACTTAAACCTTCTTGCTTAAGAATTTGGCAGAAGTTCATCAATAATAATAAATTTTGTTCTTGATCTAATTTCAGTATAGTTCATTTTATAAGATATTATTTAATAAAAATTGACGCCTAAACATTACATTTCTTCGTAACTAAAGGTTTTATTGGGATAAACCTCAAAAAAGTTAATTTAAAAAGTACTGCAGTAATTACGTTGATTTTCCTATTTAATTTTCATTGGAAACTGGGCCGATGACACAAAATGTCATGTTCAATATCCCCTAGATGTACATGAAATGCTTTAGGGCAATATTGCGAATCCAACCCTCAATTCGTTTTTGCAATATATCAATCAGATACACCAATATATCTCATTGTCAAACAAATGGTAAAAAATTTAAACCTCAAAATTTACAATAATTACAACCATTCACAGCGATTTAAAATTAGAAGTTGAATATGTTGCAACAGTCGGAATTGTCAGTCCTCAAAAATCGTATGTTGTAATAACCGATTATTGAACGGGACCCAATAAATCTGTGATTAATTTATTTCCAGTTGAAAATGGATCATTTTGAGAGGTGCTCGAGGATTTATAAACTGAATACAAAAGGCTTTTGTAATAATTGTTTTCAGGCAATTTAATAATTAAATTTCATTCACTCAAATATTTGAAGCGAATAAAAATTTGTTAGTTATTCTCTAATATAATTTGATCATTCTATCCACTAAAAAAAATGTTAACGCCGAGGCCACGTCTAAAACATACGATCAATTATGTAAAGTTATTTTGAAAGAAAATAAGTTAGATCGCATTAATCATTTGAAAATGTAAAAAAAAACAAATAAATATAATAAATTAAGTCCTAACTTATACAAAAAGTCAAAGTTTGTATTCACTTGCTGGAGAAAATGTTTCGTAGAAGGGACTCTCAATGTAGTGCGTTGTTTTAAATGTTATAAAGGGTCTGGCAGAATGAATTATCAAATTCAGTCGTTTTTACTAGTGGCTAATTTTTTTTCAAAAATTAAACACCAGGTTCTTGAGGAATACGAAAATTTTATTTTTTAAATATTACATCAGTCAAATGGCCTCCTCCTCGATGCTGACATTCTTGAAGTCCAGCACGAAAGTTTTTCATCGCCCGCTCCAATATTTCAATTGGGATTACATTGATGTCTGTCCGAGTATTATATTTTAGTTGTTCCAAAGTTTGCGGTCAATTAGAAAACACCGTTGACTTTAAATAGTCCCATACAAAGAAATCACAAACTGAGAGATCCGGTGACCATGCCGGCCAGTTGATGTCCTTAAATTTCGAAATGACATGACCAGGAAATATTCTTCGCAAAATTGTCATAGAATTCCTATCAGTGTGAGAAGTGGTTCCGTTCTGCTGAAACCATATCCTTCGAATATCCACACCAACACCAGGAAATATTCTTCGCAAAATTGTCATAGAATTCCTATCAGTGTGAGAAGTGGTTCCGTTCTGCTGAAACCATATCCTTCGAATATCCACACCAACAGTACGAATCTGTTAGTCAAAGTTACGCAATACCTATTGAATGATTGCTTTATTCAGCCTAAAGCTGTTTACTTTACAAATACCTGATTGTAACAACACTAAAAAAAGAAAAATCAAAAACATTAACAATATTATGAAGATGTATATATATATAAATATATATTATTAACAACATATATAAATCTGTCTATCCAAATCACATTAAAAAGTTAGCTTTACATACAAATTCACTACTCTTCTAAACTGGTTTTATGTTCTTTATCGCTTTTATATCAACTGGTAGAGCATTAAACCTTTTCAAACCATTAAAATACAAATAATTTTGAGAGCAATTCTTCTGCTTAAACTTTATATATATAATAATTTTTTTGGCGAGTATTATATTCATGTTTTCTTTGACATATTCAATCCGCTCTTGTGTTATAGTATATTCTTTGCTTAACCGATATGAATTGTAATGTTTGCAACATTAGTGACATTGGCGTATATCTATTACATTTCAATATTAGTCTCATTGCACAATTTTGAAGTTTTTGTAACAATTCTAAGTCTGTCTAGTTAAATAGATATAGAATTGTACCACAGTACTGAAAATGGGAAGATGTAATACCTCCGTAAATTTTTTGTTTAAAACTGAGTGGGCCGCGAAGGCGAAATCAAATGGGACCACTTAAGGAGAAGATTAAAATTAAACGGGACCACTTAAGGCGAGGGTGTACTAAAAATTAAGTGGGGCCACTTAAGGCGATTTCCTAAAACTAACTCTTTTTAAGCAGGTCTGGGAAGCTAGATCTGAACGGCTAGTCACGAAAAGTATGCAGAGACAGGGAGTAAGAAAGCTTAACTAGACGGTGGGTATCTACAACTTGAGTTACAAGTTACAACTTGAGTTAAATAGTAACCGGACCGAAAGCACTAGCAAATTAGCTTATTACAATTAAAATCACTTTTCAATAACTTTTTGCACTAAACCACTTCGCGAATACTTAACATAGGAGTCACCGTCAAAACTGAACTTGCCTCGGGTGCTCGGGTATTTATACGTTTGGAAAAGTTGCGTTTATCCATTGAGTCTCGCATCCCATTTTAAAACGTCTGGAAAGGCTGGAAATCGCTCCGTGCGGGCGAGGATGAGTCATTGATTGCGACACATTGCACAATACTGAAGATTCAAGATTTCAAAAATGAAAGTTATATAGAAAAATCGGCAATGAATAGAGGGATTTTTTGAAATAAGAACGAAGTTTGAATCAATTTTAGTTTGGAAGTTATTAATGTTTAATTGATAAAATCTTACACGACCCCGTAAAGTATTAACGAAGGTCCGATGTTTACGAGTTGAAATGATATGAGAATGTTCCCGATAGGTGCGTGGTGTCTGGAAATAAGATATGAAAATGTTCCTAACGGGTACGAGTTGAGTTTGAATCGAGATATTACATGCCGTATTACGAGGAACGATCAAAAGGGGTGAAAATTAAAATAGCAATCGGGTTGCAAGAAATTGATGAAATTAAATAGAATGTTAAGACTCGAGGCACGGAACGTGGTTTGAAGTATACAAGGGCTGGCCAAAAAGTAAGAAGAAATGAAATGCGAAGTAGTTGCAAGAAACGAGTTAGAGTTTTAAGTTTTTACGTATTTAAAGTACACGAGGGGTGGCCAAGAAGTATTAAAATTTTGAATATGAAATCTTTTATAGAAAATTTACGAAATGAAGTAAGACGTTGAAATTTTAGGCACGGATAGTGATTTGGGTCTTGTTGATGAATATACGGGGGCTGTATTTTTTTTGTAGTGAATCTGTTATGAATGGACTAGATTGAATGTTTCAAGTTTGATATTAGTGACTTTACGTTATTTTAGAATTACCGAGTGCTTGTGATTTTTTTCAGACTTATGTGACCTTGACTCTGGTTTTTCGGTCCAAACAGTGCCTGGCTGGCTTTTTTATATGGTTTACCATGGTGCATGGAATGATATGATTTTTTGATAATTTTTGAAATTTTTTGTTTTTGTTTTTTGACTTGTGGGGGACATACCCTACAACAGTTGGAATGGTCACCCATCCAACTACTAACCGCGCATGACGTTGCTTTACATCGCATATCGAAGTATGTACATAGTAAAGACGCACCTACGCTCGCCCCAATTAGATTTTAAAGTGTTAAATGCCAACCAAGTGCCAATTATCTTAAGATCATAATTTATTTTTTGTTCAATCAGGACATCTCTTTCAAAATATAATAATATGGTATCATCGGCAAACAAATTAATAGAACAATTTTGAATAGCACATTTTACATCATTAATGTATAATGTGATTTGCACGGGATCCAAAACCGAACTCTGTGGTACGCCAAATTTAATTTCTTTTCCACTGACATGTCTGATCCATATTTAGTTTTTTGAAAACGTTCTACTGAATATGTTTGAAACCATTTTAGCACTCGTCCACCTATTCCATATAATTTAAATTTTTCTACTAATCTTTTCCTGTATGTTGTTTCAAAATCCTGTTTAAAGTCAATAAATACCAAACCAATTGAGCACCACATTTCCAGATTTTCTTTCCATATTTATAATATATTTTGCAAGGATGTTTCGCACGAATGACGTTTTTGGAAGCCCGATTGTTCTTCAAGCATTATCATATTTTCCTCAAGGTAGTCATCAATTTGTTCTTTCACTACTATTTCCAACACTATTTCATAGACAGGTAAACGTTAATTTGTCTGAATTCTTCATATTTACTTGTTCTACTAACATTAGGAATAGGTATTATATTTGATGTTTTCCTGTATGTGGAGGGTCATTGTCCTGTTTTTAGTGAGTAGTTTATAACCTTAAGCATAACATCTCCATTTACTTTAAAAGCATTATGTATAGATAAACTATCAACTTCATCTGTACCTGCTTTCATAGGTAAGTTATGTAATTTTTTTTCCAATTTATCATAATTTATTTCTTTAAACTGTTCCCACTTGATAACGTTGTAATGTAACAGTAACTGTGAAGTCATTTTCCTAAATTAAGGGCGGCCCAAATTCCAAAGGCGGATACTGCACACCACACATTAACCTTTTTACTATGAAGCAGTACTTGCGTGCACATGCAAAGAGTTTTCCGTCGGTCGCGAAAGTTCTGTTTGTTAACATATCCGGAAAGATGAAATTAAGCTTCATCTGACATCAGCAAGCAATCAGCGATATTCGGGTTTTCAGCAAATAGCCCTCCGGAACGTTCGCAAAAGTCAATGCGTGTTCCAAAATCTTGATACAGAAGTTTTGTACGACTTGAATTTTGTAGGGATGGAAGTGTAAGTCTTTCAGAATGCGGTGATAACTATGGTTCGAAATATTGAGTGCTAATGCTTGTCGTTTTGCAGATCGTTTAGGACTTCGTAGCACAGCTACACTTACCCTTTCAGCATTTTCAATTGTGCGTACAGAACGAGTTCTTCCATTTGGTTTTTCTCTAGCACATGAAGCAGTACTGCGAAACTCGTATACCCACTTTTTAATTGGTATTCGACTAGGAACTGGATCTCGTGGATTTTAATGAAAGTGACAGCGAAATAAAGGCTGGGTGATTACAACAGAATAATTACTTTTTAAATAGGCTTCAACCGCAAAAGAACGTTAAATATTTGACCAACAATTCACAGCTAAACTACCATTTCTCGCAAACTTTTTACAATATACATTTATTGCGAAAGCACGGTGACTTGATTTTAGTTTATAATCTCATTATATTATGACATGAATTAACTTTGAAAAATGGATACTTCATTCTTCCGGACCCGTAACTTTAAATGATCCAAATTTTTCATCTGGCGTGAAGTGTAGGTGATTAAATTTTCTATCAATATAATTTTTCCAAGCGAGGCATCGTTATTCGAAAAAAACGTTCTCAAGACGTAGCTTTTTTCAAAGGGGTACAAAATCACAAAATATGTTCTTAGTATCTCGCCTATCCAAATTTAATGCGTGAAATGTCAAATTGTTGGTCTTCAAGATTACTAAGAATCTTTGTACTGTCGTGAGCAGAAAAAAATAGGAACACTTTTTTTTCTAATGTAAATCTATCTCTATTTAAATATGTAACGAGTAGCCGAAGTAAAACAGATATGACTTTTAATTTATTTTAATGCTGTAGTTATTGCTATAGTAAATGATGGACGGTTAATGAAACGAATTACACTGCGTTATGACATTAACTAAAATTTGGTGTGTAATATTTTAAGAAAGTGGAGAATAAACGGTACGATTAGTAGAAATCCTGGATCAAAGGACAAAGGATATCCTACTTAACAAGAAACTAACTATAAATATTTCGCTATTGCACCATTTCTATTTATAACTTATATAAGTCTGTTTGGTATAGAATTAAGTAACCTTATACAATAATCATTAGTCATAATATTTTCCCATGCATTATTTACTCTTTCCAGTAATTCTTCGGCATTCCGTGGTCTCACATTGCGTTTTTGGATACATCATACGAGTAGTCCCATACTTCTTCCACAGGGTTAAGATCTGGACTATGACTGGGCCAGTTAAGAACATTGATGTTGTTATCTTGAAACCAGTTAGTTACAGTATGAGCAGTATGAACGGAACAATTATTGTCTTGTTGAAATATGACTCATTATTAGGAAATAATTGTGACACAGAAGGGAGCATAATATTGTCTGAAATCCTAATATACGTGTCACTATTAAATCGTTCCTCAATATGCCACAAAACATCAAGACCACGTGCCGATATCCAAGCCCATATATTGTCGGAAAATCTACACTTTTATCATTGTTAGATATATATTTCTCATCGAATCGAGTATTCGGAGGACGGTAAACACGAATACGACCGCTGTGTGTTGACTGGAAAGTTTTTTCGTCTGTAAAGATTACATTGTTCCAAAAATTTACATCATGCGCTAAAAATTCAAGCGCAAATCCTACTCGAGCTTCTTTATGTTCAGCTTCAAGTAAGTATTTCTGTGCTGCTGCATGACAGCGTAGCTCCGATTTTCTTACTCGCTGGCGATCAGTACTACTCGATCCAGGAAAATTCGTTTCTTCAGCAGCCTGAATAACTGAATAAAATGGATTTTCTACTAAAGCATTTACCAATTGCAAATCTTGTTGTTGAGTTGATATCCTTCGTCGCCCTGATCCCGGACTTCTACTAATCGTACCGTTTATTCTCCACTTTCTTAAAATGTTACACACCGAATTTTTGTCAATATTATAACGCAGTGCAATTTGTCTCATTGACCATCCATCTTCTGCTTTAGCAATAACTCCAGATTTAACTGAATGCTTATATGAGGTAACTAACTGACAATATCACAAAAATTAAAGTTAGATGTACACAACTAGATTTTAGCAAAATACCGTTATAAGACTTGTCCTATTTTTTTCTCATCACCGTACTTAATAATTTTCACAGGAATTAACTTCGAGAAAAAGAGGATCACAAGTTTTTTGGACTTTAAGTTGAATGTGATGATGAGCTTCCAAAAATATGTGCACTAATTTTTTTGCTAAACTAAACTAACTAAAATAACATTTAGAGCAAAAATATCGAAGCCCTGAAAAACTATTTACAAATTTATAATTTTACTGGGCTATTGAAATTTAAAGAGAATTAAGAAAAATGAGCTACCTCGCACTATTTTGTTGATTGTTGAGCAACCAATGTGAAAAATTGTGTGATTTTTTTATTTGGCTCTTTGACTATAAATTCCTTAGGAAAGTTTTAGAGTTCGAAAGGTGAATTGCAATTTCAATCCACTGAGATTAATACAGATTATAAGTTTAATCGTATGAGGGAAAATTTCTATGAGGAAAGATAGATTTTCGCTGCAGTCCCAATGCCCTGCATATTATATGTGGACGGATTATAGTCCTGTCGACAAATTACTGTAGACTACATGGAGGGCGGCAAAATATTTGCCTTCAGGGATGGGTTTGGGGTAGTGAGGAAGTAAACATCCTAGAAGTCGCCGACCCTAGGAGATGGGCTTTGCGGGGGAGGGCTTCCGGAAGGGCCTAAATTTTGACTTTTTTTGGTTTCTCGTTTATAACTCAAAAATTATTAGTCCTAGAGAAAAAATTATTCTTACCTTTTTGTAAGCTGACAAAATTTCATATTTTTACTTTAACAGAAAGTTTGCATCTTCAACCGTTCTCGAGTTATCCGCTCCCCATACTCTGCTCCTAACCTCTCAAATTTTCTCTGTAAAATAAAATACAACCAGTCAAGTGAAGAGGATTAAATTGATTTAAGAATATCTTCAGCAGAAGAGGAATATAAAAACTCCAAAGGAACTATTTGTAACGGTTCACTTTTTGAGCAAACCCTGTATAAGTGCAAGTGAGTTCATCACATTAAATTCGTAATTAATACCAGTCTAAATAACATACATATATAAGATATTTTGGGTTTCCTAGTATCTAAACATTAATATCCTATAAATTAAAACTGAAAAATAAGTGGTAATATAAAAAGTTGCGTTTTTCTCTGAATTACCTTAATGAAAGGGCAAAAGAAATATAGAAGGGAACTGTGAGTGATAGATAGGCATTAAGATCTACCTATTGTGTGAAGTATTACATATACAGTTAACTTAGTTATAAATGCAAAGTATATGGTAAAATTGCATATGTGATCATACAAGAAAGGTGCCAAGTTATTGAAAAAGTTGTACTGAGAAATTTTCAAGAAGTCACAACTTGTAAACTTAAAATTTTTTGTGAAAAGGCCTCATAAGATCTAAGGTAACTTTCTAATTAATTAGAATGGATTTTATTCCAGGTTTCATGAGCTTTAAAGTAAAGTTATTTTATGTGATTTTACTGAACTCACTGTACTTTTTTTGCTACCATAGAGCATTTCTAATTGCAATACAAGATGTTATAATCAAACTCACCCTATTGAACCGAAAATTAAGATAGTCCTGGAGAAAAGGTTGAAGTTTAAACGTATCTAACAACAAAGTGGCTTCCTAATAAAACATTTTCTTTTACAATTTACCTCATCGGATTCACAATGTATTTATGTAATATTTTACAACTATTGATATTTCAAAACCTCCCCTACTGGAAATTTTACCACCTCCAAGAGGAAGTCGGTACTTTTTTGTTTGCATGTAAATTACCGGAATTTTATGATAAAGCGAAAGTATAGTTTTATGACACTTTTATTATAATTGTGGTATAAAATCAAAATTTAGTTACAAATCAAAATTAATTGTGTCAAATTTTAATATTTATTTCTTAATAATATTCAAGTTAACAGATTCGTATTAATTCTGAGTGCAAATTAACTTCATAATAATATTTGTAAACCATCAAACAGCTGTTACATGGGTTCATATGAATATTTTTGGACATATATGATATAAACTGTACACTTACCTCTTCTTTTCCGAGACGGGCATTTACATTACCTTTTGTTATTTATTTTTGTTAGTTACTAAGTGTTGTTTATATGTTTAAAATTATTTATTGTCTGTGTTATATTTCAAAGAACAACTCAAAAGGAGGATATCCACTTTTACTATTTTTGCCGTTGCGTTGCGTTGAAACTTGTGCAACATTTTTCCTATATTTTGTACAATTAAATTTTTTATATCTAAATTTTATTGTTTGTTTTATATCCTTTTCTATCGATATAATCGGCTGGCGCCCACACTAGCTTATTTCAATTTTCCAGCCATACTTTGTTTATTACAATTAGCGCCTATATTAAAATCTGTAAGTATTCGCCAGATATTACGTCATCAAATTCTTCATCCCTTCTGTTATGGAGACTCCATTGTGGCAGTTGCCCTGGCAGTTGGAGCATGCTGGCGCAAAATTCAGTGGTGCTTTTCTGCATCCGCACAATCTTTTTTTTGCAATGACAAAATAAAACTTGCGGAATTTCACCGGGGCAGCATTTTTGTCTGTTAGTTTGGGCACCAGCTCCCCATTTCTCTCCTCCCAGCCAGGAATTCCTAAACCCCACACATGTGAGATTGTGAACAATCCATCTTTTGCGTCTGAAGGACTTTTACTATATTTATCAAAAATGAATATTAACGTTCACAAATAAGGGTTCAAAACGACTGTTTCAGACGGAGAATAATACAAAATTTATACTTACTGTTCATTTTTGCTTAACTGCTTCTCTGATGGTATCAATTGGACGTCGTAACACTATAAATCTAACACAGTAAGTCCTAACACTTTCTTAAAATTAAACCTGAAAGGGAATTTTGAAAACACAAGAAGAAGACAATATAAAGTTCAAAAATATATATTAAATCTTTAAAAATTCATGTTTTACAACAACTTCAAGAAAAATGTTTTTGATAAACTATAGTCTGGCCCATGTACAATACATGGTGAGGAACGGAACGACTTTTAATGTACCAATTACCATCCAATATGCGGTTTTTGAGCTAATGATTACACAAATAGATTCAAGAAAAGTTCAATGTTTATAAATTTTTGGTGGGCTTTTGCTTGCCTGTCTATTTATGTATTTACAGTTCAATGCCAATTTTGATCGCTCCTTTGAATTGTATTATAGCGATTATAAATTCATACGTTCAGTCAAGGCGGTCCCATGTACATATGAGTACATGGTAAAGATACTTTTCTGACACCGAATCACTGAGGAACCGGTTTAGGGCAAATCCCGTTAAAACCCATCCTTTTCCCGTCAAAATCGACTGCTAGGAAATGATGGGGGTCCCATGCCGCTAAAGGCTTTTTTCGCTAAAACTCTCGATATACTTTGAATAGAAGCTGGATTAACTTGTCCTCATATTTAACACAACGAGTGAGTTGCAGTGCTTAACAACGTGGATTCGTAAAAGGGTTTTTAATTTTGAAATTTCCGAAGTTTGTTACTGTTTCTAAATTTTGGTGGTCGGGGTGACATTACGTCCCCGTGCAGCGGGGACACTTTCTAAAATTACACTCCTTGATGAGTTATTGAAATTTTTTACATAAAAAACGCTCCGTAGAGCGAGAATATGATTAAAAATATAAAAACCTCTTCCAACGATATTTTTACGTGAAGCACGCTTTTCATACGAAATGTTGGATTTTGTTACAGTTTCGAAAAGTACATCGAGGGTTTTATCGTGTTCTTTAACAAGACCAGTATGGTTCCCAGTTACTGCTGGATTTGGTAGTACACCCTGTATGAATGGTACTTCATGACCCACTCATTTGGTGGGAGAGTGGAAATGTCTGGCTTGATCGAAGCGACTGATTCCAAAAATGATCCATATCTCTAGTCATCTAAGGATATCTCTTGGAGCACCGTACCATCTAAGGATACAATTATGACATGCTCTTTCGACCTCAGACGGTATCGATGAAGGGCTGATAAACACCTTAGCTTCTTCTTTGACCGATTTGTCTTGCTTTTATAATTTGGCAAACCTGACTTTGCTCTTCCTGAAGGCTGCGGAGGTGGTATCACAGCCTGTGAAAGCATGTACAAATAGAATGTGCTTCATCCCCAGCTGCTGCAACTCTTGTGAAGAGTATGTTGCTGTGCATGCTTTTCCTCTGCCAGGTTTCACGAAGAATATGTCACGCTGGGGAGAGGTTTTCGCCAACAACAGGACTGCCAGTCCACATCTCTCTTATCACAGCTACTGAAGAGGAAACTGACCTCTCTATGGCTGTGGATATAAATAAATAACACCACAGGTAATTACGACCCCATTTATCCCTGAAGGCTCTAGAACAGCCTTGTGTGGGAGGCGCTACACATTTAGAGACAAGGGACACACACCCAATATCGGTGTATAGTGGAAAAATCCCTCTCACAGTATTTTCCACTGCCACGACCGGGAATCGAACCCGGAACTTTTGGGTGAGAGTCATACATTGCCACACCTGCATTATCCTCTGCTTGGAAGGCATTGATATTATTTTCCCCCGGTTTTTTTCATTAACAGCTTGATGAGTAGGGTCTTGTTATTGGCGTTCGAGAGGAAGATTTCATGTTTTACCGTGATTTTAGTTTCCATGGTGGACTGTACATCCACGCACTTCTTAAGTCGATATCTACGATTCCGTTCAGCAACTTTAGTAGTTTTTGATGTGATGGTGTAGCCATCAAAAACCACAGTACAACTTCCTCCCAGATAGTGGTTCTTTAAGAATTGTACGTATCTATCACAAGTAGATGACGTTTTGTTAGCCAGGTGACGTTCTGAATTAGATATCCCCCATCAATAACTATGACAAGGTTACTTAGTTGTACGTCCAAGAGGGTACGGGGCCAACTCGTACCCCATATAAGATGAAAAATGTGATTCGAGCATTTTCCGGATATCGGCGATTTTCAGAAGTGGGTAACTCGAGAACGGTTGACGATACAAACTTTTTGTTGAAATAATTTAGGAAATTTTGTCGGCTTTCAAAAAGGTAAGAACAATTTTTTCTCTAAGACCAATATTTTTCGAGTTATAAGCGAGAAACCAAAAAAGTTCAAATTTAGGGCCTTCTGGAGCCCTCCCTTTTAGGATGTTTACCTCCTAACTACCCCAAATACATCTCTGAAGTAAAATATTGTGCCGCCTTCCATGTAGTCTACACACCTATATGTGAAAATTCGTTGACTTGACTACTATACAAGACCAAAAAAAACGAAACATTGTAAATTTCCTCAAATATTATATTGCTCTCTCAGATGAATGTTCGGTGATTTAGCCATGATTTACTGATAATTAATTGTTAACTCTACACTTCAATCAGCGTATAAATTTACCAAGAAGTAGTCTGATAAGTATTATTATTATTAGCCGTCACTCGAGTCCGAGTATAAAAATGTTACAGTCGATAGATTGTGTACAATAAAAAACAAGTAAAAGGTGTAGTCTATTGTAATTCCCACTCATCTACGGTGCACACGACTATGGCTATAGAGGCCAATTCGGGAAAGCACATGTCGACCGCAGTCAGGACAAACATAGACCTGGTTAGGTCTTGGATTCGGCCTTCTTGCAACAACATTTTCTTGATAGCTGGCCACAACCCCTCGCCATTCGGTTCTGTCCGCTGCAAGTTGTTCCCATTGCTCGTCTGGAATACCGCAGGATTTTAGATTTTCATTTCATGGAGAGCGTCTTTGAACCTCTTTCGTTGACCGCCACGCCTTCTTCTACCGCTTAGCAATTCACCATAAAGTGTACATTTAGGAAGGCGGTTATCATGCATATGATGACGTGACCTGCCCATCTTAGGCGTGCTCTTGAAATAAGCACCCCAATTGGAAGGCTGTTTGCTCTCCTGAGTACTTCCACGTTTGATATGTGATGGAACCAACGGATTTTCATCATACTTCTGAGGTGTCTTTGCTGAAAACGTTCTAATTCTTTCACATGACGACGGTAAGTGACCCAGCTTTCACATCCATATAGCAGTGTTGGAATGACAACTGCTCTGTAGACAGCCATTTTCGTTGACAAAGCAAGGTCGTGATTGTCAAATACTCTCTCTCTCTAAGTCCCCAGAGTGCTCTAGATGCAGCGTTAATTCTATTGCGAATCTCGCTGTCTAAGTAATTGAACTGATCCACCACTTCAGGAGAATTTCCGTTAAGTGTAATGTCTATTTGGTTCACTTGATGAGGAGTTGACATAATCTTAGTCTTTCCAATGTTGATTTTAAGTCCCAAGGAATCATAGCTCTGGGCATGCACATCTAAAAGTTCTTGAAACTCTTCCGGCGTAGAGGCTAAAAGTGCACAGTCATCCGCATACTGGAGATCACAAATGAATCGTGTACGTGTCTTCGTGAAAGCTCTAAAGCGCCCTATGTTAAAGAGACCGCCATCAAAACGGTATCTGAGACCTATCCTCTGACTGTCAGTTTGTTGTCAACAATAATTGTTAGAGCAGTGGTAAACAAATTAAAAATTAGGGGTGCCAGGACACATCCCTGCCTAACTCCAGTGAGGGTTTGGAAAGGTTCGGTTGCCTCATTATTATACATAACCTGGGCGTTGTTGTTTGTATGTAAGCTGCGACATACTTCCACCAAATTTTCTAGGGATACCTAAGCGGAACATAATTTTCCAGAGCACTTCCCTGTCCACCGAGTCAAACGCCTTGGTTAAATCAACGAAGGCCATGTGAATTTCTCCTTGATCTTCGAGTGCTTTTTCTTGTTGCTGTTTAAGTGTGAAGATTAAATCCGATGTGCCTCGGTTTGGTCTAAAGCCACTCTGTGTTTCAGGAAGTAACTTTTCCATAACAGGTGTTAGCCTATTTGCCATCGCTTTAGTGAGTATCTTCCCTCCAACAGCCAGGAGAGCTATACCCCTGTAATTTCCACAGTCCGCAGCGCTCCCTTTGTTTTTGAAGAGGTTGATTAAAAGTGTATCACGAAACTCGTGCGGAGCTTGACCACTTTCCCACACGACATCAAACAGTTTTTTGAGGTAGGGTATGAGCTCTGACGACACAGCTTTAAAGATCTCAGCTGGGAGTGAGTCGGCGCCGGGAGATTTGTTATTTTTTAGCTGCCCAATGGCGATTAAGATCTCTTCCGTTGTTAGTGGTTTATCTAAGTCTTCGAAGGTGTCATATTGAGGGATAAGATTTATAATATCGTGATCGGCTTGACTTTGCTGGTTAAGAATGTTAGAGTAGTGTTTTTTCCATCGGGCTCTTATTTCCTGGTCTTCTTCGAGGAGATTTCCATTTAAATCTTTAATAGGGCACATATTTTTCCGACTGGGGCCGTACACTGCTTTTACTCCTTGAAAGAAATTCCTGTAGTCGTGTGAATCGGCGTACCTTTGAATTTCTCTGGCCTTGCTTGCCCACCACTCGTTCTTTATTCTTCTGATTTCGCGTTGCGTTTCATACTTAGATTGGGTAAAAGCTTCTGCTTTTGATGAGTCGTTGGGGTGGTTGATAGCGTTTTGGAAGGCAATATGTTTGCGGTCAAGAAGTTCTTGTATAAAAGCTTCATTATCATTGAACCAGTCCTCCTGTTTTTTACTTGCTGCAGTGCCAAGAATTTCCTCACTCGCACTTTTTAAACTGTCTTTAATTTGTGTCCAAGTAGCAGCGACATCTACAGAATTGGTTTCTTCTAGTGCACTCAAATTCTCTTGAACTTTTTGCTTTAGCTGTTCGACGGTTTGTTGGTCACGCAATTTACTAATACAGAGACGGAGTCTACGTTTTACTTGAGTTCTTCGGTGTTTGGGTCTCATAACAATTTTCATTTTAGAGACAACAGGACGATGATCGGTCCAACATTCGCTATCAATGCGCGCCTTTGTAATTTGGACGTCCTTGAGATGCTTCCTACGTACGATAACATAGTCCAGTAGATGCCAGTGACCTGATCTGGGGTGACGCCAGGTGCCTTTAAATTTATCCTCTTGTCGGAAAATGGTGTTTGTTATAACTAGATCATGTTCGGCGCATTTAGTTAGGAGTAGTTGACCGTTAGCGTTCATGTTGCCCAAACCGTTCTTGCCTATGATGCCTGGCCAGGTGTCTGCATCTCTCCCTACTCTAGCGTTAAAATCGCCAAGAATAACGAGTCGTTCCGTTTTAGGTACTCTACAGAGGGTTTCTTCCAGCTATTGATAGAAGCTTTCCTTGGTTTCGTGACTTGCATCCAGAGTGGGAGCGTAGGCGCTTATTAGATTTACCGCGTTGCCATCTGATAGCTCATAGCGTAGCAGCATTAGACGCTCGGATAAGCCTTGTGGTACTTGTGTTAAGTTGGATACAAGTTGATTCCGAACGGCAAATCCTACTCCATGTTGTCTTCTTGAATTGGTGGGAAGACCTTTCCAATAGAAGGTGTAGTACTTTTCTGTGAGAGAGCCTTCCTCCAAAAATCGAGTTTCGCTGAGGGCTGCAACGTCAACATTGAGTCGGTGAAGTTCTCTATCTATTAGAGCAGTTCTTCTTTCAGGCCGATCGGTGCGAGTGCTGTCGTTCAAAGTACGAACATTCCAAGCGCCGTAGATGAAAGATTTAGTTTTCTTGGATTTAACTTGTCGGTGTTTTTTCGACATTCGATGATGTGTCCCTGTGGGCACCCTCCCCCGGAGATCCGATCGGGAGGGTATTTTACCTCCGGATGATTTTGTCCCACTTGAACGCTCCATCATTTTTTTTAAAAGCCTTAATCGACTGAAAACGAAGCTGCATTTGAAGTTTTAGCTGGAGCAGGTATGCAACTGACCAGCTCGGTTGCGGAAGGCGAGTGGTGTGGTCCCATGGCACAGAAGGAGACTGCGACGATGGGGTAACCAAACGATTCCAAAAGCAACCTTTGTGTGCGGTGGGTTATTTTTACCACACTCTTCGTGAGAAGGTGGATGTGCTCACGGCAAAAGGTAAGGGTTATTCCGCCCTTACTCGGTCGTTAGAGCCTCGTTAGTGAAAACAGGGTGCACCAAGTTCAAATTGAACTCATCGCGAAGGTGAGGTTAACAATTAATAAGTAGTTTCTACATAAAGACTCATTTTCAAATATCATATGTTTCTTCTTCAAATAAAAGTAGCCTAACGTACTAGATCTGCAACGAAGTAACAATATAACTACAGAAAAACTACGAAGGAGTACATTATTTGATCTTGTCCTCTTGACTACATAGGTGATTGCCTATTCGTAATTTTCTTCCCAAATGACTTCGTACATGACCTCAAAATTTTCTACTAAGTCAAACCAAGAAAACACTCGATGATGATGATGATACTTTTGATTTACTTCGGTCAACGACTTTTCTGTAGTCTCCAGAGAGTTTCACAGTCAGTCATCTCTAGAGGCTAACTTGCCGAATGTATATTCTGAAGTGATGGACAACTGTAAATTTCTTCAAATATTTTTATGTGCAGATGATATAACTTACTAATTAACTAGACCCAAGCAGTCGTATCTTGTAAACTTTTGCTTTAGAATGAGAGTGTTATTATTTTTCTTGAACATAAAAGATTTTAAAGCTTCCGAACTAACATCATATATATATTATATTTTCTAAATGATCCATGGCTACCAAAACAATATTTGATATATTTCTCTGCTTCTCTCTATTGAATAAATTTACACCATACTAAAAGCACATTTTAGATTAATTTAATAACTTTCATCCATCATACCGTGAGGTTATTACATCCTATCTCTTCAGTTTATTGCGCAATTCTTGTTTTATTTTATAAAGAGCTCGTAATTAAAGATCCCAGAGGTTTTTCTTATATCCATTGTAATCTCCTGATATTAAATAAGATGCTTTTATTACTCTGGTAGTTTTTAATACCAAAAGAGTAAAAAACGAATTAAAATGAAGATATTAAATGGTTATAAATAAAGTTCAGCTCTGCCAAACATAAAAAAAGAGAGAATTGCAGCTATGCAAAGACAATTAAATAATTTATGATGAATTAAGGGAATCTCTGTTCTCGTTCTCATTTCATTGCATTTGCATTTTTTTTCGTTTTTAATTTATTGCTTCTAAACGAAGGATTATAATGCACTCATATTTTAGGTGTTAGTGAGGAGCATAAAGTTCGTCAAAAAATATGTAGTGATATATAGGGCGTTCCATTTAAAAAATCTATTCTAAATGGTGTCACAATTTTTTGTGGCACCTTATATGATTGAAATTGTTTTCTTGGCGTACCCCTTCATATATGGTTAAGAACTGAAGTTCAACAAAATTTTTAACTTGTTTGGTTTAGAAGATATAGACGAGTGACGCAGTGTTCCAAGACCTTGTACGTACATTGACTGACTGGATCATATTGCTCGTCACCGACTCCTTCGCCATTTTTTTGAAAATTGTAAACTGCAAATACAACTATACCGTATATGGTTGTATGTATGTTTAGTATAGAAAATATTAAATTATATTTAACTACGGATTTGAAATATCCAAAACACAAATCATTGGCCATGAACTAGAAAAGCTTATGACCACTGTTTATTGGAAATGTTTAAAATTTACTTGGGCAGAGCGGAGCACGGCACGTCTTTCCCGAACAAAGGCATGAAGTAGAATGAACTACCTAAGATGAAGTAAAGGTTAATAATACCATTTTAATTTCGCAAGATGAGTAAATGGCTTGGCAAGTTACGGTTTCTCAATAAACAGTCATCTATGGTATTCAAATACTTTAAAAAACTTCTGTACTGTAATTTGTGCTCTTTTACACGGTAAAAACTATTTCAATAATAATAGTAACTGACATGAGAAAGTGTTAACTCACCTAATTTATGATTCTGAAACACAATAAAACAAAGTTTACATTATTAATCATTTTATTATCATTCAAGTTCGAAATGAGAGCCCTGATTTGTGATACATACATGGGCGTGTCAAAAGCAACAGAAATAAGACTTAGGGTCAACTCTCATTATTGCGTAATTCAAATCATTAAATCAAATCATACTTTATTCACGTGACCACAAGTTTTACAAAGATGCAAAAATTGTTTATTTTATCTTATATTAATAAATGAATGCAAAGGGTCGTGCACTCTAAATATGTCCCTAATGAGAACCAGTGAACATCTTTGTCCTGTGCATGGCTCTCTAAAATAATTTTTGACATGTACTTTATTTGTATAAATTATTAAATATTTTCTTATTTAGAATTTCATAACTTGGCAGTATACGTTCCTTTTTTTATTATTATATAATAATAATTAGAACAGGGCTGTGAAAAGTTGGTAGTGAGTTTTTACAAAATTTTTATTATTATTTATTTTAAATTTATTTCTTTTGGTTGCAATCAGTCTAATTTTGAGAGGCAGGACATTATAAAACAGAGGGGCAAAATAGTTTGTATACCTTTAAGAGCCAGATGTACCAACGAAGTTCAGCAACAGTTCAACCGAGAACTAGGTTCACGTAAAAATATCTGTTGTGCCAGGCCAGTTCAAGTATGAATATAATAGTTTAATTTGAACGGTGACTAGTGGCAGTTCAAAAAAGGTTGTGGACATTGTATATAAACATATCCTAATTCCTATTTTCAAAATACTTTGGTACATCGATTTCCTTTCTGATCTACGTCCACTGGTGAACCAAAGTTCAGCTGAACTTCGTTTAAACTGATGTCGGTACAACCGGCCCTGAGTGTCTGATTTTGGTTGAAATGGAAATTTTAGTGATTTGTTCATTATCATTCTAGTTTCATAATAATTATGGATGACGGATTGATATAAATGTTGATTTTAACTGTAAAATTTAAGCAACTATAGACATAGAAGATTCCAATATTCATTATATTTGTATTCTTATACAGGGTGTTGCATCATGAGAGGGACATAGCTTAATAGGAGGTAGAGAACATCAGTGGTAACCGGAACCTCCCATAGAAATGTCTCATTGGGCTTTCATTACAAAGTTACAGGGTGTTAAATAATTTTTGGCCAAACCTGTTTTTTGTCATAACTTTGACAGGGAATGAAATAACGGATTCATATTTGGTACGGCTAATGTACTAACGAGCCCCAAGAGGTAGATGTATTAAAAAAAATATATCCAGGTCCGGACTCACTATAATTTATGTTTCTTCTTTGCATCAATAAAACATCACCCTGTATATATTTTTTTGTAATTTCGATACGATATTCGAAAAGAGCAAGAAAAAACAAACAAAATGGCCTATTTCATTTGTTTTGTTACACCTTCGTGGTTATTTAAATACATTGTTAAATGTGCAAGAAAATGGATTACAGAACCCTATTAAATGAGAGGCACGTGAAATAAATAGTTTTATAACTAAAATTTGCAAAAATTCTATTGAGCCTAGGTGGTCTGGGTGAATCCTAATTCCGGCACGTTTTAAAGGTCCATTTTGGTAAAAAACTGTGGTCCTAATAAGTAATCGGGTATGAAATAACAAAATTTTTAATCAATCACAGTAGGCTTGTTCAAAGAATAAAAGTGACAGATAATTTAAACCATTTAGGCCTAAGCAACCAGTTACTTTGATCAAGAAAATCATCAACATTTTATACTTAATAAAAATTGGAAAAGAGAACAAACTAAAATCTAAATAAATAAAATATTTTCCATTCAATTAACAATAAATAACAAAACAATAACTAAATGTGTTTAAAAATAAAACGTAATTGACACTAAAGTAAATTTTCAAAATGTCCTCCCCCACATTCTGTGCATTTTCTTGCGCGTTTAGAAAGGTCACCAATTGCTCGACGTATCATTTCTGGATTATTCCCTATTTCGTCGCAGGTTGTAACGATGCGCTGGATTAAATGTTGTCTACTTTCAATTTCAATGCTATAAACCTCGTTTTTTAAGTGGCCCCATAAAAAGTAATCACAAGGGTTACAATCAGGAGATCTTGGTGGCCATTCATGTGGACCCCCGCGTCCAATCCATCTATTAGGATACACATTGTTTAAGTGTTCTCTTACTTGAAGGTTAAAATGTGGTGGGGCCCCATCATGCTGAAACAACATGCCTCTTATACCGATATTTTCTTACATATTCGGTAAAATGTTTTGAAGAAAATCAAAGTAAATTTCACCATTCAATCTTTCTTCAAAAAAATGTGGCCCTATCAAATGTCTATTCACTAGTCCGACCCAAACATTTACAGAAAACCTGTGTTGCGAACGGCGTTGGCGTACCGCATGTGGGTTTTCCTGTGCCCATTTATGATTATTTCGTGAATTGTTTACTCCATCCCTTGTAAATTGTGCCTCATCCGTAAATAAGGTTCTGTAAATGACTGGGCGATGGTTAGACAACCAATGACAAAATGCCAGGCGGGGGATATCGTCGCCTTGTTGAAGACGCTGTACCTGCTGGATATGATATGGATGGTAACGTTCTCTTTTTAGGGTTCTCCATACTCGCCAATGAGGAATACCAGTTGCCAAACTGATTCGTCTAGTGCTCATATTTGGGTTTTCTTGAACTACGTTTATAATATTGTTTTGTTCCTGCACACCTTGTTGTAAAACACGCTCCACAACTGCAGAAGTAGGAAACTTTCCGTGTTGTCTTGCATACTGGAACACCGTACTAAAGGTTTTATGATTAGGGCATCGACGACCAGGAAAACGCAGCCGATATTCTCTTTCCGCCGACCTACCATTTCCATTACAGAAACCATAGATGAATATTATGTCAACATATTCCACGTTTGTAAATTTTACTGGCATAGTTAAAATATTTTCACAAGTTTTCACTAACTAAATGCGGATTATTGACACATTAAATTACTAACAAACAATTATTCAACTGTTTAGGAGATTTCTTTTTATTATCTCTCACTTTGAACAAGCCTACTGTGATTGATTAAAAATTTTGTTATTTCATACCCGATTACTTATTAGGACCACAGTTTTTTACCAAAATGGACCTTTAAAACGTGCCGGAATTAGGATTCACCCAGACCGCCTAGGCTCAATAGAATTTTTGCAAATTTTAGTTATAAAACTATTTATTTCACGTGCCTCTCATTTAATAGGGTTCTGTAATCCATTTTCTTGCACATTTAACAACGTATTTAAATAACCACGAAGGTGTAACAAAAAAATGAAATAGGCCATTTTGTTTGTTTTTTCTTGCTCTTTTCGAATATCGTATCGAAATTTCAAAAAAATATATACAGGGTGATATTTTATTGATGCAAAGAAAAAACATAAATTATAGTGAGTCCGGACCTGGATATATTTTTTTTAATACATGTACCTCTTGGGGCTCGTTAGTACATTAGCCGTACCAAATATGAATCCGTTATTTCATTCCCTGTCAAAGTTATGACAAAAAACAGGTTTGGCCAAAAATTATTTAACACCCTGTAACTTCGTAATGAAGGCCCAATGAGACATTTCTATGGGAGGTTCCGGTTACCACTGATATTTTCTACCTCCTGTTAAGCTATGTCCCTCTCATGATGCAACACCCTGTATAGTTCATTAGTGAAATACATTCTATCTTTCTTAAACATTATTTTTATTATGGTTCTTTGACACACAGCAAGATTATGTAATGAATTGTTGTATAATCCACACCAAATTAAAATATAGTATTTTAACATAGACTCGACTAAGGCGTTGTATAAAACCATTAATAATTTGTCATTTAAGCGGATCTTAACAGATAAAATTTATGAAATAGCTTACGAATTTTCGTTGCCATATAACTATGGTCGTTCCATGTCAGATGCTGGTCAATAATAACTTCTAAATATTTTGTAAATTTTACCTTTTTTATTTAAAGCAGTTGCAGTATTTTTTGTAAATTTTTAATATATTTTAAACAAGTTGATCAGCAGCTGAGATGGAGAAAGATGTAAATGTATTTTTTATATTTAAACATAAACTAAAATCTACCCAATTTTATATCGACTGGACACCTGCTTCAGCTTTCACGTATACATTTGTCCAATTTGCTCCTGCAAATAAAAAAGCGGTGTCATCTGGATATAAAAATTCAGTTATTTAGTATGTTTCCAATTTCGTTAACATATACGAGAAATAGCAGAGGTCCCATACAGTACCCTGCGGTACACCCATTGAGACTGTTTGAGAGACTGAAAGTTTCCTCTATTTTTGAATTTTGCTTTCTGTCAGCTAAATGATTTGAAACGTGTCTCCTCTAACTCCAACATTTTCAGTGTATCAAATAGTGATCTATGGCATACTGTCCTACTTTGCCAAAACTTTATACATATCAAGAATCTTTTATTCTTATTTAGATTATTTATCACTTCAGTAGTTAGATCATGAACAGCAGCCTCAGTATATTTTTTTACCTCTTTAACCAAATTGCTTTCTGTAAAATATATTTTTTATATACAAACATAACAACGGAAACTTTAAATCCTGCAGGTATTATAGAGATTGTAAAAATTAAGTTAATGATATGTAATAGTGATTTTAGGATATAACAATGAATATTTTTTATTAATGTAATTCCATCAGAGTTTTCTTTCAAAGATGCAATGCATAATTTAAGTTCGTTCTTTGTGACCGGGTTTAGATACATTGAGTTACTAGATATATTTTTTAATGGAAAGTTTTCTTACCCAGTATGTATTTTTTGTCCAATTTCCTTACCTATATTTATAAAGCAGTTATTAAATTTAATTTTTCAGTATTATCCGTTATAAGAATATCATTTTGTCTAATAGTGTTTATTTTTACTTTCACGTCCAGTGGAAGTATAGTAACGCAAAAAAAAATAATTTTTTTTGTTGAAATAGGCTTAAAATATTGTCTGAAAGTTATTTGTGGCATTCTACGAATATTCTTTAATATTATTTGGGTTTTCTACCGCATGTATTATTATCCTCTTCAAAAGCAAATCACCGAATCTACAAAATAATAGAATTATTGGAAAAAAGCCTCTACGCCCGTGACGTTTACGTCAAAGGAACAGTCAGAGGTTATGTTGTGCAAATAACATAAATCGGAATAAACAGATATAATGTATGCTTTTTTTGGAAGAACTCTTATTTTGCTGTGTATGTCAAATACACAGCTTTAAGATTATGTTTATGTTATTTCCATAGATACTTACTACTTACACAGAACACAGAACTGATGATATTTTCTTTTAGATACTGTTGAAAATCATTAATTATCATTTAAAATGTCATGAAACGTCGAGATTTTAAATTTGAGCAAAAAATTTCCCGTCTGTCGGTCTGTCTGTCTGTCACTTTTTTGTGTGCACGTTTACTCTGATATTGACTTGAAATTTGGTACACTTATGTATTGTAATGAGATCTGGAATTAGATTATATTTTGTTCTAATTCCGTTGAGGGGTTCGGGGGTAAATAAGGGTAAATGGGCAAAACAAAAACAATTTCTTTTGGCATCAGCCACACCCCCGCACAAAAAAAATTAAAATGTGATTTAGTGTATATACAAAAACGCAACTTCTAAAAAATTTATTAGCGTTAGCTACCCCCTCTACTACCACCATTGCCATCCTCCACCCTATTATTAAAGGGGGTAAAAAAAAATTAAATGTGATTTAGTGTGTATACAAGAATGAAATATCTAAAAAAAAATTTGTTGGCTTAGCTACTACCCCCTCTACCCTACCCTCACCCTAGTATTAAAGGGGGTAAAAAAAATAAAATGTGACTTAGTGGATACAAAAACGAAACGTCTAAAAAATTTGTTGGCGTTAGCTACCTCCTCTACCACCCCCATTGCCATCCCCACCCTATTATTGAAGGGGGTAAAAAAAATTTAATTGTGATTTAGTGTGTATACAAGAACGAAACATCTAAAAAAATTTTTTGGCATTAGCTACCCATTGCCACCCCATCCTATTATTAAAGGGAGTAAAAAATTAAATTGGGATTTGAACCAAGTGCCAATTTATTTTGGCATTAGTTACCCTCTCTACCACTCCCATTTCCACCCCCACCCTATTGTTTAAGGGAATAAAATATTACATTGGGATTCCTTGGGCAGCGGTTTTTTATTATTATATTTACAATTTTTAACCTCACCAACAATACTCTATATCTTTTTATAATTGTTATTAGTTTGTTCAATTATTGTTTTATAATTATTATTTTTGGTTTGCTGTAGTAAAATATTCAATTTATTTGTATATTATTTGTATCGCTTGATGGCTTCCTCTGTTGCACCCCTTAACATATTCTTTTTTTCATCTGATATCTATGTTTTATAAAGCTTAGTAGTGGATCGATCTGACACGGAAAAAGCCCCGAAACGACAGTGTTTTTTCGAATTTTTTTTTTTTGTGTATATTATGTAGGCGGACTTCCTCTATCATCATGTTTGCGGGCTCGAGGGGGGAAATTTACATATAAAGATATTGGAATAGGAAACGAAAAAATGATTTTCTTTCTATTTTTCTTTTGTTAGTAAACGATGCAGCTTTTTGTAATTTATCATTTTAGTAGTTTTCTGGTTGTTTGTATCATATTTTATTAATTATTAGTAAACTCTTTAAAATGGATAGATAGTGAATAACGATACCATGTAATGGTCTGTGATAGCTGTTTGAATTATATTAGATTTTATATCAATATCAATAGAATTTAAAAAAAAAAAACAAATGGACGAACAGCTTGAAAACCGTAAGACTTTGTATTAAGATAAATGTGGATAAATAGGTTCTAAATCGCGTATTCTACTAGCTCGGCCTACAAAACGTCCTGTATAATATTTACATCGCAATTTTAGAGTGTTCCAATTTCATGTTACAATAATTACTAAAATTAACATGAAAAATGAAATTTGAATTGTTTCCTCCTTTTTAATTCTTATTTACCAATACAACAATTATTATACTTAAACAGAGTGTTACAAAAATCGATATTACAGTTCAACGTAAACAAATTTCGATAAAACATGGTTTGTATATTAAAAAGAAGTGATATAAACCGTTAAAAGTTATGAAAGTTAAGTGGAAATAAATTTAACGACTATTTGCTTTCGTTTTTTATCGTTGCTAAGTTTATTTGCTTTCTTCTTTCTTTATACATTTACATCGTGAAAAAAAACCCATTTCCACATTTATTGGCCCGCCAATACCAATATTTGTATTGAAAATTAAAACACCTGTTCCTTTTTAGAATCCACGTATCAATCACATTCTAAATGATTGTTGGTAAATATGTCGAGTGCTTGACGACAAATTGAAAATATATTGATCAAAATACGGCAGCATGAATTAATAAAAGGTTAAGTTACTGAACCAGTCATTGCACTGTATTACCATCCATCAGGGAATTATACTGAGTATTTCTCATAGAACTTTATTAAAATGAAAAAGTAGAATAAATCTTTGAGTAGATTAAACTTACGTATAATTCGAGTACTTTAATCTTCTTCTCGGGTCCTGTGGTGGGTAAGTTCGTTCAATCGATTATACCACTCTGGCGCAACTTGCAAACATCACCGAGAGACGAATAAGATTGATTTTCAGCTTTAAATATCTCCTGATGATGCTAACACTGTTAGTGAAACACGCGTGTGTATTCGAGTGTAGTGTTCAAATGTTTGGGCGTTTTGTAAAGGTAATTATTAGATACCAAAGATATTGGTTTATTAAAAATAGTATCCATGCGAGAATTCCCTCACAGCCAGGACATTAGTTCTTGGTCTAATAGACTGATTATTATTTATTAAGCGACAGTTATGGTGGCTATTAAAAACTTTTCTGAATAATTTAAATGTTGTTGCTGAACTTTACAACTTTCATATGGTATTGATGTCGTGTCGTTTGTATTAATACTTCAACACGGAATATGAAATATAGAGGGCATCAGAACTAATTTTAAATAGTAACCTCCAGTGTGTACAAATTAAGGCCGATGGAGATTATGAAATTTTAATATTTTTGATGATATTACATTATTCAAAACTTCAGATTTCAGGTCATTAAGTCCTTAATAAATTATGGAGTGAGTGCACCCGCTCTCCCTCTGTACCTTTGGAAACGTTTGTAGAATTAAGTTTTACTAATTAATTTTAAGGAACAATAAAACATAACTGGTTTCAAAAATGAACCAACTGAACCATTCCTAGTAAATTACAAGCTAATTATTATTGATTAGTTAATCTAGCAGTACTATCTATAAAAACATTTCAACTCATTTGAACTTTCAGAATTCATATATTATCGATAACTTGTTTTCATTAATACTTCTACAAATAATGTGACATATTGAGAGAAAATGAAGAGGACTTTTAAATAACAACATCTCTACTTATAATAGTTTATTAACAGATAAATCAATAAAAAAATAAAGTTGTAATAGTTGTTCTTTTATGGAATTAAACCATTTAAATATACTATCTTTTCATTTTATTATGACAAATAGCCTAGTAATTAGAAGTATATATCTGCTCAATAAGACAAAGACAACGTATATGTGAGTTAGAGTGAATTTGTTGACACAAATAATATTTGGTATTTTATAGCCACTCTCGCCTGTGTTCCTCATATTTAGGGAACTGACATTATCTACGATTGAAATCCTAGGCATAATATGACAACAGTGATCATTTTAGTGATTTCACAGTGGTCTAAAGGTAGTGGTATTGCCATTAATCCCAAAAAGTTATCTGCTTTGCATATAAGCACTAGTGTACAATGTAATATGGCTGACGGTAATTTATTCAATGAAATTATAATAAATGGCAGTAAAATTTCTTTCAAAACATCTCTACAAAATTTAGGTACTAAATTTGATAAGCATTTAAGTTTTGAGAATCACCTTTTATAAAATATCAACAACCTTATGCTAAATTTAGATACGAATTTATATACATTTTGCCAGCTGATACAAAAAGGAACTTGGTAAATGCTGTTACATAAGCAAGTTTGATTATTGCAGTAGTGTTTATTACCCCCTCTTAAAATATTTCCAAAATAAAATGCAAATTGTACAAAACAGTTATTTAAGATATTCATATATAATACTGATGCAAGTAAACAATGTAAACATCCCACACCTTACTCTAATAAGCACATCATCCTAAAAATTGAAAACCGGTTCACTGTATTATTTACAACATTACTGTATAAAACTGTACCATTTATATGGGTGCCTAACATTCAGATCACAGATACACGATGTGTCTTTTAGAAATATAGACATTTTTAACATTCCTCAGCATAGACCCACGAAATTTGAGTCCTGTTTTTTGTACATAGGTTCAAAGAGTTTTAATCATTATAATGTATTTGTGTCCAGCAAAACACTTTACAGATTTAAGAACAAAATTAAGACCCTTGTGTTTAACGGTCCAGGGAAAGATTAAACATTTGAGAAGTTAACAATGTTATAAATTCTCATCTGCACCATCTTTGCATCGGAATTTTCACCGACCTCTCATTTAACCAGTTTTTAATACTTCTGCCACTCTCACCAAGACTTACATCACAGTCTTCACATTTAATTTAATGTGAACTAGATTTTATTATTATTATTATTATTACACAAGAGAAGAGCTGAGGGACTAGCCCTATTAAGCTCAAAGTACAAACAATAAGGACATAAATATGTAAACACAATAAGTATAACTTATATCAGTAATAATGCAGGTTGATAAAACATAATTACAAACAACATAGTATGTAACCCAATGACTTCAGAATAGGATAGACAAAGCATCCTCTTGGTTTGTTGTGTATCATTTATTTGTTTACAGTGCTTTAAAAATAAATACTGGTACTCAGCAGTCTATTGGTTATGCGCACGCAGTCCCTCTCAACATGCTTTATTTAATATTATTTAATTCAGTTGCAGCGTTAGCCGCCATTAAAGTGTTTATGATAAACCGAAGTTAAACGTTGTAATTATAGTGGTTTTGTAGTGCTTTTGAAGACAGAATTTGTTATTGTAAATAAATAATGGGAAAATATTGTGTTGTATGTAGATGTCTCTTTAAAATTGGAGTTAATTGATCTTTTCACAGGTAGGTGAAATTATCTCATAAGCATAACCTCGGATTGGAACGACAAATAAGAAAAATTGATTGTAAGTGTTCAGTGCAATAATATTGGAAGTATAGAAAATGTTTTTGGTAATTCCAAAGGAGAACGGAAACCTCGAATTTTTGTGTGATTTTTTCAGGATACCCTATTTTGGGGTCGTAGAATACGAATCTGAAATTAGTTTTGCGTGCATACGAACCGTTTGTCCAATAATAATTTTTGAAAATTTTTCTTATGACACGCACTTTTTCATGCACCTATTTATACACCAACAGCACTTGTATATCGCCTTTTTCCTTATTAAGATCACACTATGGCCTTTATAGAACAATAAACCCTTCAGTTATAGCCGAAAACTCACTTTCTTTTGCATAAAAATCAGAATTTTATTCACTGAAATTTTATTAGATGAACCTCCTTCTGTCATTTGATTACATCTATTTTCATGCGTTATTTGCGCATGTGTGCAATATTAAGGGTTGGTGTCTAAAGGCACGACGGGTTTGATTATGCGATGTCATTTTTCCAAACACATTCGCGTCCGGTCGACGCTTAGCAAGGGATTTCGAACGTGTCTTGAAGGGCAAATGATATTTAATAGTACTTAGCACCTTATTAAATCTGGGGCAGACGGCGTTACAGTGTTATTTATAAACATAAATCAAGACACGTTCGCGGCCGGTCGACGTTTCGAAATCCGCGTCGTTTAATATTTCTATTTTTTTGGTAGAAGAGGGGGGTGCTCTATAGAATGACCCATACCGGTTTCAAAAGGAATATTAATTTAACATTGAAAACGTGAAAAATCGCCTCGTGATATTAGTCAGTGTCGGTACTTTAGACACAAATTTGTAAATGCATGCGGGTTGACAGTTGTACAGTATTCAGTAGCTGTTTTATGATGTTTTACAAACTATCTGTTTTTTTTTTTTATTAAAGGAAAATAAGTTTTCTGCCATAAGCGAAGGGTTTATTGTTCTATAAAGGCCATAGTGTGATCTTAATAAGGAAAACAACAATATACAAGTGATGTTGGTGTATAAATAGGTGCATAAAAAAGTGCATTATAAGAAAATTTTTTTTTGGACAAACGGTTCGTATGCACGCAAGATTAATTTCAAATTCGTGTTCTACGACCCCAAAATAGGGTATCCTGAAAAAATCACGCAAAAATTCGAGGTTTCCGTTCTCCTTTAGAATTACCTTAATTATACGAAATCATCACCCTCTTTAACATATACGCCACTGGCAATGAGTTCCAAAACATAAACAAAACTATCTCCATCCTTTTTTAATAATAGAATGTATGAAATAGTAGGGAAACACAACAACTCATATGTTAATGTATAGGACATGCTTTGTCTATCCTATTCTGAAGTCATTGGTGTAACCTAAGTATATGAATGTACAAACATTTAGAAATAACAAATATAATATAATACGGCACAAAAAGGATGAATCAAGAACCCGAAAGAAAGTTGTCAAGTCTGTTTTTGAAAGCGTTTATTGGGTGGGGCGTTAACGACTTCACTTGGTAGCGAATTCCAATGCTCAAACACTCTATTGCTAATGAAAAATTCCCTACATCTGGTGTTATAGAATTCATGGCGTAGCTTGAAGTTGTGACCTCTGAGTCTATTATTATTGTTTAGAGAGAACAAATTACTCAAATCTGAAGAGTACGTATCGTTTAACACTCTGTATGTCATGATAAGGTCCCCGCGTGTTAATCTGTCCGTGAGAGTACTTAACCCGAATATTTTTAGTCTCTCGTTGTAAGGCGGTCTCTGGATTCCATATGGAAGACGCGTTGTTCTGCGTTGGGCACTTTCAATTGCTTATCTTATCTCACACTAACCACGGCGACCAGACTGCAGAACCGAACTCAAGCACAGCTCTCACACAGGTTTTATATAAACACATGCAGTATCTGACGAAGGTTTGTTGAACACTTTTTTTAGGACATATAACAAGCTTTTTTTACATGAGAGAGATATGTGGTCAGATCAAGTTAAAGTATCGGTGATCATGATTCCTAGGTCACGTTGAGACGACACGGATTTTATTGCAACACCATCGATGTTGTAAGACAATTTAGCGTTATATTTTATAACATGGAGTACAGCGCACTTGTCAATGTTAAGAGGGATAAGCCAGTTATCACACCACAAGGAAATTTTACCGAGGTCCGATTGGAAAGTTATAGAATCTATCTTTGGATTGCAGTAAACTTTTGTATCAGCTGCGTACTGTGAAGTTTTGCAATTGAATGTCGGAAGTATACAACAGAAACAAGATGGGCCCCAAAACTGATCCCTGAGGGACGCCACTAACAGAGTGAGCAGGAGAAAGGTCAGCTTCAATTTTTACTCTGAATGATCGGTTGGTTAGATATTGCGAAATCCAAGACAATAAAGGCCCACGGATACCGAAGTGGAAAAGCTTCAATTCCAGTCTCTTTTAGGGACTTTGTCGAAAGCTTTCGAGAAGTCTAGGTAGATAATATCTGTTGGTTCTTTCTTATCAAATTCCCGGGTCCAATCATTTAAGCAGTGTAGCAAATTCGTAGTTATGGACCTCCCGGGCAAAAATCCGTGTTGTTGGTCAGGAATGATATTATTTGACATTAGAAAGGGCAGCATCTGATCCACGATTATTCTTTCCATTATTTTTAGGGGGATAGATGTTAGGCTAATTTGCCTATAGTTTTCAGGGCATAATTTGTTGCCTTTTTTAAAAATCGGAATAACAGTTTAAAAAATACCCTACCTTTTTTTACCTACAAACCTTTTTTGACCGTTTTAGACAAGTTTTCAAGTGAAAATTTACTAACTCTTACAAATGAAAGAAATACCAATGATTTAAAACTTTTTTTTACCCTAGATATTTTAGGACATAAAAATTAATCTTGGATTGAAGTTTAAGATATATACAAGCTATATCTCCAAGGATTTTTTTTTATTACTATTTTATTTAATATTTATGTTTTAATATTGAGTGAAAAAAAATGATAGAGCTTAATTTTCACGTGCAATTTGTAAGAAATAAAAATTACAAACAATAAAAGTAAGTATACCTTTGGAAAACTGAATTCTTCCTCTTTAAAATGCTACCTTTGTTTTTTCATGCTTTTAATGGGTACAAATTGTCTTTATTGTTCATTTCCTTGTGCGACGCTCTTGAAATATTGAGCCGAACTAGCAAACTGCAATAATTTTTCATGCTAAGAGAAACATTTATTTTAAAAAACTTTTATACTATTTTTATGTAAAATTTCCCGCTCTTTCACGTGGTGCTATCCGTTTTTATTATTATTACTATTTTCGAGATATTAGCAAAAAACTGAATTTTTCCATTTCAGAGGGTTGTTTATAAGGGTTTGCGGGGGTAGATTTTGGTAAAGTTTTTTTGGGCCACTTTCTACTAGCAAAAAACTAGCCCTTCATGAAAAAATTAGCGAGGTGACAATTAATTCCTATTTTTCATGAAAATTAGTCTCTGGCAACTGGGCAACAAGGGGAAATCGAGTTTTGTAAAATAGTTATACTTATGCTGAACTTCTAAATGGTGAATAAATTGGAGATTACATGTCAACACTACATGATCGGATTTGCCGATAGGGGAGCAGACATTTGGGTAAGATAATAATGACACACTTGTGACAAGAATAAGATCTAATAGTAAGGAAATTTGGTTAGTTCTGTGACTATTTGTGACAGATTTGCATCATGAATCATGTTCAGGAATATGTGCGACGAGTTTATGTTATTTGGAAATTGTGGATGGGGCCATGATAAATTTGGAAAATTAGAAATCTCCAAATATGATCAAATTCTCGTACTTATCAGATAAATGGGATAATAAATCACGGAGTATAGTGTCTTGATCAAATGTAGTCGACGGGGGTCTGTAGACACAGCACATTACAAATAAATATTTGGATATTTGGAATTTGAAATTTGAGGCAAGTTACCTCAATATTTGGACACACTAGCGGAATTAGTTCGATGGTGGAAAATGTCTTTCTTGGTGTATATACAAGTGCACCTCCTCGTTGGTCAAGACGGTCGGGTACGATGTAGTTTATAACCGTTGATATGAACCAGGGAGTCATTTATACAGGGTGTTAGCCAAGTTTCGGCAAGCATGACTATGGCAGGTTTTGTTTTGTAATTTGAATTATTAATTCTGAGAATTTAGCCATTAGTGATGGAATATTCGTGTAAAAAATGGGCCAGTCATATACGCGGCACTGACCTACTTTTTTTCGACATTTACAATTGTAGGAATACCATTTTTGTATTTAATTGTAATGTCCTGTTCTCCATTCTCTAGACGGGAGTTAAGTTGCTAAATTTATTTTTTCTTTGTTATTGTTGTCGAGGCCAAAAAAGGCTATTTAAATTAATTAAATTCAATCAATAAGTCACAATTTATAGCTTAGCATCGTTACACATTCATATCTCAGCTCGAATTAAATACAACGCAATAGACGCGCTAAGTGTATCAACGTTTAGATTCCCGTCCGCCTCGGCATGACTGGGCGGGTCCGACACGACGCAGCAGGCGGCCCCGGCCGCTCATCCGGCACACAACGTCCAGAACGCCAGCCGACCTAACGTTCGGAGCTCCGTCCGTCCCAAAAGTTACAGGATCGCGGCGAGGTTCCAGCAGCGGCAGTTCACTCCGGGTACTCATCGATACAACTACTACGTCATCAAGCAGTCCAATTCCAGCTCTCAACGAGTCAACATCTACCAGTCCACTCCGAGCACTCAACGAGATAGCAACTACCAGTTCACTCCGAGCCTTAGCACGCGCTACAACTACAACTACCAGTTCACTCCGGGTACTCAAGCAGTTCACTCCGAGCAGCCAACGAGTCCAACATCTACCAGTCCACTTCGAGCAATCATCCAGATCTTCAAGTCTCAACCTGACGGACCAATACCAGCACGGCGTCATAGCTACCAGCGTAGTTATACCCTGCAGCGTGGAGGAGAAAGGCCAGCTTACTTCAACAACTCATCTACAATCGTGTCGTGACTTTCAACTCGTTCCGAAATTAAGTGTTAGCTCAGTAAAAGTTAGGGGTAAAATTCAAATTAAATTAAATTGTGCAACGAACGTCGCCAGAGTTCTGCTTAACGTTACAATTTATTGGATCTCCGACTTTTATTTCTTCGAATCGTTACATACCAGGCAAAAGCGCCTATATATATGCACAAAGTGGGGTACCTTGTTCCAAAAGCGGTTCAAGTGTATGACAGCTTACAAAGTTGCAACAAGGGGGTAGCAGCAATACTCTCCGACAATCAGAAAATCGTCAAAACCATCACAGAACTTCAGAAATCGGCCCTGAGAACTCGTCCACCTATCACAGATCTACGAAACACTACTCACGAGGCTGCTGGCGCCCTTCAACTTCAAAAATTTGCAGTCTCTGACAAAAAACATTTTTTATTTTTCACAAACCAACCCTTGTTTTCGTAGACATGGCGCCCAACGTGGGGCCTACTGTTTACAACAACTAAAAATCACAGACAATCACCATTGTTTTCGTAGACATTATTCACCAATATATTCAGGCTAAGGTTGTTTTGTTTTATTCATGTTAATCGTAGAAATAATTTATTTAATTTTTCAGACATTTCCACACTATATTTTGGAATATAATCAATAAAACTTATATTTTGTAGATTTTTAAGTGCAGTGAAAAATTCCTATTGAAGCATATTACCTTCTTCATTTTTAACTATATTATCTATTAACGACTCGTTGCATCCGTTATTTTTTGCAATTTGTTTTATTATACATTAAAATCATTTTCGTCTAAATAAAAAGAAAGCTCATAAGTCTGTGTATTAGACTATGATACTGTGAAAGCTTAATTTGTCTTAATTTTTTTTCCAAATTAGACCACCATTTTGAACGTTAAATTCAAATATGCGGGATGCTGCGAGCCAAATTATTTACTTGGGTTTAGGAAACTTTTGTACAAAATTTCACACGTTTCTGTAAAGTGACAGATATTTTGAATTGTATGGGTTTTATGGGTTTTTTAGGAAGTGATTAGTAGCAGGCTGAATTATTGTGAGTGGCTTCGCTTTGACGAGTCTTCCAACTTTTCTCTCTCCTAAAATTCTCGGTAGAGGTATGCAAATTTCTACGCAGCCGCTAAACATGTTGATCGTAGAACTGACACTTTCATTTCGTAGAACTGGAAAACCTGCCAGAAAACACAGGGAGCTGCGCTTGTACTACAAATGAATCAATCATTTACATTTGGACACTTGAAAGTCCGCTCTATTTTTGGTGGATTTGATATTTTAAAAACGTATCTAATTGAGCAAAATATAAATATCTTCCCTGTATCTGAAACTTGGCTTAATCCTAACATTAATGATTATAATGATTCTATTCCGGGTTACACTCTGGAACGTGCGGATAGGGATGACAGAGGCGGGGATTAGGATGCTTTATAAAAAGTGATATTAAATATTCTGTAGTCATCAAGGACATTAATAATGTTCTTGAGCAACTGTGGATTACCACTAAAATTTTAGGTAAAAACTATGCTTTTGGTGTGCTTTACCGCCCTCCCAAATCAAATGTTATGGATGCTCTTGAACAATTAGAAAATATCTGTCTGAAAATGTTTTGCCCACCTGTGATTCCATACTGTTTGCCGGAGACATTAACATTGACTTGCCTTCGAATAGTCATTCTGTCCAAGTATTTAATCGTCTTTTAGAGTCCTATGATTTAACACAACTCGTAAATGAGCCGAAAAGAGTAACTGGCCAAACACAAACTCTTATTGATATTATCTGCACATCAGATCCTGACATTGTTAAGAACTGTAAAGTGCTTGATTTACCTGGAATTTCTGATCATTTTGTCACTATTTGTGAGATCACTAAAATTAAATATCAATCTGTTACTAAATATGTTATATATCGAGATTTTAAAGATTTTGACGAAGATACTTTTTGCAATGACCTAAATACGGTTAACTGGGATCACATATATTCCCTGCAAGACGTCAACAGGCAAGTCAATTTCTTCAACTCTAATTTGTTATACTTATTTAATGTTCATGCACCATTACGTAGAGTTAGGGTTACTAAGCCCCATTCTCCTTGGCTTACCGAGACCATAAAAGATATGATCAAACTTAAAAAAATAATGCTTTTAAAATATTTCAACGTTCCAAATCGTATATAAATTCGTAATTATATCACAGGTGCTATTAAGAGAGAAAAGAAAGCTTACATTCTTACAAGCTTACATGTTATACGTCAAAAAAACAACAAAATTGTATGGAACACTTTAAGATCCCTAAATGTTCTAAACAATAAAGAAATAACATCTTTACCACCTAATACCAATGATATCAATTTAATAAATAGACATTTCAATAGTATCCAATGTCAGTAACAACATCTTTAAATTCTTTAATGTAGAATCACATGAGGTATCCAAAGCAATTAATCGACTAAAAAGCAACTCCATAGGATCTGACAATATCTCTTTAAAGATGATAAAACTAATAGCTAAATATTTACTTAACCACATCACATTTATTTTTAACACTGCCATCCATACGAATGTTTTTCCTTTCTCCTGGAAACATGCTTATATTCTGCCCCTTGTCAAAATTTCTTCTCCCACTGAAGTCTCACATCTTAGGCCTATTAGTATCCTGCCCACTATGTCTAAAATATTTGAATATCTTATGAAGGAGCAAATTTCCGCCTATGTTTTCACTAACAAAATTATACCTGACATTCACTCAGGGTTTCGTGACCTACACAACACCACTACTGCTTTATTAAATGTTACTGATGACTTTTATAGGGCCATTGACAAAAATAATGTTTGCTATCTTATTCTAATAGACTATAGTAAGGCATTTGATACTTTAGACCACAGTTTGTTCTGTAAAAAATTATCTTTTTTTGGCTTTGATAATACATCCGTTTCCCTAATACAAAATTATCTATCAAATCCCTCACATAGCGTTCTCTTGGATTCTGAAGTGTCAGAAGCTTTGCATGTTAATTTTGGCGTTCCCCAGGGGTCAATTCTTGGGCCCCTGTTATTCTCTTTATATATCTCGGATTTCCATACGTTTTTAGAAAAATATAATATTCATCATTATGCGGATGATACACAGCTTTACCTTGACTTTTTTCCAAGCGAATACGTTCTAGCATCTGAGGCTATTAATAATGATTTGAAATCTTTATTAGATATTTCATTAGCACATAATTTAAAACTTAATGCTAACAAGTCGGCGGTAATGTATTTGGGGTCAAAAGCAAAGAGAAACACCTTGGACCAACTAAACATTAATTTAAATGGTGAACAACTACCTGTTGTTGATCATTATAAAAATTTGAGTCTTTGGATAGATTCAGACTTAAGATTCGCCAAGCATATTAGTTATTTGTGTCAAGTTTCATACTGCACACTGAAGAAATTATTCTCTAAAAAAGATATTTTAGATCCTAAAATTAAACTTCAATTATGTGAGAGTCTAATTTTCTCTAAGATATCTTATGCAGATTCTATCTATGGCCCTGCATTGAGAGGTTCTGATGCCAAACGACTCCAATTATTACAAAATGCCTGCCTACGATTCTCAACAGGACTTCGTAGATTTAATCATGTTAGTTATAAATATTCTGAAGTCGGCTGGCTAAAATTAGACAAGCTACGTTCTCTTCGTCTTCTCTGCTTAACCCACAAGGTTCTTGATAAGCAAATTCCGACATATTTGTTTGAGAAATTGTCAGGGCTTAAATGTAATCAAGTAAATACACGAAAGCGGGATTTTCTGGCAATACCGAAACACTCCTCTGCCATCTTTAAACGTAGCTTTTCATATAATTCTAGCAAGTTATATAACAGTTTATCCTCTGACTTTAGACACTACTCAATTTATAATTTTAAAAAGAGACTAAAGAGATATCTATTTTCTTCTTAATAGTCTGCGTATTATATTTACAATGCTTTGCTTAATGGTACTGTTTCTTCTTTTTTTTTACTTTTTAGTCTCCACTTCTTTATGTCACGCGTGTCATTAATTTTAAGTTGTAGTTGTATTATTAATATGTATTTGCAATCCATGTTTTTCGTAATTATATTATTTCTAAATTTATGTATTTGTTTGTGCTCTGGTTAAGTTGAAAATCAGCCTTCGGCTGACACTTCGCCATTTCTGTAGGTAGTAGTTATTAAATATTTACTTATACTTACCATTTATTTTTGTTAATACCTATGAATAAAGACGATTTATAATTTGCGGTTTCCCGATACCGGACAGGACATTCGTGGCCTCCGACACCACACGGAAATCGCGCCGGCGATTAAAATCACAGCCACTCCCCACGCCTGTGGGGTCAGTGACTGTAAACACCCGATTCGTGTGCCCTAAGTAGACGAAGGGACCCCAGGATAACTGATTTCTGCATTTGGCCTGCTAGCCATTCGGCAGATTTCTGACAGGCCGGTATGGTCTTCAATTGCGAGAGCAGCGTGGGCTTCATACCTCCGAGTACACCGATTATGAGGACGACCATCTTGACTGAGTAGCCTGGGTACAGCACTAGGAGCTCGTACCGGAGATCGCGATATTTAGTCCGTTTTTCCTCCTCTTTCAAGGCGATGTTTGTTTCAGCGGGTGCCGAAAACTCGATGATGTACATCGCCTTGGTTTGGTGGTCGAGGAGTACTATATCAGGCTTGTTGGCTTGAATTAGCCTGACGGTCGGGAACGAGTAGTTCCAGTATATCCTGCACCTCTCGTTCTCGACAACGGACTCAATATCTCCGGGGACGTAAGGCAGCACTGGTGTTTGGTCTACCCCGTACGAGTGCCGTAGATAGTAGTAGAGCACTCGTAATGCCGCGTTATGGCGGTGGATGTAGGCCGAAATCACGTATACTGGGCATGCAGACAATACATGCATGAGCGATTCCGGCGCCTGATGGCAGGTCCTGCAGCTGACATCAGGAACCCCTACACCCATCACACGGCTTCGGTAGACCAAGGTATTAATTACACCATCTTGGCAGGCCACAATGAACCCTCGGTCTCCGACTTAAGCCCAGCTGACTTTAAAAAGGCAAATGTCAGCCTAGTCGATAAACCCAGTGTTTCTATGTTCTTATAGAATACACCGTGCAGGGATTTATCGACATGCTGCCTAAGTAAATTTTCCTGCTCGGCAGCTTTAATCTGGGCTTTCAGACGATTTGGTGGAAGCTCAGTGACCGACTCTGGGTCGGCACCTCGCCGGCCTCCTCGCCTGATGTCGAATATGAGACCAAGTTCATCTGCGGCTCTTTTTGCTGCCTTGAATAATCCTGCTCCCACACCTGCATTTTCGTGATCTCTCACTAGATGCAGGAGCGGGTCAGAGCTCCTAAGGATATTGCATGCCATACTCAGTACTACCCGGCCATGCATACACTCCAGGCCCAAGAGTCCTCGCCCCCCCCCCCGTTGACGTGGGAGGTACACTCGAGGAACGGACGATTTAGGATGAATGCTACGATTAATATTCATCATCTTGCGGGTATCTCTATCTAACTGGCGCAGCTCATCTACCGTCCACTTCACTACTCCAAAGGAGTAAAGAAGAACAGGAACGGCAAGCATATTCGTAGCAGACACCTTGTTCTTCCCCGAAAGCTCGGAAGACCAAATCTTTCGAAGTAGGTGTCTGTACTTGCCGCGGAGAGACCTCTTTATCTGTTTCACATCTTGGATGTGGTGTTGTTGCACACCCAGATATGTATAGGTCTCTCCGGCATCCAGATGTCGTAGAATGCTTCCATCTGCTAGCTGCGCCTCTTCAGAGAATTCCCCGCATCGCCCTCTCTTGAGGTGGACGACTGCGCATTTGTCCAACCCAAACTCCATACCAATGGCCCCCGTGTACTCTTTGACCACCCTAAGAGCGTTTTGAAGTTCGCGCTCTCCGGAGGCATACAGTTTGAGGTCATCCATGTAGAACAGATGGGTGACCTTATGCCTCCGGTTGCTGGGTGGCCCACAATGGTATCCGGAAGTTTGGCGGAGCTCAACAGTTAACGGCAACAGTGAGATGCAGAAGAGGAGAGGACTCAGAGAATCTCCCTGGAAAACTCCTCTCCTAAAAGCCACCAGATCTGTCGTAACCCGCTGCGCACCTGATGTTATGGTGAAGCGGGTTCTCCAGAGTGGCAGCAGTTGTTCTATGCATCTCACTAGTGGTGCTGCTACCGCAAGACATTGGAGCAAGCGTAAAAGTAGCTCATGAGATGTTGTGTCAAATGCCTTGCGGTAGTCTATCCAGGCCATCGATAGATTTAGTTTGCGTTGCACAGAATCCTGTGTGACACAACGATCTATCAGAAGGCTGTCCTTACAACCTGCCATGCCCTTCTTGGCACCACGTTGCTCGTAAATCTGCTGGAAGACCGGATCAACCTGCCGTAGTGTCCTAGCATACAAAATACGTGTAAATATCTTGTAGCAGGAGTTCAGACAGGTGATTGGTCTATAATTCCTTGGGTCGGAAAGATCCCCTTTTTTGGGGATAAGCACAGTACGTCCCTCGACAAACCAGTCCGGAATTTGCTGCCCCTCGTTCAACCATGAGTTGAAAACTCGGGCCAGATGGCGGTGAGTGGAAGGAAATTTCTTCCACCACCAGTTATTTATGCCGTCTGGACCCGGAGCAGCGAAGTTCTTGGTGCCAACAAGTGCTTCCTGGACTTCCTCCGTACTGATTGCCGGACACACTTCCTCTGGCTCTCCTAAAGTTCTGTGGCACAGAGCCCGAAAGTGTGCGATTGCTGGAGTGTTGCTATTGAACAGACGCGTCGTTTCGTAAATTCCCTTCCAGAAAACTTCAACATCTGCTACAGTCGGCGGATTGTTGACAACACGCGGTGGCTCTTGAAATAGGCGGGAGGGACTCGTACGGAACAGTGTATTTTGCTCCATACTCCTCAACCGCTTTCTTAGAGTCTTCTTAATTGCCATAAGTGCTCGAATCCGATCTGAACAGCGGTGCTTGATTGTAAGCAACACTGTTAGATTTAGAGTGTGGTGTTGGCGTCTTACTCCGGCTGCTATGCGCCGGACTTTCGGCGTAAAGGCCTTATTAGTTATTATATATTCCACCACACTCTAGATTCGAGAGGCGTGCTGTCTAGCCGACTGTATTTTGCCTTCGATTTTTTGTACGCGCCGCTTAGCTTTCTCGATTCCGCTCGAGGCAGTAGACTCCCTCGTACGGGGAACGAGTTGGCTGGCGGCGTTGTACACGGCAGTGTTGATCTGCCAGATGTCGGCATCTTCCAGAAGTTCATCTTCGATGACCGCGTCCATTCGTGCCAGGTCTTGTGGATTTAGGGTAGCCCTGGTGTTAAGGCTAACCCTCGTCCTTAAGTCAACATCGGTGTACTCTGTGGGATGTTCCTCGTCAGCTGGTATTTGCCGCGGTAGAAGTGCGGCTGGCACTTCTTCCTGCTGACGGGGTGCCCTTACATAGCCTGACCTGCGCAGGAAAGATACTTGATCTCTGAGCTGTTGCTCAGAGAAGGTGGCAAGTTCTGGGTGCATGTCGCACCAGATATGGCGCAATCGCATCATGTACCCCCTGCGCGCAGGCTCACTGCTCTCGTAGTAGGTCAGCAAATCATCCCGGTATTCCATCGTCCACTTAAAGCGTCCATGTCCATTGCCAGAGTCGTTACCATTGAGACGGTCCTGTTGGGCCCCTTGTTACATGGCCTATGTCCATTTAACAGTTTTAGTTAAAAACTAGTGTTTTGTGGATAGTTAGCACGACCTGTATATTTTTTGGATTCAGTTCTTGCAGGTGAAACTGTTTTCAACTAACAGAATTTTACATGTATAACTGCTAAACCATGTCACACTGTTTTATGTACTTAATTTTATATCTTAGGAACTTAGTCCTGTTTTTCTACTAACACTATTGTGTATGTCATATCCGTTGTAATACAGCATTATTATCCCAGGAAACAATTTGTCTACAAAATTTAGTTACATCAGATATCTATTTTTCAATTTTTATATTTTTGTTTACTATGGAGTACATATGGTTATTTTCCTTACCTTCTCTCATTCTATATATAGTAAATCCTATAACATGTAATATGTTACTGATTTATCAATAATATCAATACGTTTTACTACTTATTTACATCTGTTAATATTTGTTGTTATGTATAAAATAGAAATTGCAAAGGCAAATCAGCTGGCATGGAAAATAAACTATTATTATAGATTCCTTTTATCGATTATATGCCACTACTTCAGTTGAGTATGGGAATCTACAAGGCAAGTTGGTGCGCTTAAATTAACCACTAACAGATGGCCATACTTGTATAATTTCTATATTTTGATAGCTTTCAATTTAAATAGGGAATTAGATTTCTCACATTTTTTTGGTGGCGTTGTTTTCCAGTAAACAGGACAAAAAAAAGTTTACCTTATCAGTAAAACTCACCAGGAAGTCATTTGCTTGCAGCCTTTGTACTGATTCAAACATTATAATTTTTAACTGTGGACTTCAGTAATTGATATTACAATTTTTATATCCCAGTTACAAAGTGTTTAACATACAGGTAATTTCATTATACTTATTTAAAATGTAATTAATCTTCAAATTTTGCCTTTGATATAATTTCAATTATTTTTAAAATAAATTCAAAGTCAATTCTTCTTAATTTAATAAGTAGTTAAAATACTATATGTACCACATGGTTGTAAAAATATTTTTTCTCTTTCCTTTTCATTTTTTTGGCAATTTATAGTCTAAGAAATCAGCTTACTCGTGCATAGCTAATAATAACTCGTGCATAGCTAATAATTACTCGTGCATAGCTAATAATAACTCGTGCATAGCTAATAATTACTCGTGCATAGCTAATAATAATTCGTGCATAGCTAATAATAACTCGTGCATAGCTAATAATTACTATTGCATAGCTAAAATTACTTTTGTACTGCTAATCAGATTACTTTTGTATAGCTTAAATTAATTTCCTGCAGCTTTGTATAGCTAGCTTAATGTTTCGTGCAGCTAATTCAAATATATTTTGTACAGCTAACTAGCTTATATTTGCATAGCTAACATTGCTTAAATTTTGCATAAATAACTTGTATAAATTTTGTATGTGCTTATATTTGGTTAAATTTCCTACAATTTTCACCCCATTCATTGAGAGACGTAAATTGCCAAGAAAAATTTAGAATTCTTGCAATAAGAGACAATTGTGGGCCTGGATTGCTGTCCCAGAACCAGCCACCTGACCCATAAACCATCTAGGATACTGGTATCAATTTGTTTTTTATATATATATATTTTTTTTTACATTTCAATTTGTCTCAAACCGATTTGTCTAATTTTTTTGTAATATATTTTGTCATTCATTTTAAACATCTTTTTATTTCTCTTACCAACAATTTCAGTCTGATCTATAGCAGACTGGTTATTCGAGAAAAAGAGACTATTTTGCTTATTTTACTATAGATGGTGCCCAATTTAACATCAATTTTTCTTTGTCTCCTTTTCTCGAAATAAACAGAAATCTGTCGCTTATGCTGTACATGTCAGAAAGGGTAAGTTTCTCCACTCTTACGAATGCTCTGGACCCACGGCTCTCTGCTCCGGCTTAAACCAGCTAGTCGTCCGCACATGTTGCCTCAATTCTTTCTCAAAAATAAATAATAAGAGAAAGGAGGTAACATAATTGGCGCCCAACGTGGGGCCAATTATGTTACCGATACTCGATAATCTTGAACCTTGGTACATAAAAATGCGAGAGAACATCAATAAGAGGCCAGAAAAATATCCACAGTGGATGGTTAAAGATGGGTATATTTTTAAACATACGCAAAGGAAATTAATTTTAAAAACTAATATTTCTGACTGGAAATTAGTAGTTCCTCTTGACCAGCGACGTCAAGTAATTCAATACAGCCATGATGTACCTACAAGTGCACACATGGGTTTTTATAAAACGCTTAAAAAAGTCGCAGAAAGTTTTTATTGGCCTAAGATGCGTCAAGATATTTTAAAATATGTTCGTAAGTGTCATATTTGCGGACGAGAAAAACCTCCGAACGATCAAAAATGTGGTTTAATGGGTGCTGAGAAAAAAGCTACGTTTCCCTTTGAACTTGTTTGTTACGATACAAAAGGTCCTTTTCCGCCTAGTTCGAAAGGTAACCGATTTTTATTAGTTGCGGTAGATTATTTTACTAAGTACGTTATAATGAGGCCTGTACGGCGTGCAACGTCTCAAGCTATTGTTTCTTTCTTGGAATCAGTATTTTTAACATATGGTGTCCCAAGGACATTACTTTTAGACAATGCTTCAGCTCATAAAAGCAAAGAATTCGATAAGTTTGTAGCGAAATTTAGTATTCCTCAGGTATTTTTCAACTTATTCTACCACCCCCAAGTTAACCCAGTCGAGCGTGTAAACAGGACGATCGGTACAGCTATAAGATGCTTCATTAAAGATTCTCATAAAAAATGGGATTTACAAATTCCGGAAATTCAATTTGCCATCAATACAGCTGTACACGAGGTTACTGGTTTCACGCCAGCATTTCTTAATTTTGGTAGAAAGCTACCTATTCGAGGCAGCTATGGTGATAAAGATTCCGACATAACTTTACCAGATCTTGATAATAATCGCAAACTTTTTGCCAATGAGCTGGACAAATTGCCAGAAATTTATAAATTGGTCCAAGAAAGACTTAACAAAGCTTACCAACGAAGTTGTAACTATTATAACTTGAGACGGAAAGATCGCGTTTTTCAAATAGGAGATTTAGTCTGGAGGCGCAACTTTGTGAAAAGCGATAAAGAAAATGATTTTTCTGCAAAATTAGCTAATCGTTATGTTTTATGTACAGTCCGAAACGTCATTTCCAATGTTTCATATGAATTGGAACATATGGATGGTAGTCCCGCTGGAAATTACCATATTTCAAAGTTGAAACCATATTTTGGTTCAAACTCCAATACTTCAGTGATACCAGAATAAGGAAATGAATGTTTTTTCTTAAATCGGATCATCAAAACAAAGTAAACATAACGATTCACTTAAATACCTATTTTATGTCTCTTGATTTTTTTTAGTGTCTATTTTTGGCAAATTTCCTTAAATTATACAAGAAGTATAATAATTTTTTGGTGCAAAGCCACCAAAAACAATTTTTTTGGTATACCAGTAAGCAAAGCTTACATAATTTCTTTTTGGTACTAGTACGTACCATCGTTTGTCGATATTTTTTTTCTTCGTAAATCTCTAACGAAGGGATGTATTGGATTAACTTTCAAGGTTAACTATATCTGTAGACATGGCATGCTACCATTTCTACATACTTCATTTTTTTGAGTGAATTGTTTCACTCATCCGGAAATTAAAAAAATTTCCTCCCGCTCCTCTTTCGAGGATGATTCTCTTGTAAATTTTGTATATAAAATGGCCATTATTTCTTTAAGTCCTTTAAGCATTATTAAGTTAAGTCCCCTATCCATTACTCTTTAAGTCCTTGATGCATTATTCATTTAGTCCTTCGTGCATTTTATTCACTAATAATTCATGCACTCCTTAATTTAAGTATCACTGAATTATATCATATATCACATATGTTTATCATTCATTGCTTAAGTACTGTACATATTATTGTAAATATTAGTTTAATTAAGTTGTAAATTAGTAAAAAAAAATTTAGCTATATTTTTCTGGAAATATTTTCTAAAAAATATTTCTTCCATTAACAATTTTTTGAGATCTGTTTATCAAAAAGATTTCTTTTTCATATCTTACCTATAAGTTATCTTACTTGTGAGATATACACTGCTCTAAATTGTTATTATGTAAATATTTTCTTTAACGTTGAGAAAATTTTCTCAAATACTAACCTTTAATAAGTACGTTTCCTCACCATCGCTTGCTAGCCAGACTTTTTCTCCAGTGAGAATGTGCGGGTCAATCTTTTGCATAACGTACAGTATTCATTATTATCGTACAGCGGTAACTTTAGTAAAAAGTTATTTGTCTTTTATGTATTTTCCGGCTGGATCTATAACTTTCTATTTCTACTTTCTTCAGATCCACGAAGGTTCAGGGGTGGGAACAAAATAACATCCGGTAGCTTACGTTACCAGATGATGAGAACCTACAAATGTAAAAATGTTATAATTATTTCTTTTTCCTTTGTTCAACTTTCTGAACAGGAGTACTTACCTCTACTTATAATTTTACTTGTGGATTCTCATAACGATAGACAACAACACCGTCTCTTCTCTTCTTTTGTGTTTGTATTTTTCTTCTTTCTTTTGTGCTTTCTGTGAATCCCTATACGATTCTTTACTTCAATTTGGTTTAATCTTTTCCTACCACCTTGGATAAGAAGCCATAACCTCAAAACTTTGACAACTAAAACTTTAAAACCATAAGTTTTATATTTTTACTAGATTATTTTAATTACCTTTTTGAAAACCAGCCTTATGGGTATTCAGTACTTTCCTCTTTCTTTTCTTTCTTGTTTATGTTTCTTCTATTTACCGTAATTAATAAGATTCTCCTACCTAGGTAAATATAATTTTTTTCCTAGCTTTTCTACTTCGCTTCACGAATTTAACTTTGATTTTTGAGAACAATTTTTCTCATTTAACTAGAGTACATCTTACATGCACTATCTGAATTGTTTTGAACTACCAGTTTTAGCACTCAACGGCTATACACTTGAATTATAGGTTAACAATACCACAAGTTTTAACTTCTTGCTAACCTATATTGGCATGTAATATTACATTACATGTATCGTGGTATTAGTTTGATAAACTTCTACCAATTTTAGTACTAGCAACGACTAGACAGTTGCTCAGGCGTTATAATGTCTGTAGGATTTCGACATTAAGTCGTCTTCCTTAAAATTAATTTTATCCATTTTTTTGTCTATTTTTAAATTTCGCAACACTTAACTTTTCATATTGTTTTCATTACTTAGTTCCGAAGATTTCTCCAGTTTAGGTCATAGACTTGCTCCCTGTACGTAGAACTTCTGGTAGAGAATGTATTTTGTCACTCATCCTTCGCTCGCTTTCTCAATTTTGTATTTTATGTTTCCTACAAGGAATTAATAATATTAAAGTATTAAAGTATTGTTTACTTTCATAATATGTTTACGAGTAAATCAAGGCAAAAATTTTTATACGTACCTTAAAAAATTTTTTTTTTCGCCAGAAGGGAGGCATTCTGTTACATGGCCTATGTCCATTTAACAGTTTTAGTTAAAAACTAGTGTTTTGTGGATAGTTAGCACGACCTGTATATTTTTTGGATTCAGTTCTTGCAGGTGAAACTGTTTTCAACTAACAGAATTTTACATGTATAACTGCTAAACCATGTCACACTGTTTTATGTACTTAATTTTATATCTTAGGAACTTAGTCCTGTTTTTCTACTAACACTATTGTGTATGTCATATCCGTTGTAATACAGCATTATTATCCCAGGAAACAATTTGTCTACAAAATTTAGTTACATCAGATATCTATTTTTCAATTTTTATATTTTTGTTTACTATGGAGTACATATGGTTATTTTCCTTACCTTCTCTCATTCTATATATAGTAAATCCTATAACATGTAATATGTTACTGATTTATCAATAATATCAATACGTTTTACTACTTATTTACATCTGTTAATATTTGTTGTTATGTATAAAATAGAAATTGCAAAGGCAAATCAGCTGGCATGGAAAATAAACTATTATTATAGATTCCTTTTATCGATTATATGCCACTACTTCAGTTGAGTATGGGAATCTACAAGGCAAGTTGGTGCGCTTAAATTAACCACTAACAGATGGCCATACTTGTATAATTTCTATATTTTGATAGCTTTCAATTTAAATAGGGAATTAGATTTCTCACATTTTTTTGGTGGCGTTGTTTTCCAGTAAACAGGACAAAAAAAAGTTTACCTTATCAGTAAAACTCACCAGGAAGTCATTTGCTTGCAGCCTTTGTACTGATTCAAACATTATAATTTTTAACTGTGGACTTCAGTAATTGATATTACAATTTTTATATCCCAGTTACAAAGTGTTTAACATACAGGTAATTTCATTATACTTATTTAAAATGTAATTAATCTTCAAATTTTGCCTTTGATATAATTTCAATTATTTTTAAAATAAATTCAAAGTCAATTCTTCTTAATTTAATAAGTAGTTAAAATACTATATGTACCACATGGTTGTAAAAATATTTTTTCTCTTTCCTTTTCATTTTTTTGGCAATTTATAGTCTAAGAAATCAGCTTACTCGTGCATAGCTAATAATAACTCGTGCATAGCTAATAATTACTCGTGCATAGCTAATAATAACTCGTGCATAGCTAATAATTACTCGTGCATAGCTAATAATAATTCGTGCATAGCTAATAATAACTCGTGCATAGCTAATAATTACTATTGCATAGCTAAAATTACTTTTGTACTGCTAATCAGATTACTTTTGTATAGCTTAAATTAATTTCCTGCAGCTTTGTATAGCTAGCTTAATGTTTCGTGCAGCTAATTCAAATATATTTTGTACAGCTAACTAGCTTATATTTGCATAGCTAACATTGCTTAAATTTTGCATAAATAACTTGTATAAATTTTGTATGTGCTTATATTTGGTTAAATTTCCTACAATTTTCACCCCATTCATTGAGAGACGTAAATTGCCAAGAAAAATTTAGAATTCTTGCAATAAGAGACAATTGTGGGCCTGGATTGCTGTCCCAGAACCAGCCACCTGACCCATAAACCATCTAGGATACTGGTATCAATTTGTTTTTTATATATATATATTTTTTTTTACATTTCAATTTGTCTCAAACCGATTTGTCTAATTTTTTTGTAATATATTTTGTCATTCATTTTAAACATCTTTTTATTTCTCTTACCAACAATTTCAGTCTGATCTATAGCAGACTGGTTATTCGAGAAAAAGAGACTATTTTGCTTATTTTACTATAGATGGTGCCCAATTTAACATCAATTTTTCTTTGTCTCCTTTTCTCGAAATAAACAGAAATCTGTCGCTTATGCTGTACATGTCAGAAAGGGTAAGTTTCTCCACTCTTACGAATGCTCTGGACCCACGGCTCTCTGCTCCGGCTTAAACCAGCTAGTCGTCCGCACATGTTGCCTCAATTCTTTCTCAAAAATAAATAATAAGAGAAAGGAGGTAACACCCTCCAACTTGTCTCCGACCCCCATCCGAATGGGGTCGATTGTGAAGGGCCCTTTCTCTGCCCGTTGGAACCAGAGACGATTTATTATTATTATTATTATTTATTTTTTTTTTTACAAAAAACCAGTCACCTTACTCTGTGGCTCCGACCCTCACAGAGGGGAGCTGGTAATACCAATAGCCACTCCCCACGCCCGTGGGGTGAGTGACTACCGGGTCCGCGAATCGTGTGCCCTGAGTAGACGCAATGAACCGAGGATGACAGCCTTCTGCATTCTGCCGGCTAAGATCTCTGCCGAATCTCGGCATGCCGGTATGATTTTTAGTTCTGAAAGCAGCGTCTGTCTCATTCCACCGAGGGCTCCTATAATCAGTACCACTATTTTAACAGAATGGCCTGGATAAAGCCTGCGGAGTTCGAAGAGCAAATCTCGATATTTTGTCCGTTTTTCCTCCTCTTTCAAGACAATGTTGCTCTCAGCGGGAGCTGAGAATTCCACGACATACATTGTCTTGAGTTGGTGGTCGAGGAGTACTATGTCAGGCTTGTTGGCTTGTATTTGCCTGACGGTGGGAAACGAGTAGTTCCAATAAATTAGGCACTTCTCATTCCCCACAACGGACTCAATATCCCCCGGAACATAAGGCAGCACTGGTGTTTCGTCTATCCCATACGAGTGCCTTAGATGATAGTAAAGCACTCGTAATGCTGCGTTGTGTCTATGAATATAGGCCGAGACTGCGTATGTCGGGCAAGCCGACAGTAAGTGCATTACAGTCTCCGGCGCCCTGCAGCTGACATCAGGGACCTCCATACCCATGACACGACGTCGATAGACGAGAGTGTTAAATACATCATCCTGGCAAGCCATTATGAATCCCTCGGTCTCAGACTTCAGCCCAGCTGACCTTAAGAAGGCGAAGGTCAGCCTTTCGGATAAGTCGAGGTCTTCTATATTTTTATAGAAGACCCCGTGCAATGGCTTATCCTTATGGAGCTGCAGAAGGATGTTGTGTTCTGCAGCTCTAATGTGGGCTTTTAGTAGAACGGGTTCCAACTCGGTGACAGAGTCGGGGTTTACCCGCTCGACGTCGAAGATGAGACCAAGTTCATCGGCTGCTCTCCGTGCTGCCTTAAAGAGAAAAGCTCCTACCTCTGCATTTTCATGGTCTCGGACCATGCAGAGTAGGGGATCCGAACTCCTGATGACCTTACATGCTCCATCCAGAACCATCCTGCCATGGAGACTCTCCAAGCTCAAGAGTCCACGGCCTCCCCGATGTCGTGGGAGATATAACCGTGGAACGGGCGATTTAGGATGCAAGCTCCTATTGAGATGCATCTTCTTGCGGGTTACTACATCGAGTTGACGCAGCTCTTCTCTAGTCCACTTCACTACTCCGAAAGAGTAGAGAAGGATCGGAACGACAAGCATATTCGTAGCAGACACCTTGTTCTTCCCCGACAGTTCTGAAGACCAGATCTGTCGGAGTAGGTGCTGATACTTGACGCGGAGAGCGTTTTTCACTACACTCACTTCTTGGGTGGAGCGTTGCTCGACACCCAAGTAAGTGTACGACTCTCCGGCATCTAGATGGTGTAAGATGCTTCCGTCCACGAGCTGCGCGTCCTCTCCATAGTCACCGCATCGTCCTCTCTTGAGATGGATCAGTGCGCATTTGTCCAACCCGAACTGCATACCGACAGCCTGCGTGTACTCCTGTACCACCCTAAGGGACTGTTGGAGATCCCTCTCTCCAGAGGCATAAAGTTTAAGGTCATCCATATAAAATAGATGGGTGACCTTATGCCTCCTATCGCCGGGGGTACCGCAGTTGTAGCCACGGTTTTTCCGGAGCGAGACGGATAATGGCAGTAGTGAGATGCAAAACAGAAGGGGGCTGAGGGAATCTCCCTGAAATACTCCTCTTCTGAATGTCACCGACTCTGTTTGGACTCTATCATTAACCGTTGTTATGGTAAAGCGAGTCCTCCAGAGCGGCATCAGTTCTTCAATACATCTCACTACAGGACCGGGTACCACAAGACATCGGAGCAAGTCAACAATGAGCTCATGCGATGTCATGTCAAATGCCTTGCGGTAGTCGATCCAGGCCATAGAGAGGTTCCGCTTATACTGCATGGAGCCCTGCGTGACACATCTGTCGGTCAACAGGTTTTCCTTGCAGCCAGCGACACCTCTCTTCGACCCTCGTTGCTCATATATCCGTTCGTAAACCGGTTCAACTGCGTGGAGCACCCGCATGTACAAAATGCGTGTAAACACCTTGTAGCATGCGTTTAGACAGGTTATCGGTCTGTAATTCTTTGGGTTGGACAAATCTCCGTTCTTGGGGATCAGCACTGTCCGCCCCTCAACAACCCAAGAAGGGATTTGCTGCTCCCCATTTAACCAGGAATTAAAAATTCTGGCCAAATGGTGGTGGGTGCTCGATAACTTTTTCCACCAAAAGTTATTTATCCCATCGGGACCTTAAGCAGCAAAGTTCTTAGAGCCCTCAAGAGCCCTACGAACCTCTTCTGGGGTTGTTGGTTCGCACACTTCCTGTGGTTGCTGAAGCCTTTGACAAAAGGCTTCAAAGTGTGCAAGGGCAGGAGAATCTCGGTTGAGTGGAAGCCTCTCCTCGTATAGCGTTTTCCAGAAGTTCTCCACCTGATCTGCAGTCGGCGGATTGTCTACAACACGCGGAGGCGGTTGGAAAAGGCGCGAGGGCTTCTCGCGGAACAGTTTATTTTCCGCAAGCCCTCTCGCCCGCCTCACTAGTGATTTTTTACAAGTCACTAGCATCCGTATCCTGTCGAGACAGTGCTGTTTGGTGGTTCGCAGCACTGCCTCATTGAGTGTGTGATGGACGCGTCTTAGGTTGGCGGCTAATCGACGCACTTTAGGCGTGAACGGCCTGTTGGCCGCCATATAGTCCATCACACATTGGATACGGGATGCGTGTTGCCTCACCGACCGGATCTTGGCTTCCATCTTTTGTATGCGCCGCTGCGCTCTCTCCTGTGGGGAAGAGGTATTTCGCCTCTCCACCTGAGAAGAGCGTTGAGCAGCGGCATACACGGCACAATTTATGTGCCAGATGTCAGCCTCTTCTGGTAGCGCTGTACGAAGTTCAGCGTCCACTCTGGCCAGGTCTTGTGGCCCGGGGGTTTTCAGATGGTGTAACCCCCTTCTGGTACTGAGGCCCTCTGGTATTGGCGGAACGAGGAGTGCTACGTCCTCAACCGGTGATTGTGGCGGCTCTTCGGCCACCTCATTCAGCGGTCCAGGAGCAGCCCTCACGTAGCCCCTACTACGAAGGTGGGATACATAGTCACGCAGATTTTGTGGCGTGAAGGCGCTATGCTCTGGTAGCCTCTCACACCACAGAGCATGCATCCGTGCCATATATCCCCTCCGCGCGGGCTCACTGCTTTCATAGCAATGCAGAAGTTCATCCCTCAGTTCATCTGTCCACTCAAAGCGTCCTTGGACATTGCCAATTTCGTCAACGGGCGGTCCGTCCGGTTGGGCCCCACCACCTTGCCCTTGACCCCTATCCGCACGGGGTCGATCGTGGGGGCCCTGTCTTCGGCCTGCCGGAACCAAAGTTTAGAGCCTGTGGGTGGTTAGCCCAGCAGGCCCACGACCGACACCAGAGGGGAAGACGCTTTCCCCTCCCGGGTGCACTAGGGCTGCCGGTTCGGTTTTGCACCCCAGCTGGAGTAAGTGGTGGCGCTTGATAGATGGAAGTCAGCCCCTCCTGCTTTTTTTTTTTTTTTTTTTTTTTTTACAAAAAACCAGTCACCCTACTCTGTGGCTCCGACCCTCACAGAGGGGAGCTGGTAATACCAATAGCCACTCCCCACGCCCGTGGGGTGAGTGACTACCGGGTCCGCGAATCGTGTGCCCTGAGTAGACGTAATGAACCGAGGATGACAGCCTTCTGCATTCTGCCGGCTAAGATCTCTGCCGAATCTCGGCATGCCGGTATGATCTTTAGTTCTGAAAGCAGCGTCTGTCTCATTCCACCGAGGGCTCCTATAATCAGTACCACTATTTTAACAGAATGGCCTGGATAAAGCCTGCGGAGTTCGAAGAGCAAATCTCGATATTTTGTCCGTTTTTCCTCCTCTTTCAAGACAATGTTGCTCTCAGCGGGAGCTGAGAATTCCACGACATACATTGTCTTGAGTTGGTGGTCGAGGAGTACTATGTCAGGCTTGTTGGCTTGTATTTGCCTGACGGTGGGAAACGAGTAGTTCCAATAAATTAGGCACTTCTCATTCCCCACAACGGACTCAATATCCCCCGGAACGTAAGGCAGCACTGGTGTTTCGTCTATCCCATACGAGTGCCTTAGATGATAGTAAAGCACTCGTAATGCTGCGTTGTGTCTATGAATATAGGCCGAGACTGCGTATGTCGGGCAAGCCGACAGTAAGTGCATTACAGTCTCCGGCGCCCTGCGGCAGGCCCTGCAGCTGACATCAGGGACCTCCATACCCATGACACGACGTCGATAGACGAGAGTGTTAAATACACCATCCTGGCAAGCCATTATGAATCCCTCGGTCTCAGACTTCAGCCCAGCTGACCTTAAGAAGGCGAAGGTCAGCCTTTGGGATAAGCCGAGGTCTTCTATATTTTTATAGAAGATCCCGTGCAATGGCTTATCCTTATGGAGCTGCAGTAGGATGTTGTGTTCTGCAGCTCTAATGTGGGCTTTTAGTCGAACGGGTTCCAACTCGGTGACAGAGTCGGGGTTTACCCGCTCGACGTCGAAGATGAGACCAAGTTCATCGGCTGCTCTCCGTGCTGCCTTAAAGAGAAAAGCTCCTACCTCTGCATTTTCATGGTCTCGGACCATGCAGAGGAGGGGATCCGAACTCCTGATGACCTTACATGCTCCCTCCAGAACCATCCTGCTATGGAGACTCTCCAAGCTCAAGAGTCCACGGCCTCCCCGATGTCGTGGGAGATATAACCGTGGAACGGACGATTTAGGATGCAAGCTCCTATTGAGATGCATCTTCTTGCGGGTTACTACATCGAGTTGACGCAGCTCTTCTCTAGTCCACTTCACTACTCCGAAAGAGTAGAGAAGGATCGGAACGGCAAGCATATTTGTAGCAGACACCTTGTTCTTCCCCGACAGTTCTGAAGACCAGATCTGTCGGAGTAGGTGCTGATACTTGCCGCGGAGAGCGTTTTTCACTACACTCACTTCTTGGGTGGAGCGCTGCTCGACACCCAAGTAAGTGTACGACTCTCCGGCATCTAGATGGTGTAAGATGCTTCCGTCCACGAGCTGCGCGTCCTCTCCATAGTCACCGCATCGTCCTCTCTTGAGATGGATCAGTGCACATTTGTCCAACCCGAACTGCATACCAACAGCCTGCGTATACTCCTGTACCACCCTAAGGGACTGTTGGAGATCCCTCTCTCCAGAGGCATAGAGTTTAAGGCCATCCATATAAAATAGATGGGTGACCTTATGCCTCCTGTCGCCGGGGGTACCGCAGTTGTAGCCACGGGTTTTCCGGAGCGAGACGGATAATGGCAGTAGTGAGATGCAAAACAGAAGGGGGCTGAGGGAATCTCCCTGAAATACTCCTCTTCTGAATGTTACCGACTCTGTTTGGACTCTATCGTTACCCGATGTTATGGTAAAGCGAGTCCTCCAGAGCGGCATCAGTTCTTCAATACATCTCACTACGGGACCGGGTACCACAAGACATCGGAGCAAGTGAACAATGAGCTCATGCGATGTCATATCGAATGCCTTGCGGTAGTCGATCCAGGCCATAGAGAGGTTCCGCTTATACTGCATGGAGTCCTGCGTGACACATCTGTCAATCAACAGGTTCTCCTTGCAGCCAGCGACACCTCTCTTCGACCCTCGTTGCTCATATATCCGTTCGTAAATCGGTTCAACTGCGTGGAGCACCCGCATGTACAAAATGCGTGTAAACACCTTGTAACATGCGTTTAGACAGGTTATCGGTCTGTAATTCTTTGGGTTGGACAAATCTCCGTTCTTGGGGATCAGCACTGTCCGCCCCTCAACAACCCAAGAAGGGATTTGCTGCTCCCCATTTCACCAGGAATTAAATATTCTGGCCAAATGGTGGTGGGTGCTCGATAACTTTTTCCACCAAAAGTTATTTATCCCATCGGGTCCTGGAGCAGCAAAGTTCTTAGAGCCATCAAGAGCCCTACGAACCTCTTCTGGGGTTATTGGTTCGCACACTTCCTGTGGTTGCTGAAGCCTTTGACAAAAGGCTTCAAAGTGTGCAAGGGCAGGAGAATCTCGGTTGAGTGGAAGCCTCTCCTCGTACAGCGTTTTCCAGAAGTTCTCCACCTGATCTGCAGTCGGCGGATTGTCTACAACACGCGGAGGCGGTTGGAAAAGGCGCGAGGGCTTCTCGCGGAACAGTTTATTTTCCGCAAGCCCCCTCGCCCGCCTCACTAATGACTTTTTGCAAGTCACTAGCATCCGTATCCTGTCGAGACAGTGCTGTTTGGTGGTTAGCAGCACTGCCTCATTGAGTGTGTGATGGACGCGTCTTAAGTTGGCGGCTAATCGACGCACTTTAGGCGTGAACGTTGGCCGCCATATAGTCCATCACACATTGGATACGGGATGCGTGTTGCCTCGCCGACTGGATCTTGGCTTCCATCTTTTGTATGCGCCGCTGCGCTCTCTCCTGTGGGGAAGAGGTATTTCGCCTCTCCACCTGAGACGAGCGTTGAGCAGCGGCATACACGGCACAATTTATGTGCCAGATGTCAGCCTCTTCTGGTAGCGCTGTACGAAGTTCAGCGTCCACTCTGGCCAGGTCTTGTGGCCCGGGGGTTTTCAGACGGTGTAACCCCCTTCTGGTACTGAGGCCCTCTGGTATTGGCGGAACGAGGAGAGCCACGTCCTCAACCGGTGAATGTGGCGGCTCTTCGGCCACCTCATTCACCGGCCCAGGAGCAGCCCTCACGTAGCCCCTACTACGAAGGTGGGATACATAGTCACGCAGATTTTGTGGCGTGAAGGCGCTATGCTCTGGTAGCCTCTCACACCACAGAGCATGCATCCGCGCCATGTACCCCCTCCGCGCGGGCTCACTGCTTTCATAATAATGCAGAAGCTCATCCCTCAGTTCATCCGTCCACTCAAAGCGTCCTTGTTCATTGCGTACGTCGTCAACGGGCGGTCTATCCGGTTGGGCCCCACCACCTTGCCCTTGACCCCTATCCGAACGGGGTCGATTGTGGGGGCCCAGTCTTTGGCCTGCCGGAACCAAAGGTTAGAGCCTGTGGGTGGTTAGCCCAGCAGGCCCACGACACCAGAGGGGAAGATGCTTTCCCCTCCCGGGTGCACTAGGGCTGCCGGTTCGATTTTGCACCCCTAGCTGGAGTAAGCGGTGGCGCTACTCACCAAAGGCTTAATAGATGGAAGTTAGCCCCTCCTGCTTTCCCCCTCCTGCTTATTATTATTATTATTATTATTATTATAAAAGCGATGAGTTGCACCGGCGAGTTCTCTGTCCCCAATATGTAAAAATAACGAGGTCTGAAATTTTATTGTGGTCAAATTGTCAAATATTCTGGCAGGTTTTTCAGTCCTACGCCATGAAAGAATTTTCGCAGAGAGAAAAGTTGGAAGATTCGTCGTCTTACCCTGGACCCCGGACTATTACATTTTTATAACATAAATCAAAGGTAATTGTTAAGTAATGCACAAATTGAAAAGTAGAATTTTCCACTTTGAAATGCTTTTCATTTTATTTTTGCATTCGATGATTATTTTTAGAAAATATATTACACTTTCTTTCGCATGCAATGCTTATCCAAATTATTTATTTCTATAAATAATAATAATAAGTTGCTATGGACGATAGCCTTTCGTTTTAACAAGAGTAACATCCAATGGATAGAAGTTCAAAGACTGATTACTTTTAAAATTACCATGTTAATCCTCAAACCATACCACCAGCGGCGTTATTGCTCATAAGCTGTACAAAGGAATTAACTTCACCTCCCAATAAAACATGCATTTTTAATTAATATTTCCAAGGTTGCATTTTAATGGTACAGTATATAAATTTTGAGGTTAATTGCACAAAAAGATTAGACTTAATTTAATTATAAATTGTGTATCTTAGGTTATAAAGGGCTAAATTGAATATAAATTCGATTGCTTTCTATTTAACTAATTTAATTTAATAAAAATGACACAATATGGACATTAATCTACATTTTACTACAATATGCTATTCCAAAGCCCAAAAATAATTAATTGTCATAACAATAAACCTAAAACTAATTAGATTTAATTATAGGTTTGTAAATGTTGTACGTTTTCGTAAAGGATTATTTGTTGAATGGTACTACACTTTTTTATTAAAAGAGAATTAGAATTCAAATGAAAACCTCTCGTCAATATTCCAGAGTGGCCGTTGTCCCGTCATTAATGTGCAAAGTACGAAGCAAATTTGAATTTTAAATTATTGCTCACATAAGAAGTTAAAGATCCGTCGGCATCGAAATCGTATTTAAATTTTTAATCTCAAACATGAGCTTCTTTCTATGTTATGGGGGAATTCCATAGCGAATTTTAAGAAAAGGAGAACTTCATACAAACAGGTGGCTAAAAACACTTCGTTTTGGAGATACAGAGTGTTGAAATTTCCAAAAAAATATATCGATTTTTATTTATATCGCCATTATTATTGCAGCGGAAGCTGAAACACAGATTTTTTAACTTTCCTTTGAAAAATATACTATTCTTGTTCTTTCAACTTTAAATGCATTTATAAAAGACATGCTTAAAAATGGTTTTAATTAAAATGTTATCAGTATTAATTAGTTTTTTTTATACACAAAAAAAGAAAAAAATTACACTTAATTAAAAAATACAATTATAATTGTTACACATATTGTGAAGAGAGGAATACTTCTTTATATTTGTTCATGCAGTTTGCAGATGAAATAGGTTTGTCTGTCTCGCCTCAGCTCTGGGAGTATAGAAATTTAACATACTGTTTAAACAAAGTTTCAAAAGAAACAATTTTATTAATAAAAAGTTATTTCAGTACAAATTATAGATGTGACTACCACGAAAGTTGCTTAATGAATAATTAACAATCTTATAGTATAGTATGTGCCCGCAAACCGTTGCAAAGCCGTGACCTAGGAGGAGATTTATTGGTGTTTTGGCTAGTTCTCCAAATATTGGCGCTGAGTAGATCAAGGTCTCTAACAATACATAAAATTTCTGAGCAGTTTATGTTGTTATGAATTATCTGGTGTAATAAAATTAGATAAGCTTTTGTGCACCTGTATTCGAATGAGTCGAAGCCGAAATTTATGAGAAGTACAGATTCGCGAAAACCTATAGGAGGATATTCCTCTTCTGTTCTAAAATGAGCATATTTCGAAAATCTGCTCTGTATTTCTTCCAAATTATCAATATATATTAGATAGGTAGGACACCAAATAATAGAAGCATATTCTAAATTAGGCCGAACAAAGGTGGTATATAATAGCTTCAATGTATCAATATTCTGAAAGTCGCGGCTGTTTCTGATAATAAATCCTAAAGCTTTGCAAATATTCGTGGCAATGTACGTGATGTGACCGTTAAATGGCAGTTTTTATCAAGGATAACACCCAGATCACAAAATATATCGGGTCTTGAGAGCGTGTTATTATCAATAGAATAATCAAAATTTATCAATGATTTTTTGGTGGAATATAAGACATTCCGTTACACTTCTGTATATTTAATAAGCACCAATCCTTAACGTGATTAAAATTTTGTTAAAGTCGTCAGCATGGTGAAGACAAAGTACTGTCAGGCTGTCAACAATATCATTAATGAATAGCATAAAGAAAAGAGGTCCTAAAACTGATCCCTGCTGTACACCCGACGTAGCAGATATTTGGATAGAATTGCAACGGCATTATTATTATTATTATTATTATTATTATTTTTTTACAAAAAACCAGTCACCCTATTCTGTGGCTCCGACCCTCACAGAGGGGAGCTGGTAATACCAATAGCCACTCCCCACGCCCGTGGGGTGAGTGACTACCGGGTCCGCGAATCGTGTGCCCTGAGTAGACGCAATGAACCGAGGATGATAGCCTTCTGCATTCTGCCGGCTAAGATCTCTGCCGAATCTCGGCATGCCGGTATGATCTTTAGTTCTGAAAGCAGCGTCTGTCTCATTCCACCGAGGGCTCCTATAATCAGTACCCCTATTTTAACAGAATGGCCTGGATAAAGCCTGCGGAGTTCGAAGAGCAAATCTCGATATTTTGTCCGTTTTTCCTCCTCTTTCAAGGCAATGTTGCTCTTAGCGGGAGCTGAGAATTCCACGACATACATTGTCTTGAGTTGGTGGTCGAGGAGTACTATGTCAGGCTTGTTGGCTTGTATTTGCCTGACGGTGGGAAACGAGTAGTTCCAATAAATTAGGCACTTCTCATTCCCCACAACGGACTCAATATCCCCCGGAACATAAGGCAGCACTGGTGTTTCGTCTATCCCATACGAGTGCCTTAGATGATAGTAAAGCACTCGTAATGCTGCGTTGTGTCTATGAATATAGGCCGAGACTGCGTATGTCGGGCAAGCCGACAGTAAGTGCATTACAGTCTCCGGCGCCCTGCGGCAGGCCCTGCAGCTGACATCAGGGACCTCCATACCCATGACACGACGTCGATAGACGAGAGTGTTAAATACACCATCCTGGCAAGCCATTATGAATCCCTCGGTCTCAGACTTCAGCCAAGCTGACCTTAAGAAGGCGAAGGTCAGCCTTTCGGATAAGCCGAGGTCTTCTATATTTTTATAGAAGACCCCGTGCAATGGCTTATCCTTATGGAGCTGCAGAAGGATGTTGTGTTCTGCAGCTCTAATGTGGGCTTTTAGTCGAACGGGTTCCAACTCGGTGACAGAGTCGGGGTTTACCCGCTCGACGTCGAAGATGAGACCAAGTTCATCGGCTGCTCTCCGTGCTGCCTTAAAGAGAAAAGCTCCTACCTCTGCATTTTCATGGTCTCGGACCATGCAGAGGAGGGGATCCGAACTCCTGATGACCTTACATGCTCCATCCAGAACCATCCTGCTATGGAGACTCTCCAAGCTCAAGAGTCCACGGCCTCCCCGATGTCGTGGGAGATATAACCGTGGAACGGATGATTTAGGATGCAAGCTCCTATTGAGATGCATCTTCTTGTGGGTTACTACATCGAGTTGACGCAGCTCTTCTCTAGTCCACTTCACTACTCCGAAAGAGTAGAGAAGGATCGGAACGGCAAGCATATTTGTAGCATTGTATTATTATTATTATTATAGACTTAAGCCGTGCACTTTCTCGGCCGAAGCCGGAAAAAATTTACCGACCCCTCGCGCGCGCCGTTGGGGTTCGGCTCTGTGGGGACCCGGGCCAGTCCCGGGCCCATTGCTGTTGGGGATCGGCTCGGTTAACGGGGATGAAATTCATCACGTCCCATTAATCCGGTGGATGTTTCGGTTTTCTATCCTTCGTCGTTCAAAAACTTTCTGGTAATATGGCATGTCTGGAGAATCACCGTCCTCTGGATAATCTTTACGAGGCCTCTAGGTAGATTAAGTTGCTCCAAATAATTCAAGAACTTCTTCGTCACCACGCCTGTAGCCGAAATTATGATCGGGATAATTCGAACCTCCTCTAATCTCCACACGTGTTTAAGTTCTATGGCCAAATTCTGATATTTGTTTCTCTTTTCCATATCCGTTTTCTGTAGGTTGTTGGTTAGGGGGCATCCAATATCAATTATAGTGGCCTTCTTGTCTTTCTTTTTGATCACCAGGATGTCAGGGCGGTTGTGATCCAAGCTTCTATCAGACTGTATTGGTCTATCCCAGTACAACAATGTTTCGTCGTCTTCTAAAACAGCTTGAGGTGTGTATTTATAGAAGGGCGGTGGATTAGTAATGAGTCCTAAGTTAAGTGCCAATTCTCTATGGATGATTTTCGCCACCTCGTTGTGCCTTCCCAAATACATTCCCGTAGCCAAAGCGGGGCAGCCTCCAGTGACATGTTCGATAGTTTCACCCGCTGCCTTACACTTTCTACACACATCGTTCACGCCGGGGACTTTAAGAATGTACTTTTCATAATTTCTAGTACGGATAATGCTATCCTGAATGGCTATTATGAATCCCTCAGTTTCTGGGTGTAACATTCCTTCCTTAAGCCATAGGAGCGAGGTCTCCTTGTCGATCTCTGGATTGTTTAAGGCATTGGGATACTTTCCGTGGAGTACCTTGTCCTGCCATGCTGTTTGAATATCCTCGTTCGTTCGGGTCATTATCTCGTGTTGTCGATCTTTGAGGTTTAACGGTGTATATCTGTTGTCACTTTCCACTATTTTCCGAATGAGGACCCTGTCTGAATTGTAGAAATAGAGGCGCATGTTCTTCTCTTGCGTTCGGCACATCTTCTGAACGCTGCTTAACCCCCTGCCTCCTTGTGTTCTTGGCATGTATAGTCTTTCAACTGCGCTCTTTGGGTGATGCATTCGAAACTTTGTAAGTGTAGTTCTCGTCATTCTGTCTAGGTCTTCCAGGTCTGTATCCGAGTACTTTAGTATTCCGAATGAGTATGCCAGACTAGGAACAGCATATGTATTGATCGCTGTAATCATGTTCCTAGCGTTGAGTTTAGTATTCATCAGCTTAGTTAGACGTTGTTTGTATTTTTCCCTGAACTCCTTCTTTAGCTGGGTGTGGTCTATCCTTCTATTCTGCAGAATTCCAAGGTACTTGTAAGTTTCTTCTGGCAGCATTTGCTCAAAGTCACGGATATTCTCCGGCTGCTGCGTTAATTTCCCCTTTGTGACATGTACTTCGGCACACTTCTCCAGACCAAACTCCATTCTGATATCATCGCTGAAGGTTTTGACATTGGCTACTAGCGCCTTCAATTGTTTTGGATTCTCAGCGTAGAGCTTGATGTCATCCATAAAAAGTAAATGGCTGAGCCTCGAGCTTGGTTGCTTCGGATCTATTCGGAAACCGTAGGTGGTGTCATTCAATATTGCTGAGAGGGGATTGAGAGCGAGGCAAAACCATAATGGACTCAGCGAATCTCCCTGGTATATACCTCTTCTAATTCTGATGTTCGAGATAGTGCTTCCTCCAATTCTTGTCTGGGTTTCCCAAGTCGCCATTGCATATGTTAGTAGCCGAACGATGGTGGGGCTAACTTTGTATACTTCTAGCACTTTTATTAGCCAGTCATGAGGTACAGAGTCGAATGCCTTTTTATAGTCTATGTAGGCCATACTGATGTTTCGGCGCTTTACTTCAGCTTGTTTGATGGTTACTGCATCTATTGTTAGCTGCTCCTTGCATCCAAGTGATCCCTTTACGCATCCCCGCTGTTCTGGGCCAATTATATTGTTCATCTCACAGTGTTCATTGATTCGCCTATGTATCAATGACGTGAGAAGTTTGTAGATCGCAGACAAGCAGGTGATTGGCCTGTAGTTTTTCGGGTCTTTCAGATCTCCTTTTTTGGGCAGAAGGTAAGTTACTCCTCGACCTAAAAATTCGGGAAATCTTGTTGGATCTTCAAGGATTTTGTTGAATGCTCGGGCAAACTGTGGGATTAGGGCTGGGAATGATTTCAACCAGAAGTTCTGTATATTGTCTGGTCAGGTGCTTTCCAGCTTGAAGTGTTCTTTATGCACTCTTCGACATCTGCAGGAGTAATATTAGTATCTGGCATATCTGGAAGATCATTTGCATTGCGCTCTGCTGTTTGGAGCCATGTAGCTGCTTGATTGAATCCCACAGGGTTTGACCATATCCCCTGCCAGAATTGACCGAAGCGATTGTGGTCAATTTTCTCGGGTTCTGTATTGCCTTGGTTGTTAGTTTGATACGTATTTTTATCAGTTTTATTCTAGTAATTAATATACTTGCAATTATGGGTGTCAATGTTGTGTAGATTTCTATATTCCTTTCGTATCAAATATTCACCAGTTGAGACATCTATTTATTTCATGTGCAACTACTTATAGCAGTTAATTTAAAATTCAATTTGATAAAGAAAAAAAAACAATGAAAAACTTATCGATACGAACGGCTGAGGTTGTTCGGCCGCCGGCGTGGTTTTGTTAAAAGGGAAGACGTGTGTATAGTGCAAAATTATTATAAATATCGTTTTATACGGCTTATGCACTATTATACACCTAAAAGACGAGTCATTTGGTTGTTGTATGGTGTATGGAACTGTGGCTGTCTTTAATCCTAGAAGGGATGATTTTCCCATATGGTGAGGAGTATAAAAACGTCTCTAGAATTGCATAGGGTATAATTCGCACTAGAGGTGAGTGTTCCTGGGTTAAACTCGATCCATTGTATTTAGTTAATTTTGATTAGTGGTCTAGCAATAACAGTTTTTCTCTACTTTTTAGGCGTTTTTTTTTATATGTGTTATCTTCATGACAGGGTGTCATTTTTAAGACTGTTGTCCTTAACTACAGGGAATAGGAATATGAAAGGAATTATATAGCTGTATATACTGGGTGTCGTCCTTATACATGGTCTAGTTAGGGGAGTAACGGGGGATTTTCCTGGGTACCTGTGGATGTTCTGGGGAAAACCAAACCAGGGGTGGTAACCTATCATCGCGAGGAGACGGACGAGGAAAACATAGGATAAGTACCACATAGTGGATGTGTTTAATACGAACTGTTCGAAAAACAATTACAAAAGGAACTTACCTTTCTAATTCACATTTTCACCCCTTTATTATGTGTGATCAACCACGTTTTTTTAACTAGATATAATTTATTATTGGATAAGTTCACTCCATAAAATATCATGGAATAAAGCTACTATACATTTTAAAAATTTATGTAACGACTATTTAGATAAAGGTCGCTTTGATTTTATTCTCCCTTCTAATTTGCGATATCTTTATCAAATAGTCGTACTCTCGAGAGTGTAGGTCACATATACATTGTGTAAACCGTCTTTTTGTACCAGAAATACACGGAGTACATTTCCTCCCTGGTCTAGTCATTTATTTTAATTATTGTCAAAAGATGTACTGTACATTTATATATATTTTTCTATTAAACCCTTATTCTATTCATTAAGTACTTTGCTTTATTTATTCAGGAAGTTGGTCGTAAACTTGCACATAATTTAGTGATTTTGCTAACTAAGGAGGGGGTATGTAGTTATTTAGAAATCACTTGGCGCCCTTAAAATATTTTGAGTATTAATACAATAGCAAATAAGACCAAAAATCGAACCACCCCGACTCCACTGAGTTTATTTTAGTCGGTGCATCCCCTTTGCTGTTACCACCGCAAAAAATTACGTAACAGCTTTCCAGATTGCGATAGAAGATCTTCTGGTTACTAGAGAATAAATTGTTTTGCTCCTTGCGCTTCGTAGTCTCGTTGTATCGCCGTAGTCTTGCTCCCTTAACTTTACTTTTCTGTCTAGTATCATCGTAATAATTCGTGAGGGTTTCGTTGAACTGTGGATGGTTTAAGTCTATTTGTTGTTTTCGGCATATTTTACGAACTTTGCTCTTGACTTTATTGCTCTTATTGCCATCTAAGTACTCTTTGATAATGTTTGCCTCAGTTCTTAGCAGATCTATTTGCCTTTCGAGTCGCATCTTCCAGGCCGGCTTTCTTTGTTTCTGAATGTTCCTATTTTGTTTATAAATTTGAAGTTTCTGTCCATTCAGTTCTATGACAGTGGCAGCTCCTGCATATAAAGCTGTATGTATAGAAGTTAAATCAGGATCCAGTTGTTCCTCCATCCTCAACTTCAATTCGGTATCCACAGATTTTATGTACCGTTGTGTATCTTTATTAATTTTTAGCCTCGGTATTATTGGTCTAGTGAGAGGGTTCGAGTCGCTAAATAGCAGTAGATTGCTCAGTAGTTTCTGCCGTACTTTTCCTACTTCTTCCCCGTTATTTTGATTGCGGGGCTCTTCCTCATGAGGTGCATTGTCATCCACTGGTCTTTGTGGTATTTCTTCAATTTGTTGGCGTATTTCTTCGTTATGTATTTGGGCTCCTACTTCCCTACGCAGAGTATCTATTTCAAGCTGTGTTAGATATTTCCTTTTAATGATTATGTTCTTTCTATCGGCTAAGTTTTGTTCGGAGATGTTCATTCCGGGGTGAGTTCTTGAAAATTCGGTGAAAAGTTTTTGTCTCCATCCAGGCAGAGGATCGTCTCTGCATTCATTAACGAGCAAGTATGTTCGTATGACATCCTTATTCATTTCATTGCTCCATTTTATTCTTCCGGCTATTTCGTTCCTCCTGGGAGCAGCCCGTTCGGTTCTACGACCTGGGCGCTGTCCAAGTGGTGGGTTTGGCTGTCCTTCAATGCCTGGTGGTGGTAATTCTCCTCCTTCATTATGTTCGTTGTTGTTATGGGCTGTAGCTTGTTGATTGACAGGTGCCCGCATCCTCAGCACTCTGCCACCGGCGTCCCGCATGCTGTCACGTCCAGCGCCAGCTCCAGACGTGCCCTGGCGCTCCCCAGGCAGCGGCTCTTTTCGTTTTCTATTTCTTGTCTCCATCTTCATGGGTGCGCCAGTTTTTGCTCCACGGGGAAGTATTTAATTTATTCCCTACCCTCCTGCCGAAGCGGTGTGAGCATTCCCCTATTCGCAAGGGGACGCGCCCGATAGAGGAACTGGCAAACCCCCACGGGTTATTATTATTATTATTTTTATTTTTATTTTTTTTTCAAAAAACCAGTCACCTTACTCTGTGGCTCCGACCCTCACAGAGGGGAGCTGGTAATACCAGTAGCCACTCCCCACGCCCGTGGGGTGAGTGACTACCGGGGTCCGTGAATCGTGTGCCCTGAGTAGACGTAATGAACCGAGGATGACAGCCTTCTGCATTCTGCCGGCTAAGATCTCTGCCGAATCTCGGCATGCCGGTATGATCTTTAATTCTGAAAGCAGCGTCTGTCTCATTCCACCGAGGGCCCCTATAATCAGTACCACTATTTTAACAGAATGGCCTGGATAAAGCCTGCGGAGTTCGAAGAGCAAATCTCGATATTTTGTCCGTTTTTCCTCCTCATTCAAGACAATGTTGCTCTCAGCGGGAGCTGAGAATTCCACGACATACATTGTCTTGAGTTGGTGGTCGAGGAGTACTATGTCAGGCTTGTTGGCTTGTATTTGCCTGACGGTGGGAAACGAGTAGTTCCAATAAATTAGGCACTTCTCATTCCCCACAACGGACTCAATATCCCCCGGAACGTAAGGCAGCACTGGTGTTTCGTCTATCCCATACGAGTGCCTTAGATGATAGTAAAGCACCCGTAATGCTGCGTTGTGTCTATGAATATAGGCCGAGACTGCGTATGTCGGGCAAGCCGACAGTAAGTGCATTACAGTCTCCGGCGCCCTGCGGCAGGCCCTGCAGCTGATATCAGGGACCTCCATACCCATGACACGACGTCGATAGACGAGAGTGTTAAATACACCATCCTGGCAAGCCATTATGAATCCCTCGGTCTCAGACTTCAGCCCAGCTGACCTTAAGAAGGCGAAGGTCAGCCTTTCGGATAAGCCGAGGTCTTCTATATTTTTATAGAAGACCCCGTGCAATGGCTTATTCTTATGGAGCTGCAGAAGGATGTTGTGTTCTGCAGCTCTAATGTGGGCTTTTAGTCGAACGGGTTCCAACTCGGTGACAGAGTCGGGGTTTACCCGCTCGACGTCGAAGATGAGACCAAGTTCATCGGCTGCTCTCCGTGCTGCCTTAAAGAGAAAAGCTCCTATCTCTGCATTTTCATGGTCTCGGACCATGCAGAGGAGGGGATCCCAACTCCTGATGACCTTACATGCTCCATCCAGAACCATCCTGCTATGGAGACTCTCCAAGCTCAAGAGTCCACGGCCTCCCCGATGTCGTGGGAGATATAACCGTGGAACGGACGATTTAGGATGCAAGCTCCTATTAAGATGCATCTTCTTGCAGGTTACTACATCGAGTTGACGCAGCTCTTCTCTAGTCCACTTCACTACTCCGAAAGAGTAGAGAAGGATCGGAACGGCAAGCATATTTGTAGCAGACACCTTGTTCTTCCCCGACAGTTCTGAAGACCAGATCTGTCTGAGTAGGTGCTGATACTTGCCGCGGAGAGCGTTTTTCACTACACTCACTTCTTGGGTGGAGCGTTGCTCGACACCCAAGTAAGTGTACGACTCTCCGGCATTTAGATGGTGTAAGATGCTTCCGTCCACGAGCTGCGCGTCCTCTCCATAGTCACCGCATCGTCCTCTCTTGAGATGGATCAGTGCGCATTTGTCCAACACGAACTGCATACCGACAGCCAGCGTGTACTCCTGTACCACCCTAAGGGACTGTTGGAGATCCCTCTCTCCAGAGGCATAGAGTTTAAGGCCATCCATATAAAATAGATGGGTGACCTTATGCCTCCTGTCGCCGGGGGTACCGCAGTTGTAGCCACGGGTTTTCCGGAGCGAGACGGATAATGGCAGTAGTGAGATGCAAAACAGGAGGGGGCTGAGGGAATCTCCCTGAAATACTCCTCTTCTGAATGTTACCGACTCTGTTTGGACTCTATCGTTACCCGATGTTATGGTAAAGCGAGTCCTCCAGAGCGGCATCAGTTCTTCAATACATCTCACTACGGGACCGGGTACCACAAGACATCGGAGCAAGTGAACAATGAGCTCATGCGATGTCATGTCGAATGCCTTGCGGTAGTCGATCCAGGCCATAGAGAGGTTCCGCTTATACTGCATGGAGTCCTGCGTGATACATCTATCGATCAGCAGGTTCTCCTTGCAGCCAGCGACACCTCTCTTCGACCCTCGTTGCTCATATATCCGTTCGTAAACCGGTTCGACTGCGTGGAGCACCCGCATGTACAAAATGCGTGTAAACACCTTGTAACATGCGTTTAGACAGGTTATCGGTCTGTAGTTCTTTGGGTTGGACAAATCTCCGTTCTTGGGGATCAGCACTGTCCGCCCCTCAACAACCCAAGAAGGAATTTGCTGCTCCCCATTCAACCAGGAATTAAAAATTCTGGCCAAATGGTGGTGGGTGCTCGATAACTTTTTCACCAAAAGTTATTTATCCCATCGGGACCTGGAGCAGCAAAGTTCTTAGAGCCCTCAAGAGCCCTACGAACCTCTTCTGGAGTTATTGGTTCGCACACTTCCTGTGGTTGCTGAAGCCTTTGACAAAAGGCTTCAAAGTGTGCAAGGGCAGGAGAATCTCGGTTGAGTGGAAGCCTCTCCTCGTACAGTGTTTTCCAGAAGTTCTCCACCTGATCTGCACTCGGCGGATTGTCTACAACACGCGGAGGCGGTTGGAAAAGGCGCGAGGGCTTCTCGCGGAACAGTTTATTTTCCGCAAGCCCCCTCGCCCGCCTCACTAGTGACTTTCTGCAAGTCACTAGCATCCGTATCCTGTCGACACAGTGCTGTTTGGTGGTTCGCAGCACTGCCTCATTGAGTGTGTGATGGACGCGTCTTAAGTTGGCGGCTAATCGACGCACTTTAGGCGTGAAAGGCCTGTTGGCCGCCATATAGTCCATCACACATTGGATACGGGATGCGTGTTGCCTCGCCGACCGGATCTTGGCTTCCATCTTTTGTATGCGCCGCTGCGCTCCCTCCTGTGGGGAAGAGGTATTTCGCCTCTCCACCTGAGACGAGCGTTGAGCAGCGGCATACACGGCACAATTTATGTGCCAGATGTCAACCTCTTCTGGTAGCGCTGTACGAAGTTCAGCGTCCACTCTGGCCAGGTCTTGTGGCCCGGGGGTTTTCAGACGGTGTAACCCCCTTCTGGTACTGAGGCCCTCTGGTATTGGCGGAACGAGGAGAGCTACGTCCTCAACCGGTGAATGTGGCGGCTCTTCGGCCACCTCATTCACCAGTCCAGGAGCAGCCCTCACGTAGCCCCTACTACGAAGGTGGGATACATAGTCACGCAGATTTTGTGGCGTGAAGGCGCTATGCTCTGGTAGCCTCTCACACCACAGAGCATGCATCCGCGCCATGTATCCCCTCCGCGCCGGCTCACTGCTTTCATAACAATGCAGAAGTTCATCCCTCAGCTCATCCGTCCACTCAAAGCGTCCTTGGGCATTGCCATTGTCATCAACGGGCGGTCTGTCCGGTTGGGCCCCACCACCTTGCCCTTGACCCCTATCCGCACGGGGTCGATCGTGGGGGCCCTGCCTTCGGCCCATGGGAACCAAAGTTTAGGGCCTGTGGGTGGTTAGCCCAGCAGGCCCACGACCGACACCAGAGGGGAAGACGCTTTCCCCTCCCGGGTGTACTAGGGCTGCCGGTTCGGTTTTACACCCCAGCTGGAGTAAGTGGTGGCGCTACTCACCAAAGGCTTGATAGATGGAAGCCAGCCCCTCCTGCTTATTATTATTATTATTATTATTATTAGCCTTTACTCGAGTCCGAGTATAAAAAATGTTACAGTCGATAGATTGTGTGTAATAAAAAACAAGTAAAAGGTGTAGTCTATTGTAATTCCCATTCATTATATTGGCTGCATGGTTTACGACCCAAAGCCATTGGGAAAAAAATAAATAAATAAAATCCCATTCATCTACGGTGCACACGACTATGGCTATAGAGGCCAATTCGGGAGAGCACATGTCGACCGCAGTCAGGACAAACATAGACCTGGTTAGGTCTTGGATTCGGCCTTCTTGCAGCAACATTTCCTTGATAGCTGGCCACAACCCCTCGCCATTCGGTTCTGTCCGCTGCAAGTTGTTCCCATTGCTCGTCTGGAATACCGCAGGATTTTAGATTTTCATGGAGAACGTCTTTGAACCTCTTTCCTTGACCGCCACGCCTTCTTCTACCGCTTAGCAATTCACCATAAAGTGTACATTTAGGAAGGCAGTTATCATGCATACGATGAACGTGACCTGCCCATCTTAGGCGTGCTCTTGAAATAAGCACCTCAATTGGAAGGCTGTTTGCTCTCCTGAGTACTTCCACGTTTGATATGTGATGGAACCAACGGATTTTCATCATACTTCTGAGGTGTCTTTGCTGAAATTCTTTCACATGACGACGGTAAGTGACCCAGCTTTCACATCCATATAGCAGTGTTGGAATGGCAACTGATCTGTAGACAGCCATTTTCGTTGACAAAGCAAGGTCGTGGTTGTCAAATACTCTCTCTCTAAGTCCCCAGAGTGCTCTAGATGCAGCGTTAATTCTATTGCGAATCTCGCTGTCCATGTTTGCTTTGTCATTAACAACGTTGCCTAAGTAATTGAACTGATCCACCACTTCAAGAGAATTTCCGTTAAGTGTAATGTCTATTTGATTCACTTGATGAGGAGTTGACATAATCTTAGTATTTCCAATGTTGATTTTAAGTCCCAAGGAATCATAGCTCTGGGCATACACATCTAAAAGTTCTTGAAACTCTTCCGGCGTAGAGGCTAAAAGTGCACAGTCATCCGTATACTGGAGATCACAAATGAATCGTGTGCGTGTCTTCGTGAAAGCTCTAAAGCGCCCTATGTTAAAGAGACCGCCATCAGAACGGTATCTGAGACCTATTCCTCTGACTGTCAGTTTGTTGTCAACAATAATTGTTAGAGCAGTAGTAAACAAATTAAAAAGAAGGGGTGCCAGGACACATCCCTGCCTAACTCCTGTGAGGGTTTGGAAAGGTTCGGTTGCCTGATTATTATACATAACCTGGGCGTTGTTGTTTGTATGTAAACTGCGACATACTTCCACCAATTTTCTAGGGATACCTAAGCGGAGCATAATTTTCCAGAGCACTTCCCTGTCCACCGAGTCAAACGCCTTGGTTAAATCAATGAAGGCCATGTGAATTTCTCCTTGATGTTCGAGTGCTTTTTCTTGAAGCTGTTTAAGTGTGAAGATTAGGTCCGATGTGCCTCGGTTTGGTCTAAAGCCACTCTGTGTTTCAGGAAGTAACTTTTCCATAACAGGTGTTAGCCTATTTGCCATCGCTTTAGTGAGTATCTTCCCTCCAACAGCCAGGAGAGCTATACCCCTGTAATTTCCACACTCCGCAGCGCTTCCTTTGTTTTTGAAGAGATTGATTAAAAGTGTATCACGAAACTCCTGCGGAGCTTGACCACTTTCCCACATGACATCAAACAGTTTTTTGAGGTAGGGTATGAGCTCTGACGACACAGCTTTAAAAATCTCAGCTGGGAGTGAGTCGGCGCCGGGAGATTTGTTATTTTTTAGCTGCCCAATGGCGGTTAAGATCTCTTCCGTTGTTAGTGGTTTATCTAAGTCTTCGAAGGTGTCATATTGAGGGATAAGATTTATAATATCGTGATCGGCTTGACTTTACTGGTTAAGAATGTTAGAGTAGTGTTCTTTTCATCGGGCTCTTATTTCCTGGTCTTCTTTGAGGAGATTTCCATTTAAATCTTTAATAGGGCACATATTTTTCCGACTGGGGCCGTACACTGCTTTTACTTCTTGAAAGAAATTCCTGTAGTCGTGTGAACCGGCGTACCTTTGAATTTCTCTGGCGTTGCTTGCCCACCATTCGTTCTTTATTCTTCTGATTTCGCGTTGCGTTTCATACTTAGATTGGGTAAAAGCTTCTGCTTTTGATGAGTCGTTGGGGTGGTTGATAGCGTTTTGGAAGGCAATATGTTTGCGGTCAAGAAGTTCTTGTATAAAAGCTTCATTATCATTGAACCAGTCCTCCTGTTTTTTACTTGCTGCAGTGCCAAGAATTTCCTCACTCGCACTTTTTAAACTGTCTTTAATTTGTGTCCAGGTAGTAGCGACATCTACAGAATTGGTTTCTTCTAGTGCATTCAAATTCTCTTGAACTTTTTGCTTTAGCTGTTCGACGGTTTGTTGGTCACGCAATTTACTAATACAGAGACGGGGTCTACGTTTTACTTAAGTTCTTCGGTGTTTGGGTCTCATAACAATTTTCATTTTAGAGACAACAGGACGATGATCGGTCCAACATTCGCTATCAATGCGCGCCTTTGTAATTTGGACGTCCTTGAGATGCTTCCTACGTACGATAACATAGTCCAGTAGATGCCAGTGACCTGATCTGGGGTGACGCCAGGTGCCTTTAAATTTATCCTTTTGTCGGATAATGGTGTTTGTTATAACTAGATCATGTTCGGCGCATTTAGTTAGGAGTAGTTGACCATTAGCGTTCATGTTGCCTAAACCGTTCTTGCCTATGATGCCTGGCCAGGTGTCTGCATCTCTCCCTACACTAGCGTTAAAATCGCCTAGAATAACGAGTCGTTCCGTTTTAGGTATTCTACAGAGGGTTTCTTCCAGCTGTTGATAGAAGCTTTCCTTGGTTTCGCATCCAGAGTGGGAGCGTAGGCGCTTATTAGATTTACCGCGTTGCCATCTGATAGCTTATAGCGTGGCAGCATTAGACGCTCGGATAGGCCTTGTGGTACTTGTGTTAAGTTGGATAAGTTGATTCCGAACGGCAAATCCTACTCCATGTTGTCTTCTTGAATTGGTGGGAAGACCTTTCCAATAGAAGGTGTAGTACTTTTCTGTGAGAGAGCCTTGCTCCAAAAATCGAGTTTCGCTGAGAGCTGCAACGTCAACATTGAGTCGGTGAAGTTCTCTATCTATTAGAGCAGTTCTTCTTTCAGGCCGATCGGTGCGAGTCCTGTCGTTCAAAGTACGAACATTCCAAGCGCCGTAGATGAAAGAATTAGTTTTCTTGGATCTAACTTGTCGGTGTTTTTTCGACATTCGATGAGGTGTCCCTGTGGGCACCCTCCCCCGGAAATCCGATCGGGAGGGTATTTTACTTCCGGATGATTTTGTCCCACTTGAACGATCCATCATTTTTTTTAAGCCTTAATCGACTGAAAACGAAGCTGCATTTGAAGTTTTAGCTGGAGCAGGTATGCAACTGACCAGCTCGGTTGCGGAAGGCGAGTGGTGTGGTCCCATGGCACAGAAGAAGACTGCGACGATGGGGTAACCAAACGATTCCAAAAACAACCTTTGTGTGCGGTGGGTTATTTTTACCGCACTCTTCGTGAGAAGGTGGATGTGCTCACGGTAAAAAGTAAGGGTTATTCCGCCCTTACTCGGCCGTTAGAGCCTCGTTAGTAAAAACAGGGTGCACCAAGTTCAAATTGAACTCATCGCGAAGGCGAGGTTAACAATTGAGTAGGAGAGGCTATAACTTGCGCTTCACTACCCCATTACACCCCAACGGCAATACACAACATGCTGGATCCTATCTGAGAAATAGGATTTTAAAAATTTGAAAAAGTCTACAGAGGAACCGAAATTAGTCAGTTTATTCAATAGAATACCCTAGCTAATTCTATCAAATGTCTGAAAAATCGGTACAGATCACGTCTGCTTGGAGTCGCTCATCGATGGCATCAGTTAAGAATTCTGCCATACAAAATAAGTTGATAACAGTGGACCTGCCTTTAACAGAACCATGTTGCGCATCTGTGATCAAATGTTTGCAATAAGATAAGCATGATCAAACAATAATATTTCAATACATTTGGCAAAGTTACAAATTATGAAAATTGGACGATAGTTGCAGATATCGGACCTGACACCTTTCTTGAAAACTGGAGCTATCTTAGATTATTTCCACTGAGAGGGTATTGTATTTTAAGGATAAATTGAACAGCTTAGAAAATGATTCTGCGAATACTGAAGCGCAATCATGTAGTAAGAGAACGGGAATTTCGTCTTCTTTAAACAAGTTTTAACATCATTTTCAGATATAAAGAATGCATTAAGTTGACAATTATTATTATTACAATCATGCACAAAGTGCTTGTTGTTGGTTGTAAGGCATGCTATAAGATTGGTGGAAAAAATTTGCAAATTAGAGGGATACTGTTTTCTATGTTGGATATAATTATAGTCTTCAAATGATTTTTCACAGCAAGTTTTGAGCTTAAATTCATTGTAACAAATAATATCCCTAAATCCCAATTTAATTTTTATTCCCTTAAACAATAGAGAGGGGGTGGCAATGGGGGTGGTAGAGGGGGTAACAAATGCCAAAATAAATTTTAGAAGCCTTTGGTTCTCGTATACACACTAAATCCCAATTTAATTTTTTGCTCCCTTTAATAATAAGGTGGGGGTGGCAATGGGGGAGGGGTAGAGGAGGTGGCTAATGCCAAAAAAATTTTAGAATCCCTTGTTCTCGTATACACACTAAGTACACTAAATCCCAATTTAATTTTTTACTCCCTTTAATAATAGGGTGGGGGTGGCAATGGGGGTAGTTAGTAGAGGTGGTAAACAACGCCAAAAAAATTTTTGAGACGTTTAGTCCTTGTACACACACTAAATCAATTTTTTTTTCTTTCGTAATAGTGTGGGGTTGGTATTGAGGGTGATAATGGCGGGGGGGGCTGATGCCAAAAAAAATTTTAAGACCTTGACTTTTCGTACATGCCCTAAATTGCAATTTTATGGACTCTTACCTGCTTGCTTGCCTATTTACCCATATTTACCCCATTTACTCCCGAACCTTTCAACTGAATTGGATCAAAATCTAGTTCCAGATCTCGTTACAATACATAAGTGTACCAAATTTCAAGTCAATATCATAAACGGTTCCAGAGTAAACGTGCGCACAAAAAAGTTACAGACAGACCGACAAACAAACAGACCGATAAACAGGAAATTATTTTAGTTCAAATTTAAAATCTCGACGTTTAAGCCTATTTGAACAAAAAAAAATTTTAAATTTTTTGCGCTACTATACTTCCACTGGACGTGGAATTAATTAGCTCCAATTGATTGTGAAATAGTAGTATGGCCTCGTCAATATCTATACAGTTATCCAGAAAACTCCAGTCAGTTTCAAGCAAGCTTTGATAGAGTAGAGGGAAATTGGATTTCTTAAAATTATATCTATATAATGACTTGTTCACTTTCTTTTTATGATCAGAGTTTTCCCTACAAAATTCACATCATATAACAATTGACGGATGATGCAAATCTTCGTTAACAGTAATATCAACAGCTTTCTCAACTGAACAAAGTTTATTACATAAAACTAGATTTAGAATGCGATTGTTAATATTTACTATATTATTGTACTGGTTTAAATTCATGAAGTTTGGAAGTTAAAAATCGTTTTTAGTGTAGGCGTATTATTATTATTAAAAGAAGAATAGTCACGGATGTTAAAGTCACCGAGAACAAGAAATTCAGAGTCTAATAAATAATTAAGAGAACAAAATGAGTCATATAAGGGGATGTAAACATCAGCAGGTGTATTAGGAGGAATATAAATGACAAATATGTAGAGGTAACCAAAATCAAATGATATTTTAACACCAACTATGTTGACAGATGGAATAGATTTAAAGTCCGAATTGCCTAATTTTAAATCTATGGTAAATATGTTAGAATTAATTGCTAACATAACTCCGCTACCACGACTACAATTTGTTGCTCTGAAATTACGATCAAATCGAAAGATATTAAATTTATTATTATCTAGGATGTATGAATTGTCTAGATTTTCATTAAACCTTGTCTCCGGGAAGGTGAGGATGTCGTAGTTACTGGCAGATCTAAAATATCTTGTAAATCTCTACAGTTGACACATTTTCATGATAAACTAGGTACATCTTTGATAACATAAAGTAAATCATTTGTAGCGCCAATGCAACTCAAATGAAATTGTTTTTTGTACAGACCTTATTTGTAGAAGACTTAGCGGTGAAAAGTTTTTTCTGAAATTAATCATATTTTATTACTATTTTTTTTTACTCTGCATTAAAATATATCAACATTTATAAAAGATTATCCTAGAATTACATTCTGAGTTTTAAACATTACTTAAAAAATTGTCGTTCATATTTACATCATATCAGTCCATAATGCAGTAATTATTTGTTTATGTTAAAAGGGAAGTTGAGCAAAATAAAAACATTGTGATATTCCCAATCCGTGTTTTATATGCGTTTTTCAGCAACACTTCTATAAACACCAGATTTTATCGCCTTTCTCTTCCTGTTTCAGGGGCAGCAGAGAAAAGTTCAAAGCATGGAGCTGAAGATAAAGCTAATAGTATCATTACAGCAATGAAAGATCGCATGAAGCAACGGGAACGGGAAAAGCCAGAAATATTCGAACTTATCAGGTATCGTAAAATATCTATTAAACTTTCAGGGATATTATACCTTTCTGTGATGGAGGCGGGCGACACTCGCAGTTCTCCGACTAATGCCATTTGTAATTTGATCTTACAAAGCAAAGTGAACAGCGTTACCGAAATTTATGTTCTCATTTACGTCACTGCTTGAGCAATTTCAATAAATGGGTTTAATCTGAAATGTTACGCTGTACGTAACCCTTTATGTTGTAGAACGATCGCTGTAATTTAAAGTAGCTGTAATGATATACTGGGTGACATGGGAGACATGTAACATTCTATATCTTTGCTATTTAAGTTAAGTTTAAAATTTTGAATTTTAGGAGAGATATATTACATAATTCTTCTTGTTTTGAGCCTATCAAACATTTTCTTCAACTTCATGTTTAAGCGGAAATGACCCAAACTTTGTTATTTTAAATGGTACCCTGTATATATTTTTTTCCTATCTGTTTCGTCTTTAAATTCTCTTTTCAATCGTGTATCGAAACATGATACTTGTTTTTAAATTACAGTTAATAACCATTTTATTGTATTAAGTCTAGGTGGCCATGCCATGAAACTTGGCAGATATTGATGCTTATAGTGTGCCATGATATCGAAAGTTCTCTGGTACGCAATTTCGTGTCATATTTTTTTGGGCATAATCAGTAGCTGAACAGACGAACTAGAGTTTTATTTAAAAAAATATATATCTAAACAACCCACGATATCATAAAAACCAAGATAGGAAACCCATTTCTTTTATTTGTCCTACTTAAAAGATACTTATTTATCTTTTATTTTTATCCAATATAATTGCTGTACCTATCCTATTTTGCTTTCTTCACTAAAGTTAGTATAGTAAATTATTGCATAATAATAAACATTGTTACTACTTACTGCAACAAAAATATTTAGTAGGCAGGCAGGGAAACATTTTGAGCATCTAGATTAAAACATATTTTTTGTGAATAAGCAATTTTACAGCAGAATGGAATTTTATAAAAATATAAAAAATAGGAATTATAATATTCCAACTTATCTGCAAGTGCCAAATATGTAATAACGACTAAACAAATTAAACCAAGCCATATGCCGACGTCGAGCCCTGAATTAAATGGTGAAATTTGCCGCATTTTGTTTAACACAGTTAGCACTAAAATATAATCAGTTGGATTGCTCGAATGCTACGAGGAAGATGCGAAGCCTCCTTCATCTCAGGATGTCACTAACTGCAGACCAATTTCGACATATTTTTGGGTCTCATCGGTGCAGTGCAAGTGAGCATAGACCGAGATCGCATCTCATAGACACTGTTAAGTTCCACAGCAGTAGAGTGTAACTGCGCTATCTTTCGGTAGTGTCGAAACAATCTAAATCGAAAATAAAATTTATAATCATCACCGTATAAGCAGTTTTACAGCAGAAGAAAATTTTATAAAAATAGGAATTATAATATTCCAATCTACCTGCAAGTATCTTTTATATAATAAGGACTAAATGAATTAAAACAGACCAGCTATTCTCCCAGCAATATGCCGACGACGAGCGCTGTAAAATTATGAGTTTATTATTGAGTGATGAAGTTATTAAATAGTACAACTTTGTAGGCTTTACCGCTAGGCTATTCTAAGGTGTTTTTAAACTGGTGAAATATACAGGGTGTCTCACCAGGAACTGAATCGATCGATATAGAGAAAAGTAAGCAACAGAAAATTTTGAAAATTTAGATAATTACTAATGTCGATGTGGCCAATCCAACTAAAATAATTACAAGCAGCTGGCACTTCCGCTTATACCGGAAGTCGATACCAACTTGCTGATTTCAAATGGAACACCCTATATATTTTAGGGTTTTCGACAAGAGCATAAAATTCTGAGTCGAAAATATGTAGCATATCATATACCTCAACCTAGCCGTTTCAGAGATATTTGACATTTGACAACGGTTTGCAAGAACCGTTACAACTTTCTTCATGTAAAAGATCCTCATTTGCTTCTTTTCACGTAAAAAAAACACAAGGAGAACTACGTTCTACAACTGAAATTAATTCAATAGTATCATACCAAGTGTTCCGTTTTTCGCGTTACATTTTGTCAACTTCAAACCGCGAAAACTTGTTTAGGTCAAATGGAACACCCTGTATTTTTTAACGTCAAGTTGTGTAAAATTTAATTCCCTTTTTTCTGACATTAGCATTGTGGGGATTAAAGTTACAACTTTTTGAAATATTTGCGATTTTATTAGAAATTCATGAATTGTTGTAATCATCTGTTTCTTTTAGTCCTTGAACCATATGGAATGAAAACGGATGAAACTTATGTTTTAATAAGATTCTGTGAATTGAATCTTTGCATAGTCCCGATTCCAGAGCAGCTTGTCTTAATGACATCCTTGGAAATGCATGAAAATATTCCAGAATGACTATTTCAATGTTTTCGTCATCAACAATAGGCTTTCTTTTCTGCATTTTTGCCTTGATAGAGCCATAATTTTTAGAATTTTCCAGTATGAGTTTTACAGTGTTTGGTGACGGTTTCAGTTTTTCTGGATATCGAATAGCAAATGTGCTGCAAGTTCTTGATATTACTTTATCACATTCTCCATAAATAATAAACAAATTTAAAAAGTCTTCGTGGGTGTAATTTATACGTACTGGCACTTTTTGACATAAGATAATGATTGATTGTTTCTAATCATGGCTATTTTGATGAAATGATTACAACAATTCATGAATTTCTAATAAAATCGCAAATATTTCAAAAAGTCGTAACTTTGACCCCGACAATACTAATATTAGCAAAAGGGAACTCAATTTTACACAACTTGACGTAAAAAAATACAGGGTGTTCCATTTGACCTAAACAAGTTTTCGCGGTTTGAAGTTGACAAAATGTAACGCGAAAAACGGAACACTTGGTATGATATTATTGAATTAATTTCAGTTCTAGAACGTAGTTCTCCTTGTGTTCTTTTTACGTGACAAGAAGCAAATGAGGATCTTTTATATGAAGAAAGTTATAACGGTTCTTGCAAACCGTTGTCAAATGTCAAATATCTCTGAAACGGCTAGGTTTAGGTATAGGATATGTTACATATTCTCGACTCAGAATTTAATGCTCTTGTCGAAAACCGTAAAATATATAGGTATTCCATTTGAAATAAGCAAGTTGGTATCGACTTCCGGTATAAGCGGAAGTGCCATCTGCTTGTAATTATTTTAGTTGGATTGGCCACACCAACATTAGTAATTACCTAAATTTTCAAAATTTTCTGATGCGTAGTTTTCTCTATATTGATCGATTCAATTCCCGGTGAGACACCCTATATATTATAGTGTCTCTCTCTCTATTTGTATAATAGAGTAATAGTTTTTAATGCTCACAATTTTTTCAATATTGCACGATTATGTTCCGTAGGTTTTTGTAGTGAACAAATTAGAGCCCATCCAGAACAGGAATCATAAAATTACATATTTAATGAAATGTATGTCAGTCAGTCGTTAAATAATATAAGAAACATTACCAAAGCTGTAGCTCTAAGCATATGCATATGTACATTTTTTTTTTTTTTAAACAAGTAATAATGTACGTAGTAAATTTAATGTCCGATGCAAATGGTTCTTCCCTGAAAATATATAACGGTATTATATTTTAAGTAAAAATATTGTGAGACTTAAAACCACATTAATGAACCACTGTGCTTAATAACGCTAATGGTTCACTTATGGAAATATTATTAAAAACACTTTCTTTATCAAACTCCACCAGTATATGATTGGTTTGTCACGCTGTATAGTTTTGCTTTGTAAGTGACAATTCGTTTAGTTATATAACCCAAACAAGCTAATGATTTTCAGGAAAATAAACAACTTGTATTACAGATTACAATCCAGGAATGTAGCTGCAACGCTCCGGCGTTAGTAATGTCAGCGCAACAGCTGAAGACTCATTAATTATTTCTTATATGCACGAGCACGTCAACTGCTATTTCCTTGTTCTCTATCTTATTGTTAACTAGTATTTTATTGATAAATTCTTGAGTTGTTTAGATTGTGCCACAGAAATCTGATACAATGCGAAATAAAAGTTTTAAAATATAACGAAAAATGCGATTATTGAAATTCAAAATTATTATTTTTAATTATTTATCCACCAAAAACATATGTGGACTGATCTGAAAACTTTGCGGGACATTCAAAAATTAATATTCTGTAGCTGTATTTTCAACGGCCATGATCAGCAAAAATTAATGTAATTGTGCAGTTCAGTATTTTGTAGGCCAAAAAATTTGAAATTTAACTAGGAAGGGCTAAAGAAACCTTTAACCAGCCATTTAAGAAATATTAGTTTTAAATGCAGAAAGTAGATAAGAAACACCGTTCTGTAACCCCCCACTACCGCTTATTTTCCGCTCCTTCTCTACCTAATGTGGTTAATTGACGAGAATTATTCGGTGAATAGGAAGTGTCAAAGTTGGGGGAATGTTATAGAATGTTCAGTTCTTACTTCTTACTCCTGTCCCTAACATCTTTGTACACAGCAAGGAGGGTGCAAATTTCACAATTTACTTTTATTAACACAACTCATATTTATTATTGCACAATAGTTTTCAGCTAGGTATCAATTTATTACAATTTAAGACATTTGGCAAATTATACAACCAATTCGTTAAAATTGTTCCTACAGATTATCATGAACAAGAATATCGATGTATTAGAACAATACACAAATTAATTCCATTAAGACTTAAAACTTTGACACCTGAGAATGCAGAAATTAAAATTACTGCCTAAAATTTCTTTACCAGAATTAACTGTTGATAATCATGTAATGTTTTGCGTTCTAGTAACAAAACATTTTTATTTAATTATTTTCGTAGGTACTGAACAATTATTGATTGATTAATACAATTAGCATATCAACCTCATGAGCAGTAATTACTCAAATATATTTTATAAGATGTAGATACTCATGATTTTTGTCAATAGAAATGACAGAGAAACAAGGTTATCAAAATGTTATACAGGGTGTTTTAGCTATGCTGTCATTAATTTCTAAAGGTGAAACTTCATACAAACATGTGTCCGAAAATCTCTATTTATAATACAGTATCTCCAGTTTTGAAACATATTATATTCAGAGATTTTATTTTTCTGGGGGGTAAGTTATACTCCTTTTTAAGGAGTGGTGTAGCAAAAAAATAACTAACTAATGGAATTGATAGAAAATCAAATTCCTAGAGAGAAAGTTCTCGCACAATTTTTCACAAAAGAAATTACAATTTTACCCACAAAAAATGGGTATTCCCAAAGGCTTCAGACCAACGTTTAAAGGAAAATTTTTAATATTTTTCGACATAATATATGACAAATTAGTGACTGCACACCTGATACACCCACCCTGTACATTAGAAAATCTCATGCTAATGTTATAAACATTTAAAGATTTTCATCATTTACGATTTCTTATGCCCCACTGGTAAAAACTTTGAATTTTATGGAAACTGACAAATAAAATAGACTGAATTTCTTTATCTTTAGTTAAATGGTATTTTAGAATATTTAATATTAATTTATAAAAAAAAGGAATTTTCGAGCGTATCAGTTTTCTGTGGCACCCGTAAAATATTCTTAATATACAGGGAGGTATTCGGCGTGGAGGATAAGAGTCATTCGGGCCACATGAAGGCTGTGAAACAATCTGTGCTAGATGGTACATCAAAGTGGTCCGCGAAAATAGCCATCACAGGTTTGTCGAGGCGGTTGCTGTCTACATATTATGTGCAAGAACATTTTGTGTTTTGTGATATCTATGCCTACATGTATGTGAGCTGTCTATAAAGTGCACGGGAAGTGCAGACCTTTGTGCTGAGAACCATTTTACATGGCTCAAATATTTAAATAATAAATTTATAATACATTATATGTATAGTGTGTACAGCACGCGGCTTCCAATTAAAAGTAAATCAATAAAAATTACGCGAAAATTATACACAGTGTTTTGATACTCATATTTTGACGATAAATAGTTCAACACCAGTACAGAAAATACTGCACTTGTCCATCATTTCGCTAAACACTGACATCGTCGAAGGATGATTGCGTCTACATTTAAATTTCGAAGAGTCAGCTATTTTATACCAAAGCATTTGTCCCGGTTGTAATCATGACCTAACCAAAGCTATTTCTACCTCAACCTAAATTATGGCATACTGGGTTACTATACTTAACAATTCTTCCATATTTATATGAGTCGTATGTTCATTATATCTACTTATAATTGACCATTGCGTCTGTCCAACATATTTAAAATACAATTTTGCAGGTAATGTTGTAAAATGTTATATTTCTCATCTATTTCAATTTTAGACATAACATATGGTTCGTGTCAAATATGAAAAATCTCATATAAGTCTAGTGTCATCAATGAGATGGTTTCTTCCGGGTTTTGCAGTGGTCATCGAATTCAGCTTCTTCGAAAGGATTCCAAAGATTGGAGTTCTTGTGGTTTTCTTCTCGTTATATACCTTAGCGCTGTTTCTATTCGTTGCTCATCTGCCCTGATCCATTAATCGCAACTTTCTAAATCACTAGTACTTGGAAAAGCCTCCTTGCGGTATTCAGTAAATACCCAGTTGAAAATGTTCCTGTTTTTCGTTAATTTATAGCGATTTCCTAATAATCACTGAATAACAGCGCGCGCTTCTCTCTAATAAATTGGCACTCCCATAATTGATTCTAAGGTTTATATTCTGATGAGCAAGTTGCACCATTATCGACTTGTCAGTGGATCCAAATATGGCGTTATGTTCTTTGATTCTACAATGGATGTTCCGCCTTGTTTGTCTGATATATCTCTTAACACATATACAATACAATTAATTGTTAAACACCTTCAGTCAATAGTTTAGGAATAGTGTCCTTGTTTGTGGGACGTAACTGTTGTATTCTTTTTTCCATTGCGGGAAATGAAGATTATACCTTCTCGGATCAAATATTTTTAAACCATCTATGACTCCAGAAACGAAGGGCAAATACATATGTTGTAGATATTTCTTTAAATCCTGCTAGACGTTCTTGAATTCTCTGGATTGTGTTGGTATTGTGGACCAATTTTGTATTAATGGCCACTACTACTATACAGGGTGTCCCGTAATAACGTGCAAAATATTTAACTGTAGATTCTCTGTCGAAAATTAAGACAGGTTCTTCGTATGAAATTTTTCAAAATAACCCTTTCCTGTCCAGCTACACCCCCTTAAAGGGGTGTGCAAAAAACGGGTTTTAATTTCTATCTCAAAATAAGGTAATCGGAAAAAGATGAAATTTCTAACATTTCGGTTAATCATCAAAAGGCATCTAACGAAATCATTTCATCCACCTAGCATGTGCACAAAGGGGTGAAGTTAACTGCCCTTCTTGATATTTTGTAAATATCTTTCTGTCTGCTATTTTTTTTCAATTAAAAAAATAACTAAATGTTGTTTCATTTAGAAACTTTTTTGTCTCTTAAAAAAATTTCGTAAAATTTACCATTTTTGAGAAAAAATTAAATTACATCTGCCTAAGTGATCAATCAAATTATAATTTGACAATATTACGTACTGATATAATAATTTGGTGCTTATAAATTGGACGAGATATTACAAATTAAAGAGGGTATTGAAAAGCAAAATGGTCGAGTTTAAGAAATTTTTTTAACAGATAAAAAAAGTTTCTAAATTAATCATATTTAGTTTTTTTTTAATTGAAAAAAAAAATAGCAAGCAGAAGGATATTTACAAAATTTTAAGAAGGGTAGTTAATTTCATCCCTTTGTGTACACGCTAGGTGGATTAAATAATTTCATTAAATGCCTTTTGACGAATAACCTGATGTAAATTTCGTCTTTTTCCGATTACGTTATTTTGAGATAGAAATTAAGAAGTTTATTGACACACCCCTTTAAGGGGTTTAGTCTACAAACGAGCAGATATGAGTGACATTAACATTTTTCCTATCAGTCAAACGATGTGAAACATTTACTTTTATATACTTACATATTTATTTAGCTTGAAAATGCCTGTTCTCTTTCTATGTTTTCGATTTCTCTACCACATGTATCTTGTGGTAGAAGACACACGTGAAAGAAAAACCAAAAAATGAAGAAACGAAAATTGACAAAATACCACGATTAACGTTTAGGCAAAAATCCCCTTTGTTAACACACAACTAACGAGCGCAAAATTTCCTTATTGTTACTTATTATTTACTTACTATATACGTAAAGGTCTGCACTTCCTAAAAAATATGTATCAAAACATAGTAGCGCAAACTTAAAGAGCTATATATAGTTTGGTGCATTAGTCAGTCTCTTATATGAATGCTGAATGTTGCTTTTGCTATTTACCGCTCCTCACCCTCTGCTTACGCCTTTTCAACTAATTGGTTATTACTTACACACAACATCTCAACTACAAACCTCATTGTTTAGAACAGAACAACGGCTTAGTATTTAGTCTGGGACACTATAGTACGATCATACAATAATATTCTACATAATTATTATTTGCTGGTATATTGTGCACCACTAGGATTCGTATAGCAGCACCACGATACGCTTTCTTAGAGGCAACCAACTTACTCTTGTACAGAATAATCTAATTTACAAAAACTTTGTTCGTATGAACTGCACATAATTTAATGTGCGACTGTGTAACTAGTGTTAAGGCGGATTAAGTAAAACAGTAAAATGCTTGAAATTCGCTAGAAATAATTGTTATGAAGTTTTTATTATGAGTATGTCGGAAGTTTTGTTAATTATATACCTTCTTGTATGAAAATAGAAACGTGAAGCAAACAACACCTGAGCTATTTTAAATAGAATTGTTAAATTTTTGTCAAATTGTACGAGCTTATGTTGGTAGTATGGTTGGGATGTGGTTCACCCACTATTGCTATTTATTTCTAACTTCGGAGAAATATTATACCTAATCCATGCAGTGATATTTGATTTTACTGAGTATACAAATTAAGTCTTCGCCTCGGGCTTTTATTGACTACAGCGATATTAATAACAGAATGTGTATTAGGTTTATTTTAATTTTAGATATTAGTAGAGTGCTTGGCTATGATGTAAATTGTTAGTGAGCCCCAAAATGCTAAAAGCTGACATGTGGAAAATTAAAAACTAATGCACTAAATAGCTTAAGTTCAAATTTGTGCCAAATTCTCCTGCGTAAAGGGGCACTAGTCAAAATATTTAAGTTATTAACATCGACGGACAGCCGACATATTTTTTATATTCTGTAAAAAATTGGAAAAGGATATATTCTATGAACCTTTAGATGTGAAGAATAATTTTCATTCATTTTAGTGAAGTAGTTGTTTCGCTTAGTTTTCGATTTCCTTGGCACTTTTAGAGTATAATGTATGACCTTGCCAAATATGTGGCTTGTGCCCTGTATACTACGAATCTCGTAAAATAATCATCGTAAACATAAGGACATAAATCCAAATTTTCTAACTAAGCTCAACATGTGATAGAGTTAATCTTGAAGTATTGTTTACTAAATAATCATTAAATTATCTGTAGAATTCTTAAAATAAATGTATAAACGAACTTTTGCGTAGGTTTATATGGCAGTAAAAAACAAAAATCTTCATTGTCTTCATACGATTACAGCTGAAAATTCATTATTTTTCATATTCACTCCCTTGTACACAACGATATCTCCCATTCTATTACGGCGGCATCAAATTCGCTGCAGTTACAAATAGTAACGAAGTAAAATACACCACTTTCGGACTGTTTCACCAGCTCACGCTACTTCCAATCACCCACCCACCAACCATTAAATAGTTCGGTGCATTGTATTTTCGGTTTGTACTTTATATATTAACCATGATCACTTCATAAATATAAATATATTTGTTGAATATTAATTCAGTTTTATAATTTATGAACTTACATGATTCGTATACAGGGTGTTGCATCATGAGAGGGACATAGCTTAATAGGAGGTAGAGAACATCAGTGGTAACCGGAACCTCCCATAGAAATGTCTCATTGGGCCTTCATTACGAAGTTACAGGGTGTTAAATAATTTTTTGCCAAACCTGTTTTTTGTCATAACTTTGACAGGGAATGAAATAACGGATTCATATTTGGTACGGCTAATGTACTAACGAGCCCCAAGAGGTACATGTATAAAAAAATATATATCCAGGTCCGGACTCACTATAATTTATGTTTCTTCTTTGCATCAATAAAACATCACCCTGTATATATTTTTTTGAAATTTCGATACGATATTCGAAAAGAGCAAGAAAAAGCAAACAAAATGGCCTATTTCATTTTTTTGTTACACCTTCGTGGTTATTTAAATACGTTGTTAAATGTGCAAGAAAATGGATTACAGAACCCTATTAAATGAGAGGCACGTGAAATAAATAGTTTTATAACTAAAATTTGCAAAAATTCTATTGAGCCTAGGTGGTCTGGGTGATTCCTAATTCCGGCACGTTTTAAAGGTCCATTTTGGTAAAAAACTGTGGTCTTAATAAGTAATCGGGTATGAAATAACAAAATTTTTAATCAATCACAGTAGGCTTGTTCAAAGAATAAAAATGACAGATAATTTAAACCATTTAGGCCTAAGCAACCAGTTACTTTGATCAAGAAAATCATCAACATTTTATACTTAATAAAAATTGGAAAAGAGAACAAACTAAAATCTAAATAAATAAAATATTTTCCATTCAATTAACAATAAATAACAAAACAATAACTAAATGTGTTTAAAAATAAAACGTAATTGACACTAAAGTAAATTTTCAAAATGTCCTCCCCCACATTCTGTGCATTTTCTTGCGCGTTTAGAAAGGTCACCAATTGCTCGACGTATCATTTCTGGATTATTCCGTATTTCGTCGCAGGTTGTAACGATGCGCTGGATTAAATGTTGTCTACTTTCAATTTCAATGCTATAAACCTCGTTTTTTAAGTAGCCCCATAAAAAGTAATCACAAGGGTTACAATCAGGAGATCTTGGTGGCCATTCAAAGTAAATTTCACCATTCAATCTTTCTTCAAAAAAATGTGGCCCCATCAAATGTCTATTCACAAGTCCGACCCAAACATTTACAGAAAACCTGTGTTGCGAACGGCGTTGGCGTACCGCATGTGGGTTTTCCTGTGCCCATTTATGATTATTTCGTGAATTGTTTACTCCATCCCTTGTAAATTGTGCCTCATCCGTAAATAAGGTTCTGTAAATGACTGGGCGATGGTTAGACAACCAATGACAAAATGCCAGGCGGGGGATATCGTCGCCTTGTTGAAGACGCTGTACCTGCTGGATATGATATGGATGGTAACGTTCTCTTTTTAGGGTTCTCCATACTCGCCAATGAGGAATACCAGTTGCCAAACTGATTCGTCTAGTGCTCATATTTGGGTTTTCTTGAACTACGTTTATAATATTGTTTTGTTCCTGCACACCTTGTTGTAAAACACGCTCCACAACTGCAGAAGTAGGAAACTTTCCGTGTTATCTTGCATATTAGGGCATCGACGACCTGGAAAACGCAGCCGATATTCTCTTTCCGCCGACCTACCATTTCCATTACAGAAACCATAGATGAATATTATGTCAGCATATTCCACGTTTGTAAATTTTACTGGCATAGTTAAAATATTTTCACAAGTTTTCACTAACTAAATGCGGATTATTGACACATTAAATTACTAACAAACAATTATTCAACTGTTTAAGAGATTTCTTTTTATTATCTGTCACTTTGAACAAGCCTACTGTGATTGATTAAAAATTTTGTTATTTCATACCCGATTACTTATTAGGACCACAGTTTCTTACCAAAATGGACCTTTAAAACGTGCCGGAATTAGGATTCACCCAGACCACCTAGGCTCAATAGAATTTTTGCAAATTTTAGTTATAAAACTATTTATTTCACGTGCCTCTCATTTAATAGGGTTCTGTAATCCATTTTCTTGCACATTTAACAACGTATTTAAATAACCACGAAGGTGTAAGAAAAAAATGAAATAGGCCATTTTGTTTGTTTTTTCTTGCTCTTTTCGAATATCGTATCGAAATTTCAAAAAAATATATACAGGGTGATGTTTTATTGATGCAAAGAAGAAACATAAATTATAGTGAATCCGGACCTGGATATATTTTTTTTTATACATGTACCTCTTGGGCCTCGTTAGTACATTAGCCGTACCAAATATGAATCCGTTATTTCATTCCCTGTCAAAGTTATGACAAAAAACAGGTTTGGCCAAAAATTATTTAACACCCTGTAACTTCGTAATGAAGGCCCAATGAGACATTTCTATGGGAGGTTCCGGTTACCACTGATGTTCTCTACCTCCTATTAAGCTATGTCCCTCTCATGATGCAACACCCTGTATAATACAATACGTTATAAGATAAAAAACTGCTTAGTTTACTATTTGCAAGATCCCAAGTTGCGCTTTTCCGACTTCCGACCAAATTTGTACCAATTGCGACTCGGTCGGATTAAGTTCAAATCAAGAACGGCTACTAACATTTAGCCCAAAAGTAGTAACACGACGTCTAAACAATGGTAGCTTGACGTTTCCATTTGTCATAGTTTGAATATCACACTACAACCGACGTTTGTAGTACGTTATAAAATGCGGAATTGTTGTAATCCAACGTTGGTACGACGTCGGTAACTTCGCACTAATCATAGTTAAGATACCCGACCACAACCAACGTTGGTTCGAGGTAGTCGTCTCTTCTTAACTACGACCGTGGTGATCACAAGGTCAGCTGGACGTTGTTTACTTTTTACTTTCATAAAACCTTAATGAAAGATTAAAACATAATATTTTTAGTCGCAAACTCCTCTATAAAATCCTTATTTTACTATAAGGAACGTAACCCGACTGCAACCAACAGCTACGTGTCCCGCCGAGCGCTAAATTACAAGTTACAAGCCTGGCGCGTTAAGTGTAATCGGAACATTAGCGTTTTGATGGTAGTATGCAATTGTTACACTTAACGCGCCAGGCTTGTAACTTGTAATTTAGCGCTCGGCGGGGTACATAGCCCGGAGAGTAGCTGTTGGTTGCAGTCCAGTTACGTTCCTTATAGTAAAATAAGGATTTTATAGAGGAGTTTGCGACTAAAAATATTATATTTTAATATTCCGCCCTCTAAAGCACATTTGAACTTTGATTAAAGATGCTTAAAAGGTGGAGTGCATTTAAGTACAGTAGTACATTTTATAGAAAAAGGACCAAATTGCTTGCAGTTCAAGAAAGACAGGTGTCTAGTTAGGTATGTTAGGTTAGGTTAGATAAAACCATATGAAGGAAGAAAGTCTCAGAATGCATCGTTTGCCAACGATGCATTCTGAGACTGGGGTGAGGTGATTCCGTCGTTGGGACGTGGTATTAACGTTGTTCATATATTTAGGAGAAAAATGCAACTAAAGGTGGGGAAAAGGTGTTATTTTTTCTCAATTGACAAGCTATAACCTCAATTTATTTGAGGTATAGTAGGTAGTAGAATTTCTTGTAGCTAATCTGTGGTCAGTATTAGCAATGTGCAGCTGACCTTGTGATCACCACAAAAATACACGGTCGCAGTTAAAGAGAGAAGACCACCTCGAAACCAACGTTAATTATGGTCCGGTAGCCAAACTATAATTACTGAGAAGTTACCGCCGTCGGATTAATGTTGCACTACAACAACTACACATATTATAACGTATTATAAACGTTGGTTATGGTGTGATATTCAAACTATGACAAATTGAAAGTTTCCGACGTCAGATTACCATCGCTTAGACGTCGTGTTACAATTTTGGGTTAAAAGCTAGTGGCCGGCCTTGATTTGAACTTAATCCGACATCGGAATTAATAAAAATTTGGTCGAAAATCGGAAATATGCTATTTTCTGATGGTATGGTATGTCATCTATTTATAAGGAGTATTTAGAATTAGACGGATATAAGTCTAAAAAACAGACAAGTAGACTACTTATAAATAGATTTACTGAAAAATGAGTCGACATTGTTAAACATACCAGAAAAAAATGAGGAATATATTATATTTCTTCGGAAAACGAGGCATGAGCAATTCAATCTTTAATTGAGGAAACACTCGATCAAACTTTCCATCCAATTATAAATACATCTTCAGATATATCACAAATTCATAAAGTTTCTTGTGATATAAAAACAGCTATGAATGACATTCCAGAGTTTAAAAAATACAAAAATTTTAATATTAAAAGTTGCAAGGAATATGTACCGGAATTACTATATGGATTAATAAGCCTCTTACTTTCTAATGTTGACAATTTTCCATGACTGTGTCTTAAATTTTGATGCATTAATTGAATTAAATTTTTGACGGATCCTATTGTCTGCCGACGTTGTAATTTAAAATTAATAAAACAGTTAGCTGGAATATTGATATGCTTATTTTATTAACATAATATTATATAAATTGTTTGGCAAAATATAAGTAAAAATCAACTATAAATTATTTTTGGCCACCTGTAGCCTTATCTATTACACTGAGGATGCATTTTCAAGTGATCTTTCCGATACGAATGCCCATCCTAACCAACCTTTATTCGAATATCTCGACAAAAGTTATTGCTTTCAGGTTCTCCCTGGAACCACTCCTGGTGCACTGATTGCACTAAATATCCAAGGATGCCCTACCTTAAACTCTCATGTCTAAAATTTCAGAAATTCCATTTCGTTATAATATGAAATTTGGATTTTTACATAACGCCAATCTACCTATAAATGAGAAAGTAAAATGCATTAATTCGAAAAGATTACGTTCCTGTGCCGATATTCGTTCTAAGTGGGACTCCCGGAGTTGGCGAGGGTTGTTGAAGCAATGTAATTTCAATCCGCCGATAAGTCTTATAAATTTACATCACCCTATACATTATTAAATACCTCGGTTATTAGATTCTCAGAGAAATGCGCTTCACAAACATCCGTAATATGGAAAATATACCGCATATTTCATAAAAAATAACTATTTTTGATAAACATAGTACTTTGGGAGATATCATCGTGTGAAGCGAAAAATATACAAAAAATAATTAATTTTCAGCTGTATATACACAAGCACATATAAAATTTCGCTTATTTATGTACTTTAGAAATAGAAATTCTACAGAAAGTACTGCCCTTCCCAAGGTGAGTGAAGCCTCGGAGATCTTCCTTTCTTTCACTGTAGATTATATACCCAAACCAGATCTGCCTCCTTGAATCCTGGTGAAGTCCCTTTCCGGTCATAGCGAGTCTTCATTCTGTCACTAGTTATGCTAACTTGGTTTCGAACCAACTTATGGACATTCCTCAGTCGTTGACTAACTTCATCTTCATAGTTATCCACGGACAGTTGCTCCTTATCTGGTGTGCCAAACATCAAGTCACATGGCAGTCTATCTCGTGCCCAAATATTACACGAGCCGGCGTCTGTTTAGTAGTTTCATGAATGGCAGCCCACCACGCCATAAAGAAAAATGATATATGCTGGTTCCAATCTCGCTGGTTCTTGTGAACCACCTTAGAAAGATGTTCCTTGGTAGTTTTGTTAGGTCGATCCACCATTCCATCTAACTACGGATAAAGTCCGGTTATCCGAGTCTTGTGAATGCCCAATATTTCACAAAGTTTCTGAAATACCCCTGACTCAAGGTTTCTCCCTTGATCTAAATGTAGCTCCAGGGGTACACCAAATCGACATATGAGGTTATTCACCAGAACTCGAGCAACAGTAACTGTTTTCTGATTTGGAATGCCATAGGTTTCCGTTCATTTACTAAAATAGTCCATAGCAACCAGGATCTATTTATTGCAATCATCTGTCACTGGAAATGGGCCCGCTATATCGATAGCAATCCTCTCAGGGACTCCGACAATATAATGCTTCATTTGGCCCCTACTCCTTGTCTGTGGCCCTTTGGTGGATGCACAAACCTTGCATTTCGGTATCATGCCTCCACATCTTGGTTATTTATCCAATAAAATCGTTCCCGTACTTTAGTCAGAGTGTTGTTTATACCAAAATGTCCCCGGGACATTCCATTATGTACTTTCTGAAGTACTTGGATATCAACAGACGCATGGTAACTTTCTTCCCATCTGGGCTTTCCCATGCTCTCTTTAACAGTCCATCTATAACCGTGCGGAGCCCGTGGAGCCCATAATGCCTACAGCTCGATACTCTTTTCTGAAACATCCTTCCATTCTGGTAACTGTCATTTCTCTTTCGCCCTCCATATAGGCCCAATTACTGTCATTCAATTGCCCTCTCCTTCAATTTTCATTTGTCTAATCATCTGGAATATCTATCTTAACCATGTTTATCGTTACCATGACCAGCACTATTTCAACTCGATAGTAGTGCTTGCACGGTCTTCTAGATACAGCATCTACGTTTATGAGAATTCCCAGGTCGGTGTTCGATTCTGAAATTATACTGCTGCAATCTATCTATCCAACGAGTCAGTTGACCTTCTGGGGTTTTCACCTGCAATAGCCATTTTAACGCAGCATGATCAGTCCTGATTTTGAAATGTCCGTAAAGATACTTGTGAAAATATGGTCCACGGATTTAACAATGGCCAATAGCTCCTTACTTGTTACACAAGAATTCTTCTCCAGTTTGGACGGTGGCTTACTGAAATACTCGATTCCGTTTCCTCGCCATTTTGAATTTAGCGTAGTACACATCCAACTGCGGATTTGCTAGCATCCGTGTCAAGAATATACAGGCCATTTTGTTGAGGGTATGCTAGCACGGGACTACTGCATAACGCTGACTTTAACTTTCTCCATGCTGCTACAAACTCCGGTGTCCACTGATACTTAACTTTTTCCTCCGTTAACTGATGTAGTGGCTTCGCAATATTCGCAAATTCTTACACAAAATGTCTATAGTGAGTGCAGAGGCCAAGGACGGTTCATAATTCGTAAACATTTGAAGATCTTGGCCAATCTCGTACGGCAGAAATCTTGTTAAGGTTTGTCTGTATTCCCTTCGAAAATATCACATGTCCAAGGAACTTAACTTCTTTCTGGAACAGGAGACACTTGTTCGGATTCAACTTTAGGTGTCCATTCCTGATTCTCTCAAGCACTGCTTGAAGATTTTCCAAATGTTTCCTAAAGTTCCGTGCCATAACCATCACATCATCAAGATAAACTAAACATGTCTTCCAGGTTAGACCTCGTATCCTCGAGTACAAATTCCATCAATCTTTCGGAGGTGGCTGGTGCATTGCAAAATCCAAAAGGCAATATATAGAATTGATATAGGCCACTACTTGTTGAGAAAGCGGTCTTTTCATTGTCGTCACGATGAAGCCCCACCTTTTAGTACTCACTTTAGGGTCCAATATCAAAAACCATCGTGATCCTGCCAGCGTACTTAATGTGTCATCAATCATGGTAGTCTCTCTTAGTAACATCATTCAATTTCCGGTAGTTGGCAACCAAAACTACCGGTGATGACCAGGGACTGGTTGATTTCTCAATCACTCTATCATAGTAGGAGCATCTTCCTGTTTGGCTAGTGGTACCCTCCTAGGTTGTTGACGGATTGCGGCTGAATCCGAGCTGCACAATATCAGGTTTCCTAAGGACGTCTGCGTTTTTGACAAATGCCGTACTTTCTTTCTCTATAAAACTTAAATTACCTCTCTAAGTTAGTCTTTGGATAAGTGTTCAAATTGGAAACTAAGCAAAATCGCCACTTCTCTGTCGGTGAATTTGTATCTGTTTGTTCCTCGAACCTTACTATCCACTTAACTAGTTCATATAATCCAATTGCTTCGCCTTCCTTGAGAGTCACTTAGTGGGAATTTAAATTAGCCACTCTAATCGGGATTTTGTCTTTTTTCCGGGATAAAGTCCTTGCGAAAACATATTCTTGATTTTTGAAATTTAAATTAAATTTCTCTTGGATTCAGATTTTTATAATTTGAGCTTCCAATGAGCGTATTTTTCATTCTAAGACACCGATTTCACCTCAGAAGTTAATATATTTCTCTCACAGCACTCTACTAATAAATTTATTTTTGTTTGTTTATGTATAATATGGTTTCTTCAAGTTAAATGATAAATAAATACATGGGTGAACCGATATTAAATATTGTATTTACTTCAGATTTTACAATGTGTAACTTTTTTAAATTACTAAAATAACTAAGCTCGATACAATATTTGAAACTTTAAGCATTACTATAGCTGGATACATTTTTGATTGCTTCAAATAAAAAATAAAACATAAACATTTAACACATAAAAAGATAAAATGGTAATGCCTTCTACACATTAGAGACAAATTACCCTTATTCTATCATCGTTGAGTTAACATCCACATTCAGTAAGACAACATTTTATGTAATTTCCATATAACTCACTTCATAGATATACTGGGTGACAGGCTAGTTGCTCACCTAATTGTTTTCTTTATTTTTTTAACTTATCCATTTGAAATTGAGCGTGCATAAACTACCTGTAAAAATAGATTTTTGGACATAAAAATGCTATGAGGCCATTTCTGGTTTACCCGAAAATGACCGCAACTTTCGATTTTTGAATGGATATTTTTACATACTTAGATTCGAGAAAATATTCTGAGTATACCATGAGACTTTCGTTAATTTTTGAGTCAATGTTCAGTTTTTTAAGCATTCTAATTTGTTCTACGGTAGGTAAGCTCCATGAGAAAAATATAATTTTTCGTTTAATTTCATTAATATCTTTTTACAAAATCTCCAAAGTCGTACATATCACTTTCTATCGGAAACTTTTTTTTTCAAATGGGAATGTGGTGGCTGATAATGCTCAATACAATATAGATTTTTTTTCTGAATTCATTGATATCCATTTCAAATCAATGCTGTTTATTTTTCTATTTTATTTAATTTATTTGAAAATAAAAAATTACTTTCAAAATAATTTTGATTCATCCTTATAGTTTACAGTAGCACTTATACCTATTAAGAAACAAAAGAGAGAACTAAAAGGCTATTATTCACAGAAAGGTACTTATTCATATTTGATTATTAGACATAATTTTTTTTTTCAATTGTACAAACTGCAAATTGCAGAATTATAAATGTTAAATTCCTAGAAATGATATACCGACACAATTGTGTTACTTATTACATTCCTTAACATTTGTGGAGTGATGCTATTAAAAGCTCTTCTTATTCTCAATTCGAGATCCTCGATGGTCATAACAGGAGTATTGTAGAACTGTCCCTTAATATACCCAAAGAAAAAAGTCTAATGGGGTTAGATCAGGTGACCTTGCAGGCCACTTTATGAAACCCTGGTTTGAAATAAGTTGTAGACCATAAAGGACCCCGCACATTTCTTCTTATGGCCCCCAATGAAACTCGCTGGAATCGATATATGTTATTCCTTTTGAGCTCCTGATCAAAAATCATCATGGCCACAATGTCGGAAATTGTACAGTTTTCCAGATATGGGTGGAGGAAAATCGATTTTACGGGATTTTGTCACTAATAGTATGGACGCATGGCCCATTCAATGCGGCTTCGCTAGTGTTTTTGGGCTCGCTGATTTCAAGGGGAGGGGGGAGAGAATAGTTAAAAAAATAGGTTTTTCGCAAAAAACTCGGAAAGTATCAATTTTACTGTAAAATATGTACACATGAAAATTATAGGTAATAAAAATCTGCACAATTTCATTTTTTGTTTAACTTCGTACGGCCTATTGGCGCCGAGATAGATTTTCAATATTTCAAGTGAAAGATGTAGAGAATTCGATTACGAACAATTTTCCTTTTATTTTTCATTTCCATTCGATCAATATTGGCAGAGATAAACATCCTTATAGCGCGCTATCAGAACACTTGTTTCATGATAAAATCGATAAAAATTCGAAAACGATAGATCGTACGCATATACTGTACTCAATGAAAGTTAAAGAAAATCTCATTGTGGATATGATGGTGTATGTACAAAATCGTTTTGTTAACGAGTGAATGGAGATAAAAGGGAAAAACATGAAAAATTGTAATTTTCAAGTGCATTGTGACAGATAGCTATTTTTTTTATTAGCTTTAGGCAATAATGACACTTAAGGTTTGTTGAAGATAATTAAATTATCTGTAAAATGAGCTCCAACTGACTTTCATATGATGAATGGTTCACGAGTTACAGCTGCTTAAAGCTACGAGCAAAAATTTCTTATTTATTATAAATTAAGATTTTCCTCCAAAAACTGTGCATAACAATTTTTTTAAAATATGGGCCTGGTATGAAACGACTCAAAAATGTTCACAGAATAACTTCTGATATTTCAAAAAGTGAAAAAATATTATTAAATGTACTTTTTTGTACTTATGTGACGAAAATTGCCTGTCAGTTCCTTGTCGCTACTTATAGAAAGTTATACACGAAAAAGCGTTTTCTGTAAGAAATTTTGTAAGCTTTCATTTAGGAGTATGAAACGATGATATATACAAAAAAGAAGTTAAAAAATAATATTGGTTCAATTTTTCTGAACAAAAACGGTTTTCCATAACCTTTTTTTTTATGAAAATATACCTTGCGAACGACTTATACTATTGCATTATTTTCATATGTATATAAACTAGTAAAAATAGGTCAAAACCAATTTTTAAAAAACTCTTATGCACAGTTCTTGCAGGAAAATCCTAATTTATAATAAAAAATAATTTTTGCTCATAGCTGTAACACTGAACCATTCGTCGTATGAAGGTCACTTGGAGCTCATTTTACAGATAATTTAACTATCTTCAACAAACCTTTTGTGTCATTATTGCCTAAAGCCAATCAAAAAATAGCTATTTGTCACAGTGCACTTGAAAATGACAATTTTTCACTCGTTATCAAAACGATTTTGTACATACACCATCATATTCAAAATGAAATTTTCTTTAACTTTTATTATATGCGTACGATCTATCATTTTCGAGTTTTTATCGATTTAATCATGAAACAAGTGTTCTGATAGTACGCTATAAAGATGTTTAAAAATTCATATCTCTGCCAATATTGATCGAATGGAAATAAAAAAAAAAAAGAAAATTGTTCGTAATGGAATTCTCTACAACTTTCATTTGAAATATTTTGTATAGAAACTGTTAAAATTTCAAAAAATCTATCTCGGCTTCAATAGACCGTACGAAGTTAAACAAGAAACGAAATTGTGCAGAATTTTATTACCTATAATTTTCATGTGTACATAATTTACAGTAAAATTAATACTCTCCGAGTTTTTTGCGAAAAACCTATTTTCTCCCCCATCTCCTCCGCCAGCGTCTACGGATGGGGACTTTTGATATGTTAAAAAGTAGCACAAAATAAGCCAGTTCCCAAAATTTCAGCCCGCTCTGAATTATTTCATCCAAATTTTCCCATTTTATTGGGCTATTACAGAATCTCCTTCGTACAAATGTACTTTAACGAGCGAAAATTATGTTTATTCAAAATTCTTCTTACTGTTTCTTTATTTGATCCTAGTCCTTCCGCTATTTCTTTAACAGAGGCTGATTGATTGGGGCTGACGGTTCCTAGTACGTTAATCTCCTCCAACTCTTCATTTACAATGAATTCTTGATTTTGGACACGTGTCTGTCGCCGCATTTTTCTAATTTCTTGAAATATGGACGAGATGAATGTCTTCTTTCAGGAAATCTCTGAGCATATATTTGGCCTGCAAGCACAGAATTTTTTCGACATTCGCCATAAATTAATGTCTGTTCAGTTTTTTCATTATTGGAGTAGTCCATGTTAAGAAATATCAATAGTGAGCACAAATCTTTCCATACAATACTTGTTTATATATGTCACGTATCTTTTTTTTTATAATATTATATCAAATCGAAGTGCAAAGGCAACTATGTTAGGGTTCAATAAAAATTATGTTGAAAGAGATTTTTTATTTTTAAATAAATTAAATAAAATAGAAAAACAAATAGCATAGATTTGAAATGGATATCAACGAATTCAGGAACAAAAACTATAATTTAGCCACCACCCTCCCATTTGAAGAAAAGTTTTCTATGAAACTTTGGAGGCTTCGTAAATGGTTATTAATTGAACGAAAAATTATATTTTTCCCATGGACTTCACCTGCCGTAGAACAAATTTTGGTATTCCAAAGTAATCTAGATGGGTGTCCTAAACTGAACGCCGACTCAAAATTTTTCGAAAGTCTCATGGTATACTCAGAATGTTGTCTCGAATCCAAATATGTAAAAATATACAGGGTGTTCCATTCAAAAATCGAAAGTTGCAGTTTCATGGTCTCATACCGTTTTTATGTCAAAAAATCCATATTTATAGGTAGTTTATTCACCCCTAATTTCAAATGCATAATCTAAAAAATAAAGGAAATACAGGGGTGTGCCTATGTCACTCGGTATGTAATAAAATTGTACAGTGCAATTACTTGATTCCTCTGGTAGACCTGTTAGAATTGCTAAATATTTATAAAAGTAGTGCTAATGTATCAATTAAGGGGTAGAAGTAGAGAACTGAATGACCTCATCCTGATATTTTAATATTGTCTCTTCGATTTAAATTCAAATAAAAATAATACTTAACTTAAATGATCTCCATCGAATGGATGTAAAGTGCAATGATAGCTATTAGCACAAAGCTTAAATGGTCTGTAGTTCTAAAAGAAACTGTTATAAATGTATTTTTAGATGCCACAAAAAAATTAATGCATTTGAATATTCAGATATAATAAAGACAAGTGGTTAGAACCTTGCATTTTTATACGTCTTCAGTTGTATTTTAATTTAGATAGTTTACGTTATTCCTTTCTTTAAAACAGTCAAAATACTATTAATTAATTTTTATGTTAAATAACATTATTTGCTTTGTAAGAGAAATTTTACATAGCTTTCTAAATTTCTAATTAAATATTGCTAATAAAAATATCATAACAATTATGAAACAGTCTAACCCAGACACATAGTCGTCGTCGTGCTCAGCATCGCTTTAAAAAACAATTATTGAGCTCGTGCCAGAAAGAGAACCATTGAAGAGGACCTGTTGTGTGAATTAATAGCCAAAGCTGTTGGAATCGGCAAAGGGCTGTGTCCATGGTCCCTTACTCCCGCGTTCTGTATTTGATGTTGTAATTTGTTGTACTACAAAGGTTACTTCTTATAAATTTACAGTTGAAACATGATTGCGTTCACGTGTTGAGATAAGTAAATATTTAAAACGTACGTTGTTTACATAGCAGTTCACAGCCGATCGATTTATGTACATTCCCAGCGAAAGGTAAATTTGAGAACATCAAGGAATGAGTTTTAAATGGACTATAGTATTTTTAACTAAATACAGCACTTCGGACGGAAGAGAAAACTATAATATCTATCTACTAATGGGCGCAAGCAATGCTAAGGGACATAAGTGTTTAATCGACTTCTTCGTAGTATTACGCATTAATAATTCAGAATGTGATTGTCGAAGTTATGCCATGAAAGGTACTTGTTACAAGCATCCAACGTTGATGAGAAGCAAAGTGTCTTTAGAAATAATATAATTTTGATTATTGACTCTACCGAAGCGAATTTCTGATCTATTATTAAGTTGGAGTTCGAAGTTATTTTGATTATAAAAATTTAAAGTAGTTGCTGACTTGAAAATTTATATCTAAATTATTAGTATGGAATTTTTTTTCCAAATTATAACCCCTTTTGAGAAGAACATTAATATTATTCCAACCAATAAGACCATCTCAATTAAATTTATAAAATCAATGCATATAGGATATCCAGTTCGTGCGCCAGTTGACATTTTGTTGTAGCTTTGTGAGGCGAAATATCATTTTAGGTCTTGATAATCAGGCATTTGACCATTAGCCATGCAGCCAACTGCTACTACAAATAAAATTAAACTTCAACTGCGTTGAAAATCATTCATTACAAATTAACCTACAACAACAGAGAAAAAATATATTTGAAGATCACAGAAAGGAAAAAAATACAGTGACACGCGCTTCTCGCCTTGGTGTCTGTCAGGACATTTTTAATAACGAACAATTTTAAAGGGCCACTATAAATTAGGGGATGCTACAAAGGAAAAACAACAGAGGATACCTATTCAGGCATTCACACTAAATTTACAGTAAAATTTTCCTTTCTTTAAAAAACCAAATAATGCAGTCAAAAACTGGTTTATTAAATTGACAGGAGGAAAAGTATATTAAAATGTGATTTATTTTTGTGATTCATAAGGTTGGTATATAATCTGTCACAAGACGCTTTTAATTTGGAGCACTGGATTTTTTTTTATTATTATTAGCAATCAGATACATCTTTTAGATAATGTGTTGTCTTGTGCAAGTGTCTATGGTTGCTTGCACGGGTGGCGTGAAGAAGTGAAAACCCCACGAAGTCACCTCAGTGTCCATTTAAGTTTGATGGCCAGCATCTCTTCAGCCTTCTGTTATGCATCAACGGTTGTAGTAGCGTCTCCAGTAGTGGGTTGGTGTGAACAGCTAGTTTATTGTGATGCTTGTGAATTTTGTCCTGGATCTATGTCCTTATGTAGGGAATATTCAACTCTGTATGTAATGTATGGTTAGATACATACCATGGTGCATCTGTTATGATACGGAGGATTTTTGTTTGGGCTCTTTGCATAATGGCAATGTGAGACTTAACCGCACAGCCCCAAAGTTCTATTCCATATGTCCAAATTAGTCTAATAATAGTTTTATATAATAGCAATTTATTTTCTATGAATACTTTTGATTTACGTCCGATAAGCCAATGAAGTTCATATTTAACTTTTCAATATCACAGAAAGCAGGACATTTATTTTAAACAGTTGTGCTGAAAAACAGGCGTGCCCAAATTTAAGACGTATTATGGTTGTTACATTTTTTCTAGGGCGGACATAATTTTCATATCAAAACTTAGATGGGAGATCATAGTGAACAATTGTATATCTAGTAGGGCTGGAATTGCAGTACTCACGCCATATCTTCAACCATCTATCTCTCAATTTGGACTTTTGTTTCTGATGGAACACCTGAGTTGGCTAAAAAAGTTTTTATTTTTTATGCCAATATATGCTTTTACCTATACGAAATGAACTTCTTTTTCCACCTCTATTACATTATGTAATAATTTACTAATTTTCAATATGTACGGATTGGTTTTGATATTGAACAAGACACTGTTTTCTAATGAGATAAAAACAGATAAAGTGATTCGTATATGGCTATTGCTCTGTTGTAAAAATGGAAACGTGTGGCGGCAATTTGACTTTTATTACATTACTGGTGGAAGGAATGTAGCATGCACAGTCGGTACCTAACGGAGATTTGGAAGCGTCTGAGAATACCAACAAAGGATTATCCCACTTTTCCCGAACTGAATTTAGGATATTCGTATAAAATTGGGGTGATTGCTGTATTGGCACATTCAAAAAAGATCTAAATATTCAAAATTCGAGATGTAATTGTCCAATAGAGGCAAGATATTACTGGATTCTCGAAAATCTACACATGGAGGGGGAAAATTTTTATTATTCCAAAATATATTTGTTAAGTCAAAAGTATTAAAGGGATTGAAGGAGTTGTAGGTAGGTAAATTCAAGTTTCCGACCACCCTGTGTATGCGGAAACGCTCTTAAATAAATAGCTGAGTTTCATTTCTTCAAATAACGTGCTCCTTGTGAAAATTGCGTGAAAAATGTTTATTAGAGCTTCAAGTATGCAACAGGAAATATCTTTTTGGCTAAAATACAGCTATTTAATCATAAGTTTCCCAGTTACGTTTTAGAGAATAGTGTATTAGTAAAAGTTGTAGGTATTAAAAATGCCTTTAATTTAATTTTTTATGCGTTAAAATCGATAAATAAATTATCGAGATAATGGCGAAAAACCCTCTTTTTGCAGTATTTTATAAATGTTAATAACTTTTGCAATAATGGCAGTAAGTGACACAACCACTTGGCGACGAGGCCATTACGGGTCCTTATAAGTGTGCGAAATTTCAGCCAGCTCGGTTTTATAGTTTATGAATAATTGCATTCGTTTAGCCCAGAGAGTGTCTGTATAAACAATCGTCATAAGCAAGACAATGGATCTAGACATGTTTAACAAAGTGGTATGGATTCTTGGAAAGTGGAACTACAAGGTAAGTTGAAAAAATAAACTATTTGTTTAATAAATTGTTGTTAAAATGTCCGTTTAAAAGGTGGGTGTTTTTTGCTTATAAACAAATAGAGTAACTTTGTTATTTTTTAAGATAAACACTTGTAATTAGGCGCATTGAAAAGTCGTTTGAAAAACACATATTTAAAAAAAATGAACCCTCTACGACCAATAGCAGTCAAGATAGCAACTTTTTTAAAGAAATCATATCTGTATTGTTGATAAATATTAAGAGTTGAAATTTTCACATATTTTCAATGAAGACCTATATTTTATGATTCAATTGATAAGTATATAATTTATGCAATGAGTATGAAGTCCTGGCCCTTTAAAGTGAAGGTTACTCTTACAAGAACGCCGTGATGAGGAGGTGGGGAAAGCAGCCCGAGCTCCGTTTTCAGGTGACGACTTCAACTAGAACGCGCATGAAAATTTTACAATATCTCGACTTCTAGACAACGTAGAACCTTTATTTTTTTAAATCTGGAAAATTGGGAAATGCCGAAAAAGTCTACATATTTTATTACCCATACTTTATTTTCAACGTGAATTTTGCAATAAATCTTTTACTTTTGCTTAAATTTTGTTTTAAATTATTTATTTTTATAATCTAAATATTTGATAAGTTAATGAAGCAGAGATTTGTTTGTACGTAATAAAACATTTAGCATTAAAATAACTGATTCTTTCCTGTGCACTACATTTATTTTCTTTATATATTTATTTTATTCGTATCAAAATATTATTAAATAATATTGTTAATAAAAATTATTAGTAACAAAAAAACTACATAATTGTATAAGTATTTAAAATTATTTTATTTTGCTAAGTAAAATTAAATTTGGAAAAAAACACATTTTATTCTCTAATAAAATTTATTTTTCTGCCCTAGACCTTTTTTGGCGGCTTTTCTGTTTCATCGTTATTGTTCATTTCTTCCAATAACTAGTCATCTTCCTCAGCCTCGCTTTCTGGAATCTGGATTGGTTGGGAGGGTGGTCAATAAAAATTATTGAACCACACCACTTAGGCCCCATTGGGCCCCTTGTACATCCTCCCTGTAGGCAGACCCTCGCCTAGGCCTCCAACCAACCTAATCTTGCGAAATAGGTGGTGATGCTGCCTAGGGGCATCTCCCTTACATCGGCCAAAGTGGGCCAACGTCCTCCCAAAATGGATTCTCTGATTGATGAGAAAACAGAACAGTCACAGAGCACATGTTATAATTAACACCACAGAAATTAGACAACCTCCAATTCCAGAAGCCAGGGCTTGTGCGGAAGGGGGTTACACATTGAAAAAACGCGGACATACAACCATTTCCTCCGACAGTGCCGCAACCAGGATTCGAACCCGGTGGTGCGATGTCCGTGTGATTAATCGCGATTGCCACATCACGTCTTAACCCACTCGGCTATCGACCAGACAACCGTCTCATCTTCTTGTTCACAACCTCTACAGAGAGGTGTTTCGCTTAATTTCATATTATGGAGATGTTTCCTTAGCGGACAGTGTCCAGTCTGAATTCCCGTTATAAAATGTAGATTCCTTCTGCACATTGCCAGGTAGTCCATTGCTGTACTCTTGTTGGGATATTTTAGTAGTTCCCTAGCAAGCTGACAGCTGTTTGTTTCATTCCACAGTTTCTTGAATTCATTGTGGGTGTTCTCTTTAATTATTTGTATTATCGCTGTGATCGGTAACAGACTCGCCGAGCCTGGTCCAAGGATACTTAGGCCTGCTGCTTTTTAGCCAGTCTGTCGGCTACTTTGTTGCCACTACACTGTGCGTGTCCTTTCACCCAGCATACCAGTATGTTATTCATGCTGGAGGCACCCACAAGTGCTTGGTGACATTGCCATACTGCTCCTATGGTAATTTTGTAACTGCTCAAGGCTAGTAATGATTGTCTACAATCTGCGTAGATCCTGATTGTTTTGCCCGTAATTTGTCCACGGACAATCTCTTTTGCAGCTATGGTTATGCCCGAGAGTTCCGTTTGTACTACGCTGGCTCGCACATCCATAGCCCATTTATATTGGATTTACAGACTTCTGGAGTATATTCCACATCCTGCCCCATCCTTCTTTTTTGGTCCATCTGTGAAGATGTTGATCACACCTTCGCTAGTAACCTCGTTCTCACTATTCGTCTGTAATATGTAGGGTCTGTCAAAGACAAACCGGGGACAAATGCCTTCGGTGCACGCCTGCAGAAGAGGCGTCTTTCTGACAGCCTCATTCCACAGGCGACTTCTGGCCGCTCCACAGCCTACGGATTTGAGGCGTACCATTGTTGTCAGAGCCACTTCTCCTAGATATATATCTAGTGGTGGCAGACACAGCATTACCTCCACAGCTCTTGTTGGCGTTGTTCGCATAGCTCCGGTTATGCTTAAGCAGGCAACTCTCTGCACTTAGCTGAGCTTGACCCTAGCTCTAGTCTGTTTGCTCTTATGCCACCAAACCACAGCTCCATAGGTTATCATTGGTCTTATGACGGCAGTGAATATCCACATGACCACTTTGGGTTTCATTCCCCAGGTTTTCCCCACGGTCCTGCGGCACTGCTCATAAGAGATGTAAGCCTTCTTTAGTCTTCTATCTATGTGAAGATTTCATGTTAGTTTGGCATCGAAGGTTACCCCAAGGTATTTCACTTCTGATGCGAAACTTATTGTTGTATCCAGGAGGGCAGGCGGCTTCAGCCTCGCTTTCTTCATCAATAATAACTTTGGGAGGTTGTAGCATTTTTTTCTCTTCATCTACTTCATTGCAATTTATGCAAAGAGCTGTGTAGTTTAGTCCATGCTTTTTGCAACCACATCTACAAATTCAAGTACATTTATCATACGATTGATTTTTAAGACGATTGTAATAATTTGAAAATTATTACATTAAAAATAATAATAATGAATATCATTTACAACAAGTTGATGTAAAGAATATCCATATAAATCGAAGAACAAAGAAGATCAATCATTTTTATATTTCATTCAGAAATTATGAGGGTTTTTTTTTGTGACACATTTATTAGTAACAATTTTTATTAACAATACTATTTAATAATAATTTGATGCTAATAAAATAAATATATAAAGAAAATAAATATAGTGCACAGGAAAGAATCAGTCATTTTTATGTTTAATTCGAAAATATTTTATTACCGGCAAATGGCTGCTTCATTAATTTATAAAATAATTAGATTATAAAACAGAGGTAGTTTAGAATAAAATTGAAGCAAAAGTAAAAGATTTATTACAAAATTTTAGCATTCACGTTGTGTATGGGTAATAAAACATGTAGATTTTTCCGGCATTTCCCAATTTTCCAGGGCAATGTAAATTAGCCAGTTGTTAATATTTCGTCGAGTTACCCGAGATTAAAAAAAATGAAGGTTCTACATCGTCTAGAAGCCGAGATATTGTAAAATTTTCATGTGCGCTCCAATTTTAAGTTTCGATCTCAAAAAGTCGCCACCTGAAAACGGAGTTCGGACTGCTCTCTCCACCTCCTCACGACGGCGCTCGTGTAATAGTACTTTCAAGGGCTAGACCTTCATACTCATTGCATAAATTGTATACTTATCAATTGAATCATAAAATAGAAGTCTTTATTGAAAATATGTGAAAATTTCAACTTAATATTTATCAAAAATACAGATATGATTTCTTTAAAAAAAAGTTGCTATCTTGACTGTTATTAGTCGTAGAGGGTTCATTTTAAAAATACGTATTTCTCAAGCGGCTTTTCAATGAGCCTAATTATAAGTGTTTATCATAGAAAAATAAGAAAGTCATTCCATTTGTTTATAAGCAAAAGAAACACCCACCTTTTAAACCGACTTTTTAACAAGAATTCTTTGAACGAATAGTTTATTTTTTCAACTTACTTTAAAGTTCAACCTTTCAAGAATCCATTCTACTTTGTTAAACATCTCTAGATCCATTATCTTGTTTAAACAGACGCTCTGTGGGGTAAACAAATGCAATTATTCATAAACTATCAAACCGATCTGGCTGAAATTTCGCACACTTATAAAGACCCATAATATCCTCGACATCTAGATGTTATGTGTCACTTACTACCATTATTGCAAAAGTTATTAATATTTATAAAATAGTGCAAAAAAATTGGATTTTTCGCCATTATCTCGATAATTTATTTATCGATTTTAACTCACAAAAATTGAAATTAAAGGTCTTTTCAATACCTACAACTTTTCTCTAAAACGTAATTGGAGAATTTTACTGCCAGAAAACTGAATTTTCCGACTTTGGTCGTAACCCCCCCATCTATGACTTACAACCTTCAGATACCTGTAATAAATTAAATCAACTGTTTTTCTAAACAAACTGGGGTATAATGGTCACAATAATTTTACTGTTAAAGTAAATGCCCTGAAATTTATTTTACCATTGTTGTTTCATTTTCTCTTCATTTCATGGAAATTTTTCATCAACCTGTACCATATCAATGCTGTATTATAAGAACAGCCCAATAAATCACCTTCTGAATTGTTCAAGGTATCAAGAGTTTTTAATTATTGCACAGAAAGACGATGTATTTACTAATAACCATTTCCATTGCCACGGCCCACAAAAATAAGATATTATATATGTTTTCTTAGGCCACAAAAATAAATTGCCTTCTGTTATTGTAAAATATGACTTGATGTTCTCATTTATAACGAAATGCGGGACACAAACACAACCGAGCAAAATGATCTCAATAAAAATGTACAAACCTCTCATACACACAATGCATAAGATATCTACTATGTTGTTAAGGCCGTAAAGTGTAATTTAGGTGACAACCGATTCGGGTCGTCTCTGTGGCCGAGATAAAGTATGTTTATTTATAAGTAGTAACCTTTTTGTTGTATCGGTGTTCTTGTTTCCGGTTGCCGGCGCGCAGAACAACATTTTCAGTGGACCCAGACACACACATTGATTCAATTGAGCAAGCGGAGCAAATGACTATCGAAGGCACTTCCAAATGGTCATGCAAGATAGCAATCACAGGTATTGCCAGCTGCATTCTATCAGGACGCAGGTTTTTGAGAAACGGAACCATTATTTTAATTCACATGCTAAAGTACCGAATGCCTTTTGGGAACTTTACCGGTTTACTAGCGGAGTGTGGTCAATTTGTATTTTTTTATCATATACATAATATAGGGTTGGTGAATTAAACTATAATTTTAGAGAATCGTTTAAGAAAATATTGAAAGTTTTATTAAATCTACTTTTCAATTAAATAAAAACATGACGACGCCGCCATTCTTCATTATTTTCGACCCAAACTGGAAGGCCGGTGAATAGTCTTACCAGGAAATGCATCGATTGATATATGGAAAATACTCACCAGAACGTTTTGAAAATTTAGGGAATTACTAATGGCAGTATGGCCAATCCAAGTAAAACAATTGCAAGCATCTGGCAACTACCAACTTGCTTAAATGAAACACTCTATATATTTTTGAATTTTCGAAAGGAGCATAAAATTCTGAATCAAAAACATGTATGTCTAAACACAGCCGATTCAAAGATATTTTACATTAATAAAATTGACAGGTGTAATGGTTTACAATAACTTTTATAAATTTCTTCGTGTAAAAGATACTTATTTGCTTTTTGGCATTTAGGAAGAACACAAGGAGAGCTGCACTCTACAATTGAATTACATTAAATAACAGTATACCAAGTGATCCATTTTTAACATTACATTTTGTAAACTTCAAACCGCGATAATTTGTTTAAGTGAAATGGAACCCCCTACATTATATAAAATGTTATGTAGATTTGTAGATTGTTTTATGGGGTCGTTTGACTTCAAATAGCCATACTTCACTTCGACCTAAAAGATCTTTTGTGATTTACCCTACATCTAATTGTTGCCCAGGCTTCCAAGAGTTTTTACAAAGCTTGTGATTTTCCTGGGGGCTAATTTCTCTATGTCTTCAGGCATTCATTCCGCTTGTTCTAGGAATTTTAGCCTAGTGCGGACTAATACCTTATATTCACAAAATACATGTTCCGCAGTTTCAGCTGCAGTATCGCAATATCTGAATTTGTTGTCTACCGCCTTGCCCATATTCTTGAAATGATATCTCAAGGGGCAGTGGCCAGTTAGAAGGCCTGTGATTAGCCATAACTCGGACTTTTCAAGTTCGAGAAGCCTTGTGGCATTCTTTGTCGAATAAGTTATAAACTTTTTCACTTATCTTTGGCCTGGAGTATTCCTCCAGTAGAACTTTTTCTGATCCTTTTCCCATTCTTGGATCTCATCCGCTATGTGTCCTTTGGCCAGGCCACAAAACGGTTCGGGTCCAATGAATGTTGCTTTAGCTCCTTTTTTGCAAGACTGTCAGCAAGTTCATTTCCTTCTACTCCCTCATGCCCTGGCACACACATCAAAGTAACCTTGTTGTTGTTGGCCAGTTGCTTCAGGAATTGTCTACATTCCCAGGTAATTTTAGACTCAAAAGTATAGGAGCTTTTAGTACTGCCTGACTATCTGATAATATATAGATCTTTGCCCTTCGGATTTCTTTATTTAGGCATTCCTGGGCACACAGATCTATAACGTGAATTTCTGCCTGGAAGATGGTTGGGGTGCTACCGAGGGCTTTGGATAGCCTACATTTAGGCCCTGCTACACCCACTCCTACCCCTTCAGCCATCTTAGATCCATCTCTATACTAGATGAGTGACCCTTGTTCTAATAGCTGTGCCTCTATCTTGCTCGTCTGACGACTTTCAATTAGCATGTCAAACGGGCAGTCAAAGTCTTGTTTGATTTGCATTGAGTCAGTAGGTTTGGTCGTGGACTTCAAATAGACTAAGTCCAGAATCCTTAAGTGACCAACCAGATCGCCTGGTTTAAATTGTGCCTAGTGCAGTCGTAAAGCACTAAGTGCTGCCTCCTTCCTTACATGCAAGTGCAAGGGAAGTAGGTCAAGCACAGCCTCCATAGCTGCTGTGGGACACAAGTGCATTGCTCCTGTAGTCCCCACACAGGCAAGGCGTTGCAGTTTCTGCAACTTTCCCTGTGCTATTTTTTCTTCTGGTTTTGGCCACCATATGCATGACACGTAGGTCACTATAAGTCTGGCAACCGAAAGATAAGACAAATGTGTCATTTTCGGTCTTAAACCCCAAGTCTTACCAAACAGCCTACGGCACGTCCATATTGCCGCTATTGCTTTAAAAGAGTCCTTTCCAGATGTGAGTCCCAGGTCAGTTTTTTATTCAGGCTTACTCCTAGATACTTGACTTCACTGGAAAAAATTTAGTATCGCTCCATTCAGTATAGGAGTTCTAAAATTGAGTTTTCTCCTTTTAGTGAACAGGACAATAGCTGTTTTGCTCGGATTGACATTGAGCCCGTCTGACGAGCACTGTTTGGATATTATATTTAAGGCAATTTGCATGAGGTTGGAGATCATGACCTCATTTTTGCCTCTCACAGTGACGACCAGGTCATCTGCATAGCCCTGGACGTTGAAGCCTGAATTACTCATTTTATGGAGATCATCAACCACCATTAACCACAGCAAGGGCGATAGGGCTCCACCTTGTGGACAACCCCTGACTCATCCCCTATACTTATAGTGCTATAGTATAAGTGCTTCTGAGCATGAATTGTATCCATTTAATTGTAGGTGACTCTATTCCCCTTTTTTCCGCGGCTTTTTGTATGGATTCATAGGAGGTCTTATCAAACGTATTATTGGTTTAAGTTACAATTTTTTGAAATATTTGCGATTTTCTTAGAAATTAGGTAAACAGTGATTGTGATTTGTTCTTAGATAAATCTGAGGAATGCCTAAATATAATGCGTAAAAAAAAATCAGTTTGGTAAGATAATTGTGTGTGGGGATCTTAACATTAATTATTTATGTGATTCGCGAGACGACAAACGAGAATAACTGCATCATCAGAAACTGCTATTTATTACATTTTTACAAATTTCAATAATATTATCACAAATAAACAGATTATTCTGACCTTATCCGACCACTCTGCACAAGTCATTTTATTTCTCATAAGACATAAAAACAAGTATAAAAAACATTGAACTATATAAGAATTATTTAGAAACTGAAGAACGGCATGATATTATAAACTATAATGGAGGATATTGATGCAAATTTTTTTTTAATAACATACTATTATCTTCATATTATTATTTTCATAGTTTTAAACTTGTTATAAAAACTAAGCACAATGTTTGCAAAACTGAAAACTGGATAACACCAGGATTAAAAATATCGGCAGCAAACCTTAAACACCTTACCACCTTAACCGTAGTACAATACAATGTTATGAATTCCTCGTTAAAAAACTTTACACCACAAACAAAGAGTAATAGAATTGTAAATGACGTTGAAGTTGCAGACATGAAAGAAATAGCCGACGCCTATAATAATTTCCTTGTAAATTTCCCAAAAGAAATAAAAATAAACAAACAAGATGAAACCAAAATTAAAAATTATACAGAGAGATCAAATTTCACGGACAAAACTATTTTTCTTGAGGCAGTCACTGAATCTGAGGTTGTTAGCATATTAAGAGATTTAAAAAACACTAACTCCACAGGCCGAGATCAATTCTCTACCGCTATCATAAAAAAATGTGCTATCCAGTTAGCTAATCCGCTATGTCATATAGCTAACATTTGTATCTCTCAAGGAAGCTTCCCAAATGCATTAAAAACTTCTAAAGTTATTGTCCTATACAAAAAAGAAGATCGAAAATTACTCAACTATCGTCCAATTTCACACTTATCGGTGTTTTCTAAAGTAAATTAAAAACATTTTAGCCAAAAGAATGACAAATTTTTTAGAAACAAATGGTCTCTTGCAAATACTTAGCATGGTTTCAGACATAAAAGGTCGACGATGTCGGCATTATTAAATATACTTGATATAATTTATAGACAACTGGACAGAAACAATAAGGTGCTGGCTCTTTTTGTTGATTTATCGAAAGCCCTTGACTGTGTAGACCATGAAGCTCTGTTGGATAAAATGGAACTATATAGTCTGCGCTGTAAATGCAACGATCTGTTAAGGTCATATCTAACAAACCGAAAACAGTTTGTAAATTATCTTGGCCAAAATTCAAATGAGCTCACAAAAGATGATGGTGTACCGCAGGGAAGTGTTTTGGGTCCGTTACTGTTTTTATTATATAGTAATGATATAAATGATCTCTAGATGGCTATACCTCATTGTGAATTTGCAGATGACATGACACTGGTTTCATACAATCAAAATCAAGAAAATGTAACCCAACAACTAAACAACAACTTAGCAGCATTGTTTAATTATCTTAGTAGTAGTCTTCACTTAAAAATTAACCAAGAAAAAACACATATATTTCAATTTCACTCAATTACTGTCAATTATATGAGCAGCCCCTTAATCAAGCTGAATTGAAGATCTATTGAGCAAAAAACAAGTTTCAAACTACTTGGAATACATATAGACCTATCGCTAACATAGCAAGATCGCGTAAGCTATGTATATAAAAAAAAGTGCAAGGACTTGTTTTGCATTAAAAAGGCTCTCCACCATTGCCAATGAAAATATCACAAAGACCTTTTATTACTCCAATTTCGAATCTGTTATGAGGTATGGATGCTCGTTAGCTGCAAATAGAGTTTTCATGATGCAAAAAAGAGCTATTCACTGTATGTTTGTGTTAAAATATCGAGAGTCCTGCAAGCAAGTTTTTATTAGAGAATAAATACTCACTTTCCCTTGCATCTATATATTAGAAATTCTAATATTTGTGAGGCAAAATACATTATGTCTTAACCTACAAAATGAGCATCACAACTATCATACCAGACATGGTCAAAACTTGCAATATGACATACACAGATTAGAACTATATAAATCAAGTCCATACTATATGGGGGCTAAATTGTATAACAAATTACCCACCGGTATTAAAAATGTTAGTTTAAACAAATTTATTTCCTTTGTAAGAAAATTATTATTATTCAATACTTTTTATTCTATCTTTTTCTTTATTTATTCTATGAATTTCTTTCTCATGTTTTTTAATTAATTATTAATTGTAATTGTTTCTTTTTATATTCTTTTGAAGATAGATGAACGAGTTTATATTTTTTTCTCGTATTTTTATTTGTATGTTTGTAATTTTTCAAGTGCTTTTTTACTTACCCTATATCCTGTACTCTATTGAGCCAATAAATGTATTTATTTATATAAATTCAAGAATTGTTAGTAAAATTTTTATCAAATTAGCCATTATTAGAAACAAACAGTAATGTCAGTCATTCTCTTATGTCATAAAATGCCAGGACGTTTAAATTACACCCACGGAAACTTTTTCAATTTGTTTATTATTTATGGAGAAAGCGATAAAGTAATATCAAGAACTTGTAGCACATTTGCTCGATATCCACAAAAACGGAAACCGTCACCAAACACTATATAATGCATATTGGATAATTTTAAAAACTATGGCTCTGTCGAGGCAAGAATTCAAAAGCGGAAGCCTATTGTTGATGACGAAAACGTAGAAATAGCAATTCTGGTATATTTTCATGCATTTCCAATGATGTCATTAAGACAAGCTGCTCCGGAATCGGGACTACGCAAGGATTCAGTTCACAGAATCTTAATTAAACACATAATTCACCCGTTTTCGTTCCAAATGGTTCAGTGATTAAAAGAAACAGATTTCCTAAGAAGAGAAAATTTTTGTGAATTTATTCTAAGCGACGATTCTTATTTGAGAAATATTATATGGTCACATGAAGCTAAATCTACCAGAAACGGACTTTTTAATCGGCACATTTCACATTATTGGAGTGACTCGAATCTTCATGTGTTTAGGGAGTAAAATTTTCAAGAAAGTTGGCAGTTTAATGTTCACTGTGCCATAAGAAACGATAGAGTGGTGGCATTAGAATTTTATTAGTAAAATATGAACAGTAAGATAAAAAATTTCTTCTTCTGCTAATATGTATACTTAATTTGTTTGTTTTTGTTTTTTAGGTGAAAGATATCTAAATATTTTACAATTTGAATAATAACTATTTAGAAAATTTCAAATGTGCTTTTAAAGGGCAGAATATTAAAACAATATTTCAGTCGCAAAACTCCTCTATAAAATCCTTATTTTACTATAAATAGTAATCCTTATTTTACTATAAATAGTAAAATAAGGATTTAGAAGAGTTTTGCAACTGAAATATTATGTTTTAATATTCTGCCCTCTAAAAGCACATTTGAATTATGCTAAGCCCAATCAGGCTATTTAGTTTTCGATTACAGCAGACACTGGACCGCTAGATGGCGCCTGATGACTTTTTTGCATGTCGCTATCCTAACGATACCTAGTTGTACCAAATAGGATCAGTCTTTCGGCTGGTGTTTGTTGCAATCGAAGCATTAGCGTTCTGTTGGTAATTCACAGTTATCACACTTAACGCGCTAGGCTTGTAACTTGTAATTCAGCGTCCGGAGAGTAGCTGTTGCTTGCAGTCTGGTTACGTTCCTTATAGTAAAATAAGGATTTTATAGAGGAGTTTTGCGACTGAACTGTTATGTTTTAATTTAGAAAATTTACTTCTCGCCGAACATAGAGACATTTTTTATCAGCACGACGGTGCTCTCCCACATAACGCGTATTTGATAAATTATTTTACAAGAAACTTTTTACGATCAATGGATTGTCAATAATGAACCTTTCCTATGGCCTCTTTGCGCGCCCGATTTATCAATTCTAGACTATTTTATTTGGGGAACTATTAAAAATAAAGCTTTTGAGATCCCATTAACAACTATTGAAGATTGTATGCAGAGAGTAAGAAATTCATTTCAAAACTTATCACAGGATTCAATTAGATGAGCTACCCATGAAGAAATATTCCGAAGGTGCGAAAATGTGTAGAGGTTCGAGAGCGGAATTTTAAACAATTATTCAATTATGATGAAATCATGATCTTAGCTATTTGAGTTTGTGCAAAGTGTCTCCAATCCAATTAAGGCATGTTACAGTGTTTAGTGTTATTTCCCGTTTTTGTGGTAATTTAAACATCCTGGCATTCTTGGCATAAGATAATGACTGACAGTACTGATTGTTTCTAATCATGGCTAATTTGTTTTGTTTACTAACAATTCTTGAATTTCTAAAAAAATCCCAAATATTTCAAAAAGTTGTAACTTAAATCTTCACAATGCTGATATCAGAAAAAAGGAATTTAACTTTACATAACTTGATGTACAAAATATAGGATGTTCCATTTGACCTAAACAAATTTTCGCGGTTTGAAGTTTACAGCATGTAACGTCAAAAATGGAACACTTGGTATATATTATTGATTATAATTCAATTGTAGAGTGCAGCTCTCCTTGTGTTCTTTCTACATGCCAAAAAGCAAATGAGTATCTTTCACACGAAGAAAGTTATGAAGGTTTCTGTAAACCATTACACCTATCAAATTTTTTTTTAATGTCAAATATCTCTGAAACGACTGGGTTTAGGCATAGGGTACCCCGCATATTTTGATTTTTGAATTTTATGGTTTTTTCGGAAACCCTAAAATATATAGGGCGTTCATTTAAAAAAAAGCAAATCGATATCGACATCCGGTGTAATTATTTTAGTTTGATTGGCCACACTACCATTAGTAGCTCCCTAAATTTTCAATATTTTCTGGTGCGTACTTTTTTCTATATCAATCGATACAGTTTCTGGTGAGATACCCTATATTATGATCGTTCTTCAAATACTTGTTCATAAACATTATGGGTATATTATTGAAATTGATTTAATGGGTGTTTTATATTCTTAAGAATTCTTAATAAGGATATTTGTAACATGTCTTTAAGATATCCTGTAGTTTATGTCCATTTTATGATCAATTATTACATCTTGAGTATATCTAAATCAAATTCTTAGACCACGGACAAGATAGAAATTCAATGTTGTCGTCCACGGAATGACGCGTGCTATCTGAGTGAATAATAACCAATGAGTTTTCTTTATTTACATATTCTTTAGAACTGCAAATTTTTTTACTCAAAATGCGTTTATAGATCCGATCTTTTTTACTATAATTATACTCTACTGTAACTAAAAAATTAAAATATTGGACAAATTTTTATATATAACATACTTAACAAGGAATTTAGTTGTGAATATTAAATACGAGAAATCATTGTTTCTCTTTAAAAAAGCATTTCAGGCTTTCCAATTTGATCGGATTCAATGAAGTTATTTACTGGCGATTCGAAAATTTCTCCCTATTTTTTTCATCAATCTGTGATTGATTATTATAATAATATAATATTCAACACAAACTATACTCTAAACAATATACTTGCCACGAGTTTCTCCAAGTTAAGATCTCTAGGATATGATAACTGATATTTTATTAATCTCGAGATGACGGCCATTTAGTGACCGCATAACAGAGTACAGTAACTATACAAAGGTGAAGGCCTTAGTGGCACCTTTGAGTTTTGACGGCTCGATTCTCGTGACCTTACTTACCTGTTGCGTCTATATTGAGAGAAATGTGTTGTTAATTTATTTCTTTAAATTATGGAATTCACTCAAAAAACAACGTATTTCGAGTTGGATAGAAAAATATTATCATTTGAATTGGTTATACTCGTCCTAGCAATATTTTCATAATTTAAAGAATGAAATTAACAACACATTTCTCTCAATGTAGACGCAACTGGTACGTAAGGTCACAGAAATAGGTTTTCGCGACAAGGCTTCTCTTCGTCTCTGTGTAGTTACTGTACTCTGTGACCGCGTGTCGGGGGTAAAATATCAATCTATCTTAACGTCTAGTTTGTACATGTTTCATTATTTACGTAAAAGAAATATAAAATAACCGAAAAATTAAATGGCATACGTCAGAAATAAAAATTATGAACTAAAGTATCTAATATATTCACGACAAGATTGATTTAAAATGTTGACTCTTTTGTAATCTGACTTTACTAATTATCTAATACTGAATAAAATATTTTTTTCTAAAATTACAAATCACTGATGTAAATTTGACCACACACCGCATAATAAACCTCACAATATCTGCACTCAATTGAAATATAGTACTCCTTAATTAAAGACAAGACTTCCTTAAAATGCGTTGAAACCGTAGTTAGGTAAACGATGATGGGACACCACAAAATTCAGATTTAAATCGCGGTACAGTTGCAATCTTTGACAAGTGTGTACTACTAGTACAATAAAATTAATCTATCGTTTGGATTTTACCTCTCAGGGGATAATTTTATGATCAATCGATGACATATTGAAATGTTTAAGACTTGGATGTTGTAGCAATTTTGTAAATAAATAAAAACTATCAACAAATTGGCCTTGCTCGACTTTAACGCGATACGATGGCCATAAAATTCTTCTAATAATAATAAAAAATATATTACGTTGTAGAGAAGGAAATTCTCTACAAGTTTGATATGGGAAGTACCCCTCTACGATGCTTAATTTTTGTGTAAATCAATTTTTTAAGATGTTTTTGCCAAGTTGTTTTCGTTTGGTCAGCTGACCTTTGTCGCCACGCCCTTTTGCGACATGGCGGAACAACGCGTGCTGCATGCGCACCCACAGTCTATTGAACGTTTGTACTTGAATTTTAATTATAGCGAAATATAAAAAAATTCCATCGATATTTATTCCTTAATGCTATATTTTTTTAACTAAAAAAAGCGTTTCTGATAGTCATCAGATATTTAATTGTGAAATTAACGAAATAGTGTAATTATATTTCAGAAAATATTTCCCTACAAATTTTTAAGTTAAAGATAATTCATGCGCATGAGTTTAAAAGTTTGTGTATGCGCGCGCAGAACGCGCCGTTCCGCCATGTCACAAAAGGGCGTCGTGATAATGGTCAGCTGACCAAATGAAAACAACTTGGCAAAAAATCTTCAAAAATTGATAAAAGAAAATCGTAGAGCGGTATTTCCCGTATCAGAATTGTAGAGAATTCCTTTCTCTACAACGTGATATATATTATTTAATTATTAGAAGCATTTTATGGCCATCGCACCGTGTTAAAGTCGAGTGAGGCCAATTTGTTGATAGTTTTTATTTATTTACAAAATTGCTACAACACCCAAGTCTTAAATATTTTAATATGTTACTCCTGACATTTTCCCCATCGATTAATCATAAAATTATCCCCTGGGAGGTAAAATCCAATAGATGTGAAAAATTGGTCTAGATTTATTGTACTATAGATCAAATTAATAATTTAAGGTTTAAAATATCTGTATATAATTCCTCCCCCCCCCCCTCGCAATAAAATTTTAAAGTGATTCTATTTTTTATCAGCATATTTGTTTAAATTCACAAATATGAATATGTAAAATTAAAAGGAATTATAAATGAAAAATGCAATAAGAGCATTTTTCTAAATAGTTGAAATCTGTAATCAGTGAAGATATGGGTGTCTCAGTGATTTTATTGGAATAATCAATGGTACCTGCGATTTTAAACTCACTATTTTTTTCTTGAACCCTGAAAATATAAAAGGTGTAAACTTTTAGTCCTAATGCTCAATCGGGCTAATTCCCGTTTAAACTAAGCTTCCGACTAGGCCAGTAGTGCCATGTTCACAGCAATTGATACACATGTGCCATAACTTCTCAATTGATAGTAATTATCGCATATTATGTCATTACAGAGAAATATATTCTTTAGCAATTATTGAAGCGAAACTATCACCCTTTATTTTTATATTTATATTGATATTCTCTACTAAACGTGCCAAATACTCAGAAGTGAAAACATACCTAGTTTATTTGTATTTATCACTGAAGAACCAATACAACAAGTTACGGAATGTAAATATTTAGGTATTATAATTGATGAGAATTTATCATTTACTAGTCACGCTTCATATATTACCACCAAAATTGCTAAAAAAGTAAACTTACTAGGCAGATTAAGACACGACAGTACATGGACTAAACTGTTAATATATAAAACGATTGTTCTACCACACCTAATTTTTTGTGCTTCCATATTATACTTATTAAATAAAACACAGACCGATGACATGCAAAAAAAGCAGAACCAGTCACTACGAATCGTTTTAAAATGTAATAAATATACAAGCATCAAATGTTGGAACAGGCCAAACTATTAAGTGTCAGACAAACCATCTTCACTAACACAATGGTTATTATATATAAAATGAAACGGAAGAACTAACATTTCTCCAGGATATCCATAACTATGAAACAAGAGCTAGGGGAAATTTCTATGTTGAGACTGTTAACACATCATATAGTCAAAATAATTTATTCAATAGAGGTCTAATTGCATATAATGAACTACCAAATGATATAAAAAATAGTGAATCACTGTTATCATTTAAAAACAAATGCAGAAAATATTCCATTGCACATATTCCTAAATAAATTGTATATATTTTTCTTTTATTATTTTTTGTACCATTACTTATATTGTACATGGGAGTCTACATGTATTTACTTGTCATATATTTATTTACCTGTCATATATTATTTATTTACCTGACATATATTTATTTATCTGTTATCTATCTTGTTAATATTTAATCTTTGTTCGTAAATGTAAATTTAGCTAAAACTATTAATAAAGATACTATTATTATTATCATTAAAACAATATCGATCGAACAACCACCCTTACTAGTACATCACTTCGCCCGTGGTTTTAATACTGCTAAACTAACACTGTAGTAGGAACAGAAAATTAACTAGTCGGAAGACTCTTAAAATAACACTATTTTAATAATTCACAATTTAGTAATTTTACTTCACTTTAATAAATTTTAATACTGCCAAACTAACACGCGAGAATATGTAACTTATGATCGACGATCGCAAACTAACATGCTGGTGTGTGCAGAGCTCAGTCTTATATCAGTCCGGTAGTGTTTCGTTTAGATGGGGAGATGATTTCGATCAAACGTTTTTCCCTATTTTTTTGTTGCTCTCGTTTGCCGTGCCCCATCCATTCTTTCGGCTAGAAAGCGAATTTCGTAAAGAAAACAGAATTTTTTTTAAAATTTAAACTTATATAGAAATGTGGGCAACGACAAGGGGTATCTTTTGAAGAAAGAATTAGGTCTGTATCTGAAACGGCTATTAAATTATTTAGCGTTAACTGTTAGATATAAAAACTGATTTTGGAATGGTCCGATAAAATATCACGAAGGTCGCTACTTCGAGTTGGCTGGCTTTACATATCGGAGAGCTTTTGCAGTTAACTTCGCGAGAATGGCTTCGTTGAAGTGGAGTTTTGATAAAAATATTAATTTTTGGGGAACGGCGATGTTAAAATTGAACTATTGAAATTAGTTAATTAAGGACGAGCGTAAGTGTGTCTTACTATGTATATATTCGATATTCGATGTAAAGCAACGTTAGGCGCGGTTAGCACTTAGATGGGTGACCGTTTCAAGTGTTGTAGGGTATGTCCCCTACTAGTCAAAATGAAAAAGCAAAAAATCCAAAAAATTAGCAAAAAATCAAATAATCTTATGCCACCTGGCAAACCATATAAAAAAAGTCAATAAGACCTCAATCTTGTCAAAAATCCGTAATTCAACTCACAAAAATCAGAGAAAATTATCCAATCATCGATAATTTACAAATAACCATAATTCATCAAATTCAGACATAAAACATTCATTTCCACTCATCCGTAACTAAATCATCACAAAAAACAAATTTCAAAAATACAGCCCCCATATATTCTTTAACTTAGTCGGATTCTTCATCTAAACACAAATTCTCATCATCGCCCTTCAATGCGTCCCGATTTTATAAGCAATTCCCCTGTCCAAAAAAATCGAACTTCTTGACCACCCCTCGTATATGTAACTATCTTAAATTCAACCATCGAGTCCGTTTCCCCACGTTAAAAAACCCATTTCAAATAATTTTCCATTTTTACTTTCTAATCAGCCCCTGTATACGTCAATTCACGTTCAGTGCCTCGAGTCCCAAAAGCCCGAATATCGTTTCACCGAATTTGCCCAATCCCTCTGCTATTATAAACTTTCCTCTTTTCAATCACCCCCGTATAATAGCAGACACCCATACTATATCTCCGTTCAGCTCGATTCATACCCGTATTGTACCTTGTTAATATCTTATCTTTTTATCTGACGCACGAACTGGATACCTGTTAACGGAGTTACAGCCTGTTAACAGCGGACCTTCGTGATATCTTACGGGGTCGAGCCAAAATTCGCCCACAAAACTTCAAATAACTCCCAAACGAAAAATGATCCGACCTTCAGTCAAATTTTAATCGATTCCCCTTCACCTAACCAATCTGTCCATATAAAAATTATTTTCAAAATCCAAAATTTTCAAGTATTGCACAACATGATGCAATCGATGACTCTTCCGTGCCCGCACTGAGCGATTTCACGCCTTTCCAGCTCTCTGCGAGACTCGATGGGGCGAGAAAAATGAAATATTTCCAATTTAGTATAAATACCGGTGCATCGCAAGCCGTAGACAAGTTCAGTTTTCGGCAGTGACTCCAAAGTTTAGTTTCGCGACGTGATAAAGTGGGACAAGTTTCCTTGTAGTGTAATAAGTGTGTACTAGTGCTTCGGTCCGGTTAATAATTAAATACCCACCGTCTAGACAGGCTTTCTTAACCACCCATCCTAGCAACTTCTCGTGACTAACTGTTCCGATCTAGCTTCCCAGGCCGTAACCTGGTTAAAAAGAGTTAGTTTTAAGTATCGCCTTTAGTGCTCCTATTTTTATTTTATTTTAATTTCTATTTCCGTCCAAAGCGACATTTCAATTCTCACCGACCCGGCTATGTTAAAAGGATATTCTCCCGTGAATTTTTCTCAGATTTATCTACAATTTTAAATAATTCTAAAAGCAGTTTAATTAAATTATACTGACAGAATTTATGTTATCGAATAGTTTCTACCAAAAAGAAACTTTGTAAAAATAATTAACTTTTCCAACTCTGTTAATTTAAAAATCCGAAATAAAAATAATTTTATTATCTATTTCGTATCCTTAGGTTTTTTAATTGAATTTTCCTCGTCGGTGTAGGACAATAAACACAGAAATTTTACACTATGTCGACGTTTCGATTTATTTTTAAAATCTTCTTCAGGACTGAAAAGTACAGATAATGAGTAAGTAAATAAATACATTCAGTTTTAGAAATATAACAAATACTGATTTTTAACATACAGAACTATTAAAATATAAATATAAAACTATAAAAATGTTGTAAATGTCTCGATATATAGCTCTAAATTAAAATTAAGATATATCTCTGTCCGTAATTTTTGTTATATCTTAATTTTAATTTAGAGCTATATATCGAGACATTTACAACATTTTTATAGTTTTATATTTATATTTTAATAGTTCTGTATGTTAAAAATCAGTATTTGTTATATTTTTAAAACTGAATGTATTTATTTACTTACTCATTATCTGTACTTTTCAGTCCTGAAGAAGATTTTAAAAATAAATCGAAACGTCGACATAGTGTAAAATTTCTATGTTTATTGTCCTACACCGACGAGGAAAATTCAATCAATAAAAATAATTGTTCGTACCGTTTAAACAAAGTGTTAATTTTTTCAAAGAAGTATTATACAGAGTTCAGTCATTGACCCTTAACAAAAAACAATTTTAATAAATCAGTGCTTCGACTGTTCCTGAAATCAGCTATACAGGGTGTAGCATTGACCCAAACCTTCACCACAGAAACAAACCAGAAGACTTCTCACAACAAAATAAAGTGCACGAACGCCCTCGAGGGTCTCAGCTCTAAACCCCAGCAGTTCCAATTTTTTATTTACCAACCGAGGGAACTTATTCGTGTTCACAAGGAAGACCGCATTCTCGCCTCACATCTTCCAGCGGCTTGTATATCAGTGTATGCGCGGAAGCTATACAATCTTAGGCAAGGATTGTATAGGGAATATACCATCCTTCGGAGGGAATGTACAGCCGTCGGTCCCTCATCTATTAAATGTTAGGCAAGTAAAAATTCCTACTCTTCTTATGAGAAGAGGTTTGGCAAAAATTCCTGGTTGGGCGTAGCCCGTCTACAGGCGTCGGTGTTAGGCCTTGGTAGCGGAAATAGGCCGACGTTAAATAAATGTTAAAAAACAAAAAAAAAATTATAATTTGAAGTGATGTGAAACTGAATTAGACGTTGAATGATTGAAAGAAAATTAATAGAACTGAAAATAAAATGTAATGAGTATTGATTTGGAAGGTAATTTTGATACGATTGAAGTTCATGTAGGGTGGTATTTTTTAGGGTAACATTTTGTAACGATTTGTCTGTAAAATTGTTATTTCGAATGATGGAAAGCTATTATATTTAGTTTATTTTGGAATTATCGAAAGTTCGTGAATCTTTTCAGAATTTGTTTACAAGAATTGTAGTTTTTTGTGAATTTAAATATCTGTATGACTTTTTCACCATATTTTAACATTATACACTGAATAATATGTTTATTTTGAAAATTATGTAACTTTTGAATACTATAGCACATGAACCGGTCGCTCATCCAAGTACTAACCGCATCTGACGTTCCTTTACATCGCATATTGAAATATATACGTGGTAAAGACGCACCTACGCTACTACGGCCCTACGCTAATTTATAATTACAAAATTACTTCGTAGTAGATGAAGTTCGAACTTACTTCGCAAAATACCCCCAGAGAGAATGCTAGGCACATTCACTACCTTTTAGATATGTGGCTCATCTTTCCAATTAAATTATTTACTGCATTCGATTCAGCAATAGCACAGTTTAGTAAAATTATAAGAATTTATCACAAAAATTTAGTAGAGTATTATGGTTGTAGGGTATAAATATTATCATTAAATTTAAATTGATTTGTCTGTATCTGACATGATTTAAACATTCCATTTGCAATCAAATTTGAAATATCAAATTGAATTTAATATTTAAATTAGAATTTAGGTCATATTTCACACGAACTGAAATATATTTCGAAATAATTTTTGTTTATTTAAATATACCTAAATAGAATAAACTAAAAGCTAGTAACAGTGTAATGTAACGACAATAATCACAAAAACACTGGGAAACCGAGTACCAAAATTGTATGAGCGATGAAAGGAGAATGACAGGAAGCTGATACATAGCATTACTGATTGGGTAAAATTATGTAATAAACGATTAAGCGGTTTAGTATGGACAATTTAGAGGCAAAAGTCGTTTACTTTGAAAATATTTTCAAAACGTAATGATAATGACATTAACAAGGAGGTAATTTCTAACAACATCCACGGAAGAAAGATTTAACAAAGAAGTACGTATTTCCAAATGTAAACAAGGAGTAGTCCCTGCGGAATAATTGATGCGGCCATCAACTATTATCGAGGATGCGAAGAACTGCTTAATTAAAATTAAGCTGTAAATCACGATAACAATTGTAAGAAAGAAGGATTTCAATGTCCTTTTCGTGATTATAAAACTAATGGATGCCAGTTAGTTGATCGCTTTGATAAGAAACATCAAGAGTATGTGGTAAAGGAACATGGTTTTAAAATAATTTTTAAAGAAGCAGGTTCAAGAAAAGCAACATTTATTGTTTGGCCTTTCATTATGCAGGAGGTACATTCATAGAATTTTTAAATTTGGTAATATTCTCAGCCTATTTAGGTCCCAAATGTTTTAATCATAGATTTTTTAAATCGGGCAGATACATAGAGCTTGTAACAGCTATCGAAGTTATACACGAGCTGGAAAATATACCATCGAGCATTGCAGCTTTTTTACTAGAAGAGACATCATTGCTCAAGTGCTTTCTCTCTGGGTGGTACTTGTGCAGAATTGAACTAATTAACCATAATTATGATACGGAGGAAACAATTTTGAAACTAAGTTACTTGGAAAAAAATCAGAAAAAGAATTGGTACTAAGTTACCTACCTGCATTGTGGAGACGAATGTAAAAGTTAATGAAACCGATTTTGATATTCACCGTGTTTTAAAAATTTCCAAATCTACGAGAATGCGTATCTACATAATTTTGCGTTAACTGTAAAAAATACATTACATTTACTTCTGCCCAAAATATCACATGGCGCGTAAGGAGTGTTCTCATTTCTCGGTGATCTCTAAAATATGGATCGGTCTTAGGTACTCCTTTATTTATAATCTACCCCAATTGCATTTTCAGTTTTTTTCTACCGGAACATCGTGCCTTCTTTACCGTAAAGTTTTCATCTAACACTGTTTTTATTAAAGAAAATGTTAACCTTTTAAGAATAGCTTTGGATGATGGTTTAATATGGTCGTGAAAATTTACTTTGTTAAAATCAAAAATTAAATTACTTATTGTTCTCAGCAATATTTATGTTTTAAAAATGTTGTAGCTCTTATATAGACAAGGGATTTGACACAACATTTATCAGGATGCATTGCTTTTCTTGTAATTTATTGATTATTCCGTTGTTCATATTCATACTTTTGAGACTATTAAAATTTAAACAATATCTAATTAAATTTAGAACACTAATTTGGTAAAAATAGAAGTACATTTTTCTTTAAGTTGGAAGACGAACACATGCAATTGACGATAAACAATACTAATGTGTTAATAACAAGTTAACAGATATATATATAAGAACATAAACTTTACGTTAAACTCTCTATATCTTTATGCTCTTCAAAGTGACAGAAGGGAGACGTCAAACATTAAATGAGGACTTAAAAACCGTGTCCTCGGTTGTTTAAAAAATCATAAAAATTTAAGTATATCACGAATAAACAAATCAAGATTATTTTTATCAAAGATAACCTTTATACATATAAAGATAAAGATAAAAAATATTGACCTCTTTCGCCGTTTACAAAATATATTATGTTGATTGCAAGGCGCCGACCTATACCAATTTTTAAATAAATTAATTAATTTCCGAGTGCTATATTTTCATAATTCTATATTGTGGCGAAGGAGCCAGTAACAACTGTTATTATACCTGTTTCCTAATACAGTGGAGTAGATCTGGCTTTGGAATGAGGAAACGTCCGATTGTGATTTTTTTTGCCAATATATAGAGTTGGGTCCTCCCAACATTCCGGCACATTGGTGCCGCGGATGTCAAAGGAGGGGAGAGGGAAACGGCATATTGAATGTATGGGAAAATGTTCTTTCGAAGATAATTCGACGGCTATTGATCTGACAAAAAAAAATCTTCAGACCAAAAATGAAGAGCTCATGAAAATAAGTAAATTTGATTTCCAACCATGGACGTCAGACCATTGATTCGCGAGATATTGCAAATTCAAGGTGCAAAGAATTAAAAAAATTGATTTCATTTTATATCATGATGGAGTGGAGTTGAGGACTCAATTTTTATATTCATACTTTTGAGGCTACTAAAATTTAAATAATATCTAATTAAATTTAGGACGCTAATTTGGTAAACATAGAAGTACATTTTTCTTTAAGTTGGAAGACGAACACATGAAATTGACGATAAACAATACTAATGTGTTAATAACAAGTTAACAGATATATATAAGAACATGAACTTTACGTTAAACTCTTCGTATTTTTATGCTCTTCAAAGTGACAGAAGGAAGACGCCAAACATTAAATAAGGATTTAAAAACCGTGTTCTCGGTTGTTTAAAAAATCATAAAAATTTTAGTATATTACGAATAAACAAATCAAGATTATTTTTATCAAAGATAACCTTTATACATATAAAGATAAAGATAAAAAAATATTGACTTCTTTCGCCGTTTATAAAATCGATTGTATTGATTGCAAGGTGCTGACCTATACAATTTTTTAAATAAATGAATTAGTTTCAGAGTGGTTATATTTTCATAATTCTATATTCTGGCGAAGGAGCCAGTCACAACTATTATTATATCTGTTTCCTAATATAGTGGAGCAGATCTGGATTTGGAATGAGGAAACGTCCGATTGTAATTTTTTTGCCAATAAATAGAATTGGGTCCTCCCAACATTCCGGCACATTGGTGCCGCGGATGTGTCAAAGGAGGGGAGGCGGAAACGACATATTAAATGTATGGGAAAATGGTTTCTCGAAGATAATTCGACGGCTTTTGATCTGACGAAAAGAAATCTTAAGACCAAAAATGAAGAGCTCATGAAAATAAACAAATTTGGTTCCCAACGTCATGGACGTCAGACCATTAATTCGAGAGATATCGCGAATTCAAGGTGCAAGAAATTTAAAAAATCTTATTCATTTTATATCACGAAGGAGTGGAGTTGAGGACTCATTTTTTTATAGAAGTGTATTGGCAGATACTTTGTTGGACCAGAGGCTGGGGGCAGTGGGATAATTAGGAGGGGAGGAAAAAGGGGAAAACGAAAATATTTCACATGCTGATAACTTCCCTTAATTGGCTTATCGCGAGCAGACCGACGTACATTTTTTTTAATTTTTGTATTTGCTACAAGGTAGCACTCACATAAAATGATTTTTTAATGGATCCGATAAAATTAAAGGAAGGTTAGACAAAACTTTATTCCCACATTCTTGCACCTCTAATAACATATTTTGCCGAATTTATAAATGTAACGTAAAATGTAAAAGAAACATTTCGCAGGGCTTTGTTATGGTATTAAATTCACAAACGGACAATAAATAATAGGGCGGTTAACCCATTTTGAAGCGTTACGCTTATAGTATGTTTAATAAGTGTACACAATGCGGATTTTTCATGAATTTTGAAAATTTTTATATTAGATACCAAGTACTTACATCGGGAAATATAAAAATGAAGGTTAGTTATTTTTTGATTTGATCTCTTACAACATATGTCCGCAACGGCTTAAGTTTTTTGCTGCAGGGTATTGACTTTTTTAAATCGTTATTTTTTAATACCTCAGAAAGTACTTTAGGTATTGTTATCAATCTTGGTATGTAGTAATAGGATATAAAACCACATATTTTAGTTAGAAAAATTATTTTATCGCTCCACCAGTCCACATGTCCGCTGAGGTTTTTTGCAAAAAAGTCGTACACCACTGACAATTTTCCATGTGGATATTTTCTCTGATTAGCCTGTTCGATTCTACATGAAAGTGGTCTATTGCGTTTTTCTCGTCAGACCCACAGTATCTTGATTAAAAGAATTAAATGTAATTTAGCAATATTGATTAATAGTTTTTCAACAGTTAAATCTAGTTATCCTGGAATAAATGACGCTATTACAAACATCAATACTCTCAAAATAACATCTGTTGGCATAAAACGAGCTGTTGATATCAAAACTATCTTATCGTATTATTTCTTCGTTTTCTTGCGTTTCATTAAATTTATTTTATTTTTTCGCTGTTTTTATTCGAATATTTCAGTAAATATGGTTTCCAAAAAGGTACCTTGGAAAGTAGACCACGAACTCTTAGAATACCCAATCCTGAGACGAGTATGAGGGAGATCGCAAGAGCTCTGAATATTTGTCATAAAATTGTTTGGTGAATTTTGGTTGATGTTTTGTTGTATCCGTACCATACTCTAAGAGTACAGGCATTACTTTCCAGGGATTGTCCACAGTATGTGAACTTCTGTGAGTGGTACCTTCAGAATTTTAGACTAAATCTGCAGTTTGAGTCACAACTTATGTTCACAAGTGAAGCAAATTCAAAATTTCCATAATAATCATGTGTGGGCAGACGAAAACCCCCATGCAAAAATCAAAATCAATTTCCAAGAACAACTTTCGGCTAATGCATGGGTAGAAATTATTGGTAATAATCTTATAGGCCCTTTTTCTCTCCCAAGTCGCTTTAATAGACAATCTTACCTGCATTTTCTCCAAGAAGAATTACCTGTGTCGCTTGAAGATGTACGTGCGTTAAGGAATCAAATGTGCTACATGCACGATGGAGTTCCTGTTCATTTCAATGCAATTGTTAGCGACCATTTACATGTCGTTTACCCTAATGTTGGATGGGTCGCGGAAGACCTCAGCAATAGCCAACAAGATTCCCCGATCTCAATAGTTTGGATTATATCAGAGGACATGTTTGTAGGGACGCCACTGGTGGAGAGATAAAATACCTTTTCTTACTAAAATATGTGGTGTTATATCCTATTAACACATACCAAAATTGAAAATAATATCTAAAGTACTTTTTAAGATATTAAAGAATAAAAATTTTAAAAAATCAACATCCTGTAGCAAAGAATTTAAGACCTTGCGGACATATATTCATACGAACTACTCTTCATAAAATGACTTAAGGAATCACACCCTATAATATAAGCACGTCATTAAGGAACACCCTGTATAGCGGTGTCCAATTATTATTTTTTTAAAGAACACCTCTTACTTGAACATTTGAATTTAGACCATCTGCGTAGGGTCGGACTAACCACCGACGGGGCCTGGGCCAAAAACTCTTTGGGGCCCATCCGATCTAAAGAAATCTAATTTTTTTAGTCAAGTCAGGTAGTCAGGCAAAGAAAAATAAAAGATATACAAGTATAATTCTTTTTTTATTTAAAAATATAAAAGAAAATGAAAATAAGGAACAACAAAAGTCAATAAAGCGAAGCCTTCGAAGCGGACCGCGGAGGGATAAAACAAAAATGTTGCTATCGTATGAAATATATTTATATCGGGTGTCAACGAGATCTGAGATCACTAGCACTCCGCCGCACTTTCAGACATAATAACGTTCGGTGTTTAAGTTCATTTTTAGCGTCGGGTGCGCCTCGACATTCGGGACCCTGGGCTTTAGCCTCTAAAGCACCGCCATTGCATTTGCAAATTTTCAGTCTCACTATGCAAAGTTATCTCTATCTGAACACTAATTTAGAACAATATGCCTTAAAATGTTTTTAAATAAATCAAATATCATTTTCCAGTCTCAAAATTTCATTTGAGATGCGCTACCCCAAACATAAATCTCATGTGTATATTTGAAAAGCCATGCCCATGTGAATGTCATTAAGAAACTGTCAATGAGCACAAGTTATTGTTTATATATTGGCTCATTTTCTAATACGCCAAAGGGAAACTCAAATAGAACATGGGTCATTTATGTAGCTTCATAAATTATATCCACAAACTGTATGTCGCAAAAGGTCTTGGTTTAATTTCGAACGCATTTACTGGATATTAATACAAAATCTCTTAAAATGAGACATAAATCATCAAACAGTAATGTAAATTGTTTGAAATTATTTGTTGTTGAGCGGCCGAAGCGAACTATTAAAGTTGGAAGGAAAAGGAAGTTTAACGTCTATAGCAAAGGCAAAATTTATGCAAAGTGAGATTATTCGTGTCTCAGTCGGTTTCATTACTGTACTTGTCACTTATCAATTAAAAAATTATGCTTATGTTTTTTATGAAGAATCCGAATCCTCAAAAATACAATTGTGGTTCAAATCTTTACTTCTTAATACACTAAATGTCATGCTAAATTTCAAGATTTTATGTTAACGTATTTCAAGACTCATAATCGTGTTGGTTTTAACCTTTTTCGTCGATTGTGGCCCCCTAGGAGACGTTTCCAGGGTTTATACAGCCTGCTTTAAAAGTGTGGACTATATTTAATATTTCTTCATCCGGTAGAATGAAGTATTCATTTGCATGTCATAATGTAACGAGATATAAATTCAAATCAAGTCACCATCATTATCATCATCATCGCCCGGCCTCTCTAATCCACTGCTGGGCATAGTCCTCCTCTAATGCTTTCCAATGATTTCTTTGATTTGCCGTATCAATCCAATTGGGAATTATCATTTTTAAGTCTTCCGTCCATCGGCTTGGGGGTCTGCTTCTATTCCGACTGTCTTGTCTGGGACGCTATTCGACTATTCGTTTCGTCCATCAATTGTCTGTGAATCGAGCGATATGTCCGGCCCGCCTTTAATTCCGTGATACGCTTTACGATGTCTCTGAGTCCTGTTCTTTGGCGTATAGTTCTATTTGGTATCCTATTGCGTCTTGTGATACCTAACATGGATCTCTCCATGGCGAACTGGGCTACTCTTAGTTTTTTATCGTCTTTTCAATTAGTGTTAATGTTTCGCCTCCGTATGTGATCACAGGTGCCACACATTGCTCGAACACTCGCCGTTTCAAACATAAGGGTATTTCTTTGTTTTTAAACGTATCACGAAGTTTGCCGAAGGCTATCCACCCTAGACTTATTCGCCATTGGATTTCGCAGGTCTGATTATCCCTACCCAGTCTAAACTCGTGTCCCAGATACTTGTAATCAAAAACCTGTTCTATAGTTTGTTCCGAGACACCAAATTCTCCGCCCAGCACAAGGTTGGTCATAAGTTTGGTTAAGCTCATATTTATTTCTAGACCAGTTTTTCCACAGCTTCCTTCATTTCTCAAACCATTTTTTCGGCATTACAGATATTGTCGGCTATTAGCACAATATCATCTGCAAATCTGAGATGATTCAAGTACTCGCCATCTATATTAATTCCGACATTGTCCCAATTCAAGGATTTAAATGCAAGATTTAAGGCAGCTGTAAATAGTTTAGGGGAGATAGTGTCCCCTTGTTTGATTCCTGTTTCAATTTTAAATGTGTTGGTTATTAGTTCATGAAGTTTTGCTGATGCTGTAGCATTGTTATATATATATATATATATATATATATATATATATATATATATGTGTGTGTGTGTGTGTGTGTGTGTGGTGGTGTGGTGTGGTGTGGTGTGGTGTGATTTTCATTCAATATCTTCAACACTAACAAGTGGTCATTAGGACCGAAAACTCTTCGAAAACCAGCCTGTTCGCGTGGCTGATAGAAGTGCACTTTACTATTCAACCGTTTGGCTATTATTTTCATAAGTAACTTACTCAAGTGAGAAAGTAAACTTAATGGTCTGATATATCTCCATTTTTATGAATGGTAATCATAATAGCTTTATTTCACGTTTCTGGAGTGACGGTGTTATGCAAGCATAGATTGAAAAGCTGAGATATTTTCTGCAATAGTTTATTTCCTTCTATTTTTATTGCCTCTATTACCACTCCATCCTCGCTGGGGGCCTCTCCGTTTTTCACTTCTCATAGACATCTTGATTTCTGCTTGTGAGATATCCGGCACATTTTCGGAGCCTTGGTTTATTAGCAGTTTTACCGAAGGTTTCAATTCATTTGCTACACGTGAAGAAATCTTCTGTAATCTTTAGAGGTTCTTGTCTCTTCGTGGTCGTTTTATCTCCATTCTTAAGTTTGAAAATGTTCTTTTTGCCTGTTGAGAGCTTATTTCTGAGTACTTTTCTGTTTCTGTTTTGTGATTTGATCGCTTTAATATGTGTTAAATTCTCTGAGATCTTTCCGAATTTCTTTGGCCATGGTTCTATTTAGTTGATTAAGTTGGTTTGCTCTGTATTTTTATTGCTCCTCATTTGTCATCTCTCGGCTATAAGGTTTTTTGTTTTCTGTCTAATTCTTCCATTATCTTTGTTTCCTCTTGGATAGTGTAGTCTTTCTGCTTCTTTTACAGGTTTAACTATGGTGTTATTTAGTGTTTAGAGTTGCCATTCTTTCGCAATAAATGGAAATTTAAGATAATTGTCAAAGTATTGGAGAGAAATGTCAGTTTAGCTATTAGTCTAATATTCAACGTTCTTTTGTGAGTGAAGCTTATTTAAAAAAATAACTATTCTGTTGCAATCATCCAGTATTTATTTCGTCGTCACTTTCATTTAAATCCACGAGATCCAGTTCCTAGTCGAATAACAATTAAAATAGGGTACACAAGGTTCGCAGTACTTATGTACCAGAGAAAAGGCAAAAAGGAAGAACTCGTTCGATACGCACACTTGAAAAGGTTGAAAGGGTAAGAACAGCTGTGCTACAAAGTCCTAAATGGTGTGCAAAACGACAAGCATTAGCACTCCATATTTCGAACCGTAATTATCGCCTCATTTTGAAAGATTTACACTTCCATCCCCACAAAATTCAAGTCGTACAAAAAACTTCTTTCTTTCTTCAAATGTGCTTTTAGAGGGCGGAATGTTAAAATGTGACGACTGGCACGAGAGCTCCTTTGAGTAGGCTGGTGTTTGTTACAATCGAAGCATTAGCGCTTTGATGGTAATATGCAATTATTACACTTAACGCGCCAGGCTTGTAACTTGTAATTCAGCGCTCGGCGGGGCACATAGCCCGGATAGTAGCTGTTGGTTGCAGTCTGGTTACTTTCCTTGTAGTAAAATAAGGATTTTATAGAGGAGTTTGTGACAAAAAATATTATGTTTCGTTATTTCTTCTTCTTTCTTTTCGAAGGATTATTTGCTAAAACCCCGAATATCACTGATTGTTTGCTGATGGCAGATGAAACTCATTTTGATCTTTCCAGATATATTAACAAACAGAACTTTCGCTACTGGGCGACGAAAAATCCTCTGCAATTGCACGAAGTACCCCTTCATAACAAAAAGGTTACTGTGTGATGTGCGGTATCCTCCTTTGGAATTTTTGGACCTTTCCTCTTTGAGGAAAAAGACGGTTGCTATAGGTATTGCGTAACTTTGAACAACAATTTCGTAATGTTGGTGTGTATATTCGAGAAATGTGGTTTCAGCAGGACGGAGTCCCACACTGCTGGGGATTCTATGACAGTTTTGCGAAGAATGTTTCCTGTTCATGTCATTTCGAAATTTGGGGATATCAACTGGCAGGCACAGCTACCGGATCTCTCAACTTGTGGTTTCTTTTATGGAGCTACTTTACATCAAAAGTGTTTTCTAATCGACCGCAAACTTTGGAACAACTAATATACAGTCATGACAAAATTGTCGAATATTTCAGATTTTCCCAATTCTTTTGTATTTATAAATTTTAATGAAAGAAACGCATTACACAAGAAAGAAATAGTTTATTTCACACATTTTAAGTAAGTTTTCATTAGCAGAAAATGCAAAAAAAATTAATGCAAAATGTTATAAAAATTAAGAATAATTGGTTTCAACTTAAATGCTACCACGTTAAGCAAATTAGTCTTTTGGTTAGAATAATAGGGCATGGTTAATAACGAGTATTCCCACCTTGAGCTTGCATCCTTCTTGACATACTACTAATTAGATTTTGAATGTATTCTTGAGGAATTGCATTCCATTCATATTGTGCTGCAATTCGAAGTTCTTCCAGGGTATTTGGAACATAATTTCTTTGTCGTATACGACGTTTTAGCTGATCTATGGGATTCAAGTCTGGACTATATGGTGACCAATCTAATCTTTGAATCTGGACTGCATCAAGGTTTAGTCACTGTGCCAGCTGCGTGAGGTCGAGCGTTATCGTGCATAAATACGAACCTACCGTATCCAATGTGGCCCACATATGGCAAAACATGATCTTAGAGAATGTTTTCGACATACCAGCCACTAGTCATTCGTCCAACGACTTCCACGAGTTCGGTGCGTCCTTCCCAACTAATACCTCACTAAAGCATTATGCCGCCACCTCTAAAACTAACAGTTTGTACGAGATTGCAACTAGTGTATCGTTCCCCAACTCTTCTATATACATGATTTCATCCATCTGGCTTCCATAACTGCATTCTAGTCTCATCAGTGAATAGAACATTTTTATAATTCTCGATATTCCACTGAATATGTGCTCTGGTAAATTGTAATCGACGAGTTTTATGATTTTGGAAAAGACGTGGAACTTTGGCAGGCTATCTTGGCTTTAAATCTACCTCTCTTAATCTTCGTCTGACAGTTTTCGACCTAACATTCATTTGTCTTACATTTAATAACTCATTTTTGAGATGTGTGGATGTCAGTGTGCGATTTCGGGTAGAATTAAGGATCAAAAAACGGTCATCAATTGCTGTTGTGCACCTTTTGCCCCCTTGGCCGGGTTTTCGAACAGAATTTCCAGTCTCTTGATATCTTTTTAAAATATTCGATACTGTAGATTGATCTCTCCTAAGACGTCGTGCGATATCTTTTTGTCTATATCCTTCCTCATATAGAGTTACAATTTGTGCTGCTTCAGCTTCACTGCAGTATCTATTTGGTGGCATATATTTTTCTTAAATAGAGGTAAGAACAAATAAAAATTACTAACACTTACTTTAATTCACTATAAAAAACTAAATTCACTATAATTCTTGAAATATGCAAAGAATTTTCAAATGACAAAACGCGCGTTAGAAACTATACGCCATTAAAATGAATTAAATGTCAAAATATTTTAGAACAATAATTGAATATATTCACCTACCAGATGAATAACATCAGCAAATATATAAATTTACAACGACGATTTGAAACAATATTCAAGTAATAGTGATAACAAGAAATATTCGATAATTTTGTCCATGAGTGAATAATATTCGGATAGAGATTAACGTAATCCCGGGTGAAACTTTCGTCCCAGGCTTCAAGAGCGTCAGCAGCGAGAGGTAGTCATTTGACTGATGTGATATTAAAAAAATAAAATTTTAATGTATCCTCAAGAACCTTGTGTTTAATTTTTAAATAAAAATTTAGCCATTAATAAAAACAACTCAAAAATGGACCTGTTATTACTTTCTGTCGGACCCGTTATTATATTGTGTGATTAGGACTGTGTTTACTGTTGTTCTTAAGTGTTTTGATATGCTCGACAAATCACTATATCTTGTATTATACAGATGATAATTATTAAAGAAACTTATTAAATTATCCAATTTGTCTGCATTTATATAAACTTCCTTAATTCTGAAAGTACCAACACATGAAGAATTAACCAAATAAATTGTTAAACAATTTTAAAAAACACAAAATATTATTGTAGAATATATCAAGGGAACTACATTATCCCAGCTAAATGTGCAGTTAAAAACTGAAATTGACCTGACTGTAGACTTTTTGAAAAAGTAGCATGTGCAAGAATTATTGAATTTATTTCATACTTTCTACCAACATTGTATATCAAGAAAAAATCTCTACTTAAAGTCGCCGCTACAATATAGACCGTAATTTAGAAAAACCATGTGTTTAGAACTAGAATAAAAAAACAATATGATACACGACATTTAAAATTTGAAGAGAGCAAAGGCTGCTTTGCTTTCACTACTATTAAAAATAATAACTTGACAGTATTTCTAACAGATTATAATAATATTACTCATATTGTAATATGAAAAATACATTGTAGATATATATTTCGGGCAGTTTTGTTTGGTTCAAATAAAAAGTGTAATAAACAAAGAATTAATAGACATCACTGTAGTTCATGAAGAAGCGATTGCTTTTTTTGGGTCCTCAAATTGCCATTTATGTCTCATCGACAAAGATAAATAGGAAACGGGTAATTGCAACCGACCTCAAGGGTCATCATTAAAAATAAGTTAAAAAGCAATAGCTCTCTTAAAGGCAACCCAGTTCAGTCTTTGCTATGTTTTTTAAATACTTTCTTTGTTTATTATTGTCTCTGCATTGATTCTTTTCTTTTATACATTATGAAACAGTTTGATAACTTTAATGATATCCAGTTTCAAAGAAAAGTCTAAGCCTCGAAATTATTCAGATATAGTTGTTTGTTTCGAGTTCAACAAAACAATACTCTTTAATGATTCTATTAAAATTCATCCGAATCTTTGAATAGGGCGGTTTGTACTCTCATTGTTTCTTTACACAGCAGTAAATATTGATTTATATTAAAAGTAGGGTAATAGGTATTATTAAAACTCGATTACGAAGGATTATATGATGATATCATTTACCGAGTCATCTAAGGGTACGATTGATTCAATAATAAACCCATATTTCACGTGTGACACGAAACTTTGTCTACAACTACCCAAAGGTGAAATGTTTTCTTCAGGGTTTTGCCGTGGTTGCCTATCTGACTTGACGTTTAGCTGATCATACGGTCAGTTTCTTCAGAATAGTTCCAGAAACTGAAATAGTGTACTGCTCTTCATTAAAATGCCTTGATTTTCCTTCACTTCACGGCAGTTTAAATAAAAGCCAGTCTCTACGTTTAGTGTGGTAAGCTCTGGTTAATTTGTCAAACGATGAATTTAGCTGAATTACTTGATTCTAAATTTTGTCACGTAACAAAACATAAATTTGGTAATAAATATTCAGAATCTGAACTGAACGGTGTGCTATACTCCCGACCACCCCCGATACTCGAAGTCAATATGCATACTCTAAGTTGGAATTGTTCGTGTTTTTCCTAATTTCCATTAATTCTGTAATAAATGATCCCTTCGACCGTTACGTGATGAATATCCGCTATGGCTCTGCACAAAAACAAGATTAATTGCTTGATTTATACAAATTTACCTTGTTTTACCAAATATTGGCTTCTTCAGATATTTAGAACGGCACTAAAATTATAATAAAGTAGAAAGTATTTATAACTTTAATTGTGATGGGTTTTCTCCACTTCAGTGGATGACGAAGAGAAAATGGACATTCGAACTCCGGAAACGGGTATTCGGTATAATATGGTTTTATCTCGGGCGCCAGTCCCAGTTTTAAGTGCTAGGACAACTCTACCCACAAGCCGGATACGCGAGGCTGAGTAGCTCGAGCGAAGATGCAGTACACCAGTTGGTCAATTAGGGAAATTAGAGGTTTACACAGAAAGCAGTAAAACTCAGAACATTTTTAATGTTAGTTTATTCAATGAAACCTACTATATACAAATCTACTTGTTACTAAATGATTATCCCAAACAAATTCTACAGGTTACTAAGTACAGTAATGAGGGCAAGCGGTGCAACGAAGATAGTAGTACCAGATGACTCAAACGACAAGGATAGCAAGCGATAAAATGGTAGCACACAATAAGCGGCAAAACGGGTGCAGACTAATTACGGAGAAGCAAGACCACATATATACATAAAAAATTACAGTGCAAACTTATAGAGAAGTTATATTTAGTATTTGGCTAATACATCATTTACTTACTCTTCCATGGGCTTACTTCCTGTGAGTATGGTCGCGCACGTCTACTGCCGTGGAGCGGTCGGAACGGAATGAATCTGGACGATGTTTCCGGAGTAATCACCAGAAGAGTGTATTGCTGCTCGATGACGTAATACGGACTGGTGCGAGGAGGAACGTTCTTAAATACAATCTAAATATGAGCAGAGTCAATTGTAATCCAGATTTCTGAAAATTATTTCTGAATTAGCTAGATGTTTCATAAAAACTTGAAACTTTACATTTGTAGTGAAAATTGTATAACATAAACACATTATTCTGAATAAATTATACGAACATTTAATGCTGAAAACGAGTACAATATTAAAAATTTAAAAATAAAATCCTGTTGATAACAATTTTCATATTCATACTTAAATTATTCACGTAAAATTTACCAAGGTATTTGTACATAAGCATCCGTTTGAAATATTCCCTGATACTCTGTTATTTACATTTTATGGATGTTCTTAAATGGGTTGCTCGTTAAGTTTACTTGGAGGAGACTAAGCTTTTTCGTGTGTGTTATTTATAGTTTTATGTACGTGTTGGATGCTTTCCGTTAATTATATCAATAAACGAGGTCTGAAATTTTAAAATAATGTATTTTGAACTCGGTTCAAACGTAATTAATCATAGAAGTGGTGATTTATCAAGTTTAAATGAAAAATACAAAGCTGTACCGGGTGACTCAGTTCGGTATTCACGCCCCTGCATCTTCTTTATTTCAATAGTAAATCGCATGTTAAGCTCTATCAAATAACGTTCTTTAATCATCTCTGTGATCATAATATGCCAAAGTAGCGATAGTCAACTTTTTTTTTCAAATGGTATGCTATACTTTTTTTGTCGATTATTGTAGAGAATTTATTTTTGCATGCAACTGTGTAAAAAAGTACACAGTTCCGTAAGAAAAAATTTCGAGAAATTTGATAAAATATGATAAAACTACATTCAAAGATTATTTCCTGAATCTGCATAGTTGGCCATGTAAACGATTGAATTTTGACATTGTTAGCAACGTCAAATTGAAATTACTGAAAAATAATTTATTTATTTATTTATTTGTTTATTTACTTACTTACTTACTTACTTTTTTGTGGGGGGGAAATCCTCATGGACACCATGCGCTTGATCTCTATCGCGTCATGGTAGTGCCGCACTTTTACCGACTAAAACCCCTCTCTTTCTCACCCGGAATCGTCGCAGAGCGACATAACATCAGTTATTCCCATTCTTTTGGTGTAGTATCTAAAGTACCCGTGGCCTGTCAAGAACTGCGTCACAAAAAAGTCCAACTTCTTGTGTTCGCATTTCATCCATGGGAGAAGGTCCTGGATGATTGAATTCGTCCAGGCTGACGTGCCTGTATGGTCGCTCCACATTTCCTGCCATTTTCTTAAGGTCGTCTCTCTCTCTCTCTGTTTTTCACCGCTGGTAAAGGGGCATTTTCGATGTGGTACAATCTATGTCTTTCTTCAATAAGCAGAGATATCGGTGGGATTCCTGTGACCACCTGGATGGCACTGGTCGATATTGTTTTGTACCCGCTGGCGATTCGTAATAGGGCTTTTCTTTGAGTGTTCAGAAGCATATTTTTGTATTTTTGTACATTTATGGCCTGATGCCACACAGGCGCGCCGTATAGAATTACCGATTGTATAACTCCACATAGAATTGCCCTCTTTGGTCCACTAGATCCCCCTGTTTGGTAGTAACCGTGTCAAAGGCGCCATTTTCACTTGAGCTTTTTCAACAGTATATTTGATGTGGTTTCCGAATGTCAGCTTGTCATCTAAGATTACTCCCAAATATTTCACTGTCTAGCTGGTGTTATTTTTGTGCCCAGAATCTCAAACTGGTCTCATGCATGATCTCAACATGCTCTCTCTTACGGGGTCCTTTTAAAATTTTCGCTTCTGTTTTCTGGGGGGCCAAGGTCAAGTCACTTTTCTCCATCCAGAAATTTATTCTTGCCAATGACTCATTTACCCGGAATTCGAGTTCGCGGTCGTCCGCCGCTTCTACCATGATAGCTAAATCGTCAGCATAAGCTATACTGATTGCTCCTTCCATGAGTGGTAATGCGAGTACTCTATCGTACAGTATGTTCCAGAGGAGCGGTCCCAACACTGACCCCTGCGGAACACCTGCTGTTATCTCTATCGATTTAGACTTAGATACTACGATTTTTCTATTGCAGAAATAACTTTCCACGATGTTTATCAGGTATTGGAATACCTCTCTACTATAGAGTTCTTCCACTATCTTACTCCAAGTCGCTGTATTGAAGGCGTTTTTAACATCCACGGCAACCACTGCAAACCATCTACTTTGGGTGTTTTTTGCGGAGTTTACTGTCATGTTTATCGCTTGTATTGCTGAGCGACCCTTTCTAAACCCGTACTGTCTCTCAAAAAGCCCAGCTTTTTGTTCTATTTCCGTTTCGATTCTTTCTTTAATTAGTCTTTCGTAGTGCTTCCCGACCATGCTGAGCATGCAAATTGGTCTAAAAGACGAGGGAGAGTCGATTATTTTCCCTTTCCATATCAGACAGACCGAGGCTATTTTCCACATTTCCGGGAACTTCTGCCTTACTAACAAGCCATTTAAAATTTCCATTATAGTAAAAGGGATCGCCTTTACCCCTAATTTAACTGCCTCCGGAGGTATTCTGTCTGGTCCAGGAGCTTTTCCCGGTTTAATCTGTTCTGCCGCTTCTGCCAGTTCGTCTGCAGTGAAGGGTGGGACATTCTCTCGAAGAGTTGTTCTATGATCTCCATTTTTCGCTCTAGAGAAAGATTGAAAGGCATACTATGACTATCAAGGCGTTTCATTACTATCTTGTAGCCCGACCCCCATACGTCGTTCTCCAATTCATTACATAGGCTCTTCCAGTGTTCCTTTTTGGAACGAGATATGAGCTTCCTAAGTTCTTTACAGGATTTTCTGTATTGCGTTTGTAAATTAGTTATTTCCTCGTTTCCAGGAGTATTTCTTGCGTTGAGTCTGATAATTTGTCTTCTCAACCTCAAGCAGTTTTCGCGCTGATTTTCGATGTCAATATTCCACCAATCAGATCTTTTCCTTTCCCTATCGCGTATGGTAATCGTGCTTTCTCTTGTTGCCGTCTCTATCACTGTTACTAGATCTTCCACGTTATCTACTTCTCTAGCATTTGTTTCCCTTCTAATTTTTTCCTCAAATCTGTTACTTACTTATTTATTTATTTAGAAATAATTTTTGCTGATCATTAATAATTGTGTTGTCCGTTTTTGTTTCATGCTATACTTCTAAATAAATTTATACAATGGTATCTTACACTAATAAAGAAAAATTGGACGTGATATTAATTTATAGAGGGTGCGGAAAGAACAGTAAAGCAGCCAAACATTTATATCGTGAACGCTTTTGAAATAGGCCAACACCTTCAGACAATATGTTTGCAAAATTGGAAAAAAATATGGGTGAAAGTGGAAATTTTGAGAAAAAAAGAAACGTTATTAAACCCAGAACACACAAAATGAAGAACATACAGTTGAAGTTTTAGCCCGTGTTTTTGTAGATATTTCTATTCGTCAATTAGCGACAAAAACTGGTATTTCATATTTCTCGATATTCTGAAAGACATTAATCTGCGACCATATAAAATACATTTTCACCAGGGTTTGATTCCTGGAGTTTACGAGAGACGTCTAAATATTGTAGCATGATTGGCAGTTGCTCAAGAAATGACTATCTTAGATCGCATCATGTGGTCAGATGAATCCTGTTTCCATAATAATGGAATAAATAGTCAATCGACATAACTGCCATTATTGGTCGCAGGGCAATCCTCACTGACTTAGATAAACTAATTTCCAAATTATCTGGAGAATTAACGTATGGTGCGGAATTCTTAACGGACAAATTATAGGACCCGAGTTTTACGAAGGCACATTTACTGGAGAAAGATATCTATAGTTTTTAAGTGAGGAATTATTAAATTTTATAGAAGACGTTCCATTCTATTTTAGCCATAACATGATATCACAGCAGGATGGGGCACCGCCACGTAATGCTATAATTGTAACAAATTATTTAAATATAGCTTATCCAGTTAGATAGATCGAAAATCATAGTGGGGGAGTTAAGTGGCCTGCAAGATCCCCGGATCTTACACCGTTGGATTTTTTCCTCTTTTCCCTATCTAAAAGAAAGAGTTTGCTTTACATCTCTAAATGACGTCGAAGATCTTAAAAATAGAATACGAGTTGAATGTCGTAGATTAAATGTTGAAATTCTTCAACATGTATCTATGCAAGGCGTGATAAACAGAGAACAATTATGTTTAGAAGCTAACGGAGGTCACTTTGAACATGTGAAGTAATAAATAATCTGTTTATTTTTTTGATAGTTGTTAGTTTTTTTAAGTATTAGTAGTTTTTTGTTGGTAATTTTTATTTATTTTTAATTGTTATTTAAATATTATTGAGCATTGTTATCATTAATTAACTAAAGATTCGATTTAATTGTCTGTTTTTATAAAAATTAATTACATAGTTCTTTAAAAACAAAACTATCTTTAATTAAAACATCAAACTGATTCGAAATTTTTACTTCCCATCGGTGCCGTATACGACCCATGACGAAATCCCTCTTTTTCGAGTCGGGTTCGCATAGATGGTACTAGTTACATTACTTACTATGTCAAATTTCAGTTGTTTCCGTGGCCAACTATGCTGATTCAGAAACAAAACCTTTGAATGTGGTTTTATCATATTTTATTGATTTTCTCGAATTTTTTCTTATGGAGGTGTATAGTTGCATGCAAAAATAAAATCTTTACAATAAATGGCAAAAAAGTATAGCATACAATTTGAAAAAAAAGTTGACTATGACTACTTCGGCATATGTGATCACAGAGTTGATTCAAGGACGTCACTTGATAGAACTTACAAATATATATGGTTTGCTGTAGTTTATTATTGAAATTAAAGAAGATGCAGGGACGTGAATACCAAACTGAATCACCCGTATGTATATGTTCCAAAAACTCTGTAAATAGTCATTTTGAAATTATGAATTATTTAATAAACGCAAAAATATGGTATGTGTCTTTCAAGCTGTTCCAGCATACTTAGCAACATAGTTAAAACTATTTATTTCTCAGTACAAACTGATTAATAAAACAAATGCGTATATAGGTAACGGTTTGAATGGAAAACCCTATATGTTTTTATATATTACTCTAGATCTTTTTTCAGAGATTTCAAATGTCTAAGTGTTGATGGGTCTAGTTGTAATACTTTTTTACATATTGGACATAAGACCAACACATATTCATTTAGGTATTATAGGGCTTCTGATGGAATTAAAGTAGGCTGTGATATATTATATCATAAGAATCTTGTTATTGATTGACATTTGTATTATTATTTCATCAAAATGGGTTAAACAGAAGCAGACGAGTAGAAATTCGTGCAATATAAACGGCGCGGCACCACTCAAACCATAGCTTTGGTTGAGATATATGGATGACACATTCATAATTTAGATTCATGGAATTCATCAAAATAGAGTCTTGACCATCTGAATAACATTCATGACAAAATTAAATTCACCATGGAGGCAGGAATAGAAGGCAAGCTTCTATTTCTAGACATACTAGTGAAATAGAAACAAGACAGAACACTAGGTCACACAATATACAGAAAACCCATTCACACGGACAGATATCTAAATGCGGCATCACATCATCAACCAGCACAATTAAATTCAGTGGTAAAGACACTAGTGGCACGTTCCCAGTGACTGGCAGACGCCGACCGTATCAACGAAGAGATGTCATCACTTCAGAAAGCACTAATGACAAATGGATTTTCGAGGTACACAATAGCGAAGTCACGGGAGCCACCTAAACAAAGAACCCAGGAGGAATCCAAGAAACCAATGGCAAAAGCATGTCTACCTTACGTGAGAGTGACAATAGATAAAATCGGCCAAAGTAACTCAAAATCAGAAATTGACCTAGAAAGCCAAGGAGTATACTAAATTCCGTGCTAAAATTGCAATACACCAAACATTGGACATACCAACAGACGTATAAGTGTAAGAAGAGAAGAACATATGAATGCAGTACGAAAAGAGGAGAAAACATCGTTCCTAGCAGAGCATGTAACATTTACAGGACGCAAAATAGACTTCGACAACACCAAAACAGTAGCTAGTATCGAGCACTATATGTCTAGAATTACCAGAGAGGCCATAGAGATTGGAAAAAGACCACAAAATCTTACTAAACCAAATGACACGCAGAGATTACCTATTTCATGGAAGCCCGTTCTCTTAGGAAGATATTTAACCAAAAACACACGACGACCCACCCACGGTGGGCGAACCAACCGCATGACATTGACACAACCTGCCACAGGACCTACAACGATCAGACGCAAGGATGCCCAGCCATCGACGAGAAATCATGTGAAACATGACGTTTCAGCGAGGCCGCTTGTCGGGTTAGCTCGAGCCCGCTACGCCTCCCGTAGATAGTAGAAGACCAATAACATGCAGCCTGTCACGCAAGCACCCTAGACCACAGCAAATATAAGGAACCGCACAAGGCGGAGAATATCAGTTCAGTTCGGGCAATGAGGAGCAGCAGTAGTCAGCTTTCAGCGAGAATCTGAAGATGGCAAATGGGATTGTACTGAAACGTTGTTTAGACAACCATGACTCCGGAAGGAGCCGATTATCGACGCAGGAGAGCACCCGGAAGTATAACAACAATTCATATATATAAAACTCTACAACTTTTATATGAACTTTTTTTTATCGCGAATAATAGAAATAAAGGGGTGTAGTTAATAACCCTGCACTTGGTAAATTACTGAAAGTATTCAATATTTGGATCGTCGATAACTGTAAATTTTCGACCCTTGTCAGTTTCCACATGAATAAGAAACGCCACAAATAGCTACAACTTTCAAAAATAAGCACGTGTTATTTGAAGCATGAATTAAAATCTTACTTATATCTTTTGGTGTAAAACTAAAAACTTTTTAGAATCAAAATCTTTATTCGCTCCTTTCAGAAATGCATGCAATTTGTAATATAATGCTAAATCCATTCCACTCTTATTCTCAACATTTGTTACAGTATCAAATGGATACACCAAAGTGTGGAAGAAAAATTTATATTTCTTCGATATTTCCATCATACATGTTAATATTACCGATTCATTAGCACTCTAAGTCTCTTTCTTCTTCATCCACAGCACTAATATTTCGTATTATTTGTAATAATAGTCCCTGGATTTTACAGAAATTAGTTTTGACTCAGGATCTGCGGCTAAATTGCTGATTTCAAGTGAAACTTGAAACCATTTTCAACAATAAAAACTATTAATTAAATTAACAGTCAAGCAAACTTTTATACAAAGATTGCTCCCTTAGTCAACAACGTGAGAATTTCAGCGAACCTCTTATTTTTAGTTAAATAAATTAAAATACTGTAAAAAACATCCCTTTCTCTATTAACAATATAATAGAAGCCCCAGATAGAGTCAATGGAGACGGTTTATTATCAGGGGTCGAAACTTAGGCCATCGTTCTCAAGGATTGGATAGCTGTAAAAATTTTATACTTATAACACTTTTACTTTCTCAGAACAGTACAGATTAGAATAGAAACTCACAATAAGGCACGCAAAAAGTTTTAATCGTATATTGAAAATATTTACAATTCAAAGTAAAAATAAATCAAATCAAATAAATCAAGAAATATGTATATTTACAGAAAAAAACACAAAATAGTACAGTTAAATTAATGTTTCAAATATATTTAAAGAATTTTAATTGCCCAAGCTTCGAGAAACAATTAAATCCATTAAATCCATATTTTTTAAAACAGAATCTCTATTATTATTTACCAGGTTTCATAGAAAATGACAATAAGCAAGTAAACGATGACATGCAAGAGTAAAATGCAAAATAAAGCAAACAGGCGGTAAATATGACTAGCAAAGTAAAGCGGCGGTTTGGCAAATGTAATAGAAAGTAACGGACTACTCTTTGTGGTGGACAGGCGGTTAGTCAAATTTTAACAAATTTTTGACCAGAAGCGCATAATTTTACTTTTATAAAAATAACTAGATTTTAGGACTTGACGTGGTGAACCTGGTGAAGAAATATTTAATTGTTAAACAATGCGGTACGTAAGTGGAATGTTCCACTTAGAGGCAGCGTCTCCGACTGAGAATTTCGCGGTGAAAAAAACCTGGAGTTGAATTTAGAAATGTTAAGGTCTCATTTGAAGTGTCCCACTTAAAGGCAACGTCCCCAAATGAGAAATTTTACGGTAAATTTTCTAGGATTTTTAATTATAGTACGGTACGTCTCAGGTGGAATGTCCCACTTAGTCAGCGTTCCCGATTGAGAATTCCACGGACAATAATTTGGTGAAATTGCTATTACACCAAAAACGTTAAATGACAAACAGGATCAAACGTCAAGTTTTATTTTACTGAATATTAATTTGTCTTTGTTCGTAACGATCGTATAAAATATTAATTTATTGCAGTCCGACTCAGGTGGAGTGTCCCACTTAAAGGCAGCGTCCCCGACTGAGAATTTCACGGACTAAACATTCGTTAGACAAAATTTTTTTAAATTGCACTTTACAGTTCAAAACTTCGGCGTAACACCTCTGGAATGTCCCACTTAAAGGCAGCGTCTCCGGAGGGTGTTATACACGGTAAAATGTTTTCCCCGGATAACCTAGATACGAAGTCCAAATCGCCAAAATAAAAATAGATATAAATTCGACACAATGAATTCTTACCAAAATAATCGACTGGTCCGATCCGAAGTTGAACACCAAAGAGAGCCTCAGCAGTGGCCCGTTTCATGAACTCGCCGTGCTGGGCTAGAAATAAATTATCATGTTGAGCGCACATTGCACGGTCATATGTGATCTAGACAGTCATCAATTGACGGAGTGACAAAACGTTTATAACCGGCAGCGTTAATTGATATAAGCAATAATTTCTGGACAATTTAAACGACTGGAGTCGGTTGCAAATCAAATATTTATTTGATTTCAGAAAAAGAACTAATTTAATAGCCCCGGTATTAAAAGTTATAATTCTGAACCAGATTATTATTTTTGAAGCCGGTTTATATTGATAATGTCGAGCGTTAACTAATGTAAACGATTAACTCTCGCGGTTTAAACTATTTGCAATCGGTTTGAAATTAAAACTTTACCTGGTTACTTAAAAAAACCGAATTTAATCGTCCCCGGTTTGATAAAAATAAAAATATATTACTTCAGTCGCAAAGTTAAACTGATAACATATGCAAAATTTCCCATTTAAAATTAGTTTCATTACAATACGCCAAAAGTCAATAATATTATTAGTCAAAACACAATAAATAAGTATATTATTATAACCATTTTTAATTCAGCGTCTAAGAAATGCTTAAATATCATGTCGACGAATATAGTTGTTACCTCATTTTCAAACCTTATGAAATTACGAATAAAGTTTTCATTTTTCCAAAATTAATGAAGTTCTGAAATATAGATTACATTATTATCACAATTTCATAAATTTCGTTACAGTTACCATTTCTCGCTTGTCTGTTCCACGATCTATGAGAATATAAAAGTTCGACACCGGTCTATGTCTGATTAGGAATTGACAAATGATAGTTGGCTACCGATCTATCAGGATTTGCAGATGTAATTCAATGCAGGTCGCGGTATTTGCTGACTGAGAAGTTGTTTCCTGCAAATCCTATTAAGCATACATACATACATTAAATTTTATTAGCTATTTTAAATTGTTCATGTCATCAGACCTCTTAATTTTTGCTGAAGAAGTTAAAATTCATCACGTTAAAATCTACCAAATAATTCATTAATCAAATAGCAATACAAAAAATATAAAAAATGGCATTATACATTTTATTTTCAGCCCGATAGAGTATAATCAAATTTTATTACAGTTCAAAAATTCAGATTACTTCTCGAAAATCACGCCCTCGGCTACATATTTTCATTACAATTACTAAAACTTTCTTTTACTATATTTACGAGTATTAACTTTTCAAAATTCTAGATATAATCATTTTTACATTTTGACCAATCTAATGAAAATCATGTTTTACACGCTATACAAGAAATACCCTAAACCCTAAATCGTGGAAATCCTAGAAATCGTGGAAATAATGAAATTACTGCTCTTTCCAAATTTATTTTTTATTACACCTCCTAAATTTTTTTTCGCAGTTCCTAAAAAATGGAACTTTACTCATAAAACTAGCAACGACCTAAATTTACGTTAGAAATATACATTTTTTGTATTTGATCCCTAAAATAACTATTTTGGGTACCCATTTGAGTTCGTAAAATGAGTCTTTTTCGGACTCAATAATCCATTGCCATGGCAACTTTTGAGGGTTATTTAGGTAAATAAAGCAGTTCAATACAACAATTAAACAATCTGATTACTATGGTAGCATGGTAATTAAAATTCGAAGGTCATTATTTTCGAAAAATATTTGCTCTGATCAGAAATTTGAATATGTTTTAGGGACTTTTAACAAAAAAATGTTGTTTGTAACACGTACCTAAATCAGTTTCTTAGTACTTGTTACAAAAATAACTATTTTATACATATTTTATCTACAACGTGCATACTAACTTTTTGACGCAGTTTCGAATTTTAAGTTTTCATTGCATTTTTTTTTCGAACCTATTTTGCCTCTACTACTATTTCTCATCACCGAACAAGTTTTTTAAATATTCATCTATCTCGTTTAAAAAATTAGGAAAATTTTCTATCCAGTTATGAAGAACCCTATATCCTACATATATTTATTTACTTTATCATACAGATTTCAGAAAATTTCAAATGTATGTGTTCGGCATATTGACCAGCGATAACAAAAAAGCTCTGTCTTATTGTACATTACACGAAATGTGCTGCGCCCTCCGAGCTTTAAAACTGAAAAAGTTGCCCTGTGGCAAGCGATAAGCTTTTCCCCTAGGCAAGATGAATTAAAAAGCGCATCCTTTTGACCGATAAATCGCTTAAACGCCTCCAATAAAAAGACATCGTCAGAAGACCAAACCATAACCCATTTCTCAAAGATTGCAGTTGCGCTCGGAACTAGTTCCGTAATACTAAGATAAGAATTTATTTTATGCACTCTGTGGTGTCCCACGCGTCGTTTACGATCCTAAAAGCTACATGAACTTCTGCCTCAAACTATCTCTATGATCTCTCGACTGTTAATCTTGCCTCCTTGCACTATTTCACTCGAATTAAATTTACCACTGTCTTGTGCAAAGGGCCAAGCTTTCAGCAGATCGATTTCTCTTCTTGCACACACAGGAATGATATTTATCTCTGTCACTATCAAAAGCATGTTTTCTAAATTTAAATCTTCTTTCTAAGGCCGAACTCTAACGTTGATAAACACTGCACACTACACCAATAATGATATCGCTTTCCCCTAGTCGAAACACTGTTTGTGTTACGGAGGGGGCGAGCATTATTATTGTCTGTTGGAGGCTAAAAATGTTTAAAATGACAACATATAAAAGAGGCTGTGTACTTTTGGCTTGTTTGTGAATGACTCTAAAACTCTCAATTTTTCAAGCTCCTTTTAACAGCTTGTCCATAGAATGTAGCTACAGACCTGCCTGATACCGTCTAGGTAGCTAAAACTGATAACTAATTAGCACCAACTTGAACTATTTACCGCTTACTTTGTTGATCTTAAACAATAAATCACATATTCAACACTAACAATATTCAGAATTACGAATTGTTACACTGCTGATTTTTTACACCCCACACATTTTTTAAGTTCCAAATTTTAAATTTTGCACAGAGGGATCCGGTGAAGAATTGGCATCGTTTTGGAAGGTTCACTTTTTTATTGCAGAAATGTAATTTTGTTTAAGTTTATTTGCATGATTATACCGGGTGCTCACGAAACCAAGTACTTTTTTTATTGTTCAAGACTAAAATTTTTAACTAGGGTATAGGATATTGTCATGAAAATACGTATTTGACCTAGCCAGACCCAGACATACAAATTTGTTTTATCCGGAAGTAATAATAACTTTTTTATTAAAAATAGCACATTGTACTTTTTAATTCTATCTGATACAGGTTTGCTTTTGGTTTTAGCTCAGTCAAAATACGTACAAGTAAAAAATTATCTGGAATTTTTTTATAGTAGCCTTGTTTGCATAAAAAGTTGAGAAAAGTTATTTCTCTAACTTTTAGCAAAAAAAAAAATCCATCGGTGCAACATTATTGTATACACAAGGTTGTCCAAAATTAAGTCTATTATATTTCTGTAGCTGATAGAACATCCAAAAATAATGGTAGCCTTTTATATAAATTTATTTCCAAAAATTAATAAAAAGGGAGATATACCTCTTAAAAGGGGATAATTAATTTCAGTTTTTCTGCAATATCTTCCGAGTCCCTTAAAATATGAAATTCATATTTTAAACTTAGAAGCCATCCGAACACTAATTAACATAGTATCATTCAAACCCTCTCTTCCGCTTAAGGGGTAGTTTTAGGGAGTCACTCTCAGTATTTTCCTCATAACATTTTAAGTTTTTCCATATTTCTAAAAATTATTATAAAAAGACTAATTTTCAGGTCATTAGAAATAAAAAGGGCATTTTTGTTGCATTTTGATAAACCAAGCCGTTCTTGAGTAATTTATATTTTCCATCGACCATGTATTAACGAGCTTGATTAATGTATACAAAATCATTTATTGATGACACATATTAATGCATGATTTTACAATAAACGATTTTAGTATAAACATACATAAAATCAAGTATCCAAATTAAGACGTTATGTCTTCAATATATCTGTCACTGTCAAGCTTATAATTTCTGAAATCTGTGTTATAATAAAGGGTGTCTCACCGGGAACTGAATCGATCGATATAGAGAAAAGTACGCTTCGGAAAATTTTGAAAATTTAGATAATTACCAATTTCGGTATGGTCAAGCCAACTAAGATAGTTACAAGCAGCTGGCACTTCCGCTTATACCGGAAGTCGATACCAACTTGCTTATTTCAAATAGAATACCCTATATATTTTAGGGTTTTCGAAAAGAGCATAAATTTCTGAGTCGAAAATATGTAGCATACCCTATACCTAAATCTAGCCGTTTCAGAGATATTATTTGACATTTTATAGAAAATTTGACAGGTGCAACGGTTTGCAAAAACCGTTATAACTTTCTTCGTGTAAAAGAGCCTCATTTGCTTCTTGTCACGTAAAAAGAACCCAAGGAGAACGTTCTACAACTGAAATGAATTCAATAGTATCATACCAAGTGTTCCGTTTTTCGCGTTACATTTTGTCAACTTCAAACCGCGAAAACTTGTTTAGGTCAAATGGAACACCCTGTATTTTTTACGTCAAGTTGTGTAAAATTGAATTCCTTTTTTATGTGGGTTAAAGTTACAACTTTTTGAAATATTTGCCATTTTATTAGAAATTCGTGAATTGTTGTAATCATTTCATCAAAATAGCCATGATTAGAAACAATCAGTCATTATCTTATGTAAAAAAATGCCAGCACGTTTAAATTATACCAACTAAAACATTTTAAATTTGTTTATTATTTATGGAGAATGTGATAAAGTATTATCAAGAACTTGCAGCATATTTGCTACTCGATATCCACAAAAACGCAAAATAACACTAACACTGTAACATGCGTATTAATCGAATTGAAGATATGGCATGAACTAAAATAGCAGAGATAAGATCAATTTAAAATATGATTTTATTTTAATTCAATAATTGCTCAAAATTCCGCCCTCGAACCTCGACACATTTTTCGCACCTTCGGATTAGTTCCTCGTGGGTAGCTCTTCTATTGAATCCTGTGATATGTTTTGAAATGCATTTCTTACTCTTTGCATATAATCTTCAATGGTTGCTAATGGGCTCTCATAAAGTTTATTTTTAATAGTTTCCCAAATGAAATAATCCAAAACTGATAAATCAGGCGAGCGAGGAGGCCATAAGAAAGGTTCATTATTGGCAATCCATTGATCATAAAAAGTTTCTTGTAAATAATTATTAACTAAATATGGGTTATGTGGGGGAGCACCGTCGTGCTGATAAAAATTGTTGCTATATTCGGCGAGAGGTAAATTGTCTAAGTAGTTATTATTCAAATTTTGTAAGATATTCAGATATCTTTCACCTAAAAAAAAAACAAAAATTTATCTGTACATATTAGCAGAAGAGAAAATTTAATTTACCATTTAAATTTTCCTGATAAAATTGTAATTCCACCACTCTATCGTTTCTTATGGCACAGTAAACATTAAACTGCCAACTTTCCTGAAAGTTTCGCGCTCTGAACATATGAGGATTTGAGTCACTCCAATAATGCGAATTGTGTCTATTAAAAAGTCCATTTTTAGTAAATTTTGCTTCATCTGTCCATATAATATTTCCCAAATAAGAATCGTCACCCTCAGACCTTCTTAGAATAAACACACAAAAATTCTGTCTTCTTGGGAAATCTGTTTCTTTTAGTCCTTCAACCATATGGAATGAAAACGGGTGAAACTTATGTTTTAATAAGATTCTGTGAATTGAATCCTTGCATAGTCCCGATTCCAGAGCAGCTTGTCTTAATGACATCCTTGAAAATGCATGAAAATATCCCAGAATGACTATTTCAATGTTTTCGTCATCAACAATAGGCTTTCTTCTTTGCATTTTTGCCTTGACAGAGCCATAATTTTTAAAATTTCCCAGTATGCGTTTTACAGTGTTTGGTGACGGTTTCCATTTTTCTGGATATCGAGTAGCAAATGTGCTGCAAGTTCTTGATATTACTTTATCACATTCTCCATAAATAATAAACAAATTTAAAAAGTCTTCGTGGGTGTAATTTAAACATACTGGCATTTTTGGCATAAGATAATGGCTGATTGTTTCTAATCATGGCTATTTTGATGAAATGATTACAACAATTCATGAATTTCTAATAAAATCGCAAATATTTCAAAAAGTTGTAACTTTAGCCTGAACAATGCTAATATCAGAAAAAAGGGAATTCAATTTTACACAACTTGACGTAAAAAAATATAGGGTGTTCCATTTGACCTAAACAAGTTTTCGCGGTTTGAATTTGACAAAATGTAACGCGAAAAACGCAACACTTGGTATGATATTATTGAATTTATTTCAGTTGTAGAACGTTCTCCGTGTGTTCTTTTTACGTGACAAGAAGCAAATGAGGAGGATCTTTTACACGAAAAAAGTTATAACGGTTCTTGCAAACCGTTGCACCTGTCAAATTTTCTATAAAATGCCAAATATCTCTGAAACGGCTAGGTTTAGGTATAGGGTATGCTACATATTTTCGACTCAGAATTTTATGCTCTTTTCGAAAACCCTAAAATATATAGGGTGTTCTATTTGAAATATGCAAGTTGGTATCAACTTCCGGTATAAGCGGAAGTGCCAGCTGCTTGTAATTATTTTAATTGGATTGACCACACCGACGTTAGTAATTATCTAAATTTTCAAAATTTTCTGATGAGTACTTTTCTCTATATCGATCGATTCATTTCCCGGTGAGACACCCTGTATTAATATTTAAACACAAATCAAATAATACTAATTAATGAATAATTGAATTGTATTTGGTTTAATGAAATAAAAATTTGAAATCAATGAATGATTTCACTATTAATAACGATTTTAGTATAAGCATCCAAACATACACGAAATGAAATATCCAAATCAAAACGCCATGTCATCAATATTTGTCACTATCAATTTAATGGATAATTGAATTTGTATATGAATAAAAATTTTAAATCAGATTTTCTTCATTCTCTCCAAAATACAGTCGACGGAAAAATTTGGTAACGAACTCGTATATTAAAAGGTGATTAATAATCTCGACCACTAACGCAATATCTTAATATATCTCGATTATCAATCGCCGTTATTAATACACTTGTTCGTTAAATAACTATTAAAAAACAACGTGCATTTACAACCAATAAGCCAACTAAGACCAACCAATCAACCAAAACCAAAGACTCGCGGGTTCGAATGCGTATGAGATGAGAGTATGGATGGTTAATGGTGTTTTTCATGTGTTACAGAATTGGTAGCAGTGGACTTAGACGAGGTTGTGCGAGAGACAACACGGCTAGTGGCTGTACCACTCCTGGGTTCGAGTCTCAGATGCTACAGATGGCAATGTCGTAGGAAATGGTCGTTGTATAATTATCTGTAACTGTGTCCTGGTTGAGTATGGTGGAATAGCTAATGCTAAACTCGTTAGGACGTTAATCTAAATTTTTAAAAAAACGTAGAAAATAGATAATTATCAGTCACAGAAATTGTTCAAAATATCCTCCATTTTCTCTTTTGCACAATGTAAGTCTTTTTTAAGGAACGTTGAATACCCTGTAAAATTCCTTCATCATTCTGTAGCATTGTAAACTCTTGATCGATTTTTTCTTTCAACTGTTCAATCATGTCAATTTGAGTATTATACACACGTGATTTGAGATAATTCCACACAGTGAAATCAAGAGGAGTTAGGTTAGGAGACTGAGCAAGCCACTATTGGTATATCTGCACCCCGGCCAATCCATCTATTAGGATAGTGGTTGTGCAACCATGTTTTACATGTTCTGGTATAACGCGGTGTCGTGCATAAGAAACTTACTTCTTTTTCTTCGCAATGAAAATTGTCTAATATTTCATGAAAGGTGTTTTCCAAAAAATCATAATATATATCGCCATTTAAATTACCAGAAAATATATGGTATCCAACTAACTGATTCCCTAGAGTTGTCGCCCATACATTTATTTAGAAGGTATGTTGAAAATGGATTTGTATTGTTGCATTAGAATTTTCCTAAGCCCACAAATGAATATTCCTAGAATTAAACATGCCTTTTTATGTGAATGTAGCCTCGTCAGTAAAAAGCATTTTACTTAAAATATCTGGAGCATTTTCCGTTCGTTCAAGCCATAATTTACAAAAATCAACTCTTATTGCCATATCCTCAGATAATAATTCTTGTTTTTCTTTAATCGAACGTGTGTAATTGTTGTTCATGTAGTACTCTTAAAACGCTTTGGTGAGATATATCCATTCTTAAGCCTAATCTTCTACTACTTATCGTAGAATCTTCCATTACAATATCTAATATTTCTTCTTCAACGTCAACAGTTCTATTTCTTGAACGGCGAGCATTCGTGTTATTCACTTAAAGACTTCCTGTTTCCCTAAATATGCGTTCTGTACTTAAAAAAGTTTTCGCATCAAGAATATTTCTGATGAAGTAGTTTCTTCTGGGTCTTGCCGTGGTCGTCGAAATTGACTTGACGTTTCGCTGATCATCCTGTCAGCTTCTTCAGAATTATTCTAAAAACTGAATTTGTTGTGTTACACTCCTCGTTATATACCTAGGCGCCGCTTCGCTTCGCTGGTCATTGGTCGTGCTTGGTTCGCCTCGCTGCTCATTCGTCGTGTTTGGTTGACCGTGACTGACTACGGTGCTGCTACTAGGCAATACCAGTCTCCACGTGTTACTAAGTCGATACCCATCCTCTCTGTTAAAGTTGTTCACGTTTTTCATAATTTCCAATGATTCCCTAATGATTCGCGGATAATAGCGCGTATTTCTGTCTAATATATTGACGTCCTCGTAGTCGATTTTATGGTTTTCTTTATTATGGATATACTCTGCTATCGCCGACCTATCCGTGTATCCAAATCTGGTATTTCTCTGGTGTTCTTTGATTCTGCACTGGATACTCCGTCCTGTTTGTCCAATGTAGCTCTTACCACATGTGCACTTCAACTGGTAAACACCTTTTGATAACAGTTTGGGGACAGGATCTTTGATTGAGGGAAGCATCTGCTGTATTTCCTTTGTTCGAAACCGTACACCTACATTCTTTTTGAATAATATCTTCTTCAGCCTATCTGCGACTCCCGCAACGTAGGGTAGGCATGCATACGTTGTTGGTTGTTGCTGTTCTTCTGTAGTTCACCTCTGGTTTCGAACAGTGAAGAAAATACAGCAGATGCTTACCTCAATCAACGACCCTGTACCAAACTGTTATCAAAAGGTATTTACTAGTTGAACTGCACATGTGGTAAGAGCTACATCGCACAAACAGGACGGAGTATCCAGTGCAGAATCGAAGAACACCAGAGAAATACCAGATTTGGATACACGGATAGGTCGGCGATAGCAGAGCATGTCCATAATAACGAGAACCATAAAATCGACTACAAGGACGTCAATATATTAGACAGGAATACGCACTATTATCCGCGAATCATTAGAAAATCACTGAAAATTATGAAAAACGTGAACAACTTTAACAGAGAGGATGGGTATCGACTTAGTAACACGTGGAGACTGGTATTGCCAAGTACCAGCACCGTAGTAAGTCATGGTCAACCAAACACGACGAATGAGCAGCGAATGACCAGCGAAGCGAGGAGTGTAACACGACAAATTCAGTCTTCAGAATCCTTCTGAAGAAGCTGACCGAATAATCAGCGAAACGTCAAGTCAAGTTTGACGACCACGGCAAGACCCGGAAGAAACTACTTCCTTAGACAACGGCCGTGAAAACCTGTATTCTACTAAGAATATTTCTGTTCGGGAATTTGTCTTTGTAACATTACATTGCTGCAGCTGCATTACCAAAACATTCTCCCAAAGTCAAAACTGCGTCTATTCATTCAGAGAACGTATAGTCACACGTGTTTAAATAATATTGAGAATTAAATTGAAATTATTAAAAGAATTAAAATCTAATAAATAACAAAAATATCAAAGCATTATTTCAAAGCATCCTTTATGTGTAAAAGAATTTATTAATAAAATGTACATGCACGTTGTTTTTTAAACAAAAATTACTTGACGGCTTGCTTTATCGACATGCAATGAGAATATCTTTTTTATTTCTAATGATCTGAAAATTTATTTTTTATAATAATTTTTACAAATATTAAAAAACTTACAATGTTATGAGGAACATACTGACAGTCGCCCACTAAAACTACCCCTAAAGCAGAAGAGAGGGTTTGACTGATCGCGCAAACTAGTGTCTGGATGATCCATGACTAAATTTAAAATATGATATTTTAAGGTTGCCAAATGTTGCAGAAAAATTAAAATTTATTATCCCCCTTTTGACTACCATTATTTTTGAATGTACTAGCATCCGCAGAAATATCTGGAGATAATTTTGGACCACATTGTATATTAGATTAGATTAACAAAGGAGCTGGTTATTTAGCTTTTACCACCGGACCTTTTCAGGTCTATTGTGGTGCTCCTCGAATACATTCCTTATAGTACCTCATCCAGCTTTGTCCTTTATACTAGACTCCACAGCTTTGATAAAGGCTCTTTTGTATAGCTGTTCGCCTTTGGTTTTCTTCTCCGAGTACTTGGAATCTCAGTCTCGCCAGACCTTCACAGTGGCACAATACGTAAACTGAGGTTTCCCCTTCCTCTTGACAGAACCTGTATGTTGCATCCTCTGCCAGGCCCATTAGACTCATGTGTCTATCGAGTCGGCAGTGTCCAGTGAGAAGGCCTACTATTACTCTGATGGCCTTCCTATTCTGACTTAGTAGATGTTCCGTAAATTTGACCGAATGTTCTTTAATTAACTCTTTGGGCTGTCTCTGTCTTGGGAGATTCCTCCACCATTCCAGAGATTTATTTTGCACCCATTCCTTAATGACTACTCGTATGCATGTCTTTGCTACGCCACAAAAGGCTCGGATCCTATTGCGCCTTCCTTGGACAGTTGACTGACTTTTTAACAGTGCCTTGTCCTATTATCTCCCTTGCACAACAATGTATAGCGATCACTTCAGCCTGAAACACCGTTGCGTATTTCCCTAGACTTATCGGGATACTGGCTCTTGACCTTGTCCCATAAATCCCGGCTACATTGTATATACATAGATGTATTTTTTTTTCCAAAAATTTACATGATAATGCTTGTAATTCAGAAGATATAGGATCCCTATTTACAGTAGGCTATTTTTGCAACTGCAGTAATGACATTGACATTGAGTTCAGATGCTTCATTTTTGATATTACTATAAGAAACTCAGCAGCAACCAAGCTCGGTAGCTGCTCTAACCGGTCAGTTACATCAATACCTTCATCCCATATTATTGCCAACTACAATAAAATCATATACCCGTATTGCCATCGCCTCCTTAGCTATTGATTATAATTTTCAAATTTACATTCTAGCCATCCCTAACTAAGCGTCACGACTACTAATTCTTATATTTATTATGCACACCTATCCCTTTTTTAAAGAAATTAAATTCACAGTATCGTACTTACTACCAAACATTAAACACATACCGATCACCGCGGCGCCAAAACTTAAATTTAACACAGCATTTCTGCATTCCTATTTTCTTAAAATGGAATAAGCGCCATATAAAAATATAGATGTGTTTTTTGGCAAAAATTTACATGATAATGCTTGTAATTCAGAAGATATAAGTTTTAGAGGAAAGCCGTAAAATAGAAAGTTATTTCAAAAAAATTTTATTCAAAATAAGTTGGAATGAAAAATCTTCACCCAATTTCCCCACTCTAGCGGAAATTTTTAAATTCTAATTGGCTTTATTTTGTATAAAATTTAATTTTAAATTGCTTTCTTTTTTATGGCTTTTCTCTAACCTATACCTTCTGAATTTTTTGTAAATTTTTGTCAAAATAAATAAATAAACAAATATATAGCGATGTTGCCGCAATGGAATTTTTGTTTTTTTTGATAAAAGTTAAAGAAATAACTTTTGCCAACTTTCTAGCAAAAAGCGCAACTACAAGGAATTTCGAGATAATTTTTATTTGTATGTATTTTAATTGAGCTATAAATCATTAAGCCTTTATTTTGATTTATCTGGTTATTCACAACTGCCATACAATTATCATTTCTTAGAAAATAGTATTATCACATTTTCTTATTAAGTTTTTATAAAGTAATAATAGGTCCAAAGATTAAAATTCATACATGTTTCGACTTATTTGGAATGCTTAATGCTGTTTATATTCGAAATCTGAAAAAATATTTTTCTCAGAAAATATATATATATTTTTTTTATTTTAGCCCTTTATGTAAAAGCCTATTACTATTTCAATAACGAAACAGGTAACTTCAAAATATTGTAGTCTGGTTAAGTTTTGTCATCTCATTGGATATCTACGAAAATATTGCTTAATGTTAGTTTTTGAAACATTGTCTATCTCAGTAATAAGGCCTGGAAGTCTAAAGGAGAGATTTTGGCAATAAATAAATGTTCCTTCTAAGTGGAGAACATTTGTCACCGGACTCCAAATAAATAATAATCACGTGGATGTTAGATAATTAGGTTTAGATTAGAGTTTTAGAGGTTTTTGTATGAATTTGAGCCCACGTCGCTCGGAGTTATAGAAAATTTCAAAAATACGAATTTTGATACATTTTTATTACATTTTTTCCGACTCAATTTGATTTGGCTTCTAAACCGTAAGAGACATAATAATGCATAGTACCACTGGAAAAATGTCTCGCACTAGCTTTTTATTGGTTTTCTGTCAATAGGTACAGAAGGAGGGAGTAGAGACCATAAACCGGAGCAGTCGGAGCATTCATATTTCTTGTTAAACTCAAATTGAAATTTGACATCGGGTGTTTAAAGGGCTTTTTACTGTCCTTGTGTACATGATTTCAGATGTCCTGAAAATCCAACAATACCCTTGACAGCAATTTTGGTGATTAGGTCTGACTTCCAGGTATAACTTCCAGATATTCTGGATAGAAAAACGGGTCCTAATGCGTGGAACCTGTTCTTCGTAAATCAAAATCTAGATACTGCTTAAACGTGGTGTTTATGTAGCTTAGATACTATTGACAGCAATATTGTGTCGCCGAAAGGTTTAACATGCAAAAATGTGTTTTTCAAGATTGCCAAAAGCAAGCTGTTTCTTGCAGATGGGGTAATATCAGGACCAATGGTCTGAATAAAGTTTTTTGCTCTAAAAATATTTGCATGGCTCTTACCTAAAATTTAAAATACTTGTCAGCAATTTTCCCTGTTGTGGCTTTACCCCATGAACCCCTACATACGCCCCTATATTAACCCCGTGTTTAAATGTTCAAAAATTCAAAATAACCAAATTCATAACTATTAGCTTTAATTAAGTACATAAATAAAACATAAAAAATATATTTTTATTAAAACGCGGGGTTAAGATAGGAGTGAATGCAGGGGTTAATGGGGTGAAACTATAACATGGGAAAATTGCTGTCAAGTACTTTTAGTCTTGGCTAGGAGCCATACAAATATTTTGAGAGTAAAAAAACCTTATTTAGACCACTGGTTGTGATATTACATCCTCTGCAAAAACAGCTTGCTTTTAACTACCTTATAAAACACATTTTTGCATATTAATGAGCAAAAAATTGCTGTCAATAGCATCGTAGCGTCATAATAACCACGTTTAACCAATACCTCGATTATCCAAACGTACCATCATGGACCAGGACCTGTCTTTTCGGAATATCCGGAAATTGGATCTGAAAGTCCATCAAAATTGCTATCAAGGATACTGTTTGATTTTTGGACAGCAAAAAAACCTAAAATATCCAATGTCAAATTTCAATTTGAATTTAACAGCCGCCCGGCCCTGCACCGGCTATGACCCCTGTTTCCCCCTTCCCTGAAGTTATTGGCAAATAGCCAACAAAAAGACTAGTGCGAGACATTTTTCAGCGGTATCGCGTACTATGAGGTCATTTAATTAAAAAGGTCCGGTATTTTAAAATTCGCTAAGATTTCGTTTTCAGATTTGAGAAACTTTTAGTAGTTTCATATCCTGAAAATAGGAAATCGCCATTCTACATTGTTGCTAATAATTTATACACGCTAAAATATGGGAAAGTATTTAGAAAAATATGTTCGATTGCCTCATTATAATTCTCAAATTTACATTCTAAATATCCCTACATTAGGCGTCACGACTACCTATTCTTATATTTCTTATGCACGCCTATCCATTTTTTAAAGAAATTGAATTCTCAGTATCGTACTTAACACCAGACAATAAAAATTTAGTTCATATGAAATTCAAAACATCCTTATATTTTCTTTCTTATTCGGAAAAAAAAATACGTTGCAAATATTTTACAAGTACTTTGCTATATAGCCCAAGCATTATAAACCACATGAAGCCCTTACCTGGAAAATTCATGGTAGCTCTGGAAATAGGCTTGCTTTAGGTTTTTTGGAGCGCTGAATCCGAATGTTTAACTCCCACCAAGAATTTCTCCTGCGACCTCCTCAAAAATTTGGAAAATAGAACCAAGAAAGTATTTCTTTCTTATCTTTTCTTGTTTCTTCGTTTTAGGAAAAATATACCTAAAAATTCGGAATGTAGACAAAATTTTCAATAAAAATGGTTCTTTGACATTTTAACGTAGAACGAACGGGGAAGCGCTAGCACGTCGTTTACTTTCGTTCAGTCAAAGTTAAAGATTGAAATTTTGAAATTTACGGCAAAAACAAACAAAGTACATATGTTCAATAATGTTACAAGCCAACATGATTTAATAGTTCTGAGCCTAGTTTTTGCCCAAGTCTAACTGAAAATGGGAAAAAAGAGAACAGAGATACATTGTGTATATAATGTATAAAAGAAAAGAAAAACAAATTATGACAAATCTCCAATAAGTTCTAACTATCTATACTCAAGAATTTGGCTAGGGTGGCGTGATCATTCGCACAGTGCCATGTTATCCTATGGTAATCTAAAATTGTATGCATAAAAAAGAAAAGCAAGTTTACAAAAAATCCAAACCATAAAACAATATCAAATAAGCTTAAATCCCTCTTCTCCGCTTGACTGTAACCGAGGGCCCAGGTTGATTCAAGACACTTTGGTCATCACTATCAGATCAGTCAAATGTATCTCTATGGGTTTCACGCAAGTATGCAACATACGAAAATCAGTCAAGCTGAAAGTTAAATCCATGGGTGGCAAAGATATAATTTGTTTCACAACCCGTTTTTAAAGCGGATTGATTGATTGATAAAGCAACTTTGGTTTATTGAGCGATTGATTCATTTATTTGATAGAGAAAGGGAGAGAAAAGAGGAGATAAAAAACGACCAACCTGACAATTTTTCCGTGTTTTCGGATTCTAGATCTTTAGGTTCACATGGTACCTCCAAATTGCTTTCATCATCTTAATCCATCTTCTCGGTCAACAGTTCGAGTTCCACTTCTTGGGAATTATCTTCATCCAGATTCTCGAGGATATCTTCAGTAATACTATCGCATAAATTGTTGCACTCGAGGCGCATGAAAGAACATTTCAACTCACTGTTCTTGCAGCTACACGCGCCACGGCAACCTTTTTTACATCTGCAGGAGATAAGTTTTAGAAGTTTTGGTGGAGCAGAAGGTTTTAAAGTAGTGACAGGAGAAAGTCCGTAGCTAGGTTTTTCCAACCCAATTTTTCTGATTCGGTAACATTTCCTTGCCAAAATTGGACTTGGTGGTACAGCAGCTTTAGATGGGGTCAAAGAGGCAATATTGTGTTTACTGTTGTACGCGATCTTAATGAAACACTTATGTCTAAAACCATTCAAAGCTATGTTTTCATCCTTGCAACCATACAAACGAAGTGAACATTGATTGCCAGCTTTTGCGATAACTTGTGGATATGCATTTGGAGTCCGGAACAGCTAAGATGCTAATCTGGGTTTCGGACGAGGACTTTGATCAGTTTGGTTTTTCCGTGGCCGAAAACCGCAGATGTAGAGTCACAGCCGCTAGCGTGTAAAAATAATATATTTTGCGCCGTATGATACGTATATGTGCGCGTGTCCCCGAGGCGCATGTTTCGGGGCCAACTCGCTCCCCTCCTGTTCATCGTACGTCAAATTGTCAAAGGACTTTTTTGTTGCACCTTTTGTCTACTTTCTGAATGTGTATTTTTTTATCTGAAACAAAAACAAAGACGATTTTTAAAAATCAAAAAATAATTGTTGTTTTTTTGTTCAAAATTTGTTAAAAATTTGGATTCAGCGAACCAAAAAACATAAAGCAAACCTATTTCCAGAACTGCCATGATTTTTTCCAGGTAAAATTCCCTAATGCCTGGTGTATATCTCAAGCGAGACAACGTATTATTTGAAAAAGAAATGGCAAATCGCAATCAAATACTTTTATTCACGAATCTTCTTCGTTCTGGCTTGGTAGTTTGACTCATGCCAAACTACCAAGCCAGAACGAAGAAGATTCCATTCTCCATTACTAAGTTACAGATTACCAAAAGTTCATCAGCCGTCACTGATCCATAGTAGGCTTTCCACAATCTAGTACAGACATCTTGTACATGACTAGATCATTTAAGATGACAATCAATCCTTACAGTGAAGTCAAATTTGAACTTGAAAAATAATAAACGTGAATTGTTTGCTTAGGACTGTTTTTTTATTATTTTAACTTATTGAGCAACACTTCTGTTAATTCATGGCGACACATATTTCTAATTATAATTTATATTTATTGAGAATGTAACTAAGTAAAAAAAGATCATTTTAATTTTAACACACATTTTTATGGGAAGACATAACCAAATAACAAAACGGCAAACTTTTGAAATGAAATGAAATTAAAAATAAAATGAAACGAAAAAGTGTAAAATTTCAATTTAGTGCATTCCTATTTTCTTAAAAAAGAATAGGCCTCCATATAAAAATGAAAGAATCGCGCCAAGATTCAAAATGTTGAAAATGTCAATTCGAAAATTTTAAACGGGCAACCGAAGACCATTAACATTTGTGGATTTTTTAAATTATCATTGCATTTGCATTACATTTGCGAATTATTATCCACATTAGAAGAAGCGATGTTCATTAGTTTCAGGGTACCTCTGAAACCAAATTTTTTGAAAGCTCTAAACTTTTAACGACCTTTCACAACTCTTTTCCAAGTTAACCAATCTTATGCCTCTGGCAGTTTAGTAGTTACCGATGCAATTTCATTTAAAAACTATACACTTTCTATATGAATGAACTAAGTTAACCAACAATAATAAATAGTAATAGGTACATCTTCCAGAATTTTTAACGTTTAATATTTTCATTTTTAATAAGACGAATTCAAACTTTCTCTATTTTTAATTATGTCTGAATTTTTTGCCGGGTTACGGAGAACCACTTTTTTTACATACCTTAAAATGAAATTTTAAAATTGGTGGTATCCGATATAATTATCGTTGGCGGTATCTTGACTGTTTAGTGTCAAAGGAATCACAATATAACTGAAAATGGCCCCAACTATCTTCAGTGTTTAGTTCAGCATATAGCACCCTGTATATTTTCTTTTCTAATGTTTCTCTGACATAACGGTAAAGTTTTTCTCCAATTGTCCATTCTGTCAAAACATTCAAAATTATTTGTTATATCCTACAGTAAACTAATGAAAATGAGAAAAAATCATTTCTAAATCTAAAATAAAATAATCAATCACATTTTCTACTTAATGTGTTGAAAAACACCCTTTCAATGAAATTCAAAACCTACTTTGATAACTTATAATTTGTTTTGAATTACAATACTTGTGATAAAAAATAATAAATAAATACTACTTTCAAGACCATAATTTACCTTATTATAAATCCCAGTAAAAACAATGCAAATAAAAATAACAGTTTTCTGAGAAAAGAAACTTAAATAAAACAAGGTGTTATTAAAAATTCGATTCTTGGCGATATTTTTGGTTATATCGGAATTAATTTTCTACACTTCAGGATCAAGATATTGCCATCGGTAGGTACATTCGATGCCAAAACTTCAAAATTTTATTTTATAAACTGTTGAAAAAGTAGCGATATGCAAATTTTGTATCAGCAGGTATGTAATTTGTTTCTGTACGCATAATAAAAATTTTTCATAAGACAGAGAAAAAAACAATTCTTATAATAACGAAGCACCCAAAGGCTTGCACCTAAAACTCTCACTAATTGCAAATTGCCTGAATTTTGCATATGGGTAGTATTTTGTGCTTGAGAGAGAATCTTAAAATATAATAAATAGGTACCCTAAAGAAAAATTTAGCAAATTAACAAGATATAGGGGTTAATCCAAATTATACTTTGAAAAATTGAAAAATAGAAAATATCTGATAATTTGAAAACAAATTTCTTAGAAAATGTATTTTTGCAGAATCATATACCGTTTAGTATATCGCGTTTGCTGTTTCAATGTTCCAGCTATCGAAAAATAATTTTGACCTTCAGCGCCATCTTTGTACAACCATTTGAAAAATTGCGGATCACTTAAAGTTAAAGCTACCTATTGTGTTTAGTGATCACCTCTTGGGAAATTTTAAATTTCTTGCTAGTTACCAAATATTCAACTAATATTTTTTTTTTGCTTTTTCTCGAAAACCACTGGTTTTAATTTTGGATTTCGAAAACATGCCCATTACCACTTTGTAAGACATATGTGTATCCTACACAGTGTAGATTCTATATTGAAACTGTTACTTTAAAACGTTTCATGCCCAAAATACGTTTCCAATCAGTTTTATTTGGTGTAAACTATTTTTATGAAGTTTTTCGTCTTCTTTGAGATTTTGGCGAACGAACATTTTTACCGATATCCTAATTATTGTCTTTTAAATTTTTCCACGTACAAAATATCCCTCTATAAAAAATTCAGGTCGCCGCTGGCGCCGTTTGCAATTAACGATATATTAAATCTTTGGGTACAGAGCTATAATATTCAATATATCATCTCTACTTGCTTTTATTCATAAAGGTTATGAGTTACTCTGAAAATTTATTACGTAATGTAGATTTTATATTTCCCAGTTTTCAGCTAGCGTAAAATGTAGTTTAATATTTCTAAAGTTTACAACTCATTTAATAAACTAGATCCAGAAAATTAGATTATGGATAGAGTGTAGTATATTAAACAGGTTTAATAATAAATAGGATTTTCCAACATTGACTGCAGTAACTACTGCATCAGTCCTTAAAGGTATTCTGCTGCAATATGGAAAATTTACTCTCAAACTTTATAACTTTACGTAAGCCCCATCACTATATCAAATTTAAAACCGGCTTACAACTTTACTAAAAAATAAAGTAAAACGTGGCAAGAGTAATTTACAAACCCTTGCCAGCAAAAAGGAACAAAAATGTATAAGGTGTGTAATAGAATCTAAATAGTTTCAAACGGTTAAAGCAGATTTTATGATAAAAGTTTATCCCACCCTGTCGCGTCGGTAAGTAACAATATGAGTCAGCATTTTTCGGTAAAAATACATCATAATTAAACTAACTAATTGTTTATTTAATTTTTCATCTTAGAACTCTTTGAATTGACTGATTAATAACTATGTTATAAATCCAAATTCCACTTACCCCTTACCCCGAGTAGTTACTTGATCCTTCCATGGAATTATACAAAACTTTCATATATGATCAGAAGCTAGATGACTACAAAATATATTTATTAATAACTCAAGTACATAGCAGGTTAAAAACCTAAGTAGTACAATTTTTATAGAAATTCTCAGATCTTGCATTTTACGCAGGTACCGTAGATGTATTGAAAATATCTGACTCAGCCGCTAGTTTATTAATTTGATGGTTAATAAAAATTGCAGAAAACTTAAATCCTTTAAAGTCAGCAAGTACCTAACCAATATGATATTTAAAAACTTATAATTTTTATATGAATTATAAAACATAAATAAAAAAATCACCAGTAAAATTAGATAAAAATACACTATAATAGTCACATCTGTTTATAAATCATTAAATTACAATAATTAGTCCTTAAAATAACACGCTAGTTATAACTTTCATCTACTATAGTCTCACTGCTATAATTGACAACTGTTCTTTATCTTGTTCGATTACTTAACTCATTCAGAACTGTACTGAACTGACTCCAATGCGTTGTCTCTGCTACTTATATATCTGTGGTTCTTATTCTCCATTCATTCCATTTCAGGATATTCCATATTGCCATTCGGGATGATTCTATTTTATCCGTGATAATGGCGCTATCTCTGGCCAGCTGGCGAACTACCGTTTTACTGGTAGTTAATGAGACAGGCCTCCATCCACTCTGTTACCAAGGACTGTCCCCTCCTTAAGCCTCAACGTCCCGATCAGGCAATTCAGAGTCCCCAACATACTTCGCCAGTCTGTCCAGGTGCACCACGATTTTCATCTTAGCCTTCTTTCTACGTTGGATCCGATAAACAAAGTCTTTAATCCGGGTGATGACAGAATACGGTCCTTCCCAAGGTGAGCGAGGCTTCGTCTTCTTCACTCCGCTGTGAGTTGTACACGTACAGCCAAACCATGTCCCCCCACCTTAAATCCCGCTGAACAGATGTCATATCGAGCCTTCATTCGGTGACCACTCCCTGTAGGTGGCCGCATCTGCGACATCAAGCCTCTACATCCTGATACCTATATTTATCCATTAAAATCGTTCCCGTATTCTAGCCAAGGTCTTATTTTTATCAAAATGCTTTCCGGATATTCCTTGGTGCACTTTCCGAAGTACTTTTGGTACCCGGTACCTGGGTATCACCAGCCGCCTGGTAACTTCCTTACCATCCGGGCTCTCCCATGCTCTCCACCTTCCAGCCTTAGGGAATTTTATTGTATCCATAAAGCTTTCAGTCCAACACTTTTACTAGAAATGTCCTTTCGGGCGAATTTCTTTTTCTTTCTACTTCAATATTAGTCCAATTTCGTCGTCGTTCAATTATTCCTTCCTTACAACTTCCCTTGTCCAGTTCTTCGGAACCTCTATCTTAACGGCCTTTACTTTTGCTGTATCCTCAGCATTTACTTCCTTAGCGTACATCTGGCGACAGTACCTTTTGACATACCGCAATTATAACAGCGCATTCCTTTTGTCAGGCCTTCACCGTTTCGTTGCTGCTTCGGCTCCTGTTTCGGTGGTTGCGCTTCCTGTTTCATTGCCGACAATCTTGCGAGATTGTCGACAATGAACCAGGACATGATGCGTCATGCCCTGGTTTGTTGCTCCGGTAACACCGGATACCTCCGCTAGGCTTTAGACTTTCTTGTCGATTTTCTGCTTTCCTGGAAAATGTGTCCTTGTCATTAATTGAGTAAACATCTTGTGTTTGTCTTTTAGTTTGGTGTCCAAATTCGTTTCCTCTGGTTGGGTTTCTTCCACAGAGACGGCTCGTACTCTATGTCATGAGGAATCTATATGTATAGGCGGCCTCTATCCCAAGTGCATGGATCAATGCTTTGCTATTAGTCTTATGCCGAGATAATCTAAGGAACCGCCTGATCTCTTCGTCTTTTATGTCATTAATAAACGCCTCAACTGCCAATTGCTCCTGGAACTACCTTGGTGCATCTGGGTAAGCCAAGTGTGCCAGTCTCTCTACAACAGTTTCAAATTCTTGTAAGCTCTCCCCAGCCTTTTGTATACGTGATTTCAGCTGAGTCCGATATACTTGAGCAAGATGTTGGTCACCATATCTTACGTCGAATGCAGCTTCTAAGACTTAAAAATCCTGTTGCTGCGCCACTGGGATCGTCTGAAATAATTCTGATACTTGGCCCCTTAGTGCTAAAACTAGTGCCATAGCCTTTTCTTTATTATTTCAGTTGTTGGCACACGCAGTAGCCTCAATCTGTCTCAATATATTGACTAAGAAATTTGTCCTAAGTCGTTCTACTCCTTCAACTACACGAAATTTTCCTTCCATATCACCAACTTTTCATTTGAGTTCACTTACTTTTTCTTCAACCTTAGTTACTTTTCCTTTGACTTCACTTATTTCAGCCTTCGTGTTGCCCATATCCTCTTTAATGTCAGTTTTGAGGTCTTCATTAGCTGTATAATTTTTTCATTTTTTCCTGACGGCGTGGCTCTTGCTCTTTTCCTCTTTCTCTTCTAGCCGTTTCTTTCCATGTTCTCTTTTCTTCTTGACGTCGTCTTTTGTCCCTCTTTTTCTTCTTGGCGTCGTTTTTCTTGTTCTTCCCTTTATTCTTCTATTTTCCTGGTCTAGCATCATTTTTCTAAATTCTGCGAACATGTCTTGCATTTGTTTTTCAGCAACCATGCTCATTGTTTCCATCAAGGACTTCTAGAAACGGTACTAACAAGTCGTATTTAATGTCTATATTAGGTACAATTCAAGTATTTCCACAAAATCCGGAATAGAATATTCTAGAAATTTTCTCAAAAAACGTCACAGACTGGTCTTATTTAATGTCTATACCACTTTCCAGTTAACAGAACTTAATTAACTGCACTAGTTTCTAAATATAATGTTCTGGAAATTTCCTCACGCTAGCATAAAAAAAGTTGCCTAATGTCTATATCACTTTCCAGTTCAAAGCACTTTACTGTCTCCAGTGATTTTCAAATAGAACACTCGAACTTCTTCAGAAATCCTGTTACAATTTCGCTTCTGACACCAATTGTTATGCGTTTACACCCTGTAATAAACACTTCCAAACGTGGGTTCAATAATTGCAACAAGAATTTTCACTAACCATGGCTTATTAATCATCAAATTACAATAATTAGTCCTTATAATAACACACTAGTTATAACTTTCATCTACTATAGTCTCCCTACTATAATTCATAACTTGTTACTGTTCTTTATCTTATCCGATTACTTAACTCATTCAGAACTGTACTGAACTGACTCTAATGCGTATTTTCTAAACCGTAACAGTATTACGTCTAGTTACTTCCTAAATCTATGAGCTCGTGCTTTGCAAATGCGATACGCATGAAATGCTGTTCGTCTAGTGTAACGTCATAGCCTTTTCGAGCTGTATTTTCCTTTAATCGCTATAGGTCAATTATTGTTCAAGATATTGAACTGAAATTTTTGTGAAATAGTAAAGAGGTAATATACCCCTGAAATATGTATTAATGATTAGGAATAGTAAAGGAAATGAATGCATTTCAGTATTAATCGTTACTACTTCAATAGCCCAATAAAATGAGACGAAATTTGTCGATTTGGATGAAATAATTCAAAACGGGCTGAAATTTTGGAAACAGTCTTATTTTGTGGCACTTTTTAACATATCAAATATCCCCACTCGTAGACGCCGGCGGAGGGGAAGGAGGGAGGCGAGAAAATAGATTAAAAAATCGGTTTTTCGCAAAAAACTCGGAAAGTATCAATTTTACTGTAAAATATATACACATGAAAATTATAGGTTTTCGTTTTTTATTTAACTTCGTACGACCTATTGGAGGCGAGTTAGGTTTTTTTGAAATTTTGACAATTTTGCGACGCAACGGAAACGCGCGCGTTTTTCGTTAAAATCTCGAAAATGGTCATTGCGATCGCCAAATGATGAAAATCAAAGTTGTAGAGAATTCGAATGCGAACAATTTCCTTTTACTTTTCGTTTTCACTCGATCAATATTGGCAGAGATAAGCATGTTTAAAGATCTTTATAGCGCGCTATCAGAACACTTGTTTCATGATAAAATCGATAAAAACTCGAAAACGATAGATCGTACGCATATAGTGTATGTAACGAAAGTTAAAGAGAATCAGATTAGGAATATGTTGACGTATGTACAAAATCGTTTTGATAACGAGTGAATGGAGATAAAAGGACAAACATGAAAAATTTTAAGTGCATTTAGACAAATAGCTATTTTTTGACTGACTTTAGACAATAATGACACTAAAGGTTTTTTGAAGAGAATTAAATCATCTATAAAATGAGCTCCAAGTGACCTTCAAATAATGAATGGTTCATGAGTTGCAGATGTTTATAGCAATGAACAAAAATTTCTTTTTTATTATAAATTAAGATCTTGGGCCCAGTATGAAACGACTCAGAAATGCTCACAGAATAACTTTTGACTCTCCAAAAAGTGAAGAAATATTATTAAATGTACTTTTTTGTGCTTCAAACGTGACGAAAATTGCCTGTTGGCTAAAAATTAAAAATCAACCACATTTTTAAATGTCAGTTCCTTGTCGCTGCTTATCGAAAATCATACACGAAAAAGTGCTTCTTGTAGAAAATGTAAACTTGTAAACTTTCATTTAGGTCTTATGAAATTTTCTCGTAGAGTCAAAAGAAACGATGATATATACAAAAAAAATTAAAAAAAATAATGTTTCTTCAATTTCTCTCCACAAAAACTGTTTTCAAGAACCTTTTTTTTAAAGAAAATATACCTTGTAATTGACTTATGCTATTGCATTACTTTCATATGTATATAAACTAATAAAAATAAGTCAGAACCAATTTTTAAAAAATTGTTATATGTACAGTTCTTGCAGGAAAATCTTAATTTATAATAAAAAAGAAATTTTTGCTAATAGCTTTAAATAGCTGTAACTCATGAACCATTCATTGTATGAAGGTCACTTGGAGCTCATTTTATAGATAATTTAATTATCTTCAAAAAAACCTTTAATGCCATTATTGCCTAAAGCAAAGCCAATCAAAAAATAGCTATTGGTCAAAATGCACTTGAAAATGACAATTTTCCAACTTTTTCCCTTTTATCTTCATTCACTCGTTATAAAACGATTTTGTACAAACACCAGCATATTCAGAATTTGATTCTCTTTAACTTTCATTAGATACACTATATGCGTACGTTTTCGAATTTTTATCGATTCTATCATGAAAAAGTGTTCTGATAGCGTGCTATAAAGATGTTTAGAAATTCATATCTCTGCCAATATTAATCGAATGGAAATGAAAAATAATCGAATTCTCTACAATTTTCATTTGAAACATTTTGCGATCCGAACGATCATTTTTGAGATTTTAGCGAAAAACGCACGCGTTTCTGTTGCGTCGCAAAAATTGTCAAAATTTCAAAAGAATCTATCTCAGCTCCAATAGGTCGTACGAAGTTAAAAAAAAAACGAAATTATGCGGAATTTTATTACCTATAATTTTCATATATGCATATTTTACAGTAAAATTGATACTTTCCGAATTTTTTGCGATAAACCGATTTTTTTAACCTATTTTCTCCCCCTTTCTCTCCGCCGGCGTCTACGGATGGGGACCTTTAATATGTTTAAAAAGTACCAATAAGCCCGTTCCCAAAATTTCAGTCTGCTCTGTTAAGTTTCGGCAACGTATAAAATAAATACCTTTGAAAATTAGTGCACTCACCCAGAAGGGTTGCAACCCCATCTGACTCCCAATTCAATAATTCGTTTTCAACGAAATCGGCTAAAATGAGAGATATTGGGGTCGTTGATTACGAATCCGAGGCGAAAATTGGAAAATTCAAAATGACGGACCTAAAATGGCGGAATTAATTCCTGATTTACGCCGTTTCTATTAATTTTACTGAAAAATATATAGAGTAAAAAAGTGTTTAGAATACCATTTTGCATAAGAATGCACCATTTTGGTAACCACATTATTTAACCCTTTTGCTTCTCCCCCCGTGGAAAACCTCCTATGCCTGACCCTTTCTTTTGCAAAAACTACGATAAAAACTTTTTTAATTTTTTTATTATAGTTTGATAATGTTGGACTAACAAAGTTGAAATAACGAGAAAAATGTAACCTTAACCATTACAACCCTTTACTGGTAGTGAACATAAAGTGACCTTCCAAAAATACGATTTTTCCTAAATTTTTATTACAAACTGACAGGGAAAATTTTTCTCTTATGCAAAATCTCAGTCTAAACACTTTTTTACTCTAGGCATTAAAATCAATAAAAATGTCACAAATCGCATTTTATATGAATTCTTAGAAACGAAAAAGTGATTCAAGACGATAAAATAGAAGGGTTAATAATTGATGGTAGTTCCAAAATTCGTATTTTGATACAAAATAGTATTCTAATTATTTCTTTTCCTAACTAATCAATACCAACGAAGATATTCGCGTTTTGAACACGTAAATTTTTGACTACTATGATTACCTACGAGGACAGGGCAAAAGGGTTAAGGACTAATATCTTTAAAATTATGTATTCATATGCAAAAACGTATTCCAAACATTTTTTTACTCTTCATTATTTCCTTAAAAAGTAATAGAAACAGCGTCAATATCTTTTTTTTCTGAAAAAACGTTTATGAGGACACATTTAACCCTTCCACAAAATCGACCAAAAATGAAATAAAATATTGAAAATTCCCTGACATGTTCAACAACAATACAGAAATTACCTATAAGCTCTACGGACCTAAAAAATTATTTTCACCCCTGTAGTAAAAATCCTTTTTTTTTCAAAACGACATTGTGCGCTTTTCCGCCCTTTAAACAAGTTTTAAACAATTTTTTTAGGGTGTATATCCATTATTACTGATGATTTGATAAAAATAGACAATATTAGTAATATTTTCCTGCATTGGTTGGTAGTAAAAAATTAGAAAAAATTGTATTTTTTGGGAGGTCACTCTATGTTCACCCCCAGTAAAGAGTTGAAACAATTAGGGTTAATTTTTTTGGTTATTTTAACTTTATGCAAAATGTCATTGTAAACATTTTTTTTTACTCTACATATTTTTCTGTAAATTCTCCAATTTTCACTTCGGATTCGTCAACGACCCCAAAAACCTCCATGATATGAATTTTAACCGATTCCGTTGACAACTTTGCGAGTTATGAATTGGGGGGTATAAAAAGGGGTGAGTGCACTAATTTTCAAAGGTATACATTTCATATATTGCCGAAACTTAACGTAACGCAAAAGGTTTCAAGTCTTTACATTGCAGTAGTAGCGATTAAGAACTTACACCCTTTTTTGTATTCATTTCCTCCATTAGAATATCAATTACATGAAATGACCCCATTATGTAGAAGATTAAACACAAAATAAGGGTATCGCGCGCACCTTCATTCCATTTACAAATAAAAGAGTGACTGTCACTCCAAGGGGGCTGAAGGGGAGGTATAAAGTCCTGCTCAGTGTTCAAATAATGTCATTTTAGAATTAAACATTGGCATACGTCAAGATTTTATATAAAAATCGCGAATTACGTAAAAAATTAATCTATCCATTACCGAGAGATTTTACTTTATATGAAATTGCAGTTGTCCTTTCGCTGCCTGAAAGCAAAACACTTAATCGCGTAACACACTATATGAAAAATAAAAGCGTAAATGTATTATGCTTCTTAATAACCCTTTCTCAAATGAACTCCAGAGCAAAGTTATGTACCTTTATATCTTTAGCGATAGTAAATAACGCCAAGTTGGTAATAAAGCGGCTTGATTTACGAATATAATTTTTATTAACGGCGTTATTTTATGTAGTTAAAATCCTTTGTAACGTTATAGTCGGAAAATTAAATTAAATAGAAATCTAGGAAAATTACGATAATACGGTTGGGTTTTATACCCTGCGCTTTAATTTAAAATCGCGTAGTTAAAACTCATTCTTCCTGCTGCAAGCTGCAAGTAATCCGATTTCGATTAGCTAAACTTAATTCCTCCTCCTACTCATACACTCCTTATTGTACTGAACTAAAATCGTTCTACGGTGTGCCAAAAATAATTGTCAAATATATTTCTAATAGTAAAAGTTGTTAAGTAGATTCAAAGAGCCCAATTAACTGTGACATCACAACCAAATATACTATTGCCATAGAAATTCTGATTCCGTCGAATAACATTGGTATTTGAGTCTTACTGCCTTGTTCATATAGACTATAAAGTATAATGCTAAAACATTGCTATACATTTTATTGAATTTCTCGGTTGAAAGAAATATTTAAGAACTTCCTGTGCTAATCTCATATACACAAGATATGTTAAAATATATATATTTATATAAGACTTAATAAACCTTTAATTTTATTTTTAAAATGCCAAATATAAAACAGCAACAATTTCCTCCAATGGGAATGAAGAACGTGAAAATTTAAATGGTGTGGGCGGAAAGCAACGCAATGAGGAAGTTGTATGATTTTTTTTATAGCACAAATAGATAGATAACTGAAAATATGCATCCTCGTATCTTTTGTTTTTTGTTGTTAAAATTAAAGATGAAAAAATTTACTTATTTGGCTGAGACTTTAAAGTAGTTGAAACTCTCTGTTCCTGCCGAATGACGTCAGTCGTACCCAGTGACGTCACGTCGTTATTATTGAAATGTGACACGTTTAAAGGGATTGCTGTGGCTATAGATTAAGGGTGCGTTACCAAAGTTAAATAGTGCATATTCTTATTTTACATTCATCTTCAAAACGAGCCAACAGAATTCAGAATTAATTTCATTATGTAAACTAGCAAGCTTAAGACAAGGACTTATTATATTTTATATTGTAATCCAAGGTAAAATTAAGTTTCCAAAATTTTCTCCTCCTTGATTATTCAATGCGAACGTTCTACTCATTCGTCTCAAATTCATCATAAATTGTCTTATATTCTACAAAGGGACTTAAGTATTCAAATAAAATATAATACGATGAGGTATAAAATAAAATAACATGAAAATAGTGAAAAGTCTGCATAATATTTATTCATATTAAAATTTAATGTCGAATAAGAATTTGTTAAATTTCGTTTAAAATAGTTGGGCGTTTTGCTACTAGAGATAGCATCATAGCGATGAACGTATGTCAAAGCAGGGTCGGGCTCATAATCTTTCATTTAACCTGAGAGTTTCGAGTGGCGGTATCATATGTAAATAAATATGTGTTCCTGATAAGTGGCGTACCAGAACTAAATTGAGGGGGGGGGGGGGGTAGCAAAGCCAAGTGACAGAACTAACTGAAAGATGATTTAAGCTTCTGATGATAGATTTCAATCACCTAAAGTAAGGTATAGGGTTCACTGTTTCGGTTTGGCATACGTGGAAGCCAATTCAATGTTAATAAAAGTAAGAATTAGAAATAAAATGAAAACTGTTATTTATTAAAACATAACGTTTGTATAAATGAAATAACAAAATAAAAATTCTACAGCAATACATAAAATATAACTGATTTCAAATTTGAAAGACCAATATTTACGAAATAAAATTTATTATGTGTTTCTTTTATAACATTTTCAATTTATATAGTGTATATTATAGAAAAATAATAAATGTAAACATTTTTAAAAATTCATATATCTTTCTCATTGCAGTTAACTTTAATACTCTTGTTTGATTTCACATTTATAGTTCATAACCTAATATTTCTTTCTCTAATCAAATTTTGTATTATTTTTAAATTATTTGAACTATGGGTTTATGTTGTGTTCCTGAATGTGATCATACTAATAAAAGTGGATGTAAAATGTTTAATTTTCCAAAGGATGCCAACTTAAAACAAAAGTGGGAGCTACTCATTAGGTAGGTTAGGGTTATTTGTATTTTACTTTATTATAGATTTCTAATAGTAAAATGTTGATTCAAAATAAGAGCACAGCAGTACAAGTTATTAAAATTTAAGAAACAATTTCCCTTTTGTAATGTTATTCCGATATCGATTTTCATACAAAAAATCAGGTTAATTTTACTATTTACATTAATTCTATATAAGATTTATTATAAACTGTGTACCTAGTTAATTTTATTTGTTCTATTTTCAGAAAAGGTGATAGGAAATCTAATAAGTTTTCATTGTCTGGTCGATAGCCGAGTGGGTTAAGGCACGAGGTGGCAATCGCGATTAATCACACGGACATCGCACCACCGGGTTTGAATTCTGGCTCCGGCACTGGCACTGTCGGAAGAAATAGTTGTATGTCCGCGTTTTTTCAATGTGTAACCCCCTTCCACACAGGCCCCTGGCTTCTGGAATTGGAGTTGGCTAATTTCTGTGGTGTTTATTATTATTGATCTGTTCTTGCCACTTTAAAGATGGTGACAAATAATTTACCAGCGATATTTAAACGGAATGTTGGAAAAATGTTTACAAATTCCCAGAAAGATGAATTCGCCTATACTTACCTCAACTCTATACATTTTGTCTTTTATACTTACTTGAATTTCTCCATGTATAGTATACAGCTCATTATCATACTGCATTTTTTTAACATATCTTGAAGCTACAAAGTTTTCTCCTTTCCGTATGATTTTAGTTTCTTTGCAGAAGTCAAATATTGCACCCATACTCATACTTACAACTGTTTTTTTTTTTTTAGACATTTTAATTAGGTATACTTCAGGCCGGAACACATCTGTCGCATGTCGGCTCTTTTTAGCATTCTCAGTCCCCATATAAAGCATCATATAAGTGTTTTAAACACTAAAATGCACAGAAAAAGTGCCTTTTATTTGAGAAATTATTTTACTTTGTGCTTATGGACCTGGCAGTAATATGAAGTAGATACATATAATGCACGTATAAAGAGAATGCATGAGAAAGTGATTTTTAACGGAAAATTTGTTTTATCCATACTGAATCTAAAAAGTGCTTTTCAGACATATCAGGTGATAGAGGACTTCAAGACCAACAATATTTACCATTTCTTATGGTGTCCGAGTTTAGACGGTTTAAAGTTGAGAATTTTTTTCTATGCTATTGGGTGTCTTCCACCCTTTACCAATAATTTCATCGCAGCGAAGAAAATAACTTTTGATTTTTCTATTGATGATAACCGCACCGGTTAATCATCTACTTAAACACCATCCGTTCAATTATCATTACACAGTCGATTTTCTTTTTCATTTATTTTGTGTGCTATTATAATTTTTCGTTATATTTCACAAGCGATTTTTATAAAACGCACTACAAAAAACTACCTTAACTTGTGCCTAATTAATATTGATTAACATAATAAATCTGTGAATAATGTATCAGACATAATGTGGCATTAATATGAAAAGGTCGATATACATGAACTGATTATTCAATTGGTGGGAAACAAATAAAATGGTACCACTTGTCTATAAATATAACAACATTTATTAGTTATAACAGTTTCAATACATCTATCTCCACTTTCATTGAATATTCTAGAAACTGGAGAATTCTATATGTCTGTGTGTCCTCCATTGATGTGTACAAGTTTTAGGTCCAAGTCTCTTCAAATTCAGTTCACTCGTCTATGAAATATTATGAAAAAAGTTTGAGACCACCCTTATTTGGTTTATCACGAAAAGAGGCGGTAAAAAAATTTCAAAAAGAGGTAAAACAGTAAAGCAAAATTAAAAAGGTAAAATTTTACCTCTTCTAAAAGATACTTTGCCTTTTTTTCCATGTTACAGCGATCAAGAATTCAAAATTTTTATGATAATACAGTAGCTGAATTTTAAGAAATCTGGAACCTTAAAATACAAAAAACCATACATGGTCTGTTACAAATATATGTATTTTTTATTTTGACAAACAACATTTTCTAAGTATTCATAGATCCATGATGGCAAGATGTAACTAGGACGTAAAGTAACTTTTCAATTAGAGGCATTTATTTCTGTAGTACATTTTCCTCTAAATTTCTTATGAAGTATGATGAGAAATTATACTACTCCACAAAATTTTGCAAAAAATAAATTCTATTCAACTACTGTAATGGTAATTGAATGAATTGAATTCCATTTATTTAGGTGAGTACACTAGTCAGCTACCATCAGTAAAAAAACACCTCGCTGTAGTAGTTATTTTCTTCGCAGTGACGAAATTCTTAGAGTAGATTGAAATACATATGGAAATATCGTAGCCTATATATGTTTAGTAAATATTGCTGTCCTTCGTCGCTTTGTTCGTTTTGGACGTCTATGAATGGAACACCCTATATGTTTCATTTATATTTGTATATTTTTTATATACTGATATTTGACATGTCTTACAACTGACTATTTTGAAATATTACTAGATTATCGTTTAAAACCGTAATCAGTAATACACTACACTCTATCTATAATTCTATAATATTAGAGATGCATTTACTATTTAGATATTTTATATACATTGATATTTTGTACATGTACCTTCGTTTTAGGATAGTTTAGATTTTTAGAAGCACCTAAGCAATATAACAGAAAATGTTCACAGTAAAAACAAGAGAAGCAATAATAATTGTTTCCCTAATTTCTATATATTTATAATTTTTACCAGCTTCGCCTTCCGCTTTTATAAGTTATAGTTATTAGGAAATTTTGCAAAGCAAACTCCTCATCTATAAACAAAATTGAAATAGTAATCGTCATTAAATAAAAATATTATACAAGTATATGTAAATGTTCAGACACCGCATTTTAAAATTTGGAAAAATATATCAGCACAACTTTTAACACTGTTATCACCGTTGCAATCGTTTTAGAATTCGAAGAAATTAACACAAAGCTTTTTTTGTAACAGTTATGAGTGATTTTAAATTCTATCTGTGATATTGCTGTTCACTATTTCACACAATTTTTTTTGTAAATAACTCACGTAGGCTGGTAGTTTTAGATGTAGGTATATATATTTTTAGGTATTCGTTGATTTTGTCAAACATATTCTGTCAAGGTAAAAATATATAGGTAAATAAAAATTAAGTATACTCCAGGAACAATAAGACACTGAACAGTATATTCAATACACATTTTACAAACGAGTTATCAGCATCTCTCCATAATGCAGGACTACAAAAAAGTTAAGCAATATACTCGACTGACTATGTTATTTGACACACCAAGCCGACGCCGACGTCGAAATTAAAACGCCGACGTCGAAATTAAAAAACCACATCCCAACTTCTTTCTAGCCTTAAAAAAATCCTCTATTTGAAGCACTAAACTTGAACTACAAAAGTAGTCTACTTAAACTAGTCAAACATACATATTTTTACATTTTTTGTAATAATTAAAACATATCGATGTCACATAATGTATTCATATTTTATTGGCGTGATTAGACACAAACTTGTCGAAAACTATAACAACTATTGTATGAAATTCTACTAATATTTTATCCAGTATCCATATTCTGGAATAATAACATTGAGTGCCTTTTTCGATCCTCCAATATACGACAATTAAAAGTGACAAAGAGTTACCCGTTTTAATCCCTTCGTGTCGCTCTTATTTAATTGGGAGCAATTCAACTTCACGCAGGATTTTACGAGATCGATACTCTTTTGCAACTTCGTGACTAAGGTAGGCTATTTCAATTATTTTTTTAAATAAATTAAGTTCTATAACAATAACGGAAACATGGACAATACTAAAATGAAAATAGATTAAGACTTCACCTTGCGATAACTGTATTTATTAGACTTTATTGACAGGACCGTTGAAATTAATAACCTTAAATTCAGTACAACTCTTGTACTCCAAATTAACCACTACTATAATCCATGGCAACATAGAAAGTTATTAAAAATGACTTCACTTCGAGATTAAAAGCTGAAACTAGTGTCAAATTATTTCTGATTTTCTAAGACACAAAATCCGATGGTCGTCAAAATATCGTTATATTTGAAATGGCTGTAGGGGATGAAATGTGGAAAACAACCTAAATAAATCTAAAACTTCTTCGACCTTCTTATTACTGACACAGTATTTTTTAAATTATTTTTCTAATAGCACACGTCCAAGGTCTCTTAATCTGACTTTTATTTTAAACTTTTCACGATGACGACTACTGGATTTTGATGTTCTAGAGGGCAAATAATTACTTAAAATAGGTTTTATCTTTTAATCCCAAAATGTAAACAGAAATCACAATTTAATATTATAGGGACTTAACTGATTTTGGCAAGGTGAGAGCGGTTCACGAAATATATCCCATGATAAACTTTTTTTCCCTAGAACTCCATTATAATCGTTAGCTATATTTTATTATTCGTAAGCGTTTGCTTCGTTTAAGTTTCAGAAATGTACTAATAAAATGCACTAATAACGTCAGAATTATATTCATCTTTACCAACAATCAAAATTCTTACTACAAATTCTTCAACAAAGTAGAATCTTAAAATTCTATAATTTTGGTTTCCTGCGAAGAATCCCTAAATGCTCTGGAAGAGCCTTGTGTGAGAAGAGCCTACATATTTAGAGACAAGGGAAACACATCCAATATCTAAGTATACGAAGTAGCCTCATATAAGGAAAGTTATGCTATTTTCAAGAATTGAAACTTAACTTTTTCAGAAGTTTACCTTGACAGAATACTACGACCTTGAGATTCATTTCATTTAATAAAATTTGCGATTACCACTAAAACTACTAAACTATACCCTAATTGTTGCACATCACACCAACCACTTATAAATACTACACCAAGAAATGCGCTTGTGTTGTGCTGTAGCTTATGTGTGGCGTTGCGAAAAATCTGTCTATATTGGCATGAACCTCTGTCAAATTAAAGCATGTCTTTTATATGTTACTTCAATATTAGATCTACAAAACCTATCGCTTGTAAGTACCATGATTTATTGTTTAAAAGAAACTGTAAATAATCCCTGCTTAATAATTTTTCACAAAGACGAGATACTGGCTCTATAATGGTATTTGTTATTTGCTGGCAGGTCTTTGCGACATGGGTAATTCATCAGAGGAGATGAGAAGATAACTCCGTAATTGTTGTCAAATTTTTTATCAATGCAGAGAAAGGCCAGACAAATAAATGATACTATTTTTTTGCCAAAATCACACACAGGCACACGATGTTTTTTGCTTCCATAGTAAACTATTCATTAATATTCTATGATCTTACAGTCAAATCCGCACAAGGACTCATAGCAAAGGATAAGAGCGGAACATCTGATCCTTACGTTACGGTACAAGTTGGAAAAGTTAAGAAACGCACAAGGACTATGCCTCAAGAACTGAACCCCGTGTGGGACGAGAAGTTCTATTTGTACGTTTTTGTCGTTTGCCGTTGTAAGCCGGGAAATTAAATTTGTTTTTGTTTTTTTTTGTTTTTAGCGAGTGTCATAACTCTTCGGACCGAATAAAAGTTCGAGTTTGGGATGAGGATAACGACCTGAAAAGCAAACTTCGACAGAAATTGACTAGAGAATCTGATGATTTCCTGGGACAGACTATTATCGAGGTAGGTATAAATACATGTTGTATTATTATTATTTCTTCATATTATACCGTTGCTGCTGCTACAAGAAATAAGTGAATTAACTTAGAAAAAGATAATATATCGTCAAAGATACTGAAGTTTTTGAATGCAATCGTTGCTAAATATCTATGTTACAAATTTAACTTATATTTTGAAAAAGGTTTCTTTCCTAACATGCTAAAAATATCAACTGTGACACCTGTGTACAAAACAAGTCATAGGACAGTAGTAAAGTAACTACAGACCCTTCTCGGCAATCAACAATATTGCAAAAGTTTTAGAAAAATGTATAAAAAATAGACTAGTAGAACACTTAAATTTTAATAAAATCCTTTCTCCTAATCAATATGGCTTTAAGGAAGAAACCATGTACTGAAGATGATTGCAATCTATCCCTCCGTAACTTTATTTTGGGTACGCAAACGGCAACTCTACAAGAAATGTATTAAAATAAAATGCTAGAACCCACAAATAAAGCTACTTCGGGAAAAACTAACTCCATCGGAGTAACCCTAGATGTTGATCAGGCAAAAAGGTCCACCCCAATGTAAATTAGGCCTCGGCTAGCCAGTTTTATAGGAGGCGAGGGTGTGGGCACGGGTGTAGCTAAACAAATATGTGCTGCTGCTAGAGATGGTAGAAAATTGCAAAAAAAATCAATTATTCGTAGGCAAAAGTTCAAAAGTATGCGAGGGCGCCAGGTCCTAGAGGAGGACCGTGAAAAGGAAAGAAGCGACGCAAGCAGTTAGAGAAACTGCAGAAATACAATAATATTAGTTTAATATCTGATTAATTAACCCTAAAAATACACAATAACAGCTTTTCAAGGATTAAAATCAAAAACACAAGGATATTAGATTAATATTAAATAAATAACTCGAAAAGAATACACAGAGACAACTTTCAAGAGTTAGCATGGCTTCATGTACATTAAATAGGGTTAGCCCTTGTCGAGCAATAAGCGGGTGTGGGACAAACTCCACCGTAAGAAACACAAATCAGTGGTCAATATAGAAATACACGCTTATTACTTGGCAAACAAATCACATATAAAAATACCTGACCTATCACTATATAATATACCTGAATATTCCCCAAAAATTATGGTGAGGCAGTACTACTACCCATCAGGGCACGACTCTACAGTCAGCAAAAATATGAACTTAACCTAAATTAAATTGATTTAGAACCAACTGATAATCTAAAATTAAGGGGAGAAAATGTGAGGCGAAACTCCCTTCCTCGGTATTGTGACAGTACCTGGCACAAGACCCAAGCGACACGGCAATTTAGTGAACACTTCACCAAAGGTACTTTGCCACTCCAAATAATTTACAATAACAAATAAAAACAATGCATTTAGGTCGCTTAGGGCTACTAAATAATGGGGCACGACTCTACAGTCAACAAAGAAATGAACCTAACCTAAACTAAATTGGTTTAGAACCAACTGATAATCTAAAATTAGGGGGGAGAAAACGTGAGGCGAAATTTCCCTCCTCGGTATTGTGACAGTACCTGGCACAAAACCCAAGCCACACGGCAATTTAGTGAACACTTCGCCAAAGGTACTTTGCCACTCCAAAGAATTTACACTAACAAATAAAAACAATGCATTTAGGTCGCTTAGGGCTACTAAATAATAGCTCTCTGATTTAGAGATTACTTATAGCACGTAATACATGAATAAAATTATCCTGCCTGAGCAGTTTCGGCTATAAAAAAACAAATGTTTTGTAGGAGGTAGTTATCAAAATACAATAAATACAGATGGTATTAAAAAAGGCACTTAACTTTGACAGTAGTAAGTTGCATAACGGATCTACGTAGACATTCTCCCAAGTTGATGAGGGTTCTATGCTGCTAAACTGATATTTTGGTTAGAAACCACAAGCGAAATTGGAGGTTATGGCCTTTTAATTTATTTCCATTCCGGAATCCAGTGCTACCAGATGTCTTGCGCGAAATTTCCCCAAAATCAGGAACTTGATGCTCGGTGTTAAAATGGCAACCATAAAATCACATGCTCGAAATAAAATCTACTAAAACCATTATGTACATCCCAATATAAATCAGCAGTCATCCAGGGTTGGATTTCACGTTATAGTAAATATATCCTCGATATGCGATTATTAAAAGAAAATATGGAAAATTGTGCGAGTGTATTTAATGTGATACAATCTGCGATTTAATTCATATTTTAATCCTTAAGGAAAAGGAATAATTTATATATATCCAATCGGAAACTAAGCTCCTCATTCCATTTAAGTGATTGAATATGCCTAAAGCATTTAAAAACGTGGCTACTACGTTGAATTACTAGACCGGAGAGAGCGTGCCTTCACTTCTAAGGGTTGTCGATCTTGAATCGATGTATCGAAGAATCGATCTTCCAAACAAAAAAGATCGATCTTTTAAATCGATCTTCAAAAGTCGATGTTTTTCGATTTTTCAGTTAAAAATCGTTAAAAGATCGATTTACAGTGTTTTAGTTTAAAGTTGTTAAAAGGCTAAGCTTGAATTCTTACAAACATTATTATTAATAGTTTCTAAATATGTTAGGACTACTAATTAGAATGATACAGAAAAGCAAAATATCCATCACAACATGACCCCCATAATACTATTGTAGATTTCATTTGTACTATTTATTTCAACAAGTTTTATAGTTGTGGTAATGGCTAGTAGATGTCGGACCATTCTGACTTCTGATCTACAAATCCGAGGGTCTACTAAATTTTATGCATGGGTGTGTCTCTGTCTGTGCTGTAATATCTGCATAGACTCTGTAGTAACACAAAGGCGTGTTGCGCAATATTGTGCGTTTGGGATTACAAGTTACAACGACATTTACTTTTTTTATTTCATTTATTTGTATTTATGACTTACTGACTTAAAGCTAATTTATACTATACTAATAATAAAGTTTTATGGCAATAGAATTGTGAAAAACAGCAAAACCAACTTTCACGTTTAAAAAAGTCGATCTTTTAAGAATCGATCTTATAAAAATCGATTTTTGAATGCCGATTTTTAACCAGATCGATGTTTTTGCAAACGATCTAGATCGATTCTAGAAATCGATTCTTTTTATAAAGATCGACAACCCTGTATCTAACGTCGCGATATGTGACAATTTGCCGAACTTAATTTAGCGGCCTCTAGAAAATTATATCTGTACTACTACAACATGAAAAGGAAACTTGTCGTGACCTCTAACCAATTGTGACTTAAAAGTTTTCTATAAAATGTTCAATTATATATTTTTAGTTGTATCGACCACTAGTGTCGTTACATGATATGTATGAGGTTGTAAAAACTATATATAATCCTGTAAATAATAATAAAAACCAATATTTCTTAAATTGGCCAAAGCCTTCGATACGGTGTCGCATCACATTTTACTTAACCAATTTAACAAATATGGTATAAGGGGTACAGTTAATGACTTGTTCAGAAATTATCTTCAAAACAGGGAGCAATGCGTAAAAATTGGATAAAGTAGAAGTAATTTAAAAATAATAAAATATGGCATTGCTCAAGGAACGGTTCTAGGTCCAATTCTTTTAATACATGTGTCAATGAATTACTAGTACTAGCATATGCAGATGACACTGTTCTCCTGATTGAGGATGACTCCTGGGAAAATGTTGCCAATAAAGCGGTGCCAGAGTTTTCAAAATTACAACGATGGCTATCAGAAAATTATCTAACAGTTAACCTAGTTAAGACTAAATTTATGTACTTTAGTATATATGACAGAAACGTACCTAAGATAGATACACTTCAGTTACATACATACTCATGTATAAATAAACAAAAGCGTGCTATATATGTGCTATGAAACTACAGCAAACAAAGAACATTAAATATCTCTGAATTATTATAGATCAAAATTTAAAATGGACAGAGCACATTCAACAATTGAACAACAAATTGCACAAGTTGGTTTGGAAATTCTATCACCTAAAATATAGTTTGCCTTTTAAAACTTGAAAGTCATTGTATCATGGTTTGGTCGAATCAATTCTTAGATATAGAATAATAACATAGGGACGTGCATATTCGACAAATTTAGGGTCTATAAATATATCGCAGAAATATACCGGGTGTAACAGGATCATGGTATACCCCCTTTTCTCCTTTAGTTTTGAATTGATTGAAATTTAGGATATACTACATACTTAATAAGCGGCACTTTTGACATACAATTGATTTTTTTTCACACCCTGTATTAATGTACATGCATTTTTGAATTCTGCATAATTTTCTGAATTGCGGAATTCACAATGCAATAACATACAGGATGTTCCATTTAAAAATCGAAAGTTAGTGTCACTTCCGGTGAAACCTGAAGTGAAAAAAATCAATTGTATGTCAAAAAGTGCCGTTATGTATGTAGTATATCTTAAATTTCAATCAATTATCTTCAAAACTAAAGGAGAAAATGGGAGTACACCATGATCCTGTTACACCCGGTATAATAAAAAGTATCTACTATATAAATACTTCCACTGAACTACTATCTAAACAATTTTATGTATTTAATTTGCAATTCCTATATACCAAGTCTGTTCTAATATTTACACATAAACATAAAAATTTACTAAGTACAATACAACATGTACACAACACAAGACAAAAATATAATTAAAATATCACAATTCCTCAAATTAGATACACAATAGCATAAAGATTTTTAATGTATTATGGTCTAAAACTTTATATTTTACCTGTTTATTTTAAGCAATATAATAACATAAGACTATTTTATAATAATATAACTGAATACCTACTTAATAAATAACAAACAGAAATTCACGAAATTATTGGTAGGTGGTTAAAGTATTGAATAAAAATAACATAACATCATCTACTGATCGCAAATTTCGCTTGCAGTCGTTGTATTGAGATATAAATAATAATAATTAAGGTTTTACAACATAATTAAGTTGTTACTGCTACACGGACATATTGTTTATGCAATCTAGGTACACTACATAAAATTAACGATTAATATATATTAAAATAGATACTAAATATGCATCGTCATCATTTATTAAATACTTTGTAACAATTGTAATTGGATGAAAAGCAATAAATTTGATTTGCATTTGAATTATTAGATATATTTAAACAAAAATTATTTATTTTGCAATAAATATATGTATAAAAATTTATTTAATTTCCAGGTGCGCACATTATCCGGCGAGATGGACGTTTGGTACAATCTAGAAAAAAGAACTGATAAATCGGCTGTTTCCGGTGCTATAAGATTACACATATCCGTAGAAATCAAGGGTGAAGAGAAGGTGGCACCATATCATGTTCAATACACCTGCCTGCACGAGAATTTATTCCACTATCTTTGCGAAATGAACAATGGGGTGGTGAGTTTGCCGCAAGCCAAGGGTGACGACGCTTGGAAAGTCTACTTCGATGAGGCCGCTGAAGAAATAGTAGACGAGTTCGCGATGAGATATGGCATAGAGTCGATATATCAAGCTATGACGTAAGTTACTTTTATTTTACACTATTAGAAATAATACGCCTCGACGGTCTTTATTGAAGTTGTTATACCTATAGGATAGTGTTCACAGTTTCTTGTAAATAAGTTAGTTTTTTGGGAATAATTGATATATTTACAGTTTTAATCGTCTTCTGATGATGACGGCCTCATCGGCGAAATCCTCATCAGTATGTTATGTAATATAGGTGTCTTTGTAAAATCTTATCCAAGCTCGCATGTACTTTCCATACATACATAATATTTCATGAGTTTTTACAATGGGAGTTAAAGGACATCAAATTGATTCCAAAACACATCCATGTGTACCTCCTACAGTCCTTTGTTACCAATATACAGAGGACTTTCTAAATTTTACTAAACTTTATAGCCACCATATTTTCTTACTTTCTTTACTATATAATTAAAATTTGGCATTTGTGGTGTTCAGGTCTACACGCAACAATACTATTTTTTAAAATGCAGGCTTGAGCTGGGAAAAAATATGTTTCTGATTAAGGCGTAAAAATCTCCCTGTATAATTTTTTAAAAGTGTTTCTTTGTGAATATGAAAACTACATAAACCAATAACAAATAATATGCTATAAAATTTTTGTGCACCATTATATTGTTCTTAGACCATTCAATGTGCCGCTTACGCTCTTATGACCTGCTATTTCGTATACCTGCCAATGTGCTGAAAATATTCCAACATATAGACGAAGCATACGATATTAGTTGTTTCATTTCTGCCACCCTGAGTTGGCGCCTGAATTCGGCAACGTGGTTGGGACTCTTAGTGTTTATCACGACACACTATTTCCGACTACAAAGTGATAGTTGGAATTTTCTGTCTCAATAACATCCCTGCTAAAAATCTCTTACAAAAGCTCATACAAATATATGTAAGATTTGACATGTTTTTAAAACCAAAGATACGTAAGAGTTGACAAGATTCTAAAAGATTATATATGTGTATTTGAAACAGTGATACAGATACAATCTTTAAGATGACAACGAATCTTGATAGGATTATATGCGTTGTACTGTTGGAAATGGAGAGAATATATTCAGATAATTTCTGAATATTTTTTATAAGATATAATCCGTATTTATAAGTTTTAATGACCTCTTCCAAAACATATTTTATGAGTTTATATAACCCGTTACATGTATTTGAAACAGTTTCCGATAGTATTTATATCATTCTGAACTTGACCATTAGACATTCTACTGTTATCCGTTTATTTGTTTTGTTGTACCTAAATGTTTGTTTGTAAATTTATTTATTTATTCAATCATAACACAGAAAATCTTCCTGATTAGTCCTGAAGATAATTTAATAATAAATCGAAACATCGACAATCATCAGAAATTGTTTTTCCATAATTTATTGACCTATTCCCGACAACACAACCTATACAGGGTGTAACGCAACTTACCCGAAAAATTTTAACCATACATGCACCTTTAAATAAGAAGTCGATTTCTTAATAAAATTTAACAGAAGTCCAACACAGACAAAGATACAAACTGTTAAAATTACTAATTAATGGAAATGTTAAAATAATATACTATTTCTATAAAAACTGTTTAAAGTTCAGTCCATTGACATTCAAGCACGCCTGAACCCGTCTAATCCAATTTTGTCATACTAGCTGAAATGTTCTCCCTTCCTGCTGTTCCCGAAGACGCAGATTATGGACAGCTGTCAGATACGTTCATGTAATACATCGATATTGTCAACTTCGGTTTGGTAGACTTGATTTTTTATATATCCCCACAAAAGGAAGGAAGAGGATTCCGTTTAATTGGGTCAAGTAACTTCGGACTACTAAACGATAATTTGGGGGCGCACCATCATGTAAAAACCACATCCGACTTCAGACCTCCAAGAGCACATCTTCAAGAAGACCAGGAAGATCATTACGGAGAAACTGCAAATATTGCTGACCATGCATCTGATTTGGCAATATGGACGGACCAATTAGGCGTTCATCGATGTTCAAAGTGATTCCGAACTACTGGAAGATGATTCTCAATGGTCCAAACGTGCATATTATGTAGATTGGTTATTATCAGTGACCAAGACATTGACAAATTTTCATTAATTTGTAACTTTAACAATTTATATCTTTTCTGTGTTGGACTTTTATTACTTTTTTTTTCAAGAAACCGACTTCTTATTTAAAGGTGCATGTATGGTTAAAATTTTTCGGATAAAAGTTGCGTTACATCCTGTATACAATAACAAGGCTATTATTATACTCAACATCAAAGTATTTATAAGATATGGTAAGACTGTTAGAGCTTCAATGAGTATTCTCAAACTACATTTTGTGAGTTTCTATAACCTTTACCTGTGTATTTGAAACAGTATCCAAGAGTATTTATGAGATATAGTCAGTCAGTGAGAGTTTCAACGATCATTTTAAAAGATATTTTATGAGCTTATATAACCGTCTTATGTCTATTTGAAATAGTTTCCAAGAGTATTTATGAGATATGGTAAGACAGTGGAAAGGCAGCAATGACTATTTCCAAAGTAAACATTGTGAATTTTTATAACCCGTTTGATAGTTTATTTAAATAACTATCAAACAGTTATGCAAAATAAATTAATTGATGGCGAAAAGCCAGCAGCGTTAATTTCATTTTTAATTTAATGAACCGGCAAATTCTTTAAGGCATCTGGGAAACAATATAATTATGTAGGCAACATGGACATGAGACCCCTGTACTGGAAACTGTAATATGTACCTACGAAGTTTTGTATGTTTTGACGATTTATTTGAACTGTTTTTAATGTATATTTCCCGTATGAAACATATCAGTATTTATATGTTTTCATGACGATTAAAATACATTTTTGTAGGTTTTAGTCTACCTCTGTGTATTTTCAGTGTAAATTCCATTCCTGGAGTTTATCAGTATTCGTATAGTTCAAGTAGGAATATCCCGATACATAAAAAACGCAACAAAAAACTTTACGACCTCATTAAAATACCGGTACTCTTGACTCGCTTACCTTTATAGGTTTTTAATGTGCGTCGGATCGTTTGATGTCAGGCTTGGCGCTATGGCCCGCGGCGATATAATTATGTCGTAAAGTTTTTGTTGCGTTTTTTATGTATCAGGATATTCCTACTTGAACTATACCATTATATGATAAATATGACGGTATTGATCAGATATTGATCAGTATTTTCAAAAAGAGGTTCCATGATGAAGTTTTAAAAGTACTATAAGTAAACATTGTTTTTAAGAGATTTTGCAGTTATGGGACTAAAAGCTTTCACATGAATTTATGAAAGAAGTTTGTATAAAATTTGGAGACGTTTTATAATCACAGTTTTTACGAGCATTCTAAGGAATTGAAAAGAGCAAGTATTTTACAAGAATGTACAGGTAGGAGTTACGAACATTTACAAGTATCTTCGTATACAATTTTTGAAGATTTCAAAGGACCCCATGATGTTTCTTAACAGTATTTTTAAGTTTTAATTGTGTGTGTTGTGTTTAATAGACTTTGCAGTTATATTATTAAAAGTTTTGACATCAATGTATGAATGAGGTTTGTATGAGACTTGGAAAGGTTTTATAATAGCAGTTTTAAAACCATTCTGTGGAACTCAAGAGAGCAAATACTTGACAAGAATTTACAGTCAAGAGTTCACGAGCATTTTCAAGTATCTTCGAATAAAATTTTTTAAGGTTTCGAAGAAATATTCCAAGATGTTTTTAACAGTATTTGTAAGTTTTAAAGGTATTATAAGTAAAAATAGTTTTTAAGAGATTTTGCAGTTGTGATTAAAAGCTTTCACATGCATGTATTAATGAAGTTTGTAGCAATATTTGAAAAAGTTTTTTATAGAGGTTTTTACGAGCATTCTGAGGAATTTAAAAAAGAGTTTACAAGCATTTACAATTAAATATATTGTTTTTAATTTCAAAGAGAATTTCAAAAATGTTTTCTAAAGGTCTTTGCAAATTTTAAAAATACTCCAAGTAGAAAATTTTCTTCGATTATATGATTAAAATCTTTGTTCGCATAAACCTATGAATGAAGTGTGTATGTCATTTGGAGAAGTTCATTTAATAACGGTTTTTAAGAACATTCTGGGGAATTGGAGTATACATTTATTTTGCAAGGATTTACAGTCAAGAGTTTACTAGCATTTACAAGTATTTTCGTGTAAAGTTTTAAAGAGAGATTCCGTAATGTTTCTATGTATTAGGTGTGCATTGTTTAAGGCATCTGGGAAACAATATAGGGTACGGGGAACACTAGTAGCCGAATAGAGGAATTCTTTACACGTATGTACATGTGCAATACGGGTCAGAATGTTACCTAATGGAATGTGATTGGAGTGAGACGATCCAATGTTGGCACTGCTGTAATTGTCTGTTGGGCTTCGGTCACAGGTAGAAATTTAAGCATTATTCCACTCAAAATAATTGCAACCTGCTAAAATCGATATTAATTTAACAGAAGAGAAAGTACGAATAATTAAATTATACTTTTGTTTATTTTGGTTATTTTGGTTATTTTGGTTATTTGTTGACCACCATAATTAATTTCAACAAATTAATATTTTGGAATGACACGTGGTAATTCGTAAATTACACTTCAAATACATTTACACTACTAACCGCAGAGGATCGACCAGCTGTCATGCCTATGCCCCACCATCCATTTCATATCAGCTCTTGATTCTAACCCATATTGCACATGTACATAAGTATTTAGGCTATCCATATAAGCCTAGTAGCGATCCCCGTACTGTATTACTCCCTGTTCTTGCATGTTTGTATATTTATTATTTGTAAAAATCATAATTCCTTTATTTATAGACAGAATCTGTATGTACATATTACACATTTATGTAATATATTTTTGCTGTTTGTCACAAAATAAGTTTGCTTTGTACTAATTACATTATATCCTGACCTGCCATATATACTATAAATGTATCAAAAATGGTTAATATATTATCGAATATATTATTATTACTTCTAGTTATTATATTGATGAAATGCTCCATGTTTTTTGGTCTAAATTAGATTCATTATTTGATTTTCATCAACATTTTGGTATTAGTTGTAAAAAATGTTGCTAAAAGAACAAATAATGGTACCTAAAAATTTTATTGCATATTATTTGTTGTTGATTTATATAGTTTTCGTATTCATAAAGAGAAACTTATACACGACTATTTTTGACAGCTTAATCAAAAAGATATTTTGGTCAGTACTAGCTTGTATTTTTGAAAAACACCGTTGGCAAATTTTTCCATAGAATTACTGGATTATTATGGTTTTCCACATTTTAAAGCTATTTATAACAAGTCACAGCTTTCGCTAGTCTCATAGACATTGATAACTAAAAATAAATATACTTAATAACTATTTTAATTTACTGGTTATCGATTATAGCAAGCAAAAATATTATTCAGAATAAATAAGATGCACTGACAAACTAAAATCACACTGATCTAAATATAGATAGCCAAGCTCTAGTAATTGCACATAAATCTGTATTAACATATCTCCGTTAATGTCAGAGATAAATTGCTAGTTTAAAATTGCCATATATCACGGAAAATGTAGGTGAAGTAAAAACAGACCTACATGCACATTGATATATGAATGAATTTAATACAAAATCGGACAGAAAACCGATTGGCTATATATGGGTGTCGTTTTGAACGGATGCTTTTTATATATCTGTACTTTTCAACCACAATGTTTCGTTCTACAATATTCATATTACTGATGTGTTTTTAAGAGCTGTATGTATTTATTGAGTTACAACTATTTATTTAGTTAGGGGATAAAAGTTGTATAGTAAAAATTGCTTTGAAGATAGTCAAGAATGTAACTGAGTTGTGCCTCGCTTGAAATGTTTAAAATGGGAGTTAAGACTTCAAGTAGACTACTCAAAGAATGTTATACTTCCTTTGCCAAGTTGAAAGCTCCAATACCTACAACGATAATATTATACTATTTTCCTTCATTCGAGTGAAATTTTAATAAATCAAAGACAAGTTCGAGCAAAAGGAGTATGTCTTTAACTACAAGTTCTTCGTGATTTTTCTTTTACGATTTTTACAAATTGATCAATCTGTATGCGCTGAAAGTCGAATTTTTAGTAGGTATTCCTTACATAATAGTAAAATAAAAATAAATGTTGTAAAAAAGTGCAAATTCAACTACTGAAACATTTATTTCGATTTTTAGCTTTATTTTTGTAACGTATCACAAATAAATTCAACATTAATAGCCAATCTATTGATCTAAGGGACAAGAAATCACAGATTGCTTTCTAATGATTGCGGAGACCATAACAATTTATCTCAAAATAATTGCTCAAGATTCAAAACTTTTTAAGAACAGACCATTTAAACACCACATAATAATAATGTTTTTTTTTTCAGTCATTTTCACTGCCTCTCAACCAAATACCTGTGTCCAGGAGTACCTGCTGTCATGAGTATGCTATTAGCGAACATTAATGCCTATTACGCACACACTACTGCATCATCAGCTGTATCAGCTAGTGATAGATTTGCAGCGTCGAACTTTGGGGTATGTATAAATTCGAAATGAATTTTCATATTTGTTAGCTAATTATACGCACCTGTGGTTAATTCAGCTAATATATATTTGTTTCAGATTCTTTTATAGTTCAAAAACAATTTTAATTTGAAATCGATTAATGCTGAACTTCTCTTAACCAAATTAGCTAATATAGATTTGTATCAGACTCTTTTACTGTTTAGAGACAATTAAAATTTTAAAACGATCCTGGTTGCCGCTGAAGTTTGTATACTGAATTTCTTTGACATATTTTAATTTTGCAATTAATACTCTAAAAATAGTTTAAAAAAATCTCAGATAAAGAAAGAAATAAGTATTTCAATATTTTTTTACAAACATGTTTTATTACTTTTCAAGAAATCCAAAAAACCCTAGCAGTGCAACATGTACCTTAAAAAGTGGGTTTTACAAACACTGTTTTTCTTCAAACGTCAAAAGAACATGACTTTTATAACCAGTTTTTTAACTTAAACTCAATTTCCTGACGTTTCATCTGACCGGCTTACTAGTCCCTTATTGCCGCTAACGATATCTGAGCGACAGTAAAAGTGTTTTACTGTCGCCCAAGAGCGGCACTAAAAGTATTCTAATAAAAATAACTGTATTTTTGTTCAATCATCACAAAATCATGACATTTCTTAATCATTTCGTGATGTTGAAGTTGGACATTTTAGACGGCTGTGCGTTGCCATTAGCAACGGAAGTAAAAGTACTTTTCTTCCGTTCGAGTGGACTTTTACTTCCGTTGCTAATGGCAACGCACAGCTAATTTTTTTTCTATTTTTTATAGCTAATCGACGTTTGAAGAAAAAATTTTGTGTCTCCAATTTTATTACACAGGAGTGTATATTACTGTACATCCCTATGGCTATGAGTGTACATCCTCAACACAAAAAATATCACTTTTACTCCATATAAAACGATATACTTATATAATTTATGTGGTGTTTATTTATTTATTTATTATTATACTATTGACTTGAAATGTCAAAAAATTACTTTTATGACAAATTTCTTAAACTGTAATCTCTCTGACATTTTGTCTGACCGGCTTACTTAGTTTCTTACTGCTGTTAACGAGCTATAAACGGCAGTAAAAGTGTGACGCGTTTTTCTCCACCCCAGCCGGTGACGTGGAGAAAAAGGACCACTTTTTGACACTCGAGCCCCGGAAACGAATTTTCGGTTTAAGCTCGGCACACTTCCCACAGGCCGAATACGCCAGGCTAAGTGGCTTAAGTGGAAAAACAGTACTCCAGTGGGTCAATTTTGGAGAATTAGACATTCACACACAAACAACAAAACTCAGAATTTGATAAATAATGTTAGATTATTATATCTACTTGTTTACTAAATGCAGTTATGAGGGCAAACGGCGCAACGAAAATACTAGTACCAGATGACTAAAGTGACAGGGATAGCAAGCGGCAAAAAATACAGAGAACTTATATAAAATACTTGGCTAATACCTCGGTTTACTTACTCCTCCATCGACTTGCTTAACTCCTGTGGTTACGGTCGGGCACGTCTGCTGCGATGGAGTGGTGGAAACGGAATAAAATCTGCAGGGCATCTCAAGTCCTTTTCTGTAATGAAACAAATTACTATAGGAACAGGAGTAGACGCCAAAAAGATGCGCACCTGATCGATGACGTAGAATGGACTTTGCCAAAATACTGCTGCTTAGCCATGATATATGACACCAACGATACCTGGATTTGGTTCTCGGAGTGGACACGTCTGCTGCCAATGAGTCGCTCTGGCTGACTGCCAATACGGGACGAATTTAGTTATTTCCTTCAAGTACCTGCAAGGGAAGAAACGACGGTAATAAATGCGCGGTGGATCGACGTGACGTCAAACGCAGTTAGAAAATATATCTTAATATTTTCGAGTTAGTAAAAATAATTCAGCCACCTGAATTTTGACACTTTGGGGAGCAGGCAGGTACGTCTAATGTTTCGAATAGCACCTAGTAAACTGATTAACGGATATTTGGAATTATTCCCTTGTACCTAAAAGATGACATTATATGAGTGACGTCAGATCGAGGTAGAAAATATTTTCATCATCTTGCTTTGACACTTATTTATATTTTGCGGTTGGTTTATGCAGGACGGCCAGCATCAACAACTAGGTCTCGAGATGGTTAAATATGTACTCCATTACTTGCTGTGTAAAGTGGAATTTATTGTTTCAAGGATGTACTTGGCGGACGAGCGAAGCACATCCAGGAAGAATAGCAGAGACAAAAAAAAATCACTTTACTCCACATGGAACATGTGTTATTTTTCTTCAAACATCGAGTAAGAATTAAATAAATACTGTTAGTTTTTCTTCAAATACTTTTAGTGCCGCTCGTGAGCGACAGTAAAGGATTAAGTGTCAGAGGAATGACAGTTTCTGTTCACGAAATTTGTCACAAAAATCATGATTCTTTAACGTTTGAAGAAGAAATATGTTTTAGAGTGATAATAGTAGACTTTTAAGAGAATGAAATCATAGTTGTGATCACCCAATTTCGGACTGAATCGGTCATTTGAAAAATTCATGAATCTCATTCATTACGAAAGTGACTCAGTGGTTCAGTGCTTACGCGTTAGGTTCGAGACTAAAGAGTTCCGGGTTCAAATCGTGGCCACGGTATGGATGTTTAGTAGCGTTCCTAGTTGGTAGCAGTGAACTAGACGAGGTTGTTTGAGAGACAACACGGCTAGTCGCTCTGTCACTTATGAGTTCGATTCTCAGCTGCGACAGATGACAATTAGGGAATGGTCGCTGTGTAATTGCTTGTGTGCACATGTTCTGGTTGAATGGTGAAATAACAAATGCTAAACTCTGTCAGGATGGTAGTCTAAAAAAGGCGATTAAAAAAATACCGATTAAAAATCAATATTTCTGCTATTATGTCAGCGCTAAAATATTTTGAAAGTTTTGTCTGAAAGTTCTCACATGTCATTTGATCTTATCTTATTAGGTGGCGTGTCGAAAATTGGTAAAACCTTAGTATCAGTTAGCCCTTGAACATATAGACCATAAGCTGAATATGAAATGAAATCCTCCCCCCCCCCGTGAGAATTTTTTAAGGTTTTAGTTATTTGCCTCTTGTAAATTATTACAGCATATTATAAAGGGGAATAACCAGAAAACCACAGAGATACGGAGAAAATAATTTTTTGAATTCATTCCCATTTCATTTAAATTTTTTGTTAAAGAATGTATATTTATAACCAATATTTTGTGCAGAAATTCTTCCCCTAGTTTTCCTTGCTGTTCCAGCAAATAGCTGGAAAATGAAATTATTAGTTACATATTTTTTTATTGTAATTATGAACCTTAACACAAAATTATTATTATATGAGTATAAATGAAAACATTCAAGTTATAATAATGAAAATTCAAACTTTTAATCGCAAAATCAAATAACAGTATTTAATTTTATGACAGCATTTGTAATCAGCAGTCTTCTTCTTCATTTAGTATATCGGCTATTCTGGCTCGTCTTCATCTTCAAACTCATCTGGATCAAAGCTTTTCATAACGTCGGTTAGTTGGTGTGGCAACGGATTCCCTTTAATGCAATCAAACTTAAGTTGTCCATTCTCCAACTTCCTGCCATGTGCCACTGGAGTTGGTGTTACGGGTTTAGAGATGCATTGTTCCATATGCAGCACCGGTGATTTACGCGGCTGATGTGGTTCTCAAGTGACAATTCGACACCTTCTATATTTGGCAATGCAAATGTCATTGTGGGAGAGTATTTTTGTGTGAACAAATCGTACCGTAGCTTATTTATATCTGTGTATCTCTTATTACTGTACAAGCAACAGACGAATTCCTCTAGGCTTGTCAGTAACATATATGTAATTGTAAGTGATGAACCTAATGATCTAAAAATAGGCACGAATTTTTAATACTTTTCCAATTCAGATTTCACTGACAATTTTCCGTGATGAACAAAAGAACTGGTAGTTCGCATCCGGATAATACATGCATATTCGATATAGCATGGTTCATTGCTACACCTAAATCCCGAGAAATGATGGTGACATTAATGACCCTTCGTTTGTTTCCAGTTCCTATTATCAAACAATAACATATTTTTAATTTGGTTACCTACCATAACTTAACAACAATATAAAAACATCTGTGTCTGGTGATCTAATTCTGATAGGCAAATTGTCTTGACAGGATTGAGAAGGATGGAAGCAATGTAACATAATTTTAGTATCCGATTCCTCTTGTGAAGAGTATAGCTCTTCTTGTATAGTGTTATTTGGCCCTTTTATGAAGAATGCATCTCCACAACCCCTTCTTCTCTCAATATTTTTAATAGGTACATCTAAGTATGTATTCGTCACGAAATTATCCTCTTACATTTTGGAAATCGGCTTAAGACAATCTCGGCGAGTTCGCCAAAGGTTAGTGAGAGCAGCCTGGATGTAAGCCATACCATCAATCATATAAATGTATTATTCATCCTTAGGAGGTTCATCTATCGCACCCTTGATTTCTAAAGCATGGAGTAGTTTGGCCTTATCTGTTTTTGTAGGGCACCCATCAGCAGTTGCTAATGTCCATGGTACTGGACTTAATAGACAGGAGCAAAGCTCGAACAAAAATATTTCTTTCTGCTCTTTATCTCAACTAATCTGTTTTGTAAGAGAATAACAATTATCTTCTCTTGAATACTCTTAACAGTTTGAAACATTTATCTTTTTAGTGGTTCATGAAATTGTGTATTCTTTAGAATAAATCTACCTTGTAGGTAATTGTTGTAGGCAGCTTTTCTCGTACTATCTGCATTGAGCAAATAAAAGTTAAATGGGAATATTAGGAAAAAGTACAGATATTTTTTCTGGGATATGCTGTAATTGACAAGACGCAAACATCTAAAATCTTAAACTACATGGCAATACCAACAAAAAAATATGTGTATCGTATTTACTTAAGTAGCCATTTAAAAGAAATATGTTCTGTCTATGTTTTGCTACTATATCTCGGTAACTGTTGACGACATCAAAAATAAAATCTATTACATTTCTAACAAAAAAGCAGACACGCTATAATTCAGCACTGAAAAATTAAATTAATAGTCCTCCTGTTGTGTACCCATTTACTTCGATATTTTTTGAATATATTTCATTTATTCGATCGACAATAGAACAACAAAAGCAACTTCTAAAATGCATGAGGTGTGGAAAGTTGACAATAATCTCCGTAAAACTAATTATTTTGTCGGACCCGATACAACAAATCAATATTCTCTATTAATATTGGCTGCATACAGTTAATTACTTGGACGACGGTCGGGTTAGGGCCCGTAAATTAATCGGAGTTGAAGAGTTTATGTAGGCAAGGAGAGGTTGAATTTTCTCTCATCGGCGCTATTCAAATATTTGCTAAAAGGGTAAATTCTGAATCGAGATATAAATTTCTGGGATAGTTAAGTTTAATTAGAATCTAGGGTTTTTCAGTAATGAATAAAAATTTGAAAGCATTATTTTTAAGAGACATGGAAATATCACGGATATATAGAGAGTAATTATTCTGTACACAACGGAGGTTGTTATTCAATATTTGATGAAGCGATTATTAAATCTATAGAACGGTGTGAATTCTTTATAGCTCGTTGAACAATTATTGGTAAGTTATTGAATTTAGTTTTGAATATCGTAGTTGAGGATCCTGAATTAGATAAAGGAGAATGGTGAGCAATTATTTGATAACTGGGGAAAGTCAATCGCGATATTAAAACAATTATGTAGGTCGAGAAAATTCATTTTCTGAGAAAATTGGTCGGGTTATGTGATCGTACAGTATGTGTCTCATTTAAAATGAAGACACCCGGATATTTTCCTCATTTTTTGAAATCCGGATTTCAGCTTTGACACAATTGTAGTTCTAGTACGCATGTAAATACGTTTCTATCCAAATTTGAAGATTATTTAAATCTGACATTTAATTTGAAAGTCTATAAAATTATTATTTGTGTCAATTTAAATTTTAACTACTTATGTAAGAACAATGACACTATTGGTTTATAAAATATAATTACCTCCTTTAACATACATTCTGTTTTTAATGAACCTACAAGGATTGTTAACAATTCGATTACAACGGTAGATTATACTCTTACTAATTTTAATAATCCTGATAAAAAATATTATTTTCACGGGAATCTCTGACCACTCTGCCCAAAAAATAACTTTTGAAACAAATAATACCACATCTATATTAAATTTAGATTCTTTTCAAAGAAGGAAAAGTAACTGTTGACAGAAAATTTGTTGCTTTTCGAGATAGTCTTATCATTATGATTTATCTTTAAAATAATAAGGAAGAATTTAAATGTTTGTTCCTCTTCTAAGCCTTGGATAACATCTGGTATCAAAATATCATCTGCTCATTTAAAGAAATTGTTTAATCTACGCAAAGTAGGTATTATTTATGCAGGATATTATAAGAAATATAAAATCATTTATCGACATATCATTAGACTAGCAAAACGTTTATGTTCTGATGGAATCACAAGTAACTCTGAAAATAAAGCTAAGACACTTTTTAAAATAATAAATAATAGCGAAAAAAATAATGGTCAAAATAAAACACCCACTATATTATTAGAAAATCAGGAAACATCAGACAAAAAGAAAATTTCTGGCTCCTTTAATTCATTTTTTGTAAATGTACCCAAATCACTGATGTCATTAGATTACATCAGAAACGAAATGAATATTAATATTGTTCCTAGAACAGATAACCAAACTGATAATACATTTAAAAATTCCAACTTCACTGGATATGAAAACTTTTCAATTAAAATAATTAACAAAATAGCTAAGCCACTTTGTCACATAATAAATCAATGCTTTATTGAAGAAAATCTCGGAAGTAATATGTTTACATAAAAAAGGGGATATTAAGGATTTGAGTAATTATCGGCTTGTCTGCTTTTCGAAAATTTTTGAACAATTACTAGCAATCAGAATTATTAAATTTCTTGAAATAAATAAAATTCTCTCGTCGAACCAACATATTTTTAGGAATGAACATTCTACTATTTCTGCACTAATCAGTGTTTTATATTGTACTTTTGCTGTTAAGGTCCTACTTGCTACTTATCGAACAGATCCCAATTTGTTGGTTACTATGGTGTAATTTCCAGCAAGATAGATGATAATGGAGTTCCACAAGGCGATGTCTTGGGGCCGCTACTTATTTTAGAGACTCAAGGATAATTATGATTTATTTATTTTTTTATTATAATCGTGTGGTAATATGTTCTTTATATTCCTTTTATGTCTTCTTTATATATTTACCCTATTTTAGAATCGTTATTTTTTTAACTGATCCTATATCAAATTTTGTTGCTCTCTTAGATTAATAATGTTATTAATATTATTATTATTATCATATAACACGTACACTTCGAGATAACCAACTTAAATTTAATTAACAAACTGAGACAACGGCAACTCCCCAAATGGGGCCCATTTACGATATTTAGCTTCACGTTGAAGATATCGAAAAAAGTTAGAAAAAGTTGTGCGGAATCTAGTTTTAAGCCACAAAACCAAATTTCTCTAAATTGCTCTCAGAGTGTGGTTATTAGAAATGGTGGTTCGGAAGTTCACCATATTTAACAAACTTTCATCAGTTTGTTATGCCTTACGTGTCTTGGTTAAATATGTAGACTATACTACTATAAAAGCAGCATACTTCGAAATTTAAATTTTTATTCAGTCTTACAATATGGAGTTATATTTTGGGGACGCACTCTTCCTATTCTGAACAAATCTAGAATCCAAAGGAGCGCTATCCGATTAATATTCAAGATGAATTTCATTGATAGTTGTAGAGTTGTTTGGAAAAATGACCTAACTTTAGCCAAAAAAACTTTGCAATTAGATGATATGTTAAGGAAGAACAGAACTTGTGATTTGTTTGTTTATAATTAGCAAATTAATAGCAAAATATCATTTAAAAAATAAGTATATGTGATCAAATTAATCAATCAACATTTTTTTATTTCTTATTGTAGAGGAACAACTAGGAATCATTTTGATGTTTAATTCATTAGCTTTCATTTTTATTATCATAATTTTGGTATGGTGCCATTGGTTTGCCGCTGAATTATTATAATTGTCTCACATCAAAAATAAATCTATCTATCTATCTACAACTATTTTAATATCACATTTCATCGTCAAAATGTTCGATAATAACTACAGTTTTTACGAAATTGTTAATAATTCAGGAGAATTAGTAATCGTCCTCCAAGCACTGGAGCTTCGTGACATATAAGAGATCAATAATCGCGGATTTTGTTATATCGCTTTCTATCGCTTCAACGTGAAAAACACCTATTACAAAAGTTGAAGATCTCAATTTTTAATGTCTAAAAAAATATTTGACATCAATACCCTTAACCGTTTTCGAGATATGAAGCTGAATATGTGTAAAAATGCAAAAATAGCCAAATTCGGGTATGCAACGTGTATCGCCGCATTTTTGTCTCTTCCTACTGCTCAAACGGCAATGACACCTATATAATTATATTTTTATAAATAAACACCATTCCTAAAAGGCCCAGTTTGGTTTTCGTGCACCCACCTGTTCTGGAGATATGAGACATGATAGATAAGTTTTGATCGCAAAATACTACATCTGTTTGAACGTTATTATCTCGCTCTCTATGGCTCACACAAAAATGAAACAAGTTATTGCTGTTAGATTATGAAATTATCTAACTAAAAGGCCCCATACACTTTTCACATACACCTTACCGTTTTCGAGATATGATGCTGCTAAGCATTTATTTCCACACTACCTTTGAGGTAGAATGCGCGGCGCGTTTTTTTACATGGTTTCCCCAGTAGGCTTAATTCATGCTATGTCATGGGGTTTGTCTATCAATCATGTTTATTAAAATTTCCATCATTTTCCGACTAGCGAGAGGGGAAGACCTTGATTTTTCGTACATGCCCTAAATTGCAATTTTATTTTACTCTTACCTGCTTGCTTTGCCGATTTACCCTTATTTACTCTATTTACCCCCGAATCCTTCAATGGAATTAGATCAAAATATAATCTAGTTCCAGATCTCGTTACAACATATGAGTGTACCAAATTTCAAGTCAATATCATAAACGGTTCCAGAGTAAACGTGCGCACAAAAAAGTTACAGATAGACGATAGAAAGGAAATTTTTTTTCGCTCAAATTTAAAATGTCTATGTTTGATGACATTTTAAGCCTATTTCAACAAAAAAAAAATTGTTTGCGTTACTATACTTCCACTGGACGTGAAAGTAAAATGACATTCAGTAATATTAGGCCTACAGGGGAAACCATATAAAAAAAACGCGCCGCGCATTCTATCTCAAAGGTGGTGTGGAAATAAATGGTTCCGCAAACTTCGGAGGATCATACCTCGAAAACAGTAAGGTATATATGAAAAGTGTATGAGGCCTTTTAGTTAGATAATTTCATGATCTAACAGCAGTAACTTGTTTCATTTTTGTGTGAGCCATAGAGAGCGAGATAATAGCATTCAAACAGATGTATTATTTTTTTACCTAAACTTATTTTTCGTGTCTCATATCTCGAGAACAGGTAGGTGTACGAAAATCAAACTGAGTTTTTAGAAAGGGCGTTTATTTATAAAAACATAATTATATATATATGTTATTGCCGTTTGAGCAGTAGGAAGAGAGAAAAATGCAGCGATACACGTTGCATACCCGAATTTGGCTATTTTTGCATTTTTACAGATATTCAGCTTCATATCTCGAAAACGGTTAGGCGTATTTACATCAAATATATTTTTTTAGGTATTAAAAATTGAGATCTTCAACTTTTGTAACAGGTGTTTTTCACGTTGAAGCGATAGGATAACAAAATCCGCGACCTTTGACCTCTTATATGTCACGAAGCTCCAGTGCGTCGGTGGCGTAACTTTCAGGTGTATATTGATAATCATAATAAGCAGTTTAAAAAAAAAACAAAATTGCGGGGAGGTCGATTTTTGGAAGATTGCTTGATTTTCAAGCCAACTGTCCTGGAAAGCTGTAAATTCGTCGTCGTTTTTTAGTATTATTTTATGTCATTATCATTTTTTCGTTAAATATGATACTTTACTATTTATTTACCAAAAAATTCCAGATCGCTATACTCTAGTAACTATTGACTTTTATGAGAAATTGAACGAGACTTTATTCTTAGAATTGGACTGTCTATCTATTCCAATTCTTACACTTTTTGATGCCCACTAGAAATGGAGTGGAACTCGCCTACTAGAAAAAATTAAACCCCCTCGTAAGGCGGAAAGTTTTTGAGACCCATCATTTACTATCAATTGATAAAAAAAAACGAAATTCAATTAGCAGTTTTCTTCCCCAGGGAAATGTTGCGTTATAATCATTTATAGTATAACTTCTTAACAATACTTTTGAATTAGAAATATATATTTTTTTTAACAATTATTTAACCTCGGCCTATTTCCGCTACTGAGGCCTAACACCAACGCCTGTAGACGAGCTACCCCCAACCAGGAATTTTTGCCGAACCTCTTCTTTTAAGATGAGTAGGGATCTTTTACTTGCCTAACATTTAATAGACAAGAGAGCTTGACAGATACCCTGGACACCCTTTGTGCGCTTAATTTTGAGTGTGAGAAGTTTGTGAGGGTCACTCGTAAAACGCCGAACAAGATCGAATGCTACACCCTGTATAAGCCCTGAAGTTAGTTGGTTCACTTGTAATTGGTTGAAATAGTTTAGTATTCACTGTGTTTTAATATACTGTCTATAGCAGGGTCCAAAGCTTCACCCTGTATACGCTTCTCTTGAATTAAAACACTTGATTTTTAAAACGAACAAGGAAAATTTATTTAATGTAACGGAACACAGTTAGTAAAATTTTGTTTAACTTTAATATTTATTTTACAGAAGTTGTAGAAAACGATAACTTTTCGTACACTGAAATTCCGTCTTGGGAATATTGAGATTAAAATTGTAAGAATTTATTAACATAAATTAAAGTCTGAAAAAATTCACTTTTTGTCAAATGCGCTGGCAAAATAGTTTTGATCTATTTTATTTGGTACAGCCAAGGTAGCAATCGCAGTGGCACGGTTATAGAGATAACTTTCACGGCGCACGTATCGAACTGGACTTGCTCGAGCTCGCTGAGCTCGGTCTTTTATATGTTTCGGTAACGTTTAATTTGAACGTGGACTCGAGCTAGCACGACCGTTTTTTAGTCTTTTTCATGAGGTCTGGAAAGGTCCCCCGCCATTCATCTCTGCTCGATTGCGCAATATTGCATTATAAAATGTGAAAATGCTAATATTTGGAAATGAAAATTATGTGACTGTTTTGACATTAAAATGGGGAATTGGTTGATGTTTAAACGAAGTTTCAATCGATTTGATTTTTGATGTTATTGACGATAATTGTCTGAATAGATTAATTAATTTTGAAACGACCCCGTAAAGCCGAAGGTTCTGCAGGTAGAGTTGATATGATATGAAAATGTTCTGATAGGTCCGCGGCGAATGTAATGGAAATAAGTTTGGACCGGTCGTCTATTGGAACATTATGAATGGAGATTGATTGTTGTTTTGATATCTAAGACGTGAAATCGAATGAACGGTGGAATCAAAAAGAAAGATAATTTATAAGAAAATTGTGTGAATGAAATAAAATGTTTTGACTGCGGGTATGGAAAGTAATTTTGATGTATTTGATGCACGCACGTAGGGGCAGTATTTTTTAGGACGTTAGTTTGCACTGTTTGAGCTGTAAAATGATTAATTTGAAGGGTTTAGTGTTTCTATTGATGGATTTGAGTGGTTTGGAAATTGGTTGTGAGGTGAAGGAGTTGATTTTTTGACAAATTTTGGGACTTTTGCAATTTTTTCTGTCTTCCATATATAAAATATACTATAACACTTGTGAACGCGAATAAATCCTCAGTGTTGGTGAAATAAAATTAATTCCAGCCGAAGAGCTTGAATAGAGACCCCCGAGGGCGTTCGTGCACTTATTTTTGATTGAAGGAACATTAGTTGGAGTTTCAGAGAAATAAACAAATTTCTGTATCAGGGTCAATACTTCACCCTGTATAAGCAGTCGGAGCACTTAATTTTTGTTTAAAGTTCAAAAGAATTCACTTTAGGAAAGTTGGCAGGGTAATTTTGTATCACCCTGTATAATACTATTCAGTAACACACACTTGTTTAAAAATGAAAACTAAAATATTTATTTTATTCACTTCACAGAGTAAAAATGTTTAAAAAATAACCAAAAATATATTCTGATTCTGCGAGAGTTTTGTCGTAAAAGAAAAAAAATAATTCTATTTTGTTTTTGAAGAATTTTATAAGTTCACTTTTGGACGTAGGTGCCGGTAAAATATCGTCGGGTCCGAGCTTATAAGAAATATATATACCGCTTCATTTGGTTTGTCGTGCCCCATTGAGTCAGGCACGATCGTTGTTTTGCCATCTGGAAAGGTCCCCGTATTCCGTGCGGGCTTGATCTAAAACTGGTTTCTTACCCCAGCCAATCAATGCGTGCCCTAACTGCATAATAACAGAAATGGATTGAAATCTAATCGGAAAAATATATTTTCGTGTAGAGCCGAAAATAAGAAGTATTTTGGTTTTTTAATGAACCCCGTATCTATTTTATTATAGGAGTTATTTGAAGATTTGTTTGAAATCGTTTTGTTAATTTTCGCCTAACACCCGTACTATTAATCCCCAGGCCAGAACTTACTCACGGCTGCGGTCACACTAAGTGCAATTGTTGGCGCGCTAGGAACGAATGTAGATCTTGGTATAATGTCAATTATAAGTGCTGCGGAAGGTAGATTTTATATAACATATTTGTACCGGTAAATGCTTAAGACGATATTAGGGGTATGTGAAGAGCATTATGAATGGTTTGAAAATATACAGGGGCTATAATTTTGGATGTTTTGGCTGTAGAATGGGCAGATTGAATGTTTTAAAGGTTTCGGCGATATTTTAGGCATCTATAGGAAATTATCGATTGGTGCTGAATTTTTTCGAAATTTAATATGAAAAATTGTGGTTTTTTGTTAAACTAAAGTACAAGGACACTCTTTTTATAGGTTTTGACATTGCGGCCGGAAAGATCGATTGATTTGTCAAATTTTGAAATTTTTTGAGTTAATTTTTTGACAGTACGTAGTATAGACTACAACGCACGGTCGCCCATCTAAGTACTAGCCGCGCCTAACGTTGCCTTACATCGCATATCGAAATATGTACATAGTAAAGACGCACCTACGTTCACCCCAAATTAGAAATACTGATTGTATATTTCTTTTGCAGAAAGAAAAGTTCGTGAAACTACTAGATCAGCTTCATAATTCCCTGCGGATAGACCTCTCGATGTACAGGAACAACTTCCCAGCTTCCAGCCCTGACAAACTAATGGACCTCAAGTCTACGGTTGATCTCCTCACCAGCATCACGTTTTTCCGGATGAAAGTGCAGGAACTATCAAGTCCGCCGAGGGCAAGTACTGTTGTAAAAGACTGCGTCAAAGCCTGTTTAAGATCGACATATCAATTTCTGTTCGAGAATACATATGAGCTGTACAATAGAGAGTTTCAAAGTGATCCCAACGAGCCCAAGAGAGATCCCGAGGATCACGGACCAAGACTGGATAGCGTAGATTTTTGGCACAAATTAATAGCTCTTATAGTTTCCGTTATAGAAGAGGATAAAAATAGTTACGGCCCTGTTCTCAATCAGTTTCCGCAGGAGCTCAATATTGGGCAGGTGGGTACATCATAAAATGCTGTTGCTGAAATGTAGCACCATTGATTGAATCGATCTTTACTTGATGAAAATCCATGTTAACTTTGAACAAAATAAAACTTAAATTTGTTTTCACAACTTCACAAAATTTGATTATTTACATATTATTTCAAAAACACAAATACATGACAATTATTTCGCTAGCACAGTAGCTGGTGAGTTATAGATTTTAGTACCCACATTCGAAGAAACCACAATGCCGACGAAACAAATTTCATGTATAGTCGTCTGTAATTTTACTTTTCAGATAAAAAAGACAACAAAAACTTTACGATCTCATTAAAGTACCGTTACTACCTCTTCTATTTCGACCCCAGATTGAGTCGCTTACCTTTATACGACGTCGCGTCGGCTTGTTTGATGATACCATACCGAATGGTTTCTTCTTATTCTTCTTCTTTTTCTTATTCTTCTTCTTCTTCCTGTGGTACGACAGCTCTAACTTTCGTCTCCACACCGCTCTGTTTCTAGCGGCCACTTGCGAATTCCTCACCCTCAGTAATACCTGGGCGTCCTTATGAACGTTATCTTATCAACGGATCCTCGGTCGTACTCGTTTTCCATTGCCTGCAATATGCCCTTTTAAGATTCTCTTTGGTATTCGTCCATTCTCTCTACATGATCTGCTCATCTTTTAACATAGTCCACTATTTTTACGTCTTTATTTAACTATTTTAGTTCGTAATTGTATCTACTACGCCATAGACCCTCTTCATTCAGAGGTCCGTGAATTATCCTCAATATTTTTCTTTCAAATATGGCTAACATTTCTTTGGTTCTGTTTGTTAACATCCACGTTCCGCAACTGTATGTCAGCACCGGTCTTATTAGTGTTTTATATATTAGTGTTTTGGCATCCTTATTCACTAGTTTAGAGTTGAATATGTTGTTCAGTGCATAAATTGCTTTGTTTTCTTTTATTAGTCTGTGCCGTATTTATTGAGAAATGTTATTGTTATTATTAATTATACTTCCGAGTATGTACATTCATTAGCTACCTCTGTGTTATCATCTCCAATCAACTAATTTTGCGCAATCCTTCTCTCTATCTTGAATTCCATCGCTGTTTTGTTGTATTTATGTTCTCTCCATTTTCTTTCCATATCTCATAGTTTTATCTCACTATCCTTGTCATCCGCATACGCAATTACTTGACTTTCCTTATTAATAATGGTTCCATTCTCATCTATTACCGTTTCTCTTATAACTTTGCGCAGGGCAATATTGAACAATACTGGGGCTAATCCATTCCCTTGCTGGAGCCTTTGATTTACATCAAAGATTTCCGATAGCTTCTGCTGAATTTTGACTTTTGCTTTAGTATCACTCATCATTGTCGTTTTTATCAGGTTTATTAATTTTATTGGTATCCCAATCTCTTCCATTGGAATTTCTCTGTATGTTGTCATATGCTTGTTTGAAATCAATAAATATTTGGTATAATCCTATATCATATTCCCACGTTTTTTCGAGTATTTGACGGACAGTAAATAGCTAGTCGATTGTGGATCTATCACTTCAAAATCCCCCTTGTTATTCCCCGATATGTTTTTCAGCATACGGGGTTATCCTTTGTTTTAATGTGTCTGGAAAAATCTTGTATGCTGTGCAAAATAATGATATGCCTCTATAATTCTCATAGTATCTCTCCTTTCTTGTATACTGGACATATTATAGCAGTTTCCCATTCCTTTGGCATCTTTTCTGTGTTCCAGATGTTTACTATCATTTTGTGAATTCTTTGCAGCTGGTGTCCTCCTTGTTGAAGTAATTCCGATGGGATGTTGTCTATTCCCGAATGATTTAACGGCGTTAATAATGAGTGCGGAAAGTCTTTGTTGCCTTTTTATCTGCAGGGTAAGTAACATTGTAAACAACTATACTTATGTCCTTGAAAGAATATATAAATAAACTAATTTTGTGAACATCACAAAACAAATTTAAGTTTTATTTTGTTCAGTGTAGGTACAAACTGTCACGCTATTTCACAGGAGCTACTGAACTTTTCAGTGGATGCTTGAGAACCTCCTTCAACTTCTATTGTGCGTAGTGCTTGGTGTCTAAAAATCACTCTTACAAACGCCAAAACATTTGAACACTACACTAAAATAGACGACTCGCCGCATGTTTCGCTGACAATGACAGCATCATCGGGAGACGAATAAAACTAGTATAAGAATTTGCCAACACGACACCTTATTTACTGAATCTAATGTAAAATTGCGCTTTCAATCAGAACATACAAGGTGCGTTCCCTCGGAAGATTGTGCAAAAACGGCTTTTCTTCCCAAAACTTCCAATGTTTCATCTTTACTACAACGTAAAATTATTGTCAATTATGCAAGGTGTCTCAACAACGAGTTACACAAGAAAATATAATTTTTTTCCTGTTTTTTTGCAACAAACATTCTTTTGACTGCCATATCTCCGCGAGTTATTAATTATTATTTTTTCTAAAAATGTAGGATATTAATTGATGATGTATTTAATGAAAAACATTTTTGAAATTATTATACCCTGAGAGAAAATATTTGTATACATTTCTTGATATTTAATTAACATTTTTCTCAAATTTTTGAAATAGAATGTCTATATTTTTTTACATAGATGAATAAAGCATACAATCCTTCACATTTTAATATTATACACTTTATTTTTATTTCAAATGGTTTTTGAGATATGATTATTTCAAATAATTTTTGCGTAAATTAAGGTGTCTTTATTTTCGCATTAAAATGTAATATGGCTTTGGTCTTTTGTTTTACATTTTTTTAAATGGAATAACTACAATTTTTTACATGGATGTATAACGCATGCAATTTCTCACATTTTGATGTCATACACTTTCTTTTAATAATTATGGACGGTTTTTAGTATTGAAAATACTTTTGGGCGTGATGTGTATATGGGAGCTGTCTTTTTAAAAAAAAACGTTGCGAGTATTTCGTGACATGCGACAAGCGACATGCTCGGGATTTGCATATGTTGCCATGTCTGTGGAGGCCGGGCGGCTGGCAAGGCCACGGAATACGGAGGATATAGTTACTTATAGAATTGAAATTTTAAACGCTGACTATGAAATAAAATAAAATTAGATGCGTATTTATTGCAAAAAATATTCGAATAAACAGTTTCTAAATATAGAACAATATACTGAGTGATGCTTAACACATATAACTAATTATATAAAATGCTTAAGAAAAAAATTAGTTTTACATATAATAATAATGAATGACAAGTAGATGGAATAATGTATATAAATTATAGTGAATATAAAATAAATACACAATTGCAAATAAATTGAAAATTTATTTCTTTGTGGTGTATTCACTTAATCTGAAATAATGAGAGAAGTACTACTTATGCACTATTTCTGGCTCTTCGTGTGTACTGTGTTTCTCTTTTTATTTTCCCATATACATAGCACATAAGGAAAGTATGATGATCGTGCAAAAATTCGAGTTTGAGTTTTGATGGATTTACACGTTTTCAAGTCCGTGAAATTCTTAACCGGGACGCTCGTTAATATTGTATTAATGCCTAATTTATTTAATTTATTACATAGTGAGTTAGGGCGAGCGTAGGTGCATCTTTACTATGTACATACTTCGGTATGCGATGTAAAGCAACGACAGGCGCAGTTAGTACTTGGATGGGTGACCATTCCAACGGAAACCGCGTTCTCGCCTCACACATCTTCCAGCGGCTTGTATATCAGTGTATGCGCGGAAGCTATACAACCTTAGGCGAGGGTTGTATAGGAGATATACCATCCTTCGGAGGGGATGTAAAGCCGTCGGTCCCTTGTCTATTAAATGTTAGGCAAGTAAAAGATCCCTACTCTTCTTAAGGGAAGAGGTTCGGCAAAATTCCTGGTTGGGGGTAGTTCGTCTACAGGCGTCGGTAATAGGCCTCAGTAGCGGAAATAGGCCGACGTTAAATGTATATAAAAAAAAAGTCCCCTGAACCCAAAAAAGTGTTTGTTTTTTTTAAATGTCTGTCTGTCGTCTGCCGTCTGTGGTCGCACGTGAGTCATCAGTAGGGTAAAACTAACCTGTCTCACGACAGTCTAAACCCAGCTCACGTTCCCTATTGGCGGGTGAAGACCCCAAACTACTGAATCAATTTTATTCAAATTGTAATGTGTATTCAAGACGTCCACACCTCGAGGCGAAACCGCAAAATCGATCCTAGCTCAAATGTGGAGGGAGTAAACCCCTAAAAACAGGGAAAAAAATACAAATTAAGTTTTTTCTCTAAAACATCTTTGACGATTTTAATTAAATTTTACACATAAATACTCCATTAGTACTAACATAAGATAACATAACCAGTTGCTCCCAGAAAATGCAGAGAGGGATGCTAAAGGGTGTGGGCTTTAAAGAGTTTAATATTTTTTTATCTAAAACGGCTGTAACGATTTTGATCACATTTAACATATGGTTACTGCCTTACTTTATTTAATATTTAATCTGTTTTTCAATTTCATAATGTAAAAAGAAAGAAAAAAAAATGCAACTCTCCCAGTTTCGAACCCACGATCTTAGTATTATAAAGCCATTAACCATTAACCATTAAAAGATTTTTATTTTCTTTAGCTGTGGTTTACAATACATTCTACTAAATCTATATATTTCATTTATTTCGTAAAGCAGAACGCTTAATATTGCTTTAAAGCCTCGAGCGGTAAACTGATTAGAAAACATTATTTATGCATAAAGTGACCATTCGTCCTGTTTTAACGGGACAGTTCCGTATTTCAGTGCTGTGTCCCGTAAATTTTGAAATAATAAAATTGTCCCCTTTTTAAACAAGTGATCCTGTAAAAGTCCCGTTTTTCATTTAATCTTATATATTATAACCTAAATTTCATTCAAATTTTTCATATTAGGATACGCGTGACTTTAATTTTACACATTATTATTACATTATTCCTTTTTCTATCGTTGTTATCTATATGTTTGTACCAATTCTAATTCAGCGTCCGGCAGCAACGACAGGGCTAGATTAGATGGATCATGATCGGTAAACTTCGAAACTTGTTACCGCTAACGTTAAGAAGATGAAACGATGTCACGAATTACGAATTATCTGTCGACTGTATCTCATTTTCAATTAATATTAGCACATTAGCGGTAGCAAATAAAGTAAATGTTGAGCGCTCGGTACATTTGGTGTTTTGTAGTTTTGCTATTGTTATATGATATGAAAATGAACATGTTGGTTTTAATAATTATTTTTTCCAATTTCTATCACTACCACCGCTTCTATTTCTGTGTCCCGTATTTTACTCAAATCTAAATGGTCACCTTATTTATGCATCACAACCCTTTTATTTAATACGGAATTACCTGCTTTCTGTATATTGGTATTTCAATCTTGTCATGCTAATTATACTAGTCAAATACTTATGGGAAAGTTTGTCTGAGTTGCGTCAGACTGATTTTTTTAATCATTTCTAACTAATCAAGCACTGTACTACAGTAAACAAAAAGTTATGTCTCGTATTTTCAATACGCCTATGACACTTGCGTAGGATGCAAGATCTGTTAAATTTTGATTAATAATTTTTTCACGATATTGAAACTAGCCTAACAATTTGCTCAAAATGTATACCATTTTGATTCACGCAACACTGAAGTCTCTTGGTAAACGAACGCTTTATATTGTATAACATATCAACTTTTATACGAATGATACACTGACAAATCCTTTTCATCATATCTTCTCGAGTCGTTGGTTCTCCTTTATAAACGTCTGACTTCACAAACCATAAAGGACAAAGGTCGGGTGATCTAGGCGGCCATGCAGTGGGACCTAACATAATTTAATTAAATAATAAATTAGATATAATATAACAGTTTTTTAAAATATCAGACCTCCTCTTCCTATCCAACTTTTAGGAGACTGGTTACTACTGGCCTGATGAATATTTCTACTAAAATGTGGTGATGCACCATCAAGTTGTAGCCACATATTATTTGTAATATAATCAGGAATATGCTCGATCATTTGTGGAAACGTATATTGCATAAAACCCAAAAAGATTCCTCCATTCACATTTCCCTCGAAAAAGTGAGGACCAATAACATAATCATGTACAATTCCTCCCAAAACATTTACTAAACTAACTTGTGCTGGTAATGATTCTTTTGTACAACATGAAGGGTTTTCTCTGTCATAATAAGGGAAATTGTGCCTATTCACAAATCCATTGCTACGAAACGTTGATTCATCCGTGAGCAACACAAATTTGAAAAATAAAAATTCTTCATTTTCTCCAATTCGATTTTGAGCCCATTGACAAAAATTTTATCTACGATTTAAATCCACATTCAAAAGCTCTTGATGCCTGTACTCGATAGGGGTGAAACTTATTTTTACGAAAATATAGGGAATCATTGGATTTACTGATGACCTCTAAATCCCTACTTAACTCCCGAACATTCGCAGTAGGAATTTTGATTACCGCTACAGTTATTGCCAGCTCATTTTCTTCACTTAATACATTTCGTCGTCTCGCCTTCTTTCCATATGCAATAGTTCCAGTGCGTTCAAAACATTCTTTCAAATTTTCTAGAGACCGATATTTTTGGCAATGCACTCTTGAAGCCAATAAATAATTTCCATCATCGCCAATAACATACACCATGGATATCAAATCTTTTTGACAATAATTATAATTCATATTTTTAAATATTACTTAAAAATATTAATTCAACTTAATCACGATACTCTTAAACACCTTACAGAAATGTAGTGAAAGTGAAGTGAAGTGAAAAACAGACGCAAGACAAAAGACCATATTAGATTTTAATGCTAAAATAAAAAGCAGTTTAATTCACGCAAAAATTATTTGAAATAATCATATCTCAAAAACCGTTTGAAATAAAAATAAAGTGTATGACATTAAAATGTAGGGAATTGTATACTTTATTCATCTATGAAAAAAAATTATAGGCATTCCATTTAGAAAAATTGAGAAAAATATTAATTAAATATCAAGAAATGTAAAAAATATTTTGAACTACCGGTATAATAAATAATAATTTATTTAAACAATGTTTTTCAGTAAATGCATCACTATTAAATATCTTTCTATAACATTTTTAGAAAAAGCAATTAATAAATCGCGGAGATATTGTAGTCAGAATGTTTGTAAATTGTAAAAAAAAAAATAGGAAAAAAATCATAACTTGGCAACGCGGCATCCGATTGGCGAAATATTTTAGGGTATATAGAGGATCCTTGGAGGTTTAACTGGCGCTAAAAAAATACAGGGTATTCCAGTTAAAAAATTATATTTTCCTGTGTAACTCATTTTTGTGAGATCTTGTCTAATTGAAAATAATTTTACGTTTTAGTAAAGATGAAACATGAAAGTTTTGTTAAGAAAGTTTTTTTATAAAGTTAGCCTTTTTGAACAATCTTCTGAGGGAACACTAACTGGACACCCTGTATATCTATCAATTTTCTGAGTAAAAGCACATTTTTACAAAACTGCTGTTTCATATAATCTAATTCTCGAACAGTAGATCATACCAACGAATGTTTTGAAGGAGACAGAGTTAAGTAATGATACCTTTTATTCCAGCTATCCGCTGCGACAATGTGGAGCCTCTTCGCAGTTGACATGAAATATGCCTTAGAAGAACACGAGCAGCACAGACTCTGCAAATCATCCGCTTATATGAATTTGCACTTCAAAGTAAAATGGCTGTACTCGAATTATGTGAAAGACGTGCCTCCTTACAAAGGTGCAGTGCCTGAATATCCTGCGTGGTTTGAGCCGTTCGTCATGCAGTGGTTAAACGAGAACGACGACGTATCCTTAGAATATCTACACGGTGCCTTCAATAGAGATAAAAAGGACGGCGTAAGTAAACAATTAATTACTTTCCTTAAGTTCAAATTCCTCGACGGGAAATGGCCAGTCGGGGCGAAAAAGTTAATTTCATTTTACAGACAAGGATAAAATATTTTAGGAATGGATTTAAATTCATACTGTATGACTTTTCCTTTATTGCCATATAACTAAAATAAATAAAATATATGTAACAATTTCCAAGGGAGTTATTAGACAGACTAGTATAGCGCCAATAATCTCGAGGATATTCCAGATTGCTTTAATTGAGTCAATTAGTCATTTTGTACTATGATAATGTTACGTGTTTACACCCTCTAGTAAACGCCGTAGGTTCAATAATTGCAACACGAATTATCACTAACCACATATTTATTTATCACTAAATTCTTTACAATAATTAGTCTTTATAATAACACGCTAATTATAATTTTTATGCATTATAAACTTGTCACTGATCTTGATCTGAACTCTTTCTCCCTCAAAACTGCACTAAACTGACTGATACGGTCGTGAGAAAAAAAAATAGGGCAAGTCTTATAACGGTATTTTGCTAAAATCTAGTTGTGTACATCTAACTTTAATTTTTGTGATATTATCAGTTAGTTGTCATAATTTATTGCAAGTGTGCAAAAAACTAATATGCCTCATATAAGCGATTTAGTTAAATCTGGAGTTATTGCTAAAGCAGAAGATGGATGAGAAAGTGGAGAATAAACGATACGATTAGCAGAAATCCTGGATCAGGGCGAACAAGATTGACAATTGGTAAATGCTTTAGTAGAAAATTAATTTTACTCAGTTATTCAGGCTGCGAATTTTCTTGGATCGAGTAGTACTGGTCGCCGGCGAGTAAGAGAATCGGAATCGAGTAGGATTTGCGCTTGAATTTTTAGCGCATGATGTAAATTTTTGGAACAATGTAATATTTACAGACGAAAAAACTTTCCAGTCAACACACAGCGGTCGTATTCGTTTTTACCGCCTCCGAATACTCGATTCGATGAGAAATATATATCTAACAATGATAAAAGCGGTAGATTTTCCGTCAATATGTGGGCTTGGATATCGGCACGTGGTCCTGGTGTTTTGCGGCATATTGAGGAACGATTTAATTGTGAAATGTATATTAGGATTTTAGACAATATTATGCTTCCTTCTGTGTCACAACTATTTCCTAATAATGAGTTCATATTTCAACAATACAATCCGTTCATACTGCTCATACCGTAACTAACTGGTTTCAAGATAACAACATCAATGTTCTTAACTGGCCCAGTTATAGTCCAGATCTTAACCCTGTGGAAGAAGTATGGGGACTACTCGTAAGAAGTATCCAAAAACGAAATATAAGACCACGGAATGCCGAAGAATTACTGGAAATAGTAAAGAATGCATGGGAAAATATTATTACTAATGATTATTGTATAAGGTTATTTAATTCTATGCCAAACAGACTTATAGAAGTTATAAATAGAAATGGTGCAATAACGAAATATTAATAATTAGTTTCTTGTTAAGTAGGATATCCTTTGTCCTTTGATTCAGGATTTCTACTAATTGTACCGTTTATGCTCCACTTTCTTAAAATGTTACGCACCAAAGTTTTGTTAATGTTAGAACGCAATGCAATTTGTCTCATTAACCGTCCATCATTTACTATAGCAATAACTACAGCATTAAAATAAAAAATAAATTAAAAGTGATATCTGTTTTATTACGGCTACTCATTACATTTTCAAATAGAGACAGACTTACATTAGAAAAAAAAGTTGTCCTATTTTTTTCTGCTCACGACAGTACGCTGGTCTCGCTACTTACATGCGCCGTGACCCTTACTGTACAGTTTTCTCGTCTATTCTGGTTAATTATTCTATAACAGTCTAGAATCCACCAGATAAATTCGGTAGCTCGTCTCTAGGACAACTGACGAACTATCATCTTATGGCTAGCTTCTTTCTATCACGAGATTAAACCTCTTTTCGTAAGAGGGCGTGCATATAACAATAATATTCCTAATGGACCATAGATTTGAACTAGGTTATCCGTATATCATATTTTGATTTTATTGTAATTGATTTTAAATGTTTTAATCTGACTTAGAGTTGTGCACAAAATGTTAAATTAAAATGTTCATTGGAAAATATAAAGGCTCTGCTGTAAGAAAAACATGCATGTTGGAGACGTGTAGTATTACAGACAGGTGAAATATTTGTAAGATTTGTGCTATTTATGATGGAAGCATGCAACTTAGGACACATATACCAGAAGGTTTCATTTTGACTATGAGGCCATCTCATATTTCGCTTATTACAGTAATGATGGACATTCAAAATGGAGGCCTTCATATTGTTATTTGATATGTTAATGCCTTATTATACGTGATTTTGCTTGAATCGATGTTATAAAATATGTGTGTATGTCAGCATTATATGACCATTTTGAAGACACATTGTTAAATATCGAAAAAATTCGAGTTGAACAGTATGAGTTATGTCAGCGAGAAGCTTAATAATACAACTAAACGTATCTCAGATCCACTTCTTCAGCCCTCCTCCTGTTCGTGAAACCGGAAAAAAATTCTAATTTATTGACTTACTTTGAAAAAGCACTACTACCAAATCAACAGTAGAAATTACCATAGTGGACGGTGCTACAATAGTCAACATGCTGCGACCAGAATTTGCAAAAACATTTGAGGATTATGCCAGTACTGTGTTCATACCCTACATCAAATCTCAACTTCAGTATGTAAGAAAGCTAGCTATTATCTGGGACTTGTACATGCCTGATAGCTTGAAGAGGGACACACAGAGCAAAAGGTGTTCGAGAACATGCTGAACCAAAAAGTCCACTTTCTAAGAAACTGGCAGAAGTATCTCCGAGTTGATGAAAATAAGACCGAATTGTTCTCTGTCTTGGCGACAACCCTAGCAGCTACTGACATGGACAAGAAGATGATTACCACAAATGGTAGGTACCAATCAATCAAATCCAATTTATTCGCCATTAAAAGTACAAAAGATCTACTCGACACTCCCGATGCAGCCGATCGTTCACAAGACGGGCGCGCCGGCGTCGTGGAACTTGAGGCTGAAGCGGAGCAAATCCGAGATAGAGTTTAAAATAATTAAAAAACTACCCTTATTTATAAGAGCGTTGATACATGGGATGTCCAGGTCACTTAACAGAACTGAAAAAACTAAAAAAATGCGACAATAGTTGATATACACAAGAACATAAAGAGTTTGTTGACTGCTGATACCGGAAAAACTCATTGGAAATACCCGCTACAAACAATGGATGAATTTATAAAAAAAATTAATTTTGGTTTGATATGTTGTGGTTATTCTATATAGTTTTAATAAAATTCTAATATTGAGATAGTAATTTATGATAGAAGATGACAAACAAAAACTGACAAGGAAAAAAAGATAAAGCTGAATAGAAAAGATGGAGGAACTTAATGTAAATACGATATTTTGGTAAATAAAAGTAAGGTTACATGTGCTGCCAAAAGATGGGCAGCTGCTGGTAAGGTAATTTGCGTTTAATCCGAAATTGTGCATTATGATTTCCTATTTGTGTGATGTTGCTTGTTGGCTGACTATTACTACGTTTGGGCTCATAGAATCTTTGAATGGTGATTTTAATATAGTTTAGTGAAACAATGTTGTAACAACGGGTGTACAAGTCTCTGGGTGAAGTGTATCTGCTTGAGTTAGAAATGAGACGGAGGAACTTGAGTTCCAGAAAGTTTCTTTATTGTTATAGCTGACTAGCCTCACAAGGGCCGGCCTCGCGACGGCTATATAAGTCAATTTTTTTATTATTCCTGTTTAGTCTGCTGTTCCCTGCCATCAGAAGGTACAGACTCCTAGACAGAGAGTGTCTAAGTAAACCCCCAGATACTTCACAGTTTCTTTAATAGAGGCTGTCCATTTTATCAGGGCACTCAAGAATATCTCACTTAATATCGGTCGTACAAAAAAAAAATATTTTTATGAAAATTGTGCCGACTTATATAACCTACAAAATGTTTTAAAGACATTTGAAATCAATGGCCTAGTTTAAGAGTTATGGCGGAAAATATAGAAAATGCGGAAAAAGTCTAAGCTAAATATCTTCGTTATTTGAAGAGATACGAGAAAAATTTTAAGGCGAAATTTTTTTGCAAAACAGAGTGTTTAACGAGGTTTTGTCTAATTTTTTTCAAAACCGCTGTATTTTGAGATTTACCCTTCAGGCTGTTAAAAAAATTATTTTGAAACGAGCGGGAAATGGCGCCATTAAATAGAGTATTTTCCTCCCTTTTCAACGATATATCACATGCCATATTTATTCATTGGTACTACGTTAGTAATTATAAAAACATTTTTTTAAAACCAATAATTTTTTTTTAACAACCATTATACTTGCCGTGGAGAAGTATGATTAAATAAAACGATAAAGTAATTCAATAAGTTGTTCAAATTTTTGCTATAATAAAACATTAACACAATTAAGAGGAATAAAGTAAATTCAAGTAACAAAAACAAAATAATAATCAAGAAAGCAACAGGGAGCAATTATGGAAAGAGTATTCGCAGTTATGCCAATGTATAGAGGTCCTCCATAAAAGTGTCACTCCTTGCTCAGAAAGTTAAAATGTCTTTACCAATTAATTTAAGTATAATATCCATTTGTTTGTATTTCATGATTTCACTATTATTTCAATTATTTTAAAATAGTTGGCTATGAACAAACTTGACAATTTAATTTTTTGACAGGTCATCTCAGTTAATACTTAAACTCTCACTCAATCACACTCGTTTAAGAATTTAGAATTTTCAAAAATGATTTTCACTCACATTGATCGTTATAATTATATACACAATATGTTCGTTACATATTGTCAATGCAATTTTAACTCTGGATTAGCTCAAGTAGAATATAGGAACAAATTTCTACAAGCACTACAGTCGAATAAAAGGAAGAAAAAGGCAAGGTTGAACAGTGTTACTGATAAGGTAAACCGAGTTATTAATAATTATATAAGAAATAAAAATACAGAAAATTTGGAAACATCATTAAGAGAAATTCAAATTGCTTGGTATATAAATAAAGCAAGTGCTAGAAAAATTTTAAAGAAAAATGATTACCGGTGTTATAAAGCCAAAGAAGTTCACAATTTACAAGCGGGGGACAAACCAAAGAGGACGACTTTTTGTATGTGGCTGTTGGAAAAGAAGCGTGCCGATCCATTAATATGTAGTAAAATACTTTGGTCCGACGAGGCAAATTTTTCCAATAATGGATTTTCTAATCGCAGTATTCATTACAAATGGACTTCTGAAAATACACACTGGCATAGACCGACTGAGTTTCAAAATCGTTTTTCAATAAATGTGTGGATAGGTATTTTAGGTACCAATTTAATAGGTCCTTATCTTTATGATGGTCACCTCAGTGGTCAAAGGTACCTAAACTTTTTGAGAAATGAATTTAATGAATTCTTAGATGACCTACCTTTAGAGAATCGACACAACTTTCAATATTTTCAACAAGATGCAGCTCCTCCCCACAATTCCCAGATTTACCTAGATTATTTAGACGAAATTGTGCCTCAACATTGGATAGGTACCAATGGATTTATTCGATGGCCCCCTCGTTCTCCAGATATAACCCCAATGGATTTTTTCTATGGGGGTATATTAAAGATAAGGTGTTTTCGACGACACCGCAAAATGTAGAGGACCTAAAAGCTCGAATTCAACAGGCATGTATTACAGTTACCCCCGAAATGCTGAGTAATGTTTTAAATGGTCGATAGCCGAGTGGGTTAAGGCGCGAGGTGGCAATCGCGATTAATCACACAGACATCGCACCACCGGGTTCGAATCCTGGCTCCGGCACTGGCACTATCGGAGGAAATGGTTATGTCCGCGTTTTTTCAATGTGTAACCCCCTTCCGCACAAGTCCTGGCTTCTGGAATTGGAGGTTGTCTAATTTCTGTGGTGTTTATAAATGCAGTGCCTCGCCGCGTTCGATTGTGCGTAAGAAATCGCGGTGGACACTTTGAACACTTGATATGATATCTTAAAAATTATTTTCAGGATTAGATAAATATTAATGTTCTGTGTGCTATATTATTTTTATTATTAATTTGTTTTTGTTACCTGAATTTACTTTATTCTTCTTAATTGTGTTAATGTTTTATTATAACAAAGATTTGAAAAACTTATTGAATTATTTTATCATTTTATCTAATCATACTTCTCCACGGCAAGTATAGCTTGTTAAAAAAAATTTATTGGTTTAAAAAAAATCATAATTATTAATGTAGTACCAATGAATAAATATGGCATGTGATATATCGTTGAAAAGGGAGGAAAATACTCTATTTAATGGCGCCATTACTCGCCTGTTTCAAAATAATTTTTTACCACCTTGAAGAGTAAATCTCAAAATACAGCGGTTTTGAAAAAAAAAATAGATAAAACCTCGTTGAAACACTCTGTTTTGCAAAAAAATTTCGCCTTAGAATTTTTTCCGTATCTCTTTAAATAACGGAGATATTTGCCCTAGATGTTTTCCGCATTTTCGATATTTTCCGCCATAACTTTTAAAGTAGGCCATGGATTTCAATGTCTATAAACCATTTTGTAGGTTATATAAATCGGCACAATTTTCGTAAAAATAATTTTTTTTTGTACGACCGATATTAAGTGAGATATTCTCGAGGGCCCCGATAAAATGGTCAGCCTGTATAAAATGTGGAAGTGACCCAGCAGGCTTATAGAGTTGTTCATTGATATATGGAACTCGAATTTCATATTCCCTTCGCAATCCGAAATCAGTCATTTTAACATCCTATCAAATAGTATTTCTATATATATATTCAGAGATTTTTATACGCCTATACAATTTTGTTTGTTCCAGTTCCAGAAAAGTAGTGAGCATGCACTCTTTTCGAATTCAGTTGTGGACGTTTTTACGCAACTGACACAGTGCTTCGACGTAGTTTCAAAACTGGAATGCCCCGATCCTGAAATCTGGAAACGTTATATGAAACGGTTCGCAAAAACAATAGTCAAAGTTCTCATAGCTTACGCGGATATCGTCAAAAAGGAATTCCCGGAACACCTGAAGGAAGAGAGAATAGTAAGTACTTATTTTCTTCTTTAGTTTACCATTGTAATATTCAATATTTCCATGCTATTTATAGTTTTATTGCATAATTACTGTTCTTTTCTTTTAATTTTACATTATACACGGCACCCTTGCCTATATACCAGTGCGCCCATTGCATAGGGCACAGAGGTACAATCCGCAAGCGTGAATATTAGCCATTTTATTAGAAAATATATTATTTTGTGAGAATTTTAATCAACAATGAAAATAAACATATAATTACTAGTCATTGAATAATAGTATGTAGATATATATGGAGTAAAGTGACATTTTTTGTGCCGAGGGTGAGGCAAAAACAGCCGAGACACAATAAATCACTTTAATCCACGTACAATATGCTATTTTTCTTTAAATACTCTTAATGTCACTCGTAGTAGTAGTAAAAGTCTTTTACTCATATAAAACATGAAAGGAATGACAGTTTAAGTTTGCAAAATTTATTATAAAAATCAAGTTTTTGACGTTTATAGCAAAAGAACATTATTTCCTTCAATTAACGTCAAATTATCATGATATAGAAAATTGTTTCACTGTAGGGTTCTTATTCATAAAAATTCAACAAATAAAGGTTCTAAATAATGTTTCACAACATACATTCTTAATATGATAAACGGTAATACAAAAAATATTTTTTAAATATGCGTAACATCACTAACAATTATTGTCAAGTTCTCCAATCAGTGTGCGGTAAAATCACTTTACAACACTACATGCAGCAAAGAACAATTTATCGCACTCGAAGCCAATCAATGTGGTAAAAAATACTTTATCACACTGCATGGGGTAAAGTACTATTTATTTTAAATGTGTAAAAATGAACAAGATTCTAAAACTTTTGGTATGTGTATTTGAAACAGGAATAAAGGGATATGCTTTTTAGATGACAATGAGATTTGAAATGCAAAACCGTGTTTTGCAAGTTCCCTAAAAGCAATCTGTTTTTGCAGAGGATGTAATATCGAAACCAATGATCGAAATAAGGTTCATACTCTAAATATTTGTATAGTTCTTAACTAAAACTTAAAATACTTGACAGTAAATTGCCATGTCGTGATTTTACCCCATTAACAGGGGAATGTAGGGACATTCATCCCTATATTAGCCACATGTTGTAATTTAAAAAAATTCAAATCAACCACTTTTTTAATTACATCTAGCAGTTCACTAGGTAGGGGAACTAACTTAATATGAAGTTACATCTAGTAACCTTTTTGAATTGAGTACCTAATTACATATTGACGAAGATGTATAACACTTAATAGATCACCAGATACTGACTTGCTGGAGGTGGAATCCTCGGCCTTATATAGAGGTCCGGTTGCGTTCCATTTAAACGGGGACTCGATCTCGCCGAAACGTTTAACCCCTTTTTTTTATGGTTTGGAGTGCCCCGTCCATTCATTCATATTCGCATAGAAAACAGAATGTTTTCAAACTGAAACTTATATGGAAATATGTGTAATGACAAGGGGCATCTTTTGATGAAAGAATTAAGTTTGTATCTAAAACGGCTATTGAAATATTTAAAGTTAACTGGGGAACATAAAAAACTGGTTTTGGAATGACCCGGTATGATGTCACGAAGGTCGGTACTACCAGCTGTTTGGACTGTACGTATCGGAGAGTTTTCGCAGTTAACTCCGCGGGTGCTTTAGTAGGTAGGTAGATAGTCCTCATTCGATGAAGGTGGAAAGTAGTTTTGATGGAAACAGTTGCCTTTTTTAGGGGACGACGATTTTATTATTTTATTATTAGATAATATGAAAGGACGTGAAATAAAATTAGAATTTGGAATAGAACTAGACGTTGAATGAATGATAGAAAATTAATAAAAAATTAATAGAATTGAAAATAAAATATTTTTTTTTATACATTTATTTAACGTCGGCCTATTTCCGCTACTGAGGCCTAACACCGACGCCTGTAGACGAGCTACCCTCAACCAGGAATTTTGCCGAACCTCTTCCCTTAAGAAGAGTAGGGATCTTTTACTTGCCTAACATTTAATAGACAAGGGACCGACGGCTTTACATCCCCTCCGAAGGATGGTATATCTCCTATACAACCCTCACCTAAGGTTGTATAGCTTCCGCGCATACACTGATATACAAGCCGCTGGAAGATGTGTGAGGCGAGGACGCGGTTTCCGTTGGAATGGTCACCCATCCAAGTACTAACTGCGCCTGCCGTTGCTTTACATCGCATACCGAAGTATGTACATAGTAAAGACGCACCTACGCTCGCCCCCCAATAAAATATTGTGAAGAAGGATTTGGAAAGTATGATGAAGTGCATATGAGGGCAGTGTTTTTTAGGGCAATATTTTGTGAAGATTCGTCTGTAAAATTGTTATTTTGTTATGTTTGAATCTCATTAACGGTGAATTTAGTTTATTTGTAAATTATCGAGAGTTTGTGAATTTTTTCAGATTTTGTTTGTAAAATTTGTAGTTTTTTTTGTGAATTTAAATATCTGTATGACTTTTTTATTGTAGTTTGACATTATGGGCTGAATAATATGAAATGTATATGCTTATGTGTGAAAAGACAAAAACATGGCATGAACGTTGTATGAGTTAAATGACAAAAAGTAGTTGCAAAAAAATTTACCCTTTTATGGTGTTATGAGGGATGAGATGGATGAAAAATAATTATTTTTATTCGAGACAAAATTTTCAATTTAGTCGCATATATACGGGGTTTAGGTTACTGATAACATTTTCTAATTTTACGAAAAATTTTCGATCGGTTACATGTCTGAAATTCTTTTTCGTTAAAATTGTGGTTTCATACGCAAAACACGATTTCTTGTAATTAAATTTAAAAAAGTTTGAGTGCGGTAAAGTACTACTTACCGCACTCAAAATCCATAACTACACAAAACGAATTCATATATTTTCTTAAATATTATAAGCTTTTCTTACTTTTGTCTTTGAAGTTTAAAAGTTTTTCACATTTTTTTATGTTCCTCCAATCAAGAGCGGTATTACATCCCAACGTCTTATACTTGCTCTTCTTAATGTAGTTAACACGTTTTTTAAATTATGTAAATTGTCCTCTATAACTTGGATAACTTAGTTTCTCTCAACTTGCGCGTCCCTAATTCGAATTAGAAAGCGCAAGTAACAAGAAAACAATACTCCAAGAGAAGTTATTTAAATACAAAATTAATGAGGGTATTAAGTTTCCTACTCCTCTACATTTACTTTACCATTCTCTTACCAGAAAATACACAGTCCTATAAAAGCCCTTAAAGTGCCAACAATAATTTAAAACGGCACGGTAGCGAACCATTGCCGGAAGTATATATCCCCGCATTACGTACCCACCTCAAATTTAGTGTTTATCTTTGGTTCATAAATCTATGACACCCATTAGTAAACAGTAGTAGTGAAGTACAGGGAAGGATACGAAGTGGAAAGAGTTAGATCGGTGCTTAGGATACTAGGTAATCAGGAGAGTACAACATAAACAATTATTTTGCTTTGTCAAACTTTGAATATAATAATATAATAATACAGCAACGGAATATTTTAAGATTGTCAGATTTTTCATTTTAATAATATCTTCGGTTAAATATTTTCTATATCATTCTAACAAGGCAACGTGAATCGTTAAGAAAATATCTAAAACATTTAATTAATTTTTCGGTGGATAGAAATTAACATTTACATGAAGAAAATGATTATAATAAGAAATCGTCTTCATGGTTTATTATTCCTTTCAATACAACATTCCTTTCCATTAACCGCAACCAATATTTTTGTTAGGTACCTACACTTTCCTTCTTTTACTGTATTAACAAATACCTTCTTCCTTGAAGAGTTATAATTATCAAAACGGGAAGAACAGAAGTGTATAAAAATAGTAAAGTATACCAAATAAACAACTAATTTACATCACTACTTTCTGTCTACAAATACCTAATGGTTTATATAGTACACCATAAAATAAATAGATGGATTAGGTACAAAATAATTGGTTTATTTCATCTACCATACATCCATAATTCAAATTCAATACCATAATAATTTTGTCTGTACGACAAACAGCGAAAAAAGATCCTTCGTACAAAGGAGCGAAAGATGTTTTCAGCCTGTCCTGACGAAAGAAAATGTATTTACAAGAAATGATGTCAGGACTGACGACTATTTTGCGAGTGAAATTTGGTTTAGGGGATCTAAAATGTAAATTGTCGAAATAATTTTATAATTTAGTAATAAAAAGACCTGAGTATCGGTACGTGACTTGATAAAATAAACGCCAGGGAGACGCAAGGTTTGTCCATAAATAAGCTCCGCAGATGAACAAAGTAAGTCCTCTTTGAGCATGGCGCTTAAACTAATAATAATTGGCAAATCATCATACCATGAATTAGATGAGCCCTGGCTAACAATATAGTCTTCAACGTTCTATGAAATCTCTCAACCATACCATTGCTTTGAGGATGATATGTTGTCGTGTGAATCCGATGAAACCCTAAAAATTTGGAAAATTCGCGAAGTAAATTTGATTAGAACTGGACTGATCTGTAATGACACTTAAGGGGACGCCAAAACGACGGTTAAAATTTTGAAATAAAATTTTGGCAACGGTTTCAGCAAATATGTCTTTTGAGAAGTATGCTTCTCGCCAGCGTGTAAATCATTCGACCACAGTGAGGATGTAACGACACCCGTTGGAAGGTGGTAGGGGCCCAACGAGGTCTATGTGGATGTGTTCGAAACACTCCTTGGGAACATCAAAATCTGAAATCGGGGTCTTGGTATGCCTATTAATTTTGGAAGTTTGGCAATTTCAACAGGGTTTTGCCCATAAGGTACAATCCGAATTCATTTTGGGCCAGGAATAGTTTTAGGTTACCAGTTTTTTAGTGGCGCGAATGACTGGATGCGTTAAATTATGAAAGACGTTAAATACTGCTCGTCGTAAAGGCTTTAGTACAAATGGTCGACACTTAGAGTTATATACATCGCACCAAATTTTATCTGTTGAACTAGGAATTGTAAGTTGTTGACCTATTATTTGGGTTAGATTGATTTGTAATTAAAATTGAAAGTTCGCAGTCGTTTGATTGGGCATCTTCTAGTAAGTACTTCCCTATGGCTAATTGCAACCATTTTCGTTTTATAAATAAATAAGTGTTAAATTCAAGAATAAACTTAAAAAAGAGGTTCTCTCAAATGATTCATTAGAAAAATTCATAATAGGTGTTCGACGTGTTGCCCATTTTGATTGACACACGTCTTTATGCAATTTTGAAATGAGGCCATTTAGTGGGACCATTTCTTCCAATCCATTGAAATGAGTAAATAGTATTTAACCGGTCCTTTACTGTAATATTTTTTCCTACATTTTTTGCTGTTTTCGTTATTCGACAAGCAATAAAACTTCAGTTTGATGTAAATTGTCGTGTACAAAGGAGCATTTATCACATTTATCGATCATTACAATTTGTATTGAATTTAAAATATTTGGAATTTTACAATATGAATTTTATAAAGCTAAACTTGTAGACATGACTTTTGTTTTGAGCGAGTCAGACAGAAATTGTTTACTTGCCAATAGAATTTATCACCAACGTTATCCTGAAAGAAGGATTCCTGATGTTAGCAGCTTCCAAAACCTTCTCGATAGATTTCTAGAAACTGGAAATGTGGAATCTAAAAGAAGTGAAAGAATAAAACGTGTTGTCAATGAAGAAAATGAGTTTTCTGTGGTGCTGGCAACGGTTGAGAATCCCCATGCTAGTCAAAGAGAAGTGAGTTCATTAGTAGGAAATAAGTAGACGGTCTGTGGGTGGAATCTTAAAAACAAACAAGTTGCATGCATATCACATTTAAATGGACCAGGAATTATCTGATGACGATTTTCAAAAGCGCCTACAATTTTGTAATTGGGCCAAAGGTGAAATGCAACATAATGTTAACTTCTTCAAACTATTTTATTCAGTGATGAGGCAACTTTTCATAAAAATGGATTTGGAATGGTCAATAAACGTTTGGGGAGGAATTATTGGAGAATATGTAATAGGGCCACATTTCTTTGATGGTACGTTAACTGGGGCTATTTATCTTCATTTTTTGGAAACTATCTGCCACAATTATTGGAAAATCTCCTTGAAAGAATGCGAAATAAGATGTGGTTTCAGCAAGATAGTGCTCCACCACATTATTTAAATGCAGTTAGAGACCACTTAAATAATACCTACTCTAATCAATGGATTGGAAGAAATAGACCCACTAAATGGCCTGCTAGATCCCCAGATTTCTTTTTATGGGAATACGTGAAGGATATTGTTTATAGAGACACACCAACAACAGTACAAAATATGAAGGAAAGAATAATAACTGCCTTTACATGTATCACACCGGCAGTTTTAGGAACAGTGGGAACCTCATTTCAAAATCGCATAGAGATGTGTGTCAATCAAAATGGGCAACATGTGGAACATTTATTATAATTTTTTCTGCTGCGTTATTTGAAGAGACCTCTATTTTTAAGTTTATTTTTGAATTTTGTAATTAAAATAAAATAAAATAAATAAAATAAAATGAAATTGGTTGCAATTAGCCCTAGGGAAGTACTTTTAAAAAATGTTCGTTTTACATTTCTACATCACATTGTTGAAAAATATACAGGGTGTTCCATTTGAAAAAAATTATAAAATTCAATTTAAAATGTTTTGAAAAATTATTTTTGGTCACCCTGTACATTTTTAGAAAATGAAAATGATTCAAAAACATTAATTAGATGTCTCGTAACTGGTATTCATATAAGTTTTTCTTAAAACCCATAATTGTGACTGTGGTGATTTTTTTAATATCCATCTGCAGATTGCATTATTTCAACAAAAAAATTCATTACATCCAAGTGGTTGGGAGATATTCAATGCTAATATAAGAATGAATAGAGCCTAGAAAGAGGCTTCAAAAAATGTACTGATATACATAGCACTCCATTTAAAAAAAAGTACTTGGTCCTGTAATTTCGTCTTGGCTCGGCCTGTATGTTCGAAAATGATTTCCAGTTTCCAGACTTTTTTATCTAGTTTACTTGCAATTTTTTAAATAATTTCTAGCTATCGTAGAACTCGGGATATCGAGTTTCGGCGCACTATTACCCCACCCTGTATAAATATGTTATAGAATGTATGCAATTGAACTAAAAACATTAATAAACAGTAAAGTAAAAAATTTGTATCTACAACAAAATATGAAAATAAATATGAAAATAGGAAGTTAAAGACCCTATGTAAATATAAGAAAATAGACTAATTTCAAAATAAAATAAAGAAAGTACATATATAATCAAATTGTAATTGGGTGTTAAGTGAACTAACATTATTAGATATGGAGTGTTTAAGAATTTCTAATGAATCTAAGTTAAGAGTAAATCCCCTTTACTCGCTAAGTACGAAACTTTAAAACCAGTTTCTTGATCAAGATTATGGTTTTCATTTAAGAGGTGTTCTGCAAGATGTGATAAATCTGAATATTTCTGGTATTCTTTTAATCTCCTGTTGAAATTTCTACCTATGGATATACTATTACAATCGTTATATTTAAGTTTATAGACTCCACATTTATCTAAAAGAGTATCTTTATTTTGTACAAAAAACTGATTAGAGAGTCATTAGGCAGATTAAGCAGATCATTGCTTTTGATTTGCATGAAGACAGAGAACCTGTAGCTTTCTTTGTGGCACGTTTTATTGCGGTCGATAACTTTTTAAATATTCTCCTCTACTTTCATTATCCATATATCAAGTGTACTAACGAACATTTAAATAGGGCGTAGCAGACTAAGACGTATGTCGATGCTTATGTTGTGGAATACTTAAGATCATTTAAACGCAGACTTAATAAATTCGATAAAAAATAGGACATCATCACATACACATATTGTACACACAAGCAGGAATAAAACGTTAGGAAATAATATAACGAAAAATGAGTTGAGAAAGTTAAATTTGCTATGAATAAATTCTTTAACGGCTGTAATTAAATTAGTATTAAGTTGTGACACATAACGTAAATGGGTGATTTTTTTCAACACATTAGTCCTGATATTGGGTATTTAAAATGTATTGTTTTGTCTAGAATAGAATTGTGAATCTCTGAAATTAATAAACTCAAGTAATGATGGTCAGTCAATTATGTTATGGAACATAGTGTAGAGAAAAGTTACACTATGAGTAATTCATCGAAACTTTAAAAATGACACGTTGAATCGGGATAAAAGCAATTCATTATTGTAACCACGGGCATGCATCATCATTCTTAAATGTTAAAAACTTTAGAAACCTCCTTTGAATAGATTCCAAAACTATTGAGTGGTTTTCATATGAGATTCATATTCCAGTTTGGGGCGTACAAGTCAATAGTACATGTTCAATTAAAAGATTTAATTGAACATGTGAAGATTTTTAATAACAAATCCTGAAAGTTTTTTGGGCATCTAGGCGCAACGCCTAGATTGATGATATACAAACATTTGTAAATAAATTTTCCAATCATTGCAAATAAAAGCTTATCAATTACTCTTATAAGATCGTCAACGAATAATAGAAATAAGAGCAGCACAAGACTGGATCATTGAGGAACATATTTGTGCTCTATTATTTAGACAGGTAATAAAGAAATTGATTAAATTCCTGAATAATCCAAAATCAATTATATTATAATGTGATGGTATCAAATGTCTTTGAGGAATCAGTATACACTACATTTACTTGTCCCTGTGCATCTGAGATTTCAGATATCTTGCGTTATTAAAGCTAAGTTAGTTACGGTTTATAAAAGCATGTTGGTAAACGGAAAGTGGCTTCTTTTTGGATGGATAGATGCAGTTATATGAAGAAACTCAGTATATTATACTGCGTTCCTATGTAAATATTACAAATAAGGATAGTGTAACTCTGCTTAGAATTGTTATTGATGATAGACTGACTTGGACCACACATGTTGAAGCTATAAATCACAAACTGTAAAATACTACTTTTCTACTATAGCAACTTAGGACTGTAATTAGTGCCAATATTCTTAGAATGGTATATTTCTCTCTTTTTTACTCCGTATTAACATATGATGTTATACTTTGGGGTAATTCTTCAAGTTCCATAAAAATTTTCAGAATTCAGAAAAAAAATTTTCGTATTTTAACTAATGTTAACCACATGGATCATTGTCGTCCATTATTTGCTAGCTATGAGATTATTTGACAAACATTGACAAATCTTCGGTAGTCTCTAACATTCATAACCACAACACTAACTAAATCATCTAATGTATTAAGAAACCAAAGGTATAGACTAACTACTAGTCAACGAAATTTCTGAAATTAAGCTTGTATAATATCTTACCCGACCATATAAAATCCTTAAGCTACTACCGACTTAAGGTTTCTATAAGAAATTACATTTAAAAAAATGTTTCACATAGTTGTTTTATGTGTTGTGGATATCTAAGTTTTTTTTTACTGAAAAGTAATTTTAATTTCTCTGTAAATTACATTATTTTTGAAATTTATTACTTTTTGTATCCAATAAAAAATAGTGTGTGATAGAGTTTTTAATGTATTTTTGTCATCCAGTTTCTCCAAACTACTCAACCAGCTTGTATAAAACTTCTTTCATTTTAGTTTAGCATTCTTCAACTTAAAGTTCGCAAAAAAATTAAAAATTCATCTTTTCAAAGTTATGGCGAGAAAATTGTTTCTGGGCTTTATATATTCGAGATATTGGCGAATGCGCTAATGTAAGCCATCTAAAAACTTAATTGTGGATCTGTAATCAAACTACAGGATATCATTGCAGTTTTTCTTTAATTAGATATGTAGGGAATAAATAAGAGGCCAAAGGTGAAAGAACTGAACCACTCTTTAAAAAATCACTAAAAATAATAAAAAATAAAACTCCATGGATTCTCCTAATTAATTGAACCTTGGTACTTAATAACGATATCAAATTCAGTTAAGAAAATAAATAACCTATCTAAATGTACTTTTAACCGAGTTCGATATCGATATTAGGTCAATTAACTGGACGACCGCATAAAATTTTATATCATAATTTTCACTTACTTCTTGGAGCCTGTTTTCCTAGTTTATTTATTTATCATGTGTGTCGATCTTCTGGTGTGTATTAACTGCGTGTTACATATTTCTTTATATTTTTAGGCATGTATACTAATGAATAATATACAACAATTACGGGTACAACTGGAGAAGATGTTCGAGTCAATGGGTGGTGAAAAGTTGGAAGAAGATGCGGCCAATATCTTGAAAGATTTACAACAGACGCTCAACGGTTCGTTGGATGAATTAGCACAACAATTTGCTTGCAGGTCAGTGAGAAGTAACATAACTTATATAAAATGTGACCATTGAGGTTAAGAATTTATATTTGGCATGTTGAGCAGCACTCTCCATGTCAAACGAAATGAATATATCACAGAGTGATTTTTTTTGTTGAAAAGACTACAGAAATCAAATCATACTTTATTCATGTTAACATATAACAAGTTTACAAAGATGCAAAGATTGTGTATTAGATAAAATTAATAAATAAATAAATGCAAAGGATCGTGAACTCTAAATCTGCCCCTAATAAGAAACAGAGAACATCTTTGTGCTGTGCATGGTCCTGTAAAATAATTTTTGACATGTACTTTTTTGTGGATTTTTAGTGTATTTTGAATACGTTGATCAGGAGCTGAGGTGGAAAAACTGTTGTTTTTTTATATATTTTAACTTAATAAACTAAAATCTAGCCAATTTTGTATCGACTGGAGACCTGCTTCAGCTTTCTCGTTTACCTCTGTCCAATTTGCTCCTGTAAATAAAATAACGGTGTCATCTGCATCTGAGATTACAGTTCCATTATTTGGTGTTTCCAATTTTGTTAATATATACGAGAAATAGCAGAGGTCCCAATACAGTACCCTGCGGTACACCCATTGAGACTGTTGAGGGTTACTGAAACTTTCCTCTATTTTTATCTTTTTGCTTCCTGTCAGTTAAATAATTCCAACATTTTTCAGTCTATCAAATAATGATCTATGGCATCCTGTGACAAACGTCTTTGTCAAGACTATACTTCGGCCGAAAACTCGAGTCAGTAACGCAAGAAATAAGCGGCACTCTCGTCAAAAGATAGTAGCTCTTACTTGATACTAAAGCGGCACCTCGTTCTATCATATAATCCCATTGAATCAAGAGAAATATTTAAGTTTTGTCCGCCTAGTAGAAATGGAAACGACTACCACAAACAATTTTAATGACCTAGTCGACCACATTTATACCTAATAATTTGCTCGACTAATTATTCAGTCGTAAGTAAACTTGGAAAGAAAGAAAGAAATCGTATATCCTGGGCACTCAGTAGCGCCACATACGTATTTATGTAGGTATATATAGAATAATAATATTTCATAAAATAAAACATAAATATAATTAAATTTGTTTTCACGCTCAACTCAGCCAAAAAGAAAAACTGGAATTCTTTTAAGAAAATATTTAATGGCAGGCATAATTTTATTAGGGGTGGCATATTTACGTAATCCGACATGAAAACTGTAGAATGGTTGATGTTTATAAAATATTTAACGATGCCAGTTGTTCTTATTGTCCAGCAAGGAGCAACGTGAATGCGTGAGCATATCTCTTGCCGAGAAAGGATGGTGATAGGGTTGTTAATTAGGAAGTAACAGGATAAAAAAGAAAATAAATAAATAGACTTACAACTTAGAAATAAATAACTGTTCTAACAACATAAATAAAGTTTCTTGTTAAAATAAAATAATTAAAAACAAAACGTACCAAAGTTAAAAATAAATAACTGTTCTATAACAACATAAATAAACGTTCTTGTTAAAATAGTATAATAAAAAACAGAACTTACCAACAATAATTTTCAACAATAAATAATTCATAATATAACAATCACTACATGACACTATCACAGATTATCACTCACTCACCACGTCACTATCACTGCTGGCTCCTGCATTTGTTATTATTAACTCAATCACTGCGTTAATCCGAATACTCGTATTCCACATTTTTTCTTCAACTTTTTTAATGTGCCCTATGCATTTTTGCAAATAATCAGCTGTAACTCTTTTTAATGCACTGGATAGAACATGTAGAAACATGTTCTAATTTAAAAGTTCTATTTTCAATTGCAACATTCCCCTTTACTTCAGCCCAAATAAGCTCAATGGGATTGAGTTCACAGTGGTAAAGCGGCAGCCGTAATACCTCAATACCTCTAGCTTTAGCCATTTCATCCATAATATATTTCTTGTATATCGGCGAATGCTGTTTCGCTAGGATTAGCCCCAGGTAGAACATAATATTGGCTGGACCGTGGTTCAATATTGGATCAATATAGATACATTGAAATTGTAACAATAATATTGAACTAATATTAATATACACTGGTATTAAAATATAGGCGTGCCTATGTTGGTAGTATATTGTTTTAACATATTCCAATCCAGATGTACGCAGACAATATTGATAAATATCTATTAATATTAATTTTACAACATTGAAAAGTCTATATTCGCGTTATATTGTTATTACATTTTTTGATAATATTGTACAAAAAAGTATTGATTGATAAAGATAAACATTGATTCTAAAATATTTGAAAACTCATATTTAACTCATATTTGTGAACTATGTGTAAAATTATATTGTTTAGGGAATATTTTCTAATACCAATAAATATTGATTTTCCAATACTGGAAAGTATATATGTTATGTTGTTATGAACTTTTTAGTAATATTGCACAACAAACATAGACTGATGTCGATAAATATTAATTTTAAAATATAGGGATATTCATATTGAGATTATATTGTTAAACTCTATTTTAAATAATATTATTTAACCGATTTATATCTATATTGGATAGCCATGCTGCGCCTAGGCTGATTGCAATAAGTTGCATAGATGGCTCTCCTTGCAATATGCTTGTACAAGCATTCGATTTTTGATTTAGGGTCTCCAGGCAATGTGATTCAATAATGACAAAGTGAAATTCACTGTGGTGATGCTCACCTAATCTGTACTAGCAAAGGCCCAAGATGCCTTTAGTAATTTTACAGATGATGTAGTTGTACCTACCATACACAGGTTAAATATTCCAGCTGGAAGTTTCACAACAATCACTTCTAGATCTTGTTAGTAAGGTTTTTAAAATAATAATAATTATTCAAAAAATGCTTTACCATCTTTGGCCATTAGGCTAAATTTTCATTAAATATTGGGCCAATATATGATTTGAAATAATAATTTATATTGGAATAAAATATTATATGATATGATTTTTAAATATTTGTTGAATATAGCTTAACCAATATTGAGTCTATATACAAAATGTTCAAATTTTTTATTGGTTCAATGTTGCGTTTTTTTACATTGAGTTAACGTTTTTGTAATATTAAACCATTATTGGTTCAATATTAGTGTTCTACCTGGGGCAATTCGGCTTTCAGCGAAGCACGATCGAATAGGACACATTTACCATCTAACCATTCTTGAATTTGCGCTTTTCGCCATGCACTGGTTGGTAACTTTTCCAGTAATCGACTGTGGTATGGGGCGTTATCCATAATAACGACAGATGCGGGTTCAATTTTAGCGAGAATTTTTGCAAACCATTCCTCTAAAACATCCGCATCCATGTCCTCATGATAATCGCCACTTTCTTTCGACACGAACGATGGAAGTCTATCTTCCACGAATCCTGAATCACTTCCTATGTGCATTATTGTTAAGCGTTTTCCTTTTCCTGCTGACATTTTTAATCCTGTTCACCAATCTTCCATATGACCTTTTTTTTGCATTAAGGCCGAAGCCATTCAGCCAGCCACGTACTTATTTAAAGCACTAAAACACAGAAAAGAAATACCTACTCCAACATACCCTATATGACTTTGACGAACACTTTTTACATTTCTATCTTGCCAAAATTGCGTTAGAGTATGTTCTTAATTTCTCTCAAGTAGGAGGCTACTTCTCTTTCCTTTTGCAAATACAAAGTTCATGTCATGCAAACATTTTTTTTTTTTCAGTATAGGTTCATCATCATTCAGGGACTGTAAAATATTCATAACAGTAGGGATTTCATTATCATAGAAGAATTTATGAAATTTACGTTGAATTCCATTTTTCTGGAATTTGTCTAATATTTTTTTTTCCAGACTTCGCTATAGGTTTCTGAACATCCCTTTCATTTTTTCTTCTCTTAAAATTTTGTAAATGTTCCGCTCACTCACGCCGATATATGCCGAAAGTCATGTTAACTAAACCTGTTTATCCTGATTTCTGTATTTCTGTGATGATCTTTCTCCAATTCATGATACATTCAAAATAATTTCCTTCTCCTTGAAGCTTAATGGAGAACTTCTTTTGAACAACCAGGAACCGCTTCCATTTTTGCACATTTAAAAATATTAAGATATCTCACAATTACACTTATTTTCACTAAATCACTAACAAAATAAAACTTTAAGGCACTGTGATACAACAAGTACGTAATTTATAAACAAAAATTAATGCCGCCCAATTCATAAACAATTCACACTATAAATATTTCACACGAAATAAAATTTGAAGGCACTCTGATACCACAAATACGTAATTTATAAACAACAAATTAATACCGCCCAACTGATAAACGACCCCACTCTACGTACACTGATTTTAAACTGAGTTATAACGATTTAACGCACCAAACATCGCTGAGAACGTGGATAATGTTGCCAGATTTAAGTATAGTATTTTAAATTTCAGATATGGTAGTTCATGCATAGTTAACTCAATCCGAGGACTTTCGTTCCTTCGAAATTGATGTTATTCGTCAAAATTCTCCAAACTTAAGAAAAATAAATAGGTAACAGCGTAAACATATTAGGGAATTTACAAAACTCGTAAATCCGCACGCCCCTTGTTCTACTGACTAGAGTTTTCGGCCGAAGTTTATATATACTACAAGACTCTTTTTATTATTATTCAGAATATTTATTACTTCAGTAGTTAGATCATAAACGGCACCCTCAATACATTTTTTACCTCTTTGCCTTGTTTTCTATAAAATGTATTTTTTAAAAGAAGAAAATCCGTAAGCCTTTTTTTCAAACATTTTTCGAAGATCTTAGCAAAGTTGTTTATTACCGAGATTGGCCTGTAATTAGTTAAATTTTGAGGGTCGCCACTTTTATATATAATGAATATTTTTTATTAATGTAGCAGATATTTCATCAGGACCCGGCGCAGAGTTTTCGCTCAAAGATGCAATGCATAATATGAGTTCATTCTCTGTAATCGGGTTTAGATACATTACAGTTACTAGATATATTTTTTTGAAAGTTTTCTTGCCCAGTGTGTATTTTTTATGCCATTTCCTTGCCTATATTTATAAAGAAGTTATTAAAAACATTTGCTTTTTCTGTATTATCTGTTATAATAATATCATTTTGCTCAATAGTATCATTTTTTTATTATTATTTTTACCATTTGAAACCTCACCAACAATCCTCCATATCTGTTTATAATTGTTATTAATTTGTTCAATTTTTGTTTTGTAGTAATTATTTTTTGTCTGCTGTAATAAAATATTCAATTTATTTCTATATTGTTTGTATTGTTTGATGGCTTCCTCTGTTCCAGTCCTTAACATATTTTTGTTCATCTGATCTGTATGTCTCATAGAGTTTATAAGACCGAATGTAATCCACGGTTTAATTTTTTTAAAGTTATTTTTCTAACGTATTATTTTGTTGCTACATTTGCAAATATTTTAAGTTTATTTATAAACGTACTGTATCTTTGTTCAGCATCATTACTCTGCATCACCTCTTTCCATTTTTTTTTTTGCTAGTACCTGATGCAGTTTTTTGTAATTTGTTGTTTTAATAGTTTTCTGGTTGTTTGTATCATATTTTTTATTATTATTAGTAAACTCATTAAAATGGATGGATAAGGATACCATGGTCTGTGATAGCTGTTAGAATTATGTTAGATTTTTCATCAATATCTTTTTCGTCTTTTTGAATATTAGAGTTAACAAAAATTCGATCTATAATACTCACTGTGTTATGTTACCCTAGTGGTATAAACCCTTTTTGAAATAATTATTTACTTTTAGTTCTCAAAAATCACTTCCTCATTTTAAAATAATCTATAAAAACATTTTGAATCTATGTAACGCTACTATAGAAACTTTAATCGATTTTTTAGCTTGGAGCATAGAATAACGGTGAGCGTAAAAGAACTTGCCGACCTATTACTTGCCATTAAAGGAGGAGGACAACCCGGTCAACTCAATCAACCCGCACAAAGAAATGCTGTGGCTGTAGAAGCAGATGAAGTGTTAAGGCCACTTATGGACTTGTTGGATGGTTCACTGTCTCTGTATGCGCAATCCTGTGAAAAAACTGTACTGAAGAGATTGCTGAAGGAACTGTGGAAGATTGTCATGCGAATTTTGGAGAAGACTGTCGTACTACCACCAATGACGGACAAAACGGTGAGCTAAATACTATTGTACATACACAGTGTTTCAGTTTCCATGAGGATACCTAAATAACTTTTTTATTTTAAAATTTTCACAGCTTATGTACATCACTAAGATACTTACACCTTTTTTAAGGAAAGATTTTATCTGAAACGAAAATCCAACTAACTATGATTGAAGTAAAAAGTACCGTTTTAGGTAAACACTACGTCATCAGATTCCTCGAAGTCTGTCATACAATCGTTATGCTATTTAGATGTTGTATCTTTATATTCTTCCAATAATCTTTGTTTTTTTTCTAAACCTATTATCTCTCCAACGTCTTCATCTTCTTTGTTGCCAGTTGATATGCAACTATTTTGATCTGAATATTTTTCACAACTTAAATTCACAGGGTCTTTCTGTTTCTTAGATTTTTTCATCAATAATGTTTCATGCAGCAACGATTTTTTTAATTTTCTGCCAAAATCCTTGAATTTGATATATTAGGTTTTCTTCTCTTCCATATCTCACCTTACTCCAAAATTCTTTTGAAATATTAGAATCTACTGAAATGATTCTAGCTTTCTCTACTAAGGTTTATTGATACTTTACTTTTAGCAATCCCATTCAATTGTGGGTTATATGGTATAATATGTTCTATTAGAGAATTGTTGAAATTCTTTACTGACGTACTTTCTGACATTATTAAACACCAAATTAGAATACAACAGTGCATCTGCCAGTAACTACGACATCCTTGCCTTCTCGGAGACATGGTTTAATGACAATCTATAAAACTCGAAAATCCTAGATAATAATAAATTTAATATATTTAGATCTGATCGTAATTTCAGGGCTATAAATTGTAGTAGAGGAGGTAGAGTTATCTTGGTTCAGGTACTCTATAATAAAGGATATCAAGAGAAAGCATTCACTATGGAAACAATATAAAGCCTCTAAGGATGTTACTTGTTACAATGAATTTAAGTAATTAAGGCGTAAAGTCAGAACTGGCTGTGAAAAATCCTTTAAAGACTATATATCCAACATAGAAAACAATATTGTGTACTTGATCCCTCTAACTTCTGGAAATTTACCAATAAAAAGAGCTCACACGCTGGTGTACCTAACAAATTGATATTAGATTCTATAAATATCTTCGATTTTGAAAAAATATGCAATGCCTTTGCAAATTTTTTACCAGTAATCTTGTAGCTTGCCTTCCAACAACAACCATCACTTTGTGCGGAATTGTAATAATAATTGTCATCAACTTAATGCACCCTCTATATCTGAAGATGATTTTATAACTTGTTTAAAGAAACTTAAGCCTAAGCTTACGAGCGGGCCTGGTGAAATTCCCGCTTTCTTACTACGTGATTGCGCCTCAATATTCACAGAAACACTTTCTAAACTGTTCATTTATTCTTAAAATCCAATACCCTCTCAGTGGAAATTATCTAAGATAGCTCCAGTTTTCGTGAAAGATGATCGGTCCAATATCTGCAACTATCGCCCAATGGGGAACATTCCCTTTTATTTTATCCGCCAGGGAGCGCCAGCTGTACGCGCGGTTGTTTCGCCACATACTAATACATACGTCAAACTCTCAGAATTTTCATGTATTAGGTTCAATTTTTTTTATGCTGCATTCGCGTATAAGTTGTTTACTGTCTCGTATTGATAACAGATTTGGATTGTCCATACAGGCGTAGGCGCATCAAAACTGAGAACAAAGTCATACCACTTGGCGCATTAAACAAAGACAAAATATCTGTAAAAATAACTTCAAAGCGCTCCGACAGAGTTGGACGTCTGTATTGGTCTGTGGTTTCGCCGTCAATGTCAATACGAAAAAGTATATCAACACCGCTTTTAAACGATTTAATGATCAACTACCGTAATCCTTTTTATCAATTTCGCTCATCTCTACGAATAGAAGATTGGGTAACTATCGGAATCGGATGTCGGAATCGGATATTTAAACTATTTTAAAGGTTAACATGTTGAGAATGACATTAAACCGAGTACGTATGGCGCCATCTATTGGATATATTAGGAACTGGCGTGGATTGTTCCCCATTGTTATAATTTGTAACTTTGCCAAATGTTTTGAAATATTATTGTTTGATTATGCTTTTTTTCATTGCAAACATTTATGTTAGAGGCAGGTCCACTGTTACCAACATATTTTGTATGACAGAATTCTTACTTATGCCATCTATGAGAGACTCTAAGCAAACGTGATCTATACCGATTTTTCAAAGGTATTTTACAGAATTGACCACGGTAATCTATTGAATAAAATGACTAATTTCGGTTTCTCTATAGACTTTTTGAATTTTTTAAAATCCTACCTCTCAGATAGGATCCAGCATGTTATATATCGCGGTTGCAATTCTAACCAAATATCTGCTACATAGGGTGTACCGCAAGGATCAGTTTTAGGACCTCTTCTCTTTATCTTATTCATTAATGATATTTTTGACGGCCTCTTGTCGTCTCTATGCTTCTTTCTATAAACTGACGTACCCTGATGAAAATATTTCGCAGGTGTCATATTATTTTAAACTTCCCCGCTAGGGACGCGGGCGAGGCGGAAAATGTGGGTTATTGTTTTTCCTACATTGACTAACATTACCTTAAATAGAAAAATAAGGAAACTGAGGTGCCGCGATAAAAAATATGTCATTTATTTTTACATGTTCAATAAATAAATTTACCCCTTTAACAACGCCAGAAATATCAGTGGTAATGGAACTTTTCTTCGGAGAGATATAAACTATTAAAAAATCATTGAAATCTTCATGCTGCGATGAGGTTGAAAATCCTGGTCGAGGGCTCCCCTATTAAAATACAGCTTGTTTATCTAACGGATCTCACTATTTCAAGGTGAAAATAATAATTTTTTGCTTACGTTCCGGATAAAATTTATTCTGTAGAATAAACACCATAAAAATACTAGGACTAAAAACACCAAGATAAATTAAAAATTTAAATATACTATCTAACCGGCACCTCCACCAAAGTGTAGAATATATGCTCGAGTCTATGTCATTTGGCCGTGCAAGTCACCCGACGCCAGCGATATTTTGAGGGCTTGTCGGAGGACTATTAAAACACACAATGCCGAATCGTCGAGAAGGTCGGGTGATGGAGTTCATCGCCATATTGGAAAGTGTATCGCCAGTGATTTTATTTGAATAATAATAAACGTCTTTATTGAATTAATTTGTAATTAAACAAGAGGCGAAGTTTAGCCTAGTGGCTATTCTTAACTCGACAAAATTTTAAAAAGCATTTTAAAGGTTTTTAAAGGTAAACTCTGTTTATGAGCACTTTTTTCATACGATGAATGGTTTTTAATTATTTCGTGGCAAAGTTTTAATTTTGCTCCGAAATTGCTTTTTTGCCTTTTTCAATTTTTTTCTCGTAATCAGCTACATTTGCAAGAAAATACAAGATATCAAAGTTGTAACTCTTGAAAAACCTACAAGGTGTTTTTCTGTTTGTCTCGCGTGAATAATTCAGCCTCTAGCGCAGTCAGAAGAGTCGACATTTCGGAGTAAAAATGACCATGAGTCATACGCGCCTAAGGTGTGTCAAATTTTTAAGAAGGGTGACAAATGTGACATCTCCAACTTTCGGTCTATATCTATAATATGCAACTTTGCTAAGGTCCTTGTGATTCTGTTGCATGAAATACTTTGAAGTAAATAACCAAATCTCAATTCACCAATATGGTTTTATGCGAGGGCGTTCTACGATAACAAATTTACTTTGTGTGACCCAATATATAGCAGACTTGACCATTCTACGTTTCTTATGACTTGACGACATCGTGGTCTCTCATAGTTTATTATCCCTATTACATTCATATCTTTCAAACAGGACTCAATACGTAACATTTAATGGTTTCAAGTCTGTGGCTACTTCTGGGGTACCGCAAGGATCTGTCTTTGGACCACTGTTTTTTATTATATTATTATTATTCATCAATGATATTGTAGATGGCATAGACAATGTTAACTGTTTACTGTATGCCGATGATTTGAAGCTTCTTTTCTAAAATTAACTCCATTGATGACTGCATTCGATTGCAAAAAACTTAAGTGACTGGTGTATTAAATATAAACTCCCGTTAAATTACTAAAAATGTAATGTAATGTCTTATACACGCAAATTGAATACAATCTCCTATGACTATACCATAAATGATACTATACTTCGCAAACCTGAAGCTCTGCGAGATTTGGGGGTCATATTTGATAAAACTCTATCATTTAATGTACATATAAGTACCACTGTCACTGAATCTAGTAAAATGTATGAACTTATAGCCAGGTTTCTCGAATTTAGATACACCCAGGATACTCTATTATTGTTGTTATGTTAGATCGAAGCTCGAATATGCCTCACTTGTTTGGACTCTACACTACAATGTGTATATAATCACTACAACGTAAATTTGTGAAGTTGTATTTTAAATCAGAAGGTTCTTGTCCAGCAATAGGTTGTACACAAGAGGACTTGTTGCGTAAGTAATCAATAGTTGGTCTCAATCGGAGGCGAGAATGTTTTTCATTAATATTTCTTCATAAAACAATTAATAACAGTATTGATGCGCCACAATTGCTATCAAAAATTAGTTTTAATATCCCCAGAAAGTATCGTATGGCAATGTTTTTTTACATGGCTACATCACATACAAATATTTTAAAATTCTCGCCTACTTATGTAGCTTGTGACAACCACAACGCAATCTGTACTGATATTGACATATTCAACTGCACCCTTACTACTTGAAAAACTCACTATTAACGAAGAGTTTGATTGATCTGTATTCTTTTTCAATTTTTTTTTCTTTCTGTTGTACTATCTTTGCTTACGTAATACACGTTAACTTATTTTATAATTTCTTTTTGTCTTTCATATTAGGGTCTTAAGTTCCGATGTATGTTTTCTAAAAATATTTCAATTTGTAAACTGCTTTTATATTTGTTTAGTATTTATATTTGTAATACCTCGCCATACCTCCTGCCCTATAGTTGGATAATGACCTGTTGAATCATTGAATGTGGTTTAAAACATTTGGGAATTATGATGTGCAAGTTTAACAAATTATTATTTATACCTTTTTCCCTCTTTGCATCTCAAAAATAGAACTACAACTGATGATACCAATTGGACATCGTAACACTATAAATCTAACACAGTAAATACTAACACTTCGTAAATTTAAACCTGAAAAGGAATTTTGAAACACAAGAAAAAGACAATATAAAGTTCAAAAATATATATTAAATCTTTTTAAAAAAAATATGTTTTTACAAAACATTCAAGAAAAATGTATTGACAAGCTATAGTCTGGCCCGTGTACAACACATAGTGAGGAACGGAATGACTCATAGTGTACCAACTACCATCCAATGTTTAGTTTTTAGCTAACGATTACACAAAAAGATTCACGAGAAGTTCAATGTTTATAAATTTTTTGGTGGGCTTTTGCTTGCCTGTCTATTGACGTATTCTCAGTTCAATATTAATTTTGGTCGCTCCTTGGAGCTTAAAAATGCTTAAACCGTAACGATTTTGAATTATATTTTGCAATTATAATTTCATACGTTCAGGCAAGGCAGCCCCATGCACATTCTGAGTATATGGTAACTATACTTTTTTGACACAGAATCACTGAGGAACCGGTTTAGGACAAATACTGTTAAACCCATTATTTTCCCGTCAAAATCGACTGCTAGAAAATGATACGGCACCCTCGACGCTAAGGGCTATTTTCGCTAAAACTCTCGAAATACTTTGACTAGAGACTGGATTAACATGTCCTCATATTTAACACAATGTATGAGGCGCAGTGCTTAACAACGTGGATTCGTAAAAAGGTTTTCATCGATTTAATTATACGCCTATCTTGCCAAGGTACAACTTTACAAGCAAACAAAGATCATACAAATCGGAAAGATAGCCACAAGGAACTACTAGGCTAAGATATTCAATAAAAGTGTTTTCTTCGGTTGCCAACACAACTAACTCATGGCCTCCCTGCTCTTTCATAGGTATTCTTTTTTTCGTCCGCAAGGCTAATGTGGACGTAGGAATTCCATATCTCTTTGCTGCATCTCTAAGTGAAGTCTCTTTTCCTGAACAGCCTTTATTTATGTATTTGTTTGTTTGTTTGTTTGTTATTTACTTATTTACTCATTCACTTACTCGCTTACTCACTTACTCACTTATTCCCTTACTCACTTACTTACTCATTTACTCGCTTACTCGCTTACTCGCTTACTCGCTTACTCACTTATTCACTTACTCACTTACTCATTTACTCGCTTACTCCCTTACTCGCTTACTCACTTACTGCCTAACTGACTCACTTACTTATTTATTTATTTTTCTCGCAAATCTTCGTCCGTAAACTTTAAGTCTCTACACAACTGTTCGACGCCCGAGTATAGGACATGGTTGCCAGGCTTTGCTAAAAGTCACAAATTCCAAAATAATCACGCATTTATAAAATAGCACCGTTCTACGATAATGTTATGTATACATCGTGAAGGCCAAATATCTGATGATCTTATCCGAAATTCCAATATTCAAAATTTATCTTACTCTTAGATATACTCTTACTTTTCCAGATGATGTTCAAGAGCTTAACAGACAATGCCAAGAATTTAGCCGCAAACACCAAGATAGAGGACATGTCCAGGTTATTTAAAAACCATATGACAGGTAAACAAGACGTGAAAAACGCTCTAAGCGGTGTGATGGATATTTCAAAAGAAGTTGAAAAGAACCTATCGCCGAAGCAGTGCGCTGTTCTGGACGTAGCTCTAGACACAATCAAGCAATACTTCCATGCAGGAGGAAATGGACTGAAGAAGGCTTTCTTGGACAAGAGCTCGGAATTGCAGAGTTTGCGTTACGCCTTATCCCTCTACACGCAAACTACGGACACGCTCATCAAGACCTTTGTTACTACGCAAATTAATGAAGGTAGGTCAATAATAGCTTTGTGGATAATCTGTTGATCCTATCACCTGTTTGGTCATCAACCTGTTCAGATTTTTTGAAATTATGATCAATGTAAATGGGTGGTTAAAGTTTTTCTCTTTTGCATGTCAAATTTGAAGTTAACGCCCCATTTGTAATGAAAATTAAACTATTTTCAGAAGGAACACGCGCCAACCTAATATTTCTTGTATCACATATGTACAAATAACGTTTTTTTCCGTAAATAAAACATCTACCGTCCATGAAATCCCACTAACAACATCATTATTAGGTGCAAAATGCTCTAGATATTTTATTTTCGGCTAAAAAAGTTACACCCAAAAGCATTGAGTTACTCCTTCAATGTTAATAGCTCATTTATGAAAGATGCGTGAGTTATGTAGATGATGATGCGAAGTGGCGTTAACTGGCGCGGTGTTTTACTGAAAAAGAGAATAATCAGCATTTAACTTACCCGTCTATTTCTAATGAAGAATTTTTAAAATCTGAATATGTGGATGTCCATATTACTCCGCTTATATTGCTAAGTAACCTTACACACAATTTACACACATATTTATACAAACTGTTCCTTACCAAGTGCCGCTAAACAATAAAGAGACAATGCTACAAAGGCAGGTTTCGATTCGAGACGAAACTGACACAGAATCCGGACTCGAAGCGTTAGAAGAACCTTTGAAAGCTAAAAAGAGAAGAGAAAGTGACAGTCGGCAAGGTAGAGAGCTAATGCAAGATGCCAAATTTCTGCTAGTTTCAAGCATTTGCACATTTTCAAGCAGTTCATAGAGTTTTTTCAATACGATTTAGATGCCATTTTCAATAGTATATAGTTTAAGCGCTCGTAGACATAGATTTTATATATTTAGTTTTGTTTCTTTCTTTCAACACTGTTCGTTAACTGAATCAGTTATTTGAAAAAGTATATTATGTTTTATGTAAATCAGTATTAATCGTGATACAAAATTCTGATACAAGACATAACAATTTTGGCACCTTAGAGTTTCTAAGACAGATGTCACCAATTGTACTGGGTGCGGTGAGAATTACTCCTCATTTATATCTGTCATGCTTTTACAATTGAGCAGTCAACATATTGGCATAAAGGAGAAACGGTTAGAACTTGTTAAAACTGGTACTGCCCAAATACGTCGAGAGTCGTGTTTGTGCAGAAAGAATTTAACAAAACACCACAATGTGCGGCTCAAATACTAACTGAACGGACTCAATCAACAAATGGTAGGTATATACAAAGTAAGCAAGTTAGTACTTGACCACGGTATATTCTTATAACTTTTTAGAAAGTAGAAGAAACGTATCTTGGAAACTAATTAATGTTAAGGTATTACTCCGAATTCCTTGTTATATCTTTCTGAAGTTATACTACAGTTAAATTAGGATTGTCTAGTCAGGGCAGTTTTTTATTTTACCATGTTCAGGGGATCTAGTTCGTAGTTCAGTTTTGCAGTTTGGGCGAGTTCGGTGTATTATTTATTTAAACGACCATAATTTTTAGAGTGTTTTCCATCGATTTTTTAAAAATATCTCGAGATCTACAAATCCTGTGGTACAAATGGATAATGTCCGTTATGAATTGTACAATGTATAAACTAGAATTCGCGTATTCACAATCTACCTAGGATATTAATGTAGGCAATCCGAAATAAAGGTTATTAATATGGGCAATCCGAAATAAAGAAATTCTGTCGCTTATTGCAAATGCAAAATTGGGTATTTTTAAACAACATTATTTTCAAGAAAATGAGCAAATTTCAATGGGGCTTAGTGAAATTTTAGTCCTTATATTGGGTGATTTATACCAACATGCGAAAAATTATTCAGTTAAAAAATGGAAAAAGAATGACTAAAAGAAATTACCTTAGTAGGTACGAGGCACTTGAGACAAACAGTGACGTCACAACATTGCCCCCCCTTTCCATGGACCTCCATAATGCTCCGCCTCTTCTTGTGGGTCCCGTAATGCTTCGCCCCTTTCCTGAGGCAGAAAATTCAAATCCGGGACGTGCCGTTGAGTAAGGAATCTGCATTATCAACAGAAAGTCTAAACTTGCGGGAAATTCAAATCCTCAAGAAATTCAAATTGGCGAGAAATTCAAATAGTTAAGGAAATTGAAATTTAGGTGGGAAATCCTACTACGTACATCAAACAAATGAGATTAATTAGTGACCTTGAATAACCCTTAAAGACTTTACATTATTTTATAGTTTTAGGAGTAGATGGGATATATAATTATTAATAATATAGCGCCTCCTATTGACCAATCCTCAAACTTTTAATATATTTTTTTTGTAATCATTAATATATGTGACGTCATTGGATCACGTGACAATATTTTTATATAATTATTATAAATATTTTTATTGAAATAGCGTGGCTTCACTCGAAAGTCGATCCTTCAAATCCCTGGCTCCGTACGTATGCGCCATAACCAATTGCTCTATCTGAGTGCTTATAGAGCATATGTCTAAAATGTTTAGACAGAGAATTCTATTTTTTTTATAAATTCGCCGCCATTGGCTTTAACCAATCTGACGTAACGCGGTGCAACAAAGTCACGTTCCCTCCCCCTTCACCAGACTTGGGACTGACAGCAAAGCTAGCGAGGTCCAATTAGATTCGAAGCATTGTAATTGGCTTATTCTAGTCTTGTAGGAAATTAATTGGATTAATGTACACCAAACTTTTTATATAACTCCACACAAAAAATCCATAGGGGTGATATCTGGGCTCCCTGGGGACCAAGAAATGAGTAGCGAATAAACATACAGCATAGCTCCCTCAACAGCGCATGGTCCAAATAAGGCGACGTTTTCTTAAATGATAGGAAATTTTAAATACCTGTTATAACCAATATGATACAATGTTGTTTCTTGACTGTATATGCAACTAAAAACTGAAATATTTTACTGCCTACAGCCTGCTTTCGTTTGCGTGCTGCATTCTGCAATTTGTTTGTGTAATTCCTGACAAGCTTCATATAGGAATGATTTGATTTGTTTCATATCATTCAAGTTAAATACTTTACAAAGACTTTAAATTGTTTTGTAGAACTAATGTAAAACTTGAAAGTTTGGCTAGCTATATAGCAAAAAGTAATAGACAAGTAGGTATAAATTCGCAAAGGCACTGATCTACATTTAAAAGAACAGGCATATGAACAATTGAGCACGTCAGAGAGGAGGGGTGGAGTAGCGTATCTTTGCAGGTTTTAATTCAAACAGATAAGTTGTATAAATATGAGGGTTCTGGCTTAACCGTGTCTACCTACTGGGCCAGAACCCCCATATTCATACTACTGATATACTAAATTACCTCGGATTGCTCTAAAATTTTGCAAGGGTTTTCCCATATTGGACGGTAGCTCAGTGGGCTAGCGTGTCTAGTTTTCTCTCTGAATATACCTAGCGAGGCGGGTTCGAGCCCCACCTACTGCGAAGTAATTTTCAAATATAAATTATCCCCAAGAAGTGGTTCGGATTCCACTATAAACTGTAGGGCCCCGGCTTCTTTTCTCAGACAACTCTAGTTCTCCTAGACTTAAGAGGGCCATTCAGGTGACTTGGAAGGCGGAACTTAGGAGAGTCATTCAGATCACTTGGAAATAACATTAAGAAAAAACATTTACAAACATTTAAACATTTATATGGAAAGCTGGCACATCATTTTATTTTCCGCATGTTAATGTAAATCACCCTGTAGCGTACAATATTCAATTAAAATTTCAAATCAAAACCATAATAATTGTTGCACCCTTGTAAAATCCTGCCATCAAAACCAAGAAATGTACACTATCTCTCAAACTGTAAGACTACTTTAAGATAATCGAGAGAAAGGATTTTAGTATAATTTTTGTCAATTTTTGCATTTAAAAAAAAATTGTTAAAAACAGATTGATGAAGAAGAATTTTAACATACAGACGACAAATATAAAATATTTTTGCACGCCTTAAAAATTTATAAAAAAAATTAACAACTTGAGAAAGTAATATTTTTTCTATGATGCGTATTTGCCGAGATATTTTAATTTTTGCATTTTACCATTTTGTTAATACAACAACAATAAATGTTTACGTATTTACTTAAAAGCTATTAAAATGTTACTAAAAATTAAAAAACAATAATTAATAAGGGGCGCGAACGGGATCGCGCATGCCATTTAATATGAGATATACAGGATGTACGAAAATTCATATGCCTAATTTCGGATAAAGATGTTTTATTCAAATCGTCTTCTCAACTGTTCTGCATGAAACGATTTTTCTCGCAAACGGTTGAATCTACGACTAAAATGAAACAGGACTTTTCGTGTATTTTTAGTCCGTGAATGATATTCGGATATCAAGTTGGAAGAAAAGAAAAAGAAAAGGAAGTGAAAACAAAATATATAACATAGGTACACTAAAAATACATAGTAGGTAAATAGTAACATAAATATTTTGTCTAGATATCTTCTGCTTCTCAACACACCAACTTTGCCAAATAACTGATTCAAGGAAATAACTGATTGCACCAATTTTAAAATGATGACATGAAAAAATGTTTTAAGTTTCAGCAGCCCTATACTAATATGTCGTTTTTAAATATTCCATCATATATATTCTGCCAATATTTAATTACGCTTGACAATGGACTAGGCTAGTAGCAAGAATACACACCGATAATGATCTGTTCCAAGACATTAAGGATATGGGAATTACACAGTGTTGCAATTCACGTATTGGAGCCTTGACCAAATGAGTTAATTGCAAAACTGCTACTGTCTCAAATTATGAGATATGAAGCAAGTTTTAAAGTCAGTTTTCTATAACAATAGTTTTTAAAGTTTTTAACAGAAAGAGAAACTGAAAAATCCTTGCAACGGTAACGCAAAGGATTATTCATAAAGAAATATGTTATAATTCGAATATTTATTTTTAAACGATATCCTAAATTTCTTGAAGCAGTTATTTAATAGTAAAAGCTATATTGCAATAAAATAGTTTTCCTGATGGCTATTTCTTTTATTTATTTCGGATATACCCTTAATAAATGTTGGTGCAACTTTAATTTATTATTGAATAATGACAAGCCAATATCATTTATAATTTTTTTAAATTTAATATTATGGGTAAACTGTTTTACTTAGACATTTAAACTATGACGTATTATGTATTGGTAAAATAGTAGGTACTATTATTTAATTCTTTTTGTCTTCGTCTTGTTGATATTACAACAGAAACAGGTGCGAAAAATGATACAATGTATTTAAAAGAATGAACGAAATTATGACATGTTTTGTATAAAATATAGAGCCATAAACTTCTAGCGTTGTTATAAAACAAACTATTTAAAGAAAAATAAAGCCATCCAAAAATGAAGAAGTCTAGCGATCCAACGATTATCTAAAATATTGCACTTTCTTCTATAACATGTACTTACTATTTTTTATTAATAAATCTTTAACATTTTGTTCACTTCAATAGCACAACACTTCCAATATTGCTTACTCACTAAAGGGCACTCTGTTTTCTAGTAATTTCCACTACTCTTAATTTGGTGTTAACATCACTATTATTTCTGAGCCTTTCTACTTTATTCACATATAGGAGTACGTCTATATTTTCTTTAAATCTCGACACATACGAGCGATATGATTTCGCACCGGTGACGCTATAAATTTTAATAAAATTTAAAAAACAGTAAAGCCAATAGGATTTGAACTCGGATTGTATGCATGAATAGAATTGAAAACAATTTTATTAATATTAAAATGCATTAAAATTCCTCCCCAGAATCTGCCCTGGGACTGACCCTAGAACTGCAATGCGCAGCATTATGGCCAAGGATCCAATGTTAATTGAATATTTTACACAGAGCTACACGAGAACAACAATTCTGTTATAAAACGTACAATACGTAGGTACTAGAAAATTGTAAGACCTTTAGTGGTTAATCGTTAATCAGATGAATATCTACCCTTTTCCGCCAAAAATAGCTTAAATATTTCATGTAAAGACGAATTCAATTCTAATATGAGACGACTTTTATATTATACTAGAGACTACAATTTGCCACGCGGACTGAAATCTTGCGTATCTGGAGCGTGTCTTGTTCATGGACAAGTTCATGAAGTTCAGCCTAGACCGACGCATAAGGGTTCTCTGACAGCCGTATGAGCATTAGTCACAGTGCACTGCGTTATTTCGAATAGAACCCATTTCTTTGCATGATGGTTCCTTGAACAGGGTACGATACAACGCATGGATTAAACAGAAGTTTTCTTACACCGAACACCTGTCGGGACCAACCTCGCGCCAGTAAAAGTTTAGTAAGAACAAGGGTGTTTCGACGAGCTGACCAAATTTATAACCTGAAGGGGTCAAGTTCTGTTTTCTGCACGCACATATGACTGCATTAAAAACGTTATTCGCGACTATGTCTCAGAAATAATTATTTACATCGTGCGTAAATTATTACCAATAATTGTTTTTAATTGTTTGTAACAATGGAAATCTATTTCGCATAATTAACTCGTTTTTGACAAACAAATGGCTGCAAGTCCGGGTGAACAACAAACTGTTAACACGGCGGGACATTCGCGCGGGCGTCCCGACTTATACATTTCCGATTTTCCGGAGTTCCCGAATATCAAACTTGCCAAGTATGCTGACGGCATAGCCATGTACGCGCATTCGTACAATGCGCAAGCTGCCAACATGCTGCTAAAGGCACACATGACTCGTGCCACAGCGTATTACAGCATGTAGTAGATTCGGATGAACGCCGAGAAGTTGGAGGCATCCGAACGCCAATTTCGCTGGGAGGTAGACAAATTCCTGCAAAACGTTGCGTGAAGTATTTGGGGGTGAGACTCGACCAAAGACTGACGTTCAACACCCACATCAACGAGACCGTACGGACAGTCTACTCCATGTCCAGGAGTTTGTATCCGCTCTTGTTCAGGGGTAGCAGACTGAACAGAAGTAACAAAAATCTGTTGTACACGATGGTGATCAGGCTGGTCATGTGCGGCGCCGGTGTGGTGCAACATACCGCGCACGACAATGAGAAAACTTCAAGTGCTCAAACAGAAATTTATGCACTTCGTGTCGAACTCTGACACGTACTCTTCCCTCAGGGATCTATACACATACTGCAACGACGTAACCCCACTAGCAGACTACGTCCAACAGATTTCGCACCCCATTTCGGATCAAACACAAATTACCATACCAGGCGTTGCCTATTTTCAGGCAACCTCTTTAGCCAAACTTCCTTCTACCCTAATCTTTCTATATCCCATTCTCTCCATTTATCCCTAAATTCTTCTATTTGACACGTGCAAGTCTTTCCTATTCTCTTCTTCTTTTCGCCTGTCTCTTTGCTTGTTTTGTTTTTGTCTCATTACTTCTGTTTGTTTCTTGAAAATTTTTCTTCAAAATCTCCATTGTAGACCACAATATTTGAAATGCCATCTTTTGTTTTGCTCTATTTTCCTGCGGCCGGGGACTGCCTCGAACGGGCTTGTTCGTTGAACTCCGTCCCATATCAACTGCCAAAATTTATTAGTGTGTATTCTGCTTCAATTTTTCATAGTGTTGTTTTATTTTTTAATTACCTTTAAATTTTTATTAATCATTTCATAATGTTATTACTAATTTTAATTTGCGCTTCCGCAAAAGTAGCTTCAGTTTTTTGTCGCCTTTTTATTATGCCGATCCGGATCCGCCTCGTCCAACCATGCAATTCTCGCGACATTGCGCACCGCGGAGGCATGGGTGGCTCCGAGCGGGTGTTAATAAATTTGTTTTGAATTGAATTGTGGTGGCAATCGCGACTAATCACACGGGTATCGCGCCACCGGGTTCGAATCCCGGCTCCGGCACTGTTCGAGGAAATGGTTGTATGTTCGCATTTTTTCAATGTGTAATCCCCTTCTGCATAAGCCTTTGGCATCTAGAATTGGAGGTTGTCTAATTTCTGTGGTGTTTATTTATTATTTAAAAAAGAACGGATTTCAGCTTTGCCAGCTTTTTCATTTCATTGAAAAATATTTTCAATAGAAAATGAGTAGATAAAGAATGATGATTTTGACGCAACTCCCGCCTTCCATTTTTTACGTACTACAACAGTCGTTTGAAGTTATTATTTGTAGAATTGAGATAAAATGAAAATGTATTCATTAATCTGTTAAATTAATGACGAAAACCATGTTATTTGAATACCAATGTATCACCATATTCATAATCTTTGTACTTGTTGCGTTTCATGCATTGATCATAGGATTTTGATGAATAGCATCATTCTGAAACAATAACTTTAAAATATACATATACAGGCTGCAACATAAAATGCAATAATTGATTGGAAATAAAGTCCAAAATTAAAATCTTGCCAATGTTAAAAGTTGCGTTAAGGATTAACATTGCTAACAACGGTCAGCTGTTACCGGTCTTCACAGAAGCTTCAAAGAGAGAAAAATATAGAGTGAATCAGTTGGTCTTCATACCCGTACATTGTTCTAATACAATCAATACAGCAGAATGAGACTGTTTCATTTTACATATTTTTTTTTAACTATTCTGCGATCCCTTCTCCATTTCCAATAATTTTGTTAGTCATATGCGCGAAACGCAACGAGCATTTTCTGTACAATATAAAAAACACTTGTATTTAGGAACAGAATAACATCATCACTTTCATATTATATTCCTTTTCTCATTACAGATCTGTACCATAGTGACAATTTTAATTGCATGAAAATAAAATAAGTTTCGCATGATTTCATAATTTAAAGAAGAACTAGTTTTTTATTTATTATACAATTATATAAACTAGCTTTGTACTGTGTATACAATATATATATACAGACGCCACACCTTTCCTAATTGTGAATGTAACATTGTAATAAGAAATTCGCTTTACAGACAGCATTGATGGACAGGAAGGTAGCGTAGGAGAAGTATCAATACAGGTGGATCTGTTCACTCACCCCGGAACGGGTGAACATAAAGTAACTGTTAAAGGTAAGAAACAGATATTTTGTTTGCACCATCGTCTCGCTATTGGCGGAATTATACTTGATTTTGGACCTACATGACGTAAAAGAAAGGTCTAGAAGAAACAGAATATGTAATAGTACAATTCTTGGGGTGGGAGATTGGAAAAAAATCTCCTACGGCTGGAAATTTAATGGCGTTATCGTCACGCCCCATAGAATCTAAAACTCAGTTATCGTAAAAAAAAATTCATTAAGAAGGGTGCGTACCCAAGCGGGAAAGGGGTGAATTGAGTGTTCCCTTATAACTTTCGATTATGTTATGTTTTCTGAACAGCGTAAAGTGGTGCTATTTTATAGTAAATTTTATGGACTTTCAGAAACTCATAAGCTGAACTACCTCCCTCTTTTGCAATTAACCTTTTTAACAATTTTTCGTGAACAATTGCGGGTCAAAATCCTTCATTGTCACAATTACTCGTTTTTTTATAATTTCGACTGATGTTTTATTGGCCGATAATATAGAGGTCCGCTTGAGTTGAATTCCGAATGGACAACGGATGATGACGATCCGAACAATCCTGGGTCGTTAAGATTAGAACCTGAAGAACCGCTCTGGTGTCGGCTCGACTCACGCACTGTCGAGCGCGCTCTGTAACTCTTGGCTCACCGTAGTTTTTGTTGCAGGAAACACGAACGATCACCTTTTTTCAGTTTGCGGCAAAATTTCATCTAAACACTTCACTTTATGTTCATCGCCTCGTAAGTTAGTGGCAATTAAAAGTGATTTTAAGCGCTTCTCCTTCACCTCAACCTTTGAATTTTTCCCAATGCTTCCTCGCATATGAAACAACTGCTCATTTTAACATGGCACTCTTAACCAAATGTCACTGCGAACTGACGTTAAAAGTAGTTATCTGGCCGACAGCTGCATTGGTTAAGGCGCGAGGTGGCAATCGCTATTAATCACTAATTTCTGTTGTGTTTATTTATTATTATTATTTAAAGTAGAAAACAGTGCCCTATGTTATCGTCGAATAAAACATCAGTCGAAATTATTTTTAAAAAATGAATAATTGTAACAATAAAGGACATTGATCCGCAATTTTTCACGAAAAATTGTTATAAAAGTTAATTGCAAAAGAGGGAGGTAGTTTAGCTTATGATTTTCTGAAAGTCCATAAAATTTACTATAACGTAGCACGTTTACGCTTATTCTTTCCTATTATTTGGGTTTTCTACCACATGTACTATTATCCTCTTCAAAACAAATCACCGAATCTACAAAATAATAGAATTATTGGAAAAAAGCCTCTGCGCCCGTGACGTTTACGCCAAAGGAAAAGTCAGAGGTTATGTTTTGCAAATAATATAAAATCGGAATAAACACAGAAATAATGTATTTTGCTGACGTTTCGGAAAGTAATCTCTTTCCGTTTTCAAAGCTATTATTTGGAAGAACTCTTATTTTGCTGTGTATGTCAAATACACAGCTTTAAGATTCTGTTTATGTTATTTCCATAGATACTTACTACTTACACAGAACATAGAACTGATGATATTTTCTTTTAGATAATGTTCAGTTTGTTAAGTTCTTCTTTTAACATTGGTAGCCAGGTTGTACAAATATCTACAGAACAATTCGATACGCACTTATCTTCATTTAATAAGATTATTGCTGATTCTTTAATTTTTCTTTTTTTGGTATCTGTTTCCTTTGGCGTAAACGTCACGGGCGCAGAGGTTTTTTTTCCAATAATTCTATTATTTTGTAGATTCGGTGATTTGTTTTGAAGAGGATAATAGTACATGTGGTAGAAAACCCAAATAATAGGAAAGAATATTCGTAGAATGCCACAAATAACTTTTAGACAACGTTTACGCTGTTCAGAAAAGATGCGCCAATCGAAAGTTGAGTATAAGGAAATACTCAACTCACCCCTTTACCGCTGGAGTGCGCGCTGTGCACCCTTCTAAATGAAGTTTTTTGGCGATAACTGAGTTTTAGATTCTATAGGCCGTGTAGATAATGCCATTAAATTTCCAGCCGTAAGGTGATTTTTTTCCATTTGTAAATAAGAAATTGCCCATACAGACTGTACTATAATACCTTTTTCCCGTATTATGTGTGTGTGTGTGTAATTTAGAGAAGGATTTAATATTTTTGTGCGAATTTCAAATAATAATGAAATTTAAATTAACTGAACGTATATAATATACTGAAATACCAATATCCTTCAAATAGTAATGTTGAAATAATAATAATGGTAAGAATAACGCTTTGGATAACGATCACGATGACGAGACGATGAAGACAAAGATGACGATGACGATAACGGTAATAATAGCTACTTTAATAATAGACTTTATTTAGCGTTTAGACAGTTGTATATTACGTAATTGTCCTTGTTTTGAGCTTATCAAACATTTTCTTCAACGTCCGGTTTATGCGGAAACGACCCAAACTGTGTTATTTTAAATGATAAGTTTTTACTTATATGATTCGTCTTTAATTTCCCTTTTCAACCACGTATCGCAACATGATATTTGTTTTTAAAATGACAGTTAATAGCCATTTTATTGTATTAAGTCTAGGTGGTCATGATATGAACATTGACAGATATTGATGCTTAGTGTGCTGTGATATCCAAAACCTCCGGTACGCAACTTTGTGTCTCATATTCTTTTTGCCACAATCAGTAGTTGAGCAACCTAACTAGATTTTTCTTATTTTTGAATAAAATCTCTAAACAATTGATGATATCCATAAAAACCAAGATAGGAAACCTATTTTTTTATTTGCCCTACTTATTTATCTTTTCTTTTTGTCCAATACAATTGCTGTACCTATCCTATTTTGTTTTCTTCACTAAAATTAGTATCTAAAATTATTGCATAGTAATGAACACTGTTACTACTTACTGCAACAAAAATATTTAGTAGGCATAGTAGGTATTAATATATACAAGACATTAGTAAAACACATTTGGGAAGAATTAATGAAAAACCATTACACTATGTAGTAAATTTTTACAACGAAGGGATGAAATTAAAATAAAAGATTTACTGAAGCACTAAACACAAAAAATATGTTTTAACCTAGATGTACAAAATGTTGTCTATTATCTTTACACAATCGTGTTTTTATGACGGTAGCTCTGAGCATGTTATCTAACTATAATTCAATAATTCCATTAATTGGTCTTCTGACTCTAATTTCCATATCTTCTCTGTTTGTTGGTGAAGTCCTATAAACTTTTTCTTGAGGTGGCCTATGATCTGGTGACCTTGCAGGCCAACTAACGTGCCCATTTGTTCTCATCCAGTTTTCTCTAAACCTTTCGTTTAAATAATTCACAACTTTGCAATTATATGTTTGAGCCTTAACTCTGTTGAAAAATTATTGGACCAAGGTTAGGTTCTAAAAAATCTTGAATATAGTTTTGCCAAAACTCCATTTAATGGTCTGTCAAAAATGTTTGACCGAATAATTCTTCTACCAATTACCCCCAGCCACATATTAAAACTAAATCGCACCTGATATGCACTTCCTCTCATATTTTTGGGATTTTCTTGTGCCCAATAACGGGTGATGTTACGATGGAATAATTTCAAATTAGTGAACCTGAATAAAATTTGTTGATGAAAATTATTATCCAAATTGTCTGTTCAAAAATCAATTGCAATAGTCTAATCTTCTTTGAAAATCATTTTCGTATAAATGGTGGTGTATTTGGTGTGACTTAAATTTATGTTTTTTCAAAATGTATCGAGCTGTTTCCCGATTTACACCTGTTTGGTCCTCAATATGTCTTATCGAAATCGTGGGATCTGCCTCGACAATTGTCAATACATTGATTTCCAATTCTTCATCGATAATACAATTATTTTCAGATGCATCTGGTTCTCTTCCGAATTGCTGTTCAACTCTTACAAAATAGTTGTACGGTGGATAATTTCTTTCGGGAAATCTTTCTTCGCATAACTGAGCAGCCCGTTTGTTATTTTTGTTACATTCGCCATAGATTTATAGCATGTACCTACCCACTTTTCCATTTCTTGAACACATGATAAAGTACTGTTTAAAACGTGTTAGCTTAGGTATAATTTAACAGTAAATATTTATTAAATTCTTGTCAAGTAAACAATTCTTAGTTATTGTCAAATCAAAATGACGCGTCTTTTTTCATTTTATTTTGTTTCCACCGCCTGCCTACTAAATATTTTATTGCAGTAGGTAGTAACAATGTTCATTACTATGCAATAACTTTGGACACTAATTTTGATGAAGAACGCAACATAGGATTGGTACAGCAATTGTACTGGACAAAAATAAAAGATAAATGAGAATTTCTTAAGTAGGTCAAATAAAAAAATAGTGTTCCTATCTCGATTTTTATGGTATTGTGGGTTGTTTAGAGATTTTTTTAAATAAGAAAAATCTGGTTAGTCTGTTCAGTTACTGATTATGCCAAAAAAAATATGAGACACAAAGTTGCGTACCTACCAGAGATCTTTCGATATCATGACACACTAAGCTTCATTATCTTTGCGATACATGGTTGAAACGAGAATTTAAAGACGAATCAGATAGGTAGAAATATATATAGGGTACCGATTCATAGTTAGACCATCTTGTCATGGTCTTCTTCTTCGCTTACGAAGAAGATCACGATAAGGTGATCGAAATGTCAAGTATTCAAAACAATCAACGCGGAAGAGAACCCGGACACCTAACTGTGAATCATCATCAGCTCCGCGAAAGCCTTAGAACCAAAACACAGGGTACCGTTTAAAATAACAGCTTTTGGGTCACTTTGGCTTAAACAGGAAGTTGAAAGAAAATGTTTGATTGGGTCAAAATAAGGACAATTATATAATACAAGACTCTTCTAAAATTCAAAATTTTAACTTCTCAAATAGCAAAGTTACGGCATGTTACATGTCTCCTGTTTCACCCGGTACATCTCAACTATGGGCTTCCATTAAAAAAAAATCAAGAAAACCCACTACATACCTAATTTTTCATTTGATATTAATTTTTAGTGGTGGCGGCTAACGACTTGAAGTGGAATCTGGTATCTGGTATGTTCAGGCCGTTCGTGGAAGTAAATTTAATAGGGCCGCACTTGTCAGATAAGAAACGGAAACATGCAACCAAATCAAAATCGAATAACTGGTCGCCAAAATATAATGAAACCTTCCATTTGTAAGTAGACACTGATTTATTCTTTAGGATTTCATAATTATCTAACAAAACTTCGTTTATTTCAGCATCATTGGAAATGAGGAACAGCTTGATTTCTTTGAATTGCACATTTGTATTAAGGATTACTGTTTTGCCAGAGAAGATCGACTGGTTGGTGTAGCTATTATGCAACTGAAGGACATTGTGGATAAAGTGAGTAAATAAATAATAATAAATAACACCACAGGTAATTACGACCCCCTTTATCCCGGAAGACTTTAGAAGAGCCTTGCGTGGGAGAGGGCTATATATTTAGAGACAAGGGACACACATCCAATATTAGTGTATAGTGGAAAAATCCCTCTCACAATATTTTCCACTGTCACGACCGGGAATCAAACCCGGAACTTTTAGGTGAGAGGCAAGCACGCTTATCTAATAATAATTACACTGAAAGCCGTGCCAGCTTGACGAAAATCAGCCAACAGTCTGTAAGGCAAATGTAGTAGGTCCCTTTAGCACACGATTTTGGTGTCTACAAGCACTAACTGTGCGAGATGTGGGCTATAAATAATTTTGCCAACGTGTCAGCAACTTACCTGCACTGTAAGTGCATCCATTTGTAGAAGAAACTGCTACAAATTAAGAAACAATTAAAAACTCTTCTCCAATTTTTAATCACGTATTTCTTATTTATAAGGTAGTTTACTACGAGCTACTGAAGGTTCAAAAAGTTGACTTAAAACCTCCTTCAACTTGTATGGTTCGTAGACCTGTTCAATGAGACTACTCTACATTCAGTTCGGGTTCCAAGGGTAGGGACATTTTCGTATGAGGACTATTTTTACCCAAACCAATATCTTCAGTGTAAGAGAACCACTTTCATATACGATAGGAACCATTGCTATACTATACTCGAATACATTACTCGACGCGTGTTCCACCAACCATGTTAGCATCATTGGGAGATTATTAAAACTGAAAATCCGTTTTTATCATCCTCCGAAGGTGTTAACACGGTTAACGAAACGCGCATCCAGTAATGTATTCCGACGAAGCGGCCCTCAAGGTCCTGGCATCAGTTAAAACCAAATCTTCTTTGGTCAAGGACTGTAAACAGGCACTCTGCGAGCCTGGCTCATTCAGACTTGTCTGGGTGTCTGGGCACAGTAACATTGAGGGTAACGATCAGGCAGATGCTCTTGCTAGAGAGGGCTCTCAGCAGCCTTTGAAGAGCCTGGAGTCAGTTCTGCCTTACCTTAAAGCAAACGCTAGAAGGTCAATAGAGAACTGGTCTCACTCCCAGTTCATTGACCTCTGAATTTCCCACCCAGGACTTCGGCAAGTGAAGCTCCTCATTTCAGGACCGTCGCCGAGGAGGGCAGAACAATTACTGTATTAAGCGGGAAGCAAGTTAGAGTCGTGGTAAGTCTCTAGATTGGACGTGACCCTTTCAGGACTCTGTCAAGAATGTCAGATTAAGACACATAAAAAAATATAAACAATTTATAAATCTCTTTATGGATTTATAATCTTAATCTGTAATGTATAAGTATGTGAAATTGTCGTATACACTTTCTACAAAGTTTCATGATTTCCCATGGGTTATATATCATTTCCTGTCAGTTGTTCACCAGCCTGGGGGTTTGTAAGGATTTATGAAAACATAATAATTTTAGTCGCAAACTCCTCTATAAAACCCTTATTTTACTATAAGGAACGTACCCAGACTGCAACCAATAGCTACTCTCCGGGCTGTGTGCCCCGCCGAGCGCTGAATTACAAGTTACAATCCTCTAGAATTAAGTGTAATAATTTCATATTACCATCAAAACGCTAATGCTTCGATTGCAACAAATACCAGCCGACAGACTGATCCTACTTAAAGGACTCTCGTACCAATCGTCACACACCACTTGCAGACTGCAGTTTTGAGCTATTGGCTCTCGTCAGTGCAAGGTAGGCATGGCACGAGAGTCCTTTAAGTAGGATCAGTCTTTCGGCTGGTGTTTGTTGCAATCGAAGCATTAGCGTTTTGATGGTAATATGCAATTATTACACTTAACGCGCCAGGCTTGTAACTTGTAATTCAGCGCTCGGCGGGGCACATAGCCCGGAGAGTAGCTGTTGGTTGCAGTCTGGTTACGTTCCTTATAGTAAAATAAGGATTTTATAGAGGAGTTTGCGACTAAAAATATCATGGTATAATATTCCGCGTTCTAAAAGCACATTTGAACTAAGGATTTATGAGTTTTGAAGAGTATAAGAGTTTTATCGAATCCTACAGGTTTTTGTCAGACATGAAATTTTTGATATATTTCGTGTTTTTGTAAGATAATAGAGTTCTAACTTTTATCGTATTCAATAGGTTGTTCCTCTTGAACAACAATAAGAAGCGTTTGAAGATTTATTAGTATTTATTAGAAAAGATAACTTCAGTTTTTATCATATCTCAAAAGTTTTTACCCGACAAGAAATAATTGACTTTCTTAGTTAATGCAGTTAAAGTTTTCATCATATCCTTTAAACTTTTGGAAAAATACTCTAGGATTTAGGACTACTTATAAGGCAATACAAATTCAGTAATTATTAGTGAGTTCAGGCAAAGAATGGCTTTATGAGACTAATTAAGTTAACATTTTATCGAATATTCGATTGTCGACTTTTTTATAAAACAATACAGTTTTAATTTTTATCATATTCGATGAGTTGCTCATTATTTAACGAAATTTGTTTTCATCGCATCCCAAGTGTTTTTAATCGGCAAGAAATAATTATATGAGTTCTTTATGTGGCAACATACAGTTACAGTGTTTATAACATCCTTTGAGTTTTTGTTTGGAAAAGTATTCGACGGTTTAGGAGGGATTATTTAGGTTTCAATTCCTTATATATTCCATTGTGGTTTCACGTATATTCTTACAGTATCTTATACTCATAAAGGGAACTTGTCCAATTGAATGGATACAGATCATTCAGGTATGAATTGCCAAATAGATCCTCATACACGCCATTTTGAAACTACACCAAGCCTCATGTATTCCATTGAGATTTCACGTACATTCTTACAGTATCTTGTATATACTCATAAAGGAAACCCAGATAAATTCTCATACACATCATTTTGAAACCACAATAAGTCTCATATACTCCATTGTGGTTTCACGTACATTCTTACAGTATCTTATATATACTTATAAAGGAAACTTATACAGTTACATAGATATACATCATTTAGATTTCAATTCCCAGATAAATCTTCATATATACCATTTTTAAACCATATCAAGCCTCACGTATTCCATTGTGGTTTCACGTATATCTTACTTATACTCATAAAAGGAACTTATACCATTGCACAGATACAGACCCTTCAGGTTTCAATTTCCAGATAGATCGTCATACACATCATTTTGGAACCATATCTAGTCTCATATATTCCATTGTGGTTTCACATACATTCTTATAGTACCTTATATATACTCATAAAGGGAACTTATACAATTACATAGCTACAGATTCAGTCTGATAGCAATAAGGGTAGGTAATAGCAGTAGGTAGCTCTCCTTGGAATTTGCTTGTACAAATGTACTCTAGTTTAGAGACTGTAGCTAGTTGCTTGAATGTGATTCAATAATGACATAGAAGTTCACTTGTTTGGTGATACTCATCTATAGTCTGTACTAACAAAGGCCACAAGATGCCTTTAGTGATGTAGTGTACCTGACTTACCAGTTAAGAATTTCTGATGGAATTTTTAGATAGATCCTCATACGTACCATCTTAAGACCTTAAGTCTCATAGAAACCAGATAATTTCATTATTTTTTTTCTCATGCATTCTCAAAAGATTTCATGATAACCATTTCCTATTTTTAGTGAGACCATATGAAATCTTATATATTCAAATGACTTGTGAAAATTCCAATAAACTATGTAATAATTTATCTGGATTTCCTGTTGTTTTCAGATAAGATCCTATGCGAATTTGTAGTTTCACGTCCATCAACTAACTTATACAGATTCTTAAGAATTACTTATTGAATTACCATTTCAAACTGAATAAAGATATATATGCAAATCCTGTTATAAACTAGTAAAGTTCAGATGAGTTCCTATACAGAATTACGGTTTCATTATCCAACTCGAATCTTATAGATCCATGTAAATATATTCTTTATAAGTTTCTATGAGCCATTTTTGGCAGGGAAAACACCTGCAGATCATCGGAGTGGTTAACAACCCCTGCTGCAGGTTCTGTGGAGAAGTAGAGGAAACTTCCATCCACTTCAAAACCTCCTGCTCCAGTCTCCTGAATTTGAGGCATAACACTTTCGGTATTGGCTTCCCTATGCTGGAGGAAATTGGTAATGCCCTGCTGGAAGGGATTCTGGCCTTAGGTTTGGAGTCCGGCCTGGATAAGGACATCCATTGGCCAGCTAGCGCATGCACAATGGACCACAAGACCTGAGTGCCGCTATGAAGAAGAAGAAGAATGAATTCCAAACATTATATACAAGTGTCTTGGTGTTTTTAGAAAACGGTTTTCATACACTAAAGATATTAATATCGGTGATACAACCCTCATACGAAAACCTTCCCACGCTTTTAATCCAGACCCAGTGTAAGGTTGTCTCGTTAAACTGAACTCCGGATTATACAATCCAAATTGCATTTTCCGTCTTCCGACTAAATTTGCAATAATTGCGATGTCGGATTAAGTTCAAATCAAGGCCGTCCACTAACTTTTAGCCCAAACTTGTAACATGACATCTAAGGGATGGTAACCTAATGTCGGAAACTTTCCATTTGTCATAGTTTGAATATCACACCACAACCGACGTTCGTAGTACGTTATAATATATCGATCCTACGTCGGTAACTTCCCACTAATCATAGTTAGGCTACCCAATCACAACCAACCTTGGTCCGAGGTAGTCGTCTCTCCTTAACGACGACCGTGTATTTTTGTGGTGATGACAAGGTCTGTTGGACCTTGCCAATACCGACCATTAATTGGCTACACCAAATTCTATTACCTATACGTCAAATAAATTGAGGTTATAGCTTATTAATTGTCGCTCGACGCGACGTCCAAATGCTATTTGAGAAGTTGAAGGTTATCAGACAACTTTTGAAAACTTTAGTAGCTTCTGGTCTATATAACTTAGCCCTCAGATAAACATTAGTAAATTTTTGGGCGGGAGCCGATTTTCAAACCGCTTCCTTTTTAAACCGAATCTGCCCCTGTGTAAAGTAAACATGATTTTTCAGGGTTCTTGTGCGTGCTGGTTGTCCCTTGGGAAACGAATTCAAATGGATGAGACAGGCTGGACGATCTTACGCATCTTATCTCAACGCACAAACGACGAGGTGGCGAAGGAATTTGTAAAACTGAAATCCGACATCAGGCAAGAGAACCCGCTTCCAAATCAGTAAGACGTAAACCCCTACATCTTCATCCATATGTTAAGTGACTACAAAAACAACTGTGTTCATATTCATCCAAAGCAGTGTATAAAATTTGTTATATGGACCGTCCTAACTGACTGATGACGTAAAGAATTACATACATCATTACATTTTAATAATTAATGTGCCTCCTTACCCGAACATTAACAACAATAAATTTATTATGACATAAAATCACTACATACCTTGTCTAATCACACAAAAATATTCAAATTGTAAAAATCGCAATAAAAAAACATCATTCTTACATTCCTTCATGTATTTGTACTTAAAATGTGATTCAACTAGTATAAGAAATTTATTAAGTAATAAATATCATAGATATTTTTTTATGCATGGGAGGTTTTAGATCGCGGAATCATGTCAGCCATGTTTTCGTCGTTTAATTCAATCTCTTTCTCTTTTTGCACAACAGTTAGCTCGGTTAAGATAGCTGACACTTGGATTAAATTGGTTTAAAGATGATTTTTGATGGCTCCTGGACCGTGTGAAAGTATTGGAGTTTTGCCTTTAAAATACCGTAGAAAATTATCGACAGCAGTCATATAACTAGTAATAATGAGTCATAATGGAAGAAACGTAATTTATAGAGACCTACAATCTAAGTTTCTAACGGTGCATAAGACTGGCTATTGACAAAGTCTGCATTCTGGTAAATTTGGTCATTAGAGCCAGATACACATGCAAAATGAGACATAAAGACTACATAGAGCAACTGGAGTTACTCTGACTTAAAATTTGAAGATTTATATGATTTAACGAACTGTTCCTATTTAACAGGATAGAGGCTGTTAAATTATTTTATTATTGATTTTTTTTGGATGTATATATTTGATGTACCAAGCCCAAAATAGGTACAGGTGAGTTTTTGTTGTGAGAAATCACGATTTCATATTAATTTTGATCTCAGTTGTATAAGGTGTAACGTACCTTACATTAAATGGAAAACATGTGTTCTCTTGTATTTCAGAACGGGCTTATTTTTTTTTTTAATTATAATGTATTCACTAATTCTAAGTAAATTTATCACATATGGGGCGCAGTTTTTTTGATAATTCGTATACATAAGGAATTAATGTTGTGTAATAACATTCATGTCTTTGCTGTACTTGATAGTTTCTATTTTCAATAAATAAAGTAACAATTCTAACATTACACTAAACTGAGAAAGCCATCAACCTTTATCAAATTTTTGCAAATATTCTGAAATGTTTATCAAAACTTCCATTAATTTTACACTTCTCACATTAATTTTCGGTAGAATTGACTGAGTAACAGCATTTCGAAGTTATGACTTTTTCACTACTTTAAATAAATCGAATTTTTATGATCCATTTTAGAAATGTTCTCAAAACAATGTATCCTACATCAAATATAATCTATAAAGTTAGGTTGATTCAAGTATGCCTATTTAAGAACTAGGTATCATATCCCTCTATGATAGAAATTAGCTACCATAGTGTTAAAAGTTCCCAATAGAAGAAATAAAAGGGGTCATTTTGATTTATTTTTCAATGATAAAGAATTTAGTGGTATACGTAGTTTTGAAAAATGGCAAAATAGCAATTTTCTTATGCAAAATATGTCCCTTTTTCATAAAAAAAATATTAACTGTATTTAGTACTTTCTGTAAAAATATCGAAAAAATTTGAAATGGCCGCTTTGACTTTGACTCTTGTATGCAAACTTTGTTGATCCTGTAAAGATGCTATTACTTTTTTCTATTTTTTGTGCAAATATTCAATGGGAAATAGTTAAAAGACAATTTTTCGTAATGATTTTTTTCAGCTTTAAGATGGTATAGCTAATTAATTTGTATAAGAATTTTTTCTGCGAGTCGAAATTAAAATTTAAATAAAATAGACCCTTGTTAAGCCTATATTAAAAAAGATAAGCAACTAGCCAACGTGTTCGAAAGAAAAATTTTACTGAAAATCTTTGATGTATATAGCGACACAGGCTCGACTAATAACAATAATAAAGGTGGAAAAGTTCAGATAGGTTCATCATATGATTGAGGATGAGGAAATAACAACACGGTGAAGAGAATCTTTGAAAAAGAACCATTAAGAAGTAGGAAATGTATGACGCACCTCAGAGGGAAGGATAGAGTTACTCAAGATGCTCAATATAATCGTTATAAGAAACTGAAAAGCAGTAGAACAAAATAGAACAGAATGGCAGAGGAACTGGCAGGAAGTCAGAGCTCACAAAGGGTTTGTAGACTTATGAAGATGAGGTTAATTTCAAATATACATTTCTTTCGGGCTCATATAATATCATAATACAACTGAAATGTCCTAATACAACTTCATATGATGCATTCTTCAAAATTGTAAAACTTTGATTTTAAAAGAATCTTCTTCCAATGCGTATCCATTAATGGATGTTTGCGGTCACATTTTCCATAGCTTCTCTGTTTCTTGCTGTGTGAATCAATGACTGAATATTGTTTAGACCTGTCCAAAGCCTGATGTTTCGCAGCCAAGACATTTTCTTTCTTCCATTTGCTTTAAATTTTGTCCTCGATTATCAGCTGTAGTAACTAATATTTCTCAATTCACATGATGTGTACCCGATAGATTGTTTTCCTCTTCTTAATTAGGTTGAATAGTGCGCGTTTCTTGTTAACACGCGTAAAAATTTTCTCATTCGTCATTCTCGCCGTCCACGATATCTTTAAGATTCTGCGATATAGCCACATCCCGAAAGCTCTTAATTTGTTAATAATGTTTGCTTTTAATGTCCGACCTTCCACGCCATGAATAAGTGTCGACCAAACATAACATTTTACGAATCTCAGTCTTAAGCTCAGGTTAAAGTCCAAGCATGTAAGCACTCTTTTAAATTTTAGAAATGCTTGTCGAGCTTGTTCAATGCGGCATTTTACTTCATTGTCCGATGTCCAGTTTTCGAAGAAGCATGTGCCCAGATATTTGAATTTGCTAACTCTTTCTATGGGCATTGCAATAAACGTTATGCTGGAGTTTTGGAATGTGTTCAAGTTTCTTGAGATGAACATGAATTTTGTCTTTTTGATATCGATGTTTACGCCCATTGATTTACTATGTTATCCTACTACGTTGGTCAGTTGTTATAAATCGTCTATATTATCGGCGATTAAGACCGTATCATCAGCAAAACGGATGTTGTTAATCCACACTCCAACCTTTATTTCCATTTCAAGATCTTCCAGGATCTCTTGGAAAATTATTTCCGAATGAAAGTTGAATGATAGTGGAGACAACACGCTTCCCTGTCTTACACCTCTCCTAATTTGTATGGAGTGAAACATATTATTACCTGATTTTATCTGTGCGGTTTGGTCGTGATCTTGATAAACTTTCTAGAAAGTATCACATATGTTCAAATGGCTGTTTCCAAAAGTTGACACTGAGTTAAATGAATGCTGCAAGTAGCATCAAGAAGAATCTTATTAATTTTTTTTACTTGATTCATTAATAACGAGTACCTTAACATTGAATTTTTATGATAATGCATTTTTGGAAGTTTTTATCCATATGTTGGCATATTTATATCGCAAAGGGATGTCATAGGGCTCAAATTATAGGTAACTGGATAACTTTATAGAATATTCTTGATGTAGAACTCATTGTTTTTAAATAAGTTGCGAATTTAGAAAGTAAAAATCGATTTATTTAAAGGGCCGAAAAAAGGTCAAATAAAGTTGAAAAATATCATTTATCTCTTAACTTTTCTCCTTTATATTTCCTATTATCGAACAAATCAACATTCAAAAAATGCATTGAAGTTACTTCTTTTCCAGAATTTTAGTAAAAATTCCCTGATTTTGCTGCTTTTTGTGATTTCCCTGACTATTACCTGAGTGTTTCCAATTCCATGACTTTTCCAGGTTTTCCATATTTTCTAGGTTGCTGGGCCTTTGTAGAAAGAATACTATGCCTTGGGATTTGTTATATAGACATTTTATTTAAGCGTGCTCAAACGAATCTTCATATTTTGAGCCAAAAAATCTCCATTAGTTACTCTCTGCTACAGTCTTTGTGACTCCCGCTGTATATTACAACATTTACATCTTGCGTAATCAGACTACTTTGTCCGATAGCAGACACAAAAAATTTACCATATGTCGGATTTTAGTCTATTTCAAATTATCACTATTGATACTGTGATTCGAAACGATTTTACACGTATGCAAAAAATATCAAATAAGGCTTTTACATATTATTTTAAGTGCAAAGGGCCTTTATGGTACACGAGGTATGATATGGTGTTGCGCATGATGTGCTAAAATCAGCTTTAAACCAACCCCGTCCAGGTCAAACCGTATCTTGATCGAGCTAAATGGTACATTTGTGTTATACAATGTGAAGATAAACTTTATACAGTGCTGAAGTCTACTAAAGAATATCTAAAATTGAGCCTTATGTATTTTATTCATGCATTTCACTAAAACTTCTCGCTTTAAAATGAGTGTGGACTATCTCTGCATCGCATCTTTCACTGTGATATTCAAGTACAGTGTGTTTGTGTCGTCTGTGTTGTACTACATGTGCCGAAGCGCGAGATATACATGTTTGCAGCATTTTTTCTAATCATTTCTATCACTTCACGCTCACCAAACGGCCCAGGAAATTTAGACGGGAACACTAAAGCGCACGTTCACATATTTACCAAAAGAGGTCGCATTTATATACTTGTATTACGCCGCTTTAACTTCAACTGGTGTAGTTTATTACCAGAATGCTAAAATTTCATTTCGGGAAAGTCAAAATGAGCTCTATTTTCCGTTAATATCTTCTTTCCTATTATTTAGGACTGGAATATTTATATCCAAAATTCAATATCAGAAACGTCTATATAAGAAAGGTATCTTGTGATTTTTCGGATATCAAATCGTTTTCGAGATTCGCTCGATTCAGGAGATATATACAGAGTGTCTCACCAGGAATTGTATCGATGTAGATATAGGGAAAAGTATGCACTAGAAAATTTAGGGAGCTACTGATGCCACTGTGACCAATCCAACTAAAATAATTACAAGCATCTGACATTTACGGTTATACCGGAAGTCGATACCAACTTGCTTATCTTAAATGGAACACCCTATATATTTTAGAATTTTCGAAAAGAGCATAAAATTCTAGGTCAGGGACATGTAGGATACTCTATTCCTAAACCCAGCCGTTTCAGAAATATTTGACATTTAAAAAAAATTTACAGGTGTAATGGTTTACAATAATCTTTATAACTTTCTTCGTGTAAAAGATACTCATTTGCTTTTTGACATGTGCAAAGAACACAAGGAAAGCTGCACTCTACAACTGAATTACATTAAATAATTTCTGTGGTGTTTATTTATGTATTTATATACGTTACATTTTGTAAATTTCAAACCGCGAAAACTTGTTTAGGTCAAATTCCTTTTTTTCTGATATAAGCATTGTGGGGTTTTAAGTTGCAACTTTTTGAAATATTTGTGATTTTCTTAGAAATTCAAGAATTGTTAGTAAAAATTTTATCAAATTAGCTTTGATTAGAAACAATAAGTAATGTCAGTCATTCTCTTATGCCAAAAAAATCCAGGATGTTTAAATTATACCAACGAAGACTTTTTGAATTTGTTCATTATTTATGGGAAATGTGATAAAGTTATATCAAGAACTTGTAAGTAGTACATTTGTTACTAGATATCCACAAAAACGGAAAATAACAAACACTGTAACATGCCTATTAATTGGATTGAAGACACTTTGCATAAACTCAAATAGCTAGGGTAAAATCAACTAAAAATATGATTCCATTTTAATTTAATAACTGTTCAAAATTCTGCCCTGAAACCTCCACAGTTCCACACATTTTTCGCACCTTCTGATTAGTTCTTCTTCTAATTGAATCCTGTGAGCAACATTAACCTTTTCCATATCGCATTTTTTTAAATTGTATTTAAGTTTGCCTTTCTCTTGAGAGATGTTTCCGTTTAGGTCAATTTTAATTACAAATGCCAGGTGATCAGAACCCAAATCGTTTATTAACTCCACATCTTTGATATTCTGAGTAAGATTTTTTGTGTGAAGAATATTGTCGGGAGTATAGTCATTGTTGTTGGGCATAAGAAAAGTTGGGGGCGTGTTTACCCTGATGAATTCTGAATTATTTTTTCTGTCGAGGTAGAGTTGTATAAAGCTAGAACAAATCGCCTTCCTCGTCTGCAATTTCTTCATGACTAGATTTTTCATTATTAAAAGTTTGCACGATGTTTTGCAAGTAAGTCATTTCTTTTATTAAAGTCGCCATATCCAATATCCAAGAGAGAGAGAGAGAGAGAGAGATCCGACAGGGAAATATTCACTGTTTTTACCATAACTTCTTATTCTAAAACACATATTGCAAAGAAACTATAAGACTACCTAAGTAGAACTATAGCAAGAGTAGTACTTAGGATTTATTTTGATTGATCTTGCAATTTGTGACCAATTTGCACAGATCCTTATTCATAATTTCCTTGTTAATAATGTAATTTTCTTTGTTAACTTCGTAATAAAGCATACTTCCCTCTACTATTATTTAGTCTTCCAATAAACATATTAAGTTTACTGTTGAAATTAAAGATGCGTTTATTCAATAATTTGCTTTTGGTGTAAGGTACTAAGAAAATTATTACATTTATGTTTGAGCATTTTTAAGTTTTTCGATTATGTATTCTTCTACTGAAATTGTTTTTTCCGACAATTATAATGACAAAACCATCAGTCTTAGTCTTAGGACAGCTGCTCAATATTTTTCTTGACAGATCTTGAATTTGCAAAAGGTTTCAAAATATATGTTATTTCGTAATCCTTTGTAAGTGTATGTAGTTTAGGGCTGATACCTTTTCCTATTTCTTCAGATAGCAGATGAATCTTTTTCTTCTTTGTTTGGACACTTTATTTACTCTGTTTGTTGTCTCGGGGAAACATATTTTGTTTTTGGCTTGATGTGTTGATAATCGTTGTTGATTTACTTCTTTTTCAGCACAGATAGACATGTTTTTCCTCTATTGTTATCTTCTTTTTTACCGCTCAGTTTTTCTGCTTTATTATGTTTTACTGTAAGATTTTCTATATGTTTACGTAATTTGTTATTTATTAATTTCAATTCCACTATCTTCTCTCCGTATGTTGTTAGTTTGTTTATTTCTTTACAGAGATCTTCGATTTTAGCGTTGTTCTTGTATATTTGATCCAATTTCTTCAGGTGAGCGAGGAGGACATGGGAAAGGTCCATTATTGACGATCCATTGATTCTTGTAAAAAAATATTTATCAAATACACGTTATGTGGGCTAATTTGATAAAATTTTTACTAACAATTCTTGAATTTCTAAGAAAATCCCAAATATTTCAAAAAGTTGTAACTTAAACCCCCACAATGTTGATATCAGAAAAAAGGGAATTTAATTTTACATAACTTCATTTAAAAAATATAAGGTGTTCCGTTTGACCTAAACAAGTTTTAGGGGTTTGAAGTTTACAAAATGTAACGTCAAAAATGGAACACTTGGTATATTATAATTGAATGTAATTCAATTGTATAGTACAGCTCTCCTTGTGTTATTTCTACATGCCAAAAAGCAAATGAGTATCTTTTACACGAAGAAAGTTATAAAGGTTTTTGTAATTTTTTTTTAAATGTCAAATATCTCTGAAGCGGCTGGGCTTAGGTATAGGGTATCCTACATACTTATGACTCAGAATTTTATGCTCTTTTCGAAAACCCTAAAATATAATGGGTTTCCATGTAAAATAAGCAAGTTGATAGAAATGTAATTATTTTAGTTGGATTGGCCACACTACCATTTAGTATATGTCTAAATTTTCAAAATTTCCTGGTTCGTACTTTTCCCTATATCGATCGATACGGTTCTTGGTGAGACGCCCTGTATATACGACTTGTCAATGTTGGAGTTGTTGTGACCCAATTACTCCGAATTGTAACATATCTATGTCACCATATTGCTTGGTTTCCAAATGGTATCCACTTGTATGAGACGGATTTTTGAGGATCAATTCGAGATATTGGCAGTTAGACTAGAAAAAAATTTAAGATTTTTCATGACTTTCGACCCAAATACACGTCGAATTGCTCTGACGTATTGCTCCAATGGAAACCAAAATTGATTAGAACTTCAAAAACCTCAAATTTTCACGTGCTGATAGAGTTCTCTTCCTACAGTCGACAGTAATGTTAAAGTCATAAAAGACCAGGTCATTGCCATAGAAGGCTAACGCGAAGAGTTTCGCGACTATTTACGGTATAAGATGAAGATTCAAAGCTACAGTCGAATTTCCGAGGCGATGTTAAATTTCAATTAGTTTCCAACTTTGACTATCAGTATTTGTCAAACTGAGCGGATCTCGAAAACGATTGGAAATATGTAAAAATTACAAGATTCCTGCTCTAATAGCCTTTTACTAACCGATCGAACAGATTGCAGCCTTGCTTTTTTATATACCTGTTCAGTGAGTGGGGGAAGCCAGAAGTTAGATCTAACACTACTAATAGAATATGTGAGAGGTAGTTTGCCAAGTCAAATAAAACAATTCTGTTGATTCTTCCACACCCTGGGCACTCGAATTTAATGTAAGAGAATACTAACGCTTACATCCATCCCAATATTCAGTTTCACAATGATTTGTTGGTTAGAGAGACAGTTCTACGATAGTTTTACTTCTTATTATTGACATAAAAAATAATAATAGGCACTATAAAATGCAAGTTATTCTTATTAACAAAAAGTGCATGTGACCTCTTTTATAAGGAGAAGTAATACTAATATCTACTAGAATAAATCTATTTTCTGGGCTAACAAATACTGCATTATTACATCATTAACAACTTGACAATATTTACTAGTATCTTTTAAAGTTGTTACTTTTACATGTAATTTTTATAATCCTTGTTCCGAGACCAGGCGCCAAGCATAAAAAGCACCTAGTTAGGAATAACTTGAAAAATTGTTCTAGTTGGGAATATAATTAGTTTAACTAATAAGCAGGGTAGGTGTAGGAACAAATTTATATCATTGGTTTATTTATTATTAGCTCCAGAGAGAGACAGCTTGTTATAAGATAGTAAATATAACATTTTATATTATATCTGATTTTCGAATAGTCCTAGCATACATTTCGAACATCAACTCATTTAAACTATTTTTAAGAAAAGAGATCGACATGTATGAAGATAGTTTAAATGACGTTGTTTACCTTTCAACCCTCCATTTTATGCATAGTACGACAATATGTCTGTAGAAAATCGACATAGTGACACAAACGTCGTAGGGAGCAATTTTTTTTGCACTAGTTAACTTCCCAAAATAAAATGATCAAAGTCTGTCCTATTTTTTCAATTTATTCCCGATTGTGCAATCTTGAGGTCTGGCCTACACTATTTGAAAGCTAAAAATATTTTAATTTCAAGCATTATCTGTCTAGATGTAAGTCGTAGTTGAGTGGATAACGTTTGAGAACTGATTAGGTAAATAACTACTAAAATTCTATTTCATCTCTATCAATCATGATCTTCCATAACTTCGACAACGTCTTTAATACCACCAAATCCCCACATTAAGTTCTTTTTTCAAGCGGTTCTGGTAAAGATATTGTCTTTAGAGGAATATTTTTTTATACCAGATAATCAGAAATTGACAACAATCAAAATAAATATCAAAGCTATAAGTTAGTTACCAATAGTTGACATTGAGTTCAGGTATAATAACTATGGCTGAGAATTTAAATTACAAACTATTGTCTAATAGTTAACTGTGGCTCTGCAGTTCTCTTAATTTTCCTTCCTTGTTTTTGGAGTTTTCTCCAACATATATCAACTTCACAGAAAATAACCAAGTGCTCTTTATTTTAGCTTTAAAATCTAATATGGCGTTAGTCTTTGTTTTACATTTTTTTCATTTTTTTTTTAATGGAATACATATAATTTTTTTACATGAATGGATAACGCATACAATTTCTCTCAATTTGATATCATACACTTTCTTTTAATATTATTATGAACAGTTTTTGAGAAATAATTGTTTTCACGATATTGAAGCTAGCCTAACAATTGCTCATAATATTTTGATTCAGGCAACACTGAAGTCTCTTGATAAATGAACGCCTTACATTGTGTAAGATATCACCATTTATACGATTGAAATACTGACGAATCCTCTCCATCATATCTTTTCGAGTTGTTAGTTCTACTTTATAAACGTCTAACTTCACAAATCTTCAAAGGAAAAAATCCATTGAGGTCAGGTCTGGTGATCTAGGCGGCCATGCAGTGGGACCTAACATAATGCAATAAAATAATAAATTATCAAACCTCCTCTTCCTAATCACTTTTCAGGAAACTAATTCCTAATGTCCTGACGAACATTTTTACTAAAATGTGGTGGTGCACCATCAAGTCGTAACCACATATTATTTGTAATATAATCAGGAATGTGCTCGATCATTTGTGGAAACGTATTTTGCATAAAATCCAAGAAGACTGCTCCATTCACACTTCCCTCAGAAAAGTGAGGGCCAATAACATAATCATATACAATTCCTCCCAAATATTTAAACTTCACTTGTACTGGTAATGATTTTTCTGTACAACACGAGAGTTTTCTCTGTCCTTACACCTTACAATAAATCTCATTAAGTGAAAAACAGAAGCAAAACAAAAGACTGAAGCCAATTAGATTTTAATGCTAAAGTAAACAGCACCTTAATTTACGCAAAAATTATTTGAAACAACCATATCTCAAAAACTGTTTGAAATAAAAATAAAGTGAATGATATTCAAATGTGGGGAATTGTATGCTTTATTCGTCCATGTGAAAAAATTATAGGCATTCCATTTAATAAAAATTGAGAAAAATATTACTTAAATATCAAGAAATGTAAACATATAATTTGGACTCCCGGCATAATAATAATTTATTTCAAAAATGTTTTTCAATAAATATATCATTATCAAATCGCGGAGATATGGCAGTCAAAAAATGTTTATAAATTGCGAAATAAAAGGGAAAAATCATAATTTGGCAGCGCGGCATCCGATTGGCGAAATATTTTATAGTTTAATACAGGATTCCTGGAGGATTAACTGGCGCCAAAAAAATACAGTGTGTTAAGTTTAAAAAATATATACTATCTTGGATAATTCGTTTTTATGACACCTTGTATAATTCTATTAGTTTACAGACTAGATATTTTTTTTTAGAAGAGGATATATGGAGTATAAAACTCTAAATAAAAAAGTTGTTAACAATATTAATATGAAATTGAAATATTCTCTGTATACATGATATAATCGCTGAGTTATAGATGGTGTCCACAGCCAATTTATACTAAAATTTGTATACAATAAATCTGATAGAGAATATACAGAAAATTTGTCCACTTGAGTAAAAAATAACACATTGAACTTCAATTTACAACCCTAAATGAAGAATTTGTTTAATTTCCCACGCTATTTTGCAGAATATCTTGTAACTTAATGTAAGTGGTTCAAGGAAAAACTTCATATTGTATTTGGATGTTAAAGCATAAAAGCCTAACCAAGCTATGCTCTAAAATTATTTCTTATAGATTTATAAGACATTATCCTAAAAAACAATATTATTAATTATGTTTAATGTCTATTTACACTGCCGATGTTTGGTGTAAAAATAGACTTCGAAATGAAATAGTTAAAAGTCCAGATTCGCCAATTTGCCATATGGAGAAAAATATATATTTTTTAATAATGAAATGATTTCTTTCTTCATTGCTAAAATACTTGGAATACCTAAATATAGCTAAAAAGAATATAACGTTATTTATTTGCAAAATTATGAAATTCAAAATTGTTAAAACCACGAAATACAAAAGTGTACGTCATTTTAGCGACATAGCAACCAACTCACTTAAATGGATGGATGAAGGTTTATAAGTTCAACTATTTTTAATTATTCCTGCAGTGGGAAACATATTAAAACAAAAATATAATGAAAATATTACTAGTCTGTCCCTATATACAAATTTTGCTAATAGATTCGAGGGTGTCGAGGCCGAATCTGCTGATTTAATAATTTTTTTCAAGAAGATTTAACGTTAATAACAACTATTTTGTCAAAAAATGTGGTACATACATACTTCTACATCACAGGAATTTTAAAAATTAGTTTACACCATACATATTTACAAAAATCATTTATCATTTCGTATTAAATCTTTCTTTCCTGCCGAGCTGTAGATAAATCACATATTATATATATATAGTTTTAATGGCATCCTTTTGTAGGATGAAAGAAGCTCCTCCACAATTTCTACATTGTGTTCCACCTCCATGTTTACTAAAGACATTTTCAAGCTCTTTAAATATATTTTTGACTTTGAAATTTGGACTTCCGAAGCCCGAGATCTTACTGATTTTGGAAGTAATTCGTGATCAAGACTAGGGTTGAATACTATCCCTTGGGAATACTGAACAGCCAATTCCACAATAAATCACATTCACGATTACATCAAAACTAAACAAGATGCATAAATACACTTAGGTAGTCAATTTCACAATAGTCTACATTGGTGATGACATCAAATATAGTTAGTCAAGAATATATACGCTAAACAAATTGTGTAGAGGGAAGTTTTCATAAAATGTTACTTATATTGTAGCTAATTTCAAATTACTTTCGGTCCTAAGTTCGGGATTATCACGTTAAACTTCGTTAATCTCGGAATTAGTGTTTTGCTACCCAGAGTAAAGCTCTAGTTGGAATTCTTAAAAAGCTCTCTTCTCATTCGTTTTTCTTTTAAGGTTCATTGAGTTCACTCATGTCTTGAGATGGAGTATTCTGACACAGATCAGTTAATATCGGTTACCATGACAACATCTTTCTCTTCTAAATAATACTCCTGATTATTTATGATAAAGTGGTGATTTTTATTATTGGACCATGTTTCATTACATTGAGGTTTTGATAGTATCTATACGCCTAGAATATTGTATCTATGTATTATGTTAGAATACGTATTCGGTCATATTGATACTTGAGCCCACTTTAAAAATATTGAGGTTTCCTCCTGGATCACTGAATGACCAGCTGCTTGTTACGTAAGGATTGAATGTGGGAAATTTGGTGGATTTTATCATATCCATTCGGGGTGCTCTATCAGTCCATGTTTTATGTTAGACTGATATTTAATACAATAACTATCTCAATGTTACAACACATTATTTAGTATTGAAATTAAGCTTTTCCACACAATTAAAGAGTTAGTTGATAAACTGTTTAATAACCCCCTTGTTTAGATCTGAACTGTAAATAGATAATGAAAGTAAAATCTATAAACTAAATTAAAACAATATTAAAATTTTACTGCAGATAAGTGAAATAATTGTGCCTTTGATGATATAAGCATTTATACAACTTGGGGCACATATACTAATATTAAAAGGTTTAATTTTGGCTATATGAGGCCATCTCAGATTTTTCCTTTAACAAAATTCAGTCATTTAAGAAAATTATAAATTATGAGTATAAATCCTCCAATGGTTTCAGCACTTATTCTACAGTCTACTAAGTAGATCTGTCAGCCAATGAAAGAGTCACGGAGATGTCTTGGTATGCATTCCAGATGTCCCGTGTGGACATTTTGCCGCTTCCTCCAAAGGATACAGTTTCGCACCCAGTTATTGCGTGAAACAGTGGTAAGGCATTACAACGATAATGACCCAAGATGTTGCTAAATCATGCGCGTAATTCTTCCCAACTCCAACAGCAATTCATAGTTCCCCCATATTTAGACGTCGTGCTATTGTGATGGCTAAAACGAAAACGTCGATGTCCTCAGTGCGTACTTCAGGATTGTTTATCCTTGCTGCATCACATAAATTAAGTAGGATTCGAGTGTGCATGGATCCAGTTCTAAGATATCTTGTCTTTTTTCTTAAATATTCTGGCGGGTGAATTTCGTAGCACTATTTGCATTATCCGCTGGTTCTATCTTCCTTTTCTCAGCTCTTTGAAGTTTTGTTTTATTAAACTACAATCTGCATGATTCGTGAAACCGAGTTTTATGTCGTACTGATATGGCCTCGATATCTCCTGCATAATCCAGACGTACCAGATTTATTGTCCTTGGTAAATACCCTAGATTAGTAAACTCCAGAAGTAGATCAGAAATTTTCTTATAAACAGATCTCTTTGTATCACTTTAGTGTCTGCTGGACACCGAGGAATCTCAAACGTGTCTTCTTGGCAGATAAAACACTTGTTCCACCCTGTTTATGTGAATTGTCTAGGTATATCAGTCTTGAGTTCATCAGCTTATCTACTTATCCATATCTTTATCTTTATTTCTTCTTCCGAACTTCATTTGAAGATAAGAAAATCATCAAAATGTGCTTACAAAACATTAATAAGAATTGGTAGGAATGGCAAATGGCAAAATCTATAAATATAAATAAGAAAGAATAGCTTTACAGACGTGTGAACAGAAATCCTTAATTTTCAAAATAAGAGCAAAAAACGTCTTTTTTATATTTCACAGCTATCCTTATAGATAGATATCGGAAATTTTAACAGATTTTTCTAAAAGCCAGATATAGGTGCCATTTCTGAATTAGTAGTTTACTTCTTCCCATAACCTTTAGAATGGCAGTCGCTTAAAAAATTTAAATCCATACTTTACAAGGGAAGAGTTTTCTAATCTCTAATAATTGCCGTGCCGTGTACTCTATATAATACTTCACCTGTTACCACTTATAGTTCAAATCACGAATGTCAATTCAGTAGCGTTTAGTGAACAAAAGACAATTCAGAGTAGCCAGAGACAAGGTGGTGAAATTAGATGAGTACTTCAATCAGGAAAAACGTAAGAGAGGTCCCCTGATGTTAAAATCCATTGTATTGCATGTTATCATTGTCCATATATTTTCATTGCAAAACACTTGTCTTTTGCAAACGTTGGCATACCCGTGCGTGCCATTATGCGTGACCTTGAGTTGATTTGATTCGGACATTAAAGAATGATGACGTGAACAACAACATTCATGATTTCAACTATTCCAGTGATTATTATCAGCAGAAAATGATAAATATACTGACGGTAAAATATTATTATTTATTGTTTTCATTCTTATCTTGTTAATTATTCTGTGGAAAGCTCATGTATCCTTAATAGAGTTAACCAGGTTACGCCATTTTCTAAAGAAAATTTTTTTCTTGGGACGCTGATATTTACTTCATTGTGGTATAGTCGTTTGCAATTTTGCCGTTACTCTCTGTACCATTTCGCCTGCAAATTGAATCACTTACCTTTATATAACCTTAAATTTACGTAGGCTTGTTTGATGACACCATATCGAATAGTTCACCGGCGTTAACAATGAGTTCGTGTAGTTTTATTGTCTTTTTTATCTGCACCGTAATTCTGGAGGTTATTATGCACTTGCTTGCACAAAAAAGTAGTACATGTCTTAGAAAAGAGTGCGGCGTTTATTTAGTTGTCTACTGTTCTTATGACATTCAATTATTGACATTAACTTAAGAATTGAAGTATATATTTGTCAGTTGTAATAACGTTATTTAATACTGATATATTGCGAAAAAATTAAAAAGTTTTCTGGGAATGGACCAAAAATAGAATAATAATAGTAACACTAGAAAAATAATTTTGGTTGTCTTATATTCATAACTATATTTGTAAAGAAAGAATATGAATTTCAATAGAACAATATTTAGTCATTGCCATTCCCATCTAAAATTGCTTGTAGTCCCCTAGGCATTGAAGGAACTAAAATCTCAGTAATTTGGGCGTTAGATAAACTTATGCATCCTTAATCATAGCCTGAAGTTGTCCCACATTTCGAGAACGATTGAATTTCTCTACATGCTTAATCATATTTCCTCAAATATTCTCAATGGGATTAATGTCGGGATTTTTGAAGGCCATGGTAGCTTTTCCACGTTATTTATCTCGGAACCATCGCTCTATATTAAGCACCGTATGTATGGAACAAGTACGATGTTGGAGGATAAAAGTATATTCTGGAAAAAAATTCCTTATTAACAGCAACATAACATTTTCAAGTATCTCAATATATTTATTGGCATTAAGATGGCCATCAATAAACCAACAGAGACCAATTCCTCTTTGAATAATCCATGTCCAGGTATTAACAGAAAAATGCCCCAATTTAACTGGATCGTATGTAAAATTTTGATTGTATCTATGCCCACGAGGCCTACAAACACGAATACGTTCATTATTACACGACTGAAATTTTTTTTTAATAAAAAATCTTCATTGTTCAACATATGGTTGAGAAGCAAAACTGACCCGTCCTTGTTTTTCTCCCGACGATTTGTATTTTTTAGTAGCAGAACTACCTACACTTCGGAATGCTATTTTTAATTCTTCTACAGACAGTAGATGTATACATATTTCCAAAACTGCATTCACTGCGGCCTCAAATGAATGCGTATTACTTCGCTGATGCCTGCGAGATCCATGCTTGCAGGATAAAGTTTTTTCGTTTTTTAACTCTCATTACAGTGCATTTATTGATATTGTATTCAGTAGCAATTGCTCTTATAGACCATCCATTCCCCAATTTGGACACAATTATCATCTTTTGTCAGTTGTTCAACCATTACGAAAAATTGGAAAGGAGTTGGAATTTTCAAAATGATTAATTGATCACAATTTGAATATATGCAAACTTCAACATGACAAAAAAAATTAAATGTGACAGTTTACGTGTAGGTAACGATCGTTATTATAATTTTTTGCAAGAGTCATGTTTATATTCGGAAAATAAAGTGGTGTATTACTTTTTCTTGCAAGCAAGTGTACGTATACCTGCTCTATCAAACACTACAAGATGCTTATTGTCTATTTTTTGCACAAAAACATTATCCAAAAAAATAGTATCGGCCTATTTTAATTAAAGTGAATTACATACTGACCCCACCCGTAAATAAAAGTCTAGCGACACATGACCGAGATCTTAGTAAGATCGTCCAAATAGTATAAATAAATATATATAATTCAATTTTAAAATATTACATTAGATACTTTTGGAGCTAGCAATGATCAATAAACTTACTTTGGGAATCACACTATATATGGGGTTATTAAATATTTGAATCTATAGTTAACTATTGAAATTGTCACTTATATAATTGTGTGGAACAAGCCATTCAAATTTAATAATTCACCTTCATTCTTCGAATTATTAAAATGTATACACGATGATCCACTTATAATCCTGATTTATCTACTTCACACGGGCCGTTATTAAACGAGGGGGAAGAAAAATATTATTGTTTTATATCTCGACGATGTAGTTGATGAGAACATCCGAGACACAAGAATTACATTTACTCCACGTAGAATACGCTTGAGAAGCGTCGAATATGGACTAAATTAATGTTGCAATTTGAACAAATAATATTACTTTTAGTGCCGCTGAGATGGAGTGTCAGAGAAATGATAGTTTAAGTTCAAGAAAATTGGCGTTAAAGTCATGTTTTGTTGACGTTTGAAGAAAAACAATAAATCACGCTTGGTATTTGAAAATTTTAATCAACTTCGTCAAACTTGATACCTAAAGAGGTCTGTATCAAATGGGTGCCAGATAGTACAAGGCACATATGGCCCACCTGAATATATTCTACCTGTTATTATTTTATTTCAGTCTTTTCTCGCCTCTTAATTAACGCAAAAAATGTAAAATTTCACGAAATTTGCTTGTTTTAAAAGTGAACATTTGATGAAAAGGATAAATAAACACAATAAATAATATTGAAATTTTGAAAATTCGTAACTTTCTAAATAATGGTTGATGTGTCTAAATTCTAACGTAGACTTGTTACCAATAAAGTAGTGGATTGTTTCTATTAATTGTAATTATTCGGCAGCCCGCCTAAGGGGTTAACGCGGAAAGCTGAAATGTTTTAAAAAATCGTAACTTTCTAAGTAGTTGCTGATGTGTAGAAATGTTAACGTAGATTTGTTACTAATAGAGCAGTGGATTGTTTATAATTATTGAAAGCATTCGTCAGTCCGTCTGAGAGGATGAAGCGAGGGGCTGAAATGTTTAAAAATCGTAACTTTCTAAGTAGTTGTTGATATATCGAAATTTTAACATAGACTTTTTACTAATGGAGCAGTGGATTGTTTCTAGTTATTCAAATCATTTATCAATCAGCTCGTCTAAGGAGGTGAAACGATGAAATGGTTAAAAAAATCGTCACTTTCTAAGTAATTCTTGATGTATCCAAATTTTAACGTAGACTAGTTACCAATAGAGCAATGGATTGTTTCTAGACACGGAAGTCATTAAAAATTTTACAATTTAAGAACTGCTAAAATACTTATTGATTATTAACAAATTTTACTCTTTCACACCTTCTAAGACGACCTGACTGAGCTGCAATTGAATCATTTTATTATTTGCAACGTCACTGCAAAAATATTTCTACATATAAATAAATTTCTAATTTGTTTATCAAAATATACCCCCTGACAAACGATTTTAGTGCTTAGAAACTATCCACAGTGTAATTATAACAGATCCACGTTAAAATTTTGACGCATCTATAATTAGTTAGAAAGTTGCGATTTTTAAAACAATTGATCCCATCGCTTCGGCCCCTAAGACGGGCTGACAAATGATTTCAGTACCTAGAAACTATCCACTGATGTATTGGTAACAGATAGACGTTAAAATTTTGACACATCAACAATTACTTTCAAGTTATGATTTTTTAAACATTTCATCACCTTCACACCCTTGGATGGGCTGACAAATGATTTCAGTGTCTAGAAATAATCCACTGCTCTATTAGTAACAAGTCTACGTTAAAATTTTGACACATGAACAGCTACTTAGAAAGTTACGATTTTTTAAACATTTCATCCCCTCGCTAACCCCCTTAGACGGGCTGACAAATGATTTATTTCAGTAGCTATAAATAGGCTATTGATTATGTCATATAGAAAGGAACTGAGACGTTCAAAGGATTTCATTGCATAAATCGTTCAATTGGTCATTTAAGATGAGAAAACCGCGGAGTGCTATTAAAGTAGAGGGTGCCAATTTGGAGATAGGGGTGAAAATGCAACCCTTTCAGTTTTTTAAATATAACTCGAAAACGAAGTAAAATTCAGGTATAGTTAATATGAAACTTTTTGTAGAGAATCAAATTACCCATCGAAATTGCTTTTTAAAAGAATAAAAAACAATTTTTTGTGCGAAAAGTATTAAAAAAACAATTTAAAAAAGCAATTCCAATTTTTTTTTTGCTGTTTTGCCTATAACTTTTTTTTTAACAGAGATAGGTATAGGCATTGCATTGTAGAAAAAAGTTAATGAAATTTCCTTTGAAATGGTGGTCTCAAAAAGTTTTTTCGATGAAAATTAACTGAGGTATAGTCACTCAAACTTAGCCATTTTTTTCAATTTTTATCGCCTTTACCTTGATATTGATTTAAATCTTATTTTTTATAAAAAAAAAATGATTTTTACTCAATAAATGAACTTCGTGCACCAGAGATTTTGCTCAAAAAATGGCCTTCAAATTTACCACAGATTGTCACGGAAGCTCTAGTTGCAGGAAACTGGAACTAACTTGTTCTGTTTTGCAATGAATATATGGATGTCAATTGCGATAATATACAAGAAGCAGAGATTGCAGAAGAGGATGTCCTTAAAGACGTGGATGAAGACATTGATATTCAATTTGAAGATGTTATTGAAGAGATGGAATGAAATGTTTGTAATTTGCAAATAGTTTAATAAAATATTCTTACCTGAATAAGCTTTATTGAATAAAATCCTCAAATTTACTAAAATTATAATATTTTTATGGGAAAAAAGACAAATCTCTATATATCAGATAGATAAAAAAAGCAATATTTAGGAATAATTTACTTTTACTTTGTTTAAAAAACCATCGCAGTTACATTTACATTTGTGAAAATAATTATTCATTATTAACAAAATTAACTTGAAATACATTTTATTCATTAAAAATCAATTTTGTTATAGAAAGTAAGATTTAAAACAATATCAAGGTAAATAAGTTAAAAATCGAAAAAATGGCTAAGTTTAAGCCAGTATACGTCAGTCAATTTTCATCGAAAAAACTTTTTGAGATACCATTTTAAAGGATAGTTCATTAACTTTTTTCTATTACATTGCCTATACCTATCGCTGCTCAAAAAAGAGTTATAGGCGAAAAGTAAAAAACAAAACAAAAAATTGGTATTTTTGCTATTTTATAATTGTTTTTTTTGAATAATTTTCGCACAAAAAATTGTTTTTATTTTTTTTAAATAAGCCATATCAGTGGGAACTTTGATTCTCTGCAAAAAGTTGCCTATTAACTATACCTGAATTTTGCTTGTTTTCGAGTTATATTTAAAAAACTGAAAGGGTTGCATTTTCACAATTATCTCCAATTTACACCCTCTAATTTAATAGCACTCTGCGGTTTTTTCATCTTAAATTACCAATTGAACCTTATTTCCCTATTTTTTATGACATAATCAGTAGCCTAAAACAATCCACTGCTACATAAATAACAAGTCTACGTTAATATTTGGACACAACAACAATTATTTAGAAAGTTACGAATTTTTAAATTTTGGTATTATTTATTGTATACTGTACATTTTAAAACAAACAAATTTCTTGAAATTTTACATTTTCTGCAATTAAAAGAGGTATGGTCGTGTACAATTTTGCTAGAGAGTCAAAAAACGCAACAAGAACTTTACAACCTCATTAAAATACCGTTACTCTCTGTACTTATCTCGCCTGCAAATTAAATCACATCTTTATAGGTTCACCAGCGTTAACAATTAGCTCGTAAATTTTTTGTTGCATTTTGTGACTGCGCATTTAAACTGTACTCGGCTATAAAATGGTTGCAATTATTTAATGGCCACGACTTTATCGATTATAGTCCTACATCAGAATATGGTTGTTGATGATTTCACAGCAGCATAAGTAGGTAGGTAAACCATTAAGATGTCATTTAGACTTGTCTGATTATTCACAACTGTAGAATCGGGAATAGGTTAAAAGGTATAGTTAACATATTATTCATGACTGGATAACTTTATTTTATTGAGAATTTGATTCCAAAATTGAACCATGTGGAGCAGTTAATAGAAGAGCGGATGTGTGCATGAGTCGCCTACACGAACTACCGCCTAATTGTATACGTAGAATTCAACAAAGTTAATCGCAGTTTGATGAAACTAAAACATTTAATTTCAGCACGCGTTAATTCATAACTAATTTTATCAAATGCTTTTGAAATAATTCAGTAGTATCAAACCAAGGACCATGCCTTTATCCCATGTCCTGTTATCATCGTAACTTGATACACTGACACAATTCTCTATGATGTCTAATGTGTATCAACTGTTCAAGACAAAAATGCCAAAATTTTCAACAAAACATGAATGAAACGGCATTGGAAAACATCACCATCTTTCATAGGAAACGTAATTTCCGATTAATTGTTGCTTGCCTCCCGTTCGTTTAGAATCAAACGTGTAAGAAGAAAAAAATATGTTATGTTTTCTCAAAAGTTGATTCACATCTATATAGAATATGTAGTATATACGATCATGTATTAAGGACTCATGACAACTCTCTTCATCTATCACAGAGAGAGGAAGTGGATTAACAGTGGATCACCGGGTATATTTCTCGTTTTCTAGATATGCTGGTAAAGTCTGTTGTTCAAATCGTACAAAAAAAAATGTTATGATGTAAAATTACCTGTACATGAATAGTTACATATTTAAAAGTTTTTCTAGATTCTATTCTATTCATAATTATAAGTATATGTAATTAATAGGTAAAGACATGTCTTTTTTAATTTTATATAATTTTTTTTTCACAAAAATGACCAAGCATGTAACGATATGTATAATCACAAATAAACGTAATGTATGTATAAATAAACTACTAATAATACGTAACTGTAAAAAATATAAATTAAAAGAGAATGTCCTGATAATTTTAAGGACCTTTATTTAAAGTTGTATTCTTGTTAAATAATCGCTCAATTTTTTTTTCAGATTGAACGATTACACTGTAAATACATATTGCTGTAAAAATTATTAAGTCATTTATTGAACATTTTCAGATTAACTATAATTATTGACATGGACCATAGATATTTAAAAATTATAATAAAATGTGCCTAGCCTATTAAGATGCGTGGTGTTTTAACGCATTTTTATAGGCTACTATGTGTTGGTTTGTTGAAGGGCGGGTGCTCTTTATAACATTATTTTATTTGTCAAAATATATGCATTGAAAAGCCTCACAATAAATATCTTTTACGTTTCTTGTTTATTTATTTTGACCAAGATAAGCCTTTCCCGATCCTAACTGCCTTCTTTCTCAGATTTACAGTAAAACAAATTGGGAACAACCACAACAAATTGAAAATGTCAATATGGCAGTTAACGAATTCTACCAGTCTTTTATATGGACACATTCCAAAGGAAAACTTCGTGAAAGGCACATGATGAAAAGAACAAAATGGACTTTAATTGGGTCTTTTGCGAGATGTTCTATTAAGTGGAAGCTTCCAGTATTCCAGTATTTTATAGAAGATTTTATAGTTGTTATTTTAGTAAAAACGTGTCAGTATAGTGTTGTTGCGTTGTTGCGCTATTTCGTGAATAAATAATGCGTAATGCGTTTTTTTTTCTTTCAGTAAATATCGAGAGATAAATATTTATAGTTTATCTGAGATAAATATTAAGAATAATCATGCATTTAAAATGGTTAAAAAAGAGCTTCCCTTGACGAGTGAATTCACCATATTCCTCATTTGTGCAAAAATTAATTACGCGTATTTCATTGCACTAAAATTTTCTTCGTTAATCGTTTAAAATTGGACATAAATATTTTATTATTTAAAAGATATATTCTCATGTACATTTTATCGCACTTACTACATAACCCAGGGTCGTTTAATGTAAATAATTTATCAATAACAAACAAATATACTAGGTGGCATAAATTGCCCAGGCAAGCTCTGTCGGTCTCCCTTAATAAATTTTTGTTTTGCTCCTAGCCCAACCTTCTTATATATAAACGGCCCTGTGCCCGTATCACTGTATGGCAAAGTTGTTTGGACTTTGATTTATTTTGGACGCCACGTAATTTAATTTAGTTACCCTGTATATAGTTAATAAAACTATAACAAGTTCTCCAGCACAATGAAAAGAACTACCTATAGAGGCTAGATTGCCAACCAAAAATATCCAAATTGGCTTAGGCAAGAGGTAATTAGTTACCCGGTATAATATGGTATTGCTTGTACCACGTTCTGACTTTACATATAGTCCACGCAAATTAGACATTTTAGGAGAAAAAATTTATAAAGAAATAATATTTGAAATGTGTACTCTCGATAGGGTTAGAAATGGATATCCGAAAAGTTCTCACCCCATTCAGAAACGGAAAGTCCTTTTTTGCAAAAAACACCCCTAATGGGGACTTAACGCTGGTTTTTCACCTTTATCTTGTAAACTGTTCGTTGGTAGAGAACTAAGTATCGGAAATAAAAAAATTGTCATAAAATTCTGTATAAAAAATTTCTTATTGACCTTGTAGTTTATCCCCATCTATTTCGCAACAACAGCGTCCAAACAAAGGGGTAGTTTGGCAGCGCACAGGTAAAAATCGGTCTTACACAAAGTTTCACAGCAAATATCTCAAAACCGGTTACTTTAACGAGAAAAATGTCCAAGGGTGAATTTAAAGAGCGGAATTTTCTCTGTAAGATGCATGTCTAGCGGATTTTGAGGCAAATGATTTTTATTTATTTTCCCTTTTTTTCTACAAAAATGCGTTTTTTAATTTGAGCTTGTTTCCACATCACCCTTGCGGAAAGCAATGCAACTGTATTAAGATTGGATTGCGCTGCTCAACAATATGCTCTAATTGTCATGGGCAAGGATGTTTAAATTCCGAATTTGAAGAACAGTTCGTCGATGAAGAAAACATGCCTACAAGGGAAACCACTTTAATAAAAACGTACCGAATGCTCTGCCTCAGGGATGGTGTGGTAACGAGCTCAAATTAAAAAACGCATCATTGTGGAAAAAAGGGAAAGTAAATAGAATTATTTGCATCTTATAGAAAAAATTCCGCTTTATAAGTTTACTCTTGTGCATTTTTCTCATTAAAGTAACCGGTTTTGAGATATTCCTTGTGAAACTTTTTACCCGTGCGCTCCAAAGTACCCCTCTGTTTGGACGCTGTTACTGCGAAATAGGTGGGGATAAGCTACAAGGTCAATAGGACATTTTTTATACAGAAGTTGCCGACAAATTTTTTATTTCGTATACCCAGCGTTAAATCCCCGTTAGGGGTGGTTTTTTGTAAAAAAGGGACTTTCCGTTCCTGAATGGGGTGGGAACTTTTCGGATATCTATTTCTAACCCTATTGAGAGTACACATCTCAAATATTATTTCTTTATAAATTATTTCTTCTATTCAGTATTTTTTAATCTAATATGTGTGTACTAACAGGGATGATAGACGAGGTAAACTCCCAGTAGGAAAAGTATGAGCATATACCTAAGATTTAATTATGTACAGGTTATTCATTATAAATTATTCATTCCTGATCATCGTTAATTATTGCCTATAGAAAAAATCGGCAGCTACTGGAAGCGACTGGAACCTCCCCACTCGGTGGATCTTTGAAGCCGAAAAGTTCATTAAATTGTGTGACAAAACGGCACTAAACGTAATCCGATCTCATCCAAAACCTTTTCAGATCTTCTATCTAATGAATTTACAATCATCTATGCGAGTTATTACCTACATTATCGCTCGTTGAATAATATACTATTAGGATATTAACAACTTTAACATCACTTGAACGACTAAGAAAGTCTAGTTATCCTAAATACTACAGATTTGTAAAGCAACAAACTGAAAATTGGTAAAGTGATAATCTATAATAAATTCACCAACGAAGGTACAGAAAGCATGTGATATTGATATTATTACATCTACCTTTAAAATTTGTGACAATTCACTAAAAGTTACAAATATGCTGAAATCTTATTAACATGACATGACACCAACGTTATCGAATGACAAACGATGACAATAACAATCGTCAAAATTTGCTCATTGCAATCCGATCGCTCGCGGCTGTCTTTGTTAAATGAAACATTAGCATTTCAGTAATTTTACTAGATTTTAGAGGAATATGTATAGTTTAATTCTTCGATTTGTCTGTATATATATATATTTAAAAACGGCACTAAACGTAATCCCCTCTACTTCTAGAGTAGTGAAGAAACCCTTACACGTGAATTGATACGTGATGTGACGGGTTTCACGTCGTAACGGCTACGCGCATCGATCATGTCATGCGAGATGCGATCTATGCTTCATATTTGCTTTGTTTTTAATTTTTTTTCACGGAAACCAAATCGAAAGGGTGGAAGTGTGATATATCGTTGAAATCAGAATTTTAACTGCTTTTCAATGGTTCTATTGCAAATTGAAGGTAATTATAGAATAAACAACTTGTTGCGTCAAAATGGCACTAAACATAATCCGATCTCAACCAAAACCTTTTCAGATCTTCTGGGAAACTAAAGACACGTACATGCAAAGTTTAATTCAAATCCGTTCAGTGGTTTCGGCGCTATCGTGCTAACACACATACACACAGACATTTTTCAATAACCACTTTTTTGAGTTTCTAGGGCCTCAGAACGTAAAAATTTGATGTTATCTCAATTTTTGTTTTTGAACCAATTTTAGTAACCTCTCACAATTTTATTGTGGAGAGGTTAAAAAAAATTTAAATACAAGTTTTGCGGTTTTGACTGAATTTTGTTAAAATATTATCAAAAGTACAGTAGCGTGCTGATTTCAGGGGACACAAAAAAATAATATATTTTTTTAAACGAGAGATTATTAAATTTTTGGAATGATTCCTTTTTCCTGATTTCAAAAATATACCATATTTTACCCCACCATATACCGTTTTTGAGTTATTAAACGTCGAATATCTTAGTCCAACTAGTTACTGTAAATATGGACATTACTAAAGTGCGCTATGAAAATGACAACTACTATGTTTGATAAGTGGCATTTCTTTAATGAAATAATCAAAATGGTTTACAGTGAGGAAGAAAAAGTCCAAAATACAAAATAACAAAAATAAACGTGCAGCAAAAACAGTATATAGGGTGTTGCATCTAAATCGTCCAACGCAATCAGAAAATACGTTCAAAAATATTTACCGAAAAGTGAATAATACCTCCAGTTTTAATAGAAAAAAGCGTGTAGTTCAAGCAAACCAGGAAGAACAGCTATCTAGCAGCATATCTATACTGCTACATTTCGGAGGTAAGCCCATCCTTATTTATTCGCGAATAGACTTTTTTGATGGATTATTTTTCAAAAAATCCTGAATGTAGTATAAATAACGCAGTCGATCAATTAGGTAAAAGTTACTCCAAAATCCAACGTACGTTAAAAAATAATAACACAGACCATATAAAATTTTACGCGTACAAGTTTTAACAGAGGCTGATAAAAGAAAAAGGCTTGACTTTTGACGCCAGATCCCGATTTTCTTGTCAAAAAAATTACGAACTGATGAATCATCCCGTTCTATGGCAGGAGTTTTTAATAGGAAAAGTCGAAGGTCGTGCGAAAACAAGAACAACAGAAAAGGATTGGTAAAACAAATTTAAAAATCACGAAGAAAAACTGTTAGCGTTTTGTGTGGAATTTTCAGAAACAACATTGTTGGGCCTATATTTTATTATTATAGTTTAACTGGAGTTACCTACATGGAATAGGTATCCCAGAAGCAGAAAATATTTTTTTGCAGAATTTTCCGGAAGCCGAACTTGATGATATGATTTAGATACAGGATGGAGCATAGTATCCTACCCGTTCGAGATCATTTGAATAATGTATTCCCAATATGGATAATGGCTACCTAAATGGCTACCTAACAGTCTGGATTTAATCCCTAAGGATTTAACTACCTATGAACCAGTTTAAAAAATGTATTACAAATTCAACATGTAAAATTTACACTGTTACAACTTGAAAATTATAAAGAATATTTGAGGAATACTGAAAAACGTGGGGAATACTGTAATTCAGAAATAATTGGGAAGTGTAGGAATAATAACGAACAATTGTACGCTTTTTTGGCAGTGGTTGACCTCTCGCGCAACAACTGTATCTCTTTCAACTGGAATGGGAACGTGCTAATTTTCATAAGTATTTCGAATATTGGCAACTCTATCAGTCACTCTAAATACCCAGGCTCGGACAGGACCCGCGGGCAATCCGGTAAATGCTCGGTGGGCCGGTGAATTACAGGGCCGGCCGAGGACCTTCAAAAAAGTTTTAAGTAACTTGCTTCAGAAATTTGTACCGGATATAACGTCTAAAGTATTAAGAATCGAAATTGTGGACTTTGCAACCAAATAACAGACACTAGCTGACGGTCATTTAAAATTTGAATGTCAAAATTTGCTTGCCAGATTTGCTGCAGTTCAAAGTTTGGTTTTATGCAAAACATAGGTACATATTGTCTGAAAGTTATTTGTGGCATTCTACGAATATTCTTTCCTTTTATTTGGGTTTCCTTTCCCAAGCATGTGCACTGAAAGGTCTGGATGACTTACCCACATAAGATTTATCACATCCAGACCTTTCAGTGTGAGGTTGGAAGAGCACAAGAATTACATTAGAAATATTCCAAAAAAGGAAATCACTGTCCCTTTTTTCCGGAGTGAGAGACCCCTCGAGTTTTATGTCTTTTCTTATTCAGGTTAGGAGATATTGTGTAGATAGATCAGTATGGGTATTGTGCCTAGTTAGGAGTTAGGGTTAATAAACATTATGGACGGTGGGGGTCGGCAGATGGACGAACATGCAAGAACGTGCAATAACAGTCGCGATCAGCACGCCATCAGAGATATAGTTGTGCAAATGTTCAGAGACATATATATTTGAGTAAAGTGAACTGTGTGTTATTAATAAATTACCGCTCGACCACAACAGGATAAGTCTAAGCATAACTGTGATACTTTGTAAACTATCTGTCACAAACTACTCTCTCGTTAGTTATTTGTGCTGTCTGTACTCTGTATTCAGGATTCAGGCCAGACACAATTTACTTACATTAGGTGCGAGTAAAAGTACGGTTAGTGCAAGGATGGTTAACCATCCTTGCGGTTAGTGTAGGAATATTTCTATATCAACCGTGGACTAAACGTTCTGCATATGTTTACAGATAGGCAGCACATAACACACTGCTATGTATTAGCCGTTACATATACGACACCTCGCATTTATATTAACGTCTGTAGAAAACATGCTTTGAAACGCACTGAAAAACTCCGAAATTCTTCAGAGCGTAGCAACAATAGCTCCAGTTTTAAGAAAAAAAAGTGATAGTTTTCCAAAGCCGGGTACTCATATGCACTATGTATTTGTATATATACTGTCGTGAGCAGAAAAAAAATGACAACTTTTTTTTTCTAACGTAAATCTGTCTATTTGAATATGTAATGAGTACCCGAAATAAAACAGATATCACTTTTAATTTATTTTTTATTTTAATGCTGTAGTTATTGCTATAGTAAATGATGGATGGTTAATGAGACAAATTGCACTGCGTTATAACATTAACAAAAATTTGGTGTGTAACATTTTAAGAAAGTGGAGAATAAACGGTACGATTAGTAGAAATCCTGGATCAAAGGACAAAGGATATCCTACTTAACAAGAAACTAACTATTAATATTTCATTATTGCAGCATTTCTATTTATAACTTCTATAAGTCTGTTTGGCATAGAATTAGATAACCTTATACAATAATCATAAGTAAGTAATAATATTTTCCCATACTTCTTCCACAGGAGATCTTATCTTGAAACCAGTTAGTTACGGTGTGAGCAGTATGAACGGAACAATTGTCTTGTTGAAATATGAACTCATTATTAGGAAATAATTGTGAGACAGAAGCACGGTGTAGTATATTAGGTGATGCATACGAATAGCTTCGTAAGTGTTTAGTTATGTGTAATGCAATATATGGCAGGACAAGTAATAAAGTCTCGTCGTACATACGCTTAGAAATATTAGAAATACAGTTTATATACATGCAATAGTTAATGTTCTGTAGATTTGTTTTATTTATATTTAAAGAGCCTTTTAGTTCGTTCTTTTTGTCTTAGTTTTGCCGTTTAGTTGTGTTTGTGTATATATGCACCAAAGGAAATCCGTGTATCTATGTTATGATATCTTCGACCATATATGTCGAAGCATGATATTTTATATGCCTAGGTAATTTCAAGGGTATGTTCCGGGCGCCATCTACTGAATTACATAGAAACCAAGCACTTATGAAGTCGATTAACATGGCAAGTGCCGTGTGTCGGACCACCTAATATACTACACCGTACAATAGTACCATTTTTTAAAGTAGGTTTTTTAGTTAGTTTTCCTACAAAAATTTTAAAACATTATACACAGGTAACATAAATGTTTGCATTTGAATTAGCTGGAATTACGTTGGTAATGAGATCGTTGAAGCAAAACTGGCCGAATACTTTTGTGAGCGGCTATTATTTCCCCTATAAATTAAATTTGTCTTTTGTCTCATGCAAGAACATCCTGCAACTGTGGCGAGTCGATGCCATCGGCATTTTGTCACGCCGCAGCAAAATAATATATTGTAAAATGCAATAAACAAAATACTGAGATATCTTAAGACAAAATGACTTGTATATACATTTTAAATATTTAATAAATTCTTTTAATTGGTAATTGGTTATAACCGTCATAATGATTTCTACACTTTCGGCTGTTATCAAGATGTTCGTAAATTTATTTTACTGCCTTTCCCTTGCTTTTCGAATAAATTAAAAACATTAGTTAATATAAATGAACATATTTGTTTATTTAAGTAACAAAAATCAATTATTTATAGTTTCATTAATATTTTCATGGGTTAGTTCATTATATTTATTTTTCTTATTCTATATTATTACTGACTTATTATTACATTCAATTGAATTCTATTTTTTTTTTTTTTTAATTTAAATATTTGAAAAATCAGCAACATAATCAGTAATGAAACTTACATTCAAGAAAGTGTAAAGTCAAAAATATGTTTTTTGAAACAATAAAACATAAATAAAAACATGTTTTGGCAAATTTCAAAACGATAATTCATTTTTCTTACTTTGAAATTTTTCGCAGTACCTAATCTGGGAATATTTCAAATCAGCAGACTTTAGGCTTGTACTCCCAGTACTTTGACTAAAAAATAGCGAATACTTGTACTTATTCGTAAATAATACTTGTTACTGTTACTCAAAAAATTACAACAAGTACTTCAGTACTTTTAATTATTCAGTATTTTTTATAAAATTTAAAAAGGTTACCTACTCTACTTTGAATAATTTTGTTAAATAAATCTATCAAATATGCAGTCTCATTATTTATTGGGTTTGGATTATGATCATGCTACATAAAATGGCAAGTGGCCCTAGAATTTTGCAACCATCCAATTGATTCAAAAATGCACTTCAACAAAACAAGCAATAAATAGAAAGAAATAATAAATAATTACATCTTTTATATTTTTCTCTTAAAATGGGCATTCTTGTACAAACAGAATAAGTATTTACGACACATACGAGGTACGTCGAAACAGAATAGTCATAATAATATGATGGTTCCAGAAATAGATATGAAACGTGATTTCGTTTTTAAAACTTGAATGTCAGTATTTCAGTACTGTTTAATAAATTTTTTCTCATTCTTTTATTATATTTAACATACTACATTTCACATATCAGATTCAAACATATTGTTTCATTTCTACAGATCAAAATTTAAAATTGTATAAGTTATTAGTTAAGATATTGTGGCGTGTTTACAATCTTCAGTAAACACTCTGTAGGTTCAAATAACTTGCAACAAGAATCTACACAAACCACTATTTTATTAATCACTTAAATTACAATTGTTAATCCTTAAAAATCACACAACTAATAATAACTTTAATTCACTACTTTTAAATCACAACTGTACTTTACTTTTCTTCAAAAATTTGTCAACTCTTATCTAACCTAAAAACTCGCTCTGAATACCGAACTGTACTGTATACTAAACTGAACTGTTCCCCCATCTGCTGGATTCACTTCTTTATATACACACTTGGAATGTCTAGAATCTCATTGTAGAACTCTCCAGAATGTACTGGAATCCTCTATAGTTTTCTTAGGTACTACCAAATGGCGGTTCGCCAGTTGGCCCACAGATGGCGCCACCCTACTCCAGATGTCTCCTCCAGTTGCAGCGTTGCAAAGGACTGTGAATTTTTTTGTAAAAATTAGTTTTCTTTTGGCTCCCATCACTTTTATTGTAAATTATTATTTCACATATTTAACTTTTAGGTTTGATGTGATGTGATTCACGAAATATTTTACCCTTAACTTTGCTATTAGGAAAAAAATATTAAAGATTTTTCTAGAAATTTTACCTAAAAGTGAACACAGGACAAGTGCAGAGAAAGTTTTCTCCTCTATACTGCGTGCTGCGTCTCATCTGTATATAGCTAAATGAAAAGAAAAAATGACTTTTTGTATGAAATGCTAAGATTTAATATGCAATTTGTACTGGAACGAAAAACATGATTACTACTAACAACTAAATATTTTGTAAAGAAAGAGTACTGCAGCAAAAGAAACTCCTTAATTTAAAAATTACTGGTATCGAATAACTAAAAAACTATTGCGGTTCATTCAAAATGCACAAGTAACAAAAATTACTTATAATACTTTTACTTGTACTTAAAAAAATACTTGGAATATTTTAAGGTACTTTAGGGTTAAGGTTTAAGGTAAGGTTAAAACAGTTATAAATAAAAATAGAAAGTATTCAAAGACATGCAGATCTGAGATGATAAAAGGAACTGGAGAAATTCCAAACAACTTTGGTTTCTCCATAGCAGAAAAGAAAGCATGTCTTATCATTTCAGGATATGAACCAGGTGCTCCAGAAGAAGTCCTAACAAAATACCTCAAAGACAAACTAAATGTCATATGCACCAGTGAAAAAATATGATCACATCCAAACTTCCTTCAAGATCACCGTACCAAAGAACAGGATCAAGGATATAATGAGTCCTGACCTGTGGCCCAAGGGAATAATTGTTAACCATTTTCTACCACTACGACGACATCTGGTGAAGAGACTTCCTTGATAAGTTAAGCAAATTACTAGACAAACCAGACATCACCAAACAAATCATCATAACAAAGGACTTTTATGTTAAATTCAACACGGATGACCCAAAGACTCTACAGTCTCATGAAGTCATATGGATTACATCAAACGGTGCAAGAAAACATAAGGTATGACTCATGTCTTGACAATATATTTACAAATTTGCCAGTAAATAACTACGCAATTAAAGTTATCGATACTAATTTATCTGACCACTTAGGTATATCCTTTATTTTTACAAAGTCAACTAAACAGGTTAAAAGGAATGCCTAAATAAAGGCATCCAAAGGGCAAAGGGCAAAGATCTATATATTATTTAATAGCCAGGCAGCACTAAAAGCTCTAAGGTCCTATATCTTTGAGTCTAAAATTGCCTCGTAATGTAGACAATCCCTGAAGCAACTGGCCAACAACAAGGTTACCTTGACGTGGGTGCCAGGGCATGAGGGAATATAAGGAAATGAATTTGCTGACAGCCTTGCAGAAAAAAAGGAGCTAACGCACCATTCATTGGTAGGAATATTTCAACAGCCTCAGTTATTAGGTTTACAAACCTGTTGATGTTTTCAACAGTTGGTGCAATCCATTGTCCGTGATTGGTCTAAAGTTTATCCTGGCATTCTTTCAGATTGTAGATTGTTTTTTGGGGTCGTTTGGCTTCGAACAGCTTTACTTCACTTCGATCTAAAAGATCTTTTGTGATTTACTCTGCATCTGGTTGTTGCCCAGGATACCAAGACTTTCTACAAAGCTTGTGATTTTCCAGGGGGTTAATTTCCCTATGCCTTCAGGCGTTAATTCCGCCTGTTCTAGGAATTTTAGCCTAGTGCAAACTAACATCTTGCATTCACAAAGTATATGTTCCGCAGTTTCAGTTACAGTATCGCAATATCTGCATTTGTTGTCTACCGCCTTGCCCATATTCTTGAGATGATATCTCAAGGGGCAGTGGCCATTTAGAAGGCCTGTGATTAGCCTTAATTCGGACTTTTCAGGTTCAAGAAGCCTTGCGGCATTCTTTGTCAAATAAATTATAAACTTTTTCGCTTGTCTTTGGCCTGGAGTATTCCTTCAGTATGACTTTTTCTGGTCCTTTTCCCATTCTTGGATCTCCTCCGCTATGTGTCCTTTGGCCAGGCCACAAAACGGTTCGGGTCCAATGAATGATGCTTTAGGTCCTTTTTTTGCAAGGCTGTCAGCAAGTTCATTTCCTTATACTCCCTCATGCCCTGGCACTTACATCAAGGTAACCTTGTTGTTGTTGGGCAGCCGCTTCAGGGATTGTCTACATTCCCAGGCAATTTTAGACTCAAAGGTATAGGACCTTAGAGCTTTTAATGCTGCCTGGCTATCTGATAATATATAGATCTTTGCCTTTCAGATGCTTTTATTTAGGCATACCTGAGTACACAGATCTATAGCATAAATTTCTGCCTGGAAGATGGTTGGGATGTTACCGAGGGCTTTGGATAGCCTACATTTAGGCCCCGCTACGCCCACTCCTACCCCTTTAGCCATCTTAGATCAATCTGTATACCAGATGAGTGACCCTTGTTCCAATCGCAGTGCCTCTATCTTGCTCGTCTGACGACTTTCAATTAGCATCTCAAACGGGCAGTCAAAGTCTTGTTTGATTGGCATTGAGTCAGTGGGTTTGGTCATGGACCTCAAATGGATTAACTCCAGAATCCTTACTGGAATGCTTAGTACATATATAAAGAAAAACGAATACTTTTTAGACAGACACTGTGACGTGCACAGTTATAAAACGAGAAATAATAACAATATAAAACGAAATTTCCACAGACTGTCGAAAACCAGATGGTAGTGGATACAAGGGCACCAATTTCTTTAACAGCCTACCTGAAGCAATAAAAAAAACTAAATACTAACCATTTTAAGTCAAAGCTCAAAATCTACCTTAAACAAAAAGCATTTTACAGCACTGAGGAATAACTTCCAAGATCTCATGATAACTTGAATTATTACTGCATCTATATTTCTTATATGTTTTTTTATTCTGTTTATTCTATGTATTTTTATATTTTGATATGTTCTCTACTTTGCTTAAGAAAATCTTGATCTGTGTACATGCATGTTTTGTATTTTAATACCAATAAATTATTATTTTAAATATTTTAAGTACTTAGAGTACTTCACGGAGTAATTACTTTGTAGGTACTAGTTACTTAAATTTTAAATTTAAAGTAAATTACTTAATACTTTAAGTACTGTTCAAAGTATTTGTACTTAATGCTGGGAATATAAATAAAAATTTGGACAACCTACTTGTACTGGGTACTTTTCTTTCCTCTAGATTTTTGGACTTGGAAACTAGTCCTTTAGCCATTGTACTGGGTACTGGGAGTATTTTGTAAAAGTACTTGTCTCAACTCTGAAAATCAGCAATGTATACATCCATCCTCCAATGTTTTTCTCTATATCTGGATATAAAAACTAACAAATCAAAACCAATGTAGGGTACAACAAAATGACTTATTAGCACTTATTTTTTTGCAAATTAACAATTTATAAAAAAAATCAGACTCATGGATTTCAGCCAACTATTTTTTTAATTTTAATTTTGCTAAACAAACATTTTTATAGGAATGACTGAAACAATAAAATAATATAGGAGCATTAGCTGCTCTATTCGGTCAGCTATATCAATACCTTCATTTCATATTATTGTTAGCTACAACAAAATCGTATACCCGTATTGCCACCAGCTCCCTAATTATTATATCTATCTACTGTAATCCCACGATATAATTATTTGCGATATATCATATATTAACAAGCTGTTTTGTAAGTACCTAAATTTTAAATAAACAAACCAGCTTGTTTACTTTTGGAATTAAATTAATTGGGACCCACATGAACTTCGCAGATTAGGTATATACCTTTTTATACAATTTTAACATTATCTATGTTCATCGCCTTTTGTTTCATTTAAACACAAATTTCAAAAAATTAATTTAATTTTCTCTTTTAGAATCGAAAATTCAATCACTTGCTATAACAATTGCAGAATATTATCAATGTAACACAAAAATAAATATCTTCACTACATATGTATATGTATTTATAATACAACAATTTCGGAAACCTTTCAACTTTTTTAAATGAGCTTAAATTTCCTAAACCTCAAAATTTATTCCAAATTAAAAATTCACCAATTATTACAATAATAAACAACCCTACATATTTTGTTTAAGACCTAGCAAATTTATTTAGAGCGTCAGATCTAGTCATTATCCCAATGTCCGTTTCCAAATACCTAAAAACTGGAGCTATATCTTCCGAACTTTCCTTACTAATCAACGGCTGGATTTCTTTCCATTTAAAGGCATATAAATTGGTCTTGCTATTTAACACTCCAAAATCAAGAATAAATGGAGTATCAGGATACGATAACACTACATCGAACACATAGTTCTTGCGGGGAAACCTAAACTTTATATTCTCGTTATAAAAGTTTGTAAGTTGTTCTATAATCTGTGGACCTTCTTCCTTGAAATGAGCATAATACGTTGGCCAGTCTCTAGGAGTTATACCTCGTAAGACACTATTGATTATTATACAACGGAACTCCGCAGCAGGGTGAATGCTTATCCACTTTTTGAGCGCTAAACAGAAAGGAAGTCCCTTCACATTGCTCAGGTCTTCTTGTATTATACTAGAAGTTGTAAAATACAGTATTATATCTTCTAAATTGGTAACTTTTAATGTATTCCCAAAACTAAACATTCTGGCATCTGTTGGAGCATGCCAATTATTCTTTACAAATGCGTTTTTATCTAGGGTGTTTAAAGCATTTTTTAAATTATCCAGAAACTCTGCTGGGCAGTCTTCTGCAGTAACCTCACATTCTTCTGACAAAAGTTTTTCTGTTAAACTTTCGGGTAACTCGATTATTAGAGTCTTCAGTGAAATATTTTTGAACTTTTCATACCAGTTCGAAATTGAAAAATCGCGAAAATCTTGAATTTCCAACATGATCAAAACAACTCATAAACAAAGTAAGGTTAACTTTCTTCGTCTTCTTCTGTAATTTTTACTTTGGGAAATCTTTACGCAGGCGCGAACTCGCCTAAATACTAATCGGTCTTTGTTTCCTGACGAGTTATTTTATTAGGGTAACCTCAATAAATATCTGTAGCATTACAAATGCTATGATTTTTTAACTAAATGGCCTATACCACAAAACAGCCTATTATGGATTTTAAATTTTCCTAAAACGTAAAAACATTTTTTTGTGATCTATTGATATTAAGAGGGGTCAGATCTTTATTGATACTGATAAAATAGACAATTTGTATATTATTTCCTTTTATTGAGTTTTCTACCACATGTATTATCCGCTTCAAAAACAAATCACCGAATCCACAAAATAATAGAATTGTTGGAAAAAAAGCCTCTGCATCTGTGACGTTTACGGCAAAAGAACAGTCATAAGTTATTTTTTACAAATAACATAAATCAGAATAAACACAGAAATAATGTATTTTGCTGACGTTTCGTAAAGTAGTATCTTTCCGTTTTCAAAGCTTTTTTAGAAGAACTCTTATTTTGCTGTGTATGTCAAATACGCAGCTCTATTAAGATTCTGTTTATGTTATTTCCATAGACTACTACTATTTACACAGAACTGATGATATTTTCTTTTAGATAATATTGGGTTTGTTAAGTTCTTCCTTTAACATCGGTAACCAGGTTGTACAAATATCTACAGAACAATTCGATACGCATTTATCTTCATTTAATAAAATTATTGCTGAGTCTTTAATTTTTCTTTTTTTGTTATCTGTCTCTTTTCAGTGATGTAAAATTCCCGGAATTTATTTTTCAGGGAAAGTTCCCGAATATTTTCCCGCATATTTTCCTTGAGTAAATAATAATAATAATGCTAATTTTATTGATCCTAAGTGTATTATTAAAGTATTATATGTTATTAAACTGAATGTATTAATAGAGTTATTATTAATAATAACATTTGATTTTAAATATTTTATTAAAAGACTAAAAAATATACATAATATTCTATGTTATAGAATAAAAAAAAATAAACAATTAACAAAAAAAATAAACGTAAATAAAAAATAATGCTACATATTAACATATTGGTCGGGTTAGGTTAAGATTTAGTCAGTGCCAGTTTTGTTTGGCGAATGGGGAAATAGGAAAATATCATCGGGAAAAATTCCCCGTATTTTCCCGATTTATATTTACCCACCCACAGGGAAAATTCCCGACTCACATCACTGCCTCTTTTGTTAAAATTTCTGCCAAATCCCAGTTTATCCTACGTCCGTTTTCCCAAGCATGTTCACAAATCTTTGATTTCTGAATTTCATTGTTTACATTACATTAGAAAGAATGAAATTAATTAATTAAACTAAAGACTATTCGTAGAATGCCGCAAATAACTTTCAGGCAATATTTAAACAATCTGTATATAATGATTACAAAGTGATGAACTTATAAGCTAATGAACACTCTCTCATATTACAAGGTATAGAAAATACCTGTTGGTTACTTTAGATGGCAGTATTTGGAAAAAGTTACTATAAATATGTGTTTGGAAATCTTTCATCAGGTACTTATAGCCCTTTCAAGGTGTTGCTCTAGAGTAGACGGAACCCTTGGTGCTACAGTATGAAAACATGAAGTATGAAATTTCGTACGCTATTTAACTAGTATCACTAAGAGTACGAGTAAGAGCTATAATTTCACAGCATTGACCAAGAGGAATCCAAGCAAGGCGAGTTCCTTCCTAGTTAATCCAATTTTTCTTTTAAATATTGGTACCCGAATATGGTTTCCTGATCAAAACTGCACAAAAAATGTACTCTTTGTTTTTGTCTATCATTTTCTGATTTTTCAGAATTAAAACACTTCATGAACTTTTTCAACTGCCAAATTATGACATCAGTTTAAAGTCAGATTATTAATTGAAATCAGTCCTCTGCAAGAATTGTTTTTAAATTAATGTCTATAGAAAAAGAAAACGGTTGGTACTACGATATTTAAGAACGCTGAAGGACAAATGGTTTATAAAATATACTTAACCTACCTTGAGGAAAACCCTTTGAAGGGATCTAGCTCCATTTGGAAGCATTTCTAGACGCACGTCTATAGGGCTTATAGGAGCTTTTATAAATATGTTTACAAATACTATCATGTAAAGTTAATAACAAGAATGTTCAGACGCCCCGTATAATTATACGGTAAACGAAATTTTTTTAAATATATTTATTTTTGTTTAGTTACATTACAATAATGAAAAAATACAAAACTCTTTTATTGTCAGTAAATGATAGGACATATGTTTTCTCAGGTGTTATATTAACGTACCATATGCTCTTCTATTGTTTTCATAATCTTAGGCCAAAGTTCATCTGACTTCTCACCTTTAAAATTTTTCAGAATTTTCTTTCCATGGTAAAATTTAAGCAGAGGCCCTGCAACCTTCTCATAATTTTTCAGTCTCCTTAAGACTACTTCAGGTTTATCATCTTCTCTTTGTACTAACGGTTCTCCAGTTACGTCATCTTTACCCTTTACGAAAGTAGAAAGTCGATAATATTGTTAACAATATTCTTATAATATTTTTACTCACGGGGACTTTGGGAGCATTGAACTTCACGTTATATACACGTCCGCTAGGAGCATGGATCCACCGTCCTTTTAGTCTTTCAACGATTACTTCATTTGGAACTTCTAAATTTATGGCCAGATCCAATTTTTGTACCATCCATAATGCTTTAGCCTGAGGGAAAGTCCTTGGAAAACCTTATTAATAAGAACTTGAATAGAATTAAGTAAAAATTAGGCAATTTTAGAAAATTACAAACACCATAGATTTTCAATACGTTTAAAAATAAATTTTAATTATTTTCCATTGACGCATTGAACACCAATTAGATTAAAATTTCATATGATAATGCTGGTGTAAGTAAGTGGTATATACGCTAACAAATAATATAATTATTGTTCATGTAGAAAATAATAATTTAACTCCCTCTTTGTATTACACCTAGCCTAATTTATTCCATGAGTGAAACATTTACGTTATAAATCAATCCATGTATAGGCGAAATTCTCGGAGTGGGCGACATCTATATTTTGATTGTATGATCCCTTGGATAGTGAATAACAAATCAATTTATTGCTGGAATTTAATTGAAGCTTAATTTTTTTGACGTGTAATTAAATAGTATGGTAAGAGACTAACGAGTATGAAATTATGCCTAGCACATTTTTAATAAATGGAATTTCTGAGTTTTGTATAGTAGTGTCAGACAGTATCTGAAGTGTTAAAATGTCGATTTCGGATAGTTTGATGATCGTGTGCAGTACTAATCGTGTGAGGCCTTTAAAATAAGAAGAGGCGCTGTTTCCAAAGGTGGGCACATAATTTTATTACGTGGCTTAGATGCAATTTAAGGAGTATTCAAGAGCCACACATACACCAACAAAATACAAGTTTCCAGACCATTTTTAAGGACTATTTACTAGGTGCGCATCTATTTTTTAGTAGTTAAATTACACGTATTCTGCATTCGTATGTAGGTATACATTTTGTGCAATAAACATCAGTAGCCACTTTTTATATGATCCAAAAGAGACCTTTTCCGTATGGGGAACGAGACTGTAAAGGATTTTTTTAGGAACCCAGAAAATATTTAAAACAATTTTTATGTTGTATGCAAGTTGTACGTTTGAGAAGGATCATATTATTTGTTTTAAAAATTTAATAAAATAAATGATATTAGCTCTGTTTTATTTTTAAATTTATAGTAGAGGTTGTTTATATTTTTATAAATAAATATAAAATGAATTTAATGAAATAACACTTTGTATAAATTAACACTGCTTGCTTTTGTCTTGGGCAAATCTATTTCGCTGGTTGTGCAAATTTTATATCTGGGTGGGAATTTTCCCATGCAAGTATATCTTAAAGAGTAGCTTGCAAGTTTCTGAACATGAACATACTCTAACAAATACTACTTGCATATATACACACTCACATAAATTTACTAATAGACTTTCACATTTTCAGTATATATTTTCATCTTAACGTAATTTTGGATCTGCAGGGGGATTAGTAGCTCAGCTCTGGAACACTGAGAAACATAACAGAACATTCTCGATTTCACAGAAATAATTTTATTAACCGTTTGCATCATTTTTATCTGTAAAACTATATATACAAAATAATACTTTAATGCACTTTTTATTTGAAAAATCATAGAAGTTACTTAATTATCACATCAATAAAATTAGGCTCCATTTAACCTCAATAGTAAATTGATTTGTTGTTCACTACAAGTAAGGTTATACTGTCAAAATGTAGATGTCGCCCATCCTTGATTTTTCGCCTACCCACACAACACAGAAATATTCGAAGAATGTGCGCAGAATGATTGCTCGGAACGTTTCAATATTCTGAGAATGTTCTCACAACATGAACATTACGATCATAGAATGTGCCATGCGCATTACAAAGTGGTCTTTTAAATGCTACTGTAATATATTTTTTTTATTAGCCGTTACTCGAGTCCGAGTATAAAAATGTTACAGTCGATAAATTTTGTACAATAAAAAACAAGTAAAAGGTGTACACTATTGTAATTCCCATTCATCTACGGTGCACACGACTATGGCTATAGAGGCCAATTCGGGAGAGCACATGTCGACCGCAGTCAGGACAAACATAGACCTGGTTAGGTCTTGGATTCGGCCTTCTTGCAGCAACATTTCCTTGATAGCTGGCCACAACCCCTCGCCATTCGGTTCTGTCCGCTGCAAGTTGTTCCCATTGCTCGTCTGCAATACCGCAGGATTTTAGATTTTCATGGAGAACGTCTTTGAACCTCTTTCGTTGACCGCCACGCCTTCTTCTACCGCTTAGCAATTCACCATAAAGTGTACATTTAGGAAGGCGGTTATCATGCATACGATGAACGTGACCTGCCCATCTTAGGCGTGCTCTTGAAATAAGCACCTCAATTGGAAGGCTGTTTGCTCTCCTGAGTACTTCCACGTTTGATATGTGATGGAACCAACGGATTTTCATCATACTTCTGAGGTGTCTTTGCTGAAAACGTTCTAATTCTTTCACATGGCGACGGTAAGTGACCCAGCTTTCACATCCATATAGCAGTGTTGGAATGACAACTGCTCTGTAGACAGCCATTTTCGTTGACAAAGCAAGGTCGTGGTTGTCAAAAACTCTCTCTCTAAGTCCCCAGAGTGCTCTAGATGCAGCGTTAATTCTATTGCGAATCTCGCTGTCCATGTTTGCTTTGTCATTAACAACGTTGCCTAAGTAATTGAACTGATCTACCACTTCAAGAGAATTTCCGTTAAGTGTAATGTCTATTTGGTTCACTTGATGAGGAATTGACATAATCTTAGTCTTTCCAATGTTGATTTTAAGTCCCAAGGAATCATAGCTCTGGGCATACGCATCTAAAAGTTCTTGAAGCTCTTCCGGCGTAGAGGCTAAAAGTGCACAGTCATCCGCATACTGGAGATCACAAATGAATCGTTTGCGTATCTTCGTGAAAGCTCTAAAGCGCCCTATGTTAAAGAGACCGCCATCAAAACGGTATCTGAGACCTATTCCTCTGACTGTCAGTTTGTTGTCAACAATAATTGTTAGAGCAGTGGTAAACAAATTAAAGAGTAGGGGTGCCAGGACACATCCCTGCCTAACTCCAGTGAGGGTTTGGAAAGGTTCGGTTGCCTCATTATTATACATAACCTGGGCGTTGTTGTTTGTATGTAGACTGCGACATACTTCCACAAATTTTCTAGGGATACCTAAGCGGAACATAATTTTCCAGAGCACTTCCCTGTCCACCGAGTCAAACGCCTTGGTTAAATCAATGAAGGCCATGTAAATTTCTCCTTGATGTTCGAGTGCTTTTTCTTGAAGCTGTTTAAGTGTGAAGATTAAATCCGATGTGCCTCGGTTTGGTCTAAAGCCACTCTGTGTTTCAGGAAGTAACTTTTCCATAACAGGTGTTAGCCTATTTGCCATCGCTTTAGTGAGTATCTTCCCTCCAACAGCCAGGAGAGCTACACCCCTGTAATTTCCACAGTCCGCAGCGCTTCCTTTGTTTTTGAAGAGGTTGATTAAAAGTGTATCACGAAACTCCTGCGGAGCTTGACCACTTTCCCACACGACATCAAACAGTTTTTTGAGGTAGGGTATGAGCTCTGACGACACAGCTTTAAAGATCTCAGCTGGGAGTGAGTCGGCGCCGGGAGATTTGTTATTTTTTAGCTGCCCAATGGCGGTTAAGATCTCTTCCGTTGTTAGTGGTTTATCTAAGTCTTCGAAGGTGTCATATTGAGGGATAAGATTTATAATATCGTGATCAACTTGACTTTGCTGGTTAAGAATGTTAGAGTAGTGTTCTTTCCATCGGGCTCTTATTTCCTGGTCTTCTTTGAGGAGATTTCCATTTAAATCTTTCATAGGGCACATATTTTTCCGACTGGGGCCGTACACTGCTTTTACTCCTTGAAAGAAATTCCTGTAGTCGTGTGAATCGGCGTACCTTTGAATTTCTCTGGCCTTGCTTGCCCACCACTCGTTCTTTATTCTTCTGATTTCGCGTTGCGTTTCATACTTAGATTGGGTAAAAGCTTCTGCTTTTGATGAGTCGTTGGGGTGGTTGATAGCGTTTTGGAAGGCAGTATGTTTGCGGTCAAGAAGTTCTTGTATAAAAGCTTCATTATCATTGAACCAGTCCTCCTGTTTTTTACTTGCTGCAGTGCCAAGAATTTCCTCACTCGCACTTTTTAAACTGTCTTTAATTTGTGTCCAGGTAGCAGCGACATCTACAGAATTGGTTTCTTCTAGTGCACTCAAATTCTCTTGAACTTTTTGCTTTAGCTGTTCGACGGTTTGTTGGTCACGCAATTTACTAATACAGAGACGGAGTCTACGTTTTACTTGAGTTCTTCGGTGTTTGGGTGCCATAACAATTTTCATTTTAGAGACAACAGGACGATGATCGGTCCAACATTCGCTATCAATGCGCGCCTTTGTAATTTGGACGTCCTTGAGATGCTTCCTACGTACGATAACATAGTCCAGTAGATGCCAGTGACCTGATCTGGGGTGACGCCAGGTGCCTTTAAATTTATCGTTTTGTCGGAAAATGGTGTTTGTTATAACTAGATCATGTTCGGCGCATTTAGTTAGGAGTAGTTGACCGTTAGCGTTCATGTTGCCCAAACCGTTCTTGCCTATGATGCCTGGCCAGGTGTCTGCATCTCTCCCTACTCTAGCGTTAAAATCGCCAAGAATAACGAGTCGTTCCGTTTTAGGTATTCTACAGAGGGTTTCTTCCAGCTGTTGATAGAAGCTTTCCTTGGTTTCGTGACTTGCATCCAGAGTGGGAGCGTAGGCGCTTATTAGATTTACCGCGTTGCCATCTGATAGCTCATAGCGTAGCAGCATTAGACGCTCGGATAGGCCTTGTGGTACTTGTGTTAAGTTGGATACAAGTTGATTCCGAACGGCAAATCCTACTCCATGTTGTCTTCTTGAATTGGTGGGAAGACCTTTCCAATAGAAGGTGTAGTACTTTTCTGTGAGAGAGCCTTCCTCCAAAAATCGAGTTTCGCTGAGAGCTGCAACGTCAACATTGAGTCGGTGAAGTTCTCTATCTATTAGAGCAGTTCTTCTTTCAGGCCGATCGGTGCGAGTGCTGTCGTTCAAAGTACGAACATTCCAAGCGCCGTAGATGAAAGAATTAGTTTTGTTGGATTTAACTTGTCGGTGTTTTTTCGACATTCGATGAGATGTCCCTGTGGGCACCCTCCCCCGGAGATCCGATCGGGAGGGTATTTTACCTCCGGATGATTTTGTCCCACATGAACGCTCCATCATTTTTTAAAGCCTTATTCGACTAAAAACGAAGCTGCATTTGAAGTTTTAGCTGGAGCAGGTATGCAACTGACCAGCTCGGTTGCGGAAGGCGAGTGGTGTGGTCCCATGGCACAGAAGGAGACTGCGACGATGGGGTAACCAAACGACTCCAAAAGCAACCTTTAATGTACCTGTACCTGTACCTGTAATATATTAGGTATGTTATAATAGCACGTTTTTGGAAAAAAGCAGAATATTCTGTAGATGTTCAAGTATACTGAAATCCAAATATTTTGGGAACATTAATTCTTTTACAGGATTTAGGTTACGCCCCTACTCTACGTGCCACTTTCTGAAATCGAAGTCAACCACAAATATGTAGTCTTTTGTCATCTAACCGACCACAGTAGTGGCTCAACTCTTTGTTGTTATGTTAGCGTCAATATGTGGTCAAATTGGCATGAGAAATCACGCTTCCATGTCAGACACTACAGTGTAAACGGGTAACTGGACGGTGTCGTACACACAGGGTTTACAAGTCTCCCGTGTAATAGATAAATCATCCAGTAAGCCTGTGGACAGCGAGAGGTGGACGATCTCGACCACTACAGGGGGCCAGAATTTTGAATGTAGTAGACAAAGCGCCCATGTGAAAATAAAATGTACTTTTATACTTGAGAAGAAACATATACGAGACTGTTTACATTTCCATAATTAGCACAAAACGTTAAACTGAAGCGTGCCGTTCAAAGTGCCGCATTTTTTGCTTTAGGAGTCCAGTCGGCTTGTGGGTATATCATAAAACGCGGCACTTTGAGCGGCACGCTTCAGTTTAACTTTTTGTGCTAATTATGGAAATGTAAACAGTCTCGTATATGTTTCTTCCCAACTATACAGCGGGAACTGTAGGTTGACAACAGTCGATCACACAAGAAACACTTTTTGTGGTTGACTCCTTATCCCATGTAGCTACCTCATGCTATTACAATCTTGAAATCTACATATAGAAACTGTAAAATAGTAGGAATATATTACACCTAATAAAGCACTGATCTTGGATTTTGTATTTAATTAAAAAACAACGGATTAAAATTCCACTCTAACCTCCACACACTATCACTATCTCTTGTCACGTCCTGCCAACAGTCGTTCTATTACAGTCGTTGCCAACCTTACTGTCTTAAATAACTAAATAATCGGCGCTAAATTCAAATAATATTCTTACACAACGAACTAAACAGAACGAGGACTGATTGCTGATTGTATCGCCTGTGGTGTGTGGTGGTTGCAATCACAGAACTTATCCTTACTGGAATATTTAAAATTGTCAGGTGATGTGAGCAAACTACATTTTTATGTTATTATTTATACTTAATAGGTGTATTATTCGTTATTCTTTATTTTTTATTACGAAAAGTATAAATTAAGATGTCATTGTTCAAATGTGCTTTTAGAGGGCGGAATATTAAACATAATATTTTTAGTCGCAAACTCCTCTATAACATTCTTATTTTACTATAAGGAACGTAACCAGACTGCAACCAACAGCTACTCTCCGGGCTATGTGCCCCGCCGAGCGCTGAATTACAAGTTACAAGTCTGCCACCTTAAATGCCTACCTTGCACTGTCGAGAGCCAACAGCTCGAAACTGCAGTCTGCAAGTGGCGTGTGACGACTGGCAAGAGAGCTCCTTTAAGTAGGATCAGTCTTTCGGCTGGTGTTTGTTGCAATCCAAGCATTAGCGTTTTGATGGTAATATGCAATTATTACATTTAACGCGCCAGACTTGTAACTTGTAATTCAGCGCTCGGTGGAGCACATATCCCGGAGAGTAGCTGTTGGTTGCAGTCGGGTTACGTTCCTTATAGTAAAATAAGTATTTTATAGAGGAGTTTGCGACTGAAAATATTATGTTTAAGATGTCGTTGTTTCTGAAGAACAAATAAGTATTCAAATAAATATTTGTATCAAGCATACCAAAATAATTATAATAGTTAAAAATAACAATCACAAAATTCATCAAATTCATCAAAATTTTGCAGAAGAATATTTTTTGTAGAACGTACCACGAACATTCTTCTAAAATATTATAGAAATGTTTTATCAAAAATGTTTCAAGAATATTGCAAAGTCGATAAAAATGTTTATAGGGGGTTCTAGGAATATTTCAGGTAAATATTCTATTTACAGAATATTGTCACTTAATGGAAATATTCTGTGCTGTCTGGGTATATTAACAAATAAGAGGTCTCATAAAAATTAACCACTTTTATATAGGCAGGTATATGTAATTGCAACCAGTAAAATATAAATGCTAATATTTGTTTACCATCAAGAAGCCAGGAATGATTTGATGAGATCTTGTTAATTTCAGCAAGTATAAATTTTATCATCGTTTCATCAGGTACCAATGCGCCAGCTTTTATGTATGATTCTGCCTCTAAGCCAATTGCTGAAATAAAATTCCATTATGAATTAAATAAGAACAAGTATACGCTGCGCGCCGCACAGTGCGTTCAAATGAGGATTTAGCATTCTGAAAAACAGCAAAAATATCACGTGCTTAATAACAGTGTTGATTAATAAATCTACAATTTTTTTAAAACTTTTATTTTAGTTGTGTTTCAGTTTGACTACTCCAAATGTATCATTTAGACTTTTTGTATTCCACTATATTTTATTGGTTCTTGGAAAACTCAGCCATGAACCCAAAAATACGAGGCGCGAGACGGTGACAATAAATGCCTGAGTTCGCTGTTAGGGAATAAGGTGGTCCCAAAGATGATTCTTTGGGTGTTCCTATATGGAGCTCGAGCTCCCCACTCTCACTATACAAAATTGTCTTGTGGAGTAGCGCTCTGCAGTAGTTGGTAGAGGCGCTGCAGACACATCAGATTTTATAGATCATTATTTCAAAAGTACATCACTAGTTGGCTGAAAATGATTTTATTATGTGCACGACTACGCCACTGGAATCATAGAAAATTCGAGAACGGCGTCAGAAAATTCGCGAATGTTAGGCCGGAACATTCTAGAATAATCTACTATATTCGACGCGTGTATATATACAGTTGATCTAAACGCACTGAGGACAGTTTGATATAAGCAAGTGATAAGATGAAATAAGAAACAGCATCAAGTTGTGAATTATAGTAGTGAGACGATAGTAGATGGAACTTGTAATTAGTGTGTAGTAATGTGTATAAGGACTTAATTATTGTAATTAAGCGATTAATAAATCAATGGTTTATGAAAGTATTTGTTGCAGTTTATTGAACCTAGATACAGAGTGTTTACTGGAGATTGTAAACACGTAATAATTGGCGTCAGAAGCGGAATTGCAACAAGATTTCTGAAGAATAGAAGATTCCATAGTGTTCTATTTGGAAACCACAGGAGACATCGAAGTGCTTTAAACTGGAAAGTGATTTAGGCATTAGACAAGACATTTTTGTGACATTTTGAGAAAAGTTTCAGAATATTCTATTTGGAAACTAATGCAGTTAGTTAAATTATGTCAACTGTACCGTGATATAGACATCAAATAAGACCTACTGTGACATTTTGAGGAAATTTTCAGAATATTCTATTTGGAAACTAGTGCAGTTAGCTCAGTTCTGCCAACTGGAAAGTAGTATAGGCATTAAATAACACCTTCTGTGATATTTAGAGAAATTTTCTAGAACATTCTGCTCTGAATTTTGTATTTGACGTATACCAAATATAGACTTTAAATAAGCCTTGTTAGTGTTGTTTGTTAGTTTTTGAATAGAAACAAGAAGCATGACTGCCGAAAAACAAACACAGGACTTACTTACAGAACTAAGAGAAACGATGTTCGACGCAGGAAAAGAAACTCCAAGATGTAAAACAAAAACAAGAAAAGAGACGTCAGGAGGATAAAGAAGAACAAGAAAGGCGTGAACAAGAAAAAGAAAGAAAATGTCTAGAAGAAAAAGAATAAGAACAAGAGAGACGTGAAGAAGAAAAAGAAAGGAAACGTCAAGAAGAAAAAGAAGAGCAAGAGCAACGACGCCAGGAAGAATTAAGGGAAATTATACAGGTACAACAAGATACTATCCTTTCAGCTACTGAAGGCATAAAAAATTAAATAAAGGACGATATAGGTGTTGTAAAGGCTGAAGTTAGTGGCATTAAGGGAAAAGTTACTGGCGTTGAAGGAAACGTTACAGATATGGAGGGAAAATTCCATACAGTCGAAGAAGATGTAAGTGAAGTCAAAGGGCAGATAAACACGGTCGAAGAAGAAGTAGAGCGACTTAAAAGGCAGTTAAGGGAAAAAGGAGGCCAGCTAGTTGTATCATCAGGCCCTCGGTTACAACCGCCTTCCTTTGATGGACAAACTTCTTGGTCACAATTTGAGGCAATAACAACTGGAGTAATGAGGAAACGGCTAAGGCATTGGTTTTAGCATTAAGGGGCCAAGCATCAGAAGTGCTTCAGACGATTCCAGTGGCGCAGTAACAAGATTTTAAAGTTTTAGAGGCTGTATTAGATCTGAGATATAGAGACCAACACTTTACTCAACATTATCGGGCTCAGCTGAAATCACGTATACAGAGAGCTGGAGAGACTTTACAAGAATTTGATGCTGCAGTAGAGAGACTGGCACACTTCGCTTACCCGAATGGGCCAAGACAGTTCCAAGAGCAATTATTGGCAGCTGACGCGTTTATTGATGGTATAAAAGACGAGGATATCAGGCGAGTCCTTAGACTATCTCGGCATAAGACTTGTAGCGAAGCATTGATCCATGCACTTGAGGTAGAGCCCGCCTATATGGATTCCTCGTGGCACAGAGTAAACCGTTTCTGTGGAAGAAGACCAATCAGAGGAAACGAATTTAAACACCAAACTCAAGGATTTACACAAGATGTTTACTCAATTAATGACCAAGACAAGTTTCCCAGGTAAACGAGAAAATCGACAAGGAGGTGTAAAGCCTAGCGGAGGTATCCGATGTTACCATTGCAACAAACCAGGGTATATGATACGAGATTATCAACAATGGAACCTTGGGGAAGTAAACGCTGCAAGGAAAGAGGAAATCAACTCCGAAAGGGCTAAAGCGATGGCTATGCTAAAAGACATACAGAAAATGGTCGCACAAGTATTGAACGAAATGAGTTCGCAACCGGAGCTGAAACAAGAACCGCAACCGCCGAAACAGGAGCCTAAGCAGCAAAGAAGCAGTGAAAGGCTTACGAAGGGAATCCGCTGTTATAATTGTGGCAAATTGGCGCATATCAAGAGGCACTGTCGTCAAAGGCACCCTAAGGAAATGAATGCTGGGGATATAAAGAAACAACAGGATGCATCAGAAGCGAAGGCGGTTAAGATTGAAGTTCTGGAGGACTGCACAAAGGAAGTTGTAAGGAAGGAACAACTGAGCGATGATGGAATTGGACCAATATTGAAGGCAAAAGAAGAAGGCGCACGACCAGAATGGAAGGATGTGTCGGATAAAAGTGTCGAGTTGAAGGCTTTGTGGGCGCAATGCAATTCCCTAAGGCTTGAAGATGGACTATTATGGAGAGCATGGGAGAGAAGGGATGGGAGAGAAGTTACTATGCGATTGCTGATACCCAGGTGGCGAGTACCAAAAGTACTTCAGGAAGTGCACGAAGGAATAGCGGACAATAATGACTTTTTTATTGCTACAAAAGTTGAAATTCGAACGATTTGGAGTCATTGAATCTCAATGTCGCAGTCGCTTACATAATCATTATAATCATCATTATCGTTGTCAGATTCATCATCAATGCCGTCATAGTCGCTCTCCTGATCGTACAACTCTCTGATACTCTAACGACTTTCGTCTGCCTCATCTCCAGAGTCGTTCGAATGAAAACGCAGATCTGATTGAATTCCAAAAGAAAACCCGTAGTCATGTCATAGGGTCTAGAATAACGCAGCCTGATCACGTGTATAGGTAAATTCGTTAAATTTGCAGGAAACAACGAAATGATCCGATTGCCAAGACCCCAATATATGAAAATGGAGGACCGAGACACGCGTCTAATGAATTTCTACGTGCATGTACGAGCGAAGGGAGGGGGCATCGATGTATTTGTCTTCGAAGTGCTGCCACTCACGCAGCATCTTCCCACCCCCTCTCCTTTGTGGATATTACTTCGATGCTATTCTTATCAACCAAGATATGGGTAAGTTCAAATGAGAACCCTTATTACCCCGCAAATTGCTACTAGATATACATTTCATAGATTTGTACCACGAATTATAAGCATCTATGCAAAAAAATTACAAGATTAAAAACGTCTCATTTTCGATCAAAATTGCGATTCCATCATCGGCACAACACTTGAGAATTTTTATGCTTGTAAGGAATAGGGGGGTGGTTGATTGGGGAGGGGTGCACTGAAGAGGGACCTGAAATGGCTGGCAATCATTTCAGTAATCCGTAAAACAAACGTAAGTAAATATGTCATCGCTGAATCAATAACAATTTGATTTTTTGTTATACGCACCGGCCCACTAGCGCGACCGCGCACTTTACATGAAAATGTCGCCTTTCTAGACTACTAACTGATGTTGGCAGAAAATATTTTTAGGGGATCCTCTACAGCAAGATAAATCATTTAAACTTGGTTTTATGCATCTAGCTTACTCAAGTTGAATTTTCACCCGAACGGTCATCTTCAAGTTCAGAACAAGGTTCTGGACCGGCGGACCTGGCAGAAAAAGGGTTGTCTGTACTCGGAAGATCACCTGGATATAATAAAATGATTTTCAGTTAACTAGTAATGTACTTTTAGAAAAATGATCAATAAAATCTGACGTCTCTCACCTCTGCCGACCACTGCAGAGCGCTACTCCACAAGACAATTTTGTAGTGGGGGGGTTCGAGCTCCATGCAGGAACAACTTATTTCCCTCCAGCGAACTCATGCATTTATTGTCGTCATCTCTCAACTACTAGAAAATACGGTAACCGAACAAAAGTCGCACAAAAATGAGAATTAGCTCTTGCTAATTGCTGATGCCGTGCTAATTTCCTAAAGGCGTTGGCTGTTTCTTTTACTAAATGTATTTTACTTGAACCTAGAGATTTACAAGAAAGATTCTAGATAAGTGTTTTGAAGAAACGTGGTCTCGTTGAGTTCCTACTGCCTTACGAAAGGGAAATTTAACTCGTGGGTGTCATCGAACATGGTTTTGGTTCGGTCGTTTTTTCAAGTGCAAATCGAGCTGAGTACTGCTTATATTCGAAAACGAAGTATTACCTGCTTTTTACGCAACTACCACCTAATTTCATATTCACAAAAAAGAACATCGTTATTCACTATCCTATTAAACATTATAAGAAATACCCACCAAAATATAAAAAGAGTTATAATTCTACTAGCAAAATATAAAGTTATAGGTTCTTACCGGTTTTCTCTTGTATATTTGTCCTTAGTTTATCACCGCTTGAAAGATGTATTAACTTGAAGTGCTTTACAATTCGTGCCGAAATAGTTCCCTTCCCAGCACCAGGTGCTCCGAGTATTACAGATTTAAATAATTTCTTGCCCATTTGTCTTGAATTTTTCAACTATTGAAGGTGGGGGCGTCAAATTACCGATTTCGATTTTAAAACGTAGAGGTTCAGGCACTACGAATTTGGAAAATATAGTTAAACGATACTAATTTCTAGATGAACTACATCATTTTTATTTTGATACCAACTAAACGTCGAAATTTTAATTTTTTTCACGAAAATTTTGACATTTCTAAAACTCAAAAACATATGTGTATGTATCAAATAGAAGCGTTGCCATATAGTGTATATTAGGCGTAGGATTTTACTTTTCGAAACGCAATTCATAACGCAATGTATTAATATTCCCTTCTATAAGGCATAATATCTCTCACAGTGAAAGCATGAACGTGCGAATAAGATAACGCGCGGGAACATTCCGAATTTTGATCTTATGTGCACATCCGTCGGGTTCGCACGCCATACACGGAAGAGAATTTTACAATTTGTCCAAATCTATTGTCGATATTTACATTAGTGACGTGCGGCGGATTTGATCGGTAACACATCCGATGTGTGACAGGGGGGCCATATTTTCTAGCTCAATCGATATTTGTCGCATGCGAAATACTAGGCACTCGACTCGTTCAAAAAATTCGCTTATAGTTCTGAGGTAGTATTTTTGAACACTATCCGAGAATTGTTTTTCACACACGAGAAAATGTCGTATGGCAAATGTGGCAATGCTGTTGTGTGCAACGAAATGGACTTGAAATCCCTAGAAAGCACTAATGTCACTAATCAGCTGTTATTTATTTATTAGCCGTTACTCGAGTCCGAGTATAAAAATGTTACAGTCGATAGATTGTGTACAATAAAAAAAAAGTAAAAGGTGTAGTCTATTGTAATTCCCATTCATCTACGGTGCACACGACTATGGCTATAGAGGCCAATTCGGGAGAGCACATGTCGACCGCAGTCAGGACAAACATAGACCTGGTTAGGTCTTGGATTCGGCCTTCTTGCAGCAACATTACCTTGATAGCTGGCCACAACCCCTCGCCATTCGGTTCTGTCCGCTGCAAGTTGTTCCCATTGCTCGTCTGCAATACCGCAGGATTTTAGATTTTCATGGAGAGCGTCTTTGAACCTCTTTCGTTGACCGCCACGCCTTCTTCTACCGCTTAGCAATTCACCATAAAGTGTACATTTAGGAAGGCGGTTATCATGCATACGATGAACGTGACTTGCCCATCTTAGGCGTGCTCTTGAAATAAGCACCTCAATTGGAAGGCTGTTTGCTCTCCTGAGTACTTCCACGTTTGATATGTGATGGAACCAACGGATTTTCATCATACTTCTGAGGTGTCTTTGCTGAAAACGTTCTAATTCTTTCACATGACGACGGTAAGTGACCCAGCTTTCACATCCATATAGCAGTGTTGGGATGACAACTGCTCTGTAGACAGCCATTTTCGTTGACAAAGCAAGGTCGTGGTTGTCAAATACTCTCTCTCTAAGTCCCCAGAGTGCTCTAGATGCAGCGTTAATTCTATTGCGAATCTCGCTGTCCAGGTTTGCTTTGTCATTAACAACGTTTCCTAAGTAATTGAACTGATCCACCACTTCAAGAGAATTTCCGTTAAGTGTAATGTCTATTTGGTTCACTTGATGAGGAGTAGACATAATCTTAGTCTTTCCAATGTTGATTTTAAGTCCCAAGGAATCATAGCTCTGGGCATACACATCTAAAAGTTCTTGAAGCTCTTCCGGCGTAGAGGCTAAAAGTGCACAGTCATCCGCATACTGGAGATCACAAATGAATCGTGTGCGTGTCTTCGTGAAAGCTCTAAAGCGCCCTATGTTAAAGAGACCGCCATCAAAACGGTATCTGAGACCTATTCCTCTGACTGTCAGTTTGTTGTCAACAATAATTGTTAGAGCAGTGGTAAACAAATTAAAGAGTAGGGGTGCCAGGACACATCCCTGCCTAACTCCAGTGAGGGTTTGGAAAGGTTCGGTTGCCTCATTATTATACATAACCTGGGCGTTGTTGTTTGTATGTAAACTGCGACATACTTCCACAAATTTTCTAGGGATACCTAAGCGGAACATAATTTTCCAGAGCACTTCCCTGTCCACCGAGTCAAACGCCTTGGTTAAATCAATGAAGGCCATGTGAATTTCTCCTTGATGTTCGAGTGCTTTTTCTTGAAGCTGTTTAAGTGTGAAGATTAAATCCGATGTGCCTCGGTTTGGTCTAAAGCCACTCTGTGTTTCAGGAAGTAACTTTTCCATAACAGGTGTTAGCCTATTTGCCATCGCTTTAGTGAATATCTTCCCTCCAACAGCCAGGAGAGCTATACCCCTGTAATTTCCACAGTCCGCAGCGCTCCCTTTGTTTTTGAAGAGGTTTATTAAAAGTATATCACGAAACTCCTGCGGAGCTTGACCACTTTCCCACACGACATCAAACAGTTTTTTGAGGTAGGGTATGAGCTCTGACGACACAGCTTTAAAGATCTCAGCTGGGAGTGAGTCGGCGCCGGGAGATTTGTTATTTTTTAGCTGCCCAATGGCGGTTAAGATCTCTTCCGTTGTTAGTGGTTTATCTAAGTCTTCGAAGGTGTCATATTGTGGGATAAGATTTATAATATCGTGATCGGCTTGGCTTTGCTGGTTAAGAATGTTAGAGTAGTGTTCTTTCCATCGGGCTCTTATTTCCTGGTCTTCTTTGAGGAGATTTCCATTTAAATCTTTAATAGGGCACATATTTTTCCGACTGGGGCCGTACACTGCTTTTACTCCTTGAAAGAAATTCCTATAGTCGTGTGAATCGGCGTACCTTTGAATTTCTCTGGCCTTGCTTGCCCACCACTCGTTCTTTATTCTTCTAATTTCGCGTTGCGTTTCATACTTAGATTGGGTAAAAGCTTCTGCTTTTGATGAGTCGTTGGGGTGGTTGATAGCGTTTTGGAAGGCGATATGTTTGCGGTCAAGAAGTTCTTGTATAAAAGCTTCATTATCATTGAACCAGTCCTCCTGTTTTTTACTTGCTGCAGTGCCAAGAATTTCCTCACTCGCACTTTTTAAACTGTCTTTAATTTGTGTCCAGGTAGCAGCGACATCAGAATTGGTTTCTTCTAGTGCACTCAAATTCTCTTGAACTTTTTGCTTTAGCTGTTCGACGGTTTGTTGGTCACGCAATTTACTAACACAGAGACGGAGTCTACTTTTTACTTGAGTTCTTCGGTGTTTGGGTCTCATAACAATTTTCATTTTAGAGACAACAGGACGATGATCGGTCCAACATTCGCTATCAATGCGCGCCTTTGTAATTTGGACGTCCTTGAGATGCTTCCTACGTACGATAACATAGTCCAGTAGATGCCAGTGACCTGACCTGGGGTGACGCCAGGTGCCTTTAAATTTATCCTTTTGTCGGAAAATGGTGTTTGTTATAACTAGATCATGTTCGGCGCATTTAGTTAGGAGTAGTTGACCGTTAGCGTTCATGTTGCCCAAACCGTTCTTGCCTATGATGCCTGGCCAGGTGTCTGCATCTTTCCCTACTCTAGCGTTAAAATCGCCAAGAATAACGAGTCGTTCCGTTTTAGGTATTCTACAGAGGGTTTCTTCCAGCTGTTGATAGAAGCTTTCCTTGGTTTCGTGACTTGCATCCAGAGTGGGAGCGTAGGCGCTTATTAGATTTACCCCGTTGCCATCTGATAGCTCATAGCGTAGCAGCATTAGACGCTCGGATAGGCCTTGTGGTACTTGTGTTAAGTTGGATACAAGTTGATTCCGAACGGCAAATCCTACTCCATGTTGTCTTCTTGAATTGGTGGGAAGACCTTTCCAATAGAAGGTGTAGTACTTTTCTGTGAGACAGCCTTCCTCCAAAAATCGAGTTTCGCTGAGAGCTGCAACGTCAACATTGAGTCGGTGAAGTTCTCTATCTATTAGAGCAGTTCTTCTTTCAGGCCGATCGGTGCGAGTGCTGTCGTTCAAAGTACGAACATTCCAAGCGCTGTAGATGAAAGAATTAGTTTTCTTGGATTTAACTTGTCGATGTTTTTTCGACATTCGATGAGGTGTCCCTGTGGGCACCCTCCCCCGGAGATCCGATCGGGAGGGTATTTTACCTCCGGATGATTTTGTCCCACTTGAACGCTCCATCATTTTTTTTAAAGTCTTAATCGACTGAAAACGAAGCTGCATTTGAAGTTTTAGCTGGAGCAGGTATGCAACTGACCAGCTCGGTTGCGGAAGGCGAGTGGTGTGGTCCCATGGCACAGAAGGGGACTGCGACGATGGGGTAACCAAGCGATTCCAAAAGCAACCTTTGTGTGCGGTGGGTTATTTTTACCGCACTCTTCGTGAGAAGGAGGATGTACTCACGACAAAAGGTAAGGGTTATTCCGCCCTTACTCGGTCGTTAGAGCCTCGTTAGTGAAAACAGGGTGCACCAAGTTCAAATTGAACTCATCGCGAAGGTGAGGTTAACAATTGAGTAGGAGAGGCTATAACTTGCGCTTCACTACCCCATTACACCCCATTAGCTTTTATATGCGATGATTGAATTACAAGACTGAATATTATAATGCACCAGCAATCAGCGGATAAGCGGGTGGGATATATTAGTGCAGACCAGAAAAAGTAAATGGTGGATTTTCTTGAAGCTCACCCGAAATTAAAGAGTGGTAAATTTACCTCAAATTTCACATTCAAAAAAGGCCAAGCTAGTCAGTCCATGTAAAGAATTGGGATTTATGACGAAATTACCGAATGTTTGTGCCTCGAACTAGATAATGTCCTCCTCCACATTTTCGAGGGTGATGAATCGATTCCCCGAGTCAAACCAATTTTTTCACCTCCGCAATCCCCTCAAATTGGTCAAAAACCATCCCTAAAGACCTCTCTTCCGTGAACCCGTTTACTTTTCCCCGTTTTTTGACTAATTGTTGTTCACTATCGTGTATTAAATCCCCATCCGTTGTATCTCGCCCGAAATCAGTCGCATGCGGAAAGTTCGCATACGAGTTCATAATGCTCGAAAATACGAAACGTATATTTTCATGCGAAAATCTCACATTTTCCTCGGTCAAGCTCGAAAATACGACCCCTGGACGGCGGGACAAATCGTTTAAAATTCTCTTCTCAGTATGGGGGCCTATTGACTGCGGTGTAAATATGGGCACAGAATGCACTAAAAATTTAATTCAATAGAATATCTGTTCGCGACTTATATTTTTTACAAAATATCTTTTTGAAAAGACGAATACTACATAAGAGAAGAAAGGTATGGGTGAATGAATTACTAAGAAAGAGGAAAGATTTTAGGAATAATGAGGAACAGTTTAGTTGTTTTCAAACGAAAGAAGAAACTTTTGATTACGTATTAATTTTATTTGATATTCTCGTAATAAATCTTTTTTTTTGTAACTACTTTTAAAAATACGCAATACAACTGCAAATAAACGCCAGATTTCCATCCGAATGGGATCTGTTAGCAAGTCGCAACTATACCTACGCGCACTCACGAATTAAATTACTGTTGCTTCAAATACATATACGGAAAAGTGTCACAAGTGTTTAGAAAGAGACGGTTTATTTGCGGTCTATTCCAGTACTTGCCATGGCATGATTTGATTTGTCAAAGAAAACTGTATAAATATTAGTATTTTTAATTTTTAGACTGAAGGAAATGGACTACGCCGTATTTTCGAGCTTGACCGAGACGATGTCGTGTACGAAAATGTGAAATTGTCGCATGAAAATATACGTTTCGTATTTTCGAGCATTATGAACTCGCATGCGAACTTTCCGCATGCGACTGATTTCGGGCGAGATACAACGGATGTACAAATGTATTCAATCGTTTCGGTTTGTTTTAGTTCGTGCCACATAACCTCTATGTCTCAAGTTAAGTTTTTGCCGTGGTTTGTTTACTATTTAGGGACTTTAAAGTAGACTTATTCTAACAAATTTTGGTGAGTGAATATGGACAATAGCAACATTAGATGACTTAATACATTTAGCTGCTATCGACGCCTTGGAACAGGCAGAAGTTTTGGCAGAAAGCGATCATGGAAGACAATTCCATGCCTATGACAATCCATTTAAAGATTTAAGGGATGACAAATTTGCCAAATTGTATCGTTTGACAAAACCAATTACAGAAGGATTAGTTGACCACTGCTCCTGAAAGGGCGTTTAGTTTCAGGGATAATCGTGCCCAGAGGGCTTAGTCCATTGAAGGAGTTTGACGAACTACCGAATGTTTGCGCCTCGGACTAGACAACGCCCCCCCCCACGTTTTCAAGGGTGCTGAATCGATTCCCGGGGTCAAACCATTTTTTTACCTCGGTAACCCCCTCAAATTGGTCAAAAACCACACCCAAAGTCCCCTTTTCCGTGAACCCGTTTACTTTGCCCAGTTTTTCGACTAATTGTTGTTCCCTCGAGTAGAACGGAAGGTCCCTCGAGGGATTTGATCTCAGCCACCCCTATCCCAAGCTTCTAACCCTTGTAGGGTGGAAAATTGATATTTGTTTTTGTCAGAAAAAAATTAATATTTTGTAGGAGGCGTGTCTTTGAGGAAGGTGGTAGGTGAGGAGGATTGTGTAACCGCCCTCGGGAGATTTTCCAATCGATTCCTGTCAGGATCAATTTTAACTTAGCACGGTGATATGGAGGCCCTCTACTAACGCTCTCTCTGGTTTTCAACTGCCGACCTGACCAGTCGAGTATTTTGGTAAGAATCGCTGTATGTACATTTTTATTTTGGCAATTTGGACTTAAAATATTTTCTGCATTGATTAATTTAATTTTAATTAGTCTTTGTTTTAGTTTGATAAATTCTGCCTTCCGCAACCAGTAATAACTTTGAATTTAACGATTGTGTATAGCTTATCCGGTAAAATATTTTACCGCGAGTAATACCCTCAGGGGACGCTGCCTTGCAAGTGAGACACTCCAGAGGTGTTACGTCGAAGTTTTTAACTGTAAATTTAAAACTTTATTTTAATTTTTGGTTAATTACAATTTTACCGCGAAATTCTCAGTCGGGGACGCTGCCTTGCAAGTGGGACACGCCACCTGAGACGTACCGTACTGATTAACCATTAAATATCCAGATTCACCACGTCAAGCTATAAAATTTCGTTATTTTTATTCTGGTCAAAAATTTCTTTAAAAATTTAAATAACCACCTGTACATCACCAAAGAGGGACACTTTATATCACATCTGCCAAACCGCTGCTTTGCTTTGCTTTGCTAGTCATATTTACCGCCGATTTACTTTATATTACATTTTGCCTTGCCTACTATCATTTACTTGCTTGCTATCATTTTCTGAGAACTCTGGTATATCATGATTATAGAGGTTTTGTTTTAAAAATTAAATATTTAATTATTACTTGAAGCTTGGGTAATTAAAAGTATTAATTTATTTTAAACGTTCTGTTAACTGTATTATTTTCTGATTTTCCCGTAAAGATACATAGTTCTTGCAAATTCATAAAATATTTATTTTACTATGATTTATCTTTATTTTAAAGTGTAAATATTTTCAATATAATATTAAAACATCTTGTATGCCTTATTTTGAGTTTCTAATCTAATCTGTACTGTCCTGAGCAAATAAAAGTGTTACAAATATAAAATCTTTACGGCTGTCCATTTCTTGAGAACGACGGCCTATACATTTGATCCCTGGTACTATACGAGGCCTTTATTATTATTTTTTTTAAATAAAGAAAGTGGTGTTTCTGCACTTTAAACAGAAACTGGCGCTCGACGCACGAACCCGCTTACTAGTATAGTGCAAGTTGCAGCACCGAAATAGCGGCGTTACATGATATGGACCCGTATTACCTACAAGACAATGAATTAAGTTAAGTACCGCAGATTTTCCTCCGGTTAATAATATGGATATACTTATTTAGTTTTAACAAGTTAATACACTAGCCAGCAGATGAAAGCCTTTAAAAGTTTACATATATCATATTGGGGCTTTATTATACACTTTAGAATATATCAGCTCTTCGAAAACTAATATTTCTTGCACTGACGTAGGGTCATTGTGGAATTTACCAAAAATGTCGAAGGTTCAGTGTGAATCCATCAAAAATATTAACTATGGAAAAACAATTTCGTTCACAAAAATATCCGGTGACTCAGTACCAAGTAGGTGAGGAACTGATAACACTTTTGAAACAAATCGACGAAGCTGGCAGTCAGTCTAATGAGAGTGGTTGAACTATTATTACAGCTGTCTTCGGAATATGTAAATATTCACGTGACACCAGAAGAATGGGAGCTAATGAATATAGCAACAAAGGCACAATCTACGTAAAGGGAATGGTTCCACCAAAGAACGGGTAAGGGAGAGGGATAAAATAAAAACTTTACTGAAATTTGTTTATTAATGATATAGATAAAACGAGATTTAAGTAAAAATACAAAGCATTTTAAATTTTATTTTATAGTCGAACAATTGGAGGGCACAAATTAAATAAAGCACAACAAGCATAAACAATTTCATCTAAAATTGCTCCCCACCGGTGCTCAATAATGTAATAGGTACTACATTATGAAGTATGGAATATTTCCGTCGTATTGTTCCAATTACTCGTTCTACATGTATTCGAACATGTGCTATAGCTCTGGTTTTCTCTAAGTCCACAGGATGTAGTTGTGATGTACCTCTGGTAAAAGCTGGTATTTTAACAGTTGCCTGAAACAATTCTACAAATTCTCTTATTAAGAAACCCCTATCTGCCATTCCAACATCACCAGGTATTAGTTGACTTAAAAATACGGAATTTTGTGTCAATAATTTATCAGAAACTCTTCCTCCCCCAACCTTCACTTATAAAGCAAACCGAACCTTGAGGTGTAATGCCAATTAAGTATTTTACAGTCTGGCTGTGTTTATAGTTAACCAGGACTGTGCAGCAGCTAACTAACATATTTGATGGTGTCTGTGTCCTAATTTCAAAGCAATCGATAATAATTGTGGTATTCTCGTGAAACGATTCTTTAAAACATGATGGTTTTATTTTTAAAATAATAGATCTGTGTGACCAGAACACTAAACTTTTAAGTCGTAGGTAAATAATATGCAATGTATTTTTAAAATAAGTTGAAGCTGAAAATTTGCTAATACCAAATCTATAAGTTAAATCTGTAAAATCCAAATTTAACCGCAGTTTGACTGAAGTTAGTAAAATCTGATCTTCAGCAGGTTGAACTGTATTTAAATGGATTTTAATGGTTGAATATAATCTATAAGTAACTTAAACACACTATGCTTATGAATGCCAGTATAATATCTAGTTTTGTCATTATTATTAGTTTTTGCAGCACAAAGTCAATTTTCTTAATTTTTGTAGTAATTCATCATGAGTGCTTAATGAAAGGAACATATTACTCATTGCTTCTAATGTTAAATCTTTCTGGACATTTTTGAAATTTTGGATATTTTCATTACGGAGAAATGGTGTCTCCTCCGCTACTTCGGTTAAAGTTAATGTTGAAATATCATCTTCAGGAACATGTACCTGTTTAAAAAGTTTATCTTAAACGCTTTACATATTTCTATAATCTGCCCAATTACCTCTGAGGAAACTACGGACAGTAGTAGTGTATTAGGAAACATGACAATTATCATAATTCAATATATAACCATTTTTACCTATTAAGAATAATATACTTATTACCACACTTACTCAGTTTATTTGCAAACGTACACTCACAACAAAAACAATATCAGCTGTACTTCATCCACCAATTCTTTCCTTTTCCGCTAGAAACGTTCCATTCTGTTGGCACTTAAAGTTTTGTTGTAGCTCATATTAAGGGAAGGTACCCAATCCGGATTTCATTTAATTCTGTATGTTTCCCTAAAATAGTGAATAAATTTATACAAGTTCCTTGGTAAAAGTACATCATTTTTCTTTTATTTTTACCTGAATAAAGTGTCTGGAGCATACCACTGCGTTTTTTGCTTATTTTCACGAAAATCAGCTCTTTTTATAGCGCTTAACCATTTTTGACGTCTTTTTGCGGATAATTCGTTTAGGTTAGTTTTATGTATAAAATGTAAAACAGCAGGAATGCGAAAAAAATGTACATTATCACGGCTTCTCGTGCTACCACAATTCACCACACAACAAAATGACAGCATAATTCAAACAAATATTCCTATTATTAAAATCAGTTATAACCCATATATAGCATAAGAAGAACTACAATGTTTACCCTACAGCAACCATTCTTATTTTAAACTGACAGCAATGTCAGCGTCTTGGACAGGCCTATACCAGAAAACCCCACTTGTGCAAGTTACGTACCAAGTCTGCTCAAGTTGCGCGCAGTAAGCATTTAATTAAAGCATTTCATCCGTTTGCGTCATTTCTATGTTCTCCTTAAATAATTTAAACATACATGGGACGTCAAATGTTTAGGTATACGTATTAGGTATAAGTAAAGAAAGGTTTAAGTTAAATAACACTTTATCATTATGGAAAACGTGTCACTTTTAAAAATATTTTTTTTATCATGCTGCATTAAAAAAATACAATACAAATACATTTTATTGTCGATAGTTAAATATACCACCATGCTTTACTGTTGAGGCTTATGCTGTATATAAGTCTCTAAACATTCCAGAACCTTAGGCCAAATATCATTCGTCCTCACTCCAGAAAAAGTTCGTAAAATATTTTTCCCTTTGTAAAATGTAATTAGTGGACCAGCCATCTCTTCATATTTCTCCAATCTCTTTAACACTACGTCAGGTTTATCGTCTTCCCTCTGTATTAATGGTTCTCCAGTTAAGTCATCTTTGCCCTTTAAAAAATTAGTAATAGTAAATTATCATTTTCTCAAAAAAAAACAAATTTCATTTGTTAACCGTTTTATCAATTACTGTAAACGTAATTAAATACATGCACGAGAGCCGAACGAAAATGTTAGCTCCCGTATCTCGTTTATTTAGTGTGAAACAAACCCGCTTCTCGATATTGTAAAAAAAAGCCCTATTTTGTTTATTTCAAACAACAAATAATGCGTCGAGTCGAGATAGTCGATTCTGTCTCCAATTTCAAGAGGGTTTGGGTGTTGCTTGGGATGGATAGGTCCAGGTTAGCAGCTGCTGCCTCTGGACTGGTCAGAGAACGCCGTGTAGTAAAGTATATACGACTGGAATTGAAACCGTATAAAAACTAAAAGCCGGCAAAAACAGTCGGTATCTCTTTATTGTACATGGGCGGAGGTAAATAGAAGTGATTGTCACAATAAAATGTTAAAATTGTATTCATTTTTATTATTTTTTGTTTATTAGGTTCATTTCGCCAATAACATATTTTAGAGGTATTATATCAGTTGTAGATATAAAGTCTAAACATTTAAATTTATTGGTTTTAGTTTTAAAGTTAACTCATATTATATTGAAATATGTTATTGCTCAGCAAGGACCAACGAGAAGGTATAGTGAATACGACCAGAATTGAAACCGTATAAAAACTAAAAGCCAGCAAAAACAGTCGGCATCTGTTGCGGAGATAAACAGAAATGCTTGTCATAAGAAAAACAATAAAGAGATGCCGGCTGTTCTTGCCGGATTTTAGTTTTTCTACGGTTTCAATTCTGGTCGTATTCACTATATGAACATATCTTGCCAGGAGGGGATGGGACAGGTTAGATTAACGAGGGGCAATGATTTTAGTCAAAAATAAAATAAAAATTTAAGTTTCTTCTAAAATAAAAACGTAAGTTTCTTGAACAAAGCAAAGAATTATTATATAAAAACAAAAATAAATATTTGTATACTTATCTAAAACATAAATAAAAACAAAATTAAAATATTTCTCTAGAATGAAGTAACTTAAATTAAAATTTCTTGTCAACTAAACAAAATATATTCCACGAAATGTAACAATAAAAAAGTGAATGAAAAAATGAAGAAAAGTTAAATGTTAATTGACGCGTTCGAATCTTCACATTCTGAGGAGGAATCATTATCCTGTTGAATTAAAATCGGCGCACTAGGGGGTAGCGTTGGATACCGATTTTCTTCTCCAATTACATGCCTAACGCAATTTTTCCATAAATCAGTATTATTGTCAATGTCATTTATTACTTCTCTTATATGATCAACTACTATCGCACTTAACGTTGGAGAGTTTTTACATTTTCGTAAACGTACTTTTAGTGTTCCCCAAACCATCTCGATAGGATTAAATATGCAATAGTATGGAGGTAACCGCACAAGTGTATGATCGTGTATATTGGATAAGTTATCAATAACATATTCCTTTTTGAAATTCTGTTCTTTTATTCTTTTCAGTAATTCGCGTTTTATTGGAACTTTTACAGGAATTTCCATTTTTTTTTCTCATGAATTTTAAAATGTCTTCCTTTTTTGTGCTGTGATTTGGTATTTTACAATTACCGAATTTGGCGGAATATTTGGTAGAAGCTGTTGAGAAAACCATTTTTCGAATAGATCGGCTGTCATGTCTTCGTGATAGTCTGCAGAAGACTGCGATATTTTTTTGGCCGACAAGAGCAACGCATTGGGTAAAAACCCATTTTCACTTCCCGCATGAAGTATGATAACGCGTTTTCCTCTAGAACACGGAGTATTTAAAATACAATTGTGCGAACTATCTACCCAACCATACTGAACAACATCATGCGTGTCAAACCACGTCTCGTCTAGATACACTATATGCCTGTTTAGTTTACGATATTCTCTAATTTTTTCCAAATAATCTACTCGAGGTGAAACTATACGTCGCGATTCCATAATTACCATACGACTGTCAAGTTTTTTATGTTTAAAACCGCATTCTAATAAGACATTTCGTAGTGTATCTAAAGACCTATAATTATAATCAGGACTCACTCAGCTCAACTTTTCTTGAATCATTTTTAACGTAGGAACTATATTGCCTTCTTGAATTACGCGATAAATTGTTGATTTTGATATTTTAGTTAATTCGTTAATACGTCGTATTATTTCTTTCTCACATTGTTCAGGATTTTCGCTTTTCAAACATTCATGTATATTTAAAATAATACGTTGAATTTGTACGTGTAAATCTAGATTTATTTCGGCTTTTTCGACAATAACCGGTTCAACTATTTCGGGATTTTCGGGCGTTATTATATTATCCTCTGTTTCAAATGGTCTCTAGAAAGCCATGATAAATTAGTAAATAATTAAAATATTTTACCTTTTATACAGTAGTAAATATTTATAAATATGAACAGTAACTAACTAAACTCCTACGTTTGATATTATAAAAGGTATTTATGCACTGCACTGGCACACAGACAGCACGTTGTTACACTTCCACGTTGACTGATAAAGAAACGATTTACGAGTTTTTTTGTGCTAGTAGGCCTGTCCGTTTTATTACCTTTAAACCAGTGCAGTCGTAGATGGTTCATTCAGGCTGATTACATTGTCAGTCTCGGACTCGCCTGCACAATTTCAACTACCGTTCGAATCTCGATACCATTGCCAAATATATAGGACAAAATATCAAGTTCAGTGCGCACGGTCCTGTGCTTTAAAGCTGATCAGTTTCAATTTTGGCCGTATTTACTATACCGTAAAGCTAAGAGAGAACGTGTGAATTAATTTAAGGGAAGTCTTAACAAAACGAATAAATATTTTAATTAATACTAATAGAATTATAAGATGTACCTTAATTGAGCAGATAAGTAATTACTAATACTTTCTCTTGAAGTGGTGGATCAGTTCAATTACTTAGGCAACGTTGTTAATGACAAAGCAAACATGGACAGCGAAATTCGCAATAGAATTAACGCTGCATCTAGAGCACTCTGGGGACTTAGAGAGAGAGTATTTGACAACCACGACCTTGCTTTGTCAACGAAAATGGCTGTCTACAGAGCAGTTGTCATTCCAACACTGCTATATGGATGTGAAAGCTGGGTCACTTACCGTCGTCATGTGAAAGAATTAGAACGTTTTCAGCAAAGACACCTCAGAAGTATGATGAAAATCCGTTGGTTCCATCACATATCAAACGCGGAAGTACTCAGGAGAGCAAACAGCCTTCCAATTGAGGTGCTTATTTCTAGAGCACGCCTAAGATGGGCAGGTCACGTTCATCGTATGCATGATAACCGTCTTCCTAAATGTACACTTTATGGTGAATTGCTAAGCGGTAGAAGAAGGCGTGGCAGTCAACGAAAGAGGTTCAAAGACGTTCTCCATGAAAATCTAAAATCCTGCGGTATTCCAGACGAGCAATGGGAACAACTTGCAGCGGACAGAACCGAATGGCGAGGGGTTGTGGCCAGCTATCAAGGAAATGTTGCTGCAAGAAGGCCGAATCCAAGACCTAACCAGGTCTATGTTTGTCCTGACTGCGGTCGACATGTGCTCTCCCGAATTGGCCTCTATAGCCATAGTCGTGTGTACCGTAGATGAATGGGAATTACAATAGACTACACCTTTTACTTGTTTTTTATTACACACAATCTATCGACTGTAACATTTTTTTATACTCGGACTCGAATAAAGGCTAATAATAATAATACTAATTACTATAGGTAAATTTCAAATTTTGAGATTTAGGTTGTGTAGACAAATGTAAATTTTCAGTGGATAAGAAAGTGTCAAAGGTAATTTTTCTCGCAAAAATAGCTTTAATTCAACCTTATATGATAACATATCTAAATTTTCCCGTTACTAATAGATTCATTGTTGAACCGATGCTCCTAATATAGCTTTCCGCGCGATACTCTCGAAGGCAAGTCACTTTGATATGGTCCATCACTCATTTTAAACCATATTTATGCGGCAAACGATTGAAGTGAAGGGCAGTCTATGCTTTTATTATATCTATTCGTCAAACTAAATCTCTAGAAGGACACATTTTGATTCACGTATGTAAAAATCAATCAGTTATCTAGAGAATTGTGTGTGAATTGCAAGAGTAATGAAAATTTGTTATGACAATTATGACTAGAACACAAGCAAAGACAGAAACAAAGATGTAAATAAAAAAAATTATCGCACAAGAAAGTACGGTTTACACAAAGTAGTTTTGCAGCTGACCTCACCGTGCGTAGTTGCAAGAAAGCAAATTAAAGCGAATATATCTGTTTTCATTAAATATGAATAAAGCTATCTGCAGAATTCATATTTCGGACACCGAATGAATCGCTTTTCCCTTGTGCATCACTGTCGCATTTACCAAATTTGTGAATATTCTGGTGATACACAAAAATTTATTTCCAACTTTACTAGAAGGCATTTAGAAGAATTTTGATTGAGAGGATTGGGAAGGCTTATTTTTTTCAAACAGAAAGTCAAAGAAAAATCTTGTAAAAAGTTATGGCTGAACAAACATACAAAAAAATCAAACAGGCCGAATTTATAATCTCTTCCTGTTTTATATTTTAATTTAAAGCGGTTTAACATGAGTCTATATTAATCTAGCAAGTTCCGTGCGACACCTAAATGAACCGTATTACTGCGGCATTTAGTCCCTTCTATATTTGAGCTAATTATCTGTTTATATCCATTTTGAAGATCAACCGGTAATAAAAAATATTTTTACTTACAGGGACCTGGGGGGCGTTGAAGCTCTCGTTATATACTCGTCCACTAGGCAAGTGGATCCATCTTCCTTTTACTCTATCAATGATTACTTCAAATGGAACTTGCAAATTTATGACCAGATTTAATTTTTCTATCTCCCATAATGCCTCAGCCTGGGCCAAAGTCCTGGGAAAACCTTAAAATTATAGGAAATTCAAATTAAATATGCACACTTGGGGAATATTTAAAATTTTAAAGAAAAAAAATGTGCAATTTTTTAAACTTATTTCTGGCAACGTAGAGGCTTTCTGATTTATTTGCGCAATGCAAACTATTTTGTTTTTAATTTTTGACGTAGTATTTTTTATTTTTATAACTCTCGGCTCTAATCACAGCAAAAAAACATTTTATTCGTCATAAATCTATAATAATTTTATCTTCATCGATAATGGTTGGGAATGTTGGGATACCGTCTGCTTGATATAATTTTCTTTCTGGTCTTGGAATGTTCGTTAAATTGTTCACACGACAGAAGGCGAATAAGTTGATTACTTCAAGCAGACGGTATTTCTACCATTACCGACAAAGATGGCGATGAAAATTAATTTTGCTTCAGCTTTAAAAATCTGAGTGCCAGTGTATGTGTGGATGAGTGTATTGATTTGTGTGTGAATGCAAGCATGAATAGTGAGATTGAGATATAAATATGATTGACAACTCCTCATTGCGGATCTCATGAATACGTTGACCGTTTTGTGAATGTCAGTAGTGAAATAGACTTTTCCAAAGGTTTACTCGAGGTTTACTATATTTAAACTTATTTAATTTCATTTATTGACCCACTGGACTACCGTTTCTCCACTTGAGTTACTCGGCCCCTCGTAACTGGTTTGTAGTTAGTGTTGTTCCTGTACTTCAAACTTGAACTGGAGCCCACGCAAAACTACGAAAGAGCTGAGGGGTCAAAGTTCCGCTTTTATTTTTCATCTCAAGGTTTTGGCGTTTAACTCAAGATCTAGATCAAAATCTTGACTTCTATCTCAAGATCTTGACTTTTATCCCAAGATCTTGATTTTTATTTCAAGATCTTAAAATGCAAATATAATGTATAGTTACCATCAAGAAGCCAAGACTGATTTGAAACCTTGCTCAACTCATTACTTATAAATTTTATCATCGTTTCATCAGGTACCAGTTTTCCATTTTGAATATACTTGTCTGCCTCTAGGCCGATTGCTGAAAGAATAATGCATTAATATGTATATACAATTAGTGACAATACCAAACATCAACCCATCAATTAATAGTTTATCGTAATTTTACAAATGTACACGCTTTTATTATTACCATACTAATATCAATTTTAAAAACATTTTTTAGACAATTTATATAATAATAACTTCAGGCCTTCTAAACATATTTTAATATAATTTGATAGGTATTATAGCAGGTATCGTTGAAAGATTCCCTGCAAATAAAAAATGCAACAAAAACTTTGAGCTCATTATTAACGACGGTGCATCAATGGGTATGGCGTCATCAAACAAGACAGTGTACATTAAAAATCTATAAAGGTAAGGTAAGGTAGGTATACATGTATATTTTGCTACGATTCCAGTTGTGAAAAAAATTTGCTTTGGAATGGAGAAGGCAGATCAATTTAACATAGTTTTAGCAACGGAATTGTGTTCTGTCAGTTACATGCAGCGCAGTACGGTGTAATTTTTTGAGGTGAAGCGAGTTACTACTTTAATGGTAATTTTAGACGTTTTATCATTTTCCTTACTACTTCAAAATAAGAACGTGGGAATATTCATTTTACTGTCTCATCTATAGATAGATCTAGAAAGTAGCGGCGTCATGAAAAATCCAAATTCTAGGTTATGATGTAAATTGACGTTTTGAGGCGAGAAAATAGCAAACTCATGTGTATCTGTCTGTCTACCTGACAGTCTGTCTGTGAATGAGACGTTTTTCTTAAACACGGCTTAATGTAGATTTCTGAAATTTTAAACATACGACCCGAGGGATCCACGGAAGAACCCTATTGAATATATTGGTCAAATTGGTGTACCAAGGGCGATTCTAGGCAGGGTCAAAAGTAATTTTTTGTTGAATCTAAGAATGCTTCAAATTGAAATTATTTAGGACGAAACATTGTTTCCAAGTGGTTCTTTGTTTTCTCACCAGGAATGGACCAGGGAAGAATTGTTCAAGGGAGGAAAATTGTCTCGATTAGTCTTCTTTCACGTTACTCGTCAGAGTATGGCTGGCTTCAGGGAGACACAAAATCAAAATTTGGAAAATTGTATCGAAAAGGCTTTTACCTAGGATATGAATGGCAATTCCAGGAAGGGCCCAATGCAACTTATCGTTGGATTAAAAAATATTTCCAATAATATCAATTTTCCAGCATGAAAAATTGTAAAAGGGTTTTTCCAATTCCTCGTCAGAGTACCAGAGACGGATCTAGGTAGGTACAAATTTTCGTCGAATCGAAAATTTTTTAAAATTGGTTACAATAGAAAAGTTTAACGAAACGGTTTTTTGCAAATATTCCGTCAGACCATCCAGAGAGAGCGTCGTGGAAGGTCAGAAACTGTTTCAAGTAAACATTGTTCATGATAAAAATTTGCATGAAAAGGTGTTTTTTTCACCCTGATCGACCTATTCCACAATCAACTGTTAGCAAAATAGCGAGATTGTGGTCATGTAAGAGATAATTTTACGAGAGATCGTCCTCCAGTTTTAGAAAACAAACATATGTTAGATGTTTTACTGACAATGGAGGACAATCCAAGTCGCGAACTTGCAACAGAGCGGTCAATTAATTAGTCAACTGTTTAAAAATATTTGAAAAAGAATAAGTGGCATCCACATAAAATGAATATAATTCAATAGTCTAAGATCCCACTGCAAGAAATCTACCCTCATCTGTTTTTTCGTCGAAATGTGAAAAAAATTAATGATCATTATATTGGTTAAATCATCGCGGCCAGGTTGCCTATCGAAATCCTGCTGTAGATAAGGTTAGCAAATTACTTAACAATTAATTTTATTTTGGAAATTACCCTTATTTGTTTTTTCATTAATTCAAGAGTCGTTAGAAGATAAACATCTGTGATACTGTAAAAACAAGGTTGCCAATCCTCAGCCTGCTGCAACCTTTTGGCAAACTGCTTGAAATAGTGGAATTTTAATTAACAATCTACTCTCATATGTTTTTTCAAATATTTTTTGCAAAAACAAAGCTCGAATTTTTCTATACACGATGAAATAAGATTGCCAAAGTAAAAGCTGTTGCTACTGGATGTTGTCAGCCGATTTATTATTCCATTATCGCGCTTGGTATCGAGAGCGAGTGAGAAGGAATGAGCGCGCAATTCCGTGCGACAGACAAGGACGCAGCGTAGCGGCAGTGGCGACTGGTCAAGGATCTCCAGAAAACGATGTATTTTGATAATATTTTGACAATTTTATTTATTTGCAGTACACTGTTGACTTTACCATGCATATGAAAACGCGCATATTGAACATAAAAACTATACAAAATTACCATCGCTGTCTTTCTATACCTTGATAATTTTATTAAAATTATTAATAGTGGGGTCGATCTGGCACTAAAAATGGCTTGAAACGGACTCGTTTTTTCGATTTTTTTTTTGTGATATTTCGAAGTCGGAAACGGACGAGCGGAGTGGGACGTGTATTTGTGAGAGAGAAGGGAGAGAAGTGAGAGCGCTAGACTCCTCCCCCGGCATCTCGCTGCACGGCTGCTGAATTTCCGCATTCGTTTTTATAAATGAATCACGCGCGCGTGCAGGCTCTAATGAAATTAGAGCTTCAGGGTAAAAATCTTGAAAGAGAATTGATTGCCCTTGAAAATGAGCGGCCCGAAGTCCCTAACCCTTTCCCTTGCCCTTCTACAGGGCAAAAACTTTGCGGGCTCTCCTCTCCCCTCCTCATCATCCTATCTAGTTGGGCTTAAATCAAAGAGAAAGAAATTTCACATTTGATGGCAAAAAAAATCTCTCCCACTCCTTTCCTTCTTGGCGAATAATGACTTTTTCGAAAAATAAAAACAACAATAAATTGGTTATTTCGCAACCATTTGTTTATTTATGGCGAAAATTGAAAATACATAAACGGAACTCAAAGTAGGCACATTAGTACACAATGTCACATTTGCTGCGCGATTTGCGGAAAAAATTGCGAAAGTTACAGCAGTTTTAATTTAATTTACGTTTACCCTTCCCCCTCTCCCCTAATCAACCTAGCGACTTGAAATTTGGACACAATACTTAAGTCCTGAGTGTCTATCGGAGGAAGAAACAAAAAGTCGCCAAGTCATTTTCTTTTCCGAAAAAATCGCGAAAACGGTTCTCGCCGCAGCAAAAAATCCATACACAAATCCGTACTTTCAAATCGCAATATCTCGAGAACCGCCGGACCGATTTCGACGAGTCAAAATTCGGTTTACGCGCATTCATTTTATCCCTTTTACACTTTTTCGATCCGAATCAAATTAAACGAGTTGTGTCTGAAAAACTGATTTTCCCTATCTTTACATGTAAATTCCATCCCCACCCCCCTCTTCGTGAAAAGTTCGACCGGAAAATGTTCCGGATGATATAGAGGGTCCGACTTCACAATATCACAAAAAAAAAATCGATAAAAAACGAGTCCGTTTGCAAATCCAGATCGACCCCACTATAAATAAAGGCAGACAATATTGCCCATTAGAGACTTTTTAAACCCCTTATTTCATCATGCATTTATAGTTATAGTTATTCTGATCATGCGCAATACTAAAATGCCAACTCCTTAACTTTATTAACGATAACGGATTCCGTTACTTATGGAGAAATACCGCAGGGCGTGTGTTATGCTTATGGTTATTGTAGGCAAGTTTTCGATGGTATTTTTACATAATAATTTTTAAAAAACTTTTCTTTCTGCTAAACTTGAAGCCTATTAAGAAGTCCTTTTTTATAAAAAACTATTTGTAAGGGTTAATAAATTTTACATAAGTAGAGTTTTTAAGACAAAGAACCAATTGTGTTTTCGTCTGGCAATATCTGGCATCAAGTAACTAGCTCCTAGCCAAAATAGTCGAGGTTATGTTGCCGAACTGTCAACTGTTAAATCTTATTTTTAAAAAGCAGTCTAAAACCTCTAGTTTTAATAGTCGTTCTGGTAATCGTTATCGTTAATAAAGATAACGGTAATACTAAAGGAGAACGGAAACCTCGAATTTTTGCGTGATTTTTTCAGGATACCCTATTTTGGGGTCGTAGAACACGAATCCGAAATTAGTTTTGCGTGCATACGAACCGTTTCTCCAAAAAAAATTTTTGAAAATTTTTCTTATGACACGCACTTTTTCATGCACTAATTTATACGCCAACAGCACTTGTATATCGTCTCTTTCCTTATTAAGATCACACTATGGCCTTTATAGCACAATAAACCCTTCACTTATGGCAGAAAACTCACTTTCTTTTGCATAAAAATAAAAAGATAGTTTGTAAAACATCACAAAACAGCTACTCAAAACTATACAACTGTCAACTTGATGCGCATGCATTTACAAAGTTGTGTCTAAAGTACCGACACCGACCAATGAGGCGATTTTTCACGTTTTCAATGTTACATTAATATTCCTTGTGAAAGCGGTATGGGTCATTCTATAGAACACCCCCCCCTCTTCTGCCAAAAAAACAGAAATACTAAACGACGCGGATTTCGAAACGTCGACCGGCCGCGAATGCTTTAACGCCATCTGCCCCAGATTTAATAAGGTGCTAAGTACTATTATATATCCCTTGCCCTTCAAGACACGTTCGCGCCCGTCGACGCTTCGAAAGTGTCTTGAAGGGCAAGGGATATATAATAGTACTTAGCATCTTATTAAATCTGGGGCAGACGGCGTTAAGTATTATTTATAAACATACATATCCCTTGCCCTTCAAGGCAAGAATGTGTATACTTAACGCCGTCTGCCCCAGATTTAATAAGGGGCCAAGTACTCTTGTATATCCCTTGCCCTTCAAGACACTTTTCGAAGCGTCGACGGGCGCGAACGTGTCTTGAAGGGCAAGGCATATGTATGTTTATAAATAATACTTAGCGCCGTCTGCCCCAGATTTAATAAGGTGCTAAGTACTATTATATATCTCTTGCCCTTCAAGACACGTTCGCGCCCGTCGACGCTTCGAAAGTGTCTATTAACTTTTAACTTATCTTTATTAACTTTTTCATTAATTTATGGTTCATCCGCATTTTTTTTTCTTTAACGTGTTGTACTGTTCATATTCTTTCCAAATCTTATTAGAAAATTATTAAAATCGGAGGTACTTGAACTTTACCAGACCCGTCGTGCCTTTAGACACCAAACCTTACACATGCGCAAACAACGCATGCAAATATATATAATCAAATGACAGATGCAGGTTCATTTAATACAGTTTCTGTGAATAAAATTCTGATTTTTATACAAAAGGAAGTGAGTTTTCTGCCATAAGTGAAGGATTTATTGTTCTATAAAGGACATAATGTGATCTTAATAAGGAAAAAGACGATATACAAGTTCTGTTGGTGTATAAATTAGTGCAGAAAAAAGTGCGTCATGAGAAAAATTTCTCCTTTAGTATTACCAAGATAACTATAACGTTGCTTAAAACTGACGTTATTTTTGTTGGTTTCAAAACTCTATTAGTAATATTAATAAAATTAAAAATAGTGCACAGCAAATCGCCGCTCGTGCCGGTCCTGTTCAAGTTCAAGCTCATTCCAAAACAGCAACAGTATGCAATCCTATTTTAATCTACGCATGGACCGTAGATCAAATATTAACCTCTCAATTCAAAACACAACATTTCAACAAATGTTCTCTCACGTTTTGGATGAACTTGAGGTATCTTATGTTATGGTATACCTATGTTTTCTTAAAATGTTTTACATATTACCTATGTAATATGAATTTTATGAAATCCGTAATAAATGACGTTAACGGCTTTATAAATCCCGCTCAGGGATCTCGACAAGTCGCAGAACAGATTACCAACGTAAACAAAAAACAAACTCGACATTGCAGCTTTTTAGCAGTACCTATACGCATGAAATATAAACGCTGACAGTTTTACAGGTTCCTTGATAGAAAGTAAGCTTATAAATACAAATAGTCTATTCATGCAATGTCAACAGATTTTACTTACACGTTCTCTCTTGAATATTTTGTCTCAGTTTATCTCCGCTGGAGATATGGACCAAATTAAAATTCTTTACAATACGTCCAGATATCGTTCCTTTGCCTGAACCAGGCGCCCCTAGTATCACAGATTTAAATAATTTTGTTGCCATTTTCAACACTATCCTACCTTAACGTAACGTAGTAGTACATTTTCAAACGCTTGAATCATTTAATTGTGTTGGATTGTTGACCTTTGGAAGTGGTATCTTTAATTCGACTTCAGTAGCGCCGAGGAGAGCGGAGAGCGGTCGATATGCGTAGGTTCCCCCTTTGAACGCATTACAACTACGTGTGAGTCAAGGGAAGTTGCCTAATATAGAATATGGATATCTACATACGGGGTGTTAAAAAGATTATGTGTGGTATGAATTAAAAGTGCCAAAATCTAGCTACTGCAAATGCCAGTGGAAAACATATCGAAAACAATAGAACGTTCTAAGCAAAGTGCCAGACCAGGCAAGGCGTTTATTTCTGGGGGGTTTGGGGGCGGCAGAAAAAAATAAGTACGTAGGTTGAACCGTCGTTATCGAGAAATGGAAAATTACACATTTTTATTTAACAAGTTAAAAATTATTGTTAATTTATTAAAACCAACCATATTGTTATTAATAATATCACAGATATTCACACTAACTGCATCGACATGGGCGGATTTAAAGAATGATGGGTCCGGTGCCGGTTTAATTAACAGACAAAGGATGAAAATAGAAGGAATAACAAACGTATTCCTGTTATACCTGAAATGGGTATAATCTACGGGATAAACGTTTTAAACTTCATGTAGCAAGAAAAATGCACATGTAAACTAACATGACATAAAAATATCAAGAGGTATCATTCAAAATTGCATTTATAAAATTTTATAATGCCTATTTTCCAATAATTATAGAAGAATTTTTACTTTGGGTATTGTGTACTTATCATTTTTATGGTTATTCCAGGGTGGCAATGTTTGGTATTTTAAAATACGGGACAAACTATTAATTAGCATCAAGATAAAGAACTCATTGCAAAACAGTAGGCTTTACAGCATTTCACACCCACCCCACTTATGATGCCAGGACGCTTCTATACAGTTATAATGCCAGGACGCCTCTATGCAGTTTCCAAACGCACAATAGTTAAGCATATAAATCCGTTAAAGAGATGTTTATCATAAAAACAGAATACGCTCATTATATAAATTAAACCATAAGATACCCTTGAAGTAGATGATCTGCAATCATAAATCTACTACAATAATAAAAAGGGGACTGAAATATAGTTAATATTCTTCTACACCTTTCAATATTGTACTAAGAATAACAAGAAATTGCTGTCATAAAATAATCCACATAAATTATGTAAATGCTCCTTTTCATGATATAAGAAATAAGCTAAAATCCATAAATTCAGTGTTAACAATCTCAGTTGATAAGATGCAGGTAAAATAATTTATATCGCAAATGTTCATCTAATATAAATCAGCAAATGCATCCATAAAATAAATAAATCTAAAAATAAGGCACCTACCGATATGCAGGTAAATCAATGCGGCAGGTAATTTTTATGTTTAAATGTAAATTTTAATGAGACTCTTTAGGTATATCTTTTAGTTATGTAATCTGTTAATTTTTGTTTTATTTCTAACCTCATCATATTACAAAAAATACAAAGATACTATAATTGTGCAACAAGAATTATTTAACTACCTGTATACAGATGGATAGATATAGTCTAGTATACTTTAACTTGGCGTGTGTATGTATGAGTTAATATTTCCGTACGATTTGATTTTCTCCCATATTGTACACAAAGTTAAAGCAATAGTCCAGAAACATTGTCTACGTGGACAATATTTCTGGATCTTTGTGTACAAGAGAAAATGAAATTGTACGGAAATATTAACTCATACATACACACGCCAAGTTAAAGTATACTAGACTATATAGGCGTAGACATATGGACGGACGAACAGGCGGACAGAGGAGCAGGTAGACATACGTTCAGACGGACGCACAGGTGTGCGGACGGATGGATGGACGGATGCATAGACGGAAGGACAGACGAACAGCCAGACGGGCCTTAAATTTACCCCCATTCCGCTAATTACACCCGTCACCATAATTAACTCCAACCACGCCAATGATCTTGATCACTTGGGCTTGGCCCCATAACCTCTTATTACGTCACTCCCTCTTCCATTTGGCCACCCGCTATGCGAACACCTATTGACCTGAATCCCCACCACACTAATTACCATCACCGCCTTAATTACCCCCACCACAGCCCCTAACTCCCACTACTATAATTACCTCCTACCACTGTAGTTAACTCCACCTCTAAACTGAACATGAATCGAACCGCCTTCTGCTCCAAGCCTGTCATTTCCATGCTACCTTTGATGACGGGGAAAAAGATACCAAGACCGCAGAAAGACTTCACCGATGGAGAAAGCAGATGTCTGCGGATCTGCGGATGTTACTTTCGATGACCCCCCCGGTCTGTTGATGGTTTATAGTGAAAATCGTGGAAGTTAAACGACCATAAAACATCCATCCTGTAATTATTTATCACAATTCTAAATACCTACGCACAAATAACAAACAAATTGGTCATGTCATCGTCTAGTTTTGCAAAAGTTAGGACCTGAATTACGTTGTGTTTGTAGTAACCATTTTTTGTTATAATTTTCCCAGATTCTTTTATGTAAAGTTTGAAACCACTGTCTCTACATTCTGATTTATTTGCCTAAGAATGTCATAATTTTAAATCACTTTATTTGAATACTTTATAAAACTTACTTTTAGTACTTTTATTGAACCAATTATTAGTTGAATTAGCTATTTTATTTTAGAAGATGGTTTTGTTGTTTTGTTTGATTGAACTTTATAGAAATAATAATGATATGCGGTCAAAGTAGACAAACAAATAATGGCAAGTGGTCAATAATTTGCATAGAGCTGAATATTGGTACAGATCTTAGGTACACTATTACAAATCAAATAAAATATTAAAAATCCCCACCGATTTTACGTCTGTTAAAAAATTTATTTAAAGTCAAAAATATCGATTTTTTTACATTTTTTTCGCAAACGGTAAGTGTTATCATAAAAATGGGTCAGGCAAATGGATAGATCATAACCATTTGAAACATCGAAAATAGTAATATGCACGCCTATGCCGCCTATATACATCATCGAACGTTCAATATAAGTAAAAAATGTAAAAATATTAGTTTATGTAGCTTATATATACAAGTTATTCGATTCTGAGAATATACACTTAAAAGAAACTCAGTCCCTAATTTCATTTGCCCGTATAACCTTGAGCAACATCTGTCCGCTACTCTATTGTTCGAGTGGCGACGGTCGTATACCTACTTTTTTTTGAAGGATATAAATGAAATACTTTAATGTTGAACGTTCCTTTGCAGTGAATACACGTCCTTATTGCTAATACTTCCAAAATCGATTGTATAGACAATAAGTATAGATATTTAAATTTTGTAAAAAATATACGGAAGTAGAACTATCTTATCTTCCTCCAACATCTGCTTCTGCTTATCAACACTTATATCGAGTATACTATCAAGTTCAAGTGTGGCTAGGCAATCAACTGGACCCAGAAGACTGGGGTTGGAAATTAACAGATAATACTTTGGAGCCAATTCAAACTTTACTCCCACCTGCTCCAGAAAAACTTCTTAACACCATTTTTCGCAATTGTTAAAAGGGTTGTGGTGCAAACTGTGGCTGAAAAAAAGTCTGATTAGTTTGTTCAACAGCATGTACCAATTGTGAAGGCCAGTCTTGCTAAAAAGTTGAATTAAATACAACAGCTGAGGATTTTTCTGATATTGATGAGAAGACGACTGATGCATCTTTCTTAGAACAATTTACGGATATCCAGCAAGAAGAAGAAGAAAGCGAAGAAGTCAGAGAGTTGGAATAGAATAGAGTAATAAATTGGGCGTAACAACTGGCCCCGAGACAAATTTGTTTACCCACTTATGAAAATGGCAAAAACATAAAACAACCGCATCCATAGTATACGACAAGAAGTGGGAAAATAGTTCCGCCGTCGCCCCGCAGCTCCATATATTCAATTTATGTATTATAACAAACAATTCAAGTAGCGGCATATACGGATTATATCTCTAGTCTAGTCCAACTCTCTGGTTGAAGTAGCATTTGAAGATTATCAGTCAGACTAAAATTTTCCCGAAATCAACAATAATTCGTGCCACTTTAATCATTTCCAACAGTACCATTTTTTTAGTTAATAGAATATTATTTAATAAAACTAAATCGCAATATATCGTGGAGTATGTCTACCGGAGAAACAACGTTAAAAAAAAGTACTATCTCACAGGTGGTGCGGAAATGTGTGCATATTATGTAGAATACTTCTTCAACTTTTGGAATCACGATATCTCAGGAATGGTGATTCGTAGGAAAAAAAGTATAAGAACAATGTTTGTAGATGATCTATAACCATTGTCGGACCTATTTTTGTGATAACACTTGCCGTTTACGAGAAAAATGCACAAAACCGATATTTTTGACCTTTGACTTTGAATAAATTCGGTGGGGATTTTTGATATTTCATTTGTAATAATGTAGCTATAATCCAGGCGTTTTAGACTTTTGCTGCCAAACACCTATTATAAAAGTTGTACATCTGTAAATTCTCTATATTAAAGGTTCTATACATTTTTTTCGTATGCCTAAACGTTTTGGAGATACGACGCAGAGTAAGTGAAAAATGCATTTAGTTGCGCCAAACCTCTTTTGCACAACATATTTCGTAATTATCTTGCTTTCTATGTCTCAGAATGAATATTAAATATTGCTGTTATAGAGCTCTGTGATCTTTATTCTCCACTAGAATACTTTATACATTTTATTTACAGTGAATAAAGCAAAAAATGCATTCATTTCCGCACCACCTTAGAGGTGGAATGCTCGGCACGCTTTTTACATGGTTTCCCTAGGAGCCCTAATCCATGCCGGATCTTAAATTAGTCAATATTTGCGACTTCTTCGGTATCTGAAACGTTATTGTCCAATGACAAATTGTTGTCATTACTTTCATTCTGATAAGATTTTACGTCGTCCATTTCCTCATTTATAGCAATTATAGGTGCGGTATTCAAGCAGGAGTGACCGTGAAAATGTCCACAAGCTGTTGAAAAATTCAGTCCTACTTTCCTACGGCTACATTTCCCTCCACAACCCTTCGTACAGTTGCAAAAAATTTAATTTAACAATATGTCTGGTCCTGGTGGTAATTGCGTTGGTACTGACTGTAAAATATCATTCTTCCTAATCCAGCCCCACTGCTCAGGATCAGTGTCTTTTCCCAACCGTGTTTGAACGTCTCAACAATTCTGTGCTGTCCAATATAACAAAAATATTTAAAAAATATAATAAAAAGGAACTAAATGCATTTTTCACTTATTTCGCGTCATATCTCCAAAACGTTTAGGCGTATGAAAAAAATTTATAGGACCTTTAAGGTAGAGAATTTACAGATGTACAATTTTTATAATAAGTGTTGTTCCCGTTTTGGGCCAAAAAAACTGAGTTAATCGTGAATCCGAGATTTCCGCGACCTTCCGAAGTGATTTTCACGAATTCCTCCAGGTGCATCGTGGCGTAACTACCAAGTGTTATTAGGGACGTCCAAATAAACACAATAAAAAAAAATCGTAGAGCCCGAATTTAGCACAGAGGTCAATTTTACAGCTAAAACGCCTCAATTGAAAAAGACTTTATTATAGATAATCGTACATGTATACGCTGCCTCCACCGAAACGGGCCGTGTTAACGCGGCGGTGCATCGCAAGGCCGGGCCGAGACGAGACCGGTTCGGCGTAAGCAAAAAAATTGTATAAGTAAAATAGAACAGTAAAACCTAAACTACTTTTAACAAAATTAAATAAAAATAGGTAATAAGATAACAAATGCTTAAAAAAGAAAGCTTAATATTAAACTGTAAACACTAACACTGGCTTTCGCCGTTTGTGCACTACATTTATTTTCAATTTGGATTCGGACGCTGGCACCACAACTTGAACAAGGCGCTATCCGCGAATTACTCAAACGACGGGCTGCGCTGGGCTGGCCTAAACTGTGGCTTTAAAAATTTTGATTGATCTAAAATACAGGTTTGATTCGGTGCTAAAACGCCTGGAGTACTAAGACCTGTACCAATATTCAGCTCTATGCGAGTTATAATAAATTAAAATGTCTAACTTTGATCGAATGTAAAAATGGAAAGAAAAGTCAGGTATCGTTTTAATACATATGTTACAAAAGTTTGGACAAATTGTCCAAAATAACATAATAAAACATGTTGACGGTAAACTGTTCATACTGTTTATATCAGTCCCCTCCTTTATAATGACGAAAAATATGTTGCGTAACATTTTTAAAACACTACAAATATTATAATTCCCCAAAATTGCAGAGTTTAAATCCCACACCAACATACGCCATTGGCTTCTAGATATGAAACCAAAATCAACACTGATAACGATAACGTGTACAATTTGTTTAATGACCCAATCCATATGAATCCAGAGGGTAAATATACAAAAAAGCTTTTAAAAATTAAACACACATGACATTTTATATTCATTCAGAAATCTGAATTGTTATTTGTTATACAAATATATTACTGCAATAGTTGATAAAATAAATATATTCACATAAATTGACATAATTTTGTTGTGATTGCCTAATTAATTATCTGTTGCTTTGGATTGTTTAAAGTGAATAATATAATGATAAAGAGTTGTAGTTAAACCGTTTTCAGTTTAAGGCTATTTCTAAAGAATTTAGTGATCATGTCAGTTTCTTGTAGTAAAATTTTACGACTACACAGAGTGTTTGCAAACAGTAAGTTATCGGTAAGTTATCAATTCTTATAAATACCTACCTATGCACGATAGGATAGATTATTTATGAATGACGAACTAAAATGCGATACCTAAGTACCTAACCTCACAAATATATATAAACATGGAAAAAGTTGTTTGTTTGGTGATGTAATTGTGCGGTTCTTTATGTATAATCATAAATTTCTGATAGGAATATTACAAAAAAGTTAATTTATTTAGTAAGATATACCTGAGGTACTTAAAGGTATTTGTGTTTCGTCGTACATATGATCAACGCAATAAATTTCAATATTTCTTGTCTGTAATTTTTTCTTTATCTATCTAATCCAGTATGCTTACAGTATATCCTAACTAAGGCAGTCCATCAAGCTTCATTTTATTTAAAATCGACATCAACAAAATTGGAGAGGCATTTTGCCATACAATTTCCACATAACAAGCACATCCTATGTATATACTATGAATATACACATGGACATCTTAGGGATATACATAAATAGTATTGTGTGGATATACACAGTATGTACATTGTGTCTCATCCTGACAGGTCCAACACATATCCGAGGCATGTACAGATGAACATACATGTACTACGTATGTATATACACATGTAGATCACTCGAACGTGTACACATGTATGTACATTATATGTATGTATATTCAAAATCGGTTTACTAAATAGCCATGATTGGAATGCTATAAATATCAGTAGGTACATTTTTAAAAGTGAAAATAATGCAAAAACATCATACAGATGTCTTTTAAATAATATTTACAAATTTTTTTCTTAAAATCCATAATGGCCGCTGTAGTGATTTTTTTCAAAATGCATCTGCAGATGGCATTACTTCAACAAAAAATATATTACATCCAAATGGTTGCGAGATAGTCAATAGTAATATAGCAGTGAAAGGAGTCTAGAAGGAGCTTTCTAAAAATGTACTGATATTTAAAGCATTCCATTTTTTAAAATGGCACTTTGTCCTGTATAATCGTCTTGGTTTATCCTGTATATTCGAAAATAATTTGCAGTTATAGATTTTTTTATGTAGTTTACTTGTATTTTTGTATTTCTATCTCCCGTAGCACTCGACCTATCGACATACTATTGCCCTACTCTGTATATTCCGAATTCATAAATTTTATTTTCTATCGATTCCAATGGTTAGTTAATTTTTTGGTCCTACCCTTAAAAAAGGGATAGAAATCGACCCATCGAAATTCGTTCAGCATCTCATTTTTTAGAAATTTCGCTTGCTTTGAACCATTAAATACTGTATTACTAATTAAGAACAGAATGGCATATATACATACAGTGTGGAACAGCTAAATAGAATAAATTCAGTATTTCAATTATTATTGTGCAAATTTATAAAAATCCCGAGACACGTCGATTTTAGATTCTGAAATGACATCCTGCAACGTACAAATTTCATTAGTAAATTTAACCCCCTTCGAGTGGCAGTTGCAGTTGGCTAACGCCAAAAATTTTTTTGAGGCGTTTCGTTTTTGTATACACACTAAATCACATTTTAATTTTTTTACTCCCTTTTATAATAGTGTGGGGGTGGTATTGGGGATGATAGTGGGGGAGTGGCTGATGCCAAAAAAAAATAATTGAGACCTTGACTTTTCGTACATGCCCTAAACTGCAATTTTATGGACTCTTACCTGTTTGCTTTGCCTATTTACCCCATTTACCCCGAACCCTTCAACGGAATCATATCAAAATATCTAGTTCCAGATCTCATCGTTATAATACATAAGTGTACCAAATTTCAAGTCAATATCATAAAGAAATGTTACAAACAGACCGACCAACAGACAGAAAAAAATTTTCTGCTCAAATTTAAAATCGCGATGTTTCGTGACATTTAAAACCTATTTCAACAAAAAAAAAATGCGTTAGTACTGGATGTGAAAGTAATTGTGAAATTGTGGCTATCATCAATTTTCTTTTCATGCAAATCGCAAAGTATTCTTTTCTAAACAGATTTCAACCTTAGACAGAACATAAATGCACAACCTCGTCTGTACGGTTACACGTAATACCAATAGACGAAAGGATGAGAGTCTGTGGGACGAGCGTCAACGCTAGCCAACGCACGCGTACGGCCCATGGTCCAGACGATGCGATGTGCCGAACGATCAAAATGTTTGTGCGTCACGTATGTGCGTTTCTATCAAGAAGTATAGAACCATAGACCATGTCGTGTCGGCTGTCAAGCGGCCGCCGGTCGCTCGTCTAAAATGATCCTTGTGTATCTTTGTCCATGCAGTTCATCGCAAGTCAGAGAAAACGGGAGAGCAATCAATCGAAGCAAGTTGAAATCTCCCCTCACCGCTCGCCTAGTATCGAGAGAGTAAGGGTTAGTTCTCATAGCTGCAATTTTCACTTGCGGATTTTACTTGCGCAAATATATATATATATATATATTTTATTGTTGAAATAGACTTAAAATGTCATGAAACGTCGAGATTTTAAATTTGAGCAAAAAAAAATTCTGTCGGTCTGTAACTTTTTTTGTGCGCACGTTTACTCTGGAACCGTTTATGATATTGACTTGAAATTTTGTACACTTGTGTATTATAACGAGATCTAGAACTAAATTATACTTTGATCTAATTCCGTTGAAGGGTTCGGGGGTAAATGGGGTAAATAATGGTAAATAGACAAAGCAAGCAGGTAAGAGTCCATAAAATTGCAATTTAGGGCATCTACGAAAAGTCAAGGTCTCAAAAAATTTTTTGGCATCATCCACCCCTCACTATCACCCCCAATACCATCCCCACATTATTATGAAAAGAAGTAAAAAAATTAAAATATGATTTAATGTGCATACAAGAACGAAACGTCTCAAAAAAATTTTTGGCGTTAGCTACCCTCTCTACCACCCCCATTGCCACCCCCACTCTATTATTAAAGGGATTAAAAAATTTAATTGGGATTTAGTGTGTGTACGAGAACCAAGAGCCTTTAAAATTTATTTTAAAAATGAGGCTTAAACCACCTAGATGGTATTTCGGACGGGGGGGAGGTAGTATAACTTCTACGTCTTCTTGATGAGCCGGGACGATATAGAGATATATATTGAGCCCCAGGAAGCCAAAAATAATCCACTCAACTTAATTCCAGAGACTTTCAGTGAGGTCCAAAATCCTATCTTTTTGTGCGGGGTCCTTTCCGATCTGGGGCTCAATTCTGGAACCCCGAACGAATTGATCGTGTACGAACCAACTAGTACAGTGTGGTTCGCATGCGAACGCAGTTTTTATAAAAGTCAAATTCTCCAGTGATTGTCGAAAAGCGGTACACGAGGCGAACGCATTCGTCGACCGTATGACGTACATCGTATCTTGGTTCATATATAGATATATGTCGACCAATAGCAGACCGTGTAAGTCTGAGAACTTTTCGTTGCGTTCGTGGTGCAACAGTGGAGAAGTGTCAAAGTCAAATTACTCGAAGTTTAAAATGTGTCGTCGTGGTGTTATCGTTTGTTGTTGTTTTGCGGTTTGCACAAGGATGATTGTTTTGTTGTAGGCGGTTTTGGGATTTTATTTTTTTGTGTTTTTGCGTAAAATCTAAATGCAATTAAAACCTAAAACGAGATGTTAATATTACAATACCTACCCTTTTTAACCAAATTTGAAAAAGTGTGGAAATGGAAAATACAATCACAGACTAAATACCTACCTTGGTTTGAACATCTAGTGCAGAAGCCCTAGTTGGGTGTATCAAATAATCAGATAGTAAATTGATTAGACCCGTGCTAGGTCCTTACTTAGTCGAAACATTCTAACGAATTTTATATCGGATATATCAAAGGCATCGTAAACACGATTATTATGTTCCCTTCTAACTTCTGCTGCCGGCTCCATTTCTTCCAAGTTATTAATTGCTATTAAAAGATGCAGCTCATGCAAAGCGGCCATTAGAACACTAACACAATTTTCAACCAAAATAAAGCTGTTTGACTGAAGGTTGAGCCTTTCATTATGTGGAACTTTCCCATGGGAAAGTTCTGTTTTTCCCATTGGAATAAAGTCGAGAATCGGGCCCCTGATGTATTTATACCAAGGCGACGACGCTCTGATGCCATCGTTTAAAGAATACGTTGTATTTCATTGAAATACCCTCGGCAACTGAGACTCGAGTTTACAGCATATTGTGGGCCGTGTCCATACACAAAGCAACTGGTAACGGAAACGCGACGGCAACTGAAGTTGCTGTGTAAGAACACCCGGAATTGAACGTCTACGTTTATACTGGGGCAATTCTAAAGTGACGGCGGCGCGACTGGCGACCAACGCGGTAACTAGAATTGCTTCAGTCAACTATCTGATCTATGCCTCAGTCACAACCTGCTGTAAACTGGACAACTCGAGTCTCAGTTGCCGATGGTATTTCAATGAAAGACATCGTATTTTTTAAATGATACAATCAGAGCAGCAAAATATCAAATTATTGCTATTGTTAATCTTTCTCCAGCCAATATTGGTTCTCGGCAATTAGTTGTTTTTTCTCGATACTTGCGGTTACCAAATTTAAAAGTAAATCAAAACTACTTTTACTCATTCGGAAATAATTAAAAAATTTGTCCGGGTCTTTTATTGTATGCCACTGACTATCGCTCACATTCATAACATTGTAAGGGTGAACGCTGTACCCTGTTATTATTATTATTATTATTAACCGTTACTCGAGTCCGAGTATAAAAATGTTACAGTCGATAGATTGTGTACAATAAAAAACAAGTAAAAGGTGTAGTCTATTGTAATTCCCACTCATCTACGGTGCACACGACTATGGCTATAGAGGCATGTAGTACCCTGTACCGTCTATGTGAACGTCTTTGCAGCCCCTTTTTTTCGTCACAGGGTAAGCTACAATAGCTTCCGCCTCTGAGGATGACATACCAAAACACTGCAGAAATAATAACGTCTTCTTGAGATGACGACTAACCATGAACTGGCGCCGCCTTTGTATAAACATATCTGTAAACCCATGCCCAAAAACTAGCAACTGTCTAGTCAGCAACTCCAGTTGCCGTCACGTTTCCGTCACCAGTTGCTCTGTGTATGGACGCAGCCTTACTGTAGCAATTCTAGTTACCGCGTGGGTCTCCGGTCGCGTCACCGCCACTTAAAATTGCCCCAGTATAAACGTAAACATTCAACTCTGTGTGTTCATTCATTTCCGTTGCGTTTCCGTCACCAATTGCCTTGTGTATGGATACGGCCTTAGAAGCAACTGAGGATACACGTAAGACTATCAGAGGTAAACCCATATAGGTACTTATTAAGACCGGTTTGTCAATACAGGGACTTAACTATAGGATAAATATCAAACGAAACAATGGGTAGGTATCTATTTTGTTTGACATTTATCCTTTGGTTACGAGTTAACCTTGCATTGATAAACGCCCTTAGACCAATACTGCCAGTAGTACATATTATAAAATATGTTGTTAAGCCAAGACTCTTGCGTACTCGATAACTTATGCGCATGTGCTGATCCCTGACAGATGATTAAATCAGAATGCGTATTATCATATTCGTCGAGTATAAAATTAATAAAAACAATAAATAACACCACAGGTAATTACGGCCCCCTTTATCCCGGAAGGCTCTAGAAGAGCCTTGTGTGGGAGGGGGCTATACATTTAGAGGCAAAGGACACATATTATAGCATAAATTATTTGTAATAAATGAATACTGTATAGGAAAGTCCACATCTTCAGAGGTGCATGCCTATGAAACTTGCAATTAGTGCTAATGAACTTTTAAAATGTATGTCAGAGTAATCTTGTCACAGTGAAGAACTTCTGTAAAAGTATACTCTGTGTAACTAGGAGAGATTTTAAATAAACATTTTTTAAAAAAATTTATAGAACAAATTAGTCAAAAGAATACGTATTAATCCTAGATGTTAAATTTTAGGTCGGGAGCAATAAGAAAATTGGACACGGCATAAAGAATGATCAGATATTTTCAAAAAATATCCATACCTGCAGTTATTTGGCGGCGAAAGTTGCATTTACACTATCGGACATTGGTGAGGGGATCAGAGAAGTAGTTGTGAAGGAATGGTACGTAAAAGTTGGAGATAAAGTCGCACAATTTGATAATATCTGCGAGGTTCAAAGTGACAAAGCGTCAGTGACGATTACTAGTAGATATGACGGAACTATCTCGAAATTACATTATGGGACTGACGACATTGCCTTGGTTGGGAAACCCCTAGTGGATATAGAGACGGATGAAGGTATGAAAAATAAAAAATGATTAATTAAAGCTGCTCAACATGATTCGTAGATATGGTGATATAATACTCAGTAATTAAAGACTCACTAGCTGCTGACAACATGTTATTGTTCTAGAATTAAATATCGCAGTGTATAGCGTTACGGTACCGAAACTTATAGCCCATTACAGTAATTCATTGTTATTGGTTATCTATTATGACCTATTACCTAAAGAAATATTCATATTACGTACTAACAAAATGTAGTAAAAAATATTTAAAAAACTGTAGAAAGTTAAGAGTCGAACCGCCGACCTCACGCATGAAAACCAATTCAATTCAAAATATATTTATTAACAGTAAAGATACAAACCGTTGCCTCACCAGGGCCTGCTCCGGAACCGATCGTGCAACCACCGCGTTGACGCGGTGGCGAATTGCAGAATCAGGCTGAACAGGTCTGGATCGGCGAAAACAACAATTGGAAAACAAACTTAACCTAAACTCCTTTTTACAAAATAAAATTAAAATAGGTAGTAACGTTGGAACAGACTCAAAACAAGATTAACAATACATAAAATTAACACGAATTTTTAAAGCTCTCTCACACGCACAACATTTTTTAATTTCGTATCTGAACGCTGGTACCAAAACTTAAATGAGGTGCCTTCTGCGAGATACTACAATGCGGGGCTGCGCAAGGCTGGCCTAAACTATGATTTTAAAAATTGTGATTTTTCGAAAAGGTTTATGATTTTTAAAGGTTAATGATGTGAAATGAATTTGGAAACAAAAATGTACAAAAAGAAACGAAGAAAAACAAAGAGAACGTAACAAAATACGCAAACAGAAAAAGGAGAGGGGGACAGGAAAGAATTAAAGATGAGCGAAAGGTATGAAATACTAGCAAAAGCAAAAGATGGATAGGATTAGTGAAAAGTATAGTTGTTGAAATTTGGCTATAATGATTGAAGGAAAATCGGTAACGTCTGGTACGGTAAGGGGTGTTTGATTTGAAATGGGGCATTATGCTGTCTTTGTGTTATGTGTCTTGTTAATGGACTGTTGCGCAGTTTGAAAGAATAAAAGTTTTGAAAGATGTGCTGGACGTAGTCCACTATCAGGGTTATGTCGTTGCAGCGTTCGTAGAGATCTCTGAGGGAGGTGTACTTTCCTGAATTCGATATGAGGCGCATAAATTTGTGTTCAAACACTTGTAGTTTTGTCATTATCATGGCCGATATGCTGCACCACACCGGCGCATGATGGACGACCTGACCACCAGCGTGTACAGGAGTTTTCTGTCTGTTAAGTCTGCTACCTCTGACAATGAGCGGATACATACTTCTGGACATAGAGTAGACCGTCCGTACTGTCTCATTAAAGTGCGTATTGAACGTCAGTTTTTGGTCGAGTCTCACCTCCAAGTACTTCACGCATTTTTTGGCTGGAATTTTGTTTCTCTTGATCTAAATTGGTGTGATGATTTTATTTTCTGTGAAGCCACGCTTGAAGACTATCGCCTCGGACTTCTCAGCGTTCACCTGAATCTTCCACTGGTCGTAATAAGCCGTGGCACGAGCCATGTGCGCCTTCAGCAGCATATGTTAGCTGCTTGTGCGTTGTGTGAATGCGTGTACATGGCTGTCATCGGCATACTTGGCCAGCTCAGTATTCGGGAACTCTTGGAAGTCCGAGACGTACAAGTTGTAGAACTTCGGTGACAGGTACGATCCTTGCGGGACTCCCGCGCGAATGTCCCGCCCTGTTGAGAGTTTATTATTCACTCGGACTTTCAGTGTTCTACCCGTCAGAAACGAGTGAATAAGTTTCGTGATGTGCGTCGGAAAGTTATAGCTGTGAAGTGTGTAGAGTAATCCTGGGATCCAGACGGTGTCGAACGCCTTCTCAATATCGAAGAGCACCATGGCACCAGGTTGTATTGCACTTTGACGTCGCTAACTATCCTAACGATCTGTTGCACCGTGCTCCTGACCCTCCTGAAACCGGATTGGGACTCATCGTCGATGTGGAGCTGCTCCTGAACAGTGTCCAGTCTGATCAGGACGACACTCTCCACCAACGAGATGGGGCCGTAGCTGCCGGCGAACTTCGCGTTTTTGTTCGGCTTCAAGATGGGAATGACCATTGCGCCTTTCCACTGATTGGGCCAGTGCTGTAATCACAAGATCGCGTTAACGAAATACGACGCATGAAAACCGGAAAACCTAACCACTACACTACGGACTGCTGATAAGGAACCTACATACTTCTTACTATATGAATACCGTATATGCTACGGTAACACGCGCGTATTACTTTACGATAGGAAAGCCTCATAATAGCCGACCAATAACATTCAATTACCGTAACGGGCTATAAGTTCCGGTATCGTAACGCTATACACTATGATTAAATATTTCTGCTTACTACTTCACTTCTATGATACCTAAACGATGATGACGGTTCGCGGCAATATCCTTGGCAGTGATGATGGTCTCAGATTACTGAGGTCGAACAGGGCTATTGCCCTTTACCCCAGATCATCGCTGTAGACCGAAACCGGCCTCGTTGGGGGTGGGTCTGTTTTTCGTCAACCCCGCTCACAAGTGTGAGAGGTGTGGGCGATGTCGGCAGACCTTGTACGCACAGGCTCTCTTGATTTTGATAAAATAAAAATATTTCGGTAGAGCTTTAGAGCTTGTTAGAGCCCCTGAGAGCCCTTCATGCACATAATTTTTGAATTTGAGAAGTGTGGGGAGGTCAATCATAAAACGTCGGATAGGGTCAAATGCTACACAATATATAAGCCCTGGAGTAGGTTGATGCACTTGAAGTAGTTTGTTATACAATTTAATTTATTGCCTATGCCAGGGTTCAAAGGTTCTCCCTGTATATGCTTTCTTGAATTAAAACACTTGGTTTTTAAAATGAACAAGAATAATTTATTTAATAACTGAACAAAGCTTTAAAAGGATTTAACTTAAATATTTAATAATAATATTTAATTCACAATGATATAAAACGAAACTTTTCGAACACTGAAATTCCGTTTTTAGAAATATTAAATTAAATTTTAAATGTAAACATGTATTATCACGATTTTTATAGTCTGAAAAAATTCACTTTTATGTTAGATGCGCGAGGGCAGAATATAATTGATTTAAAATACTCTTTTTTACTTGGTTATGTCCAAGGAAGCACCTATAGTGGCTCGTTCGCGGCGCACGTATCGAATTAGACTTGCTCAAGCTCATCGTGCTCGGTTATTTTATATGGTTCGCCGGGGACTCGACATGCGGAGATTTGGAAATGTCCTCGCCCATTCCGTGCGGGTACGATTGCACAATATTGCATCAGAAAAGGTAAAGATGCAAAAATCGGACATGAAAATTATATAACCGTATCAGCATTAAAAAGGGATTTACTGATATATGAATGGAGTTCGAATCGATTTGAATTCCGAAGTTATTAATGAAAATTAGTTGAAAATATTTATTAAATTTGAAGCGACCCCGTAAGATCGCCCCGAAGGCCCTGCACTCAGAGTTGAAATGAATATGAAATTTTGTCGATATGTGAACGAAAGGAAGCGTAAATTTTGATAATAATGGGGAATGGTAGTACCAGTACCTACTCTATTGAGACAATTTAAATGAAGATTGATTGTATGTTGATATTTAGGACGCGAAAACGAATGAACGGTGAAATCGAAAGAAAGAATAACTTATAAAAAGTTTGTGTAATTTTAATAAAATACTTTGAATGCGGGTATGGAAAGTAGTTTTGATGTAAAGTCGAGTTCATCTGTTATTGACACTCAAAAAACGCAACAAAAACTTTACGACCCGTTAAAACACCGGTACTCTCTCTCTGTTACTATTTGTTCGCAAATTGACTCGCTTACCTTTATAGGTTTTTAATGTGCGTCGGCTTATTTGATGAGAGCATGCCGCTTGGCCCACGGCGCGGCGATAATAATTATGTTGTAAAGTTTTTGTTGCATTTTTTGAGTGCTGATAATAGATGAACTCGACTATATTTCAAGCTCATGTGGCGGGTGATATTTTTTAGGATATCAATTTGTAATGTTTGAGCTGTAAAATGACTAATTTCGAAGATTTAGTGTTTCTATGGATGAATTTGGGATATTTGAGAATTATCGTTGGTTTGTAAATGTTTTCAGATTTTTTCGTAAAGAATTGTAGTTTTTCATAAAATTAAGTGTCTTAAGGACTTTTTTATTATGGTTTGACTAGGTAAAGTGAAAGAGTTGATTTTTGACAAATTTTGAGACTTTTGCAAATCTTTCTGTCTCTTGTTTATGAAATATACTATAGCAACCAGATTCCAACTCTCTGATAGCAACCTCTTCTAGCGTTCTACTCTATCTTGTCGTCTTTCTTCCCGGCATGTCCACTACCGGGAGCGCCATCGTCCCGAACGAGGGCGACTGTTGCCGTTCTCATCTTCTCATTCTGGAGTTCAGTGATGATTGCCGATATACAAGGCGCCGAGTTGCGTCTTGTGTATATGAGATTGACATTGGAAGTTCTTAAATATTTCTTTCAACCAAGAAATTTCAACAAAATGTATAGCAATGTTTTAGTATCATATTTTATAGTCTTTATGAACAAGTTATAATAAGGCTCAAATTCCAATGTTATTCGACGGGATCAAAATTTCTGACAGTAGTATGTTTGGTTGCATAAGTGTGGCGTCACAGCTAATTGAGTCTATATATTAGATTGCGCGAAAAGTAGATCTTGTTGAAGTTCAATGATTCCTAAATAATATAGGTATTTCTTTAATTTCTACTCATCTATTCAATGAAATGTGAAGAAAATTTCGAAATACTGTTGTCATGACAAAATAATTTTGTTAATATCGTTCGTATATAAATTAATTCAGAGTTAACTCTCTTTTAGCTAGGTAACTGTGAATTATCTAGTACTAACATTTATTTTTTCAGTTGTTCTTAAAGGTTTATTTTTGAAATAAAATACTTATTTGTATACATTTTAGTGGAGGAATCTACTTCAATCGAAGAAGATATTCAAACTGAAAAACAGGAATTACCTCAAAAAGAAATGCTTAATGAAAATGTAGCTACAGCAGAAGGTAAGCCATATTTCACTCTAGATTGTTCAATTTTACGCTGTACAGCCTGATATTGACAAAAGAAAAATTATTCTTCAATATTGAAGACAAGTTAGTTCACAAATATCAGTTGCATTAAGTCTACACTATACAGGATGTTTTTGAAAAACATGCATAACTATATTAAAATCTGAGTTATAATTTAAATTGAAGGCTAATAACACTTCTTAAACTTAAATATAAAAAAATAGACCCACTTTTTCCCTCCAGTACATACTCCTAGAACATGAGTTTTTTATTTTTATTACATCCGGCATTACAGCGGTGCTAAGTCTACACAAAATGGTCAAATTATAACCCAACATCCATAGATCTGATTATATTTTTACGTGTTTATGCCCTGTAGTAAACACTTCCAAGCGTAGATTCATTAATTGCAACACGACTTTTCACTATAACCACTTTATTAATTGCGAAGTTAGTCCTTATAGTAACATACCAGTTATAACTTTCATCTATCCGAGTCTCAATGATATAATTCAGAATTTATTACTGTCCTTTATCTTATTCGATTACTTAACTCATTCAGAACTGTACTAAACAGACTCATGTGTTGGATCTGTTTCTTATACAGGGTGATTTATGTAAACATGCGGAAAATAAAATAGTATACCTACTAGAGTCTTTTATGTGGGAAAGCTTCTGTAAAATTTTAAAGCGATCCGAGGTAATTTATTATATTTTTTTGCATTAAAACCTGCAAAGATACGCTTCTGAATGGGGGAGTTATTCACGTTCACACAGATGCCGCTTGTTTGTTTTCCAGGTACCTAATCGGCTGTTTTAGTTGTCTATGGTCAGTGCGCCACACGTCCAGTGGCTCTTCGACTTCCGTTTAGAGCATTTCCCATTTTTGTTAAATTTTAAACTATATTCGCAAGTATCGATTATGCCAGTGTTGCAAGAGTACTGCGACATGATATTAACCTATGGTGCAATGTATGAAAGTCTTGCAGGGGCTGTACGAAAATATGGGAGAAAATTTCCTCATAGGAGAAAACCTAATGAGAAAAATTTTAAGTGCAGTGCAACGAATTTGTGACACCGGGTTTTATTTACCAGGCCACAGAGAACGTGTAGTAAATCGCCCTGTTGAAGTAGACGAAGGAGTTCTAGAATTACTAGAGCGAGACCCTTCAATAAGTACCTTATACGCGAGAATCGTTTTTACCCATACCACATAAGAGAGGAAGTGATTTCGTTGCACCGTATTACGTCAGATTGGTTAGTCATAGGCGGCGCACTTCTACAACAAAATAAGGTAATTTTTTTTCCAAATTTTTTTTAACTCCTTTTGCTGGGGACAACCCACTCAATAACTTTCCGCATGTTTAGGTAAATCACCCTGTATATCCGTAGCGCTTATTCTCGATTCATCATGTCCCTTCAGACTGTCATTCAAGACATTTCTACTCCCTCTAGTGTATTCTAAGAGGCGGCGCCTCCCTGGGCCGACTTGTGGACTATGCTTTTACTGGTTGCCCATTAGGCAGGCTTCCTTTTATTCTGTCTATTACTAGAGATTAAACCTCTATCCGTAAGAGGGCGTGGGCGTACACATAACAATTTGCATGAGATTTTAAGAACACCTTGTATAGGTATCTCTTAAACTTAAATGTCAGTATTTCTGAAATACAACTTACCTGGCGCACAGTGGGGCAAGAATTCGAAAACGTAGCAATAATTCTATTTTCCGTCACAATCCTTAAAAAAATCGTGTATCAGGATTTTTGAGGGTATAAATTTTAAAATTGACGTTGAAATGTAGAAATTAATAATGGCGGTTTCAATATGGCGCAGTAAAACGTTTACTTCGGAATTAATTTAAAGGTTTTTGATAAACACAGGTTTGTGGTGGTAACAAGTTACGGGCAAAACAATCAGGATCTACACAGATTGTAGACAATCATTACTAGCTCTGAGACATTACAAAATTACCACAGGAACAGTATGGGAAAGTCACCAAGCACTTGTGGGTGCCTCCAGTATGAATAGCATACTGGTATGCTGAGTGAAAGGACATTCACAGTGTAGTGACAACAAAGTAGCTGACAAACTGGCCAAGAAGGCAGCAGGCCTAAATATCTTTGGACCAGACCCAGCCAGTCTGTTACCAATCACGGCGATAACACAAATAATTAAAGAGAACACCCATGATGAATCCAAGAAGCTGTGGGGTGAAACAAACAGCTTGCTAAGGAACTACTAAATATCCCACCAATGAGCTACCTGGCAATATCCAGGTGGAACTTACGTTTTATAACGGGAATCCAGACTGGACACTGTCTGTTAAGGAAACGTCTATATAATATGAGATTAAGCGAAACACTTCTCTGTAGAGGTTGTGAACAAGAAGATGAGGCTGTCCAACATGTACTTTGTGACTGTTCTACCATCTCATCAATCAGAGAATCCAGTTTGGGAGAACATTGGCCTACTTTGACCGATGTAAGGAGATGCCGCTAGGCAGCATCACCACCTATTTCGCAAGATTAAGTTGGTTGGAGGCCTAGGCGAGGGTCTGCCTACAGGGAGGATGTACAATAGGTGGTTTAATTTTTATTGACCACACTCCCAACCAATTCCAGATTCCCATTATTCGAATTTCCAAAGCCAGGCTTAGGTTGATCAATTATCAATCCCATTTGATTTTTAAATTCCTTTTGCATGCAAACTTAATTGTTACCCGCAATAGTCTTATCCTTATTTTTTGCTTGCCAATTTTTTATTGCAAGTTTATATCCTACATTTTATATCCATACAGAAATTAGAATGATTGAATCCAACAATGTAAAACCGACAAACCATATTCTAAATTCTAAGGATTATATGATTTTGATAATGATTTCTCTATGCAATTAAATTCTTTGGAGCTATCACCACAGATATAACAACGTTGTGTAGAAACTATTCGTCAATGCATTACACACCTTCCCATCCACCATTATGAAAAAAAGTTTATGAGAAACTGTTAAGATATTTCCTCCAAATATAACAGTTGATCTTTTAATACCTTTGATTTGCATGTCTATCCTATTTTTTTCAAATACTGAAAGTTCTGATGGTTCTTTTGCAAATATTATTTTAAGTGGTCGGCAACATATTATGGATGAAGGACGCAGGTTCTACTACATTTTCTTTGATATTCTCACACAGTAATCGAATTGGTACCAGTGATGATATAAACACACTGGCATCGTCCACATCTCTCCCAATGCATCTTTGTTTATAGTATGTCCAGAACTGCCATCGAACCCACACTTTGACATCAAGCACAAATTTTGAACTGTTCAGGTTTAAATCTAAAAATTACTTCTTCCTGCAAACTAACCAAACATTGAACAATATAAATAAATAAACACCACAGAAATTAGACAACCCCCAATTCCAGAAGCCAAAGGCTTGTGCAGAAGGGGGTTACACATTGAAAAAAGTATGAATTAACAAAGCTTACTTGGGTAACAATTCTTTTTCACATGTTGCATTAGTTTATAGGATCGGAATCTGTCTGGATCTTTAGATCTTATTATGTTGTTCTTGTGTGTCGTGATAGTTTGCCTTCAACTATATATATAGCTTCCTCTGCAGTCATTTGTCAACGATTCTGCTCATACACCTTGTTTGCTTCTCTGTATTCAATAGCACTCTTAGGTGAAGGCGTAATAGTTTCATTTCTGGGAACCAAAATAGATTAAAAACCTGATTGTAAATCTCATATTGATGCTCTTTCGGAAGATATAGCAAAGTATTGTTATGCCTTAAAAATATTGACCAATAGCTTAGGTGTAATAGCAGCTCTGAACTCCTATCGCATATATTGTATCAAAAATTCGATATGGGATCATATTTTGGGGCAATTCAGTTGATGCACAGAGAGTGCTGATTTTACAGAAGAAATGTTTACGAACTATATTTAAGATGATAAAAACAGGTTGCTGACGAATGGTATTTAAAAACAACGGTTTACTCATAACAACTTCTTTATATGTGTATGAGGCAATAAAATTTATAGATCAGAACACAGGTTTATTTATAGATAGTCAAAGAACACATAGCTATAATACAAAATCAAAGAAAACCTTTTAACTGATAAAACCAAATATAGCTACATTCAAAAAAATGTTCATAATGCTTTGATTAAAATTTGGAATAAAGTACCCATGCAAATAAGAAGTTTGCCAGAAAGAAGTATGTTAAAAGAGCTGAAAAACCATTTATTGAATCATCCTTTTTATAGTCTGATCGAATACTTTAAAGATGAAACTCTATACTCTTCTCTGTTAGTGTTTATACCATTTGTATTTTATATTTTAAAAGTAGATCTATATTATTGTGTTTACCTCTTTGAATTAGTGTTTTATATATACTATGGTAAATTTAATAATCGTTGACATGTTCTATATCCTTAAAAGGGGTTGTTAACGGAACCAATAAAGTATTCTATTCTATTCTGGTTTCCACCAGCTTAGCTGGCCAGTAGCTTTCAAACTCATTTTAGTTGCATACCCAAGTTGTGAAAGAGATGTACTTTTCCGCATATGTTGGGTTTTGAGGTGCTTACTTCTTTCCGAACTACCTTCAAATGTAATTTCTGGGCGTCCTCCTCCACGTTTTTTAACAGGAGTAATTTTGCGTAAAGTAAAAATTAATGAAGCCAATCTTTATTTTTTGAGAGAAATCTTGCTTTTATCCTACCAGCTTGTAGAAATTTTTCCTTAAAACGATAAGTAAAGTGGGAAATTTCACGATATAGTTCGCTTAATTTATTTTCAGAACAATTAATTGGTCTCTTCTTTCAGATATTTTTATAAAAAATTAAATTGCTCATCCAATGTTTTATGTCCTGATGATCTCATTGTAGTGACAACTCAATTATTTTTATCTAATTGTATCAGAACCTGCAACAATACCTATTTCAAGAAACTAGTTTGGAAATCAATATTTTTTTATTTATGAACAAATCCATAAACATTGTGCATTTAATGTCATGAAAAATGAAAACAATCATTTGGATCTAGTATGATATGGAATCCATTCCAAAAAAATTACAGTAGATACATCAGTTTGGCATTCTATCATTTATGTCAATCTGCACGCTACAACTTAAAATGTCGGTAGGCAGAGACCTGGTTAGAAAGCACATGTTAAATTTATTTGATCGTCACTTTAAGCCTGCCCTTAGAAATTTGAGTCTCGAACATTTAGAGCTCCTCATTCATGGAGTATCTGCTGCACCACCTAATATGGATATAAATGTAACAAGGCAAAGCATTGCTGCATAGTGAAGTTAGATAGTGGTGCAAATAATACACTTTGACTCGTTTAATTTTATGATTAAATGTCACATTTTCAAATTCCTACCCAACTGTGCGACATAGGAAATCATAAGAGCCATTGTGGAGTATACGCAAAAAAAATGAACGAATTGTCTTCTCAAATTTCCCCAGTCTCATTTTCTTCTTTATTCACACATACAACAAAAGCATGAAATGTTTATTATTTCCTAAATGTGTATTCTTAATGCAAACATAACATAATATAATATTTTAGATGCCAACGCCGTTAATGACATCCAGCAAGTAATATGTATACCATCAGTAAGAAAATTAGCAAAGGAATATAACGTAAGTGTTTCTGATTTTCCAACATTTCAATCATGAAAAAATCTGGAAAGTATTCATACAAAACTTTCTTCTATATGTGGCGCCTTTATTTTTAATTATATTTCTCTCTATATTTTTTTCACTAAAAGTGTCAGGTTGATTTTTTTCTTGGTAATACTCATAGTAATTGAAGAATATTGAATAATTTTTGAAAAGAATTAATCCAGTGCATGCCAAAAATTAACCTATGCAGAAGGTACAGGAGAAAAAATTGATATACTATTCAGAATATATCTATTTTAGACCATTTATTATTATTATTATTTTCTAGATAAATCTCGCATCAATAAAAGGAACTGGTAAAAATGGCAGAATATTGAAGGAAGACGTCTTACCTCACCTACAACAAAAAAAAACTGAACCACAACCTGTTGTTACCTCATCTGAAGCTAAAATTGAACCTATTAAAGGTTTCCAAAAAGTAATGGTCAAAACGATGACAGAAGCCTTGGTAATATCTAGACATTTAAAAAAAATTGTAACATGAAAAACATTTGTTCCATTTGTAGAATATCCCTACCTTCGTGTTCAGCGACGAAATAAAGGTGACGAAGCTATCTGAAATAAGGAAATCTCTTAAGGCTTTACCTGAGTTGGAGAACATAAAATTATCGTTTCTCCCATTTTTCATTAAAGCAGCTTCAAAAGCCTTACACCACCATTCAATAGTTAATTCCTCAGTGGATGAAAATTGCGAAAATATAATATACCACAAGAATCACAACATCGGAGTAGCCATGGATACAAAGGTTGGGCTTGCTGTGCCTGTAATAAAGAAAGTTGAAAGTCTAAATATATTGGAAGTAGCTGCAGAACTGAACCGCTTAATAAAATCTGGAAGAGAAGGTTTATTTTCCCCTAGTGATTTAATCGGTGGAACATTTACAATATCGAATATTGGAGTGGTGAGTATAATGAGGTCAACATAGTAAACGAACTTATTAAATGAAGTTCTGGAAATAAATTTCTGAAGGTTTTGAATATGAATAATGTAGAATATTAATGATTAAATTAATACCTTCGTATTTTACTTTTCAGATTGGCGGAACTTACACAAAACCAGTCATACTGCCCCCACAAGTAGCAATAATAGCCTTAGGAGCTTCTCAAGTAAGTGGTATATACCGTCTGTCTATTTTACGTGGCCCACAATATCTATTGCATGTGAGACACAGTCAAAAGCTTTGCTGAGGTCGCAAAACAGAGGCTGAGTACATACCATTTTCGAAGCATTCTAAAGTGTGTTCCGTAAATCTTAAAATGGTGTCAGATGTTGACAATTTTTCCCTAAACCCATACTGATACTTATTTAATATCTTATGATTTTCCAAATATTTGACAATTTGGTTTTTTATTGCCTTTAACGAATATTTTTGAAATTATTGGGAGAAGTGATATGGGCCTGTAATTACCAAGATCATCTTTATCGCCTTTTTTAAAAATAGGTATAACGCATGCTACCTTTAGGATATCAGGAAGTATACCTGTTCTAAAGCTTTAATTTATAAGTTTAGTTAAAAGAGTAATTAATAGATTTTTAACAGTTTTTAGGAGGGTAATGTTTAAACCATACGTATCCCTGCTATTGTTGTTTTTCAAGCTGTTAATAATATCTCGAACCTCTATGTAACTGACCTCATGAAAACTAAATGGCTCATTGGTGTTAACAAATTCTGTGTATTGTAATGGATCAATGTTAGTAGCTTGCAGACTGCTAGTAATATCTTCCGTGATATGCACAAAAAATTATTAAATTCGGTGGAAGTGATGTTAGGTTTTTCGGTGAGTTTATTGCTTTTATATACATTTATTATACCCCACATTGTTTTCACAGGATTACCAAACTTTTTTATATCATCGTTTGCTTTGATTTTTTCACATTTAATAGTTTATCTATATTTAAGCCTGAATTGGTTTCTTTTTGTTTATTTCCTTCCATGTTAGCTAGCTTACACTCATCATTTAAAAAATTTAAATGCTCCTTCATGGTTCGAATCTCATTGGTGAGCCATGTTGGTTGTGACAAATTATTGTTCTTAAATGTTAATATTTTTTCTGGAAATGATTCATAATATGCCAATAGGATAGTATCTAATAACATGCTCCATTTCAAATCTACATCTAAACTGCCATCATCAATGAAATCCCATGTGCCACCGGCTAGCTGTTCATAAAAAATGTATTTGCCAGTTTCAGTAATTGGACGATAAATCTTTTTATATTTAATATTGTGATTAAAAGTAGTTACCACGTGAATTACAATTTTATGGTCAGTTAAAGAGTTCTCCGAACTGCAGGAATTGTAGGCATCTGTTGAAAAATTAATAAAAATATTATCAATACAATTTGCCTCCCTAGTGCTTTCCCTAATGGTTTGCTCCATGCCGAAAGTTTTAAAAAGATCGGTTAGTGTTACATCTTGGTGGTTCCCTGTATTAAACTTTACATTGAGATCACCACAAATAATTACTTGATTGCTATTGACAGAGATTAGTAGTTTTTCTAGGGTATCTATAAAAACCGAGATAAAAACAGTGAAATCTTCAATTGGAGAGCGGTAGATAGTTAAAATTGTGACATTAAGGTTTTTATTTTTGCTGCTGCTATTTCACAGTGTTTTTCGATAGACGATTTATTTAAATTTATGAGTGGGTAAAATTCTAGTGATGTATTCATAAGTATTAGTGTACCCCCATGAGTAAATTCAGTTCTTGCAAAATGGCTTGCTACTGTATATTCGTTAACTTTGATATGTTGCATTTAATTCATGCAGCCAGTGTTCGCTAACACATATGACATCAATATTAGGTTCCTTAGCAGCTAGGTAAGCTTCAATCTCATTTATTTTATTCCGTATGCTTTGTATGTTTATGTGTAGAAGTCGCAACCTCATCTTTCTTGATCTGTAATGTTTTACTGTTTTGGTTACTTGGGGAAATGTATTAGTAGGTTGCTGCTCATCTATAAGAAAGCATTTCTTTAGTCATATCTTCTTTGTTTATTAAAATCGTACCTTTTACGGCTAAAAATCGGGCCGATACATTTCATCCTTTATTGCAAAAGGCACAGTAATTAAAAATACTTTATTTTAACTCGCGCTGGTGGGAAGTTCTTTGGCATCTACTTGTATGTTTTTAAATGAGGGTTTCTTGGATATATAGTTAGTTACATTTTTTTCCGTCATATGTCTTGGCACCCTGTAGACATAGAGCCACAGTTGCCACATTGACCAAATGACGCAATTGGGAAACCAACACCCAATAACATTTGAGTCTCAGTTTAACAAACAAAAGAAATGCAAAATTCTGTATTTTAATATAGTCCAGGGTCCAGCACCCTTTTTTAAAGCAATTACTAACAAGCTGAATTTTCGTGAGTGGCTTTGTTTTGATAAGTCTCCCAACTTTTCCCTCTGCGATAATTTTTGGTAGAGGTATGCAAAGTTCTACACAGCCGCTAAACATGTTGATCGTGGAACTGAGACTTTCATGGCGTAGGATTGGAAAACCTGCCAGAAAATTTGAAGGACAATTTGATCATTCAATTTCAAAAATATTAATTAAACAATAGTGTAAAAATCAGTCCGTTAGTAGTAAAATTTCAGACCTCGTTATTTTTACATATTGGGGGCAGAGAATTCGCCGGTCCAACCCATCGCTTTTGTAGGACAAGAGCAGCTCCTTGTTTTTTTACACTAATGGGCTGATTTTTACACTGTTGTTTAATTTAAATTTTTTGAAATCTAATGGTCAAATTGTCCTACAAATTTTCTGGCAGGTTTTCTAGTTCTATGCCATGAAAGTATCAGTTTCACGATCAACATATTTAGCGGCTGCGTAGAATTTTGCACACCTCTACTGAGAATTTTGCCAGAGAGAAAAGTTGGGAGACTCGTCAAAACGAAGCCGCTCTTGACAATTCAGCCTGTTAATAATCATTTTAAAAAAGAGGCGTCGGACCCCGGACCAATATAATGTCCTTGTAGAATGGTTACTAATAAAATGATTTTGTACTTTTCTAGGTGTTACCAAGATTTGATGAAAACAGAAATGTTATAGCCGAAGAAATTGTGAACATTAGCGCCTCTGCAGACCATCGTATAATAGATGGTGCAACAATGGCCAACTTTATCCAAACCTTAAAAAGACAAATTGAGAATCCATATTTGCTAATGTTAAATGAATGAAGAAATGATCCGAAACGAATTGTTACTAATTTTGTAAATAAATTACTGGTTTTAAGTCTATTCTATATTTGTATACCCAACACAAATAAGAGTACCTAAAAGGAAACAATTAATAATAATTAATTTTTTCATGTAAACTTTGGAAATTTGCAAATGATCATTAGATATTTTTATAAAATGCAGGGGTGGGCTGGCCACATGGTCAAGTGTTCGTGAGGCCTAAAACCCTCAAAAGTCGTCCTAAGTTGAAAAATTTAAAAAAAATAGATATTTTTCTGCAACTAATGAACAATTAATAAAGGTTGCAGTTGAGTGTGGCTTATTATTATTACTATAGTTGAAATCAGGAATGTTGTCCTTCACGTCATCACTTTATGTACTTATCAAGAACATGCGATTCTTCTATCTTTGTAAATACAAAGCGCATGTGTAAATAATAGAAAGTCAAGTCTGCTAAGGCTACGGCAGAAGTTCCGAAAGTAACGATGCGTTTTACAAATAAATATTACAAACATTAGTTGTAGCCGCAATCAGCGTTCAGCATTCTGCAAGTTCATTCAGTAGCGTGCAGTGCATAAAAGACTGAATGCAGTAGCCAAAGACACAGTGAAGTTAAATGACTACTTTAATCAGGGAACGGATGTTCCCTTTTACCTTTGCAAGAAATCCATGAGGCGAATTGTAAAATTATACGGGTGATTCTACATAAAGAGGCAATCGATTGTTAGGAGAGGCGGCAAGACAAAAAAATTTTTAAATTAATCTTATAACAGTATTTTTCTATTTAAGCAGCTACTTTGTGCATATCTGGAGGATGGTCAGTAATTTAATCCATTTTTTCTTATTTTAGCAGAGACCAGGGGGAGATACTTCATGCAGGGGAGAGACGCTTCTTTTCCAGATGTACTTCGTGCATCAATTTTCTTTGGCCTACCATCTCCAAAAGAATTCACAGATATTTCAGAGTTAACACTTCTATCATAATCACACTATGTTAAAAAAACCGCCTGATCTTATGTTTTCATATCTCCCTTGGACGCTTGGTCTCTTCCCCGGACATCTATTCTGTAATTATGGGGAGAGTGAGCATTCATCGTGCGTAGCGAGACCTCACATCACCCGCATCTCACCCGCCTGTCCTAGACTGTATTCTGTAAGTGCAGTGAATAGGTGGTGAACGTGAAGGGATTCAGTGAGAATAGCCGAATTTACAACCAATTAGGTTGGCGCAAAAGCATCGGCTGTTCAGTTGTTGTCACTGTCATGTCACATGTCATTAATTAAATTAGGTAAAAGGTGACAGAATAAACTTTTCTTGATAAAAAATTCCGTAAAAATAATATATCCTCGTTATTGGTAATATATATTTTTTTAAATATGACTTATAATAAACTAAAAGAGTAATTGTAACATTTATTAATAATTATATTATTATTACCTCGTTGGCAATGAATAAATCCGCAATGTACATTCTGATTCACAGATTTGACAACAATAATTTTTGGCCGACGCAAACTGTCATAAAAGTACGGTTAGGATCGCCGTTCTCCTGGGGAACTGGCGTATTTCCTTACGATTTACCAGTAGAAGTAAGTTCATGCATTTTTCGCACGATGTGATCACTCCCGTAGTTACAGAACAGACTTTTATACATTTTCAAGTGAACTCCGTCCACTTCTCACGGGAATGTGCTTTCACGTTGTTACATAATAGAGGTCCTGGCGTCTTACGAGATGGAGGGAGATATGGCAGGGGAGGGACTTTTTAAATAATAAAATAAAATAAACACCACAGAAATTAGACAAAAGAAAATCAGGGATTAATGCATCAGGGAATATAAATAAAAAGAATAAACTAATATACTTTAAACGAGGATAATTGGAACTGGTCAGTGTTAAAGCACAGGGCCGTGCGCACTGAACTTGATATTTTGTCCCATATATTTAGTAATGGTATCGAGATTCGAATGGTGGTTGAAACTGTGCAGGCGAGTCCGAGACTGGCAATGTAATCAGCCTGAATGAACCATCTACGACTGCACTGGTTTAAAGATAATAAAACGGGCAGGCCTACTAGCATAAAAAAACTCGTAAATCGCTTCTCAATAGTCAAAGGTGAACTTCTGCTGTGCTGTTAATGCGCCAATGCAGTGCGTAAATACCTGTTATAATATCAAGCGTAGGAGTTTAGTTAGTTATTGTTCATATTTATAAATATTTACTACTATATAAAGGGTAAAATATTTTAATTATTTACTAATTTACCATGGCTTTCTGGAAACCATTTGAAACAGAGGATAATATAATAACGCCCGAAAATCTTATTATTTTCTTATGACAAGCATTTCTATTTACCTCCGCCCATGTACAATAAAGAGATGCCGACTGTTTTTGTCGGCTTTTAGTTTTTATACGGTTTCAATTAAATTCGTTTACACTTTACAAGAAAAGATCAATGAAACACGAAAAACTCAGAGATAAATGTACCCACAAAAAATCCACAAAACAAAAACATCACAATACCTGTACACAAAAACCATTCAGCAAAAATGAATGAACTAATAAATAAGAAATATAAACTCTTATTTTACCAGAAGGGACATGTCTGAATTATGGGAAAAAATGCATCCACAATCGGAGAAACAATAATACAAACCAAAAAGGGATTTCTCATAAAAACAAATAGGGACAAAAAAACTACAATCGACACTCTAAATAAACTCATAGTTGACAAAAAAATCAAAAAAGAAACATCAGATTCGCATACCCCTAGTCAGGACAGGACAACAACTTCAAATTCACACTCAGTAATAATAGGGTCAGTCGAACATGAAACTTCAGTTTCAGAAGTAAACAAATGTCTTAAAAGAATTAATGTACAACACTGTTACTGCAAAAACAATAATCGCGAAAGCAAATAACAAACCCACACCCATGATTAGGATAATAGCAGATTGTTTAAAATCCAGCAAACAACTTCTAAATGAGGGAATATTCTACAAATACAAGCACTATCCTGCCTTCCCGAGCCTTCTGCTTTCACCAATTCCACAACCATGTCCAAAATGCTTACAATTTACGCACACAAAAGAACAATGTACAACTCCACCAAAATGTACGAAATGCAATGGACCTCACCAGTTCTCCACATGAATTCCACACTGCTGATGAAGTGTACAGGATGTGGATCAGAAGAGCATGCAGTGTGTCACTCAAATGCCCAAAAAGACCAACACAACCAATACAAGGGCTACCAAATGCACAAATAAAGGCTCTCAACAAGAAAAGTCATGAAATCAATAAGAAAATTGCAAAGAACTCCAAAATACACTCATCAGTCACGGTACACGATATGATAATTAACATATTTGTAACAAAACTCAACAAAGAAAAGAACAGAGATAGAGAAGAACTATTAAAAAACTTAGAAAAAGATTTTTAACACTGCACAATATCGACACAGTGGCAACATTTTCTGGTAACAGACTATACATCTTAATGTTCAATCTATATGAAACCCAAACTACATCACCAACTGAACCTATACTTGGAAAAAATAATATTCAAGTTCACGTCGATGCTTAGGATGTTATACGCCAATGTAAACAGTTAAACATCTAAAAAACAGATAATTAACAATACAATGGAAGAAAATAACATCAATTGCTCATTTTTTATTGAGAGCAAAACCAAACAAAATAGCAACACACAGTATAAAAACTGGGATGTGTTACAGTATAATGGTAACATTATAAATAATAACACAAGAGGAGGAAACCTTATGCAGATAGATCCCCTTCTAATATAAAGAAAGAAAATCCACCGAGGATAAATAACCCCCTTAATGAAGCCACACACTTTTTGATACTGTTTCAAGGAGACAGAATGCATATAATTCTGGTATACGTACATCCGACGTGTAATATAGAAGAAACTATCTTCAATAAAACAGCCCAATACAAATATTGCTTATTAATAGAGGACTTTAATGTCAATAGAACAAAAAACAAGCAAGTACAAACATTCGTAAATAATACGAAGTTTAAAAAAGCAGACACTCCCCCGACGTTCTTAATGAATAGTAACCCGGACACAACACCAGATATAATGCTCTACACGGAAAATATTCATAACAATATAATATATTGTTACGTGCTTACACTTTTCAGTAAACACTCCGTGGGTTTCAATAACTTGCAACAAGAATTTTCACAAACCACTGATTTATTTATCACTAAAATTACACTAGGAAATATTTAAAAATCACACAACTAATAATAACTTAATCTAATATAAATTCACTACTTTTAAAACACTATGTACTTTACTTTTCTTCTTAAACTTGTCAACTTGTTGTCAACTCTTGTCTAACCTAAAAATTCTCTCAACTGTTTACTTCACTTTGATCTGAACTCTTCCTTCACTAAACTGTACTGTTCCCCCATCTGCTGGAGTCACCTCTTTATATACACACTTGGAATCCTTCTAGAACTCTTTTCTAGAATTCTCCATAGTTTTCTACCATGTAATAGATGATTGTTCGTCAATTGACTCATAGACGGCGCCACCCTACTAGTCAGGGAAGTAACTAAGCTTCTGAGGAAAACTTTGAACATGAACTTAATCACATCTTTCCTTGTTAGAGGGCAGCACATAACACTGCCCCCTCCTTAAGCCTGAACGTCCCGGTCAGGCAATTCAGATTCCCCAACATACTTCATACTTCGCCAACCTATCCAAGTGCACGATCTTCATCTTGGACTTCTTACTACGTTGAATTCGGTAAACAACGTCATTGATCCGAGTGATGACTGAATACGGTCCTTCCCAGGGTGGGTGAAGCTTCGGAGATTTTCCCTTCTTTCGCTGTGGGTTATATAGCCAAACCAGATCGCCCTCCTTGAATCCTGCTGACGTTCCCTTCCGGTCATAGCGAGCCTTCATTCTGTCACTAGCTATGCTAACTTGGTTTCGAACCAATTCGTGGACATTCCTCAGCTGTTGACTAACTTCGTCTGCGTAGTCATCCACGGACAGTGGCTTCTTATCTGGTGTACCAAACATCAAATCACATGGCAGTCTGACCTCGTGCCCAAATATTACACGAGCCGGTGTCTGTTTAGTCGTCTCATGAATGGCAGCCCTGTATGCCATTAAGAAAAATGGTATATGTCGATCCCAATCTCGCTGGTTGTTGTGAACTACCTTAGAAAGATGTTCCTTCATGGTTTTATTATGTCGTTCCACCATTCCATCTGACTGGGGATGAAGAGGGGTTGTCCGAGTCTTGTGAATGCCCAGCAACTCACAAATTTTCTGAAATACCCCCGACTCAAAGTTTCTCCCTTGATCGGAATGTAGCTCCAGGGGTACACCAAATCGGCATACAAGGTTATCCACGAGAACTCGAGCAACAGTAACTGCTTCCTGATTTGGAATAGCATAGGCTTCCGGCCATTTACTAAAATAGTCCATAGCAACCAGGATGTATTTATTCCCTTCATCTGTCACTGGGAATGGGCCCGCTATATCTATAGCAATCCTCTCAAAAGGAGCTCCGACGTTATATTGCTTCATTTGGCCCCTGCTCTTCGTCTGTGGCCCTTTGGTAGCTGCACAAGCCTTGCATTTGCGGCACCAAGCTTCCACATCTTGACGGCTATTTATCCAATAAAATCGTTCCCGTACTTTAGCCAATGTCTTATTCATACCAAAATGTCCCCCGGACACTCCATCATGTATTTCCTGAAGTACTTTTGGGATCCGACAGCTGGGTATCACCAGACGCATGGTAACTTCCTTCCCATCTGGACTTTCCTATGCTCTCTTTAATAGCCCATCTATAACCTTAAGGGAGTCCCATTGTGCCCACAATGCCTCCAGCTCCACACTTTTGTCCGAAACATCCTTCCATTCCGGTCGCGTTCCTTTTTCTTTTGCCCTTAATATAGGACCAATTACGCTGTCATCCATTTGTTCTCGTCTTAGAACTTCCTTTGTCCAATCATCTGGAACATCTACCTGAACTGTGTTTACTATTACCGTGCCTTGTGCTTTTTCAACCCGATAGCAGTGCTTGCAGTCATCTTTGCACGGTCTTCTTGACAGAGCATCTGCATTTTTATGAGACTTTCCAGGTCGGTGTTCGATTGTGAGGTCATATTGCTGCAGTCTTTCTATCCAGCGAGCCAGTTGACCTTCTGGAGTTTTCAGCTGCAGTAGCCATTTTAATGCAGCATGGTCGGTCCTGATTTTGAAATGTTGGCCATAGAGGTACTTGTGAAAATGGTCCACGGACTTAACAATGGCCAATAGTTCCTTCCTTGTTACACAATAATTCCTCTCTGGTTTGGACAGTACCTTACTGAAATACTCGATTACTTTTTCCTCTCCATTTTGGACTTGAGATAGTACACATCCAATTGCGGAGTTGCTAGCATCCGTGTCAAGAATATAGAGGCCCTTTTGTTGGGGATATGCTAGCACAGGACTACTGCATAACGCTGCTTTCAGCTTCTTCCATGATGTTTCACACTCCGGTGTCCACTGATATTTAACTTTCTCCTCCGTTAGCTGGTATAGTGGCTTTGCTATATCCGCAAATCCTTCCACAAAACGTCTATAATAAGTGCAGAGGCCAAGAAAGCTTCGTAATTCGTGTACATTTGAAGGTCTCGGCCAATCACGCACGGCAGAGATCTTGTCCGGGTCTGTCTGTATTCCCTCCGAAGATACGACATGTCCAAGGAATTTCACTTCTTTTTGGAATAGTAGACACTTCTTTGGATTCAACTTTAGGTGTGCATTTCTGATTCTCCCAAATACTTCTTGAAGATTTTCCAAATGTTCCCTGAAGTTTCGTCCCATAACCATTACGTCATCAAGATAAACTAAGCACGTCTTCCAAGTTAGTCCTCGGAGTACAAATTCCATCAATCTTTCAAAAGTAGCTGGCGCATTGCAAAGTCCAAAAGGCATCACGGTGAATTGATATAAACCACTACCTGTTGAGAAGGCAGTCTTTTCCTTGTCGTCAGGGTGAAGTCCCACCTGCCAATACCCACTTCGAAGGTCTAGAGTTGAAAACCATCGTGACCCTGCCAGCGTACTTAATGTATCGTCAATTCGTGGTAGTGGATAGCTGTCTTTCTTCGTAACATCATTCAGCTTCCGGTAGTCGACACAAAATCTCAAAGTTCCGTCCTTCTTGGCAACTAAAACTATCGGTGATGACCAGGGACTGGTTGATTCCTCAATTACTCCATCTTGTAGCATCTTTTGAACCATCGCAGCAGCTTCCTCCTGTTTAGCTAGTGGCAACCTCCTAGGTTGTTGGCGGATTGCGGCTGAATCACCAGTGTCTATCCGATGCTGTACTACATCAGTTTTCGTGAGGATGTCTGTGTTTTTGGCAAATACCGCACTTTCTTTCTCCAAAAACTTGATTGCCTCTCTACGTTCATCCTCAGATAGGTGTTCAAACTGGGAACTCAACAAAGTCACAACTTCCCTGTCTACACTGGTTGGCGAACATTTCTCCCCTTGTTCCTCGCACCTTGCTATCCACTGGACTGGTTCGTAGGATCCTATTGCCTCGCCTTCCTTGAAAGTTACCGAGTGGGAATTTAAATTAGCCACTCTAATTGGAATTTTGTCTTTTGTCCGGGTCAGAGTTCTTGCTAAGATTACGTTTTCTGTCTTAATTGAATCATCTTTTTCAACAAGGCCAACACGGTATCCACCAGAGTTTCCTTCCAGAATGGCCTCGATTATTTGTTCTGAACGGGCAGGAATCTTGATTGTCTGAGCCGTCAGTAGCCTCACTTTTTGAAATCGGTCATTTGCTGTTGACAAAATAAATTCTTCGTTTCCAATCTTTAGAACTCGTTCTACCACGTCAAGTATAAATTGATCTTGTACTCCCATAACATCCAGCCCCAAAATGAAATCATCAGTGATGTCAGCCACAATAACCCTATGACTAAAGCACAGGCGTCCAAACTGCAGATCTAGGTCAACTTCTCCATGAACCCTTACCCTGTCTCCTGTGGCTGTTCGAACGACCAATCCATTTTGGCTTTTATCAACTTTTATTCCTGATAAAAATCCGGGTCGCACTATTGATGACGTGGCACCTGTGTCGATAGTGAAGATACATCTCCTTTTGTTTACATAGCCATCCAAAAGAAGACTACTCGGGACTCTTCTAATCTGGGAAACCCGTATCTCTCTGGGGGCACCGTGTTCACCAGCCAGCACAGCCCCCAAAGTGCTGGCTATCTTTAGTTTTCCTGCGGCTCTTCAGTCATTGCGGCATTTACTCTCTCAGGGCTCCGCTGCCGACAGTTTCGCTTAATATGCCCTGGTTTGCCGCACTTATAACATCGAATCACCTTCCTTGACTGTTCATCGGTCTGTTCTCTTTCCTGCTTCCTTGGAGCATCTAATTTGGTCATCATTTGGCTTATCATTTTGTGCATGTCAGCCATCAAAGATTCCATCTTTGATTTTTCTAAATGATCCTCTTCTTCTACCTTTATGGCTCGTACTCTCGGACGTGCAGTCTCTTTGTAAGCGGCTTCAACCTCGAGGGCACGGATCAAGGCTTCACTACCAGTCTTATCTCGAGATAATCTAAGGACTCGCCTGATCTCCTCGTCTCTTATGCCATCAATGAAAGTACCAACTGTTAATTGTTCCTGGAATTCTTTGGGCGCATCCGGGTAAGCCAGGTATGTCAGTCGCTCAACAGCTGCTTCAAAATCTTGTAAACTTTCCCCAGCCTTTTATGTGCGTGATTTGAGCTGAGTCCTGTATACTTGGGCGAGGTGTTGGTCGCCATATCTTAGATCTAGTGCAGCTTCCAAAACTTTAAAATCACGTTGCTGCGTCACTGGGATACTCTGAAGCAACTCTGAGGCTTGGCCCCTTAATGCTAGCACCAATGCCATAGCTTTGTCTTCATTACTCCAATTGTTTGCGTATGCCGCTGCCTCAAATTGTCTTTTATAGGTTGACCAAGAAGTTTGACCATCAAAGGAAGGCGGTTGTAACCGAGGACCTGACGATGATAATACCAACTGGCCTCCTTGTTCTCTTAACAGTCGCTTAAGTCGCTCTACCTCTCCTTCAACTGCACGAAATTTTCCTTCTATATCGATAACTTTCCCTTCGACGCCAGTAACTTTCCCCTCGACACCAGTAACTTTTTCTTCAACGCCAGTAACTTTTCCTTTGACTTCGCTTACTCCTTCTTCAAGTGTAGTCACTTTTCCTTCGACGCCAGTCACTTTTTGTTCAACTTTATCTACTTTTTCCTTGACTTCATTGGTGGCTGACAGGATAGCATCTTGTTGCACCTGTATAATTTTTCTCAATTCTTCTTCACGTCGCTCTTCCTGATCTAGTATCATTTTTCTTAGTTCATCTTTTTCTTCTTCACGTCTCTCCTGTTCTTCTTTCTCTTCTAGACGTCGTTTTTCTTGTTCTTCTTTTTCTTTCAGTTTTTCTTTCTGGCGTCGTCTTTCTTGTTCTTCTTGACGTCTTTCTTGTTCTTCTAGCATCATTTTGCTAAATGCAGCTAACATGTCTTGCATTTGTTTTTCAGCGGCCATGCTTCTTGTTTCCATTCAAAAACTAACAAACAACACTAACAAGTTTTATTTACAGTCTATGCCAGGTACAAGTAGAATGTTCTATAAATTTTCTCACACTATATGGCACAAATTAGTCTTGTCTAATGTCTATATTACTTTCCAGTTCAACTCACTTCACTATCTCCAGTGGTTTCCAAATAGAACACTATGGAACTTCGTCGAATTCTTCAGAAATTCTGTTGCAATCCCACTTCTGACACCAATTGTTACGTGCTTACACTTTTCAGTAAACACTCCGTGGGTTTCAATAACTTGCAACAAGAATTTTCACAAACCACTGATTTATTTATCACTAAAATTACACTAGGAAATATTTAAAAATCACACAACTAATAATAACTTAATCTAATATAATTTCCCTACTTTTAAAACACTATGTACTTTACTTTTCTTCTTAAACTTGTCAACTTGTTGTCAACTCTTGTCTAACCTAAAAATTCTCTCAACTGTTCACTTTGATCTGAACTCTTCCTTCACTAAACTGTACTGTTCCCCCATCTGCTGGAGTCACCTCTTTATATACACACTTGGAATCCTTCTAGAACTCTTTTCTAGAATTCTCCATAGTTTTCTACCATGTAATAGATGATTGTTCGTCAATTGACTCATAGACGGCGCCACCCTACTAGTCAGGGAAGTAACTAAGCTTCTGAGGAAAACTTTGAACATGAACTTAATCACATCTTTCCTTGTTAGAGGGCAGCACATAACAATATAAAATAGAAACTCTCCCTGACATGGGATCTGATCACCTGGCAATAGAAATTAATATAGAGCTCGACAAAACAACAAAGAGCACGTGGAAAAAAACAGAATTAATCTTTATAAATGCAATACGGATGAAGTATATATTATAATAAAAAACTATCTAGATGAATGACAACACCCCCCAACTAATGAAAGGGCAATAAGAAGGTTTAATGAAAAGCTAATGGAGACAATTATACACAATTCACCAACGTGAAGGATCAGATATTATTCATATGAACTTCCTCCATTCATAATCAGGTTAATAAAATATAAAAGGAAAATGTACAGAGATTACCTAATAAATAAAGAAGTACAATATAAAAGACATATTAACGATTACAATAAAAATATTCAAAATCTAATCAAAGAATACAAGGAACATAAATGGGTAATGGTATGTAATGAAATCAACCAGCAACAAGGTAGAAAGTGCTGGCAACAAATAAAAAAATTATCCAGGTATAAGCAGTCAACATCCATAGCCACACTAGAGGAAAATAATATACTTTACAATAGTAACACCCAAAAAGCAGAACAGTTTGCCAAACACTATGAAAAAATATACACAGCCAAAAATGATAACGAATATGACGAAGCACATCACGAAGATATTAAAAATTGGTATGACAACTACTTTTCGGAAGAAATACCAAGGCAAAACTATACAATAAGTGAGGAAGCCTATTATGATATTCTGTACAAAGGCAAGAGCACAGCCCCAGGAAAAGACAACATATCTAAAAAAATCATCCGCAACCTTGGACACAAGGTACACCTATACATAATAAGATTATATGAATACTGTTTTTCCCTAAGGAATGGAAGCATGGCATTGTCATTGCCATCCCCAAGCCAAACACCAATCCACACAGAACAAATAATTATCGTCCAATCACACAACTACCTGTACTGGCAAAAAATCTGGAACAGGTTATAAAAAAGTTTGTTTCAGATGCTATCAGACATAATATACCCAATTATCAATTCGGATTCCGTGAAAAATCGTCCTCCATTCTCATCCACTAACGATCATCACTTCAAATATCCAAACAGCAAAACTCGAAGGACAATACAGTTCGGCAATATTTATGAATATAAATTGGGGCCTATTGTACAAGCTTGCATACCTGAACTGTCCAAGGTACTTGGTGTACATGATAAAAATATATTTAAAAGAAAGAAACTTACAAATTAGAATAGACACAACTTACTCTAAAACATTTAAAATGTAACAAGGACTACCACAAGGCTCGCCACTACTGTACAACATCTATTGTTATGATATCTACAACAACGGAAATGACCTAGCATATTTTAACTCTAATTCATATATACTACAGTATGCTGATGACAATGTATTAATCAGTCATAATTATACGATAAAAGAGAGTGTGGAAAAATTGCAAAGACTAATGAGCACGACGATGACATGGTTTAACAAGTGGAGATTGAAACCCAACCCAACAAAATAGCAGTATATAATTTTCAACCATGTTCCTAACAACAACTCTAAAAAAGTAATTATCAACAACTACTATCTACCACCCCAAACAACAGTCAAATACTTGGGCGTAAGCCTTGCCTATAAGCTGAATTTCAATAACCATACCAAAACCATAAAAAAAGAGATGCAATTCCAGAGGCAAACACTTGCGTAGTCTGACATAAAAATAAAGGCATCGGTATAAAAACGGCAGCACATATTTACAAATTGATATGCAGACCTATACTAGAATATAACCATCCCATGTATCTTAATGCAAGAAGACCAGCACTGAGAAATATCAGCGTAGCCGAAACATCAAAGCTCAGAATAATCACTAAATTCTGACACCCAGACAATCCACTTCATAACCCCCCAAATGATCTCTTATACCACGTTATTAATATAGAACCGATCTCAAGGAGGCTACCAAAATTATCAGTCAAATTTGCCAAAAATGAAGACGCAGAAAACACCCAGAACGAACCCTGTGGGAATATATTAATGACATAAGCACAACATGAAAGATAACAATCCATGATACATATGCACACCCTCTATATTTTCTGTATTTATATAGAAACATAATATTTCAGTCGCTCTAAAAGCACATTTGAATGATGCTAACCCCAGTCGGGTTATTTATTTTTCGATTGCAACAGACACTGGACCGCTAGATGGCGCCCGCTGACGTTTTTGCATGTTGCTATCGTAAAGATACCGAGATGTACCAAATAGTTAAAGGATTCTTTGTGTCATTCGTGAGCTGACGAGAGCTAACAGCTTGAAACTGCAATCTGCAAGTGTGTGGGACGACTGGCACGAGAGCTCCTTTAAGTAGGATCAGTCTTTCGGCTGTACATTGGAACATGTACAAAAGAAAAAAAAAGGGTTCACTAATCAGAAGAAAAAAATTTATGATAGTAAGGGAGATTCTGTCAACATGTGGAAAACATTAAAAGAACTTACCAAAAGTAAAAATGATTACTCAAATGGAATAAGATTTCGGGAAGACACAATATCGGACATGCACTTAATATGTGAAGCTTTTAATAAATACGTTTTGGACAGCATTGAAGAAATTATCAAATGGGATTATAAAAACACATGATTATAATACTGTACTGGAAACTGTAGCTTCAAATAACAAAACGTGGGATACATTTTTACTAGTCAATATGTCTACATTAAGAAAATATTTACAGACAATACCAAATAAAAACAGTAATACAGATGGAATTACAACAAAAATATTAAAGCTTTTGAGGTAATGGGCTAGTAGACAATATCGAAAATGACAAAAGTAATAATATAGCATTTTAGGTTGACTCTTCAATATGTTATAAACATAATTTCAAGGTAATTTTACCACTATTATTGGTTTTATTGTATAATGAATATGCTTAAGATTAGAGTGGATTTAAAATAAGACAGTTTGCCGGTTATCTCGTGACGTTATAGCGTAACATGCGTGCGCATTCAATATAATGCCGACAGAGCCACTCATACGTTTTGCAAAACTTTGTTGGCTCCGCCAACTAGCGCTCGTTTCTCTGCCGATTACGCTATTACCTCATAGCCAATAGAATAGACCGAACATTTGCGGCAATATCTAACCGTATAAACATAGTTTAAACTTCATGACTTTTTTCTACTATAAGGCATTATTAAAAAAATAAAATAAAAAATACGGGTCAACTGTTTTTATGTGTAGATGTTATAAAAATAATAATAAAAAAATTGTCTACTTGCCCATTGGAAATAGAATATTACACGTAATAAATACATCACTAGAAAAAACTGCAGTCCCAGGGAATTGGAAAAAAGAATGATACAGTCCTAAGTAATGAACATCGTCCTTTAAATATGCTACCACCATATGAAGGGCTTGTAGAACTAGTGGCAAAAGATCAGCTATTGATTTTTGTGGAAGAAAGTAACATACAATTCAATTCTTGTGAGTCAGCATTGCAAACAGTAATAATGGATTGGAAAACGGACATGAGCAATAAACAATATGTGGGTGCTATTTTGATACATTTCAGTCGAGCATTTGAAATAATTGATAGGTCATTATTATTACTAAAATTAGCAAAAATGGGTATGTACGGTACAGTGAGATAAATAGTACACATTATCATATCTAGCATTCTTTTTAGAATGAACCAGCAGTGGCGGTTCCTCAGTTTTTAAACTGGGGAGGCAGGGGATAGATAGGCCTGGGTGGTTCCGAGGGGCGGGAGGTATACACATGTGCGCCGCGATGAAAATTTTGCGAATATATCGAACTTTTAAACTTTACCATTACACAAATATTAGTAATTTTCTCTTCATGTTAGTCAGTATAATTTGTTTTATGATAAGTATCAAAGTATAAAGTAAAAAACAAATTCTACCGTCCAGCAAGAACCAACGTGGAGGTCTGAATTATATCTTGCCAGGATGGGATTGTGGGGTAGGGGTGCTTTTAATAGGTGAGGGAGTTAATTATTAATATAATAATAGTAATAATAATATGGCACAAATGCTACCACAATCAAAACAATTATATAGTAATATGAAATAAATAATAAACTCTGAAACGATAACATAAATAAAAATATTCTCAAATTAAAAATAGTTAAATAATAACAAACTGAAAAACAACACAAATAAAAATATACTTGGTAGTATACTTACAATCTACAGAAGTAGAATAATTGCTGTGGTGGTTTTTTAAATTTTAAACAAAAAAGAAATTGAACAAAAAAACTACATGTCTAAATGTTCTTGTAAATTAATGAAATCCGTCTATCTTTTTGTTTGGCAAAAATATCTATTACTTCGTCATAAAATGTATTATTCTGTGTTAGTTCCTTAACAAGCCGTTTTTCGATAGAAATGATAGAAATATTTTTTAATCTTTCTTGCTCAATAGTATTTCTAGTAAATGATTTGATTCGTTTGAGGGCGGAAAAACTCCTTTCTACTGAAGCAGACGTAACAGGAATTGTGACAGCTAAAGTAAGTAATCTATAAAATTCTGTTAGACAAGAAATTAAGTCATTATTATAAATAAATGAAATCATTTCGGTAGGGGTTTGACAATTTTGAAACAATTCTTTGTCAGCGTATACAGTTGTTAATTCATTTTTTAGTGCTATTGAATCAAAAAGGTTATATTGTTTTAATAATGATTCAAATTTATCATTTGGAAATTCTTTTGAATATGAGAGAAAATTATCTTTTCTTATTAAATCGAAAAATTCTAATTTATCTAAATCGGAAAATCTTATCTGTAGTTGATTAATTATTGTATCCAAAATTTCATTGAAAATCTGTTTATAATTCAGTCTCAAATCTTGAAGATTTAATGTTGTCTTTCTTTTCTTTGGCGCCGGTTCACCACTTTGGAAATCTTCAGACAGTTGGTTGTAAAGATCATTAAAATGAATTTCATTATTTCTAAAATCTTGCAATGTAATAGTTAATGCATTCAAACGTTTCCTGGCGTATGAAATGTCTGTGCTTTTATTTTGTAAAATTGAAAATACAACATCGGTGTGTTTAAAGATAAATTTAAAAGTATGTAAAAGAAAGAGAAAATGAGGATCTTTAAGATGTCTTTTTAAGCCAACAGCTTCTCTTAAAGTTGGCTGATCTTGTTTGAAATCATCATGTGTCAAAATATAATCAAAAACTTCTATTAACTTATCCCTGTTTTTGAATACTGTATACTGTTCTTTTAGTTGATTTTGAAAAATATGATGAAAATCCAGACAAGTTGGCAAAAAAAATTTTACATTCTTTGATGCTATCTATGCAGGCTTTACTCAATACTAAATTCAACGTATGCGCATAGCAATGTGTAAAAAGTGCCTGAGGGGCCATTGTTTTAATTTTTGCCTGTAAGCCATTTAAGTGACCAGCCATAACTGATGCCCCATCATATGTCTGAGCAACAAGTTTATTTTTTAAGTCGTATTTTCCAAATTTTTCTGTTAAAAAATTAAATAAATCATTTGCGATTCGACCTGAACTAACATTGTAAAAACCTGCAAATCGTTCAACCACTTGCCCTTTAATAACATATCTGAAAACAATCGATAACTGTGAACAGCAGCTGATGTCTGTGGTTTCATCAGCTTGCCAAGAAAAGAAAGGTACTTCATTTAATTCGCTTTCAATTTTTTGTACTACAACACAACTAATTGATTCAATTAAATCGTTTTGAATAGCTTTAGAAGTTCCCGAAAAAACTGTAGCTTCGTTTAAAAATTGTTCCATTTTGCCATCGTATCTGCTCAGAAAAGAAATAAGCTCTTGAAATTTTCCTCTATTATCTGAATGCACATTCTCATCATGTCCCCTAAAAGCCAATTCTTGACAACATAAAAAAATTACCGTATCAATTAGTCTATTTAAGATGTCTCTATTTTCTTTAACCTTTACATTATGATCTACAATTGACTGTTTGTGCCCTTCATCAATAGAATTTAAAATATTCTGTTTGCCAAATAACTTGAATTTTATTGAAGCAGTTAAATGTCCTTTTGACCTAGCCTGCCTTTCAATTGATCTGGGTAAGTTTTTTAAATCATTATATCCTAATTTTGACCAAACAGTGTTCTCTGGGTCATTAGAAAAAAGTAAACAATACCAGCAATATAATTTATTTTGTACTGGACATCCAGTTAACCACTCACATTTATCATACCATTGTACACAAAAAGAACGATTATGTTTTGAAGTTACTATGAGATTTTGCATGGTAGGTTGGGGCCTTTTTAAAGTTTTTATTATAAATATCTTGTCATCATATGTTAATTGACTAAAATGAACATTCTTCAAAAGGAAATTTACAATATCATCTACAGATTTAAACACTTCACCGATACTGACATTACCATTGTTATTGCTTGTACTTACGTTTAATTCCATTTTTGACGTTTTATCAATATTTAAACAAAAATTTTAAATGAATTTATTGCACTTAATAAAATGAAAACCACCACAGACACATTTACTTTCAATTAACCTAAACGGTAAACGGTACGACTGTCTGGACTCAGGAAGCGGGAAAATAAAAGTCAGATGTTTATTAATCTTTGTTCCTATTGGTCCGGAGCTTGGCCTCCGGCACGTGGTTTTGAGAGCAGATTTTAATGGGTAGCTTCAAACGTTTCAAATTGAACCATTCTAAACGCGAAAGCTATGTTAGAAGCGTTTGGAGGCCTGCCTCACCAGTCACCATGGATAGAATGTTACAGTTGTGCAGCGTTGCCGGTTATAATAATAATAGTTTAAATTCGCAGATTTAGGGAATATTTGTGTTAATTTAAATTTGTCGTTTCATAAAGTATATTTATATTTATAATAATGTAAATATGTAAAGTAACTGTAAAGGCAAATCAGAAGTAGGGAGGCCCGGCCTCCTCTGCCTCCTCAGAGAAACCGCCACTGTGAACCAGTACATAAAAAGGGAGGGGTCAATATTCTCTTTAAAAAGTTACGAGACAATAATAAATGAAGTACTGTAGAAACCCAACAAAATTGTACCTTTAATTCACGTTCAACAATAAATCATCAAATTTAGCATCATATTTAGTGAAAAGAAAAGGGGGGTCAATTTTGTCTTTAAAAGTTATAGGCAATGCAATAAAAAAGAAATGAAATCACACCCTTACCTCACATTTAACAATGTATATCCTCAGGCAAATTCTGGGATAATTTTAGGGCCTGAGAACATATGCTGAAAGAGCCCCAGGTTGTATTTTTAGCAATTCTAAAAGAAATCCCCATCTGCAATTTTGCATTTTTGTTTTCATAGATGTTCTATGTTGTTGTAGGAAGCATTTGTGACAAACGAAACTTTGTGCAAATGCATTTTTTTTTATCTCCTTGTGGGGGTGGGATGGTGGTAATTTTTAACCGAATTTTTTTGTAAATTTTGTTTTATCCTTGCCTTCTTTATGTTTGTTGTAGGGCAAGAGAAAACAAAATTTACAAAAAATTTCCTTGCCCCACAAGGATCACAAATGCTTCCTACAACAACGTAGAACACGTCTATCATCCAAAATTCCAGATGGGGATTTCTTTTAGAATTACCGTATTTTTATTAACGCCAATTTTAAAATTCAGCTAGGCCCTAGGGCTCTTTCAGTCCACTTAGTGAGGGCCCACCGGGTTAGTTCCTGTTGCACCTGTTCAAATCCTTCATTGACTATGGTTTGCTTTTTCTTTTATTAATTTTTGATGTTTTTCAAACTAGCAGCTATTATAACGATTCCCATCTAAACAGTAAGTAACCGTAGATGTACAGAAATGAATGTATAATCCACTTATCTGCTTAGACGTACTTACAACATTAGACATGTTATATTTAGGTATAAGCCAAGATTACATATCGACAGCAAATTAGAAATGTATTTCATAAATCCGCAATTCATACATGTAAAATAAATTAGCTTAGACGATAGAAGAGGCTCAAAATAAATCGGATAGGTAAATATCAAAGAATTCAGAACAAAGTTAAGCATTTGTGTGTTGCCACTAACAATAACTAATATACGTACCTAGTAATTAATGAATACGAAATAAACGAAACGCCAATAAATGTTTATTTTCCTATGTTCAACCTGTTTTCGTAGAATGCCACAAATAACTTTCAGATAATATCTGTCCCTTTCGTGTCCGCCGTGCCATCATCCTAATATTAAATATTAAATGACATTTAAATCAAATCAGCTGTTTCTGTTATTATCGTACACAGATCATATAAATACCTTCCTTATCACTGCGCTCCCCCTAGCATGTGCTGCCATCTACTTAATGACGTTTACTAGTCAAACGAGCTACTTTATAATATTTATCTTTTTTATTTATACAGTATACATTATATTTCTAGTTTCTAATTAACAAAGACAGTTTTATTGTTTCTAGGGATATTGCATAGTATTTATTTTCGCCTTACTGTTCATTTTTAATATTTTAGTTCGGGATTATATGAGTGGGGGCGCTGATTTGACAAATAAACCTCAGCTGTGCCAAATGAGATAATGGACTACACTGGACAGAAATGGCGGCGCTCTGTCCAGGTGTTCAGTATGGGTTATCTTCGCAGCAAAATTTTGGTGAAAATAAGGACTTAATTTTTGTGAAATTAACGGATTCTGCTTTACGTGCAATAGAAGAATATATTAAAAATCAGGTGAGTTTTTAAAATTTTTATTACAATATCTCAGAAGTAATACAATCTGTTGCCGTCAACTTTGATAAGTCGCCATATTCAGACGACTTATTAACCTATTATATTTTATTTTGAAAATATGGTTAGGTCATTTAGAGATTTTTCATTATTTTAAAATGTACGTTACAGTAGGATTTCCACGGTATTAAAATTCCATCGATTTTTTTTTACTGTTGAGCCCTAGCCACGTCAACATATTGAAAAGTTTCAGTCAGATTCAAATTTGAATTTTTGAATTTCAAAACGGCGATGTAAAAGTGTGAGATAGCAAAAGTAGTTGTGGAAAATTTTGTCTTTTAACTCGTTTACATCTCGATGTTATTGATTAATTTCGGTTGACCATAGAAGGATATCTATGAATAGTGTCAAATTTTAAGAAAGTTTCAATCTTGGTTAACGTTAGGTATTTCATAAAAACGTTTAATGCTGTAGTTTACCAGTTTTTTATTGCTTACCGCATGTTATTCAATTTATTAAAATATTTCTGGATGTACAATAAGGTGAATTTTCATAGTTGTAATAACTTAAATAGATTTCACGGGATTGTCTGTAAATTAACTATAATGGTAAACACAAAATAAATTTGTTATACTTATACTTTGTATTTTTCTATTTTTAAAATCTAGGTTAGTCCGTATTTTATTTTTAATTGTAATGACCCTCACGTTGGTCAAAAACCTTAATTAAAAACTGCTTCAAATTTTGTAGGAAATCTATAGTTATTTTAAAAAAATCTAATCGCGGGGACAATTTCCTCGCTCTTTGCCCTATACGCCATCTAATTATTTTTCGTCGATTAATTATAGAATTCTGTTTGTAATTAATCATTATTTTTGAAATATGCTAAATGAATATCAATATCATGACCTTCATGGGTTAAATGTTTGCATAAAAGTATATGAAACCGTGTGCCGATTTTGAAATTTTAATTATGTTTAAGACTGCTACATTACATCAGATTCAATGCCTGTTTTTAAATATAACTTGTATAAAAAGCGGAATTTCTATATTATTCCGTTGAGATTATTATAAACTATTTCTATTTTCAATAAAATTGTAGGAACAGGATTGTTTAAAATGATACCTATGTTGTAAGAATTCGGGTTAGGTGGTAGGTACCTACCTAGAAAACAATTAATATTGCCTGAGTTTGTTCCAAATTTTGTATTAACTATAAAAAATGTTATTTTGAAGTCCGTTTGTCTATTGTAAAACTAGTGCATCATTAATAATAATGGGTATGGTAATAAATCGATTTCAATGGAATATATTACATCCTTATTATGGGATTAATCTCAATCCTGGGTGGAATAGCATAAGAACTATTTGGTTTATTGCTGTGCTGGGATTAGACGTAATCCTTTCCAACACAAATGTATTAAAGAAAAAGAAATATGGACTACATAGTTAATTTAAAAAAAAAAATCTCAGTGATAACTTCTTTTATATCTATAATATACTTAATTCAATATGTTGGCACTATATCGCATTACTATTATTATTTGCCCAAGATTGACAATATCCTCGTTTATTTCTAATTATTTTCTGCAGGTATTGTCTTAATATTTTCGATTTATACTTAATAAACTTTATTAATACCGTTTATGGCGTTGCCTTGATAAAAAAAACATATTAATCCTGCCAATCAATCAATGTCAATAAATCAACGTATGTGAATAAATAATATGTTTTTTTTAACATAGCTAGCTGACAATTCTTGTTTTATAAGATTCAAGAAATGTCTTGTTAACGTAGCAAGTAATACACCTCTGAGATAAGATTTAAATAACCATATCACAGGATAATCCCTTAAAATCGCTTAATCGTTAAGTAATTTAAACGATAATCTTTAGATAATAGGAACCCCAGTCGACGTAGGTTAAGGTTGCTATTTCAAGAGAGAGAAAGAGGCCCGATACAGCGGCGTAACACTAAGCGGGCCTGTGAGGAGCGCACCTGAGGCCTGGAGCATCATGAGGGTTTCAAAATTGTTGAGGCCTCATCCTTAAAAACCAAAAATAAATTTTGGTAGGAACTGTGGGTTGTCTCAGTTGCGTCTAGAGTCCCACAACATCATGATTCGCGCTGGTCCGGTAGAGAAATAATTATATTTTTGGCCATATTTTTTTATTAATGTTAAACTAACTACGATAATATTACAGGGGAACAGGGTTTATAGCGACCTGGAAGTCCTGGAGAAATCGGGGAAAATTATTGTATATGCATATACTTAATATAGTCGAAGTTTTGCGTTGGCGAGATCGCGAATTGGGTTCAATTTTTCTGAAATAAAAATAAGGGCTGTAACTGCAATGATGTTCCTTTATCGGGCCTAGAAGCAGTCATGAGTAAACCTGGAAGTCAGTGAATTTAATTTTAAGGAATTGCTATGAACCTTGTCGAAAAAGAATTACAACAAATTTGAATTATAAATTTTCATAAAAAAAATACCCTCTTGCAAAATTATTTGACTCAAAGGACTAACGATCACTAACTACTTTAAGCAGGTCTGACCTGAGTTCTTAATAGCAATAGGAATCGGACCAATCAACCCAAGTAACCAATTTTGTTTTAAAATGCTTTGTGAAATGTCCTCAAGGCTTATTTCTTAGACTACTACTGATAAGTAGGATACTACTTAAGACCGGTTTATCAGTACAGGGTTAACTCTTATCTAGAGGATAAATGTCAAATAAAACAATAGGTATCCATTGTTTAATTTGACATGTATTTTAAAGTTACAAGCCCCTTGTAGCCTCTTTTAAAACCTTCTCATCCTAAGGAAGCGGCATCTTGTCAAAATACGTAATAAAACAAGTGACTCGTTTATTAAATACCCCATAAAGCTTATTAGCCTTTAATATACGTGAATGAAACTAAAATCTCTTAAGAAAGTGAGGTTATGATATATTAATTTGATAAGAATTCTGAGTGTCTAAGTCAACGCCAAGAAGCAGGTGGAAAAAAATTAAAAACAGTAGCAATTTAAAAACAAAAATTAAATTACTTAAAACTTCTTAATGATATTCCAATCACTCAATCAATCATTAGCAAATAGGTTAGAAATTTAGGCGGGAAACGTGTTCAAATAATCATAAAACCACTTAGAAACTAGGCAGTCTTATGAAGGTTCTGACTTTAAACAGTTTACCGTTCCCGAAACTGTAGATCTTAAAAATTAACTCTGGATTTTCGTGGAGTTAGTTACCTCGGTGTCCTGAAAGGTGGCTAAGAAACATTTTAAGAAGACAGTCAGAACATTTGCGTCTGTAAAAGTATATTTTAAGCCTTATTCGGTTTATTGCATTTCATAAAACTTGTCGACTTGTCTTAAAACTCGTTAAAGCCCTTTGAGCACATAATACAACCACTTTAAATCTTGCAAGATTTATGGGCCCAGATAACATAATATGTAACGTTCAAGTCGGTTTGCACCCTTGCCACCAACATAGTTTTTCTAAATTGGTGAAAAAAATTTACTTCTCAGGCTACAGTGTGCAAAGGTAGCTTTCTTTATGTGTGTAGTAACGGCTCGTGGGAAATTTTCTAAAATTACTCTTCCTTGCGGAAATATTCGTAAAAAATGTCTCGGTCGTATAGACCGAGCCGGCGTTGTGTGAAACCCAGCTACTGGGCGAACGCGGCCATTGTGTAGAAATTGTTATGAAATTGGCAAGCAAACCTTCGAATGGCGCATTGCAAGGGATTTGAAAAAGATCCGAACATACTGTAGAGATTCTCGAGGAGAAGAACCTCCCATATGCTTAAATTGTTTCAACAGGATCCACAGATATAGTGTGAAATGATGGAATGAACTTATTTCTTCTGTATTTATTAATTTTTTTTTCGTAAAGACTTGTTTGATATGTTTTCATTTTGGAATAAACACTTTACGTTTGTTACGAATGTATACGTGTTTTTCTCGGTGATGGAAGCTGTACATCAAAAACTGGGATGTTGTAACCTTTTTCCCTGCCAGCTCGGTCTGTCTATGTTGAAAATGGACGCCTGACCAAGAAGTTTGCATATGAGGCGAGAAAAACTGTCTCGGTCAAGTGGACCGCGTTGGCCTGCAGAGAAACTTCTCGGGTTCTCGGTCATAGACCGAGCCATCAGTCAATTTAAAAGTTGAGTTTCCCGGAGCTCGTACATATGTCATTTTAATATGTTGCCACCACCAATTACCATGATGAAGTTAAATAAATCTACCACCACTAGGGTTTATGAGGTGGCTATTATAAAACACTAATTAAATCTAAATCTTAAAGGTATTTAGATTGTTACTTGAGTGGTACACGAACAGTCATCCAACGAAATTATGTCAAAAAGGGAAAACAAGTATTATATTTCTAAGATAATTTTCTTCGTTTGTTTTGTAGTTGTAAATTTAAATTAACATTATCGGCGAGAAACCTGTGTTTGTTAATACTGTTTGTAATTAATATTAATAAATATCTAAAATTGATATATCCCTTATAAAAAAACAGCTTTTTACGAGTATTTTATCAACAGCCATATCATAAGAGCATCGGTCGTTATCAGTAATTAGATTATAAAATATTGTTAAAAGTGATAATTTGATAGGTGAAAATAAGTAACATTCGGTTTTTTATCTGTGTGACTGCAAGATTTGAGTTACTATGCAGCATATGTAAATAATTTAATCAATGTTTGAATTTAATTAAGTATGAATTAGATAATGGGGACAAATCGCTAAAGAAAAAACACACACCATTTGCTTTTATCATTTCTTGTTTTTCACATCAAAATTTATCTTTGCTGTATGCGAGAACGGTTGAAATTCACTAACTTTCAACATCAGATTCAAACTCTACACGTGGACCTCTCAAAGTTAAACTTGTAGTTACTATTTCTAATATTTTTTTTATATACGTTATATAAACGTTTAGCAGTAAATTCACAGCCTGCTCGATTACCATCATTTTTTTTTTAATTTTCATCTCGATTTCTGCATACGACTGCAATATTTCTATAATTATTACTGGAATTTTGATACTGATAAAGATGTTTAATAACAAACTTAAAAATATACACAAAATTAAATATTAAGTAATAAGAAATAACATAAACCACCCCAAATATCTAATTTGTAATTAAATCAACTTTTTCAAATGGCAACAGTAGTAGTAGTAGATACTCAGTAGTTAAATACTAATTTTCACCGCAAATCCCTTGAATATGAGGGGTCGATCAACTGTCGCAAACCTTGTGTGCAATACACAATTTTTTTGTGAAAAACTGGATAGAGGTGGTCAAGTTGATATTATCTACACCGATTTTTCCCACGCTTTTGACAAGCTAGATCATAGTACTTTGGATTAGTAAACTGGACACCTTCGGTCTTTGTTATTCGTTACTACAATTAGTTGAATCATATCTGCAGGATCGATATCAATTGGTTATAAATCTTACAGTTTCTTACAAAGATCCGGTGTGCCACAGGGGTCAATAGTTGGTCCACTTTTCTTTGTTATGTTTATTAACGATAGTTTGTAGGGCTTCGATAATAACACCCATTTGCTCCTGTACGCAGATGATCTAAAAATATATCGATTGATTGACCTAATTGATAATTGTATTAATCCTCAAGACTGCTTAAATGCCACTAATACTAGGTGCAATGCAACTATTTACCTCTTAATGCCAGCAAATGTAATGTAATGTCATTTGGCATAAAAACCGACATGTACGTGTTTAACTATAATGATGACAACGAAAGTTTACAAAGGCCTGATAACATCAGACCTTTGACTTTATTTCGATCCAAAATTATGTTTCAATAAACATGTAGAAATGACAACAGCTTCCGCTTTTAAAAGCTTTGGTTTCGTAGCTGTAAAGGTTGTAAAGGTTTTAAAAATATTTCCACTCATCTACTTTATGTGACTTTCGTTAGATCCCGCCTTGAATACGTTTTTATTGTGTGGAGTCCAATTTACAGTTCCAATATTTTACAACTAGAGAAAAACCAGCGTAGGTTCTTAAAATATGCTGTGAACACACTTAACGGTGAATATCCACCCGGAGGATTTCCACAAACTGAATTGCTGGATATGTTTGACTTAAAAAGTCTCAGCAATCGAAAAACTGCCAACTCCATAATTTTCCTCATTAAAATTGTAAATAATTCTCTGGACTGTATTAACCTATCAAATCAAATTCAAGGGAGTAATATTTGGTGATCGGGAAAGCAGTCTCTCTGCACCAATGTGTATTTTCTCGTGTCCACTTATAATGCATATTTCTATTGAAAAATCCATTATTATTAGGATTCGTCTTACCAAAGAAATTTGCTACGTATCAGCGGGTCATTCCTTTTTTTATTTAACAGCCATCTACAAAATTTTACTCTCCTCGGCTTGTCTCTCTCGTTTAAATGTTGAACTTTCCTCATTTCTTAGCATCGAAATCCATTTTTTTTTTATATTTTTCTTGCACTGTCTTTTATTATGCGAGTTTCTCTGAATTTGTCTCAGAGCTTCATTTTGGTTAACATAATTCAATAGTCTATTCATTTTTCTTACATTATCCGCAGCATGCCCTCGCCTTACTAATTTTTTTGAAAATGAACCGTGCGTTTGTGGATTTTGAACTAACTTCCTAAACATTTGGCTGCAGAGTATCTGGAAATCTATCTCCGTAAACCGTGACTGCCATCTCAGCGTCAAAATTGCAGTGACAATAAATGCTAATCATATCGAATTTGTTATTATTAGTGTACACCATAATTACTGATATAAAACTTGTCTTAGAACTCGACAACGCAACATAACAGTGACAATCTGTCAAATTTGTTAATAATTGTATACATTGTTATTTACTAATCATGGTATAGCTGATTTTTACGATTCATTGATATGCATTGTGATTTTCGTAAAATATTAAATATTGAGGCATCAGTTAAAATTTTTGTGACATGTTTTATATCGTTGGAAAAAGAAAAAAACGGAATTAATGATGTCGTGGCCTACTTTGAGATTTGTTCTTTTCATTTTTGCACAAGAGCGTATGTCAAAGCTAACTGCGTTTTTCGAAGTTTTCTTATACACATTATTCTTATTGTCATTACCGTCAGCTTTCATCCCTTTAACTTTTTACGTATCTCCTCAAATAAGGAAGCTATAACCGTTTGTAGTTTTCCTATTTTTCAGGTTTTTGTAATATATCAATTTCAAATTTCTTTTTACTGAAAAATAGCTCACAAAAAATGGGATAACATTAGATATTAAGTGAGTTTGGTGTGGCCCTCGTAAAATAGACAAACGGTATACATCTCACTACACTACATTTTTAAGTCGTTCATATTTGTCATAATATATATCATGTGCATTTATAATCATGTTAGTTTCTTATCTTACTATTTGATTGTATATTTGTCTTTTACTCCCTCTTTTTTTTTACACCTTAGTGACCAACATTTTTAGCACTTCATGTCCCTCGAGATGTACAGTATTTTTACACCAGATGTTTTTGTTCATGCAGTGCTGGACTCATTCCTACATTCTCTTACAGCCACACTTATCAATCATTCAAGTCTTCGTCTAGCCTATTAATTTTGTAACACTTAAAACTGATCTGCGGCTTGTTTGTTTACTATCGGTAGCTAAGTGTTTTCAAGGCAGTGGTTACTTTTTGCCCACAGGTTGTTCTACATAGGCTACTACGAAATTGATCTTTTATGTTCGGTTGAACATCTCTATGCACTTGAAAGTGTAAAGCTGTGAAAAGTAACTAAATGGTCTTACTTGTTTTTTTACACGTTATTACAGTGTATAAAATCATAGGCTCTCACGGTACATCCAGTGGCGTAATCAGGGTTGGAATGATTTAAATCTTTTGATAGACCAAGTCAAAATAATTTTTAAGCCAATTTTCAGGTTTTAACAATCATGTATCAAGATTTTTTTATTTGTTTTGCTAAGAAGTCAAAAAATAATAATTTATTTAGATCAGAAAGAGGATAAATTTACTGTACAATTTTGTGCTAAGTATTTATGTAAACAAATTAACGATTACGTGTAAAGTATAAATCTAAACTTGATTGTATAAAACTTTTATTGAACTATATTACATTAAAATTAGTATTAGTGGAGCAGCAATGTTAACTTTCAAAACGAAAAGCAGAGCTTGGTATTGATTTGCAAAAGAAAAACAAAACGCTTAAAGCATGTAAAAGATTACATTTGTACACAAAGGGGTTAATCGCAATTCTAATTTATCTAACTTATATCTACATGTGTTATATGTACCGGATGTAACAGGATCATGGTATACCTCCCTTTTCTCCTTTAATTTTGAAGATAATTGATAGAAATTTTGGATATACTACATACATAATAAGCGGCACTCTTTGACATACAATCGATTTTTTTTCACTTCCGGTTCCGCTGGAAGTGACACTAACTTTCGATTTTTAAATGGTATATTATTGCATTTTTGAATTCTGCATAATTTTCTGAATCTAACGATGCCAAGTAAGTGACATTTCATACATCATTTTTTTTTTATAATATAATTTTTAGTTTTCCATTTAAGTATGTCATGACGGTTCCGATTTATTCTGAATGACCCGTGTAATGCAACAAAAATCGAAATCCCGTTAAAAACACAAAATTACGTGATTTATGAGCAAATAAAATTCACCAAAATTGTTTTTGGGGTAAAACTCATTTTTTTCAAATGGAACCATATCGGTACCGTGGTACCATTTATTACTACTATTAATAAGGAATTCATTCATATGTCGTATTAAAGTGTGCGATAAATACAAATAAAATTACAGCTAAATGAAAATAAGAAAATACAATTTTGTTCTAATTATCTTGTTACACATAAGGTGGTTTTGGAATACAAAAAATTAACACAAAACATTACACCAGTTGCTAAAAATGCTGTCCATTAACGTCAATGCACTTCTGAACTCGCATAGCTGTTTCTCGAAGAACGTTCGCCAATTGTTTTGAAATGTTTGGAAGTGAATGGACAACAATTCGAACAATTTTTGAAATAGTTATTACGTTATTGTTTATTACGTGTTAACTTAATTAAATAAAAAATCATTTGTAAAAATAAAAAAGTTGTATTAAATCAGTTTTTTTTTAAATTTTCTCACAAGATAGCAATTTTAGCCGCTTAGTGCCTTAATACTTTTTTACTAAAGATTGAGCGGTTGATCTAACGGTATATAAAAAAATATGGGGTGCTATTTCAAAAAATGTAGTTTTTTCGATTTTAAATTGATGATATTCAAGACATGGTTTAACTACATTTTTAATTTTTTTTTCAAAATTTTTTTAAGTGGTTCGATATCTCATTACAATATTACGAACGCGTCAAAACATCATTATTTACTATCAATTAGTTTTAAAGATAACCGCAATAAGGGGAGACGCTACAAACGCAAAAAATTATAAAACAAATGGAATAACTCAAAAACTGTTGAGAATCAAGGTAGGGTTGTATTATTATCAAACTTACCCTTAATTTTGATGAGGAATCCAGAAATTTAAGAAAAATTGGGGAGTCCTGTTTAAAATAACGAAGTTGGAGTTAACTTTCGGTATAACCGGGAGTGACAGAAATTCTAAAATATTTTAGAATTGTAGGTCTTTTTCAAAAACCCATTCGACCAAAATTTCAAAACGATATTCCAATTCAATCCGGAGATACGTCTAGGGGGTAGGTTGAAACGAATACCCTGTATGTTTTAGTTCCCACATTTAACATATAATAGAGCTGTTTCTGAGGTCAATTAAGTTATGTATTAATTTCAATGGGACTTTTACTTTTAATCCACTTCTTAATTTTTTATTTGAATAACTTTAATGAGTTTATCAGTTTCATGTTTGATGGTATAATATTATACAGTTTAGGGCTTAAAAAATAGTAACTTCTTCGTGTGATCGTCAGGCAATATCGGGAGGCAATAGAGCTGCCTGATATCTAACATTTCTATTTCAGTGAACAAATTTTCAGTTGTATAAAAAAAATATTTGCTATATATAATCCTTTAATAACAACTTTTTTACCTTTTCTAAACTATACAAATGTTAACATAAAATTATCATTTGATATTACGTATGCCGTCCTCTTTGATAAAGGAGCAAAATATATTAGAGATACCTATACAATTTCTTTTTTTTTTCGGGTTTCTCTTTATTTTTCTAATGAATTTTATTAGCTGTAATATCTTTGTGTTTTTTAGCAATTGTATTTAAAGTAATCATAAAAATATATTTCCGATAATAATTTTTTTACAGCCAATAAAATAACCTACAATTTATATAAAAAGATTTTTATTTAATCATGATGCCAGTATTCTTAACGTTGCTGTTTATTTTACGAGGAAAATCCATAGGCTTTGAGATTCCTTTAGTTTGTGTTTCGACGGTTTCTCATTAAGCCAAATACTTCTAAAATAATTATTTGGCACTCTGTGCGAGATTCTCAAAGAGAGGAGCTGCCAATATTATATTTTTCAAAGGTTTTATTTTAATTGGATGTTATTTTGGATGACGTGTTAAGTACGAAATTTATATCATTAACAGGCGACGCCGGATGGCCTAAGTAAATATTTTCTTTAAAGGGAGTTTCAATCGTAAAGAGATACAACATAATTTGGAGAAGAATAAGATATTTATTGTCTTATTTTCTGTAACTTCTCTATGGATCCGGACAGTGAACTTCAAATTAATATTTCACGAGGACATGCCGGGTGACAAAGGAGGCATCTAACACTCAGTAGCTTTGCTATTTATGAAGTTAAAATTTTGAATTTTTGTAAAGCTGTGTATTATAGATTTGTCCTTCTTTTGAGCCAATCAAACATTTTCTTTAACTTCCGGTTTAAGCGGAAGTGACCCAAAATCTGTTATTTTAAATGCTAACCTGTAGATTTTTTTACCTATCTCATTCATCTTTAAATTCTCTTTTCAACCATGTATAGCAATATGACATTTGCTTTTAAAATGACAGTTAATAGCCATTTTATTGTATTTAAGCCTAGGTGGCCATGAACCTTGGCAGATATTGATGCTTAGTGTGCCGTGATATCCAAAGATCTGTGGTACGCAGCTTTCTGTTTCATATTTTTTTTGGACATAAATCAGTAGCTGAACAGACTAACTAGATTTTCATATTAAAAAAAAAATCTCTAAACAGTCCACGATATCATAAAAGCAAGATAGGAAATACATTGATTATACCCAAAAAAATGAGAGACAAAGTTGCGTACCAGATAAATATCTCAGATGTATACGACTTTAGCGATGACAAGGGTGAAGAAATAATATTCCAAACTCCAGTTATCGATTCGGAAGTAGACACTTCTTGCAGTAGCACATCTTGTACAACTACTAGAAAAAGAAAACATGAATAAAACAAAATAATAATCAATGTATGTAAAAAGTTTAATAAAAATCAAGTGAATTTTCGAAAAAAAAAAAAATTGTATCTTACCTTCGAGAGTTTTTTAAATCTAAATATTTAAAACCTGCTCACAATCACTTTTTATTATCAATATTGAAATTTTTAATAATGAATAATTACACGTATACTAGTGTGTGCATACGTATAATACCGAAGATTACGGGAAACCGCCGCGCGTATGTATAAACCAAAAATGACAAATAATCGGCTAAATTTAAAAAAAAATATATTTTTTTTTAGCTACATCACGTGAAAGTACATAAGAATACCTTCATTTTGGTAAAAACAAAATTTCGTTCGACTATTTGGGCAAATTCCACAAAATTTTCAAAACGTTCCCCAATTTGTCCAAATGGTCGTACAATTTTTTTTTTCCAAAATTAAATTTTTTATGTACTTTCACGTGATGTAACTTAAAAATAACTTTTTTCTAATTTAGCCGATTTATTGTCATTTTTGGTATATATATCCCGTCATTTCCGGTATTATACGTATGCGCGCACAAGTATACGTGTATAAGTTTGAAATATTTCTTCACTCTCGTCATCGGTCATCGCTAAAATCGTATACATCTGAGATATTCTCTGAAGTACCAAAATTGACGGAATTCTGGATGGCAGCAAACAACAGATAATTGACTGATGCCGTTAAGGACTAATAAAGCTATTCTTCCTAATGAATTACTCATTATAATTATTTGTGATATGTATAGTAAGGTCGGCTGCAAAACTAAATGTTGCTCATGCAAAGCCATTGGCGTCACACGCAGCAATTTATGCCACAATGCAAGGAATACTTTGTGTCAAAATGCGGATAATGTTGACAAAGCTGTGGTTGATGAAGAGTCTGAGCAATTAAAAATTAGTCCTGATATTTATGATATTGATATTGAAGAAGATGATAATTATGAAGATGTTTGTACTTCAGAGAATATCTCCAATGTATACGATTTTAGCGATAACGAGGGTGAAGAAATATTCCAAATTCCACTTACCGATTCGGAGGCAGACACTTCTTGCAGTAGCACATCTAGTACAACTACTAGAAAAAGAAAACATGAATAAAATAAAATAATAATCAATATATGTAAAAAGTTTAATAAAAATCAAGTGAATTTTCGAAAAAAAAATTTGTATCTTACCTTCGAGAGTTTTGTAATCTAAATATTTAAAACCTACTCACAATCACTTTTTATTATTAATATTGAAATTTTTAATAATGAATAATTACACGTATACTTGTGTGCGCATACGTATAATACCGAAAATTACGGGAAACCGCCGCGTGCATGTATAAACCAAAAATAACAAATTATCGGCTAAATTAAAAAAAAACTACTTTTTTAGTTTTAGTGAAAGTACATAAGAATACCTTCATTTAAAAACAAAATTTGTTCGACCATTTGGGAAAATTGGGGAAAGTTTAAAAAATTTTGTGGAATTTGGTAAAAATGGAATTGGGGTCAAACTGTTGGATATTTTTTGCTAAAATTTGGCAGACTATTTCTCGGTTATATAGGTTAGTTTCATCTAAAATTTCATCAAATTACTTCCACGTCCAGTGGAAGTATAGTAACGCAAAAAAAAATTTTTTTTTGTTGAAATAGGCTTAAAACTTCATGAAACGTCGAGATTTTAAATTTGAGCGAAAAAAATTTCCTGTCTGTCGATCGGTCTCTGTAACTTTTTTTGTGCGCACGTTTACTCTGGAACCGTTTATGATATTGACTTGAAATTTGGTACACTTATGTATTATAACGAGATCTGGATTTTGATCTAATTCCGTTGGGGGGTTAAATAGGCAAAGCAAGCAAGTAAGAGTCCATAAAATTGCAATTTAGGGCATGTACAAAAAGTCAGTTTTTTTGACATCAGCCACCACCCCCCCAGTCATCCCCAATATCACATATTCTTCCGAACGTAGATGTGTTTATGACATCCGATTTTTTTTCAAAGCACAGATAAATACGACTATGACAAATATCATGACAATCACAAAATTAACTATATCACTATGCAACACCTAGAATATCGCAGCGCATATTGATGCATAGCAAGCATATGACGTTAGTCGCCTAGCCTAGCGCCAAGGGAGCCTTTTCTAGCCTGGACGCGTTGAGATAATTTCTATTATATACAAATAACGCCGAAAGTAATTGACTACTTTTTAAAAAACTATGTAGGGGTTTATAACACCCATAAATCTATAATTTCCAATTAAAAACTAAATTGTATGGACAGACCTATTACAGTATTAGTTCATAATAATTTCTCTCAGCATTTGGCTCCAGGCCCAGTTTTATTCGTTACTACCATTTTATGACCGTCAAGTTTCTTCACAGTCATTATAACCGAATACCTGATACTTATTGAAAACAGGATGTGAAGCATCGACCAAAGGCTAATCAGTTCGGTTTCACCTTCCCCTCTAAATAGCTGTGAATTGTTATTAAAATTTGTATGACTCTAATAAGGCAATTTTACAAGTTTCTAGACCATTACTAATGACATAAAATTTAACCGGGTACTATATTTTATCCTAGGCCTTCGTATCGTATGCATACCAGTTGAAATGTTAACGGGTGCTATTAGATAACGTAACATTATAAGTCAAATTAATATTCACAAGGAATATATCTGAATTTTGAACTGTTTGGGTGTAGAGGGGAGCGAATTGTAACATGATTTTGCACTTGGTGCCTACGTAAATTTCAAAATTAACATCCAAGGATGAGAAGAATTTGTCTACATTGCAACATGTCAACTGGGATCTTAAAAGCCCAGATGTCGCGTCGTCGAAATCTTGGTATATCCCGTCTCACTCTGCTGTTTATGAAAATTTAAAATTATTTTGTATGAAATAAACAAAACAATAATCATGTATCCATGGATTTATTTTTCTTTTTTTTTATATATATATATAATAATAATAACTTTTAGTTGCAGTTCATAACACAATTATTATTTTTTACAAAAAAAAAAACATTTTAACTTAGTTATGTGCTACAAAAGGACTGAAAAACAATAAGCATTGATCTAAGTTTCAGCCCCAATCCACTGACATTAATTAAATAATTAAATGTTAATTCTTCAAATTAATTTACAATACAATACCTAAATATTCAATTATTCACTGAGTAAGAGTAATAGAGGAGAGAACTACGGAAAATCTTAAACTAAAAATTAAACTTGAAATAAACAGGTAAAGCCATTTTCATCTGAAACAATTTGAAATGTAAGGTATATATGTATGACTAAGTTTCATTTAAGGGGTTAAGAGAAATTTTTTGTACATGATTTTAAACTTAGGAAATTTAAAACTTTTGTAATCAAACGGTACTTTAGTATAATAAAAATATGTTATATGAAAAGCATCTACGGTATAAAGTAGTTCTATAATGTGGAGGTGATATCAGCCCTCTGAATCTCAAGTTCAAGGTATGTACGTCACTGCGGTATTTAATTTTATTATATAAATATGGGGGGGACTTATTTAAAACGATATTATGATATAGCGTAGTACAGTGGAGCTTCCGCCTTATTTCCATATTTAACCATTTTGTATCTTTTAATTTATGTGTAACATGTTCGTATTTCCTAATACCATATATATACCTTAAACAGGCCTTTTGAATTTTCTCAATTTTATTAATGTTTTCTTTCTCCAAGCAAGGGCCATATACGGCATCACAATAATTAAAGTGACTCAGCACTAGCATATCAATAATTTTAATTTTAAGGAATTAAGATAGAAAATGACGGTGAGGGTATAAATATTTTAGATTAGCGTATGCCTTCTGTGTACTTTTACTTAAATGTGTTTTCTAAATCGTAAATCAGTGTCCAGCTCAACACCAAGATTTCTTGCCACTCTAGTACATACTAAGCCTTTGTCACCTACTGTAATATTTATACCTGCTTCAACTCGCTCCTTGTACTTTCCAAATATAAGAACAGATGATTTTGTAGGGTTTATAATTAGTTTATGACGCTCTGACATTTTCACTAGTTTTTTTAGATCAGTGTTAATGATGTCATTAGCCTGATTCAAATCGTCATAACAAAATGAAAAATAAATTTGCGTATCGTCTGCGTATAAGTGAGGCTTTACAACTGTTTAATGTCACATGTAAATATACAAAATAACAAGGGGCCAAGGATTGATCCTTGTGGTACACCACACATTATCTTTCCCTTATTTGATATACCATTACATGTCTCCACACACTGCATTCTGTTATCTAAATAACTTCTAAGAAAGTTGATTGCACTGCGTGAAAATCCAACATAATGTAGAATAGAGAATAATATTTCATGGCTAATCGTATCAAATACCTTTGAATAATCTAATAGTATTAAAGCTGTTGTTTTTGCGGAGTCTATATCCATTACAATATCGTCATTAACACCTAGCAAAGCAGTTGTACAGCTATAACCCGCGCAGAACCCGGATTGATGAGGAGGTAGGATATTGTACATATTAATATGATCGCGAATTTGATCATTCATAATTTTTTCTATCACTTTAGACAATACCGGCAAAATATTAATAGGCCGCAGTTCATTAAAGTCAGATATGTCATTATTTTTAGGCATCGGAACTATGCGTGATATTTTCCAAGTGTCGGGGAATACACATTCTAAAAGGCAACTATTTATAATATTAATTAGAAAAGGCAGTATGTAAGGACAACACAGAAGTAACATGTCTATATTAATTTGATCTGACTCTGTAGATTTAGATTTTATATCCAATAAGTATTTATGAATTATCGTCTCAGATAACAGGTACAAAGAAAAATAATTCTTTAAAATTTGCTTTCGACTATAAAATTGTAAGAGTTCATTATCAGGTGCAGATAAATTTTTAGAATTTAATAGAGGTCTATTAATGAGTTTTATGAACATATATTTCTGCAAAAGATTAATTGCCCGAAAAATACGATTTTGACAGCGAATTTTCTGTACCGCTGCAGGTGTGGAAAATCTGAGGAATCTGAAAATCTCATCCGTTCCCATTCAACTGTTTATAAAAAGTTATTTGGCACCAAGATAAAGGAAACAATAATCTAGATTTCTATGAATTTACTTTTTGCATTTTACCGAAACTTTAGGAAAATATGCTTCTTGTAGAGTAAAATGATTATACGTAATTTCAAGTCGAAATTGAAAAAGTAGAATCTATTGTACGAACCATTAAATCAAATGCAAAAGGAGCTGATGGCATAGATTTGTAAATGATAACATTAGTGCTACCGTACTTAAGTGAATATTTAACTTTTATTATTAATAAATGCATATCATTAAACATTTTTCCTCGTGCATTGAAAGATTCGAATATAATTCCAATCCCTAAAAATTCCAATCCAGTCGAGTTCTCTCACTTCAGGCCAATAAATATTTTGCCAACATTATCAAAAATTTTGGAAAAAATAATTGCAGAGCAAATAAATTCATTTCTTGACAAACATACAATTATACCTAATACGCAATCTGGTTTCCGTGTTGGCTATAGTACAACAACTGCGTTGTTACATGTAACGGATGCTATCTTTAGAGCAAATGATCAAAGTAAAAATACAATTTTAATTTTGTTGGACTATAGTAAAGCTTTACTCTACTCTTGATCATGAGATTTTATGTAAAAAAAATTTGGTTTTAGTCATTCTGCTGTATTGTTTCTAAAAAACTATCTCTCGGATAGACGGCAAAGGGTGCTCCTAAATGGAATTTTTTCAAATTTTATATTTAACGCAAGAGGTGTTCCACAAGGAAGTGTTCTAGGTTCACTATTATTTTCGATATATACCGCTGATTTTTACAGCTACCTTAAATTTAGTTCTATGCACCAATATGCAGATGACACACAGATTTATTTAAATTTTTTACAGCGTGAATATAAAGTAGCTGCTGAAAATGTTAACGAAGATTTAGCACAGGTGGTGAGAGTATCAAGTGCGCACGGTCTTATTTTAAACAAGAAAAAAACTGAGGTATTGTTGTTTGGGAAAAACAATAAAGAACTCTGTGAAATACCTGATTTTAAAATTCTAATTGATAATGAATCTTTAACTTTTAGTGAATATTGCAAAAATCTCGGAGTAATTTTAGATGTGCAATTAAAATTCAATGAACACGTTAACACACTTATTAAAAAATCTTATTTTAAATTAAAGACATTATACATGCATAAGGAATATTTATCAAGCGATGTGAAACTTAAATTATATGAATCTTTAATTTTGTCTACTTTAGCTTACTGTGATGTGGTATACTGGCCCGCTTTGCTTAAAACGGACCAAAAAAGTTTGCAAAAAATTCGGAATAATTGTTTAAGATTCTGTTATAACCTCCGCAAATTTGACCATATCTCCGAGACATTTCAGCAAAGTAAATGGTTAACGCTTGATGAACGTTTTAAGTTGCATATGACGTGTCTCATCCACAAAATGAACATAAATAAATATCCAATATATTTGCTTGGAAAATTAATTAAAGGTACTGATGTACATAATTGTCCTACGCGCTATTGTGACCTATACAGCGTTCCTAAGCATAATACAGCCCAATTTAGAAGATCTTTTACATATAATGCAACTTACATCTGTAATAACCTGAATTGTAAAATTAGCTCAAATTCTAGTTTCCATACTCTGAAAACTCATATCAAAAATTACCTAATATCACAAAGAAATTAATTTTGTTTTTATAGTTAGATTTGATTTATTTACGTGTACTGTAATATATTTTACATTTTGTACTTAGAATATTATACTGTTTTATTTTATAATGTACTGCTTGTTTTGAAGAATTATAGGGGGTTACGTGGAAGAGCAGCCTAGTTGAACGTCGCCCCCTTTATAAAAGATTATTGTAAATGACTTATATCAACAAAAAATAAAGCCATATTATTATTATTATTATTAAATGTTTATAAAAACACCAAATAAAAACTAAACCGAAAATTGATTCGCCATCAAGTGGTTTCATAATACACCACTACACCCCAATATCTCGGCCATTTCTTAATCGATTTAGATCAAATTTGGTATACTTCTTATGTATCAGATTGTGATTAAGTTATTCAAAAAAAAATTCTTTCGCAATTAAATACACCTACTATGATTAAAAGAAATTGTCAAAAATTAGGAATGTATATTAGCAATTGATATAGGGTTTTTGTTTTTACAGAATCTTGTTCGACACGACCTAAAACCCCTGTATATCAAATTTTTCATTAAAAAATATTCATTCCTTTACAAAAGAAATCATATCTGATTTCAATAATAACCATCCTACTATTCGAGTTATTTATTATCGGATATTTACATAACTTGGTAGTCGAGTAATAATGACGCTAATTAAGCATTAAGACACATTTTTTTCTTTAAAGAATATATCAAATAACTAAACTTATAGATTATATTTTTTCTGGTACCCCAATAAAAATCCATAGGGGTGACGTCTGGTGATCTAGGTGGCCATGCAATTAAAGGACTATTTCTTCCAATCCAAGCATAGTAAAGTTGTTATTCAGCCAATTTTTAACTATTACTGCATTATGAATGGAAGCCACATCAAGTTGGAAATAGAGGATTTGTTGTACTGCTAAAAGTAAATTTTGAACGGCATCTCGAAATTCATGTTTAAAAAATTTAGGAATCTCACAGTATTTGAAGTGCCATCAAAGAAAAATGGTCCATCAAATCAAGGTCTCATTTAAGCCTTGAGTTTTGCAATGAAATAACCACGCCATTTGTTGTAAAAGTAGCCTCATGACTGAAAATAATTTTTTTTTTTAAATTTGTGTCATCTAAAAACAAACCCTGTGTCCAGAAGCAATATTCCATCTCCTATCTGCATCTCCTTCTTCCATAGTGTGTAAAAACTTGAGCTTATATGTTTTAAATTATGACGTTTAAGGCACCTCCAAATTTTATTTCTGTCTACATTCAAGTTTAGAGATGAAAATCTCTTACACTAAGACGTGGTTCAGCATTAACAGCATCTAATATTACTTGATCTAATGGACAATTGGCAACGTTGTATTTTTGGCTCTAAGTTTGGATACATCTCCAGTTCTATTAAATATTCTATTAATTGAACCAACCGTGGTGTAGTGAATCTGTGGGCGTTCTGGATGTCTTAAATTGAAGGTACATCTTGATAAGAGTGCACACTGTCACCAACAATTCTTGTTGTTTCAATTTTATCAGCAATACTTCTTTTAATTTGACATTCGATACAATTGTCAAATCCATTCCAAAGCACTCCATGTTAACAAAGATATTGGTATGCCGAGTTCTAAGTATTTTAAAAAATAGCTACCAATTTTCTAATATTCATTTCATAATAGTGTTTTGGATAAAAAATGTGATCTAATGCCTAAGTAGCGCCATTATTACACCACTACTAAGTTATGTAAATATCCGACAATAAATAACTCGAATAGTAAGGTGATTATTATTGAAATCTTAGATATGATTTTTTTTATAAAGGAATGAATATTTTTTAACGAAATTTGATATACTGGGGTTTTAGGTTATGTCGAACAAGATTCTGTAAAAATAAAAACCCTATCTCAATCGCTAATATAAATTCCTAATTTTTACCAACTTCTCTTGATCATAAGTAGGCATATTTCTGCAGTTTATCCAGATCTAGATTTTTTTATTTTTTTGTGAATACATTAATAAGAGAGTTATATGAAACGTTTGTGACTAATGAAATGTTGCGCAAATGTATAAAAATTGAGGAAATTGACTGGAAAGTGGAGCGAATAAGGTTGCTGGGTGAATAAAAATGATGAAAATACAATGTTTTTAGGTCACTTTGAAACGATTGCTACTGAAAGGGCAAGGGTAAATAAGATAAGAGTCATTACAGCATTATATCTACTAAATAGTCTAACCTAACTTTTTCGATTTGCAATGACCAATACGTAAAGGATCCCAAAAAGGAGAAAAATACGAGAATTTCAGGTCACTTTCACATGAAAAGCGTTTAAACAGTCATTTCAGGGCAACGGAAAATAAGCGTCATGACAAATTTGAATGTTTATTGAGGTACGACTCAATGAAATCAATGAATTGCAGCAATAAGCAATCAAATATCATGACCCTTATTTACCCTTGCCCTAAAATGACTTTTTCAATGCTAATCGTTTCAAAATGACCTAAAAACGTCGTATTTTCATTCGTTTTCACACACCCCGCACCCTTATTCGCTCCACTTTCTTCGATTATTAAACATTTGCGCAAGGTTTCATTAGTCACAAAAGCTTCATATAACTCTCTTATTAATATATCCACAAAAAAAACTCAAAAATCGAAAAGTGGATAAGCTGCAGAATTACCCTATTTGTCTACATTATTTGTACATAAGAATCCTTTTCTCACTATACTATATCATCGAACATTGTTGCCGTTTTCTTCGATTTACTGCGGCAGCTGGTAGCGACTTGACTTTTGCTATAAATTAACCTAATCAGAATAACAATACAATTGGAAACGTGTACTGTACATTCTGCAAGGCTTGTGCACTATTATGGCTTTTAGGTCACAATAATTTTAATAAAAGCGGCCTGCAAAGCGAACATGAACTGGTTTAACCACTAGCATGTCTATCACTTCCTGTTTACAAAGAATCGCACAGAATGGATTTCGGTTCGCAGGTTTGAGATTCTTTAATAATCTGTTTGGATTGTGGATTGTATTTCACACTGCTCTTGTTTTTAGAAACCTCGCGCGGATGGGAAATATTAAATTTAATATACAGGGCTGTTTAGAAGTAGTTATGTTTTCTTAAAATATTTTCTTAACCGCTCTCAAGTTACCTAAGTAACCCCCTGGAAGGTTTCAAGGATCTTGTGCTAGGTAAAGAGAGACGAGGGCCCACTCTTTGGGCAATTTATTTAATGAAAAATTGTTTCGCTTTGTGAGCCTCGAATCCACTTCGCTAGGCATATTCAGTTTGCTAGCTAGACGCTTTAGCACACTGAACTACCGTCCCCGTAACTGATTTATAAACATTCCTAAGAATTGATATTTTTAAGGAAAAAACACCGAGTTGGACCTAGTCGCTGCCTTTACTGCTACCTGCATAGTATTGGTTAAACATTGTTTGTGTATATAACAATATCTTGGCTCCTTAGGCGGAGATAATACCTGCTTGGGAATCAGATTTGTTTTATACAGATTACTTTCTTTTGAATATTTACTTTTCCCGTAAAAATCCTCCTTTAAGCGTAGCCCCATGGCCAGAATTAAATTTGATTTAAAATCTGAAGATCAATCGAATTTACACTATGCATGGAAAGTTAAGGATATTGTAAAAATGTGGAACTGCCAAATGGAATAAATTCGGTATCTCAATTATTGTGCATTTGGTGTGGTGATTGTTGTGTATGTTAACGTCTTACCGATTATCGTTTATTATAAACTATAAGTAAACCGTTTGTTGTACTAAGATACTCCTAATTACTATTCTTTTATTATATCTTAGATATGTTATGCTATATTCCTCTCACGTATTTAGTATCTGCACTTCGTTTTTGAGATTTAACATTGTAGATAACTGCTAGTGAGGTCTCTAAAATAACACCTTCGTACCGTATGAGGATCACTTGGGAACTATCTTTAAACATTTTATAAAACCAAAGTAGTTTTTCCTTGTTTTTTCTTAACCACATTTACGCAAAAGATTAGTGTAAAAGTTGTATGTCATACTTTCATACCTTTAACTAATTTTTGTGTACTTTAGTGTCTTCCATGGCGTTAATAAAGTGGTATATATACCCACTTTTATTGGTGGTAATTATGTTTTTTGAACTTAATTCACACTAATCCGGGTTTCTTATATTTTACCAAAATCATTGTAGCTTCATAAAAAATCACTGCCGAAATACCTGCTATAAGTGAAATGAATATGCATACAATTTTGTTTGTATTATAAATACTCTGAAAAATTAATATTCAAAGTGATGTTAATTTATGATATTAACATTTCACATATATTAAACGTTGCCCGTTCTAATTCTACATTGAAATTGGCACTTCACCTCGCATATTTTATCATATAATTGTGTATCAATTAACCGGTGTGGTCACCGTAAGTTATTATAATTTTGATCAGCGAAAGAAACTATTGATGGACATTCATTTAAAAAATCGTCGGGAATCGACTGATTAGACATAGGTATGTGAATGGCATTCTGTATCTAATTATTGTAAATGAGTGTCGGACGAGTGCTGGAGATTTTGATTGAAAGCCTGCTCAGCACCGGGTGTCTCTGATTAATCTGGTACGAGTTTCCATCGATCCTAATTTTTAGTGTGCCAGATTTTAATCCAGTTTAACACAACAGAGCAAGTATAATTGTGTTTTAATACAGAAAACTTCATTTAGTAGGTACAATTGCTGTAGTTGTGATTTTGACGTTTCCTGATGAGGACAGCTTGGTTGGCGAAACATTTAGCATTTAATGGCAATATTATTCTCTTTGTAGAAACTTATCTAAATATTCAACACTGTTTATGTATTTTTTTTTCTTAAAATGTTTCTTAAACCTTTGTTTGTTTAGTGTACTAATTAGTACTGTCTCCAATGAAAAATTCCTTTCACTTTTGAAATTCAAAAATTGTCATTCAAACATTATGGATTGTGAGGAATTATAATAAACACATTTGCTAATAACAACAGAAGAGCATTTCTTTCATTAAAATAAAAGATTTATTTATTAATATAAGTGTTAACATCCTCCAGTAAACACCCCGAACGTGGGTTCAATAATTGCAACACGAGTTATCACTAACCGCAGATTTATTTAACATTAAATTGACTGACAATAAGTAGTCCTTATAATAAATAACACACTAATTATAAGTTTTATTTACTATAGACTCACTACTATAATTTACAACTTGTTACTGTTCTTTTTCTTATCTGATCACTTGGCTCATCTCAGAACTGTGCTGAACTGACTTCGCTTGTCCCGCTACTTATATACCGAAATATGGTAGATTATCAGACCAAGCGTCCAAGTCATATCGGCCTATATATTTAAAACGATGGAAATACTGTTGGATAGTTACATTAGAGACGAATTACTAAGTGAAAACCCCGAGTGAACGTAAATATGCGTACCAGCCGGGAGAGGTTGACAGGCCTTGCGATGGATGAGCTAAATGGACTACTAGCAAAGTCCTTGGATGACAGGGGAATGTCAATAGTAACATTTCTAAACTTAGGAGCATTTAATAACAACGTACTGACTAACGAGGATGCTATCAAACAGAGGAGTCCCAACAGTGATCTGTCAGTGGATTAAAGTCAGCGTAGACAACAGGATTATAATATCCAATTTAGACGAGGCCTCCATTGAGGCGCAGGTGAGCGCAGGTTGCCCCCAAAGAGGAGTACTATCTCATTTTTGACAAAAAATTACCATGGAACTCCCACATCCAAAAAGTCACACAGAAAGCAACAATTGCCCTGAGAAGGTGTAGGCAATTGTGTGGAAAACACTGGGGGCTAAATCCCAAAATGAACCTGTGGCTATACAAGGCGAAGCTGGGTCAGTGGTACACAGGTTAATGCAAAACCAGGCGCCAATTAGCCAGCAACATGGGACGAAGTACCAGAAGTTATACCCAGAGATGAAGGCAGATCTCATTCTAGGCATGCCCACGGATGTAATGGTCCTAAGGTATAACTTCAATAAGAACTTTCAGACTCTAACACCAGACAGGGAAGACTGGGAAAACGGTACCCCCCCTCTCCCCAATAACGGTACAAACAGTCTGATACTGACGGCTCCAAGGCAGAACAGGGGGTCGGGGCCAAGATATACGGGACAAGGTCAAACACCAACATCCCGATAAGGCTATGAAATACGCAACGGTATTTCAGACTGAAGAGATCGCCATACACTGTTGGACAAGGGAATAGGACAACTAGCCGATTGCCATTTTCTCTGATAGTCAAGCGGCAATAAAAGCAATCGTTCCATGCAAATCAATTCAAGATTAATGTGGGACTGCTTACAGCCCTTATAGAGCTAGAAAGTCAGAACAGCGTGATCACCAGCACACGAGAGACACAGAGGAAGTGTAAAGGCAAATTAACCGGCCAATGCCATCAGAATAATAGTAGGCCTCCTAACTGGGAACTGCCGTCTCGATAGACACATGAGTATAATAGACCTGGCAGAGGACACAACATGCAAGTTCTGTCGAGAGGAAGAGGAAACCCCAGTCCACGTATTGTTCCACTATGAAGGCTTAGCGTAACTGAGATTCCGAGTACTCAGAGAAGAAAAACCATTGACCGACAGCTATTCAAAAGAGCCCTTATGAAAACTGTGGAGTCTGGTACAAAGGACAAAGTTGGATGAGATATAAGGAATATATTCCAGGAGAATCACAATAGACCTGAAAAGGTCGCGCTGGTAAAGACCAAAAACCAGCTCCTTTATCTATCTACCCTCAGTATCTATACTTAATACTTTAAGTCAATCACGCTCAGTGGCGTAACTAGCATTAAGCGCGGTTAAGCACAGCTTAGGGGCCCGGGGGACTCAAGGGGCCCCTCGGGGCCTACGTTTAAAGATACTAAAAAAAATTTATATTTACTATGCCTAGAAATTTTTACACAAAATATCCAGAAATTGTTATTAAATAATTTTGTTTTCAATATTTGAAAAATGCGGGCTTTTTTCTAGCGCGCACAGCTGTGCTGTGCCGCACAGCACAAGTTTGTGCAAGTCTACAGTTGCGTAGTTGTCTAGTTGTCGGCGTGCCGTAAACCGGGGGCTATTATTGTTACGCTGTTTGGCCTGTTTTTAATCACTTCACTATCACAGATCACAGAACAACATATATTATATTATTATATACTAAACTGACCAAAATAATATTTATTTAATAGACTACATAGACATACAAAATGGCTGATAAAAATTATAGCAAAACAAGCGGAGCTGCAAAACGAAGACGCGCAAAAGAAATCCAAGAGAGATTAAATAAAATACCAAAAATTTCATCTTTTTTCGCTCGTCAAGATGAAAATGAAGTTATTCAAGTTGAAAATGAAATTGCTACTACGAGTACGAGTGTATCAGAGACATCAGAGTCAGAATCAGAATATATTCCCAAAACATCACATGAAATAGAAGAAAAAGAAAGAAAAAGTGATCAAGAATTAGTAACAGAAAGTTCAGAATTAGAAGAAAGAAGTGTATGCCTATGCAAAGAAACAGTGTTTGAATCATTAAAAAACTCAGAACTAACTTATAAAATTAAACAGTTAGTAATTAGTTTAGAGCCATGCAAGCCAAATGGTCCTTTTCCAAAAGATGTAAATCAAGACAACAGATCATTCTCAGAAAACTATTATAAAGTGAAAACTGCTTATGGTTATATTAATAGAACATGGTTGTGTTATTCGGCTGGTTTAGATGTTGTGTATTTTAATCCGTGTTGGCTCTTTTCATCGTCAAGTAACTGGACAGAAGGAATAAGGACTTGGAAAAATCTGTCATTAAAAATATCGGTTCACGAAAATTCCCGTGCGCATATTAATGCTTGCTGTATATACGAACGATGCAAGAAAAACAATACAATAGACAAAGATCTTGAAGATAAAATTAGGTCTGAAACTAACTTTTGGAGACAAGTTCTTGAAAGATTGGTGAATATAACGATTTTGCTAGCGAAAAATTCATTACCATTTCGAGGACATAGAGAAAATTTTGGAGATAATTTTAATGGAGTTTTTTTGCAAGAAGTAAAACTCTTATCCAGGTATGATTTGGTAATGAAGGAAGTATTAAATAAAGGAAAAGGGCAAATTAGATACTTAAGCCCAACAATTCAAAACGAACTAATTAATACAATTGGAATATATTTGGAAAAAAAACTGGTTGAAGATATTAAATCTGCTCCATTTTATGCAATTATAATGGATACTACTCAAGATATTAACAAAGTAGATCAATTAAGCCATGTTTATAGATATATAGATATTGAAAGAAACTCAGAAGACATTCCAATTAGTATTAAAATTAGAGAAACATTTTTGGGTTACTTAGTAATAAATGATCGTTCAGCTACTGGTATAACGAATACAATTTATGAATTGCTTCAAAAGCACAAAATAGATTTGAACAAATGTAGAGGTCAAGGTTTTGACGGGGCAAATGTAATGAGTGGTCTATATAATGGTGTACAACAAAAAATTCGAGAAATTGAACCAAATGCCGAATATGTACATTGTGCATCTCATAATCTAAACTTGGTAATAAATGACTGCATTAAAAATTCAAAGGAAGCTGACACTTTTTTTGTCAATCTTGGAAGCATATATAACTTTTTTGGCTATAGTTTAAATAGATGGGAAACGTTGGCTTCATTCACAGAAGAATCAACAACTACAATCAAAAGATTAAATCCCACAAGATGGTCAGGACGTGTTACATCACTATTGGCTGTTAAACTAAGGTACGTTGACATATTAAAGGCTTTAACAAATAGCATTAAAAAGCACCAAGAAAGAAGAACGCAATGAAGCAAAAAGAATTAAAAACATGATGACCAATTTCCAGTTTGTGTTTCTTTGCACATTTTTATTTAAATTATTTTTTTTAAGTTAATATTACCTCAAAATTATTACAATCTAAAGAAATAGATTTGGAAAAAGCATCAATTGCATTAAAGACAACTACTGAAGCATTAATTAAACTGAGAGAATCTTTTAATGAATGTAAAAATGAAGCTAAAAAAACTGCTGATAAATGGGGAGTTCCGGATAATTTTATAGAAAAAAGAATATCCGTACCAACAAATTTTTTTGACGAACAGGAACATTATGTCACGTTTAATAAAGCCGAAGATAATTTTAGAATAAAAGTATTTTTCAAAATTTTAGACGTTAGTATAGTCCAAATTAAAAGTAGATTCAATGCAATGCAAAAAATTGTTGATAATTTTTATTTTCTAAATCCTGTAAAGTTATTAACGCTAACCGAAGAAAATATTGTAACTTTTGCAGAAAATTTACAAAAAATTTATAGCAATGACAAATTTTCCGATTCAACGTTTCAAGCAGCTTTTTCAAAGAGCATCTAAATAAAATTACAACTGTAAGAGAATTTGCTGAATTATTAATAATAAAATATTATAATTTAACATGTAATTTCAAAGATGTTACTACAGCACTAATTTTGTATTTAACTTTGCCCGTAACGTCGGCAACAACAGAAAGATCTTTTAGTAAATTAAAGATTATAAAAAATTATTTAAGAAATGCAATGCATCAGGAACGGTTAAATTATTTATCTTTAATTTCCATTGAAGGAGATGAAGCTGATAATTTGGACACAACAGAATTAATTAAAAATTTTGCAGCTATGAAAAGTAGAAAAGTAAATTTCATGTAGATTTGAAAGTAAATATTGTAGAATATAATGTATGGAAAATATATGTTACTGTTTTTATATTTTGTATTATAAACAATATGTTTATTTTGTTACTTTTTAAATTTTTTGTTAATTTTGAGGATTATTTTTTATTTTTAGAACTTTTATATAATAATGTTGACTTTTTAAAATGCATTAAATAAATTTAAAAAAATTTAATGCTTTTTGTTTTGGACCCATGTGTGCGTTATGTTAGGGGCAAGTTACAATTTTTCTGGGGTTTTCTGGGCTTGTAAAACGCATGACCTTGATAATTTAAGAAAATTTTGCCTGCGGCGAATTTTTTTGCGCTCGTTTCGCTCGCGGGAAGGGGGCCCAAATACAATTTTGCTTAAGGGACTAAAATTTCTAGTTACGCCACTGATCACGCTAGAGGAAATTCGACAAAGAACTGACTTATTTTTTGACACGTCTTTTATTCCTCTTATACTCAGTATTTTTACAAATATTGTAAACTGATTATCTTTATTTATGTCACTACAATGTTGGTTTGATACTTCGCCTTCGATTACAAGAATTCCTATCAATAAGTAAACGACACAAGACATAATACTCCAATCGCCATTGGATAATAAAGTAATCGTTAAATTACGTGCCACTGTGTGTGTCGTTCATTTTATCATTTGTAATGATTTATTAAGTGATGAATTGCTATTCGGTGTTCACAATGCAACATAATAATTAAAGCAAGCCCCGTTAACGATAACCGGTGCTAATTTGTATGGGTACGCGGGCATCAATGAAACAAACGTTTCTACGTTTCCTGTCGTATGTTAATGTTAAAATAGGTCACGTGTATGTGAATCATTACTATTCGAGTGACAGCCTGATTTGAGCGACATAATTTATTGACATATTTATTTATGATTTCGTTTTCGACCACCAAATAAAGAATGTTTAGATGCAACAAATGATAGTTGATTTAGACGTGTTAAAAGAAAGGCGACTGGTGTTCGAATTCGAAGTCGTGAGGTTTACCAGGTTTATTGACGACGATAAGTGGGCATTCTATAACTACATGTTAAATTTTAACGCACTTTAATTTTAATGCCTGCCAAAAAGGCAACTCTAAACTTAAAGTTTACTTAAATTTTAATATCCATTTCAATTTCAACATATTAGGGCAAATAAATCGTTTCAATTACCAATTTTAATATTTTGTTGCTATATTAAAATATTTAAAAGTTGCTTTTATTTATAGGACCATAAAAGTAACAAGCTTTAAAATTTAGCATAATGTAGTTACACAATTGCCACTAATCTCTCTTTATTTTTTCTAAAGATTCACCTCGACGGACCCGCTTTTATCAAATTTCGCGATTTTGTTGCGCATTACTGTCTCATAGGGTATATGATTTCGATCAAGAATTACAAGTAATTTAACACGTGCTTCATGAACTTTTTTTTATAGCTAAACTGAAACTGATATGCGTTCGGTCGCCTTTTACGTTTTTGCGAGCTTTTTAACAGGATCGTTGGAGAGTCCTCATAAAGTAGAGTCTGCAGTGGCACTCTGTTCACAATTTATTTCTATCGCTTCGTGACTATAGTAGAAATCTACAAGTAGTTCACCAATGGCAAGAGCAGAAATTGGATAACAGAGTACCAAACCTATAGTTTCGAGTCGAACTATAGAATTGTACAATAAAACAGAATGCTACTGCGTGCCATACGAGGTCGAGGCACTGATTGAAATGTGAATACATAATGGCGGCGCCAATAGGATACGGTGTAAACATGCTGATGCACACGCGCACACTGAAACCATAGCCGCCATTGTGTACCCAGTTGGGTGGAGTGGGGGCCGAGTGGCCCGACTACTTTATAGGGACTCTAGATCGTTGATGGTTTGGACCTTTACTTGGTGAAAATCCATGTTGCAAGTACACAAAAAACAAGTTTAATTGTTTGATCTTCACAAATTTATTTTAACCTCAAAAATCGTAACTTAAAACATAATTGTTTCGCCACACTGTTTCGCCCTTATTCGTGTACCTTATCTCCCACAGTACTATTCATTTTAGAAAAAAAGTATAGAGACGTTTTTGATAGAGAATTTTATAAGGAATAATTTTGTATATAAGTATTTTTATAAAAAGTACACCTCAAAATGGAAGTCGAAACGACGTCCTAGCACACTATTTAGGGGTGGGAACTTTTCGGTTTAGTAATTCTTATGCTACCCTTAACATTTCTACCAATTTTCAAAACTTTCTGAATTTTATTCGATATAAATTGTTATTTTACTGAACTATATTTAGGATGACGATGTCGAGTTTTTAGTATTTCAAGGACTTAAGGTTAAGGTTATGTAAATTTTTTAGTAATTTTTAAATGTATACATGTGCTTATAGTTTCGTAGTTTCTGCGCACACTCGTGTTATACAGATTGTTTCTTCTGTCAGAGTCAAATCGGAAGTACGCCACGGTATACATACATTCTTAATTAATTGTGTAATTGGAAGCCAACCGGTAGATACTGTAAGGAAGTGGATCATACATTTCATAAATATTAAACGCTTTAACACGGATATTACGATATGTCATGGACAGGCAAGTTGCAGTGACTGGCGCGGCGATCTGGTCCCGCTGTTGCGTCAATATGGAACGCATATCCTGGCAGAACTAAGAACTATGAGTACGAGGAGGGTTCGTATAAATCGATAGACTACTAGAAATTCTCGTATTGTCCTTTCGTAACGTATTTTGGAGACAACGAATCCTTCTCTGTACGTTACAAGAGAACGATAGGTGCGATGACCCTCAACTGCAATTTTTCTAATGGCGCTTGAATTCAATTCAGGTTGTATGGTGTGCCGATATCAAAGCACCTCGGATACAGGGTGGTCAGGTTTAGTTTTCCGAGATAAAATTATTGCGGTTATTTTAGAAGGCAAATTCGGAAATTATTGAGACTGGAACATTATTTTTTTAAAGCTTTTTGCAGAATTTTATCCCCTACAATGGATTTGCTACATTTTGTACAATACAGTTGAACATCTAAAAAAAAAATCACTGAATCTGATAAGAGTGAGAAGAGTATAAAAAAAGTGGTAAACAATTTTCTCTAACACTATTTTAGAAAGTACACATTCCACAACTAAAAATTATGTTGGAATATGTCATTTCTAACACACTGTTTTGGAAAAACACTGTGTTGGAATAAAACTATTGTCATTCCACAACTTGTGGAATATACTATTTTATAATAAAATTGATGTGTTCTAAGTCGTGATGATTTGAAGGTTGTATGCGATTTTAGTATCGAATAATTGGTATCTTAAAACGGTTTTTTCTAAATAACTCGACAGGGTTGGACTGCTTTAAATCAAGATAAAAATCATTATTTAAATCAACTGATTTTTTCTTTAAATCACTGTTTAAATCAAAGCCGATGATACTTTTGAGATTTATTGAACGAAAATCAGTCTTTTTTAATTACAAAAACAAGAAACAAACTTTCTCAAGCAAACGCTACAATGGAAAAAAATATTAAATTGAAACACTTAATTTTAATTCTCATTATAATACTTGAACAAAAATACTAATTTTGCTGCTTTTTCGATCCCCAGTCTTATTTCTTATATCAGAATATACTAGTCCAAAGGTAATCAAAACTCGTTCCACTGGGGCTGAAGAAGCAACTGTACAGAGAAATTGTTTCAACAAAGGTACTGTCGTGAGCAGAAAAGAATAGGGCAACTTTTTTTTCTAATGTAAATCTGTCTCTATTTGAATATGTAATGAGTAGCAAAAATAAAACAGATATCACTTTTAATTTATTTGTTATCTTAATGCTGTAGTTATTGCTATAGTAAATGATGGATGGTTAATGAGACAAATTGCACTGCGTTATAACATTAAGAAAAATTTGGTGTGTAACATTTTAAGAAAGTGGAGAATAAACGGTACGATTAGTAGAAATCCTGGATCAAAGGACAAAGGGTATCCTACTTAACAAGAAACTAACTATTAATATTTCGTTATTGAACCATTTCTATTTATAACTTCTATACGTCTGTTTGGCATAGAATTAAATAACCTTATACAATAATCATAAATAAGTAATAATATTTTCCCATGCATTATTTACTATTTCCAGTAATTCTTTGGCATTCCGTGGTCTCACATTTCGTTTGGATACTTCTTACGAGTAGTCCCCATACTTCTTCCACAGGGTTAAGATCTGGACTATGACTGGGCCAGTTAAGAACATTGATGTTGTTATCTTAAAACCAGTTAGTTATGGTATGAGCAGTATGAACGGAACAATTGTCTTGTTGAAATATGAACTCATTATTAGGAAATAATTGTGACACAGAAGGAAGCATAATATCGTCTAAAATCCTAATATACGTTTCACTATTAAATCGGTCCTCAATATGCCACAAAACACCAGGACCACGTGCCGATATCCAAGCCCACATATTGACGGAAGATCTACCACTTTGATCATTGTTAGATATATATTTCTCATCGAATCGAGTATTCGGAGTGTGGTAAACACGAGTACGACCGCTGTGTGTTGACTGGAAAGTTTTTTCGTCTGTGAAGATTACATTGTTCCAAAAATTTACATTATGCGCTAAAAATTCAAGCGCAAATCCTACTCGGGCTTCTTTATGTTCAGCTTTAAGTAAGTATTTCTGTGCTGCTGCATGACAGCGTAGCTCCGATTCTCTTATTCGCCAGCGACCAGTACTACTCGATCCAGGAAAATTCGTTTCTTCAGCAACCTGAATAACTGAGTAAAATGGATTTTCTACTAAAGCATTTACCGATTGCAAATCTTGTTGTTGAGTTGATATCCTTCGACGCCCTGATCCAGGATTTCTACTAATCGTACCGTTTATTCTCCACTTTCTTAAAATGTTACACCGAATTTTTGTCAATATTATAACGCAGTGCAATTTGTCTCAAGGACCATCCATCTTCTGCTTTAGCAATAACTCCAGATTTAACTAAATCGCTTATATGAGGCATATTAGTTGTTTGCACACTTGCAATAAATTATGACAACTAACTGACAATGTCACAAAAATTAAAGCTAGATGTACACAACTAGATTTTAGCAAAATACCATTATAAGACTTGTCCTATTTTTGTTTGCTCACGACCGTATCTGTTTTTTTGAGTTCTGGATCATAATCAACTTGTGATAGCCACCACTGAATTGCACTGACGTTTTTTGTAATTTCTTTAGAGAACAAAGTTTTTGAAGGGCAGAGAACGAGCATTCTTTTATTCTTCTCAGTAATTCGCATTTTATTGGAACTTTTACAGGAATTTCCATTTTTTTTTCCTCATGAATTTTAAAATGTCTTCCTTTTTTGTGCCGTTATTTGGTATTTTATTTAATATACGCGAGTGATAAGAAGCATTAATCTAATACAAATACCGAATTTGGCGGAATATTTGGTAGAAGCTGTTGAGAAAACCATTTTTCGAATAGATCGGCTGTCATGTCTTCGTGATGGTCTGCAGAAGACTGCGATATTTTTTTGGCCGACAAGAGCAACGCATTGGGTACAAACCCATTTTCACTTCCCGCATGAAGTATGATAACGTATTTTCCTCTAGAACACGGAGTATTAAAACACAATTGTGCGAACTATCTACCCAACCATACTGAACAACATCATGCGTGTCAAACCACGTCTCGTCTAGATACACTATATGCCTGTTTGGTTTACGATATTCTCTAATTTTTTCCAAATAATCTACTCGAAGTGAAACTATACGTCGCGATTCCATAATTACCATACGACTGTCAAGTTTTTTATGTTTAAAACTGCATTCTAATAAGACATCAATTTTTCTTGAATCATTTTTAACGTAGGAACTATATTTTCTTCGTACATATTATAAATTATATGCCGTATTACATCTCTAGTGGCATCATCAATATTTTTTAATTTCGTATTTTTCCGTTTCCTTTTGCGCTGTGATCTATAACATCGCCTTCTTGAATTACGCCATAAATTGTTGATTTTGATATTTTAGTTAATTCGTTAATACGTCGTATTATTTCTTTCTCACATTGTTCAGGATTTTCGCTTTTCAAACATTCATGTATATTTAAAATAATACGTTGACTTTGTACGTGTAAATCTTGGTTTTTAAACTTTAAACTTATTTCGGCTTTTTCGACAATAACCGGTTCAACTATTTCGGGATTTTCGGGCGGTATTATATTATCCTCTGTTTCAAATGGTCTCCAGAAAGCCATGGTAAATTGGTAAATAATTAAAATATTTTACCTTTTGCAGTAGTAAATATTTATAAATATGAACAGTAACTAATTAAACTTTGACGCTTGATATTATAATAGGTATTTATGACACTGCACTGGCACATAGACAGCACGTTGTTAGACTTCCACGTTGACTGATAAGAAACGATTTACGAGTTTTTTTGTGCTAGTAGGCCTGTCCGTTTTATTACCTTTAAACCAGTGCAGTCGTAGATGGTTCATTCAGGCTGATTACATTGCCAGTCTCGGACTCGCCTGCACAGTTTCAACTGCCGTTCGAATCTCGATACCATTGCCAAATATATAGGACAAAATATCAAGTTCAGCGCGCACGGCCCTGTGCTTTTTAAAACTGACCAGTTTCAATTTTGGCGGTATCTACTATACACATTGCAGCTTTTAAAGCCAAATTTTTTTCATCGGCAGTCAACTTCTGGTTAAACGAGCCCATCATGTAAGCTATAAAATGGTAAGGGGTCAGTGCTTGTTCATATCGGCGCTGAAATTGTTTGATGTTGAATTGATAGTTCTAGATAAAGATATAAAGATATTTTCGAAGAGTAGCACCTTTTCCCTGTAAAGTACACAAAGCAATCGATATTCGTTTTAAAATGTTTAAGTATTCTTCTGCACTAAATTTTAGGTCAATGTTTGAAACTTTTTGGAAGATTGTGTTATCAACTTCCTCTTTGTTTTCATCACAGATCTGCATCAGTATGTTCCAATGAGCAATATGCATTTGTAAGCAATCGATAACACTATTCCACCGCACATCACTAGCGCCTTACCACCTGACTGCTTAAATTTTGAGCTTGCTATATGATTGTTGCCTGGCAATGTCCAGAAGGAACCTACGTTTTATAACGGGAATCCAGACTGATCACTGTCCGTTAAGGAAACATCTCCATAATATGAGATTAAGCGAAACACCTCTCTGTAGAGGTTGTGAACAAGAAAACGAGACGGTTCAACATGTACTCTGTTACTGTTCTGCTGTCTCCCCAATCAGGGAATCCATTTTGGAAGAACGTTGACCTACTCTGGCCGATGTAAGGGAGATGCCCCTAGGCAGTATCACCACCTATTTCGCAAAATTAGGTTGGTTGGACGCCTAGGCGAGAGTCTGCCTACAAGGAGGATGTACAAGGGGCCCAATGGGGCCTAAGTGCTGTGGTTCAGTAATTTTTATTGACCACCCTCCCAACCAATTCCAGATGATTGATGCGGAAGTACCTGGACTACATTTGCTTTGTTATTCTTGATTTCCAGATCCTTACGCAATAGATTTTCAAATATGAGCTGAACAGCCATAGGTTATAATTTTAGATTAAATTTTTTCTTCAATACTATTTCTAATACCCGCCATATTTGCAGCGTTGTCAGTAACAAAAGACTTCACATTGCATCCATTTTGTGATTCACATGACGAAATCAGGTCAAAACAAATTTCTGTCAAGTATTTTGAGGTATGAGGTTGACCTGACGTATCTATAGTTTCATCCAGAAAGGCTTTGTCCTTCTTAGGTGGTAATTGTAGCACACATAACTGGCTCGTTGTGGGCGTTTGACCATCCATCAATCAACATATTTACAGTACGACCTAAGAGGAAAGAAAAACATTTTTCTTTTTCTTCAGCGTAAAGCTCATCTAGAAGTGTTGTCGCTATGATTTTGCGGCATGGAGTATAGCCAGGTCTCAATGCATTTATAGCTTTTTTGACTTGCACATTTTCTATGCATCGGAAGCTAGAGTTCGTAGCAAAAATTGCTTTCACAATCTGTTTGTCAATATTTTGTTTATATGATGTTGTTCTAACTAAAAAACTAGTCACGGTAGGATTCTCGGCTTTCCTTTCCTTACCATTTGTCCCGGGCTCTGGCTCTGTTAATACTCCTGGTTGAGACTTTGCACAGCTTGATGTGGAATCGAGCGTAGTCGACGCAAAACTTGTCAGGGTAGGTTGTCTTTCTGTTTCTGAAAAAAAAAGTTGATTTAAAAAAAAAATTTCAAAAATACCTGAAATTCTAAAATATAAAATGCCACACACCTTTTTATTTGGCCCCTTTCCTTTTTTCCTCTTCAACAAATAATTGATGTTTGCAAAAAAATTTTTAAACAATAGAAAGTTAAGACTTTTTACCCCAAAAATCTAGAAAATATGCCCCATAATTATGTTCACTACTTGTCAATACAATTCCTTGTATTTCTTTTTTACATTTGTTGTAAACTGCTCTACATCCAAATTTTTTGGAATCAGTTCTTTTATGTATATGATCTTCTTTTCTTCCAGACATACAATTCAAACACACTCTAAATTTTCGTTTTCTTGCCTTGCGCGGTTTACTTCAATGCGCGAATAAACTGAGAACAATTGTGCTTGCCCGCGTGCGTAACTTTTATACGAGCTGCAGGAAACAAGTATGGTGTATACGATCAGAATTGAAACCGTATAAAAACTAAAAGCCGGCAAAAACAGTCGGCATATCTTGCGGAGGTAGATAGAAATGCTAGTCATAGGAGAAACAATAAAGGGATGCCGACTGTTTTTGCAGGCTTTTAGTTTTTATACGGTTTCAATTCTGGTCGTATACACTATAGCTATAGGTATTTTCTTGCATAGACATGTCGGACGACAGTGTCGACACGTAATATCCTGCTGAGAATGGCGTTTTTGTGAATTTTATTTTATTTTAATTTTACAATACTCAAATTCGTGAAATATGTAAAATTAAAATAGTTAAAAAAATAGACATGAACATTGCCATTAAAAATTTACCGTGCACTAAGAAAAAAATCATAAAAATCAAAAAATTGTAATTTTTTTAGTGAAGTAATTGATTTTTGATTTTTTTAATAAAAAGTATTGCCCCACAATGTAACTCGAGAAACATTACATTTTACAAATAGTGATATAGCACGCTGACAAAATAACGCTTTTGTACTGTATATTTTCGGTCATGACGTCAAGAGCTCTGAGTTAACAATTACATCAACATTCCTGTTTAAATCAGAATGAATTGTTAACTAATTACATTCAGATTTATTTGTCTGCATCAAGATTTTTAACTTTCTGAGGTAAATTGCCAAAGCAAATAAATTTCATGTGTCTGTACATGAACAACCTTTTGTTTGTTTTAACCGTAATTCATTCTATATAAAACGGGATTTTTATGAGTGTGCAATTCACAAAATAACGTCATTTCGATTGCAAAACCGCTTGAAAATTGCGACGAGGGAGAAAGTGCACGGAGAGCTAATAAAAAGCACCAATTAATTATTATTTGTATTTGTCGAAGTAATTTACAAAAATAATGGGAAATAGAAAAGTTACTTTCATTGAGAATACGGAGCTGATACAAAGTGTCTCCTACATAATTTGATATAGAGGAAGTACGTGTTGTTCAGACCAAATAGTTTAGCCGAAGATATGTCTACTAATTTTTAATGCATTTTTACTTTAGTAACCAAGAAAAAGTAAATTAAAAAAAATAGATTAAAAATAAATTGTGTCCTTGACATAAACTTATGCAATTTGGATACATTTCCTTTATCGTACATAAACTGAGGTTCTAATAATTATTCTACTATTTTTATTCACATTCATATTTTGTTAATCTTCTGTAATGCATACGAGGTTGATTTTATGCTGGGGTAGATTATTTTGAGTGATTCAAACCTGTCTTCCACGAGGATTATTTTCGAATGAAGGAACATGAGAAAAATCACGATGCAAAGTGGAGCGAGCGATTGCCCTTATATAGAGTGACCCATTTAAAAGCGGAGCACCTCTCTAAAGTTTTTAAATGTTGGCTGATTTAAAAGACGTTTTTTAAATGATAGAGCTTCTTTCTGAAATTTTGCACCACGGTAGAGTTATTGAAGCCTTATCATTAAGAAAAAATTCTTTAAATCGGCCAATAAGTAAAAATTTTTAAGAGGTGCCCCGTTTTTAAATGGGCCACTCTGTATACAGAGTGGGGCGATAATGCGTCCGACTTCGATAGCTCGTGTTCTACGAAAGATGAAACGATGAACAACTCATTTCGCATGTAATTGCCAATGTTAAATGATTATGTTCTTTTTTAAGAGAAGAAATATCCAGATGGCGCAGAAAGCAACATCTTGCTGTATATGAATTCCGCCGAAATTAGATGCGAAACCCGACCGGATTTCTTTTCAAATAATTGAACAGAAAAAATTATAATAAGCGCTCCACATGTTACCCATTTTAATTTACACGCATATTTCTGTGCGTCTTTTAGCTTAGTCAACGAAGCTCAAAAAAGGCCGCTCGGCGGAAATAAATCGTGAAGTCCCAGATTTTCGTAGAGTGGTAGGGGGTAGCTTCCTGAATAACATACTGAAAGTCCTGACCGTTGGGATGTCGAAAGATCTGTTTTCATATTTTTCGTGAATATCTCGAAAACGGCGGCCTCTAGCGGAATAAGTGTCTTATACAAAATTGAAGTAAATTAAATTTGTTACCAAAATAGCCGTATTCATTTTTTCTTCTACGATCAATACTTACTGTGATACAGGGGGGCTACTCATCAGCGTAGCTAATCCCCATCATCTTTTACTTAGTGTTTGCCAGGAGGAAATAGAGCAGTACACATAGAGCTCCTCGTACTGATTGCTCTCATTTGAGGCCCTGAATGTGGCACATGAAGTAAGAAAGTAGGAGTGCAGTACTGTGCACTGTACTTTCCTACCTTTGTTGGTTTTGCTCGATTATAAGATATTCACTAAGCTACGCTACGCTGATGAGGAGCAATAACTCCGAAACACGTGTCCGTAGCTGCATTGTTGTTTCTTTTGAGGTATAAGGCAATAACTTATTTCTTTATATAAATAATAATAATGCTATTGCTCTTCAATTCGCCAGCGTATAGTTATACATTTATGTTGTACTGTACAAGAAACATTACTTATGACAAAATCTATATACCCAATATGTCCCGTGATTTTAAAAAGTTAATGACAAAAAAACTTCTAATTTAACCTGTCCTGAATAAATGTAATGAAACGTCGACAAAACCCACCTAAAAATACATTATAATATTTATATTCGATCACAAAAAACATTCAAGTAAAATAACATAGTTGAAGTCTACTTCCGGTATAAACGGAAGTGACATAACTGTCAAAATATTTTATTTGGATATGTCATACACTGATTACTATCCATACGTAATTTCACAAAAAATCGTCCAGTAGTTTTCGAGTATGGGTTATGTAAGCTTCCGGCTGGACACCCTATATGTGTACTTCAGATTTCGGCAATAAAATTCTTCCACTCGAACACTGCCTTTATTCCGGTTTTTAACTCAATTTTTACACCATCATCAAAGCTTTAAAAGTTAATTAGAATAATGGTTTATTTCTAGTTCGTTGAGTAGTTTCGGTTCAATCTTCGCATAAATTACTAAACAAATTATTTTGCGTTCGAAGATCACAATACGGCTTTCAATGGGTTAAAATTGTTTCATGAAAAGGAGAGGAAAAAATTATTGCACCGGCAGCTGTCATCTCCACCGGCCGGCGTTTCGTTGCAAAATAAAAATACACAATCAATGAGGTGCCGCGTATAACCTGTTGTGGAGAAGCATCTCCCAGGTAGTTCCATCGCGAAACATCTGGCCTGGTCCAGATTATTTTCGAATGTTTCTTTTGATGTTAGTGCCCCGCGGCGATCAAGCAACAGGGTCCTTTTGTGTTGATTTTCGCCTGCCGTCCCTGCACTACCGCATCATTGTCCGTTGCTAACCTGTGTTTGTCGTGTGCAATTTCATAAATAACTACTTGTTCCAAACCAGTTTTGTAGTTTCAGTTGTGCTTAATGAATCGCGTTTGATTTTAAATATTAATGGCAACCATCGCATTTGTCGCGTTTCTAACAAGTGCCATCTTATATAAGTATGTTTTCTAAGATATAAAAGGTGTAATACCTCGAAGAACAGGATGTTGTCGATAATAATTATTGTTCGTTGAATAATGCGTTCTGGCTCCTTAAATTTTAACGGAAGTACACACCAGAAAATAGACTAGAACAGAATAAGATAAAAAATTAATTGACCCTATATCTTACCATCCTGTTAAAATTTTAGTTTTTTAGTTTCTCTTATTTTTGCCCTTCAGCGAAATAATTCTCAACCTCTATGTCTCAACCCTCCCTCGCGGTCTTAATTTTAAGGAATTTAATTTTTTTTTACTAAATTTGAAGCAGCATGTATCGTGTTATTAACGTAAATAAGAATATGTCGTCAACCATAATAGAAATGTTTGATGCATTTCAGCTCAATGTTTGTTTTGATTTGTTTTGACTTATTTATACACAGGATGAGATCGTAATTGTGAGCTTGGTCGTTTACGAATATTCTGGATATAAATTATTCAGTATGTGCTCTTTGTACTGTTGACAGTCTAATATGTTGATAACAATTTTATATGTAATTTATTTATCCACCTATAGCTCTGCTAATAGGTTATGAGCCCAGGTGATAACGTTGATAAACTTTCTGTCTTATACCTTTGTTATATTTCACCCCTAAGGTTTGTTATGGATGACATTTTTACAATTTTGAATTTCTCTGTCAATTTAGGAAATTTTGAACCGAACGAAATTTGTCAAGAAAGGATTTTGCTCCCTTAAGGGGAGGTTTGAAGGTGTAAATCAAAGAAAAAATGTCTTCCATCAATATCTAGCGTTATTGAACATATTGATAGGTTCATCCAATAGACCGCAAGACAGAAATTATGGATTTAGACCTACTTTTGGCCATTTTGACTTTGAACAATCAATTTGGAAATTTTGTCGAATGTTTCATGCGAATAACACTAACATGGCTGCATAGAATTGTCTGCCATGTTGTTTTTGAGAAAAAAGGACATCCACATGAACAATTTCCGCCAAGCTTGGTTAAAGAGCTCGCTAATTTTTTTTACCTTTTTTTTGAACTTGGTCTACGGTGTCTTCCATTTATTTTTTCGCTATGTCAAATAATTATAGCAAGTGCTACCGAACATTTTGATCGGTTAAAAAAATTTGCCCTTTGACCTACCCCATGACCTTCTGCCCATGCCTGTAGGGCTAAGAAGGGCCTAATAAAACGCCAGCTCTTGGAAACCAATACTTACTCGCCCACTCCTGCATCGATCTGATTACGTAAACTTCATTATCATATCAGACATATCATTAAAATGCTCATTGTTATCAGTTGAACAACAGCATGTATCGTTTGTTTTTAAAAAATACACGATAATGTCGATTAGTTACTTCCGTCTCGATTAAAGGTGGAAGCGCTGAAAAATAACAGTTATTAAGTCGCTACAAATATATTTTCAAAATGTTTCAAAGAAGTCGGGTAGTATAAACTTCAGGGGGTTTTGAAATCGTTGCATATGAAAATGATATCTAATTTTGAATATTCGATATAAAACAACACAGTCATGGACATTTTCAATACAAAACAAAAATCATGGGCATTTCAAAAAAAAAATTAAAAGCGGCTAAAACATTGCAGTCCCGATTCTCCGAAACTTGTTAAAAACATCGTCTTCAAAAAAGTATATTTCAATAAAACAATTGAGCAAAACTGATCCCTCTCGGGATCTTCAGTTGGCATATTGTATTTTAAATTATTAAAGGCAAATTATTTAAAAAGAAATCCCAGTTTTTGCAATATACAGAACAAATCAAGAGTGAATGTGGACCGTCAATATCTCCTCAACTATTTGTTAGGGAAAGAATTATCTATTAAAAATTGTGGCCGATTGAGAAGGGAATGGAATAGTCCACATTTTTTTTTAATCTACAGGATGTTTCACGTATTGGTGGCAAGCTAATATACTTTTTTTAAGTGTTACAAGCGTTAGTCGTAGCCACAATCAACGTTCAGCATTGTGTCAGTTCACTGTCAATTTAGTAGCGTGCAGTGTATAAAAGACTGAATGCAGTAGCCAAATACATGGTGGTGAAATTAAATGAGTGCTTTAATCAGGGAAAACGTAACGGATGTTCCCTTTTACCTTTGTAAGAAATTCATGAGTGAATTGTAAAATTATATGCGGCAACGGATGTTAAAAATTCATTGTATCGCATGCTATTATTGTCCATATATTTTCATTACAAAATACTTGTGTTTTGCAAACATTGATGCGCCCATGCGTGCTATTCTGTGACCTTGAGTTGATTTGTTTCGGAAATTAAAAAATGATGAGGTAGTGGAAAACATTCATGATTTCAACTATGCCTATACTGAAAAAAATTGGTCGATTGAGTAAATAGTAACAGAAACATTAAAGTCCCTCCTTTGAATCTGTAACGCGGGTGCCCTGATGCCACGTCATGTTAAAACCAATTTTTCCGCAACCGTCCAAGAAAGTATCCATATTCACTCAACGTAATAGGCACGAAAATTAACAATATTATTACGAGTTTACACTGTTTACGCTCTTTAGTAAACACCTCCACAATTAGGCCTTATAATAACACACTAATTATAACTTGTATCTACTATAGACTCACTACTATAATTCACAACCTGTTACTGTTCAATTTCTTATCTGATCACTTGGCACATCTCAGAACTGTACTGAACTAACTCTGATGTTAACACCAATTTTTCCACAACCGCCCAAGGAAGTATCCATATTCATTCAACGTAATAGGCACCAAAAATTAACAATATTGTTTCGTGTTTACACTCTTTAGTAAACACCTCCACAATTAGTCCTTATAATAACACACTAATCATACTTTTATCTACTTTAGACTCACTACTATAATTCAACAACCTGTTACTGTTCTTTTTCTTATCTGATCACTTGGAACATCTCAGAACTGTACTGAACTAACTGCGATGCCCTGGTCCCTTTTCTTATATGTCCGTGGCGCTTATTCTTGATTCGTCCACTTCACTCCGGACTGCTCCAGACGCCTTCCAGTATATTCTATGAGGCAGCGCCACCTCTGGGCCGACTGATGAACTATTATCCTATGGTAGATAATTACGTAGGCTTCTTTTTACTCTGCTACTAGGAATTAAACCTCTCGTCGTAAGAGGGCGGCACGTAACAATATCATACGGGTGTGCGTTATTTTCCATATACGAGTCTTGGGAAAACGTCAACTGTCAAAACGGTCACAATAAACGTCATATTATATTTTAAAATATTAAATTAATAAATGAAAAATAGTTGTTTGGGTTTGACGTGGCAAAAATGTTGTACACAACTCGCTGTGTTAAATTTTACTTTCCGTGCTCGTTTTGTAACATAATATTACAACTATCATGCCAGCCTCGTTTTAAGAGTTCCCCGGAGTGTATTCGTCATCGATGCTTCCAATTTTAATTGTAAATGATTTCACGTCAATAAAATGACGCAGCCGAATGCACGGTGTGCTTGGAAAGAGAGTGATAGATGAATAGATGATAGACATTGTACAAATTTATTATACCTAATCTTTAAATCTCTATTTGTTCCTGAGGACATATAGGGCTAATTTTATTTTAGTTCTACAAAAGGGAAAATGTTTATTGTAATAATACCTATGTGGGCTGATAAAAATTATTTTTGCAAATGGAAAATAGAAGCAAAAATTATATGTTTATTTTTTTTCTCTTATCATCCCACATTGTAACATGTTTTTAATTTCTTTTAGTGAAAGCCGTTTTTTAAAATAATGATTTATATGAGAGTATATCGAAGCGTCTTGACGGCTTATATAGCTCTTAGAGAATACGATGTTCAATTGCTTATTTAAGGGCGACTTTAATCCTAAAAATTCTGTTTCTTGGTAATAAACTTTTTTTATTGGAATACTTTTGAATAATCTTTTTTTTTAATCATAGACTCCATTCGTTGAGTTGTTAAGATGTTTAATGCTTTTAACAATTCTTATATGAATTGCTGTGGCACTTTAAACCAAATCACACAAAATCATGCAAAAATTAAATCTCACAAAAACAATTAATTTGATGACACGGAACAGTCAATGCTTCCAAATAACGAACGTAAACCTAGGCTGCGGCTTTATTGCCATCCAGTTCATAACTTCTTCTGATCAACAATTGACTGGAAATCAAATTTCGTTCGTTAACATCCAGTCGCTCAAATAAATAAATAAATAAAGTAAACACCACAGAAATTAGACAACCCCCAATTCCAGAAGCCAGGGCTTGTGCGAAAGGAGGTTACACATTGAAAAAATGCGGACATACAACCATTTCCTCCGATATTGCCAGTGCCGGAGCCAGGATTCGAACCGGGTGGTGCGATGTCCGTGTGATTAATCGTGATTGCTACCTCGCGCCTTAACCCACTCGGCTATCGACCAGACGAAATAAATAATATGATCTAATAAACAACAGACAAATTCTGATTTTGGCCAGATTGCAAGATGCAGAAAGTCTTAGTATATCTTGCTTGCTTTTCGAGATATCTGTCGTAAATTCTATAAATTAAGAATATTTTTATTGGCTTTGCAGAATTTTTTGTGAACCATCTTCATTCTTTCTGCATGAGAAACATTTTCAACAAAAAAAAATTATGCATTATAATGTTAATTCTATTATGACACGAGCAGAATTGTTAAAAAACAAATTAATACCCACATATTAATAGAGAATAACAAGTAGATAATTACCATTAATTATCATCTGCCATAAACAAGATAAGTCCGTTCCACTTTATTTCTGTAATGAATAACACGAAAAACGATGATTACCTACAAAATTACACAATTTTAATTAGTTTGTTTCTTTTAATTACCCGCTTCTTAGCAATTGATTGTAAAATATGTAAAATTCATTAGTTCCATGTGACACCTACCTATACTAATCATATTTTTGTTGGATCGATTTGAATCGATTGTTGTTGTTGTTGTGAATATTAGCTTTTTTACTAAAATATACTCGGTTTACTAATAATGAAGATCTTTTTATCTCGCACTAATTATTTTAATATTAAATAAAGTACAAAAGCACAGAGCTTGGAGATGCATGTGCAATGCATTACGTACTGAAATGTCCATTTATCATTAAATATATTCGCCCAGGGAACGGCCAATAGTTGTTAAAATATCAAAGGGGTGTATTGTAGGAAATGCAATGTTGACAGATATCCTGAAAATATATCTTTAGAAACATTTTGTCTACAGTACGGGGATCGCTACTAGGCGTACAGGGAAATCCTATACACGTATGTACATGTGCAATACGGATAAAAATGTCATCTAATGGAATGTGATTGGGGTGAGGCGATCTGTAGCGTTCTCACACTACATACAGGCTATTGACTTAATAGCCATCTTTTAAATATGGTCAATTTGTAGTATCTAGGATAAAAAAAAACAAAAAATTATTTTATTATTATGATATGTAAGACTTCAGAAGAAGAAGAATTCGGTATACGATCCAATGCGCTGCTGCAGGTAATCTTACGAAATTTAAGCATTATTGCACTCAAAATAATATTAATCTGTGAAAATGGATATTTATTTAACAGAAGAGAAAGTACAAATAATTAAATGGTACTATGGTGGGCATTCACCATCCATTTCATATTATCTCGGGATTTTAACCGATGTTGCACATGTACATAAAGTGTATAGCATTTACCTATACGCCTAGTAGCGATCCCCGTACTGTATATAAACAAAGCTACTATCTAAAATATGAAATTTCAATATTGACTTTATTAATGCATATAAAAAACAATTTGACTCATTGACTCCTTACCTAAGATTTTGATGACAGTTGTTTACTTTTAGCCACGCATTTAGAACCAACATGGGTTTTCCGCTGCGACCCATGGTATTTTCTGCAAATGAATTAAGTTCTTCACAGATTTACTTTTTGGTAATAAATATATATCATTTTAATAACGTTTTGTGTTGGAAAACAATGTTGATCGTCAAAATGTATATAACCTCTTTTTAGCAGTTTGGTTGAAATTGGAATCCTTGTTAAATCCGCTAAGTTGGAAGTTGGTCAGATATCTATTGCTCCTAATTACGGAATTGAATGGTTTAGACTACTTTTCGGCAGCATCATATAAAATTTTGTTACTTTATGAGTGAACAGTGGTGGAGTTTATTTTGTTTCTTATTTGACTGAGCTATTTGTTCAGGCACATTTAAAATTTCCAGTATAGGACAACCAAGCCTTTAAAAATCATGTACTTAAACGTTTTTTTTTATTTCAATATTTCGTCTTGACCAGACTGGCTTGGCTGACGATGCTAAAAGCGCATAACTGGATAAAGTTGCCGCTAATCGGTTTTTCGCTCATGTAACTGACGACACAATCTAATCACAAGGACTTTAATCAGTTCGATATATCTTAACCGTTAAATTATAATAGCCGTCACTTACGTCTAATATGACTGGGCTAATTACTATTTTATAAACCTGGCGTACATTTTCCCAATAAAAAATGTTTTTTATTTTGACTTAATATGTTTTTTTAACTGTCGTAAATTTGAGTGGGTACAATTTTGATGTGATTGACACAAAGGTTAATTAGCACCGCTAACTATCTAACCTGATTTGTTCAGAGATAACCTCATTTTAAGATGATTCTGGGAAGCCCCACGTACGCATAATTAGAACGGTAAACACAGTACGTGTTTAACGGCCAATCTTGGATTACTAGTTTTATTTACCCATCTACTATGGGCTATTTTGAAGACTTTCTCTTTAAGAAAAACGTTACTTTTAACATTCTCTGTCGGAAATATCGAGCACGAGTTGCCATATTTTTGCTTAAAGATTGCTTGTTCCTCTCCAACACTTGTAATTGAACAGATATATAATAAGATTATCGAAATAGATTATTATGAATAAAGATAACATTGTACTGACCATCAGATAATAAAGTATCCAAATATTATCACTACGTGATGTAAAAGGAAATATCGCCATGTCAGTTTGCCTCTCTATGTTTGCCCGTCGTCTGTCTGTCTGTATGAACAGAAACCCATAATTGGCCATATTTTTATTAAAAGTATTGAGAATGACGTTAATTCTATAGTGGAGTAAAAATAGCCGAAAATAAGGCGATAGAGAAAATTTTACATGGAGCAACCATAAGTTTGTTTTAGTGAAACTAAGAATAACCTGAGTTTTCTACATCGAATAGGGGGGAACCCCTTTTTTTTTCACGAAAAAGGGGTAAATTGGTCATTTTAAGGGTGATTTTTCAGTTTTAGTTTATTTTTGACCCTTTAAAATGCTAGTTAAGAAACGAGAATGGTAACCTTTTATTGTCGATGATCAAGGAACCTTGAACCCCAGTTCAAATTTCGTGAAAATCGGTTTACCGCAACCCACCCCCCCTCACCCCCCCATATGCGGAAAAAACGTAAAAAATGGAATTACGGCTAACTTGGCCAAAACCGAATTTGATGAAATTTTAGATGAAAGTAACCTATACAACCAAAAAATAGCCTGCCAAATTTTAGCAAAAAATGTCCAATAGTTTGGCCGCAATTCCATTTTTAGTCCAAATTCCACGAAATTTTCAAAACGTTTCTAAATTTGTTCAAATGGTTATACGAATTTTTTTTTTACCAAAATGAAGCTCTTTTATGTACTTTCACGTGATGTTACCGAAAAATAACTTTTTTTAATTTAGCCGATTTTTTGAATTTTTTGGTATATATGCGCGCGGTCATGTCCTGCCATTTTCTGTACTATACGTATGCGCGTACAAGTATACGTGTAATTATTCATTAATTTCAATATTAATCATAAAAAGTGATTGTGAGCAAGTTTTAAATGTGTAGATAAAGAAAAAACTCTCGAAGGTAAGATACATTTTTTTTTGAAAATTCACTTGATTTTTATGAAACTTTTTACATATATTGATTATTATTTTATTTTATTCATGTTTTCTTTTTCTAGTAGTTGCACTAGATGTGCTACTGCAAGAAATGTCCGAATCGGTAAGTGGAGTTTGGAATATTTCTTCACCCTCGTCATCGCTAAAATCGTATAAATTGGAGATATTCTCTGAATTAAAACATCTTCATAATTATCATCTTCTTCAATATCAATATCATAAATATCAGGACTAATTTCTAATTGCTCAGACTTTTCATGAGCCACAGCTTTGTCAACAACATTATCCGCATTTTGACACAAAGTATTCCTTGTATTGTGGCATAAATTGCTGCATGTGACGCCAATGGTTTTGCATGAGCAACGTTTAGTTTTGCAACCGACCTTACAATACAATCACAAACAATTATATTGAGTAATTCATTAGGAAAAGGAGCTTTATCAGTCCTTAACGCCATCAGTCCATTATCTGTTGTTTGCTGCCATCCAGAATCCTGTCAAATTTGATACTTCAGAGAATATCTCAGATGTATACGATTTTAGCGATATGACCGATGACGAGAGTGAAGAAATTCAAACTTCAGTTACCGATTCGGAAGTAGACACTTCTTACATTAGCACATCTAGTACAACTACTAGGAAAAGAAAACAAGAATAAAATAATAATATATGTAAAAAGTATTTAAAAAATCTAGTGAATTTTAGAAAATAAAAAAATTATATCTTCGAGAGTATTTTTTTATCTAAATATTTAAAACTTCCTTACAATCACTTTTTATTATTAATATTCAAATTTTTATAATGAATACACGTATAGTTGTGCGCGCATACGTATAATACCGGAAATGACGGAATATATATACCAAAAATGACAATAAATCGGCTAAATTAGAAAAAAAAGTTATTTTTAAGCTACATCTCTTGAAAGTACATATAAAACTTAGTTTTGGTTAAAAAAAAAATTCGGACGACCATTTGGACAAATTGGGGCACGTTTTGAAAATTTTGTGGAATTTGAACTAAAAATGGAATTGCGGCCAAACTATTGGATATTTTTTGTTAAAATTTGGCAGACTATATTTTGGTTATATAGGTTACTTTCATCTAAAATTTTGCGAAAAAAAGGGTTCCCCACCTACTCGATAGGTTATTCATAGTTTCACTAAAACAAACTTATTCTTCTATGTCGCAAAATTTTCTCTCACGATCTATCTTTACTCCACTTATATGCCTATTTTCGAAAACTTAATTATGTCCCATTATCTACTAGTAATGTTGGAGAGTGATTTGATGGTGCAAATGATAACAAACTATGCTGTGAAAAGTATACAGATTAAAACAATTGGAAATTGATTTGCAACCTGACATGTGAGATGATATTTACGATACATAATGTTGACGAAATTGAAATAACTCCACTAGAATATTAGATATATAAAAACACTAGAAATACTAAACTAAAAACATGAAACTTAAAAAAATAATAGATTACTATCAAGTTCAATTCTATGAGCACAAAAAATAACAGATAAAACTATGATTGATTGATAACCCACTTGACATAAATCAAACAAATCGATACAAAACTATAAAAATAGATTGAATTAATTAAAGAAAAAAAACACCAAAACTTGATTTAAAAATAATTGCGCACAAAATCTATGATCAACAAAATAATTATGTAACAAAAATGAGTATTGAAAGACAAACAAAATTAATTACTTATCAACAAAAAAGTTATTGCTATTAGGTCCGACAATCGTAATAGCGAAATTGGGGCATCATCAATAACAAAACAGATTACACAAAATCGAACATGAAAGCAAATATTAAAAGGAACAACAACTAAAAATTTATAAGTAATCCATTCATCAATAGTTGTTAATTATTGTAAGTTCAGAGTATAAAAAATACAAAAAATTATGCATCTTAAAATCAAAATAAAAAATAAACTCTTGTACAAGATTTACTTAGGTAATAAATCATAATGTGGTTCACGTCATATTTTTTTTAATTTCCGAATCAAATCAACTCAAGGTCACATAGAATGACATGCATGGGCGTATGTATCAACGTATGCAAAAGACAAGTGTTTTATAATGAAAATGCAATGAATTTTAACGCTCACATTTTTACCCAGTCTCTGGTTATAGCTGATCCTAAAGGGCGATAATCCTTGGATGATTTTAAGAAAAATTTTTTAAATGAACATAGGTCCGCAACCGCTTTATGAGATACATGATACAAAACTAGTTTTTTCCCCAATATCTTTAAAACACAATAAAATACAATTTTTCCAGGAAGTTTTTTAAATCATCATCATCATCAGTGGCGTCCCTGTTAACATGCCCTACAGTATTTTTAATTAAAAAAATGATACGCGGTTTATCTTGGTCCCTTGACTTTTTCGTCCGGCAGACGGTTCTCGATTAAAAAAATAAAATGCATTCATTTGATGTCCCTGTGCGATTTTTTCTCTTAGTCTCAATTAATTTGTGCTAACCAAAAAAGACATTTTTTTAATTTCAAAAACATAACTATTTTGAACAAAAAAATACCAAAATTAAATTAATTGTTCAAAATGTCCACCTCCTGCAAATATGCACGCTTCAGCCCTCCTTCTCACTGACTCGCGTACTCTTTGGAAAATTATTTGAGTATTCCTTGTAGCTTCACAGGAAACTATTAAGTGGTTTAGCAATTCTTCCTCAGCTTGAATTGGCTGACTGTAAACCAAGGTCTTGAGATGTCCCTAAAGAAAGTAATCCAGACTGTTTAGGTCTGGGGATCTAGCTGGCCATGACTCTGTTCCCCCACGACTTATCCAGCGATTATTGAAGTTTTGGTTTAAACATTCGCGTGCCAGAGCAATAAAATTTGCAGGTACACCGCCGTGCATAAACCACATGCGATTTCGAATTAAAATAGGAACATCTTCCAACAGAATTGGCAAATTATCGTCAAGAAACAGGCCATAATTATGTCCATTTAATCTGCCTGGTAGAAAAAACGGCGAATTAGGTAATCTCCAATAATTCCAGCCCACACATTTAATGAGAATTGCACCTGGTGATGAGATTCCATGATTACATACGGATTTTCCTTGGCCCAAAAATGATTTTCTGATTTCTGACACTGTTTCTCGTAAAACTAGCTTCGTCTGTGAATAAAATTTCCGTGTCAAATAAAGGATTTTTGGTAACGTAAATTAATTATTGGCAACTTTCCTCGTACTGATGTCTTGATTTTCCTCAACTGCATTTAAAACAGCTACCTCAATTGCTGGAGTTCTTGCAGTCCGAGGTTCACCTTTTAGGTGATTATTTGGCTCAAAACTTCCTGTTTCACATAACCTTCTGTGGGTGCTTGAAATCGTCCGAACATCGGGAATAATTAATTATATTTGGGATGCGCTCTTGTATGCGTTCCCATCAGCAAGCCCATACAAGTAATGCATGTCTGCTCATTCGGTATTTGTAAAATGTACCACGTTTTTGATTAATAAACAAGTTTTATAATTTAAATAATGTCACAAGACACGTATCTGACAAAGAGGTGTCAAAATTGGTTTTACGTTCATAAAATAAGTAAATGTGTTCTTAGCATACGAGGTGTTTCTAGCCTACAAGATAATGATTCTACTCTTTAACGGCTGAATTCGCATAAGTACAAGCAAATTAATGCATTTTATTTTTTAAATCGAAAACCGTCCGCCGGACGAAAAAAGTCAAGGACAATTTTTATGACAACATAAACCGCAAATATGAAAAATATTTATTTAAAAAAAACAGTCGCCTATCATTTTCTTTTATTAAAAATATTGCAGGGCGCGTTAACAGGGGCGCCACTAATGAAAATTTAAAAAAGAGTTATCCTGGAAAAAAAATTTAAAAAGCGGTTTTAGAGATATTGGGAAAAACTGATTTTTTTGTTAAATTTCAAAAATAAAGCGGTTGCGGACCATGGTCATATAATTTTTTTTTTCTTAAAATCATCCAAAGATTATCGCCCTTTAGGATTAGCATTCAACAATGGAACACCCTGTATATAACAACTCCGAGTAGCACCAATTTAATAAAGCCGAATATCTGATCAAAAAAGTCGTCACACATATTATCATCAACTGTAATTTATCAATCAAAAATTGCTATTAATCGTTTTTAACGTCTACGAACGTCTAGTTCTCGCGTCTCTCTCAAATTAATATTGTAAAACACTTTTTCTTGTCAAATATAAGATTCAGCCTTGTAGACGTGAGTCATGGCATTTAATTAATTGATAGTATTCGCTAGAAAAACCCAGAGTGTAGGCTAACAGCTCGCGATAGTTCGGAGACTATTAAACCTACCTGTGCTGTGGCGTGGAAGCGAAACAGATTATAACGGTAGCATTAAAATTAATTAGGATAACAAATATTCGTAAATAAAAAAAACTATTCGAAAAATCTAGGGCGTGGCCTTTACGCTTCGTCAATCTGTTTCGTTGCCATTCTTTGTACGATTGGTTCGCTTTAGAAACTAAACGAAGCTAGGAAAATTGTGATTCGAAAAAGCTACTCCATACACATAAGTACTTAATCGTTAGCTAATGTTACTTACTTTCTTATGCGGATAGTATGGTAATGTTTTTTTTTACATTCCTGGGATGAAACAACTAAAATAAACCAGCACAAGGTTTTAATAGAGAAGGTACTTAATAGTCGGAGAACAATTCTCGTCTTTGAGTGTTGAAAAATAGTACCTATAGTAGAGTAGAATTAGCTGTAGTCCGGTCAATTTAGACATTCGAAGGTGCATAAAGTCCCAACAAGCTGAAAATCAGTAAAATTGTTTAAAACATAATTATAAATAAAATCTAAAAGTTCCCCATCATTCCCGTGTATGGAAAAAATTTTACTCGAGGTCAAAGGTCAAAAAATTGAGTTTTTCGCGATTTTCAGCAAAACGGTAAGTTTTATCATAAAAGTACCCCAGACAAAAATTGTAGATCATAAAATTATCTATAAGAAATGTTGCAATACTTTTTTCCTACGAGCCACCGTTTCTGAGATATAACGACTCAAAAAGTTGTAAAAGTTGTTATCGTCATAATATGCACACGTTTCCACGCCACCTATGAGGTAGTGTACTTTACGTAGCGCGTTTTTTTTTAACGTGGTTTCCCCAGTAGGCCTACTCCACGGGTCAGTTGTGATCCTGTTTAATTTGAAACTATTGCAAAATAACGGAAAATTTCAAAGATTGGAAAAGATAAAAGCGATGTAAATTAAAAAAAAAGTGGTGAAGTTCATTCGTCTGATTCGTAACTTTCAAATTCTTCTTGTTCTTCTTCTTGATCTTCTTCTTCTTCTCCTGCTTGCGATGTATCGTATGACACTTCGTCGGAATCAAACGAATCCTCCACTGTTGGTGATTCAACATTAGAGCACGACCGGAATTTGTGCATGTCAGAGAACAAAACAGTCCGGCTTTTTTGCAACCACATTTAGCACTGCATCCCTTTTTGCAGTTGCAAAAAATTGTGTTCAGCAGTTTTTCCGGCGCAGGTGGGAGTAAAGTTTGAACTGGCTCTAATATATTGTTGACCAACTTCCAACCTCAGTCTGGAGGGTCTAGCTGATAACCAAGCCACACTTGAACTTGGTAATATACCCGAAAAAGATGTTGATGAGCAGCAACTGAGGTTGGAGGAAGACAAGCTAATTGAACTTGTTTTTTATTTTTAGTATTTTTAACGAAACATGCATATCGATGCTTATCTAAACAGGTAGTTTTTTTAGGAGCTCCGTACATAGAAAGAAGAAAGCGGATGCCGTTGGTGATAACTTCTTGTTGAGTCGAAGTACTCTTTTTAAAAACTTCAGCACATTGAATTAAATCTTGTTTTTCAAACATTTTGAAAACTGCTGTTTTACCCCTCCTGTAAAATGCAGATGTCGTATCACAGCCAGTTATTGCGTGTAAAAATAGTACATGATTTTGACACTTTACAAAAGTAGATAAACTTTTTGATGAGTATATATCCGATTGATGTTGAGCTTTTCCTGGTTTTAAGAAGAAAATAGTTTTTTCAGTTGGCGTTCGAGCAGTGAGTAATACGAGTAAGTCTACATCTTCACCAATAACAATAGTTGTATTTGTCAAATTGAATTGCTCTATTGCTGTTTCAATAATCAATACATCAGCATCATTATTACCTTGTTTTACCAATATATTTTCAGCAGTAAACTTTTCTTTCAACATTGAAATGAACCGAGACTTGTTGTGAGTATTTGTAAGAAATTTCTGTTGACTGGTTGGAACTGTCATAAGTTAATCAAATAAAATATCTGAAGATGAAGATGTTGCTAAAGTTCGACGACGTTGTTCTGCAGCTTTGATATTTCTCGTGCAATCATCATAGCCATCAAATACGACAGTAACTCTGGAACCAAAATGTCGACGTACATACTGAACGTATTTATCTAAGATAACGTTGAATGTTTCTTCGCTATCCCACACAACGCGGTGTAGTAAGTATCCTCCGTCAATGAAATATGTCGCATTAGTGTTGTTAATATCGACATTTACCTTTTCAAAACAACCGTAAATGGCAGACTTCTGTGTTTTACGCATCCCGATGTCATCAAACAACGATAAAGGGTAGGGAGCTAATTCATATTCAAAATATGTTTCTATTTCATCTTGAAATGCTGCAGTAATACTCATGCGTTGGAACAATAATACAGGGTCAATAGGTACTTTTTCTTCATGAACTTTTATGGTACTAGTCATAGCTAAAAGAGGAATAACTTTGTCAGCATATTATGACGATAACAACTTTTACAACTTTTTGAATCGTTATATCTCAGAAACGGTGGCTCGTAGCAAAAAAAGTATTGGTACATTTTTTATAGATAATTTTATGATCTGGGGTACTTTTATGATAAAACTTACCGTTTTGCTGAAAATCGCGAAAAACTAATTTCTTTGACCTTTGACCTCGAGTAAAATTTTTCCATACACGGGAATGATGGGGAACTTTTAAATTTTATTTATAATTATGTTTTGAACAATTTTACTGATTTTCAGCTTGTTGGGACTTTATGCACCTTCACTCATTTTTTTGTCTAAATTGACTGGATTACTGTCTACTTGAATAAATTTAATAACTGATTTTTTTACTTTGCTTTTCTTTAACTCGCAATGTATTTTTCAGTTTTCAGTTTTTTTAGTGTTTGTCTTCAAATCTTGTATCCTTTATTTAACACACTTCCTGTCATAATCGATTGATTAAATTTTGCACAGTTACTAAGATCGGATGACAATACAGTATTTTACTGTTACTTTTGCAAATACCCACACATAAAGGGCGCGAGGGTGAAAATTGAAAAATCTGCAAAACGAAGGAGCGAAATTAAAAATTAAAACGCATTCAAATGAGTTGTTGAATTGATTTGCACCGTCCAAATAAAAGAAAATAATGGTATTTTAATTTTTCTAATAGTAGGTGCCATGGATCTTGTTACCATGACAGTAGACAAAAGAATGTTTAATTAACACTTCTTGTTGTCATAATTGCCGTTTTTCTTGTTACTATAGTGTTATAGTGCTTCACTGTGATCTACCGTTACTTTGTAATTACTAATTTTCTGCGTTTCCTTTATTAAGTTCTTTTTTTGAATTTATTATAAGCTTTGAGATATACAAACGAAGAGAAGTTAGATATGCTAGAGATTTATTTTAAATCAAATAGAAACACTGATGAGGCATAACTTTCCAGAATGTGTGCAACCGAATCAGAGGTATTTTAGGACTCTTGTTATTAATTGATTAAATTATGGACGGTTTAATGGAAAAAGAAATGATACTTATGAGATAGATAACGAAGAGCGAAATAACGTTGTATTAGAATACATAGAGGACAATGCTACAGTATCTGTAAGACAAATCTCAAATCAGGTAAATGTTCCCAAAACAATTGTGCATAACATTTTAAGAGCGCTCCGGATATAAGCCGGAAAGACTGTGCAAATTACTCTCATATAAATCATTATTTTAAAAAACGGCTTTCACTAAAAGACATTAAAAACATGTTACAATGTGGGACGATGAGAGAAAAAAAAGTATATATAAAAAATTTTTTTTTCTATTATCGACTTACAAAAATAATTTTTATCGTCCCGCATAGGTATCATTAAAATAAATATTTTCCCTTTTGTAGAACTAAAATAAAATTAGCCCTAATGTCCTCAAATTCACAGAGAAATTTAAAGATTAGGTATAATAAATTTGTCCAATATCATATTCTACTACATCTCTATCTCTCGCTTTCCAAGCACACCGTACATTCAGCTGCGTCATTTTATTGACGTGAAGTCATTTACAATTAAAATTGGAAGCATGGATGACTAATACACTCCGACCAACTCTTAAAGAAAAATCATTATCACGCATACAAACCATCGCTCAAGGTTTACAAGAAAGTGACTACGAGAGAAGACTAGTATACTGCGATTGGTTTGTACAAAAATGTCAACAGAATCCAGACTTTCATTCAAAAGTATTATGGACAGACGAGACTAGATTCACTAATTGTGATATTTTCAATAGACATAACACACACTACTAGAGTATCCAGAACCCTCACATAATTAGCCAAAGTAGGTTTCAAACCAAATTTGGCTCGAAATTTGGATTCAATGTCTGGTGTGGCATCAGAGGTAAACTTATTTAAATCGTTCATTGATAATAATTCATTATAAAAAAATACTTTCCAGGTAATCGCATTTTGGACCATTTATTTATGTTAATTTGAACGGTGCAAATCATTTGCGAATGTTGCAAGAACAAATAATACCAGCTCTTAGACTTGCTGTAGGAAATATTAACCAGATTTGTTTCATCACGATGGTTGTCCAGCACATAATAGCGGCCTAGTAACACAATTCTTAAGAGCAACTTTTGATAATAAAATAATTGCAAATAATGGCAACGGGCTCTGGCCAGCCAGGTCTCCTGATCTCACTCCGTTGGACTATTTTCTTTGGGGCATACAAAAAACGAAGTTTGTTCATTTGAACCACCAAAAAATATTCAAATTTTAGAAGAGCGTGTAAGAAATACTTTGGCTGCTGTTAACAGAAATACTTTAAGGCGTGCGTGTAGTTCAATATTAAAGCGATGTCAAAAGTGCATTGATGAACAAGGACGACATATTGAACAATTTCTTTTAAGTTTTTAATTAATTTGTTTTAATTTTAAGTTGAAGCTAATAAAATCGGATTATTTTGAAATACACTTTCTTCATGGCCTACTTAGAAAATTTAATTTTTTCATATTTTACACCAGTAAATAATTTTTTCCTGACATTGTGATACATCATTGAAAGGGGAATTGAGAGCATTATTGAACATACAAAAAATCCAATATGGCGTCAATAAGAAAAAGCAAAGTTAGTGGCATTAGCTGAGAAACAAATGTTAGACATTTGTTGGTAACGTCAACGAAAGCACCTTAAAAAAGTGTCCTAACAATGTACTTATTAAAATATCACCAGTCATCAAATTAGGCAGATACGGGAAGTTTTTTAAAATGCACCTTTTCAGTTTTTTGAAAATATTTCGGAAACGAGATAGCTCGTAGTCCATTTAACGAGGTCCCGAACATCAAAAGTTTGTAGGATCTTTTGCAATATATTTCCCCCTGTGTTTTCGAGGGTGAGAAAAACAATGGTGATTGTTTCAAATTCTGAAATCCTTGCGTACCCCTATCGAGAAAAAACCACTCCAATGTCCGGCTTGTCGGTCTTGGACTTGCGAGGGATCGTCGGATCGGATTTTTTGGGATAATAATAATAAATTCAGTTAATTTACATTTGGGTGTCCCGGACCGACCCCCGGGGACTGAACTTACCTCCGCCTGGAATAGCAATATCCAAAAAAATTAGAAATTACGGACTCGACAAGGTTTTTTTATGGGTTTTCGAGTGCTGGGATCATGATGGAGGTGCTAGTTTTCACCCTATCCTCCCGCAACTACCTCCAACGTGGGAATATCAGGGAAACTAACCATTACTAAACCACATTTGATTTAAACAGCTTCCGCGGGTTGAAACTACCCTGCCTCGAAAAACTTGCTTCTCGCGGATTTTCGAGCGCGGTAATACGATGGTGGTATCTTTCTTCACTCTACCCTCTTGAAACTACCCCCAACGTATAAAGCCACCCCCTCTTCCATGCTGTCGGTCTTAGATATGCGTGGATTTGTCGGATCGGAGTTTTTATAGGAATATCAGGGAAACTAACCATATATGGTATAGAAAAGGGGGTATTTTTATACATCGGGGGTAGTTGCGGAGAGGTAGGGTGAAAAATAACGCCAACATCGTGATTCCCGCCATCGAAAACCCGTCAGTTATTTCGGTGTTGCGAGCAGGGTAGTTTTAACCCCCGAAAGTTGCTTATGACGAAAACGTTAATGTACCGGAAAGCTCCATATGGTTTCAACGGGATGGCGCACCACCGCATTACTCGGTAATAGTGCGCAATTACTTAACGAAATTTTCCCACACAGATGGATTGGTAGACCCGGATCAGTAGAATAGCCAGTTAGATCTCCGGACCTAACTCCATTGGATTATTTTTTATGGTGTTACCTTAACTCCAAAGTTTGTTTTAATAGACCTAACAATGTTGAGCACTTAAAGGACAGAATTAGTTACGAAATTGGAAGAATTGGACCCGAAACAATTACTGACGTTTTCCGTGAATTTCAATTTCGTCTTGGACATTGTCAAGAAGCAAATGGCACGCAATTTGAATATTTAATTTAATTATTTTTTTCTGTATTTATTAATTCTTGTATGTTTGTTTTATCATATCGTTATAAGTAGTTAAAACATTTTTCTTGATAATTTCGTCATGCAATGTACCATAAAATTTAACGTATTCTGTGACGCGCTTTTCTCCACCTCAGCCGGAGACGAGACGAAAAAGGACCACTTTTTGACACTCAAGCCCTGGAAACGAGTTTTCGATTTAACTTGGGCGCCAGTCCTAGTTTAAGTGATAGGACCACAGACTTAAAAGTAATAGACTCCAAGATGAATCATATTCATGGGGCCAAGATAGTTACGACGTTCTGTCCTCACTCCTTCTTCATTTACAATATCAGCTGCTTATAGAACTATCTCTCTTTGGGATTATATAGCATCTATCTTTTTCCATTTCGTTATCATTTCAACTCTTTGTTTATTTAGAAGTGGCATAAGACATTATTATGGTTCAAATTGTATCTCTCAAAGCTTAGGATACTTATGAAGTGATACATTTATAACTACTTTTAGGCATCGCACCGCAAACATAACACTTAATCATCTTAAAATAACCAGTTTTTATCCAAGGAGTGTAAACTGGTTTTTATCATTCAAACGAATGGCAAATTGTTGTCCGTAATTTTTGACAGTAACAGTGACCGGCCACCGGCAGCTGATTTTCAATTAGATCGTACGTCTGAGAACGTTTCAGCTGGGGATAATCCCAAATAGAGACACAAGATATAACTTACGGTTTATAGGAAGGCGACAGAGCTAGAAAGATATGCGTATATTTCGAAGACAGGGTTTTAAGAAAACGTATATGGTATCTTGGGGTCTATTTGTTTTAAGTCTATGGATAGGACATACTACCCACAGGCCGGATACGCGAGACTGAGTAGCTCAAGTGGAGAAACGGTACTTCAGTGGATCAATTTGGGAAATTAGACGTTCACACACAAACAGTAAAACTCAGAACTTGATAAATAATGTTGGTTTATTGATCTAAATCTACTATATACAGATCTACTTGTTTACTAATTGCAATTATGAGGGCAGGCGGTGCAACGAAAATAATAATACCAGATGACTCAAATGGCAGGGACAGCAAGCGGCGAAATGGTAGCACAGAATAAGCGGTAACCCAGGGCAGCTAGCAAAGCGATAAAATGGGCGTAGGCTAAACACAAATACCAGGCGCAAGAAGCAAGACCACAGATATATAAAAAAATTACAGTATAAAATTATAGAGAAATTATATACAGTATTTGACTAGTACATCGGTTTACTTACTCCATGGATTTACTTAGTTCCTGTGCTTACCGTCCGGCACGTCTGCTGCGGTGGACCGGTCGGAGTTGGAAGGGAATGATACGCTGCACGGCTTCTCAGGTCTTCTTCTGAATTGAAACGACTTATTAAAGGAGTTGGAGTAGGTGCCGGATGAATGCGCGGCTGATTGATGACGTATTACGTACTTTGCCAAAATTCTGCTGCTCGGATAACTATATGACAATAACAGTACTGGGTTCGTATCTCGGAGTGGACACGTCTGTTAGCGATGAGTCGCTCTGGCTGACTGCTAACACGGAATGAATTCAATGATTTCCTTCACATAGTTACAAGTGGGGGAAACGGCGGTAGTGCATGCGCGATAGATCAACGTGACGTCAGAAGGACTTAGAAATATTTCCGAACATTTTCGACTTATCACCTGACTTTTGGGACTATTTTCGTCACAGATCGGAGCAGAACGGTAGACACGTCTTACGCTTGGAACGGCAACTGGTGAACTGACTGTCGGATATATTAATTATCCCCTTTACCGAGAGGAAGACAGACGGGTGCCGTCAGATCGACTTTGGTGCATCTATAAACTAATAATTTTATTAATTTTCAAGCTAATTCGCTTAAGGCGATACAATATACATACAATAATAAATATACAACGCTAATCAATATAGAGGGTATAAATGAATATCTTGGGTATATTTCCGGTAACGAAAAACACTTCGTTACAAGTGTATCCAAAAAAATGTGCTCTTTCAAGTGGCATTTTAAAAAATGGGAGTTGCCATTTAAGAAAACTGCCGATGTTTATAACTTTTCAGAAAATGTTTGTAGAAAAAAGTTATTTTCATAAAAATAAATTAGGATATGGGAGATCTATTTAAACCTAAACTGTTATTAGTCATTTACCATTAAAGACTATGTATCCATCTACATTCATTTGTAGATTGTTATGATCACCAAAAACTAAAGCCTATGTTTTACTGGCGTTAACATGTAATACATGGTTTCTAGATTCTTTTATTAACGAATTTATACCTGTATTAATATCCCTTGCTTATACATTGCGTTGGAGCAAACGAAAGGTAAAGATGAGTGTCGTCAGCATAGAAGTTCGTTTGACGCTGCTCAGCTGCTTTTTCGAAACCGTGTACAAGAGCGGGTCTAAAATTGACCCTTGTGGAACTCTAGATGACACGTCGGAGGCGCAGACAAATTATTTTCAATTTTAACAGGTTTTGTTCTATTTTTTAAAAACTGCTAAAAGTCAACTGCGCTAGCACTTAAAACTATCTTATTTAATACGTAATTCGGCGAATTTTCCATACGTCACAAAGACAAAATCAAATTACAGAATATTAGATAATTTTTCAACTTTTTATAATCCAGCTTTTACGTAAAATTCGGAAAATGCGAAAAACTCGAGAAAAAAATTATCTTTGAAAATGGTAAAAAAATTAGTCCTTACTATAAGAACCTGTTTCAAGCGAGGAGAAGATTAAAAGTGAATGGTTGTTTTATAATAATAAAAAGTGCCAGCAAAACAACCAAAACTGTATATGATAATTTAATCAAAACCTTAAAAGGTCACCCGTTATCGAGCGTAATCATCCAGATTTATGTGTCTGATGTTAATATGTGTTTATTTCATTGGAATGATCATTAAATTCCAATTAATTCTTTTGACGAAAATATATTAAAGTAGAATCGTCTCGTCCAATAAATGACTTGTATAACTGATACCAGGGCATGTCTTTGTTAATTGAAATATAATGTACTCATTGAATAAAAAACACATTCCAGAAATTTTCATGAACGTTTGCGAAAAGTGTTGTTTGTGATAAGCTATTCAGACTTAAATAAGTAAATTCGTACAGGAGCTGACGTTCCTTTTGCGGTAATTTTCGTTCAGAAAAAATAGAACTTTGGATGAGTTTAGGAATGTCTTTAATAAGTCTTGATTTTGACGCTCTTGACGTCTACCTAATCTGTCAGTATGCTGGGACTGTTTTTTCGTTTAAAGAGAAAATATATTCCCATGCACAATATAAACTACTAAAAATTGTTTCTTCGATGTTGATCTAATTTGCGTTGGTTATTATGTCACCGCTAAAGAGTATGTAAATATTTATCAATTTCGCCATTGCACGTTAAAGAAATATTTCGTTAATCTGTTGAAATCTGCCGTAATTGGAAAATAGCGGCTGCATAAATAGATAGTAAAAGGAGTCTTTTTAATTTAATTTTCGTACTTGTAATTGTAATTGTGGATTTGTGTTTGCGGTTATAGTCCGAGCGAAATCGGATGGAATATTTTTGTGCCATCTTGTTCAAAATGTGCTCTTTTATAAGAAAGTACAGTTTACCAGATGAACATTTTTTCTGGTCAGGATGTACTAATGCATGTAGTGTTACTTGTATATCTATATGCGACTGTGATCTTGACTATTGTAAAAATATGGAAGTTGTATAATCACTTTAATTGTATTTTAAAATAAAAAATAAAATTCAACATACATTTTAAATCTTATATTTGTCTACTTTCAATTATTCAACTTATATTAAATATTTGTAATGTTTCGTATTTTATACAAATTGTTTTATACTTCAGTGGATGCACGACGAACTAGCAAGCATATGTTCTATAAAATGTACCCATATATTTTTATCATAGTGAGGCGCGGCGCTACGTTGACTGGCGCGCGCGCACACATCTTACCAATTAAAAACAAGCACTTAAACTAAAGAATAAAATATATCTACAGTATATTCTGGTATAAGCTTCAAAGAATAGATACAATTTTTTCGTACATTAAAATACATTACTTTTCATATAGTTTTCGAGCCATGAAAATCGCAAATTTCGCGTTTCTTGAGATTTCAAGAATTTTTTTTCTCGAAATTTATCAGTTTTAGAGAAAAATATCTAAGTAGATCTTCTGTTTGTTTTGGTGTGAAAATACGAAAATATTTTTTCCGAAACGAAAAAATCAATTTTTCTAATTCGTTTAGAAAACTTTGTTTAAACAATTTCTGACCACATTTCCAACTGGCGTTCTTATAAGGGAGTACATTTTGAACAAGTTGGCATAAAAATATTCCTTCCGAATAAATTTTCCCGGTCGATAGCTGATTTCGCCCGGACTATTACAAGATTAGACAAGTAATATATATTGTGTTTTTTATTGAATATAATACTAGAATAAAATATTATAATCATTTATTTTTAAACATTTACATTGTAATAAATAATAATGAAATGGATATTATAATACAGTTAGTACCAAATAATTAGGCAAAGAGACCAAGATTATGAAACTTCATTTGAACAGCAAGAGTATATTATTGCCAGCTCGCATCCAACATATGAAAGAGAAGAACGCGGCGGAGGGAAGCAGGCAGACTAATTTATTTTCAAACCAAAACGCTGCGAAAGTGTTACGAATTGTGAAAAAAATATGGTAAAAAAGTTGTAGTGAATTAAATTTTTTATAATAATAATAACTTTATTTCAAACAGCCACATTACAGAGATAAAAGCATCACGTAACAATGGGTTGAATAACGTCAAAACAATATATAGTATAACTTATAAAACATATATGTATAAAAGAATACAAAACAGAAGCCGAATTGGAAAAAATTAAAACATTAAAACAGTAACAGTTATAATCGTGCTCTTTTATACTCCATAAATTCTTTTATGGTATATGGTTCAATTTCTACTAATAAATTAAAAAGTTCTCTCTTATATTTTTTAATATTTTGTATATTTTTTATGCGGCTTGGTAGAATATTGAAAAATCTCATTCTAGCATAGCAAGGACCATTTTCTATCATGCTTAACCTGTGGATCGGGAAGTTATAATTATTGTGTCTAGTGTTATAATTGTGAGTTGTCTCATGTTGTTCATATTTATTTTTATATTTAAAACTAAACATTAAGCATTCAAAGATGTATATTGCAGCAACTGTTAGTAATCTATTTTTTCTAAAGGAACCTCTAAAAGATTCCCTTAGAGGAATATCATGCATACAGCGTATAGCTTGCTTTTGTACTATTAATAATTTGTTTATTTCTGCAGCAGCAGTACCGCCCCAAAATATCACACCGAATCTTAATCGTGATACAAAGCATGCATAATATATCATTCGCAAAGTTTTATATGTTACATATTTTTTAACCACCCTCATACTGTAGGTGACACTGTTTAATTTTTTCCCTAATTCTGCTACATGTTGTGTCCAGCATAAATTGGTGTCAGTAGTTACACCTAGAAATTTGGTTGGTGAGATAAAATGCACATTATCATTATTAATTATGGTGTTCAGTGGAAAATCTTTTGTTGACTTACTAGTTTTAAAAATAACAAATTTGGTCTTTCCTTTATTAAGAATTAAATTGTTTTCTAAGAGCCACTTTTGAATCACATTAAGGACAAAGCTGGCTTCCTGTGTTAATTGTGAAAAATCCTTAGCTCTCACCAGTAAAGTAGTATCGTCTGCATAATTTACCATTAAATGCCTGCTGTTACTTAGTAAACTGCACAAATCATTGATATAGATGTTAAACAGTAACGGCCCTAATATGCTTCCTTGGGGGATCCCCATTTTAATATTTTTTGTTGTTGATTTTATCTCTTTACTTTGTGAAATTAGTTTTACAAATTGTTTGCGATTTTCTAGATATGACTTTACCCAACCCAATGCTGTCGATGTAAGTCCATACCTTTCAAGTTTTTGTAGCAGAATTTTTATGATTAAAATTTGATTTACATAATCAAATATGGCAGTATCAATACTTTTCCCTTTCATAAAACCATGTTGATTTTCATTAAAAAATTTTGTTATTTGGATACATACTACCTTTTCAAGAATTTTAGAGTCAGTCAGAGTCACTATAAAAGTCAGTGAGTGTATATATCTTTATTTTACAGGAATCTAGCAGTGTGACATCGTACAGACCTATCGAATTAAAATGCATGTATCGCCAAGGCAATAAAATATACAAATGTGCTGTCACTTACTTTCTTGTGTCAAATTTAATTCTCTGCAACTTTGTTCCTATTGTTTCTTTACGTCAATTACCATTTACGGAGCGGAGCGTCTGTTTTATATTAATGTGGGTTTTGCCTTTTACATCTGTGCCAAATTTGAAATAAAAATTGTATTTATCTTGTTAACTACCTATAGTGAAAAGATAACGTCTTTTCATTTTTAATATCTACAACTACTATTATCTCGCCTCTGTTGGAACTTCATGGTGTTCTAAAAAATATTGAGGCTATAATATACAGTGTGTCCCCGGACGGATCTAACTATACTTGTAATTTTCCTTATTTCGCATTTTAAGAGAAAAAGTCATTCTTCATAAGAAGTTTTGCTTATCGTGAAAAGTCATTAGCCATACTCAGGCTTTCAAAATAACATGCAGGGTGGTTAGCAATAAAAAAACGTGAACTTGTGCCAAGAGTAAAGTATTAGTTTTTTAAGGGCAGGTAGGACAACGGGCGTCGGACGGTATGTTGTCCGACGCCCGCAAGGAGGTTGGGTTAGGGTTGAAAACGTCATGTCTCTGGTAGTGGTGGTCCGTCCTGGCGTATCTGAAACAGATCTGTTAGCGGGAAATAAAGGTTATACTTACCCGTTGTCCAGTAGCTGAACCCTCGGTCGCTTGTGCCTCGGGGTGTCGGCGGGGTCGTAATCAGTGGCCTGTCTGATCAGCGGGTTCCCATGCTCCTCGGCTTGGGCGTACAGCTTCTTCGCCCGTTCCCGGATGACTTCAGTGACCGTGGTGTACTCCAGGTCTCTGACGATGTCTGCGGTTCTCACGTACCATGGGGCGTCAACTACCGTCCTGAGGGCGATGTTCTCCACTGCCTGGATTCTCTTCATGTAGGACTTCGCCTGGTAGCTCCACGCTACCGAGGCATACGTCAGCTGCGGCCAGATGAGGGTCTTGATAAGCGTGAGCTTGTTCCTCAAGTTAAATCGGCTCCCATTTCCCGTCATTGGGTAGATGAGGGCTCTCGTACGTCGGGCCTTGGCTGTGATGGCGTCCGTGTTTTGTCTCCATGTTAGGCTTCTGTCCATGACCACGCCAAGGTATTTGACGGTGTCGTGCCATTGGATGTCCTCGCCGTTCATGGAGACGTGTCCTGTGGGAATTTCTTTCCGCACTCGTCTGAAGAGGATGGCTTGGCTCTTGTCGGCGTTGACTGCGACTTTCCACTTCGTGCACCATTCTTCCAGGAGTGTGGCCGCTTCCTGGAGTTTTCTGGTTGCGTCTCTCTCCTTCCAGGATCTGGCAATCAGGGCCGCCGGTCGTAGGCCCAGGCAACTGCGGCCGCCATGGTCAGGGGCCAAACAAATCTCGAGTAGGCATTTAAAAAAAAAGAATGTTTTTTTGTATCGAGTAATTAGGAAAAAATAAAAAATCCGACAACACTGTCCGGTATGAATTAAAGATAAGAAGTTATTTTGTTATTTTAGTTCATTTCAAACGTATGTTTTAAAAACAAAGTGCTTAAAATTATAACATTGATAGGTAACTATTGTTTATTGCCTTCCTTTTTGACAAACCGATTTGAAAAGAGGGGCGGCGCCAGAATTGTACTTTGCCTAGGCTGAAAATAGTTATTGGACCGGCCCTGATATTATATTCGCCAATTAATGGCTGGCGCAAATTCGATTCGAAAATTTTTGCAAACCGGTATCTTTGAAATTAAATTATTGTGTGCTGTCCAAACTATTTTAGTGAATTTACTTTATAGGCCAGGCGTCATGTAGATTAACATTGTTTTAAATCGGACAAAAGATTTTACTGTTGGAACCATTTCATTATAGGCCTCTTTTAGACGTACTAATTTTTACCCTTCGCATATTACGTCTATATATCTACACTTTTCTATCTTTCCACGCTTTCTACTTGCTATTACGTTTAATTTTCACTTTTGATTATCAATTTTGAAATTTTGAAAGTGTCAATATATAGCGCGGATGCGATACGATGCATGACTTCCCCCACCGAGATATTGGCAAAAAATGATTTTTAGCGATATTGCCCTAAAGTTGGTGGTGTTCCGGGGGGCGGGCGACTGGGAAAAATTAGTATGTCTAAAAGTGGCTTATAAATAATGAACTGGCTCCAACAGTAAAATCTTTTGTCCGATTTAAAACGGTATTTACGCATCCTGAACTCCATGACGACTGGCCTATTAATCATACACAAGGCTGAGCCTCCACGAAAACTTTGACTGAGCCCAGCACAATACAGATTTGTACGGAAACGCTGAGGGGCTAAGATAAACTACTTTTTTTAAATCGCCCGTTAGACGCGTTTAATTCGACTAACAAAAGCGTTACTATTAGGCGAGATTAATATCAACTAACAGATGCGCGACCCTTAGGCACGTTTATCTCGACTGTTAGACGTGTTTAATTCGACTAACAGGTGCGCAACACTTAGGCGCGTTTATCTCGACTATTAGGCGTGTTCATTGTTCTGTGGTTTTATACATTTATTTAACGTCGGCCTATTTCCACTACTGAGGCCTATCGCCGACGCCTGCAACCGAGTTACCCCCAACCAGAAATTGTGCCAAACTCTTCTCTTTCGAAGAGTATAGGGTTCTTTTACTTGCATAACATTTAGTAGATAAAGGACCGACAGTTTTACATCCCCTCCGAAAAATGGTAAATTCACTACACAATCCTCGCCTAAGATTTTATAGCTTCTGTGCATACATTTATATACAAGCCGCTAAAAGGTGGAGCGATTACACTGTATATCCTTGAAACGGGGAAACCATCCAAGTGCCCATCAAAGTAACACGTCCATGTTTACTGGGCAGGCGCTAGACATATTATGGTGAAGATGGATTCAAGTATTTAGTGACGCTTAATAGTCGAATTTAAACTCGCCTAACAGTAACGCATCTGTTAGTCGCATTAAACTCGCCTAACAGTAATGCTTCTGTTAGTCAAATCAAACGCGTTTAACAAGTCACTTTAAAAAAAATGGTTTATTTTGGCCCCTCAGCGCTTCCGTAGATTTGACTTTAAAATACCGGCGCCTGTGTTCATTTTTTCTAGCGCTAAGTTGGTCAAATTAAAAAAATCCGCGTCAGGTTTATTTGATCTTTGAATCACTGGTCAACTTTGAATTAATGTAAACATTTTTTTATTATTATGCAATTGTGTCGTATAATTTATGTGGAACTTCTGGAATTTTGATCATATTCAGACGTAAAGTATCGGTGACAAAAAAAAAGATAATAAATTAGATAATTACTAATTAAATTGCTAATTAATAATCCGTTTTGTCAACGATATAGGTACTGGACAAGTTCTCACAGTAGTTAACCGGTAGCGGCTGGGAAAGTTTTTTATAGTTTTATTACCTCCGTAATTAATTTACTCTTCACGGATAGATTAAATAGTTATACAAAATATGTTTTAAAATCGATAGGTAGTTAAGTATAGGGATGTAGAAAATAAATAATTAAGAAAGCGACATTTATTATACGAGTTCAGTGGTTGCCGTTTCTTTATAATAGAGTGTCATATCCGAAGAGGTCCAAACGGATGGGCACTTTGTCTGTCCGTTTGTAAATGAGGTTAATTACTCAGCGACCATAGTTATAATTACAAAATTTTTCAAAACCATATCGTCCTCGGGCCCATGCCTAAAATAAAAAATGATTACCTCACTGCTGATACTTCGTCAACGTATTATTCTCAACCAATCGGACAACTTTTTCCTGTACGAAAGATTTCGGTAGCGGGGCGTTTTTTCGTGGAAGCGCTTCAAACTTATGGATTTGATGGGGAAAAAAATTATTACCTCAGCATAGTTTTTCATTTTAATCGCAAGTTTTTTTATTTAAAAAAAGAAAAACATTGTGTCGGAAAAATGTATTGGATCGTTTGACGCGTCCGATACCCCCAACACGAGGAAGTTATAAAAAAAAATTATTACCAGCTGATTTTTTCAGGATAGCTTATTAAAAATATTTTAAATCAAGTGGCAATATTGTCCGACAAAAATTTTTGGGCAATTTCGTTGTCCGACACCTTAAAGGTAAGGGTTTTATGCAACTCCTATAGTTACTACCTCACATCTAACTTTTATATTGTACTTTTTGTAATGTTGTATGCAATACATGTAACCAAAATTTATAATATTCCTCTAAATTCGTAGAAGCTTTTCTGTTGTTCATCTGCGGCAAATTCGGATATTTCTTATTAAATCTTGTACAAGTTCTGCTGATAATCTTATTGCACTCTCCATGGATAATAAACAAATCCATTAAAACTGTTTTTTAAGTGCAAATATCACTAACGTCAAATTTATTTAGAAAAATAGCTTGTCTGTTATAAAATGGCATAAAAATTTCATAGCCTACCCGTTATGATGTACCAAAAGACTAATATTCTTGGTAAGGTTACAGAAAAGTATTCGAAAACGGTGCGCATTAAGTATAGGGTATATTACCTTTTTAAATAGGTAAAGGTATCACCTTTCCGAATCAGTAATAATATACAGAGCATTCCGTGCATTTTTCTAAGTCACTTATAGAAAGCGTTCTCTAGCTCATTCTGTATGATATTCGAAATATTTGAAATGGAGGAGATGTCCTCAGGCCTTGCCTAACCGCAACTAAGAAATTATCTTTTAATTGCTGCGTAGATATGAGAAAACACGATTTACTGCAAGTCAAATTTTTGGCAATAAATTCAGAAAAGAATTATTATCTCGAAAACGGCTTGAGATAGGTATAAGGAAATATTAACAAAAGTGACTCAGAAAGAGACGACGATTCAAAAAATGCAAACATATACAGGATATTCCATTGAAAATAACGAAGATGTTGCCAGTTTAACGTATAAGTGGCAACAATGCACTTTCGAAAATATTTTAGTTGGAGAGATCATATTGGATTATCTTGGTAAACAAAATTTCAAAGCAATCGGTTGATCCGTTCTCCATATACTTTTAATACTCCACGCACCGTAGCTCACCTGTATATGGCTGCATAATTATGTATCATATTATGTAATTATGTATTTATTTTTTTATTTGACCAATAGTTTGTAATTTACTCACTGTATCAATTCAATAAAGGAATGAAGGGTGACCGATTACGTAATTTGAGAATAGTCATGTGCAGTAACTTACAGCAGGTAATTCGCATGCGCAGATTATTTCTCACTTAAAGATTTCCTCGAACATTCCCGGACTTCCTCAAGACTTCCCCAGATTTTCTCCGACTTCCCCGGATTTCCGCCGACTTCCACGGGCTTCCTCGGACTTCCCAGAGACTTCCTCTGACGTGTACACCGAACTTCCTTTGCGGTTTACCCCTCGCCTCTCTATATGATTAACACTGTTATTATAAATGGTTGTATGTCCGCGTTTTTTCAATGTGCAACCCCCTTCCGCACAAGCCCTGGCTTCTGGAATTGGGGGTTGTCTAATTTCTGTGATGTTTATTTATTATTATTATTTATTATTATAAAGGTTCTGTACTATACAATCAATTACCCAGATAAATTATCTGCCTGCAAAAAAAATGTGAAAAACAGAAACATGTTACAAGAGCTTTTTTATCTGATAAACTTCTTTTTGTAAAGAAATAATTTTGTCAATTAGTGGTTTTATGAAAAGGAATTGACATGAAAAAATCGCGATTCTGTTAAGTGTCATTTTTTTAGCAAAATTACTGATTGACAACATTATTTAGCTACAAAGAGAAACTTATCCATAAAAAAAGAGCTTGAAACTTTTTTGGCAAGATAAATTGACTACAAAATATGCAACAGGAACTTGTCCTAGTATTTATAGTTCACTACTGTACTACAAGCAGTTGACTACTACTATGGTGTGTGTATGGCTATGCCTTGATCCAATCAACATTTTTTAAACCCTGTATCATAAGATTCATAAATTAGAATAATCTAGGTTTGTATTCGACATTGAACTGATTGATATCCTCGTAAATGCAATGTGAAATGAAATGACACCATATTAATACCATACATTAAAAATTACTTTTTAAGAATAAAGCACTATCGAAGCTTCGGGAGTGTACATCCGGAAATAAAACTAACAAAACAAAATTGCCTTTCTCTGCATACGCAAAGCTGTGTGACGGACAACTTACCGCGTCACGTGCGTCGAAGAAATACATGGTCTGTTGTGAGTGGCCTTTCGCTGGGACCTCGCGAGACTGATAAGCAGATCACAAATTATATTACGCCATATTTATAATGTTTTAGACTATTTTATTGTTCACGATTCACACAATGCATCTTTTTCTAGAATCTTGTGCAATATCCAATGTCTTAGAGGAATGAATTAAACCTGTCTCGGGCTGTCTACAACTTGTTAATTGCGGGCGGTAAAAGTTTAGTTAATTAATTTTTTGGGTACTCTCGGTGCTGTGTTATGTTTTTAATCTGTTGATATTTATATTATGTAAGATGACAAGAGATTTTATTTCTAGGCGTATGTAATTATATACATTTATGCGAGAACGGTTGAGGACGTGGTCAGGATCGGTAAAAGTTGTAAAAATCGTTAAATCGGTATTTATTTTTTTACTGCACGGAGTAAAGGGAAAGTATAATTTAGCCAACCTTAGTTTGAAACAATATAAAAAACAAACATTTGTAATTTTAGAATATTTTTAAAATTATGTTCTGACAGTTTTCAAAAATCTTTTTTTAGCCATATTTATATTTTTAAATGTCATAAACTTAATTATATCGTCCTTTTTCGTATTATTATTTGGTACTTTATTTAATAGCCGCGAATGATAAGAAGAGTTATCCATAACGATAACTGAATTTGGGGGAATATTAGGTAACAGCTGTTCAGAGAATCATTTTTCAAACAAACCCGCGATCGTATCTTCGTGATAGTCAGCAGAACACTGTTTTATATTTTTGGCTGACAAGAGCAGTGCGTTGGGTACGAACCCATTTTTACTTCCGGCATGCAGAATTATAATACGATTTTTCCCTTGAAAATGTCGCATTTAAGGTACAATTTTGAATCGTTTCTACCCAACCGTAATTACCAGTATTATGCGTATCAAACCACGTCTCGTCAGATATATTACCGTCCTATTTGATACTCTTTTGTTTTACGCAAATATCCCACAATACGGCGTGATTCCATTACTATTATTTTTTTTTATATTTAAAACCGCATTTTAATAAAATACATCTTAAAGTTTCCAAAGATTGATAATTATAATCAAAGTAGGAACTTCATTTTCTTGATAATAGTTATAAACTGTTCTTCGTATAGGATTCTTTTGAAGCATCGTCAATTTTTCAAAAATTTTTAATTTTCCGTTTTCATTTCCCAGAGTGATCTATAGTGTTGCCGCGGGACTCGTCTCGTCGAGAAATTGGTTTTTCTCGTCTCGACATTGTCGGGACAATATTTTTCAGTCATCTCGTCTCGACATATTCTCATCTACCCAAAATCTCCACTCGAGGTCGAGATCTCGTCTCGACAAATGTGAAATTTCCCATTTTTTCCCTGTTTTCACAAGTGAAATCTTTATTCAATTTATATGAATATTTGATTTTTGTTTAACTTTTAAACGTTCCTAACTAAAATAAATCTATTTGAAATATTGTGAATTTTAATTTTCTCCATATTTTAAGATTTCTTTGCCTCTATATCCTATACTCTAAGAAGATATAAGATTTAATAATTTAAATTAATCAAGTTCGTATTATATTGAAAAAATATACGTTGTCTCTAGTTTCTATAGTAAACATATAAGATTAATTTCAAAAATTCCGAGCAACTATTTCTAAAAAATAGGGAAGTCGGCAACATTATACTTGTCTAAATTATATTCATTTCTAAGACGTAGCGTTCATATCTGCTAATATATCTTAATAAAGTTGAATAACACCGTTCTGAAATACTTTTTAGAAAAAAGAAAAATGCACTACACGAAAAGTACCAAATGAATCCACCTTACGGAAGCACTATTTACAACGACTTCAAGACCTTAGGACCACCATAAAGCGGCCTCTAGCCAAAAAGGGCCCATCCTAAAAGGGTCTTCGAGACTAAATTTTATAACTGTATTAAAACCGTTTAGTTTTAATTTTATATTCTTAAAAAGTTCTTCAAGGCATATTTAAATTTATGTATTAAAATTTATTAACTGACGTTTTGCATTTAAAATATACTTGCAGCAGACTAAATTACCTTGAGAATCATTATAATTAATCCTAAAATGGTTTTATTTTGTTTACTAAAGTCGGGCAACTTTTGTGTGAAATAGTTAAAACGAAAAGTCTCTATATAATGGCAGAGTGGTAATACGTATATAAAGCAGATCATAAATAAAATTCAAATGCAAACTATTCTGGTAAAGAAGTTAAGTGCGTATCGAATTGTTCTGTAGATATTTGTACAACCTGGCTACCAATGTTAAAAGAAGAACTTAACAAACTCAACATTATCTAAAAAAATATCATCAGTTCTATGTTCTGTGTAAGTAGTAAGTATCTATGGAAATAACATAAACAGAATCTTAAAGCTGTGTATTTGACATACACAGCAAAATAAGAGTTCTTCAAAAAATAGCTTTGAAAACGGAAAGAGATTATTTTCCGAAACGTCAGCAAAATACATTATTTTTGTGTTTATTCCGATTTATATTATTTGCAAAACATAACCTCTGACTTTTCCTTTGGCGTAAACGTCACGGGCGCAGAGGTTTTTTTCCAATAATTCTATTATTTTGTAGATTCGGTGATTTGTTTTGAAGAGGATAATAGTACATGTGGTAGAAAACCCAAATAATAGGAAAGAATGTTAACAACGTATGGCATTTTCTGACAAAATATAATAAAATACTTCTACATAACTCAAGAGATATCAATTTAAGTTGTTGTTTTTCTTTTTCATTATTTAAAAAATATTTTGAAAATATCGTTAAATTTTATTTTGCTTCTAAACATGTAAATGCATTTTTTTATTAAATTGCATATTTGGACACACCGTTCTTCAGGTATTTAAGCATGTAAGGCGCTTATATTTTTATAATAATATTTTTTCTCTGGCTATAGAAAATATCCATCATGGCGGAGTCTGTATTTTATATAAAACATGGCGCGATCTTGATTAAAACTGATTGCAAGTTTGTAGAACATTTTAAATCTTACAAGACTTAAAACAGTTAAAACATCGTTTTATTTACCACTTTAAGCACAATTACTCTCGTAAACGTCTATTTACTCTCATTTTAAAAACTGAGTTGCTTTAATATGTTCAAACTCGTGGCCTTATTGATTTAAAGTGGTTTGGCGCGCAAATTAAATCCGAACCTTGCAAATTGTGCCGGTTTTAAAGTAGGTACACGCCGGATTGCACTGGTTCACTAAATTAGCTTATTAAAAAAAAAATGAATATATTTTTACAAAATTATATACCATTTGATACCATGTTATCATTATATACCATTTATTTGATACCATATAACATATGTTTCCAACTATCGAAAAATAACTTTTTACTTCAGCGCCATCTTTGTCCATTTGAAAAATTGCGAATCACTTAAAGTTAAAGCTACCTATTGTATTTACTGATCACCTTTTAGCGAATGCTAGCCGACTGGGGAATCTTTTTGCTTTATCTTGAAAACTACTGGTTTTAATGAAAAAGCGTGTATTACAAAAAGTATTGAGAATTAAACTTTTCGCCAGCATTTAATTACAAGGCTTCCAACCGACCTAGTGGGATTGTAAATATCTTCAATGTATTTATGTACTTTCAGATTTGGTTCCTGCTCTTTTTCCTCTTTAAAGAAACTTGACGTGCTGTCGCTTCCCGTGACATGCAAAAATGAGGACAACTTCTGCAATATTATTGTGAGATGCTAATTTTCTAAAAATTACGTTTATTTCTTGAGGTTGTGATGAAGGTCCTGGTCTAAGCAGTTTTTCGTCGCCATAGTGTAAAACAAATCAGTATCCTCTTCAACAACAGTTACTGACTCATTGCGTAAAAGTGCTTCTTTGCCGTTAAGACCATCAGAGATTCTAATTGTAGACTATTCTCAATCGGTTTGCTATCAGAGAGATCATTAATAAAAACTGTTTTATCTGCTTATTTTATTTTTATTACCGTCCTGACGGAGTTTAAAATTAACTATTCCACAACTCGACCAGGATAACATACATATGGTACACATGCACAGTCAACTACACAACAACCATTTTCTACGACAAGTCCATCTACCGTAGCTGAAACTCGAAATCAGAAGTGATACGAGGAACTAGCTGTGGTGTCTCTCATAGAACCGTGATCTAGGTATATTGCTACCGCATCGGTAATACGTGAAAAATAACGCCTCTAAACATATGCCCAGCCAGGATTCGAACTTGGGACTAATAATATATATAATTTAAAAAAGTAATAATTTTCTACGTTCACATCAGTACATCGCCAATTTTTCGAGTATATAAAATGCCAGATACGTTTTTTCTTTTTATATAACTTCGAAACTACTCATCCGATTTTGAACATTCCTCTCTAAGCTGAATAATGCCAAGTCAGATTCAGCAAGTTTCACGATAATCGGTCGAGACTGGTTCAAGAACAAAGACACATATACGATTGGAATTGATAACCTCTTTTTTGAAATAAGCACGCCTTTCGTTGTGAATTTCTCCTGCATTCTTCGAAGGTCGAATTAAAACGATATGGTCAACGCAATTAAAGTTGCAAGTTATTCTTTGAACCCACCCGTAACATTTATTATAGTATAAAACGGCGAAAGTCGTGTAGAAATATGATTAGGCAGGACGAAGGCAGTCACAGCCTCCTCCTATCAGTAGAGGTAGTAACAATAATTAGCATAATATAATAATAAATTGAAAAACATGTTTGAGTTATTACTCTTCGGAACATTAATATTTTAATCTTAATCTTAATGTGTTAAGAAAGGTCATAGAACCTATTTACTTAACTTTTATTTGAACATGTTATCTAAAGTATTTTTTTAACGGCATGCAGCTTGTTTCTATGCAGTTAGTTTCATGGAAAAAAAAGTTTTAAGGACACTTTTTTTTATGCCGCTCAAGAAAGAAACTAAGAAATAAATCTAGTGAATTTTCTAAAAAAAAAATTATATCTTATACTTTATACGAGGACAATTGAAACTGGTCAGTGTTAAAGCACAGAACCGTGCGCACTGAACTTGATATTTTGTCCTATGTATTTAGCAATGATATCAAGATTCGAATGGTAGTTGAAACTGCAGGCAAGTCCGAGACTGGCAATGTAATCAGCCTCAATGAACCACTGGTTTAAAGATAATAAAACGGACAGGCCTACTAGCATAAAAAAACTCGTAAATCGTTTCTCAGTAGTCAACGGTGGACTTATGAGATGCGCTGTCAGTGTGCCAGTGCAGTGCATAAATACTTTTTATAATATCAAGCGTAGGAGTTTAGTTAGTTATTGTTCATATTTATAAATATTTACTACTATATAAAAGGTAAAATATTTTAATTATTTACTAATTTACCATGACTTTCTGGAGACCATTTGAAACAGGATAATATAATGACGCCCGAAAATCTTATCATTTTCTTATGACAAGCATTTCTATTTACCTTCGCCCATGTACAATAAAGAGATGCCGACTGTTTTTGCCGGCTTTTAGTTTTTATACGGTTTCAATTAAGTTCGTATACACTTTACCGTCGAGAGTTTTTTTGTGTAAATCATTTTTTATTATTAATATTGAAATTTTTATAATGAATAATTACACGTAATCTTGTGCCCGCATACGTATAATACCGAAAATGGCGGGAAATCACCGCGTGCATATGTATACCAAAAATGACAAAAAATCGCCTAAATTAAAAAAAAAGTTATTTTTTAGTTCCATCACGTGAAAGTACATTAAAAAACCTTCATTTTGGTAAACAAAAAAATCGCAGGACCATTTGGACAAATTGGGGAACGTTTTGAAAATTTTGTGGAATTAAATAATAAATGAACACCACAGAAATTAGACAAGAAGCTTCCAGAAGCTAGAGGCTTGTGCGGAAGGAGGTTACACATTGAAGAAACGCGGACATACAACCATTTCCTGTGTCAGTGCCTAAGCCGGGATTCGAACCCGGTGGTGCGATACCCGTGTGACTAATCGCGATTGCCACCTCACGCCTTAACCATCGCTGCTATCGGCCAGACTAAAAATGGAATTGCGGCCAAACTATTAGATAATTTTTGCTAATATTTGGCAGGCTATTTCTTGGTTATATAGGTTCCTTTTATCTAAAATTTCATAAAATTCGGTTGAATTTTAGCCAAGTTAGCCGTAATTAATTTTTTTTCATTTTTTCAGTATAATATGCATATGTTGTTGTTATACATTTATTTAACGTCGGCCTATTTCCGCTACTGAGGCCTAACACCGACGCCTGTAGACGAGCTACCCCCAACCAGGAATTTTGCCGAACCTCTTCCCTTAAGAAGAGTAGGGATCTTTTACTTGCCTAACATTTAATAGACAAGGGACCGACGGCTTTACATCCCCTCCGAAGGATGGTATATCTCCTATACAACCCTCGCCTAAGGTTGTATAGCTTCCGCGCATACACTGATATACAAGCCGCTGGAAGATGTGTGAGGCAAGAACGCGGTTTCGGTTGGAATGGTCACCATCCAAGTACTAACTGCGCCTGTCGTTGCTTTACGTCGCATACCGAAGTATGTACATAGTAAAGACGCACCTACGCTCGCCCCCCATAATATGCATATAAACATATTGTAGGGGGCCGGTGAACCGATTTTCACAAAATTTGAACTGAAGGTTCCTTAGACACCGAAAATAAAAGGGTACCATTCTCGTTTCTTAACTAGCATTTTAAAGAGTCCAAAAAAAATTAAAACTTAAAACCACCCCTAAAAATGACTAATTTACCCCTTTTTCGCGAAAAAAAAGTTCCCAGACCTACTCGATGTAAAAAACTCCGGTTATTCTTAGTTTCACCAAAACAAACTTATTTTTCTATGTCGCGTTGCTATATGTAAAATTTTCTCTATTGCCTTATTTTTTGCTATTTTTACTCCACTATAGGTGTTATTGCTCCGTCAGCGTACAGTAATACACATGTGATCTATAAGAATGTAAACCGCAGGAACAATGATTGTGCTTTGCAAAATATGGGAATTCCACCGCAAACAGAAATTTTTTAATAGGATCTTTAGTTACAAATAAATAATAGTTGTTTTCTTCACGTATGAATTTAAAATTGTTATTTTTGTGAATGGACTGCTGAATTGTTTTACTTTATTATAATTATAATCTACACAAAAATGTACGCGTAATATATTACTTGTGGAAAAAAATTGAATACGCTCTACAAACTTTTGGAAATCTATAGAGATTTCATTGATAAAATAGATAGTACTTATAACTTCATTTTTATTGAAAATACCATATCAATATCAGCATATTTTTCATTTAAAAATTCAGTAGGTACGTAAATTGTTCATTTGATAACATTGTGATTAAATTAACTATTTTTTAAAAATAATTTGTCAATAAACTTTATAAAATATTTATTAAATAATCATGTATCAGTCATTCGCTGCAGTTTTTTTTAAAATAATGGCTTTCAGTCGGAGACCATACTGCCAGTGACGAAATATCTAATTGATAGTTACAGTAAGGTTCAATTAATTTATTAAAAAGTATACCTGATAATGATACCAACCAGTATGAAAAAATATCCTATACCTAATTCTAACCTAAAAATTACGAATACAAAAGAAAAAAAATGAAGAAAACAAAAAGGGATATAACAGGAACACACGCTTCTCATCCTGGGGTCTATCAAGACATTTAAAATTATACAATACAGGGGAAGAACAACAGAGGGAGAAACATACGGTAACCAAACATAATATAAAGCTTAATACCAGTTTCTTTTACGAAATCTAAAGTATACGTATAATTTTTACGAGATCTTGAGGACAATAAGTAGAGCATATTAAATTGAGCCAATATATTGCAGTTTTTTGCAATATTAGTAATTAATGCATTAGAGGCATTTTGATACTTCGCACATCCAAAGAATATATGGTCGAGATCCGCTATGATGTCGCATTGATCACAATTTGGTGAGGTATATATACCAATTTTGTATGGGGGATAACATATGTGACCAAATTTTAATCTAATGAGAGACGTTACATATTTTCTCTATACTTGCAGGTCTTCATTAGGTATCTGGGATGAATCATCATGTACCTGTCAGGGTTGGTAAAGCAATACTCTTTCCACTGGTAATTCCATTTGACTCTCAAAATTATTTTAAGAACACTATGTATGTCTGCTAAGCTGATTTTATGTTCTAGAATGTATCGTGGTGAAGCTACCTTTTTATAGACGAATGTAATTTTTTTTTTTCCAAATAGGTGTATGTGCTGAATGATATTTTTTATTTTGAAGATATATGGATTGATTTTGTAACTGTAGATGTTTGTATTGAAAACAGACACGGAATCTGATAAAATAGTTATTGCATTCGGGGGGAGGGGAGGGGGAGTTGCATCGTTTGATAAATTGTAATGCTCATATATAGCTATGACCTCCGCTGGCCGTAGATAGAGCAATTGGTGTTCAACTGGAAATAGTTCTCAATATTCAATGATGGAATGAAGTAAGCCCCACCAGTCTGAGAATTAATTTAAGATGCATCTGTGTAAATAAGCAGTGGGTCATCAAATTTTTTTGAGTGTTAGAGTTGACTAAATAATTTTCTGTATAAGATGGTATGATGAAGTCCATATCGGTGAATAAATCAAAGAAATTCAAATTATTAATGGAAAATTGCTCAAGGTCTGGAAGTTCAGAACAGTATCGGAAAGATGAAGTCAAGAGAGGTGAAAGTTTTTTAATCCAAAACTTGTTACATAAGTCGAAGATGTTTAAGCTTGAAATTTTCCCTAGTAGTGAAGTATTGAAATAAAATTGTTTCCGATTAAATTTGTTGCTAAGAAATTCTTTCCTTATATCAAGAGGGGGCTCAAGAGCTTCGACATAAAGGGGATCATTAGGAGTGGAATTCATTAAGACAAATCCGAATAGCTTTCGCTGTGTAATACCTGACCTATTTATTATAGACTTATTTGCAGATCCATATATGATACATCCATAATCTATGACCTATCTAATAAGCTCTATAGAAAAGCAATGCAACCTTTACATCTGCGCCCCACCAGGTTTTAGTTGATTAATTTTAAGAAGTTGATTCCTTTGTTGCATCGACTCAATGAAAGATTTCCATGTTAACATTTTGGCTAGCACCACACCTAATACTTGACCTCTGGCTTCGCTGCAAGTTAACACATAATTAATTAACAACTATCGTAATTAATATCGGTAATAGTTTGTTATATTAAGCGCGATAAAAAATTAAAAATATTATATTCTTTTGATATGTGCGACAAATAAATGACTTGAAAAAATACCTATATTATTTTATCTCTAATTTATTTTGTTTCAGGTAAGTCACCATTTTCTCCATATATGTAGCAGTATCGGTGAGTACTAACTTTAATAAACATGACTCACAATAAAGTTTTCCGCTTATTACAAATATGCAGTTCGCAGGAAACGAGTAGACCGTAGGATAATTTCCACTACCAGGAAAATGAAACGGTATATATGCGTAACAAAATTGTAAAATCAGTCGAGCTTTTAGAAATATTCCGATCAAGAACTGGATAACGCCAGTGAAACCTCGACTCTTCATTTAATCGCCTTTAATTTACCATCATCATCATCAAACCAACAATCGTGCAACGTTTAATTAAGATTTCTCAATCTGACATTCGCTCTGCCAGTTAAAAACGTAGGTACATATTGATCCTGTTTTAGAAATTACCAGTTTGATATTTTGGTTCGTGCCTTTTTACTGGGTGGACTAAAGAAACTACACGCTGTCGGTGTCGAAAATTCGATGTCTTGCTTATATGGTCGAAAAAGACTATTGTCAGGCTTGTCAACTTGATTTTGCTGAGCGATCCAGTACTTTTGCTTCCGAAACAAAGTAATCGACTGATTCTTCCGTTGTAAATATTGTTCTCACCAGTTGAAACAACTTTTATTTTTACTCTAAATTTCTTTAAGAACGTTTGTATCTAAACGGCCCTAGCTAGCTCAATATCAGGGGTGAGGGAAAAACTTAATTAAAGAGAAACAAACAATGTTAAATTGAATCCTATATTGCAGCAATAAAATTAATGACCCTAAGGCCGTGAAGAAAAATACATCAATGTCAAAAACAAGAGAACTCTTATACTGTATTCGAATACTCAATCAAAGTCATAGAAAAATAACCAAACTAATACATGGAATTTTTATAGTAACAAAGGGTAATTTACAAACATGAACAAAGTTCGGAGTATAACTGGAGTCAAAACACATTTACATACTTAGACATTAACACAAAATTATAATTTTTAAAGTCAAAATCTCGAAAACAAAGCCACGGATTTTATTTTTTTGTAAAAATCCGAAAACCATTAAGCGAACTTAATAAGAGCGTACTTACGGTTTACGATGCACTTTGTCACATGAAGCACTAATTGGCACTAATGTTCGATAATTTTACAATTAACCCCTAATTCACGAAGGGTTGCATGCACTAGACAAGGGTCTATGCACCAAAAAGTTTTTATTTCACTAGGAAAGTTTGTAAGGTTTACACTTTGATAAAACAGTACAGTATATGGACCAATATAACAGAACTTAACGTGGGAATCTTGTAATATGGCGTACTTGCTGTTTACACCGTCCATAAATGGCGTCTTTCACTAACCAAATAAAACTTCTCTTTAGAATGGAACTTATGAGGATAATATCGCCAGATTTTAACATCAAGACGAGAATCACCAAATATCTAACACAACTACACATTAATTCGCGGTAATACACCACTTGCAATCTTTCTTTTTACCCATTTTTAATTGCCGTTCTGACTTGTCCTCTTGGCGTACCCTATAACATCAGTGTGAATGCCCTTCCGCGCATCCTCTATCTCTCATCAAAACGGAGTTAAATACCTAAACCGATCAGGGAATCAGATCCAAAAATGCGCCAATCATAGCCAATCAAGTTACTTTACTATTATTTTGCTCTATTTACACACTAGAAATAGACCGTAACGCATCAATCATAATATATTTTATAATTTTTATTAGTACTGTTGGTTGCAGTCTGGTTACGTTCCTTATAGAAAAATAAGGATTTTATAGAGGTTTGCGACTAAAAATATTATGTTTTAATATTCCGCCCTCTAAAAACATATTTGAACTATACTAAGCCCAGTCAGGCTATTTATTTTTCGATTGCAACAGACACTGGACCACTAGATAGTGCCTGCTGACTATTTTACATGTCACTATTGTAAAAATACCGGAATGTACCAAATAGTCAAAGGATCGGCCGGTCGTCACATGCCTACCTTGCACTGACGAGAGCCAACAGCTCGAAGCTGCAGTCTGCAGGTGGTGTGTGACGGCTGGCAAGAGAGCTCCTTTAAGTAGGTTTCGGCTGGTGTTTGTTGCAATCGAAGCATTAGCGTTTTGATGGTAATATGCAATTATTACACTTAACGCGCCAGACTTGTAACTTGTAATTCAGTGCTCGGCGGGACACGGCTCGGAGAGTAGCTGTTGGTTGCAGTCTGGTTACGTTCCTTATAGAAAAATTAGGATTTTATAGAGGAGTTTGCGACTAAAAATATTATGTTTTAATTGACAAATTAACTTTCTAGATCTTACCATATATAAGCAAAATACAAATAAACTCTCGTTTAACATCCACAGAAAACCAACATTTTCAGACGCCATTGTACCAGTTGACTCAAATTATCCTTTTTCACATAAAATAGCCGCATATAAATCTATGGTTCATAAAGCTTTCGCTATGCCCTTGTTAAAAAAAACCTGAATAACGAAATAGAAGTCATAAAAGAAATAGCAACTAATAACGGGTTTTCAGTGAATATGATAGGTTCTCTAGTTACAAAAAAAACAGAAAGGCATTAAAATTAATAAAATTTAGTCTAAGATTAAAAATAAATCACCAAAAAACTTTGTATCTCTAACATATTTTGGCCCCTTGTCAGAAAGAATCTCGTATGTATTATCAAACCATAACCTTCAGGTAGCATTCAAACCTAACCAAAAAACGTCAAATATTCTCTATAATGCCAAACAGAAAACACAAAAAAAAAATCGGGGGTTTATAAGCTCTCGTGTGAAGAATGCAATAGCTGCTATATGGGTCATACAGGGAGGTCATTTAACATAAGATACTCGGAACATTTAAAATTATTTGAAAAAAGGAAAAGCAACTAAAATTTTTGTCTTTGTTGTAGATTGTAGATTGTTTTACGGGGTCGTTTGGCTTCGAACAGCCTTACTTCACTTCGACCTAAAAGATCTTTTATGATTTACCCTACATCCAGTGGTTATCCAGGATTCTCAGACTTTTTACAAAGCTTGTGCTTTTCCTGGGAGCTAATTTCCCTATGTCTTGAGGCGTTAATTCCGCCTGTTCTAGGAACTTTAGCCTAGTGCGGACTAACACCTTGCATTAGCAAAGTATGTGTTCCGCAGTTGCAATTGCAGTATCGCAATATCTGCATTTATCTACCGCCTTGCCCATATTCTTGAGATGGCATCTCAAGCGGCAGTGGCCAGTTAGAAGGTCTGTGATTAGCCTTAATTCGAACTTTTGAAGTTCGAGAAGACTTGTGGCATTCTTTGTCGAATAAGTTATAAACTTTTTTGCTTGTCTTTGGCTTGGAGTATTCCTCCAGTAGGACATTTCTGATCCTTTTCCCATTCTTGGATCTCCTCCGCTATGTGTCCCTTGGCTAGTCCACAAAACGATTCGAGTCCAATGGACAGTACTAACAGCTCCTTTTTTTGCAAGGCTATCAGCAAGTTCATTTCCTTGTACCCCCTCATGCCCTCGCACCCACATCAAGGTAACCTTGTTGTTATTAGCCAGTTACTTCAGGGATTGTCTACATTCCCAGGCAATTTTAGATTCAAAGGTATAGGACTTTAGAGCCTTTAGTGCTGCCTGGCTATCTGATAGTATATAGATCTTTGCCTTTCGGATGCTTTTATTTAGGCATACCTTGTCACACAGATCATAAATTTCTGCCTGAAAGATGGTTGGGGTGTTACCGAGGGCTTTGGATAGCCTACAATTCGGCCCTGCTACTCCCACTCCTACCCCTTCAGCCATCTTAGATCCATCTGTATACCAGATAAGTGACCCTTGTTCCAATCGCAGGGAATCCATCTTGCTCGTCTGACGACTTTCAATTAGCACGTCAAACGGGCAGTCAAAGTCTTGTTTGATTGGCATTGAGCAGTGGGTTTGGTCATGGATTTCAAATGGGTTAACTCCAGAATCCTTAAGTGACCAACCAGAACGCCTGGTTTAAAATTATGTACCTGGTGCAGTCACTGAGTGCCGCCTCCTTCCTTACATGTAAGTGCAAGGGAAGTAGGTCAAGCATAACCTCCATGGCTGCTGTGGGACACGAGTGCATTTCTCCTGTAGTCGCTAAAACAGGCAAGGCGTTGCAGTTTCTGCAACTTTCCCTGTGCTGTTTTTTCCTCTGTTTTTGGCCACCATATGCGTGGGTTACCATAGGTCTGACAACCGAAAGCTAAGACCAATGTGTCATTTTCGGTCTTAGACCCCAAGTCTTACCAAACAACCTACGGCACGTCCATATTGCCGCTGTTGCTTGAGTAAGAGCCCTTTCGATGTGAATTCCAGGTAAGTTTTTGATCCGGGATTACTCCTAGATACTTGACTTCACTGTCTTTGTTATTACGGAAATTAAAATGTCATTAATCTTGTTATTGAAATTTTAATCCCAAATTGTATATATTTTCGGATGCACTATTATTTTTCTTTTCTTTTAAATTTTGTATACAGGGTTGACCATTGATAATAGGCCATAGTTCATGGGTAGATTCTTTGGACCAAAATATGATGATATAACCAAACATGCTTTAGTAAATTGTTGCTGTGGAAAAAGATACAAGGTGTCAAATTTTTTTCTTTTTTTTTGCAATATCTCAACTACCTCTGGACCTATCTTCTCCAAAATTGTTATGAAAACATTTTTTAATCTAAAAAAACAATATCTTGTGTACCGCATCACTTTAGCCCGCGGGAGGTGCCTCATGAGCTATATCTAATGATGAATTTTTCCCCCTAGAAAATTTCATGTAGGAGTCATTTCTACGTAAGAAAGGTGTATTCGGTAGAACTTGATAATTCCAACGATTTTCGAGAAAACTACCGCTACCTTCGTGTTTTTTCTATTTGATTAGAAATATTCACTCAGCAACCTAACCTAACGTTGATTGGGAATGTTAACTAAAGAACCCAATCTAACCTTTGATCGGAAGCATTAGAAATGGAAATAGGTTAATTAGGTTAGGGCAAGTTGGGAATGATTTATGCTTTTCGGAAATAATTTACTGTGTCGCAAGTGTAGTAAGTGATTGTGTCGGAGCTAAAGGTTCAGTGTATCATTGATTTTTGTGAAAATAAGCCAATTTTCGGTTAAAATTGGGTGTTAAAATATGCAATGATCGCACACTATTATCGCATTTTTTTGCATTTTTAACAATAAAAACCTTGCTCTCCCGACTTAAAATCGCTTTTTATACTAAAACCAATGATTTTAGCATGAACTCCTATTGAATTTTGGCCATTTTCACGAAAGTCCCTAAACTGAACTTTTTCCGAAATTACTCCTCCATGAAATTTTCTAGTCAAAAGTGCTACACCGTTTCTTAGAAAAAAAAAAAGAAAAAAATACTGATTATCGGATATACCTAACTCATGAAGCGCCCCCCGCGGGCTAAAGTGATGAGATACATAAATTATTGTTTTTTAGATAAAAAATGTTTTCATACCGATTTTGGGGAAGATAGGCCCAGAGGTAGTTGAAATATTGCAAGGAAAAAAATGACAACTTTGACACTGTATCTTTTTCGACAGCGACAATTTACTAAAGCACGTTTGGTTATGTCGTCATATTTTGGTCTAAAGAATATAGCCTTGAACTGTGGCCTATTATTAATAGTCAACCCTAAGATTTGAGGGTCTATGGGTTTATACATCAGTTTTATCCTACAACGTAACTACTATTAATAATATTGTTTGTCTGAAAGTAAAAGACAATTTGTTTTTTAGATGTGCTCTGATCTGACCTCGTTAAGAAAAATAGATAACGTATGGTAAATTTAAAAATATAGCATTTATTCTTAAATAGTATACGTAATTTCTATTTATCTTTATCGACGCCCCAATTTTTACACAAAAATTCGTTAAACTGAAAAGAGTACATAGTATCTGTCACACCTGACCCTGCCTCATAATCTAGACATATTACTATATCTCCATATTTACGAGCTTCAAGGTTACCACTTTGCCAATTGACTTTCCAAAAGCCGCCGTACCTCGACGTGATACGAAGAATTTGACAATTGCAAGGAAAAGCCAATTGCACTACTTCAAACCAGCGACTTGATGCAATCGGCGCTGATTGTCGAATTATTTACTGGAGTATTTTTCAATTATAGTTTGTGCAATTCAATTTCGACAACATTGGCATGGCATAAATATTTATGGTTTTGCTCGGTGCTTGTTGCAACGTTCTGCCACGTTCGAAACTGGACGTGTTATCGATTCTATCGTGGTTATTCTGCCACCCTCTATTAAACTAAATGGCTCGGCGTTGTGTGGGTTTTGTCTAATGACACTTCGGCCGTTTAAGACTACAGCGAAATGTTTTGTAGAGGTAGTGGAATAATAATAGTAATTGAAGCCAACATGGATGTAGCGATGTAGCGTATATAGGGGGAGGTCATTGACAGACATACTAGGAAGGCTAATTTTGTTTATAGTGCAGTAACTAGAAATTTTAGCTTATGAAGATTAGGGATGAATTATCGTTTGTTTTTGAGACCATTGCAATTGAAAGAAAAATTTTGAGAAATGTGATACGATTTTTCGTATAAATTAATGGTTTGTTTGTTATTGACTTTTCGGTAGTGTTTCATTAAGCTTTATTACTTTATGGCTACACAGTGCCAGTGGTGGAATTCATGTTGTTTCTTATTTATTTAATTTACCGGTGCGGTAGCTCAATCGATTAGTTGTGTGGCAAATTAACTTGGTCAGACACTGCTGTGTTCTGGGTTCGAACCCTAGCACAGATACTGGCAATGTCGGTAGATAATGAATGTTGTCTGCTGTGATTTTTCAAATGTGTGACCCCCTTCCGGACAACCTTGGCTTGGAATTTGGGGGTTGTCTACTATACCGGGTGTCAACGGGATCATTTAACAAGCCATAGTTTCTGGAGTTATCAAACTTGGCAGAAGCAATATGGACCAAAAGCCAAAAAATTTTCATTATTTGACACTTTTCCACCGCTTCCGATTTCCCCGGTAGTGGCGCCAACTTTGAAAATTTAAATATAACGCTCTGTATATTCTTACATTTTGGAATTCCGTAAATGATTTTCTGTACGATTGCATAGTTTTAATAAAAAATTTAAGACTACTTGATTTTTTATTACCACTTTTATATTTCCGTCTAGAGTACAGTGAATGCATTCCAATAAATGAAATGGGCCAAAACGATAAGAGAAAAATGTAAACGTGTGATTTTTCCAATTGGTTTGGTAGCTACGATCAAGTAAAATTTCCGAAATCACCAAATTGTAATATTTCCGGCACTTCAATAATTAAATTCATTCAACTTTAGTAATATTGCATTGAAGTAAATTCTGTCATTGAAATTTAATCCATTATTTACATAAATAATAATAAATGTTGTATGGGTACAACTAATTAAATGTTCTTCAGAAGGAGTTATTTATTAAACAAAACTTTAACAAAAAGTGGTTACGAATCTTAAGTTTAAATATACGAAGTGAATGGTTCGAGAACAGAAATATGACTGACCTCTTTTTCCTATATTTCGGCGGTCTCTCGTATACCTCTCGAGGGATGGATAAATGAGCGTAATTTCTAAATTACAGTTGGCTATTGTAGTTGGCCATTACTGTCTCAAGCCTGTCGGCATATTTGCCTTAAAGGTATAACCTTTGTTAATTTTACGATTATGGTATTTCCGTGCTTAAATTTGGGAAAGTACAATACGCTACGCTACAATAAAAAATTAAAAATATTGAAAAATTCGTGATTCGAAGTCATTTTTTTGGTTATTATCAATTTTAAGCGGTTTCATGAAAAATAAACCATCAACATATAGACCATTTTAAAGTAGATATTTCAACGGTTAAAATGAGCCCGGATAGAATATTTAAATTTAAAAAAACACCAATAAAGTTTTCCGTGGAAGATTTTTTTTCCGAAAAATGTAAATATCTCGGAAACTACTTGTTTCCCAGATTCCAAAAAAATCATGCTTATTCAATGCAAAAAAGGTATACTTTCACATAATTTCATGTAAATCGAATTATTTTTACGAGAGGAAAAACAAAAAACCGAGAAATAGGTTTTCGCCATTTTCTCGGAAAATGTGAGGTTATGTTGAAAAATGCCTTATATGAAAGTTTTAGATTTTTTTATTGTTTACAACTTTTGTAAAATACATTTTCCGCTAGGAAATCACGTTTCGCCGAAAATCGCAAAAAACACTTTCAACCACTAAACAGCCAGCATTTAATTTCAATTTATCCCATGTTTAATTTTTGTTTCTTCCCTTAATTATAACCTTAACTAAACTTTTCCGGCTGGTCCGTGCCTGTTATTAATTTTTTTTCTACATTTCAAGCCTTCAAAATCTGCTTTGGCACCAGCCTATATCGCTATATCCACTCACTGAGGGTGGGTCTGTATGCACTTTGATGTCCAGAAAATTAACCGCTTGAGTAATATAGTAGCATGGCCCTTATCAATTTCCACCAGGGTGTCAGCCAGACAGAGTGGGCACAGGCTCAGAATCTGCCATTTTCAAAATGGTAGTTTCAACCCCAGGGGTGGATAATATGTTGAATGGTTAAATTTCGTACGGCCTACCCGTATCCTGCACAAAAACCGATACGCATATCTACGATGGAAAATAACGCGAAATAGGGGTGGTTTTTCGAGTTTAGGGGTAGTTGCTGAGGGGTGGCAACCTTAAAAATATCACCATCATGTTCAGCGCCCTCGAAAACGTAGGGGTACCCATGTTTCATCCCTGTAACAGAACTTTTGTGTTTTAAGCCTTTTTTGCAACTTTTTCATGGAGTAATCAAGTCGTCAGCTATATAAGAGATTTACAACTGAGATCCATGACGATATCATTAATAAAAATTATAAACAGTAAAGGGCCTAAGAGCGACCCTTATGGAACTCCTGATGGAAAATTCGATAGACCTAAGATTCTGATATTGTACAAACTGACTTCTGTAAACCAGATAGGATTCAAAAAAGTTATTAACCTGAGGTTAAAACAAAAAACTATTTTGTTAGCAAAGCACCATGGTCCAAACCTATCAAAAGCTTTAGAGAAGTCCATATAAATGATATCGACTTGTCCACTGTCATCCATAACTTAAGCTAAGTTATTGTGTTATACAAAGTAGGTTTGTTGTTGATTATGTTCGTTTGCGCATGATATTAAAATTCCCGATATAGAACACCGCTTTCAACAAACGTGTTTAAAAGTGACCATTTATTAAATTTCTCCACCCTTTCGTCTCCAAGGAACTTCATGCTGTGCCGCCGGCAGTACTTTTGTACATACATGAATAGCTTATTTTCTGTCGAATTTGTCCAAATATTTAATGCCAACTGCTCGGGGTAATATGGTTTAAACATTATACGTCGTCTAATAAGTACAACGGAACGTGGTTAACAAGCTATATACGGATTACTCTGCGCTTATATGGCTGTGAGAGTCTAGCTCGCAAAAACCGGACACATTAACAGAAAATGCCAACTGTAATTACTTGCTGATCCCGTTTAATTATGATCGAGCGATTTAGATAACTTGTCGCATAACGACTTAAACGAAACGTGCAACGCGCTATACAGTGCCATAATTTAGAAGCCATAACTGCGAGGCATTATCTCGGAATAGAGCAAACTGCAACCATGTAAGCATGCAATTAATAAGTAGCGCGTGTCGTTGGCTCTGGGTGCACCGCACACTTTCGATTTCAAGCAGATTTCTTATCTGGCATATCATGTGGGTGGATTAAACCTGTTTGCGACCTATCGGTTTGTAGTTGTGTTATGTGCGCTTGTATACAGGGCGGAGTGTTGTCAGACGAAGAAGTTCTTCTATGAGTGACCTTGAATGCGGGAGGTGCAGGTGTTAAAAAAATTGTTGACAACAGCGGCCATTATATTGTACAGCTCAAGATAATGGCTGTGTTGTGGGTCATCGTTATTCAATATTTAGTTAGCTAAAAGTTAGCGTAAGTCAAGTCCAAAATGAATATATTAATTGATCACAAATTTTACCGTTTTATAGTTATTTCTTGGGGCGAGCGTAGGTGCGTCTTTACTATGTACATACTTCGGTATGCGATGTAAAGCAACGACAGGCGCAGTTAGTACTTGGATGTGTGACCATTCCAACGGAAACCGCGTTCTCGCCTCACACATCTTCCAGCGGCTCGTATATCAGTGTATGCGCGGAAGCTATACAACCTTAGGCGAGGGTTGTATAGGATTTATACCATCCTTCGGAGGGGATGTAAAGCCGTCGGTCCCTTGTCTATTAAATGTTAGGCAAGTAAAAGATCCCTACTCTTCTTAAGGGAAGAGGTTCGGCAAAATTCCTGGTTGGGGGTAGCTCGTCTACAGGCGTCGGTGTTAGGCCTCAATAGCGGAAATAGGCCGACGTTAAATAAATGTACAAAAAAAAAATAGTTATTTCTTAAAATATATATACCTATATAAGGATTAAATTTTAGTAGGTGAAGAAAATATGATTTTAGCAGAGTTTTTAATGTATTACCAAGTTGACAGCAGTGGAGTAGACGGGGTTGTTTGAGAGGCAACGCGGCTGATCACTGTACAACTCACAGGGTTGCCAATAAGGCAGTACGGATTTATTAGGATTATTAGCAGTTTTCGAGAAAATATGGGGAACGCTTTCTGCAGATAAAACATCGCGGCAGCATCGTTTAAATATCGGGTGTCGACGGATCATGGTTTTTTCTCCTTATTTTTTAAATTATTGGAATGAAACTTGGTAGATTATATAACCAAGAAGACACTTTGTGACATTGTTTACTTTCCCTTCCTTCCGGTTTTACCGGAAATGACGCCAACTTCTGATTTTTAAATGGAACACCCAGTATTTTTGGAATACTTGAAAAATTCTGAGTACGTAATACCCCATAAGTGACATTTCACTCCATGAAAAAAAATTGACTTGAAATTTGTTTGTGCATCTAGAGTGGCATAACCAGAAAAAATGCTTTTGGGCACATTCATGGATTCCTTAGAACATCCGCTAATTCATGGTAGTACTCTACCATTATGGTTTCATTTAAAAAAAATTAATTTTGTTTAAAAAACTGTTCAGGCCAAATTTGATGGCCCACAAAATACACACTCTCTAATTTGTATGCTCAATTTATTACAAGCAATTTTTTTCTGATAATGGCAATGGCACTCTAAATGTACCAACAAATTTCGAGTCAAATTTTTTCCATGAAGTCGAAATATCAATTATGGAGTATCACCATACTCAGTCTTTCAAGAATTCTAAAAATATAATAATATTTAGCGTGTTCCATTTCAAAACAAAAAGTTGGGGTTATTTCTGGTGAAAACGGAAGCAGACAGAAAATGACAGTTATGCCGTCACAAAGTGTCTCGTTGGTCATATACAAGTTTCATTCTGATATTCTAAAAAATAAGGAAAAAAAAGGGGATCTACCATGGTCCGTTGACACCCCGGTATTTATAAACGTAAACCTGTATCTGTATAGTGTGTTCTCTATTTCAAAAAGGGCCAATGCGTCATGTCATTTTTCCCATAGTATGATTGTATAATAACCAACAAATATCCCTCTCCCTTTAACGAGGGTGCAGAATCGATTCCCTGCGATCATAACTGTCTTATTTGGGAGACCAACAGACATTTTGAATCATATTTTTTTAAGGCCCGACGATATATTGGAGTGAAATATTTGTGCGCTTACCGGTAAGAAATATTTTTGTTATAAATCATTATTACAAATTTTTGATTTATAAATAGTATTTTTTTATAACTTATGGTGAGAAATAAATACAGGTTTCAAAGCATCGTACGCGGTTTTAGTAAATACAGTTGAGAACCGCATTCTTCTTGGGTTGTTGATGTCTATTTTTAGAGGCAGCTTTACATTAAATAAATCAAAATTACTATGCGGGAAATTCTTTATTACCTATATTACAAATCAAAACCAGTTAAGATGTGCCCGATCCCTGGGTCAGTTTATTACTAATCAAAGTTATACATTAAGTAATATTATACCTCCATCATGTATTAAACATAATATGAACCTTATAGACCAAGACCTACTTCAACTTTTATGGTGCGTCGTCTTGTTTAAGGAGACAAACCTACGCTTGGTCCGGGCTCTAACGGAGGGGGGGCGTTTTGTATGAGGGCTATTTTTCACACTGCACACTTTGCTGTCTAAAAACAACTTTTACGAAACGTCAAAATATTTTCTCACTACATTCGAATTTACTAATCGATGGATGATTAAAACTGAAACCAGTCTTATTCGTCTCCCGATAATGTTGAAAGTGGAAAATATTTGTTCATTCAAACTGATACTAGTGGTTTAAAAATCGACTATCGAAACATCGCAGATGGCGCTGCAAGTAGCGACGGCGGATGTAATATAAATGTCTGTCTGTCTGTCTGTCTGTCTGTCTGTCTGTCTGTCTGTCTGTCTGTATGAACAAAACCACTGGAGGGAAATATAGGAATATTCAGCGTATTTGTTATTACACAGTTAAACTGATTGGGAAATTGTTATATATAGATGTATAGTATGCTAAAATCTGATTTTATTTCCTGGACTGTGAACTGGCAACTTTTATTTCTTTCACACCAGATTACTTCATAAACTTTATTATCAGATTAATACATGTGGTCTGATTGTCATCGATGATATCAGTGAATTGAAACCGAGCTGATCTGGTTTCGCAAGTGATATCTTCAATTTAACAAACATATCACTGGTTTATATTTGATGAAATGATTATTGAATGAGGAACATTTAAAAAAGACCCTAATATTTTTTGCACAACACATTTTTAACATTAAAGAGACAACTTTAGTATAAAATGTGTGACTGTTTCTACTTGTAATTTGGTCCAATTAGGTAATTCCAGATTACAATGTCTGGATAGAAATTGTGACATTATAGTTTTGAGTTTGTTTGTTTTTTTTTTTTCATCAAAAACCAAGGAAGAGTGAATTATTAACCGTCAAATTTGACAAGTAAATAATGTCATTAGAATCGGACCAAGTTGAGATGTATTTGTAGCATTTGTAGCATCATACCTCGTAATCAAATGGCGATTTTACCAATCAGTGTCACGTGACACATGAAGTCATGATTCTAGAATATATATAGTATACTGTTATCGACGTTAAAATTTTAGAAGCAACTTACATCAAGTGTACGAAGAAAATATTTGGGAGAACACTACCCTAATTGGTTACAATGGCCACTTTCTAACCCAGACCTAAATTCAATTGATTACAAAATAAGATGCTGTGAAGGCAAATTTTATATTTATTTACAAATAATTTTATATTCAATGCGTGCAAGGATATAGTTCAATTAATAATAATAATAAATAAACACCACAGAAATTAGACAACCCCCAATTCCAGAAGCCAGGGCTTGTGCGGAAGGGGGTTACGTATTGAAAAAACGCGGACATACAACCATTTCCGCGGACAGTGCCAATGCCGGAGCCAGGATTCGAACCCGGTGGTGCCGTGTGACCCACCCCCCAACTCGGCTATCGACCAGACAATTGTTTGGAAAGTTTTAAAAAAACGTTTAAGTAAAGTTATTTCATGTAATAAAATACGGCTAGATAGTTGATTTGTAGATGCAGACATATCATAAGCTAATATTATAGTACGGCAGCCCGTAACCAACATTTTCGACATATCGCCTTACGCCCGTTTACTATTTCTTGGTGTTGATAAATGTGCATAGTTTGTGGAAAAAATGAAAACGGAAATTTTTAGTGCTGCGTCAAGATACAAAGGGTTAAATTACTGAAAGCTGGGAACAGGTGGAAATTCCTGTTGTCGCCTAACGTCGGTTCCGACAATTGTCGTCTATTTCTAAAGTTTTTCTACGACAAAAAAATAAAAACGGACGTTTTAATCATTGCGTATCCCAGTACTTGCATTTCAATTGTGTGTATTTTTTTAAACTAATTTTGTTACTTCGTTGTCCGTTCTCTAATGGAAATGATATTTTATATCAAAAAACATGTATGAAAAATATGAACGGCCAATTTTCAACTTGGTATGTTGAAAAAAATCATTTTCCATCGCAATTCAGTAATAAGAGCGCAAAATTTCATATGGCAATGCAGCTGAAAAAAATTTCTCTCCCTATGTTTTATGGCTTGCTTAATCGAATGCGAGTAGTCTCAGTACCCCCCATCCACCGGACCCACCGCTACGGGCAAAAAGCAGCCCTGAAACGAGAGTTTCATTAATGTCGAAGTACAAACTGATTTTTCGATGTCAGTATGGAATAGGACGCAGAATCATTTTTTCAACTAAAAAGAAACCGATTCCCGCTTTGATATTCGGGCTACTGCAGCGTTATGGGAGTTTTTGTCAGAGGAAAATCGATTTTGTATTGTAATAAACTATAGCCTGGTGATCGAAATTAGCATAAGGTGATAACAGTTGATCTTAGTTACGGGCTGCCGGACTATTACTGACTTTGCCAAAATCGATATAATAATACCTGAATTAAATTAGAAAGTATTCACTTATTTTTTGTGCTCACGTCCACGTAATCATTTTTTAAAAAGTGTTATATACGTGCAATAAAGAACTGCTTGTGATTTTTTTTATTATTAGTTCTTTATTATTGAATGAATATGTACTAAATAAATTATAACCAACTTACTAAATAATTACAATTTTGTCCAAATAAAAAGTAATCTTGTTTGTCGTGACAAGTGTCACCTAAATTGTGTTACATCAACATAATATGTTTACAAATAATTAAGGCTCTATAGGTGGGTGTTTTATGTCATTATCTAGTAGCTTTAGAAAGTGATCGGCTTTTTTAGCTTACTATAGCTTTAACTTGTTAAATTTTGTTATCTGACATTTTCTTTAAAAAATTAAAAATTGTATATCGACTTTGATTTAGTACTTTTAAAAGATATAATTTATTGATAGCTAACGGCTGCAACGTATTATGTGTAAAAGAATTTAATAATAAAATGTTGTAAATGCACGTTGTTTTTTTAAACGTAAATTACTTAGCGCAGTCAAAATAGCACAAAAAATCAATAGCAAGGAACTTTTTCCACAATGTATGATCAATTTGATTAATAAACGTATTCTATTCTATTTAAAACTAATTTTTTTGTTAAGCATTTTATATATTATAATTATTAGTTATATGTTTTAAGCATCACTCAGTATATTACGCTATATTTAGCAACTGTTTATTCGGATATTGTTTGCAAAAATACGCACCTAATTTTATTTTATTTCACAGTCAGCGTTTAATATTTCAGTCTCTCCGACCATAATACCGCTAGTTTACTATACTTCGGCCAAAACTCTAGTCAGTAGAGCCAGAGGCGTGCGGATTTACAAGTTTTATAAATTCCCTAATATAATATGTTTACGCTGTTGTAGTCCAAGTAAGGACTTCCCGAGACATAAAAAACGCAACAAAAACTTTACGACATAATTATTATCGCCACGGCGGCATGCCTGCATCAAACTCGATCAGACTCGACGCACATTAAAAGCATATAAAGGTAAGCGAGCTGATTTGCGGTCGATGTAGCACAAAAAGTAATGGTATTTTAATGAGGTCGTAATGTTTTTGTTGCGTTTTTTATATATCGGGGACTTATTACTTGAACTATGCCTATTTATTTTCCTTTTGGAGAATTTTGACGAATAACATCAATTTCGAACGAATGAAAGTCCTCGGATTGAGTTAACTATGCATGAACTACCATACCTTAAATTTAAAATATTATGCTTAAATCTGACAACATTCTCCATGTATTCACTGGTGTTTGCTGCATTAAACCGTTATAACTCAGTTTAAAATCAGTGTACACATAGAGTGCGGTCGTTTATCAGTTGGGCGGTATTAATTTGTTGTTTATAAATTACGTATTTGTGGTATCATAGTGCCTTAAAATTTTATTTAGTGTGAAATATTTATGGTGTGAATTGTTTATGAATTGGGCGGCATTAATTTTTGTTTATAAATTACGTACTTGTTATATCACAATGCCTTAAAGTTTTATTTTGTTAGTGCTTTAGTGAAAATAAGTTTCATTGTGGGATATCGTAATATTTTGAAATGTACAAAAATGGAAGCGGTTCCCGGTTGTTCAAAAGAAGTTCTCCATTAAGCTTCAAGGAGAAGAAAATTATTTTGAATGTATATCATGCATTGGAGAAAGATCATCCCATGGTACAGAAATCAGGATCAACAGGTTTAGTTAACATTACTTCAAGGTATACTGGCGTGAGTGAGCGGACCATTTACAGAATTTTAAGAGAAGAAAACAATGAAGGGGATGTTCAGAAACCTAAAGCGAAGTCTGGAAGAAAAGAAAATATATTAGACAAATTCTAGGTAAATGGAATTCGACGTAAAGTTCATAAATTCTTATGATAATAAAATCCCTACTGTTAAGAATATTTTACAGTCTCTGAATGATGATGAACACGTACCGAAAAAAAAAAATGTTTGCATGGTATGAACTTTATTTCTATAAGATAGAAATGTAAAAAGTGTTCGTCAAGGTCATATGGAAGATTGGTGAACAGGATTAAAAATGCCAACAGGAAAAGGAAAACGCTTAATAATAACGCACATATGAAGTGATTCAGGATTCGTGGAAGATGGACTTCCATCGTTAGTGTCGAAAAAAAGTGGCGATTATCATGAGGACATGAATGTGGATGTTTTCGAAGAATGGTTTGCAAAAATTCTTGCTAAAATTGAACCCGGATCTGTCGTTATTATGGATAACGCTCCGTACCACAGTCAATTACTGGAAAAATTACCAACCAGCGCATGGCGAAAATCGCAAATTCAGGAATGGTTAGATGGTAAAGGTGTCCTATTCGAACGTGCTTCGCTGAAAGCCGAATTGCTAACCCTAGCGAAACAGCATTCGCCGATATATAAGAAATATATTGTGGATGAAATGGCTAAATCTAGAGGTATTGAAATATTACGGCTACCGCCTTACCACTGTGAACTCAATCCCATTGAGCTTATTTGGGCTGAAGTAAAGGGGAATATTGCAAGAGAAAATAAAACTTTTAAATTAGAACATATAAAAGGCCTTCTATCCAGTGCATTAAAAAGAGTTACAACTGATTATTGGCAAATATGCATAGGGCACGTTAAAAAAGTTGAAGAAAAAATGTGAAATATGGATATTCGGATTGACGCAGTGATAATAAATGTAGGAGCCAGGTGAGCGAGTGATAATCTGTGGCATGTAGTGATTGATATTATGAATTATTTATTGTGGAAAATTATTGTTGGTAAGCTTTGTTTTTATTATATTATTTTAACAACAACGTTTATTTATGTTGTTAGAACAGTTATTTATTTTTAAGTTTAAGCCTATTTATTTTCTTTTTTAACCTGTTACTCCCTAATTAACAACCCTGTCACCATCCTTTCCCGACAAGGAATATGCTCACGCCTCCACGTTGATCCTTGCTTGGAACAACTCGCGTGGTTGAAATTATTATAAACATCAACCATTCTACAGTTTTAATGTTGGATTACGTAAGTATTCCACTCCTAATAAAATTATGCCTGCCATTAAAAATGTTCTTAAAAGAACTCAAGTTTTTCTTTTTGGCTGAGTTGAGTGTGAAAACAAATTTAATTATATGTATTTTTTATTTTATGAAATATTATTTTATATATACCTACATAAATACGTATGTGGCGCCACTGAGTGCCCGGGATATACGATGTCTTTCTTTCCAAGTTTGTTTACGACTGAATAGTTAGTCGAGCAAATTATTAGGTATAAAGGCGGCAAGGCACGTTAAATCATTTACTCTATACGGTCGACTAGGTCATTAAAATTATTTGTTGTAATCGTGGTTTCCATTTCACGTTGGCGGATAAAACTTAATATATTTCTCTCGATTGAATGGGATTGATTATATGGTGGAGGTATCCTTTGACGATAGTGCCGCTTATTTTTTGCGTTACTGACTCGAGTTTTCGGCCGAAGTATAGTCATCCTATAAATAGCATTGTCCTCTGTATTCCGTGACTTTGCCGACCGGCCTCCACAGGCCTTGCAACATATGCAAATTCTGAGCATATCACGAAATACTCACAACGTTTTTTAAAAGACAGCTTCCATATACGCACACACGCCCAGAAGTATTTTCAATAATCAAATCTTTCCACGGGGCGTAAATTTAGCAACTACCTCGAAAACCGAATAATTTGTGATGCCGAATATATTAGTAAAACTTAAATATGCGGTGAAAAAAACTGAAGATAGTTTTTCCTCGCGTAATGTTGAAAGAAAACCAGTTTGGACGTCGGCGTCGTCTAAATTATGTTCAGAATATTTTAAATCGGTTATTATTTAATATGACGCAGTAATAATAAGCGTTTATTTAAATGATTTTTTTGTGTCAGGGATAATTATTTTAAATAAGTTCTGGATTTTCAAAGTATAGAAAAGCCACAATAGCGTAATGTGCAAATTATAGTATAAATATTGGTCTTAAACAAGTATATGTGATTTATACCTTCTTAACAAACCACGAAGCCATTTAAAATTCTTTAAGACTCCATTAGCGTAATCGACACTTAAATTACAAATTTAATTAAGTCAAATAAGCGATGACGTTATTTAAAGTATTCTTGCTGCGTTCGGAGAATTGGAAAGGCTAAAATTATTAGATATAGGGTGACCGTGACACGAAAATGTAATGTACTTTGTGATAAGCAAAAAAAAATCAAGTTTGAGATATTTTGCATATAAAAATCCAGTGGCGTATCGTTTTGAGTTTTTCTTTAAAAGTGTAGGTATTTCGTTGTATTGTAATTACAAAAAATATATACAAAGAATTAACTGCGGAAATAGAGAATGCATTGGTATTTCTAAAGCACAATCTTTATTTCGGAAACTAAATAGATTTTTCTTTAATCCGTTCCTACAAGAGAGCCACGGAATATTCATAAGATTAAACATAATATTTTTAGTTGCATACTCCTCTATAAAATCCTTATTTTACTATAAGGAACGGAACCAGACTGCAACCATCAGCTACTTTCCGGGCTATGTGCCCCGCTGAGCGCTGAATTACAAGTTATAAGTCTGGCGCGTTAAGTGTAACAATTGCATATTACCATCAAAACGCTAATGCTCCGATTATGTTATGAAGTGGTGTGATCTTGTTTCCAATGGCATCTGCCAACTCATATACAGGGTAGGATATCTAAGCGGAAACATTAAATTATCGCCCTTATGGTATTGTTTTAGAAAATTCGAAAGACCGAAAAGGTAGTCTTTTTTTCTGACATTCTGATTCGAAGTCAAAATGACAAATAAAACATGAAACAAGAAACTTGTTTCTAATAAAAAAAATCCTTATGTCGCGGACATAAAAATGAGAACTACTGTGAAAGTGCCATTTTAAATTTATTTTAATCTTAACGTGTCAATATTCTTTAGCCTATGCATATTAGTCAATCTAACGAGGTTCTAAAAGGACCAAACCATCAAAAATTTGTAGAATTTTTGCAATACATCCCCCTCCTGTTTTGAGGGTGAGAAAAACGATGGTGATGAGTTCTGAAACCCTAACGTATTACCCCTATCAAGGAAACACCACCCAATTGCCTTCTTAACGGTTTCGGGTTTGCGAGGGGTAGTCGGATGGTTTTTTTTTGGGGGGGGATAATAATAAATTCAGTTAATAGAATGTCCCGGATCTACCCCCGGGGGTTGAATCTACCCCAGCCCGTAATAACAATATCCCCAAAAAATAAAAAAATACGGACTCGACGAGTTTTTCTTATACGGGTTTTTGAGGTCAAGGATCATGATGGTGGTGTTATTTTTCACCCTACCCTCCCGCAACTACCCCCAACATATAAAAATCACCCCCGCTTCCATGTAGTTAGTTAACCACGTTCACATATTAACAGAAAAACGCCTACTTTAAAAAAAAATGACACGATTTTCCTGGTGGACGTGGACCAAATGCCTCTAGAAATTATGTTAGCTATAAAATAATACCGTGAATAGTTGATGGATGATTAGCCGTAGAGATCGATGTAAGACGGAAAATGTGGCTATTTCGCGAGCTCGCAATACCAAACCCGCACAGTCATCATTTTGTCAATCCACATCGCCATTCGATCGGTCTCGTTAGTTCAGACAACCGGCGGCACAAGCTATATTGCATTTTCACTTTCAATGGCTATTCGTCAATTACTCGCATGATATAATAATAATAATATATATATATGTTTATCAACAAATCATAAATGTGACTTATTTTCGCTAATAGATTTGTTTAGAAAAAAATGTGCTAAAATAGAAATATTGAAAATTTACAAACTAACCTCACATTTTTTACGCGCTTAATTTCTGCACTTAACAAGTTCATATTGTCCACATAAAACGCAGATAAAAAGGGATTTATAGGGTGTAAATTATCTGATCTACCTTTTACATTTTTATTGTCATGTTGTACCTGGGATGTTTTAAAACAAATAATACATAAATGAAAATGTTAAACCGTTATTTTTGCAGCGCCAAAATTTTTTTAAAAAAATATACGTTCTCGAGATATAAGTATTTCCATTTTCATCTCAGATCAATGAACGTTATTGATTATTATACAGCGAGGTCTATAGGTAAGGAATAAATTCATTATCTACATAATTATCAATTTATGAATAAAATCCCAAAACACGTAAATTTTTTAGCATAATTTTATACCTCCCTTTCAAACCCCTTGAAGTGACAGCTACCCCTTTAACATTTTTAAATGGAACCAGGGTGAATGTGATAGCTCATTTGAAAAGGTTTTTAATTCTCTATCCAGCAATATAGGATTTTTTTAATTGAAAAATATCACGTTTTTAATGTTACTAAGTAAACAAAAGAACATGAAACAAATGTTCAAACTGGGACAATAATGAAGGCGCTGAAATTCTTCTAAAACATTTTTTATCGTTTCCGGGGTGATTTGATTAATTAGTTCATTTCTTGCCTTCTTTCTGTCTTTTACATCATTTTTTCAAATTTTCTTGATGAAGAATATACAAAATTCCAAAAACCTTATATTACTAGATAGAGAATTAAAAACCCTTTCGAATGAGCTATCAACACGCACCCTCGTTCCATTTAAGAATTTTAAAGGGGTGTAGCTGTCATTCCAAGGGGGTTGAAGGGGGAGGTATAAAATTATGCTCAAAAAATGTCATTTTAGAAATTAAGAATTGTCGTGTTTTAGGATTTTACACATAAATTATTAATTACGTAGATAATGAATTTATCCGTTGCTTATGAACCGCACTATCGTAAATCATCACATCCATCACCTTGAACGTGAACTGTAATTCGTGATAATAGCGAGAAATTTTACAATATATTTTATCGTAAACCATTACAATACCTTAGTCGGTACCTTCGTATCACGTAACATGGCATGTAAGTTTACCAATACAGCACATACTTATCGTTTGTTTGCATTGTATGTTTTGGTTATAATCGTAAACCCATTCATAATTTGGTATTACTACCGTTTCATTATAGTTCGTAAGCGAAATATGCGGCGTAACTTTTATATCTTTATTTGATGTAGTTGTATGTGACATTGTAATCATTTTGTGCACGGACTGTGTTTACGACTTCATTGTGAGAACGGCTAATGTATCAAAAATTATATTGGCAAGAGAACGTCACGGGTTCAAAAGCTTTATAAACAATCATTGTAAATAAAAGTGTTGCATTTTGTAAAAGTTTATATATTTTTTTTAACATTTATTTAACGTCGGTCTATTTCCGCTACTGAGGCCTCTATCACCGACCCCTGTAGACGAGCTACCCCCAACCAGGAATTTTGCCGAACCTCTTCCCTTAAGAAGAGTAGGGATCTTTTACTTGCCTAACATTTGATAGGCAAGGGACCGACGGCTTTACATCCCCTCCGAAGGATGGTATAGCACCTACACAACCCTCGCCTAAGGTTGCATAGCTTCCGCGCATACACTGATATACAAACCGCTGGAAGATATGTGAGGCGAGGACACGGTCTTCTTTGTGAACACGGATAAGGCCTCACTTCTTTTGAAATAAAAAATCGTTGGCGGCGGGAGTTTAGAGCTGAGACCCCGGAGGCTTCCGTGCACTTATTTTCGATGGTTTGAGTCTCAGGGTTGGTTTTAGTAAGTGCTGTTTCGGGTCGAATGCTACACCCTGTAAGTCGTAACTTGCACTACTTTTATCACTTTAGTTTAAAATATTCACTGATTTGACTTTTACAGCTATTTTCGGGTTAACGGTTACACCCTGTATGTTGTGATTTGATTGGAATTAAACGCTGAGGTTTAAAGGGATTTACAAATTTCTTTTTATTGTTTTAATCGTCTTGAACAGAGTTGAAGAAAGATTATATTTTAATTTTACAAATTTGTTTTGTAATAATAACTAATCGACAACAGAAATTCTGTCTTAGATTAATTTGAACGTGTGTGAAAAAATGCAACAAAAATATTTAAATCGAAAAAATTCAATTCGTGGTTGAACCTTGTATTTTGAGGGAAGATTGAAAGGGGGGCCACTTAAGGCGAAGAATTTTAATTAAAGAAATATAACAAAAAGGGGGCCACTTAAGGCGAGAACTTACAAACTAACTCTTTTTAACCAGGTTGCGGCCTGGGAAGTTAGAATCGGACAGATGGTCACAGCAAAAGCACTGGATCTGGGATTAAGAAAACCTAGCTAGACGGGAGTATCTACAACATAAGTTAAATAGTAACCGAACCCGTTCAATAGCGTCTGCAGTTATTACACAAAGCTAACTTTGAAACTTATTTCTTCCCAAGAACACTACGCGAGAACTTTACACTAGATTCACTGCCAAAACTGAACTTGGCTACGGCTTGCGATTCACCGGTATTTATACTAAATTAGAAATGTTTCGTTTTTCTCGCCCCATCGAGTCTCGCGGAAAGCTGGAAAGGCGTGAAATCGCTCAGTGCGGGCACGGATGAGTCATCGATTGCATCATGTTGCGCAATACTGAAAATTTTGGAATTTGGAAATAAAACTTATATAGAAATATCGGCGATGCAAAGGGGAATTTACCAATATTATGATGAGAGTTGGATCTATTTTGGTTTTGAAGTTATTTTAAGTTTTGTGGGAGAATTCTGGCTCGACCCCGTAAGGTATCATGAAGGTCCGCTGTTAACAAACTGTAACTCCGTTAACAGGTTTCCAGTTAGTGCGTAAGATATTAAGATAAGATAATAACAAGGTACAATACGGGTACGAATCGAGCTGAACTTAGATATAGAATGTGTGTCTGCTATTATACAGGGGTGATTGAAAATGGGGAACGATTTATAATAGCAATGAGATTGTGGGAGTTCGATGAAAGGGTATTTGAACGTTTGAGACTCGAGGCATGGAAAGTGATTTGAAGTATACCGGGGTTGATCGAAAAGTTTAAGATTTTGAAATTAAAAGTATTTATAGAAAATGGGGGGATTGAAGTACGAGGTTGAGAATTTGAGGTTAGATGGTGATTTTGACTAGTTTGATGATTGTGAGGGGGTTGTATTTTTAAGGGGCGGTTTTTCTGAATGTTCCTTTGCAGAATGACTGGGATGAATGTGGGAAGTATGGTTTCGATGAATTTATGTTATTTGAGAATTATGGATGGTTCGTGAATTTTTTCGGATTTATGTGACCTTGAATGTGGTTTTTCAATGTTACTTAGGTCTGGTTGACTTTTTTATCATGGTCTGCCATGATGCTTGGATTGATCTGAATTTTTTATTAATTGCATATTTTATTTTTTGTTTTTTGACTTATAGGGGGAATACCCTATAACATTTGAAACGGTCTCCCATCCAAGTACTAACCGCGCCTAACGTTGCTTTACATCGCATATCGAAGTATGTACATAGTAAAGACGCATCAACGCTCGCCCCTAAATGTTTATATTAATTTAATTTTATATAACAATACATTGCCCAAAAGAACATCCCAATTATTGGGCAGGAGATTACAAGTAGTACTTACAAACAGTGGACGATATAAACTTGTATTGATTATGTTCACACATTTTATATAGTGGCGAGAGTTTCTGAACTTGTTAGTTCTAGGAGTCGGGAAATAGAATAATGAGTTTTGGTTAGAACCTCTAGATTAGGGGTTCAAATAATAACACCGGGGTTTTACTTCTTGAATTAATTTAAGCACTTGGAAGGTGTACCTAATCGTTGAGATACTCTTTATTATACTACTAGATAAAATATATTTTCATTCTGAAAGTCTTACTTAGCATTCTACATATACCTATCATAAATCTGCTTCGTACTGTTAGTCTGAAAATTGACAATTATTATATAGAACTAGGCCTTCGCAAATATTTATAAACACTTTGATTTATTTTTGTTGAGTCAGCTTTACTCCAACAGAACCTGGTCTAGGTGTTCGAAAATTTAATAAACTCAAAACAGCTCCACAGTCTGTTATATTATGTACTATTTTGAAAAGAAATATTTGCTGTATTATAGTTCTGCTAGTCTCCAGACTCGAAAATGATAACCTGTTTAAAAGTACAATGTGAGGAAAATCACTGGCAGGATATACGCCATCTTCCTTTATAGCACAAAGTCTTTAAGAAGCGGTCTCTGAATAATCTCCATGTTTTTGTATATAAATGTTGTAGTGAGGAGACCAAATAATTGACGAATACTTCAGTTTGGATCGTACAAAAAATTGATATATAGCAATTTCAGTGTGTTAATGTCATTAAAGTTGTGAGAACATCTTTTTATAAATCCGAGTGTCCTAAAGCTTTCATTGGTGATGGTGTTTATGTGACAATTATTATAGGTTAGTTTGCTATCAAATGTTACACCAAGGTAACGAAATGTTGGTAGACGTGTAAGCACTGAATCTTTTAAACAGTAATTAAATTCGATATATTGATGTTTACTAGTAAATGTTAGAACATTACATTTCCGTACGTTTAACAGTTACACCCCTTATTTATTTCATCAAGGGCAATTTGTAATGCCACTCAATCATTTACATCATTTATTTTATTGTACAACTTCATATCGTCAGCATATTAAAGACAATCGACACCCAAATTAAATGTAATGTCATTAATGAAGATGTTGAAGAATAATGGGTACGTCCGAAGTAGATACAAATTCCACAGACCGTTGGCCATGTGAACGATCCATGCTTTGATGGAAGTCTGAAGGACGTATTTTCTGCTCGAAAAACTTAGAAAAATTAAAAAAAAATAGGAAAAAGAAAAAATTAATTTTCTTTTTCCTCAACCTTTTCTAAATTCTAAATAAAAATATTACGTTCACAAAATTTTTAGGGTTCAAAGTGACTGTTTCAGACGGAGATTAATGGATAAATCATACTTACTGTCGTTTATGCTTAACTGCGGCTCTGATGGTATCAATTGGAAGACGTCGTAACACTATAAATCTAACACTGTCTGTTTCACACTCTCTTAAAATTAAATCTGAAAGGGAAATTTTGTTAGAAAACACAAGTAAAAGACAATATAAAGTTCAAAAATGTATATTAAATCTTTAAAAAAATTTATGTTTTTACAACTTCTTCAGAGAAAATGTTAACAAACAATGGTCTGACCCGTGTACAACACATGGTGAGGAACGGGACGATTCATACGGTACCAACTACCATCCAATATGCAGTTTGAAAAGCTAACGATGCACAAAAAGATTCAAGGAAAGTTTCATGTAACTGAAATTTTGGTGGGCTTATGCTTGCCTGTCTTATAAACGTATTTTATTAATTCACATAAATTTTGGTCGCTCCTCGGAGCTTAAAATTGCTTGAAGCGTATCTACTTCGTTTGTATTATGCAATAACAAATTTTACGTTCAGGCAAGGCAGATCCCATGCACGTGTGAGTACATGGTATAGATACTTTTTTGACTCCGAATCACTGAGGAACCGGTTTAGGGCAAACCCCGTCAAAACACATCATTTCCCCGTCAAATCCGACTGCTAGGAAATGATGGGGGTCCCATGTCGCTAAGGGCTATTTTCGCTATAACTTCCGATATACTTTGAATAGTCGTTGGATTAACTTGTCCTCATATTCAATACCTCGTAAGAGGTGCAGTGCTTGACAACGTGGATTCGTAAAAGGGTTTTTAATCTTGGAAATTTGGAAGTTCAAGTCCAATTTTATTATACTTTCTAAAATTGGGTGGTCGGGGCGACATTACGTCCCTGTGCAGCGACATTTACTACACTTACCAAATTAACGCTCCTCGAAGAGTTAGCGAAAATTTGGCATAAAAAACGCTCCGAAGAGCAAAAATATATTTCCAAGAATTAAAAACCTCCTCCACGGCGTTTTTACGTGAAGCACGCTTTTCTTACGAAGTATTTCCTAAGTCGGATTTTGTTACAACGTCGAAAAGTATATCGGGGTTATAGCGTTCTTTAACAGCCATAGTGTTCAATATAGTGATTTTTATTTTTAAGATATGATTTGAAAAATAACAAATTTTTTGAGAAACTAAATTTTTGAAATTTTGAGTATAGAATACTATACCGGGTGGGGCATTTAAGTTGACAAACCCGAATAACTTGAAAATAAACATTTTCGAGAAAAATGTTTCAAACAAAAGTGTCATCATTTCAGTTTGGTGGAGGACTTCAAGGTCATTTATTATTATAACTTTTTTATTTCTGAACATATCGAAATGAAACTAGAGGGTCTAGAGCCATTCAGAAAACTGCATTTTTTGACATCTGAAGTAATTTGATACCACTTGCCGTTTCGCTGGAAATTACCCTAACTTTTGATTTTTAAATGGAACACTGTATATTATTACATTTTTTGATTAAGGATTTTTTTAAAATTGTTATGCACAGTTCTTGCAGGAAAATCTTAATTTATAATAAAAAAGAAATTTTTGCTGATAGCTTTAAACAGCTGTAACTCATTAACCATTCATCATATGAAGGTCATTTGGAGCTCATTTTAGAGATAATTTAATTCTCTTCAAAAAACCTTTAGTGTCATTATTACCGAAAGCCAATGAATGTCAAAATGCACTTGAAAATGACAATTTTTCAAGTTTTTCCCTTTTATCTCCATTCACTCGTTATCAAAACGATTTTGTACATACACCAACACATTCAAAATTGAATTCTCTTTAACTTTCATTACATACACTATATGCGTACGATCTATCGTTTTCGAGCTTTTATCGATTTTAACATGAAACAAGTGTTCTGATAGCGCGCTATAAAGATGTTTAAAAATTCATATCTCTGCCAATATTGCTCGAATGGAAATGAAAAATAAAAAGAAATTGTTCGTAATCGAATTCTCTACAACTTTCATTTGAAACATTTTGCGATCCGAACGACCATTTTTAAGATTTTAGCGAATAATGCGCGCGTTTCCTTGCGTTGTAAAACTGTCAAAATTTCAAAAAAATCTATCTCGACTCCAATAGGTCGTACAAAGTTTTTTAAAAACGAAATTGTGCATATTTTACAGTAAAATTGATAGTTTCCGAGTTTTTTGCGAAAAATTATTTTTTTTAACCTATTCTCTCCCCCCCTCCCCTCCGTCGGCGTCTAGGAGTGGGGACTTTTAATATGTTAATAAGTACCACAAGATAAGGCCGTTCCCAAAATTTCAGCCCGCTCTGAATTATTTCATCCAAATTTTTCCATTTTATTGGGCCTATATACTATAAACACTTTACATTTTGTCATTAAAGCAAACCCCTTCGTACATACATTATAGATGCCTCCTAAAGTCGAATACAGTTTCAGTTTCACAACGCGTAGTTCGCCGACTCACGAGCTAGACTCGTGGCTCGGCGAACTACGCTCGCCTATAGGTAAATGAGCCAGAGATGGCAAAACGCTGCGTGATTTCATGTGGGTTGTGGCTCGTAGGCTCGTCAAAACTGCATGGAAGTGGAAGATCAGTCGATGGAAATGAATGCAAATAAGTAAATTATAGTTGGAGCTGCTATTTTGTGCTTAGTTAGTGCTGGTCTATTGGTACAAAAAAAGTTGAAAAATATAAAAAGAGATGGTGAATAAAATTAAAATTGCAGTTTATTTTGATGTAAAAAATGCAGGTATAATGGAGCGGATATGCTCGCAGATTTTCCAAAAGAGCCGTTAAGATATTTCGAAAATTTCTGTCGAATAAAAGTGTTTCAATGCGTCAATAAATTCAATAGTTTTCTCTGTAGACACGCCATACTTGGCAATATTTGTGATTCTGATCTGCAGCCGGCGGCAGAACAGAGGCTCGCGAAAGGGCGAACCTGTATGAGCCCAGCACGCGCCGTTTAATTAACTTCTTTGACTCACCAAACTTTACCGACACCTCGCCACGTCTCCCAAACCGCGAGCTGTGGCGAGCTGCCTATGTCAGACGGAGCTTGTTCCGTGGCTCGCCGAGCTAGGCCCGCTTAATCACGCGCCGTGTAACTGCGCCTTAAAAGTTATAGCCACGACCGGAGTTTGTGCGCGGCTCGTGTTTCGCCGATTGCCTACCCCGTAGGCGTTACAGCGAAAAAGGATCCTTTTTCTATATTGGATTCTTTTTTTTAAACAGATTTTGATCTAGATCTGTTTTATACGTGTCTGTAGTATAAATTCATGTAAGAACTGGTAGCTATTGATGTATTTTACAAAAGTTCTTGAACAAATGGATCTTAAAAAGCAAAAAAATATTTTACTTAAGAGTTGTTCGGAGTGTATTAGTCATCCATGCTTCCAATTTTAATTGTAAATGACTTCACGTCAATAAAATGACGCAGCCGAATGTACGGTGTGTTTGGAAAGAGAGAGACAGAGATGGAGTGGAATATGACATTGGACAAATTTATTATACCTAATCTTTAAATTTCTCGGTACACTTGAGGACATTAGGGCTAATTTTATTTTAGTTCTACAAAAGGGAAAATGTTTATTTTAATAATGCCTATGTGGGATGATAAGAATTATTTTTGCAAATCGAAAATAGAAGAAAAAAAATATTTGTTTATGTATACTTTTTTTCTCTCATCGTCCCACATTGTAACATGTTTTTAATGTATTTTAGTGAAAGCCGTTTTTTAAAATAATGATTTGTATGAGAGTAAATTGAACCGTCTTTCCGGCTTATATCCGGAGCTCTCTTAAGAAATTCCACTATTCTTCAGATACTGGTATGCAAAGTTCCATTTTTATTATTAAATGCCCGTGTATACAATGTATTTATTCAGTTCCAACTTTTAATACAATTATTGTCATTGAATTAACAGTATAATAAAAACATTTTTGAAATATTTATTAAACTAACTTATGAGCAACAATTTGCAGTATTTTTCTACAGTTTTTTTAAAACTGAATCTCGCTTTGAACATTAAAGCTTTAATTGACTAATACATACAAAAAACACACAACTAGATTAACAACCCATTATAATTTTAAAATTCTATCGCTTATCAACTTTGCCCATTATGCAGCAGTCTTCTGAACAAGCGCAAAGTTCAGTGCACTTCAGACTTCGTTTTACACAACTGCATCTCGAATTATATTTTGTCTTACATCTACAACGCACTAATTCTACACACGCCTTAGCAGCTACAGGCAATTTTGATCACAGTGGCTTCCACAAATTATTTTCTTTTTCCATCCCCATTGAGCTGGATATGGCAAATTCTGTTGTGACGCGATTGCTTGGCCCCACACATGAAATCTTTGGTATAGAGCGCGCAGAACATGCTGGTGAAGAGCTCCCTGTGTTGGAGGTATGTTCTCCAGTTGACGGTTTTTTTTTTTCGTAAATAACTGCAACTGATTTCTACATTCACTGTCGTGCACGTACTGGACGTGAAAGGAAAAGACGAATAAATACCCAACTATTATTAGTTGGGTATTTATTCGTATTTTGTATAATGTACAATTTGTGTCATTTACCATTGCAAAACGTATAGATGCTTTTAGAGCAACATATAGAGAAAGTTTCTTTATTGTAGTACTTGTCATACATTGCTACAATAAATTTTTCAAAAATGGGTAGAGCTTCATCCAAATTTCCTTCGACGGCTGCCTTGAATCCACCTGTTAAAGCTGGATAGGCTGTCCACGTTTGACAGGCCGACTTTTCCTTTGCCACTGAAAGATGAAGCTGTATCGCATCCCGTGAATGCAAAACTGATGCTTTGTCAGGCCCGTTACCAAATAAGAGATGCTATTAAACCAGTGCGTTGCGAAAACAAGAGCAACACTTTTAGTTATACTCACCAAGAGAGGCAGCTATGGCATGGCAAGAGATAAACTGATGATTTTTGTCTGTTCCAACGTGAACCCACAACTCCTGCAATGTGTCCAAAATATTTAAACAAATAACATACCACCACAGTATCCATGGTGCGGATCATGACTTTGGAATGGCCATCAAGCACAGCATCTGCTACATGCACCATTATCCTCGTATCTGCACCTTCATGATTACAAGGAGCTAGGTTATTCATTGACTGTCGAGAGATATTTGTTGTTGATACTTGAAGCCTGTCAGTACTATAGATTGCCTTGTTATTACAAATATTTATTAACATAACCTAAGAGTGGAGAAGTTTTTCCTTATTATTTGCATCTCTCACAAAATTGGCCCATCCCTTGGGAATTTTTGTGGTTGGAGTAACTCGTACGCGTTAACCAGATCCACGTTTTTCTCTCGAGTTCTTCAAGCTGTCCACATTATACCTGACCCATACTAGTTCCAGCCGCAAAATATCGGACAATTCTTTGTATAAGGGCAAGAAGATTCTGTTACAGTAATTCAAGAAAGTCGTACTTTGGCCGGGCTGTAATATATGCATTATCGCTGCTCTATCTAGGATTTTTGCTGTGACTCTGTGACTACAATAACCGTTTGACCGACGCGGAGCACAACAATGCGACAATAGACGCTTAAAGCAACACCAGCACTGTATACTCTGTGGAGTAAATTATTAATTATTAGTAAATATTACAACTAATTATTAAGGTTCTTCTTATTCCACTTAAAATTTCACATAATAAACAATAACTTACCATCACACTACGATTTGTAGTGTAGTGATTACAACTCTATCAGTTTTTGTGGCTCTTTCCAACGATTGTAAATAACATGAGTATAGTACATATTTGAAAATTGATAAGGTAAAAATATCTTGATGTAAATTAAAACATAATTTAGAATACGCAAATGAAATTTACAGACTATATTTTAATATGTAAAGTTTATTTTATTAACGGTCCCTCAGAATTGATTATAAGTTGCACAAACAATATAATCTAATTTCCAAGTTATTTTTAAATCAATATCTGTTTGCTTTGATGCACTTAGTTCTTCAAAGCAATCTTTTACCAACTTTCTGAAAACCAGCTGAACGTGTTTACCTTTTATTTTCAGCTGAAGCACTGAACTGAAAATATTCATTATATTTATATTTCTTACTGTAACCACTTTATATGAGAAATCGCATCTTTTTAGGAATACTCTTGTCTTACGCTAATTTATAATAAGCCTGTACCCGCAACCACTCTCTAAAAAAAATTATTCATAACTTTATCCTCAACAGTTATCCTACATTGAAGTGGCCTTCACAACAAAATATACATCCAGGCGGAGCTTTTGGAGCTTAGTCACGTTTTACTTGTAGCTTTATTTTTTTTCGAATATCCTCAATCTTTGGCTTGTTATGAAAAAGAAAACTAAAGGGTTGTCGAAACAATATTGAAGAATATTATGTCGGTTTAGCGTACGGATATGTGAATGCGGATATTGACACTAGGTATGTGCCATGTAAATACTGAGGAGACTTAAATTTTACAATATTGCTTGTTTTTTGTTGCCTATGTTTGCATGCACCAGAAATTCGCGAGTAAATTTGTAAGTAATCGAATTACATCGTCCTGTCGATAACACAGAAACCACACTAGTCTAGGTGGCGTACAGGACCGTACGAACTGTAATTTCGACGCGATTTTGTGTTTATATGTACCAGTTACAACAATTTTTTGCAAAATTTCGATTTCTTCGATGACACACAGAACGTCTTGAAGTATTGTGGGTTGCGCGTATTTAGTTGGCATAAAAGACGAAATGTTAGTCAATCACCGAATTTAGCTGTCAAGAACACATAACATATTTATTTACCTATGATGTAAGTATAATTTGAATAATAAATGCGTAGGTATTTAGAACACCAGAAAATCTACAGACTTTATCTTGTTTGTGTGTAATACTTAAATAGTTATTAAAGAGGAAATTAGTGAGCCATTTAGAAACTTTTCTGTATACCATTAATAAAAATCTGTACCACAATGGAAAATAAAAAAATACTTTTGAGCATTTCCTATCTCAAAAACAATGTTTTAATATTCTACGATCTAAGAGTGCTATTTTAATTGTCATTTTCGAGGACTAAAGTGCAGAAAGTGGGTTCTGTCCCTCGAGGTATAAAAGAGATCCTGTACTTTACTCCTTGAAAATGATTATTGCAATAGCGCACTGTTAGACTGTGGAGTGCAAAAAATTAAATGGGTACCAATGTACCACAAAGTGAAAGTACTTTTTAATTCCTCCTGTAATTATTGATCCTTCACACTCGGAGATAAAAAAATGCACTTAGTCCCTTGGTATAATTATAGTACACTGTGTATAGTAATAGTATTTTCTAATAAACAGTACAACCGTTTATTAGAAAGTAATATTTAATAGCAGTGTCACCAACAGATAGTTACTGAAAATGTGTAAACAAAAATAAATTGGAACTATTTTGCAGACATCATTTTTAATAAAATCGACAATCGGACATAATGAACCTTAATTCCTTTATAAGATTTAATATGTTAATTACATATTAATTTGGGCATTGTGCAGTAAGTTTGAATGAAATTGTAGTGTTCTGATATAATGAATACAACTGGTGCAACTTTTGCAATTTTTTTATTATATAATCTTTTAATCATAAAAAAAACATAGTAACTACCTACTTTTCAGAGAAGCAGGAAAAAAATAAAAAGGATATATAAATAACCGTTACTTCATTTGGACAGGTTTTTTCGTATTGTGGTAGAGATAAAAAATCTTAAAAAATAGAAAGTAATTAAACCCAAAAATGTTATAATCGGCAATACTTTTAATGACAATGTCATTTCTTAACATTAACATGAGCAAATACTTAAACCAAGTTTTTAACGCTATTTCAAACACTAGAAATGACAAATTATGATCCCGGTCCTGCTTTGCCGCACACGAAGCAATGTCATCGCTATGCTGCTGCCATGTAGTAGCAAAGCGCACAACTATTTTACACGAAATTTAACATATTCGTATTCGACACAATATTTTAATGGGAGCAATTATGCAGACTTTTCACTTTTTTCATGTTATTTTATTTTATAATACATCGTATTATAGTATATTTGAATATTCAAGTCCCTTTGTAGAATATAAAACAATTTATGGTGAATTTGGGTCGAATGAGTGATACAGTCGCGTTGAATAATCAAGGAGAAAATTTTGGAATCTTAATTGAACTAGGATTACAATATAAAATATAATAAGTCCGTGTCTTAAGTTTGCTAATTTACATAATGAAATCAATTCTGAATTTTGTTGGCTCGTTTTTAAGAATTGTGTAAAATAAGAATAAGGATATTTAATGCACTATTTGACCTTGGTAACGCACCCCTCACACTCTATAGACTGGTATAGAATCGAGCACTTCTATGTAGGGCTGTCTTGATTGTTATATAATTCCGCATTGAGCCAGTGACCGACAGCCCCGAAGCACGGCCTTGGCCTGCGAGTCTCTCGCCCATCGGCCCGTGCCCAACGTATACCGCCGGAAGTAGTACCTCCCGCTACGTTGCATTCGGCCTACTTGCCCACAAGATTTCTTCGGCGTTTGTTTGTCTGTCTCTTCTTAGATCTTGGGTACGTGCCGATGCGCATTGCGCCTGATTTTCTGGTTGAGATTTTCCAGATTGGCCGCAAACCACCGTGTAATATTTTCAAATTATGGTGGGCATGTTTACTTTTATGAATCTGAATATCTGCTAATTCAAAAGATCCAATTTTTTTTGCCGTCTTATGTACAAGTGCGTCGGTCATACTTTTGGTAAGATTTGCGTAATCTACAATTGTACTTCAAAAAAAATTTGTTGGGTGCAAATTTTGTTCAGGAAATGGCAAATTTCTATCGCAGTAGAATGTGACAGGTCTCATACTGAAGAAAACTAGGAAAGTTAATTGTAATTCATAATTATGATAAAATAACAGAAAAAAAATAATATGGAACAAGCTAACTGCAACCAGTTGTGTTATATCCCACAGTATACAGGGTGATTTATGTAATCTAAGAGAATCTTGACTTAATTTGACTTAATCTAGTGTTAAAAATGTCGACATCATGTGCAATAATTTCGTAGCTACGACAGATACAATATAGTGGTGAAAACATTAAAGCATTTGTATGTGTATTAGAAAAGTAAAACAAGGATGTAGATCTGGTTGACCTGGTAGGTGCTCTAAAGTTGATTTGTTCAAGTAATTGCGGACAGTCGATCATGTTGTTTAGAAGTTTGTATAAAAGTATAACACTTTGCATCTGTCTCCGCTGCTTCATAGAATTGTATGAAAAACGATTCAGTAGTAATGAGTGATCATAACCTATAGGGGGATATTGATGATCGATTGTAAATGCCAGGAATTTTAAGAAACGTCTTTGAATGCCTTTAATATTGTTAATATGTACGTCGTAGTGGGGGTTCCATATCACGCTCGCGTATTCTAGTCGGGGTCGCACCAAGGTATTATATAGAGTTTTTATGGTACGCGTGTTTTGAAAGTCTCGAGCATTTCGTATGAGAAACCCTAACATTTTAAAAGATGATGTCACTGTGTTGCTTATGTGTTCTCTAAAAGAAAGATGCGAGTCAAATGTTACTCCTAGATCTTTAAAGCTATCATGACGTGTCAGATTTGCCTTATTAATAGTATACTCATATTCTATTTTATTTGATTTCCTCGTAAACGAGACTACATTGCATTTATTTATGTTCAGAGACAATCTGAATTTGTTACACCACTCGTGAATTGTGCTTAAGTCTGTCTGCAGCTTTTCGCAGTCTGATTCGTCGTTGATCTTATAGTATATCTTCAAGTCGTCAGCATATAAGAGAGATTTACAACTGATATCGATGACGATATCGTTAATGAAAATGATAAACAGTAAAGGGCCTAAGACCGACCCTTGTGGAACTCCTGATTGAGATATAAATTCGATAGACCTATGACCATGATATTGTACAAACTGACTTCTATTAATCAGATATGATTCAAAAAAAGTTATTAGACTAAGGTTAAAACCAAACGAGACTAATTTCGTTAGCAAAACACCATGGTCCAACCTATCAAAGGCCTTAGAGAAGTCCATATATATAACATCGACTTGTCCACCACCATCCATAACTTCAGCTAAGTATTGTGTTATACAAAGTAGGTTTGTTGTTGTCGATCGTTGAGAGACAAAACCATGTTGGTTGTTGCATATACGTTGATGAATCTGGGGATAAAGTGCAGTATGCATGACGATTTCAAATACTTTGCCAAAGTTATTTATGATTGTAATAGGGCGGTAATTTTCTATATCAGACTTGTTGCCTTTTTTGTGTATGGGACAAATTTTAGATGCTTTCCATTTATCAGGATATGCACAAGTTTGTAAGGGTAGGTTAAAAATATGTGCCAGCGGTGCAGCCAATATACCTGAGCAGTCTTTTAAGAAGAATGCTGGTAAACCATCGGGTCCGGTCGTAAATTTTGGTTTAATTTTTTTGAAGGCATTAATCACATCAATCTCAGTTAGCTTAGGCATTGCTATATTAATATTATCACTAGTTACTGTCGACAAGTTTATATTGCGACTTGAGGGGATGTACGCTGAACTAAAGAAGTCAGCAAAAGAATTCGCTATATCTTCGGAATTATCTAAGATACTGTCATTATTAGTGAAGGCATTCGGCATTGAACTGGAATTTTTTTACTGTTGACATATGCCCAGAAACTTTTTGGATTTGTGGACAGGTTGTTCGCAATCGAACGTCGGCGTCGCTACCATTTAATTACATTTCTTTGTGAATTTATTAACATTATTAACCTCTATTAAACTTATGATCTGTCTAAATGCTAAATAATCATTATCAAAATCACTTAAATTTTTTAAACTTCAAATATTTTAAAATTGGATAGAATTTCATGTCAAATCGCTGGTAATCGATGATTAAATCTGTGTGACTGTGTTTTAAAAACATCGGTTTTATAAAATCTAGCTAACTTTCCCCACGAAATCGCCTTCAAATACAGAAGCAGGTGCGGTCAATAAACATATAAAAAATTTGTAAGTAAATAGATCGATGCATACATTATCAATATCATCAATCAACAAACTACATAGCGGTATGTAGGTAACTAAATAGAAAATAAATACTTTTGAAGGACCAGTGAAATTAGATCGAAGTTGTTTGTTTATTTGTTTACTTCCTACTTAATAGTCTGAGCACTAATGTTTGTTTATTTGTGAAGTCGTCAAAGCAGTGCAACCGTTATTTTTTATTCTACAAGGTCACAGGCGAATCTAACAGTTGAAAATAGAAATGTTAAAAATGTACCATCATTCTTTAATCGAGCATCTTAAATTTGACATTTTAAAACTTCGACGACAATGTTGTTATTGCCTTGTAAAATGAATCTACATTAATTAATTTTTACTTTGCAGTGCAGGTATAATAAAAAAATAGCGTATGATAACTATGTTTAACCATGTTTCTCACTTTTTGTTGAATATCTCCGGTTATGTTTGTCATATCGAGTAAACAGACAACAATTATTCGAAAAACTGAGGAAAATAAACGGGTTCACAGAAAATGGGACTTTTCGGGTGGTTTTTGGCCAATTTGAGGGAGGTGGAAAATTTGGTTTGACCCCGAGAATCGATTCAGAACCCTCGAAAACCGGGGTGGGAACAACATATCTAAGTAAATATATTTATTGTCCTTTAAAACCGGTTTACAGTCTGCAACTTTCTTGCAAATTAAGAAATCTGAACAAAGGCATGCGCAGTTGTGAGCTAGCTGATCACATTTGGCAATTTACTTGCAGCTTTCAAAATCTTGCAGATAGTCGGTTCTGCTGGATTCTTCTTGCAACTTATGTGCAAGTCTGGTGCATAATTCACTGTTTTCCATGTTACCAATACAGACAAAAAGTTACTAGAAGTATAGTCCAAGTAAGGACTTCCCGATACATAAAAAACGCAACAAAAACTTTACGACCTCATTAAAATACCATTACTCTTTGTGCTGTCTCGACCGCAATTGACTCGCTTAGCTTTATAGGTTTTTAATGTACGTCGGGTCGTTTGATACAGCATGCCGCCATGGCCCGCAGTGATAATGATTATGTCGTAAAGTTTTTGTTGCGTTTTCTCGAACTATACTAGAATATTACTTCATGTCGCTTGGCCCGATTAAGAGATTATAGACGATAAAAGTAGGCGAAAGCGTAGTCATATGAATATTCTCGGCGACTAAGGCGAGCAGAATAAGTTAGGTTAATGTATTTAATTTGTTAGACACTGCAATTTATTTTTACAGAGTTTTCAAATCTTGCACAATATTATTGCAATTACAGAAATTGCCGACTGTAAAATATATCGTCAAGAAACATTGCCTGCAAGAAATTGCCACTGCACAATCTTGCTTGCAAGCAAGTTGCAGGTTGTAAAGCGGCTTTTAATAAATAACACGATTTTATTGTTCTCATGCCTAAAATGTTGTGACTTATTTATTTGCTACTGCTTTTATTAATAGAACCCTATGGCTGTCCAAAGGCGACTGGTCAAAAAAAAATTTTGAAAACACATTTTTTAAATTTAATTAAATGAATTTTCTTAACACGGCTCTGTGTGTTGTTTATTTTATATACTAGCTTATGAAATGTTATGCGTTATGCCGGTGATTTCCTTTTTGCTAACACCGTCTCTGGAAGAGCAACTTCTTTGGGCACATGATACCATTGTTCTTTTAGTAAAAAAACTTGTCGATAACAAATGAAAATGAGCGGATAACAAACTGTCACCTTTTGGCAGAAATGTGATAACAATATAGCGGGCCGATGCTACATTTGACTGATGTGACTGCTTCTCCTGTATATTCTTAACTCTATGAGTCGTAGTGGAGTAAGGCTTTAAACAATCTACCATCTACAACAGATTTTAAAATTCGACTGTTAATCTGGGTTTGATAGAAACATTAACTATCTAAACTGTTTTACAGGACAACCTTCTTTTTTTTTTTCTTCTGTAAAGGCGTCGATTGAGTCTTCGTAATTCACTGCACTTGCTTTGTCATACTCAATAGAGAGGAATGCCAAGTTTGACAGTCTTTCTTGAGGAGTTGTTCCTTTTTTTTTCATTTCGCCGTGCTTGCTCTCTTTTGCTCCCTTCCTCCCAGATCTGGTAGTGTTTTATAGCAATGAAAAAAAATTGGGGTGGTTGGGGAAGGGTGGGTGAAAAAATTTGCCACCATTGTGTTTCTCGCCCTCGAAAACGAGGGTATACCAGTTTTTTTTTTCGATGAAAGCTTTTTGAAGGTATTTCGGTTTTTGGGGGTGTTATTTCAATCATTGGGGCAGACGGGGTGTCATTTATTGAAATTGAGCAAAAAAATCTCGATCCAGCAAGCCCTCGCACGCCAAGTTCCGAAAAACCGGAAAAGGGGGTGGTTTCTTGAATAAGTGGTGGTTTGCGCTAAATTGGGTGTGAACCATTGCCACCATCGTATTCCTCACCTACGAAAAGCGGGGAGGGGAGATGTCTTTTCCTGCGTTCCCAGTACTTTAACGGTCTTTGCATTTCCACAAGAAACTAACAATTAGCACGCCAACAAAAATATTTGTAAGCGTCCCAATAATAAAGAAAAAATGGTTTGCGACAGTAAGAAGACAGGACATTAAAAAAGTTTCTTCGACATCAACTTCAGGATCATATTAATGTAAGTTATATCTAGATAAGTGATAGGTATTATCTATAGTCAAGTTTAATTTTCAACCTCAAGCAACGTCCCCCATATAATCTGAATTACTTCTACAAAAGGCATTTAAAAAACCTGTGATACAAAACTTACTCCAATCATGTTGTGGTGATTCAAACGCAGATACCGACTAGCTTTGACACCACTGGTTTGAGGCTGATTAAAATCAGTATATTTGACGCGAGAAAGTCGGATTCCATAATCACGTCTACGTTGGGCAAATTATGTGAATCTCCTTTCTGGAAATCCTCCTCCATATCTGACAACAATAAACAAACTTTATTTAACGTTCTGAATTGTAAAGGCACTGTAACTGCCGTGAATCCAAACTTTGTTCTAATGAGAACGACACGAAATAAACCTAACGCAGTTACAGATGATCTGGCGCCTGCCGAGCCAGCAAGCATGTGACGTTAAATCAATGACTTTTCCTTTGGCGTAAACGTCACGGGCGCAGAGGCTTTTTTCCAATAATTCTATTATTTTGTAGATTCGGTGATTTGTTTTGAAGAGGATAATAATACATGTGGTAGAAAACCCAAATAATAGGAAAGAATATTCGTAGAATGCCACAAATAACTTTCAGACAATACAATGAGAACGCGTTTATCTGACTAAAATAACGCAAGCAATTTCTACGACCGCTGTTGTAATTAGGATTGACTTTTTCAAGCACAGTTTCAATATGTTTGGTATTATGTCAAAATCTTTATTTTTCAGTACTTTTAACGTATTTCAATTTTTGTGGACAGACCTATTGTACTTAGTTCTTAAAGCTAAAAAAATTTATTACGAGAAATTATCTTTTTTTAAAGATTCTTGCAAAAACGCATTTTTCTCTTCTTCGCGTAACCTGCAAAAAAATGTTTGCCCTCCATCGTGACATACATTCATCGGTTCCTAAAAGAGTAAACAAAAAGAAACGTCTGTGTAAAGCTCCATTGATCCCGTAACCGTTTCCTTTATATTTCAAATTTGATGCTATTTTTACTGTAGTAGGTATTTAATTTTGGCATAAATTTACAAGATTAATATTAATGAGGCGATCTATCTATTTTTAGATTTTCACACGATTGTTTATTTTCCCTTACCTTACCTTGGTAGCCTCTGAAAAGGCATTGCATATATATTACCTATAAATCATTAATATTACCGTTATCACTGGCCAAATTACCATAATAATTCCAATAATGTCGGTAAACGTAGTAAGAGTGAACGTTAATTGTATTTACCATATATAGCCGACATAATTGATTTAATTAATTTATTCATTTTGCAGCAGATTTACACCAATAAAATAGTGTAATATATCCACATTCTTTTACTTGTGCCGGCAAAAGTATTTAATCTAAAGCATATTTGCCTGATCGTGAGAAAGAGACACTCTATAGTTTATAATGGAAGCTGTAATATTGCAATTCCTATATATTTCACATTTTTTTTTTGATATTCGAGTTCTAGAAAAACGAACAAGCATTGCAAAAATTTTAATCTTGTAGTATAGAGGCGCTGCATGGAATCAAAAACTGTTGGTTTCTGGTTTGAGTCATGAAACCAGTGCCCTCCCAAAAAAGTAAAGTCAATTTTTACAATATGATTCAATTATATATTATATTATTATGTATTAATTCTATCATAATTTTACGTTTTTATTCCACAATTCCTTCGATTTTTTTATTCTGAAGACATATTATATGGAATAAGTTCAAAGGCAAACATCAATTCTTTTGGTTTCTATCATTTTACACTTTTGAGCTTCCTACAGATGTACAATGAATCACTACTGGTAGATCCCGAATTTTTAGGGGGGTTAGGTTGTACTCAGGCCTCCAAAGTGGTGGGCCCATTGTACTACCCCCGCAAGTAGTGACATTCCCTCAAATCAACCTACGCTTGTGATGAACTTGTGGACGAGACCATATAAGGTGCCACCTATACTAGCCACACTCTGCCAGTAGATCCCCAGTACGGATCCTTCTTTTGAGAGAGAGAGAGAGAGAGCAGGAGCAGTGACACGTCACATGCTCGGCAGTCTCGTCTACTAGATTATACCCTCTTCATTTGGAGTTGTCTACCACGCCCAGTGTGAAGGTGTTCATTTAGTCTCCAATGTGCTCTTAGTAATTATACGTACACACCTAGATTCTTCTTGGACATCTGGAGACGGTGTTTACCTAATTTCGACTGGGACCAGTTAAAGCCATTAGGTGTTCTACCAGTTTACATGGCGTTTAAGTGTGTAGTTCCTTATCAGAACATTGTGAACCGCCACCATTGCAGGTTCTAGATCATACAGACCGCATTCAGAGCATTTTTGGGCTAAGATGCTTACCTTCGCATTACCCTGATTGCCGTCCTTTACCCAAAAGTGTTTCGGCGAGAACATCTAGAGCCTTCATGATTTGCGGAACCAAACCTGAGTCAATGCAATTACTTAAGGCAAGCAGAGCCGCTCTGCTATCCATAGATATACGCACCATTTTCCCACAAATGCTTGCATTGATGGTTTATGTTACGACTTGCATAATTTCCACTAATTCCGCTTGGAATATGCGATATTGTCGAGTGTAGATCTAGTTCTTCTGTAAACCCCAGCCCCGGATCCACATTCCATTTTTGAACCATCGGCATCGGTATAGATCGACATATCGGGTTCATGATTTCCCAACGTGCTCAGTCCTCAACGCCACCTTTTCGACATACAGGTTCAGAGGAAGTATACAGAGTATGATCTACATTGCTGCTGTAGGCGTCATTTCCATTGTACCCATAACACAGAGGTATGCCAGTTTCTGAACATTCTCCAATTGAAATGCTGCTATTATTTGCCTTACTCTAGGCTGCAAAGCAAAGTATGGGTCTTGTTACGGCAGTGTACATCCACAGGAAGATTCTGGGTGAATAATCCCAGGACCTGCCTACTGCTTTGCGACACTTCCAGATCGCCGCACGTGCTTTATTTATTTTTACTTCTATATGTCTTTTCAGTTCAGAGTGCGATCACCTCACTCTGTAAGTGGAGTCGAATACCCGCTAGCTTGAGCATTTTCATATTGGGAAGTAACGAGGAAACTTCTTGGTGAAAATCACTAGTTTTCTTTTCTGGGGGTTGACAGAGAACGAATGCTCTATGCACCAATTGTCAATCAATTTGAGGGCTGTTTGCATAAGTTCGTATAACGGGCCCTCTTTACTATTTAGCAGACTGGTAAGTAATATCATCTGCGTAACCTGTTGTGAAGAAGCCAGACTCGTTGAGACTATGTAAGAGGCTATCAGCAACCATGACCCACAATAGTGGTGATAGGACGCCTCATTATGAACAGTCTGTTTTTACAGTATCTCAGGACCTCTATTCTGTAATTATAGGGAGAGTGAGTATTCATCGTGCGAAGCGAGAGCTCACATCACACGCATCTCACCCGACCGTCCTAGACTGTATTCTGTAAGTTCAGTGAATAGGTAGTGAACGTGAAGGGATTCGGCGAAAATAGCCGAATTTACAACCAATTAGGTTTTGGCGCAAAAGCATCAAATATGACTATAATAAACTAAAAGAGTAATTGTAATATTTGCTAAGAATTATATTATTATTACCTCGTTGACGATGAGCAAATCCGGAATGTCTATTCTGATTCACAGATTTGACAACAATGATTTTTGGCCGACGCAAACTATCATAAAAGTACGGTTAGGATCGTCGTTCTCCCGGGGAACTGGCGGATTCCCTCACGATTTACCAGTAAAAGTAAGTAAGACTTTTATACATTTTGAAGTGAACTCCGCCCATTTCTCACGGGAATGTGCTTTCACGCTTTTAAGGAATAGAGAGAGATCCTGATCTCCATGTTCCCCTCATTAATTCGGACAGGTCTCCATTTAATCATGTTTTTTATCCGTTCACTGAGTGCTGGGAACACCATGCATTTGGAGAGCGTTGTCTATGCTCTCAAAGGTTGTATTGTGAAACACCTTCGATGTCAATAAGTGTCCTCAGGATGGACATTTTCATGCCCAATGATTTTTCAATCCGAGACACTGCAGAGTGTAGTGCCAATTCTGTGGATCTAGCTGGGATATAACCGCATGTTGATTTAGATGCAGTGGATGTGATACTAGCACCGCATCCCTGATTTCTCGGTCACTTCCAACCCTTTCAGCAGTAAGGAGGTAATGCTAATCGAAATAATTTTGGTAAGGAATAACCCGTACGTTCTGGTTTGGGTATAAATATTACCTTAACTTCTCTCCCAACTTTCTGGGGTGTGCTAAAGGCAATACATGCCCGGTAAATACACACCGGGTGTTTAGTGCACATGTTACTTTTAAGTCGTCCACTGCCCCGTTTGCGATCCTTAGGTTCACTACCGTAGAATCCGACAGATGCTTTGGACCAGTCTAGACAGAACGACACAATACTACCTGGAAACATTGTTTTAGCAGATGTTTCAGAGAGGTTGATCGTAAGTTATCCATCCTCCCTTCTCATGAGTCCAGGTAATTGTTGAGGATCTTTGGAAAGTATCTTTTTGAGTCGAGGTGATGAATTCCACTCCGCTACAATAAGGCCTCCATGATACCCCCTTTGCCTTTCGCGAATAGGTCCCTTTGTATAGCGTCTGACTTCTTTGCTTTATTGTAAAGTTTTATTGTCTTAACTCTCAGCCGGTTCTGTGCTCCGCCAAAGTGTAGCATGCCCCATTTCGTTTTCTCTTAAAGGACAAGAATCCTCATAGCTTTAAACGAGGGCTTCGTGCAACATATCCACGTTACGGTTGATGTCCTCTTATTGTGTGTAATGAAGGGCTCTAAACGACAAACAAGGAGCTCTTCGTACTGCGGAGTGCTGGTAGATCCCTTTGACAAATCAATTTTTTCTTGCCCAAACAGAGCCAATATAAGCTACTTTGGGGAGGCTACTCGGACTTTATCAACTCTTATCAATTTTAGTGAACTGATATCAGCATTTTTTGTAGAATGATGTAGATGATCGATAAAAATGATCTGCAATGAGCATAACATCCTCTAAAATGTAATGTTTAACAAAATGCATTGAAATAAGAGTGGAAAGATGGCCTCCATTCAGTGATAAATAAGGAGGTGGTTTTTTTTGGCTTCGTAAACCATGACGAAATTTTCTCTGAGTTACCGTAAATGTCTCGGTGAGTCAGATCAGCTTGATTTTCATAAGTTTCGCCAGAACTGAATTTTCAGGAAATGCAAAGTGCATCGAAATCACTTCAATCTTAACCAGGAATTCATCTTAAAAATAACGTAAATATATTAAGAACTGTGTTTACTTTAACCTATACGCCGTCGCCAGAAACAAAATGCAAGTGTTACAAAATAATAAGAAACTGGTGTTTACTAACGTCATGCGATTTGATCACCGGCAGCCGATAAAATATTACTTTTTTGCGTTTCGAGACCACAATTGCGTAGTTAGTGGTTATTTGCAATTTTTTAACCGCTATATACTTTATTTTTTATTATTTACATCCTTGGAAAAATTATTGTGTACGGACAATTTGTTTACATTTACAACTGTTATTAATGGCTGTAAATATTACTGTACCATGCTCTGCCTAATCCGAATAAAAGTCAAACTAATAACCGATATTGAGTGCAATAATGATTCCTACGTAGGCAACTTTCACAGCCTTCTGAATTCAAATTAATTATTTCGTAACAAAATGAGTTTTAACATCTGATCGGTGATAATTTTATTGATGGAATCATAATTTATTATGAATGTATAATTATCATCAACAACAGATCTAGTTCAGTAGCATCACATCTGACAAAAATGTTTGTGTGTTTACACTTTGATGAAGTTGGTTGAACACCGTAATCAGAGGCGTATTAACCAGCAAGCAAAAGAAGCTTGGGCGCCAAAATTTAATGGGCGCAAAATTTCCTGCAGTTTTTTTTATTATTTAGTTTTAAATTATTTGATCATATTTCATGAAATTGATAAAAATCTCAAAAAACTATTGAATTTTAATAAATATCTCCGCAAGCCTGAAAAGTTGGAATATATGAAAACAAACATTCGCCCACCGAGAAACAATAAATAAAACTTTTTTATTTTACTTTTGGCTGAGTTCAATTTTGACTGATTATTTTATTTTAATTTAATTTTTTATTGTTGCTATTACACTTAACGCGACAGGTTTGTAACTTGTAATTCAGCATTCGGCGGGGCACGTAACCCGGAGAGTAGCTGTTGGTTGCAGTCTGGTTACGTTCCTTATAGTAAAATAAGGATTTTATAGAGGAGTTTGCGACTAAAAATATGTTTTAATTATTGTTTTCATTTTGTTTGATTGTTTAAATTTCGTATTCCGTTTTTTGAGACATGTAATGGAATAAAAATCTCTTTGAAAATATTTTATTTTTCATTTAATTGTTTTGTTTTTCACATTAAAAGAAGAATAATAAGATCCAAGGGGGACACAAATTTTGGTTCATCTTGGGGCGCAATATACCCTTGATCCGCCTCTGACCGTAATCAGGGTGCGCACAAATAGCTAAGCGAATACAATTTTTCCTGCAATTTTTAATTACTTTCTATAACATGGTGATTTAAATACGTTGGAAATGCTGTTTGTTATATATTTCTTTATTGAGGATTCGGAGAAATTATTGACATTATTTAAATACTGGATGTATTTATTCTTGTACTCTTACTAATAGCTCCATCAAGAAATATGAGGTGAATCAAATCGGGAACAGATTTTTTTTAAACAGTTTTGTTTGTCAATTAGTACATTTTCACTGTATTTCGTAACTAACTATGTTTCTGGTGGTTGTGTGAACGATCCATCTTTTCGCGTCTGAAGAACTTTTATTATATTTTCCAAAGTGAATATTAAACGTTCACAAAGAAGAGTTCAAATCGACTGTTTCAGACAGAGAATAATACAAAATCTATACTTACTGTTTCGTTTTTGCTTAACTGCTTCACTGATGGTACCAATTGGACGTCGTAACACTATAAATCATCTAACACAGTAAATATTAACACTTTCTTAAATTTAAACCTGAAAAGGAATTTTGAAACACAAGAAAAAGACAATATAAAGTTCAAAAATATATATTAAATCTTTTAAGAAATTATGTTTTTATAAAATGTTCAAGAAAAATGTATTGACAAACTATAGTCTGGCCCGTGTACAACACATAGTGAGGAACGGAACGACTCACAATGTACCAACTACCATCCAATGTTTAGTTTTTAGCTAACGATTACACAAAAAGATTCAATAAAAAGTTCAATGTTTATAATTTTTTGGTGGGCTTTTGCTTGCCTGTCTATTGATGTATTTTCAGTTCAATATCAATTTTGGTCACCCCTCGGAGCTTAAAAATGCCTGAATCGCAACGACTTTGAATTATATTTTGCAATTATAATTTCATACGTTCAGGCAAGGCGGTCCCTTGCACGTTCTGAGTACATGGTAACTTTTTTGAGACCGAATCACTGAGGAACCGGTTTAGGGCAAATACCGTTAAAACCCATCATTTTCCCGTCAAAATCTACTGCTAGCGAATTATAGGGCACCCTCGACGCTAAGGGCTATTTTTGCTAAAACTCTCGAAATACTTTGACTAGAGACTGGATTAACCTGTCCTCATATTTAACACAACGCATGAGGTGCAGTGCTTAACAACGTGGATTCGTAAAAAGGTTTTTATTTTCAAAACTTCGGTTTTCGTTATACTTTCTAAATGTTGTGGTCGGGGCGGCATTACGTCCCCGTGCCGCGACATTTAGTATACTTTCTAAAATTACACTCCTTGATGAGTTTCTGATATTTTTGCATAAAAAAGGCTCCGTAGAGCAAAAATGTGATTGAATGTATAAAAACCCCTTCCAACGGCATTTTTACGTGAAGCACGCTTTTTATGCGAAATGTTTCGCGAAAAGTTTGATTTTGTCACAGTTTCGAAAAGTTCATCGAGGGCTTTGGCGTGTTCTTTAACAGTCGCACTGCAAAATTGCAGGAGTTGACAATTGTTTATGATAAAATTTCAAACAAAACAACAAAATAATCACATCTGAATGCCAATCATATTGTTAGTTACCTTACAGATAAATAAAATATTTAGGACTTGCCGTTATTAAATAAACTAGGCGGTATGGGCGCTGTCGTTTCGAATTAAATTCGTATTTTCGATTTTTGCTGGAATCAGTTCAATACTATATATAGTACTGATTATGAAAATCCATATTACCAGACGGTAACCTGGGTCGTTATTTTTTAAAACAATTTTATTTATGACAGAAAAAAAAAATAATCAAACAATTTTTTTTATCGATTTTCAACAAGAAATGTTCAATAACTTTTTTTCGTAAAGTTGGTATTTTGAGTGTTATTAATTTTTCAAAATTAAAAAGTCTCCAATTTCCCGTTTTTCGACGCTTTAAAAGTGTAATAAAAACATGTTTTTTTTACAATACCTAATTTTTTATAATATCTTTAGACTTTGTATATTAACTTCCAATAAAGAAAATTGTCGATTTTTATCGTTAGGTAGGTAAAAATTATTTGTTTTTACTCGCGGGCACGTGCCAGCCATCTTAATTATCTCCAAGTACTGTGTTGCTGTCTTATGCGTATCGTGCGAATTCTGTTGTTTATGTACCTATTGTGGTCATTAGTATATTATTAATTCTATTATTATGCCTAGGTACTGGTTTCGAATTGAATTAAAAAAAGTGGAAAAACTTTATTTAGAAATATTAGGGAAACAAGTTAATAATGCAGATGAAGCCAGAGCTTTAATTTTATCTCGGTCTTTTGGGATAGGGATAAATTTATCAAAAATTCCACGCGCTTCTAATGTTTTGCGTCTGCATGTATAAACGGGCTTCTGCACAAACATACATTTGGTAGAATGCAATTTATCATCACCATCAAATTTTAGATTATACACGCTATGGTTACAAAACCGAAACAGGTGCATTATTTACCTTTATTCCTGACTAAATCTGCATTGCCTGAAAACTTGCTAAAGCCACGTAATTGCCAGAAAGCTTGTAAGTCAAAAGCATCTTTTTGTAAGAAGTATACTGTCAGTTGCATTCCTTATTGCACCTGTAATTCGCAAGACTGTATAGCTCAAGTAGGAAGAAACTGATACATAAAATACATAACAAAAACTTTACGAACTCATTAAAATACTGGTACTCTTTTTTGTGCTGTTCGCAAATTGACTCGCTTACCTTTATAGGTGGGTTTATAGGTGCGTCGGGAATGTTTCATGTCGGGCTTGGCGCCATGGCCCGCGGCGATATAATTATGTCGTAAAGTCTTTGTTACGTTTTTTTTCTGTCTCGGGAATTTATTACTTGAACTATACCAATATGTATATTACCTGACTGTTTTAGAGTTTTTAGTTTAATTCTTTATACGTTGTTGAACTAAATTTATTGCTTCAAAATGTATTGTGTTCTCCACTTTTTTATTAAAATTAGTTATAATTTAAATACCCTGTTCTAGGTTACAATTTTATTTATATATGTATATTTAAAAAGAAAAAATCTCCTTTTGATGCATGTATTCACAGAATATTTATGTATTAAGAAATAGATAAATATATGCCTATGCATAAATAATTTATATCAATAAATAATTTTTAAAAGTTGTATGAAGAGACTAATAATTTAATGAAGAAACTATATTAAATTAAATACTTAATTAATTAAATAAATTTACGATAGTTAGTTAATAATAATAGAATTAATAATAATAATAAATGTCTTTATTATTTCCACCACAATAATACATCATAACAACCAGTAAAAAAAAAATAAGATATTGGCAAAAATAAATGGCAAAGTTAAATAACTGCAACATTTGATTACATAATCCTAAAATAAGATCTTACAATCAAAAAGAAAAAATAGAATAGTAGAATTACACAGGCAATAGCATAAACCATGAAAATAATAAAAAAGGGATTACATTTATTTAATTCTGAACTGAAAATTTGAACAAAAAGATAATGCAAAATTGATTGACATTGAGTCGTAAATAATAATGACTTATATTTAGTTTTAAACGAACTAAGTTTGTTATTTTTTAATTCATGAGGGATTGAGTTATCTTTGCAAATCTGTATCGGAATGACCTTTTAAATAGTTCAGTGCGATGAGGTGGAGGAGTTAACAAACCTTTGAAACGAACATTTAGGTTATGTACATCAGTTCTGAATGTTATTTTCCTGTATAAATACTGAAGTGATTTATTTATTATGATTTTATGATATAAACAGGCCGCATGATGTATTCGTCTGTTGTTCATATTTAACCAGCTTATATCCCTTAGTTTATGTGAATTCTCTCCCGCTTTCGAATTCCAAAAATAAATCTTAACCATGAGTTTTGTATCTTCTGAATTTTATTCTTATACAGACTAGTTAAATTAGGACCGTAAACGCTATCAGCAAAATTAAGTGAGGACAAAATTAGTGACTCGCATAATGTAACTTTATTTTTATGAGGTAGATAATGCTTATTAACATATATTAATTTGAGAGCATTATATGTTTTTGTACTAGTTTATTAACATGCGTGTTAAACTTTAGATCTTCATCAATAATGACCCCCAAATTTTTTGCCTCATTTAATGCTTCAATTGTTTGATTCTCAATAGAAATTTGTATAGATCTTTTTACCTCATTTCTCTATTTTTTACGTCCAAAGATGATGACTTTCGAATTATTTGGGTTTATAACTAAACAATGGTCCTTGAATAGGTCTACAAAATGTTTTAAGTCCTCATTAATATGGGTACAGGCATTATCCGTCTCGTTCGGCGAAAAAGAGTGGTAGAATTGGGCGTCGTCTGCATAAAAGTGAGCTTGACAGTGAAACAGAGATTTGACCAACTGGATAGAATATATATTAAAAAGTAATGGACCCAAGATGGACCCTTGTGGTGCTCCTAACTTGAGTGCCAAGAAATCGGAGCTTTCACGATCGATACTAACTATCTGCTGTCTATTACTCATATTGTTTCTAATCAACATAGTAGCTTCTTCAGATAAACCGATGTAATGTAAAATTGCTTCAAGTATACGATAGTTAATAGTGTCGAACGCTCTGCTAAAATCGAACAGAACACGTACAGTACACAAACGTTGATCAATCGCCCCTAAAATACCATCTAGCAACGCCGTATTGCAACTATGTCCAACCCTAAAACCAGATTGTACATGGGGTATAATATTATTATTCGATAGGTGTGCTATTAATTGTTGTTCCATTATTTTTTCAATTAATTTAGAAAAGGTAGGCAATATGCTTATGGCACGAAGATCTTGAAAATTTTCAGGATTAACCTTTTTAGGCAACATAGTAACTATAGCATTTTTCCGTATGGAAGGATAGACGCTTTTTGTTAGGCATAAATTAATGATGTGGGTAATATAAGGCAAAATATGAGGACACGACAGCTTTATTAGCTCTATATTAATCCCATCACATCTAGCAGTCATTGTAGATATTTTATTAACAATTTCATATACAGTAGATTCATTTACCGATTCAAATTTAAAGTTAATATTACAAATATGATTTGTTTCATAAAAAGTATCAAGTCATTTGAGGGGTAAGTTGTTGGAATTGCGTTAACAAAATGGTTATTAATATCATTTGGTTTTTTAAGTTCAGTTGGAATTTAATTAAGTACTTTCCAACATTCCTTAGATGAGGAATTATTTAACTGAAAGGTAAGATGTGATAATTTTTTCGCGTATAATTCAATTAAAAAAATTTCACCAGCCGTAGCTATGCTGGCGGGTTCAGCATCACGATTTTGGAAAATTCCAATAATGTCACTGAGAGACCGAGAGTTTCCGAGTGTTTTAAGAAATTTCACTTTTTCCTGATTGTAGATAGGCGATGTGGTATTACAACCACTGAATGCGTGAAGAAACAGAATATTGTCTACTACAGTTTCATCGTATTGTAAGCTGCGTGAGGTGTATATTTTCTCGGAGACTTTTCCTTTTCCTGGTTTTCGAAAATAAATGTTGCCAAAATTGCGCCTGAGAGCTGCTAGGAGGACAAGCAGATCTATATCTTCTACAATATAAACAGAGTTACACAAAGAGGACATTTCCAAAGCTGTAGTGACAATATGGGTGTTTGCATCTTCCTGTGGCCTGCCTTTACCTGAAAATGAGCCTCCTCAAATTTTGTCTTAAGCATGGCGACTAAACGAGCTTTATTTGACTCATTCGATAAGAAACGCTCTTGAGATGAAGGCACCTTCATGGTTTCATCAAAGACTATTTCAAGGGACTTGTTGACCCGTGAACGCTGTAATCGCTCGGCGGTTTTAGCGCTATTAACCATCTCTGCAGCCGGATATCCATAAAAAATTATGATTGTATTTGAACCGTAATGGTTTTCAACATACTGGAGGTATATGCTACAGATGGACGCGAAATGGTCATTGATATGCCAACGGACTTTATGGAGGAGATGTCCTCCATCGACGACATGAATATTTGATTTGGACAGAGTGTGCTTAATGGGCTCAGACAGCATACAACGAGGATTTTATTCCTTTTCGCATACCTTGTTCCGTGAATGATGACAAAGGAAATGGTGCCGGTTCGTAATGAAGGTATTCTTGCTATTGTTGTTCATTAACACAAAACAAAATTTCAGAAGCTATATCTAAAAAATAGTAAAGAGCTAAATTGTAGATAATTTTAAAAGGAATGATTTTGAATAGAAATAGTTTTCCAATAAATGGCTAATTTTCTAATTTGGTGTCATTTTTTCAAAATGGCGTCGCGAGCGGCGCGATGCCGTGTTCGCAAAATCAGGTGATCATTAAGGATCTCAAGATCTAGGTATGTGCCAAGTTTCAAAACTTCCCGACTTTTTGCAAGATCAATTATTGTATTCATTGACTAGAGTACCAGGTTACCGTCTGGTAACATGGATTTTCATAATCGGTACTATTTCCTGAACTGTTTCTAAACAAATTCTCCGAAAATACTCAATATATTTTGAGTAAACTTGGTGGATACATACAGCTAGCGGATTAAAACTACCCAACAAAATTATTTATTTACATTTAAAGTTTCAACACCCCGTAGAGTGGGGTTGAAAAAATCGAGAAGAAAATATATACCATCTAATTTTTACCACATCCTGTACTAGTTGCAGAATTAGGACCTCACATTCGAAACATTGCAGCATCCCTTACGAAGTGTTTAGATAAAAAAATTTCATACCTATCTTTGGATTTATTTTATTGTGCAAAATGCACCTATTTCGAGGACACCCTGTATATGAAATCTTAATGAAATAAATTTGATTACAATGCAACAAATTATAATTACATTTGGTATGATGCAGGATTAACAAATTGTATTTTTTTCACTTACTACACAAAGATACTACATTAATTTATAAAAGTAGGTCAATGAATTTCTGCAGATCTTTTCCAATACTCTTCGAGATTAATAAGAAGCTTAATAATTGTTATTAAAAGTCCCATGCAAGTGGTATATTTCTTTTATTTCAAGGCTCCCTGCAATTTTTTTATATCCCTCTAATGGATTTAACGAGTTCAGACTTGTAGCAATTAGAAATCAATTGAGAATTAATTGAACAATGAGTAATAATAGATGGTGGTAAAACATTGACACCCTGTCGTATTTTTGTGCTAAATGGAACTTTAACGTATGTCGTATATTTATTTATAGATCGTCATGTCGTCCCTATAGTACATTATTATTTCCAATGGGAATGTAAATTGATTATCTACTATCCAACCGGCACCTCCGGCAAAACGTAGAATGCAACAGTTTTTCGCCTGATCAGAGACTTCTATGTCCGTTTTTTCCCGTACAAATGGTACGATATTAGTTTCGGTGACATAATGGAATGCCGTTAGGTTTATACCTAGCTCCAATGAATGAATTTATGTAAATTGGTTCTATACTTTATAAATAATTAAAGTATGACTAAAAGCAGAATTTTTTTTAACAGAGTGCTAAAAAGAAAAAAATTATTGCAAGAAAAGCAAGGTCTGCGCATCATGCGCACAATTATTCAAGTGCGCACGCCTTGCTTTTCTCGCAATTATTTTTTTCTTTGTAGTACAACTTCAGGAAAAGCAAGTTTAAAAATTAGTTATTTATGCAACAAGTGTATAAAGTGATACTTTTTTCACGAATAGGAATCCCATGAGTGAATAAAGGCACTTTACAGACGAGTTGCATACACAATTTTTTCTACTACCGCAGTGGTTACCAAAAGTATATGAATAAATTGAAATACAAAAATTCTACTTTCACAGCGCACTAGTGCGTAAAGTAAAATAATAAGATGGCAAGGTTAGTTGTTGAATAATGTTACATTACAACTAGACATACTTGTTATGTAAAAAAATTAACACATCGCTACTTAACAAAATTTATTGCTTTAATGGAAATTATGTAAATAAATTTTACGAGTCCTATAATAAAAACGAATTAAATATTATTCTAAAAAAGTTATTTTAAGCAAAACTTACAACTAGGCACTAATTTTAATTTAATTGTTAATAACGTGGATATTAAATCTGCAGTTGGTACTATTATAAATAAACGGACTACATAAAATTAAATAACTTAATTTATTGTAATTTTGAAATAAGATATATTTATTACAGACACTCCGATATTTATTTTTTTACTTTACGCACTAGTGCGTAAAGTTTAACTTTACGCACTACACAGCGTGCATTAAGTGAGTACTTTACGCACGGTAGTAGAAAAATAAAGTTGCAGGCTTATTTTTTGATTTAGCCGCAGCATTTGACTGTGTGAATTCAAACTTCCTTGAATTAAGGTTAAGTAATGTGGGTATTAGGAGCTACGTATTGAACTGGTAATGTCATATCTAGAAAATAGGAAAATACTCGTTTCCATTGACTCTGGAATATCTGTCAATTATAATATGGTTATTGGTGTGAGCCAAGGATCGATTATTGGACCTTTACTTTTTTAATGTGTATAAATGACCTCCCGTCATTTTTCACCGAAGGATATATCGAAAAATGTGCGGGAATTAGAATCTAACATACAACAATTAAACAATTTGAAAACTTATAGTTAACACTAGCAAGACACCAAGACAGTTTTTGTCAATTGCTATAGTTCGTTACCCAAATCAGTTCTTATCCTAAACTGTGTAGAAACCAGTAATTATGCAAAATTTCTTGGAACTATTCTAGACTCACCTCTTTTATCTAGTCATATAGACAGCTTATGTTCGAATTTAGCGAAGAGTACGTATGCCTTAATAAGCCTTAAAAAGGAAATAAATGAACATGGCTTACTTACAGCCTACTATTCCTTAGTTTATCAAGGACTCAGCTACACCAGACACCAGAAGTCAATAGAATCTTTGTTATGCAAAAACTCACAATCAGGATAATTTTCAACATTTCCTACAGACAGTCCTGTCGTAACCCTTTCAGAGTGAAAAAAATTATGACTACACCTTGTACTTATATATCCAAAATTTTATGTTTTATACAATAATCATTAAAAAAATGTCTTAACTCAGATATACATCGATATAAAACTCGTGGATCAAACAAAACTCACACAGAGAAAGCTACAGGCTTTGCGAATATAAAGAATCTTATGCAGGTGCTCATCTTTACAATGCACTGCCTCATAAATTCAAAACGGCACCAACTTTTAAACTATTTCGAAATGAACTAAAATATTATCTGTTAGATAAATCGTTTTACAGTACAGAGGAATTCTGTACAGTAAGTTCTGCATGACTGGTACCAAAAATAGTACAAAAGTTTATGTTAATATTTCGGTGTCACGCATACATATTTTTGGATATGGTGTTACGATCTGGATTTTGCGATCCACCCCGTAACCAAGTAACGGTATATCTCGTGACTAAGCAGGAAATCAATAACAATGTAAACTGTAGTTTACACTAGTAAAAGGGTACAAGAACATTGCACTTTATTATAAAGTTAATCGCAGGGTATTTTCAACTTCCACGGTATCCTAGTGTAGTCAACTTCCCCTCTATTGATGAACTTATTTTGTCCTGCACAAGATTGATACTCTTATAGATTAGTCTCTTTCTGGTGGAGTCAAGCCGAGGTTATAAGGTATAGGAATTGATAGCACAGACAACTGTGTACGTAAAAGGTCCTTGCCTCGTTACCGCTAAAATGAGAGTTAACAAACATCTAACCATTAGTGAATCACCTTATCCTGTGCGTATATTAAGTTCAGAATGCAAGCGTAAAGCTTCTATATGGTGATTGCAACGGTTTCAGTCTAGTGTCCTAAACATATAGAATCACCAATTACCCCATACGTAGGGCGGTAACGCATAGACGTCTCCACCATCCGTCTACCAAATCCAAACCCTACTTTGTGGTGAAGTGAATTTTGCATATGTTGGGTGAAACTAAACTGTTTCAATGCCCTAGAAATAAGGGATTGGTAATGTTTATGTGACGATATTAATATTAAAATTTTATAAAAGAAGAAGCTTAAAAATACCGTGATCGGTATGTGCGTTCTTGAATTCCCGTGTTGTCTGAGAAATTTCATTTTAATTAAGTCGTGACCTGTGAAGTTCTCACTGAAACATGTCATGAAAAGGTCACAATCAAAAGTGAAGGAGAAAATCGAAATTATGTTAGTTCTCCGCAAATCGGCACGAATAGATCTTTCATAATCACGATCGCCATAATTCAAGACGTTTAATTAATTAATTGTACGCCAATTATTATTTTATACACGGGGTGTATTCTAAACGATAATGTATAAATAATTATTATTGTTAGATTAGTTTGACCTGCAAATCCAACCGTAACCATGGCCACTCGTGCCCACTAATTAAAGCGATATAATTTTCTTTTATGATGGATCGACCGACGCGACGTATGAAATATTTAGTAGGTAGTGGTAGATAAACTGATATGATTCCGAAATATCGTAACTTGTAAAAGCGCAGTCGATATTAGATAATGCTTGTGATGTATGCCCGAGCCTATACTTCTCAATCCATTTGTTTCTACAGGTTGATTGAGAAGTATTATCTCTCGGGGACTTCTGGACATGTATCAATAAAAAAGTCGCATATAATAATGTGGCAGTGGAGGATATATATTTTTCTGATCCAGGGAAATATGTAATAATTAAATAAATACACCTTTATTTACCATAAATAAACATAAAGGTAAATAGGTACCTAGATGGTGCTCTTCCAGTGGCCCCAAGTAAAGTTAATTTACTTAATCCTAAAGCTAATAAAATAAGGAAAGTTTTCCAATGATGTAATGCTAAATTTGCAGGGTGGGGGATCAATGAAAATAAATCAAACTAAAAACAAATATTATTACACAGAACCACTGAAGGTGGTTTCTTGGTAGAGGACACAATAACACTTTTAAAAAAATGGTACGATACCCAGACGTGAACCAGTGACTGCAGCCCCAGACTTCGGAAGCCAGACAATGGTGGTGAGTTTATAGTCTCCCTAAACCGAGGAACGTTTCAACCTAGTCTGCGGAACTTTCTAACCATGGCACGTTCCAACCCAGTCCGTGGACCCTAAGATATACCCATTTAATTTGTAAGTCGGAAATGCACGTAAAACGTGCCTAATGAGAGCAACAGATATAATCCACAATAGAAATAATTTACCTCCGATTTATTAGGGGATACAATCCACCAAAATTCTTGTACAATACTGCAGCTCAATTGACAGGGTCGAGTCCGTCTCTCTAGCAAAGATACTCCCAAAAGAAAGTGATCGACCAGCGTGTGCACACATAAATCCCGCACAGATGCGGATTAAACTCCCTCCGTCCGAACGAAATATTCTGATGAACAGCAACAACTTAAAACGAAGGAAATGTTACCTTTGCCAATAATCCAAAATCCATTAAGATTGCTCAAATAAACAAGCTTTTAGAACTTGTAACAGAATTTCTTGGATCTTTATTGAATAGCGATCGAGGTTTACCGGTCTCGGTGATCAAGAATCCTTTTCGCAATCGGATTGCCGGTACCCTGCGAAGCCACTAGACGCCATACCCAGCATTGAATGTAGACCGATTCTGTTAATCGGTTAGGTAGTTTTTTGAATTATTGATAGAACGGTGAAAGAAACATAATAGCATGTTTGGTGTGATTTTTCAGTAATTTATTATTATAAATTGTGTGAATTATACCTGGTATTGGGTAAGTATTTTTTAATGTTATTTAGATGTATGTACTTTTGGTAAAGTTATTAGTTATTGATTGTTTGTAACTTTCGGGTATGAAAGGTCAATGTATTTTTATAATTTTAGTGTTTTCTGGAGCCAATAAATAACTTTGTGATACCCGGTTGTAAAATATCTTTTTCGACCGTTCTGTTACAAACTCTCGGCAACGCGCACACACAGGAGTCAACATTTTATCTTATACACCAGCTGGAAGTCACGCGACCACCTACTAGCGAACAAAATCCAAATCTCGGTTCGCGGCTGTTGACGATATGTGGCCCGCGAAACACAGAAGGTGTGTTGCGAATCGCATATGCCTTGAGCCGGTAACATCATGAGTTACTTTATAAGTGCTGTGGAAGTGCTATGATTTTCACGAAGGCCTGATTGTATCTGGGAAGAATTTTTATGGAAATAAGGAAAAATTTGGTTATGAATATATTTTTCCAAAATTTTAGAAGTGGAAGATAAGATACTAATAGTTCTGAGATCTTTTAATTCTATAGGATTCGCTATTTTTGAAAAAGGCTTTACTATTGCCTTTTTCCAGCAGTGTGGAAATACCTTTTCAAGTATATAATTGTTTAAAATATTTATGAGATGATTTATACAAAATGGCAAACATAGTTTAAGGTCTTTAACAGAAATACGAAGTGAAATAATTATTGATTTTTTCTGGATAGCAAGCGCTTTTGGAATGTTATTATTAGTCTTATTTTTTGTTAAACTTAATTTATTTACCTCTGTCCAGAGTAATTTGGAATCTTTATTTTTTGATATTTTTTTCCCATTCTATAGCATGATTTGTATAATTTTTCAGTTGTTTATAATATTCTAGATTCTGGTGACTTTTGTTTTTTAAATATTTTGCTTTAGTTTTATCTCTCCATTTTCATAAGAAGTTTAATGTTGTCAGTAATTCATGGTATAATGCTTTTTTTGGAAATGTTTTCCAGTAGTAATCCTATAGAATCCCTACTAACAATAGTGAGCACCTTATTAAAAATATTAATAAACATGAACAACTTAATTCATCTAAAACCCCCCATACACGCTCAAGCATACCCGGCTCGAAGAAATCACATCGAACACAACTTCAAGCCGAGCATGCTCGGTAGTTTCCATACATGTACGCACCGAACTTACCAACTTGAGTTCAAAATTTAAAATCTCGAACCTCACTGCTGTGAAAAAAAATGGCAACCGAATACGAGAAATTGATGCAGGACCAGATGAACATAGATGGGGGCCTGTAGACAAAATTGGGGTGGAGACTTGCTAGAGACCGGTGATTTTCGGAAAATCAACCTCCATAGCTGGGGTTTAAATCATGAGGATTTTTTTATTTACATATTGTTTAATAACGTTTTTATATTTATAATGTTTGGTAATTACAGGGTTTAAATGTTTAACATTTTATATTAAACCTATAAACGAATATCCTGATATATATCCTACACTAAATTCACCTTTCGAGATTTTTGATTAGCAAATTCTTCAATAATAGCGGAAATGTAAGTAAGATATCATACTTGATTGATACTCATACAAATGGTGAAGCCTACCTTGACTCATAGACTATCTATAATTTATTTTCTTTGGTCATCATCGTCTTCAGATCGTGTTAGCATGGTCGTTATAGTAGAGACCCCCTGCTTAACTGAAGGGCGGGAGTTTGATTTGTCATTCCAAATTTTGAAAGAAATCATTAATTTTTTATTTTTAATAAAATAAATTTTCAAGGGAATTTGGTGAGGGTCCCGAGGCAATGCCTCATTGCCCTGGGGTTAATCCGGCACTGAATTGATGCATACCTCTCACACAACTACCAGAACCTATTGCTAATCACCAACATGTTCGCGAAATCATTACATATGTATAGTTTAAGTAATAAGTTCCCGAGACAGAAAAAACGGAACAAAAACTTTACGACATAATTATTATCGTCGCGGGCCATGGCACTAGTTGAAGTAAATAGATCCCAGTAAATAAAAAACGCAACAAAAACTTTACGACATAATTATATCGCCGCGGGCTAAGGCGCCAAGCCTGTCATTAAACATTCCCAACGCACATTAAAAACATATGAAGGTAAGCGAGTCAATTTGCGAACAGCGCTAAAAAGAGTACCGGTATTTTAATGAGGTCGTAAAGTTTTTGTTGCGTTTTTTATGTCTCGGTTTATTCCTAGTTGAACTATACCGACATGTTTGACGCTCGGTTCGTGTTGGTAAGGATGGGCAAGCCGCATAACGAGCAGAGCATTCCAACCGCCAAGTATGTTCGTCGTTCTCACACCTTCAAGCATATTCGCCGAGCCAGCTTCCAACTACTTTTACCAACATGCTCGTCCAACATGTTCGAGTGTGTATGGGGGGGGGGGGTTTAACATCTGAAAATGTCTTAGCCTGTTTAAATAAGTTTAGACCTAAGCTTATGAAAGAATCAAATGGTATTCCATCCTTCTTATTGAACGCGCTATTGATTGTGCTTTAATATTTACGGAACCTTTTTCTAAAATATTCAATTAATCTATATGCTAAGAGCTCTTAAAAAGATTGAATTTATAGTTGATGTATTTTTTAGTGTCTCTATTGGTGATTATTTCTATTTTCTTCTAAGTTTTACATTTATATTTAATGTTCATCCCATTAACTATGTTTTATTGAACGAATGTGTGTTTTTCCTATGCTATGGGTCTACCGATGCTTTGAATACTGTAAATAAATACCAAACTCGCAGATGATAAGCCTCAACTGCCCTAACTTCTGCTGAATCGTATATATTGTTTTAAAATTCTTTGCATTAGGGATCAGGAAACAATTATACTGGGTCAAGTCCAGCCCTAGGCAAGATGACTTCTCGTTTCTTAATTCTTCTCATTGTGGCATTGATACGTCATGCTAAACCATCATCAGCCCGTGGCCACTCCTAAATTGTGTAATTTTTTACGTGCTTCTTTGAAGACACGGAAACTTCGACACTAGTAATCATACAGACTAGTGGGTTACATGTTTCTAACGTCTTATAAGAGTACGATGGAGCAAACAACTAGGATTACTGAGCCAAAAAATGCGATTTTAAAATCAAATCGATCTGTGAAGTCGACGGTATCTAATCTGGTTATCAAAACTCAATTTACAAGTGAAGTGTTAGATTAGAGAGAGGTAATGTAATTACCCTTGTTTCTCTAAAGTATTTGACAACATAGACTACAAAACAAACTTCAATATACGTGTATGAGTGCATCTGTTTATTTAACAAACTTAAAAACAACTTAGTAACTGACCGCTGCTGTCAATATGTCCTATCTTATATAATTCGATAGCCGGATTCACTGGCAACCTCTGGCATGTTTTTAACGTAAAAGATGCATCTAATTTTATTTACGATACGATAAGTTGTATTCTATTTTATTAACTGGCTATATTAATACTTTCTTAACTCATTAATCTGCATGTTAAATTATTTCAAAGACAATTATCATAAATATAAATTGATCCTATGTGGTGATTTTAATATCAGTTTACTAAACACAGATCACACAAAAAATTTCACGACATTCTTTTGTCGGATCAGTCTGTTTTTCTACCAATTAGAGTTACAAAAAAATCGACTACCCTCTTAGACAATATATTTGTGAATTTTAATTCTATTTTACTGTTAAAAGCACATTTGAACTATGCTAAGCCCAGTCAGGCTATTTATTTTTCTATTGCAACAGACATTGGACCGCTAGATGGCGCCTGCTGAGTATTTTACATGTCGCTAAGCCAAAGATACTGAAATGTACTAAATGGTCAAGTGATTCTCGTGTCGGTCGTCACATACCTACCTTGCACTGACGAGAGCCAACAGCTCGAAACTGCAGTCTGCAAGTGGTGTGTGACGACTGGCACGAGAGCTCCTTTAAGTAGGATCAGTCTTTCGGCTGGTGTTTATTACAATCGAAGCATTAGCGTTTTGAAGGTAATATGCCATTATTACACTTAGCGAGCCAGGCTTGTAACTTGTAATACAGCGCTCGGCGGGGCACATAGCCCGGAGAGTAGCTGTTGGTTGTAGTCTGGTTACATTCCTTATAGTAAAATAAGGATTTTATAGAGTTTGCGACTAAAAATATTATGTTTTAATATTCCGCCCTCTAAAAGCACATTTGAACCAAGGTTTAGTTACTTGTAACCATTACAACTTATGTTGCTGCATTCTTAAGAAGGTAGTTAGAGAAGCAAAGAAACTGTCTAACATGAATTATAAACAAAATGCGCAGAATAAAAGTAAAGCAGTATGGAAACTGGTAAAAGATTATACAGGCAAACATGCAATTGATGGAAACTCTATTCTTATTAATTTGAAAGACGAACATAAAGACCCCCAAAGACATTGTCAACAATGTGAATACTTTTTTTTTTAGTAATTAGTGTCCAGATTTGATTGTTAAAAATGAAAATTATACACTGTACAATAATCAAAGAAATATCAACTCTGATTCTATTTCCTACTAATGTTAATGAAGTATATAATGAAATTATGTCACTCAATAACACAAACTCAGTTGGCGATTCCAGATTTAATTGTTAAAAATGAAAATTATACACTGTACAATAATCAAAGAAATATCAACTCTGATTCTATTTCCTACTCATGTTAATGAAGTATATAATGAAATTATGTCACTCAAGAACACAAACTCAGTTGGCGAGGATGAAATACCTGTAAAACTCCTCAAAATGATAGCCTCTGAAATAACTCCACTTTTATATAAAAAAGGAGATACAAATTTGATCTCCAATTATAGGGCCAATTGCATCGCTATCAAACATCAGCAAAATATTTGAAAGAATTATTTACAGCAGATTAATATGTTTCTTTAATCACTTTAATGTTTTATCCTCGACACAATATGGATATCACTGCTATATATCAAGCGCTGTGTAAGATCTTTAACTCACAAAATAAGTGTCAAACTACATTTCTAATGAGTTTAAATTTATTAATGCATTTGACAGTGTTGATTATTCAATATTACTAAACAAACTAGGATGTTATGGAGCAACAGGGGTATCGCTGCAATTAATGGAGTCTTCGAAATAGCGTACAGAGAGTGGTTGAACGAGATAAGGATGGAGTATTCATAAAATCAGAGACCATCACTGTTAAAAGAAGTGTTCCTCAAGGTTCTGTACTGGGTCCCCTCCTTTAACTTATCTACACCAATAATCTCTCTTGCGCTATTAATGAGGATGTGATTCAATTTACCGATGACACTTCTTTAATTTTTAATGGCCAATCAACAATAAATCTCAATAAAAATATTTTTTTCTACACTTCAAACATTGGAAAGTTGTTTTGCTGCAAATAATCTTTTACTTAACACGAATAATACCCAATTAATAAAATTTGATTCCGATCTAAAAAATAATGAGTTTATAGTTTCTAATGGGATAAACAGATCACTACTGTAAACAGTGTGAAATTCTTGGGGATTCAAATTAATTCTCGCATAGATTGGCGATGTCATATTGAAACTAATACAACTAATAAAGAAAATCAAGTATTTTTTTTTTTAACTGAGCTTTGAAGTTAATTACAGGGAACCTGATATAGATAAAAAATATGATACTGTTATGCACTGAAAGTGATTCAAACATGATAATGCCAAATCAGCCCTAATTGCTTATCACTCTTATATGCAATCGAGAATAAGATATGGAATCATCTTCTAGGTTAATTCTCCAGATATGTTACGTATCTTTACATTACAAAAGAGGTATATAAGAAACATCTATAATTTACAAAATCGCAAATCCTGTAGAAACTATTTTAGAAATTACGAAATAATGCACCAAGACAATTAACATATTTTATCACATTTTTTTAAATCCCTTTATGTATTAATATTCGGCACTATTTTCTGTTAAATCCAACCTGGCCGATCTCATTGTGTTTAATAATTTCTTTTCAGAAACAACATCCTTTATTACCGTAGACAATCTAATTTTTTTATTTGGTGATTATAAAATAATTCGTATCGCCACAGGAGATCAGCGTGCATCTAAATATTCCTCGTAGATAGAAACCATTTTCATTATCGCTCTGGGATTACCGTTTGCTGGTCGTTAAAGTGTAATTATGACTGTTGTAAATACACATAACACTCGAACGAAAACTCGTTTAATGCGTAAGTAATAGCACGTAACAAATGTTTGATGAAACAAAAAGGTAATTTATTATTGCAATTATTTATTTTATTCGCGGGTGTCACTGTTATGCCAGCTTGTTAATTGAGCTGGTACAAATGTACCCAGTGTCTCGGTTATTTATATCTCGTTAAAGAAATTATAATGGACAATAGATTAATTATAGTTATCTGTCTAATAATCGCACAACCATCTCACATTTTTTAAAATTACATAACATGTTCTGAAAGCGCTATGAACTGCTTCATGGTCAAATAATCTAAAATTACATTTGTACCAATAAATCCCAAGCAAAATACTTTGAAAAACAAAAAGAATGCCGGGTGGCCCAACAAAAATAACCCAACTCTGATTTAAATGAAGAAAAAATTCGTTGTCATCAATTTTTGTTTCCGGGGCCACAAGTATTTCAACCCCCAAGCAGATATGAACTGCATTATCCGACGTTTAAATGGCAGGGGGGGTGTTGTAGCACATGGTTTCAAATCTTAATACATTGTTTATAAAATGATACTTTACTTTGCCCAACTAGCACAATTACATAGCCAATCTTTAAGAGGTGACACCCACTTTGTAATTGTCATTAATGAGACTAATAAATATTGTCTACAAATTTCATGATTTTAATAAAATAATGGAGGTCCCCACACCATCGCAGCAACTATCAAAGCTACTAATTACAACTTTGACGTCATCTCACAGGCAACTATGATGTCTCCAATACCGGAAAATCTACCTAAAAGTTACATACAACTATGAAGTTATTTATACATCGAGTCGAAATTTAGTGATGTTTACGTAACAGTTGCTCATTGGAAGGTTCCGTCTCAATTACTGTTTGGTGCTAGTTGGAATTGTGGTGGTACCCGTGCACTGTGATGCTGAGATCTGCAAGTAGCGGAAAGATTATTAACACTAATAAAAGTTACCTGCAAATTCCATAACTATAAAAAGATAATGACGGTTCCCCCGCCAATATTCTTGGCTGTGGTGATGGTCTCAGATGACAGAGGTCGAGCCGGTCTCTATAACGTCGCAACAACTATCTAGGCTACTTGGGAGTGGTTACAACTTTGAAGTCGTTATTCAGTAATACAAGTTAGTCGCTGCTACCATCGCATCGTTTGCCACCTTCAGGTTCTGAACACTTTGAGGTCCGTTCACTGGTAACTATGACGTACCCAATACTGGGTTTACATAGAAATCACATTTAACTATAAAGTAACAAGCCGCTTAGCAACTACGTGACAGGGACTGTAGATTTGTCAAATGAAATTATTTATACATCTAAGTCATTGTTACGTAATTAATAGTTACTCATTCGAAGTTCCCGTCTCAGTTACTGTTATGTTGGTGCTAATTGGGATAATTTCAAACCGCACTGTCTTTCGAGTATTTGCACTTTAAATATTCAGTCTTGTCTTCGTGTTAGACTTTTCCCTGGAAGATGAATTGTAAGGACAGGTCCTATTGAGTGATGCGCAAGATCTCCCGACTTATCATCCGTGGATTTTTTCGTTTAGAGTGCAAAATTTATGCAAGCCAGCCCGGTTCCTTCAAAGAGCCCAGACATTCTTTACAACGCCAACGTCCTGAACCATTCGGAACAAGTACCTTGTTATTGCAGGTAGATAAAGAGTGTACCCTTTACCTCCACACATGATTACAGTTTAACATGGCGTTCTGCTATGTATTGACTTCTAGTCCAGTCAAATAAGACATTGGCCCAGACAATTGAAATAAAAAGCTGAAAATTGCCAGAGATGTTGAGGATGATGTCCAGATTGAAATATTGAAAGTCCCAAATAATCCCACTTGGGAAAAATCCGCCATCTTGGATTTTTGAGTTTTGAGCGTAGCGACTGAACCTAGCGTCCGATTGTGTTCGTCTTTGCATCAAATTGCGTAGTTTTCTGTTCTTTTTCTTTCAAAGCGCTAAAAATATTAAATATTGTCCATTTTTGTTTTTAATAGATGGGATGAAACATTTTTATTTATTTATTTATTTAAGAAAGTGGCACACTTCAAACTAGCACTGTCGCCATAGCTACTTTTTCACAACCATATCAATAATTTAGAGCACAACAACACACCACGACAATGCCTCGAAACGGCGAATTTGGATCCCGTGGATTTGAGTTTTTGTGTTATTTCTTGCCTGAAGAATGCACGCAGTATTTATAAATAACAAAGACGTTTTAATTGTTTATTTCCCCTTTTTATTATGGAAAAATTAATTAAATGGATAGCATTCAATGTCAGTCAAAACTAACAACTCATATTAATCGACTTTTTTTTGTTTTTTCAACTAGATTTTAGCCCAGTGTAACCCATTACTATCACTGTTTTTAAATTAATGTAAGTTGTTCATATGACAACATAAATCGGACGTTTGGTTCGGTCACTAAGCTCAGAACTCCAAAATCCAAGATGTCAGCGCTTTTTCCAAGATGGCGGATTTTTTCCAAGTGGAATTGTTTGGGACTTTTGGGATTCAAACTAGGACATCATCCTCAATGTTTGTACCAATCTTCAGCTTTTTATTTCAAATGTCTAGGCTAAGGCGATTTTCTGTCTAATTTGATTGGAATATTGTCTAAACGTGTGATGTTAATAACACAAATAAAATTGATTCGATTTGAAGATTGCGAAATCACATTTTGTGAAGGGGTTGATTCCATAATAAAGGAGTGACAACTGGATATAACTTGGTACTAATCTCAGGAATATTCAAAGTGGATAAGACAAGATCTGTAAATGTTTGTGGCATTAAAAATTAGTTGACTCCAGTCTTTATCAAGAATATCGAACAGTATACAAATTATCTGAACCAAACATAACCAGGAGGATGGATTAGAGCACACAAGGCACTCGGGTGGCTCACTTGATAAATAGATAAGTGGTGGTTAGATTTTAAGAATTTAGGCATTTCTTTTTTTTTTTCAAAATATTTTGCTTTATGTGGTACACCCTGTATTATCGTCAGGTCACGTGGCACAGCGCTTCTTTAAAAATAAGTTTTAAGTTATAGGGCTTTTTTTCTTTTATCTCATCTTAATACAAACATCGTGCTTCACGACTCACGTGTACGCAGTTCGATATGTTTGCAACAAATGACGAGTTAACAGCTATCTAACTATATAATTTTTTAGTCCACTCGATAGGTTGCCTATTTCAAAACCTCATTGTGTAATTAATGAATGCTTCAAGTCGTTTGTTTTTGCGAATGTATTGTTTAAAAAACTTTGGAAACTGTCGTTTAGCAACGGCGAATTGTTTATCGAATAAATTGCCTAATTAGCACCTTAAGAATATTATTAGCAGCTACAAATTAAAACCGGATAGATTTTCCTTTTATTTAATATAAGGTTGTGAAGGTACCCCATTGTTAAATTTTACTATAGCACATTTGTCGAACTTTTTATCGATGTCTCATTGGCAACTTAACTAACCACTGTCAGAAAATGACATTAATATGAACTGCCCCAATAAATGTAGTTTCTGTGTTGTCTGTACCAGGCTCTTCAAAAATATCTAGTTTCCTTGCTGTAATAAACCTTAATAAAAAGCACGAGACATGTTTCAGCAAAAACAACGCGACATAGGCTTAAACCCGTTTATGTCAATAGTTTTGAGTACTAGTCTTCGGACGCGGTTTTATTGCAGATACATATTCTTTTTCGGCAAGGATTTGTTTTTACTAATATATAGAATTAGTGGCTGTGATGCGAAGTTTTCAAGTCAATAGTCAGCCCCAGAGAGCGGTTACAGCACCCCATTTGATCGCTACAGCTGCAGTTGTGCTTAAGAATGCATATTAGGAAAATGACAACTATGGCAGAATTTTGTTTTCTAACGAATATACGTATCGATAAATGCCACCACTAGGGGAGATAGGGTGTATAGAAGACCAAGAGCAAGATGTTCAAATAACGGATAGGGACCGTTAGTTGCAGGAAACGCCTAATTTTGATGTGGGGATCTTACAACGTACGCACAGACTTAAACTTCTCATTTGTTACTTCAAGTAGAGTAGTAATTTGATTTCGGTATGTGTTCCTGTCTAGCCTTCTCTTTGAGCTTACCTAGCGAAGTGGTTCTGATCCCACTATAAGCTGTAACACCTCGCCAGCTTTACTTACATAAATCTAGATCTCCTAGACTTAAGGGGGCCAATGACCTGCAAGGCGGTTAAAAAACATTTTCAAAACGCAATATTTAAGAAAGTTGTTTTAAAAATAGGAGAACTGAGCGAAAGGGCAACGATAAGTCACAAAATCAGCCTCTAATGAACTCAAATTTTGCTAGGTCAGATTCGTTATATTTTTTAAACAATATTAATAATAATAATAATAATAATACCTTTATTTGCCCAACAAGATATACCCAATAACAGGGCAAAAATTTCACAATTTCAAAATAATTACAGAAAAGACTTTTTAAAAAAATATTAACGTTATATGGTATACATAACATAAAATTGTTTATATTTAACCTGTTGCTATTTAAAATATACATATATATATATATATATATATAGACAAATACATAAATAAATGTATACACATATATACATATACATTTCCATACACCCATATAACGCATTAGTTTCCAATAAAAAATAAATTTCGTATCAACCGATAAAAAATACAAGAAAAGCAAAAAGATGTTAGTTAAAACAGCCACTTGTGATATCGGAGATATGACATATTTTGTAATAATTGTTACTCATTGCATTTACTGGAATATTTAATAATACCGGTAGACAATTTATACAATTATGCCTTGAATTCGGCCATGGTATTAGAAAACTTAATTGAGATAATAAACTCTTAACATCTATCAGGTTATGAAGTAATTTATATAAAAAGAAGCAAGATCTTTAAAGCTGTGTCGTCAGAGCTCATACCCTACCTCAAAAAACTGTTTGACGTCGTGTGGGAAAGTGGTCAAGCTCCGCAGGAGTTTCGTGATACACTTTTAATCAACCTCTTCAAAAACAAAGGGAGCGCTGCGGACTGTGGAAATTACAGGGGTATAGCTCTCCTGGCTGTTGGAGGGAAGATACTCACTAAAGCGATGGCAAATAGGCTAACACCTGTTATGGAAAAGTTACTTCCTGAAACACAGAGTGGCTTTAGACCAAACCGAGGCACATCGGATTTAATCTTCACACTTAAACAGCTTCAAGAAAAAGCACTCGAACATCAAGGAGAAATTCACATGGCCTTCATTGATTTAACCAAGGCGTTTGACTCGGTGGACAGGGAAGTGCTCTGGAAAATTATGTTCCGCTTAGGTATCCCTAGAAAATTTGTGGAAGTATGTCGCAGTCTACATACAAACAACAACGCCCAGGTTATGTATAATAATGAGGCAACCGAACCTTTCCAAACCCTCACTGGAGTTAGGCAGGGATGTGTCCTGGCACCCCTACTCTTTAATTTGTTTACCACTGCTCTAACAATTATTGTTGACAACAAACTGACAGTCAGAGGAATAGGTCTCAGATACCGTTTTGATGGCGGTCTCTTTAACATAGGGCGCTTTAGAGCTTTCACGAAGACACGCACACGATTCATTTGTGATCTCCAGTATGCGGATGACTGTGCACTTTTAGCCTCTACGCCGGAAGAGCTTCAAGAACTTTTAGATGTGTATGCCCAGAGCTATGATTCCTTGGGACTTAAAATCAACATTGGAAAGACTAAGATTATGTCAACTCCTCATCAAGTGAACCAAATAGACATTACACTTAACGGAAATTCTCTTGAAGTGGTGGATCAGTTCAATTACTTAGGCAACGTTGTTAATGACAAAGCAAACATGGACAGCGAGATTCGCAATAGAATTAACGCTGCATCTAGAGCACTCTGGGGACTTAGAGAGAGAGTATTTGACAACCACGACCTTGTTTTGTCAACGAAAATGGCTGTCTACAGAGCAGTTGTCATTCCAACACTGCTATATGGATGTGAAAGCTGGGTCACTTACCGTCGTCATGTGAAAGAATTAGAACGTTTTCAGCAAAGGCACCTCAGAAGTATGATGAAAATCCGTTGGTTCCATCACATATCAAACGTGGAAGTACTCAGGAGAACAAACAGCCTTCCAATTGAGGTGCTTATTTCAAGAGCACGCATAAGATGGGCAGGCCACGTTCATCGTATGCATGATAACCGCCTTCCTAAATGTACACTTTATGGTGAATTGCTAAGCTGTAGAAGAAGGCGTGGCGGTCAACGAAAGAGGTTCAAAGACGCTCTCCATGAAAATCTAAAATCCTGCGGTATTGCAGACGAGCAATGGGAACAATTTGCAGCGGACAGAACCGAATGGCGAGGGGTTGTGGCCAGCTATCAAGGTAATGTTGCTGCAAGAAGGCCGAATCCAAGACCTAACCAAGTCTATGTTTGTCCTGACTGCAGTCGACATGTGCTCTCCCGAATTGGCCTCTATAGCCATAGTCGTGTGCACCGTAGATGAATGGGAATTACAATAGACTACACCTTTTACTTGTTTTTTATTGTACATAATTTATCGACTGTAACATTTTTATACTCGGACTCGAGTAACGGCTAATAATAATAATAAAAAGAAAAGCGAGTTACATTTCCTTCTGGATTCTAAACTTTTAACGTCGTGATTCATGATCACATCCTCTAGCAGGATACAAACTGTCCTCTTTATATACTAACAATTTTAAGAATTTTCTCTGTATTTTTTCGAGAGAGGATATGACAAATAGCATGGACACCAAATATGAGATCCATATTCAAGTTTCGAACGAATGTATGAAAAATACGGCAATTTTAAGGCTTGAATGTGATTGAAATTTCTTCAGTTTCTGACAATAAATTCTAACATTTTAATAAAGCTATTATGATATTTTGTCGATATGCTCTGAAAAGCGAACTATATAATTCCAAGATCTTTGACTAATTCCGAGCGTGCCAACGTGCTTCCATCGATATTGTAAGCGAATGCTAAACTAGATTGTTTTCTTGTAAATGTTAAAACCTTACATTTAGAAATATTAAGGCTAAGCTTATTGAAAACACTTTAGTTATGTACTTACTGTAAATTACTTTGCAGTTTTCATATAAGTAATGTCATTGATAAATATCGTGAGCAGGAGGGGCCCAAGGTTAGATACTTGAGGCACTCCTGAAGTTGCTTTGACGATTGTGGATTCATAACCATTATAAGAAACAAATTGCCTTCTATTAGAAATAGAGATACGACCGATAAAAGCGTATTAAAGAAGTAGAAAACCAAAGTGATCTAGTTTAGTTATCACTATGAGATGGTCCATACGATCAAAAATCAAAAGCCTTCGAGAAGTCTGTGTATATCATATTCACCTGACCCAGCTAATCAATAGCATGTGAGATGTGAGGCAAATTGTGTAAAGACAGCTAAATTTGTGACAGTTGATTTATTATTAACAAAGCCATGTTGCGATGGAGAAATTTGAAGAGCGACAGAAGATTAAATGTGGTTATAAGTACAAAACTATCTCGAAGACCTTAGCAACATTACAAAGTAGAGATAATGCACGATAATTCGTTACATATGAAACATAGCCACTTTTAAAAATGGAACAAATTCTAGCTAGTTTCAAAGTGTCCGGAAACGTCGCTGTTTTTAAACTTAAGTTGCAAATTATGCATAAAGGTACACCTAATATGTTTGAGCAATCTCTTAATAAAAATGATGGTAATAAATCAGATCCGGATGACATTTTATTTTTGAGCTTTTTTGTTACGACTTGAATTTCGGACACGGTAATATCACTTCTGTTTACAAAACTATTGTTGTTAGTTTCCTTGTCACTAAAGCGGCCTATTCACATGCGAATATGTCCAGCGGATCTGCCGACGGACGTGTTCGTCGGACAGATCCGCATGTGTGTGGCCACGCGCTCGACGTAGATGTCTTGCTCGCCGTCCGTGGTCCAAGATGACGAACACCTACAGCGAGCCAGACAGATACGCACGTGTGTAGTCATTTTCAACGGAGTTATTTGCCGGACGTAAAATTAAAATTATGCATGCCTCATTTGTTTTTAGGCAACTGACTCAAAAAATGACGTTTATCAGATCTGACATCATTCTTAAAGTGTCATCTATTTGTACTCATTTATTAATCTAATTTTTTTTACCGCTTTTACTTCACGGCTGCATTTATTTCACTGTCTCATGTATTAATTAATTTATCATCATTAATGTTTGAAATGGATTTAGGCTTAAAGAAAAACTACAAGTAAGCAGTAGTTTCAAAGCTTTATTGTGTATATTAAAATTAATAAACTGAGATACAGGAAAATAACATAACAAACTTTATAAATTGTAAGTCTGTTGAGATTTGTCTGTGAAAGTGTAGCAGCAACAGATCTCTCTGCAGACAAATCCGCCTATATCTAGCTCACTAGATCTACCTGTCGGACAAATCCTCTGGACATACTCGCATGTGAATAGGCCGCTTAAAATATTGACGATTTGCGATGGGAGAAATTAAAAATTGGCAAATTATATATGAATATGATTCAAATATATCTACAATATTCTGTGGTTTGTCATATTCAGCGCCTCTAAATTTCATATTTCCCGGTATACGAGATGTATTTTTTTTTACTACGAATGTCCAAAAATTCTTTGGATCGGTTTTAATCGACCCCCTGAACTTTTAATTTGTAAATTTTGTAGGCAATTTCGATTTGCAGTTTAATTAATGCTCATAAGCGTTTGTACTCCTGAAAATGTTGTGAAGCTTTATAGTTTTGGTATTTATGAAATTAAAATTGTTTCGATTTTTGCCGAATATAATAAATTATCTTGGAAGTAAAGTCAAAAATCATTAAAATAAGGTTCTGAGTAAAATATAGAGCATTTTTTACGATTTAAAAATAGATTAATTTTCTGTAATTATGCGAAATTTGTTTTATCTACATAAAAAACAGCGAAACTTAATACACGTAAAGCTCGTGTTTAATTTTACAAATTACGTCGCCGAACACTATATCATTGTCAAAGTACGCCCCACACGTAAATGTATCAATCTAGATATCCTGACATTAGATTTAGTACATAATACACTTTCCTTTTCATTGAACTCTCGCATTTGTGAAAGATACCAAAACAATGGCTTAATAAATCATGGTAATCGATACGATAACACAAAATTAAATAAAGCGTCGTGAGGCCATGTATAAAATAGAAACTATATTGCGTTTTAGAGGTATATACAGGGCTCTTTCAAAATAGAAACACTGATAGATCATGCCCTACCAATATGAAACCCCTCTCCCCCCCAGTGGGAATTTACGATTCACAATATTTTTTGTTGCCATTGCCATCTAGTTAAAGGTTTTAGTTATTTGCCTCTTGTCAATTACGGCATATTGGAAAACCACAGAGATACTGAGAAGTATATATATTTTTTAATTCATTCTCATTTCATCTAAATTCTTAGTTCACGAATGTATATTTAACCAATATTTTGTGCAGAAATTCTTCCCCTAGTTTTCCTTGCTTTTCCGGGAAAATAGCTGGAAAATGAAATTACTAGTTGCATATTATTCTTCCATTTTTTATTGTAAATATTTAAAACCTTAACACAATATTCTTAGTATATGAGTATAAATTAAAACATTCAAGTTGTAATAATGAAAATTCAAACTTTTAACCGAAAAATCAAATAGCATTTAATTTCATAACAGCATTTGTAATTAGCAGTTTTATTCTTCATCCTCATTTAGTATATCGGCTAAATTATCTAGTTCTGGCTCATCTTCATCTTCAAACTCATCTGAATCAAAGCTTTCCATAACGTCGGCGTCGGGTATTTGTGCGGCAACGGATCCCCTTTAATCTAATCAAACCTAAGTTGTCCATTCTCCAACTTCCAGCCATGTCCCACTGAAATTGGTGTTATGGGTTTAGTGACGTGTGCATTGTTCCATGTGTAGCACTGGTAGTTTACACGGCTGATGTGGATTTAAATTGAAGCTTTGCGGTAGTAGACTCAGTTCGACGCCTTCTGTATTTTGCAGTGCAAATGTCATTGCGTGAGAGTATTTTTGTGTAAACAAATCGTACCGCGGCTCATTTATATCTGTGTATCCCTTATTACTGTACAAGCAACAGACGAACTCTTCTAGACCTGCCACTAACATGTCTGTAATTGTTAAGTAATGATCCTAATAATAATCTAAGAATAAGCACGAATTTTGAATACTTTTCCAATTTAGATTTCACTGACAAATTTCCACGACGAACAACTGATAGTGTCGCATCCGGATAATACATGCATGCATATTCAACATAGCTTGGCTCATTGCTACACCTACATCCACCAAACTAAAATTTCGTAGAACCAAAATTTTTAAAATCAAAGTTTAGGCCAGCCATGCGCAGCCCAGCATTGACATACCTCGCGGAAGGTACAAGTTGAGGTGCCTGCGTCAGAATCAAAATTTAATCAGTGACAGTGCGTGAGTTTTTAAAAGTAGTTTTAAGTTTTATTAAATCTGTTTTCAGATATGTTTTAATTTTATAACCTAATTTAATCCATCTGCGATGGAAGGTGTTTGGGTTTAACCGTTTTTAATTGTCTTTTAGCCGAACCAGTCCCATTCCGCCCAACCCTGCAATCCTCCACCGCGAACAACGCGGTGGTTGCACGGTAGGTTCCGGGGTGGGTTCTGGGGAGGCAGATGTAAATTTTAATTCTTAATAAAGTTGTATTGATTGATTGATTGCTACACCTACATCCCGACAAATTAGCGTGACATTAACGACCCTTCGTTTGTTTCTAGTTCCTGTGTCGAACAGTAACACATTATTAATTTCGTTGGCGTACCTTAACGACAACATAAAAACATCTGTATTTGGTGACCTAATTCTGATAGGCAAATTGTCTTGACATGATTGAGAAGCATAGAAGCAATGTAATATAATTTTAGTTTCCGCTTCCTCATGTGAAGAGCATCACTCACTATAGTATACTTCACACTTCGATAATTATTAATAAAAGTTAAATGGGAATATTAGGAGCAAATAATACAGATTAAACTACGTGGAAATACCAACAAAAAAATATGTGAGTCAGAAATTCCCACGGGGGAGGGGTATACATTAGCTTTCGCTCTATTAGTCGCAGCTCGAATATTAATTTTACGCCGTACTGATACTTTTCTTTACCTTGATACCTTGACATATACAAAAGGTCTGATGGGAATTTTTTTCTACATTTTGTTTTTGGTTCACAAATTTATGACTACAACTCTTTTCGCTTTTTTTCTAACACGCAGTAAGTGTATATATGATAAGTAAGTGATTTGAAATAATGATTTGTAAAACTCGTGTCAAAATGTGCGAAATAACGATTGTTAAAAGAAGTTAGATATATTTTTATTTGTGAACTAAAATATCTTTAGTCTTATCTTACTATTTTCAAAAAAAGCTTAACTCGGAAAGTTTACTCTGTTAAATACGCGTTACTAAAACCAATCTGTTTTATGTAATAAACCGATGGCACCTTTCAGATGCAGAGGTAAAATTGCTTCATCCGTTTGCATCTACTGACACATTTAGTTCATATCCAAAACACGGACTGATGATTTTAATATGTATGTCCGCACTAATGGAGAAGAAACGCAGTAGTGGCTTCTGCAGAACCACTCACCAAGAGACTTACGTGACTTGGGTCCGTGAATTTTTCGATACCATTCCGGAATACGAATATGCGTAATTTTATTTGCTCGATTAACAGGAGAACGATTGTAAAAACATGTATGTAACATAATTGAGTGTTACGCTTGAATTCAAAATAGGCGTAATTATGTATAAGTTGTCTTTAATTTTGGAATAGAAAATATTTGTGATATTTGAAATGATTTTGTTAAGTGTAAATAAAATAAATATGGGGAAATGTTTTTGACGTAAAAAATTTATATCATCATTTTTACTGTTTGGTCCGTTATAACAGTTGCTAACATGTAGTTTTATTTTGTTTTATGGAAGAAATTAAATTGAAATAAATTTTCCCGTAATGATGTATATTTTTAATAAATTGACGATCGCAGTCGTTGAATTTTCATCGTTGGGATTGGCATTCGTTGTATTTCTAAAAAGCTTTCGATAATAAGCGAACCACTGTATTGCCCCTGGTTATAACTCCAGAAGTGATTGGAATCATCTTTTATGTTATTTTCAACCCTTTCAAGGTATCATTCATATGCGACTTAGCTTTCTGATTTAATTAACGGCTTTATTGTAAATTTCTAAACACGAAAATCAATCACAATCGTAGTGATTCACTTGAGCCAGAATTTTCTGCAATTTTAGCACTTTTCCAAGAAAATAATCTTGTACAAGCATATTAAATATCTAGAATAACTCGAGGCGGTTTGAGAAATCCCTGGATTAGATAATCATTTTCAGTTCGTGCAACGTAAACCAGCAAAAAAAGTCCGAAGCGTTTAAACATTTATTACCAGGACACCATTCCATTAAGGTCATCCCGGCCAGATTATGCATTACTAACGAGCCCATTTATACAAGCTGAACTAACGTTTGTTATGTAAACACCAGATGCATTTAGTCCACGGACGTAGTTGAGTCGTGTCGCATGTATTTTCAATGACACCGGTTATCTTCTATCTCAAATCATCTTCAGGATGCTATGTAAACTGCGGCCATCCCTTTGACCTCTGCCCCTGGACGGGTTGAAGCCTCATCGAATTTTAATGCGAGTTTCCTTTTAAGATGCTGATGTGGCAATGACTGCACGTGCTACAAATGTACAGAGTGTCCAAGGATTGCGTGCCAATAATTCAGGACTGAGTAGATGGGTTCAAAACAGTACCATCAAGTAAATCGCTTTAAAAAAATTCTTACAACTCGGCTCGTTGTTAACTGCTATTCGTCTTAATATTCATAGAAATTATACTGAGAGATGTCTCCCTAGTCTGTTCCAAGGCATTTGACACCATTGATCATACGCTTCTATATGCAAAGCTAAATTACTATGGCGGGTTTTTTGTTCTTATTTGAGTGGACGTCGTCAATGTGTATCAGTTGCGGAAATAGTATCCAATTTTAAAACAGTAACGTCAGGTGTCCCCCAGAGGTCCATTCTTGGTCCTCTTCTGTTTCTTACATACACGTCAGATATATTTATGGTAGTAACCAGTTCGCATCTGCAAGCCTACGCTGACGTTACTCAACTTCTTCATTGTTTTGACCCATCTAAAACGGACGTTGCCAATAATTTGATCAACCGGGATTTAGACAATATCTATCAATATTCATATCAAAATAATCTTAAGATTAATCCAACCAAATCGGTTGTTATACTATTTTACTCAGAAAATAATCGACATCACTTAAGATATCTGTTCAATTGAAAATTAATCAAGAAAATCTATCGTTTTCAACATTTGCCAAAAATCTAGGGGTAATAATGGACGAAAAATTACGCTTCGTGATGCTTTTATAAAAATGTTATTGCCGGTTAAGTACTGTATGCAAACAGGCATATTCTGAACTTTAAACAACGTAAAGAACTATAGTCATGCCTGTATTCAATTATTGCAATGTTATGTATTTCTTCTGGTTGGACCAAGCGATCAAAAATTAGCTACAAGTTATGCAAAATTGTTGTCGCTTCATGTACAACTTGAAGAAATTTGATCATATTTCAAATAAATATGCTGCGTTGGTTAAAGATGGATGGTTAAACTCATTAAATTTCACTTCGCGGTATTCTTGTTCTGTTTAATAAAATCCTCTGTCCAAAATTAGTTTTCAGATCCGCAGTTCACAATATAAAAATTTGACATCCGTACGCTCTAGCAATGCCGCAACATCGCACTGTATTATTCCAGTGTAGTTTTTCTTACACATCCGTGCACTTATACAACTCAATTGATCCGATATATAAAGGTCTGTTGACAGTTAATGTATTCCATAATAAAATGAAAGCTTGGTTTATTTATGAATGCCAACAATACCGTAGTATTTTTAGACATTTTTGGGTACCATTTTGCATCTTGCTTATGATTGATTCTTTTATTATTATTATCATTGTTTATTATTTTCTTCACATATTCATTTACATATATAATTTCTTTATTGAATTTTCTGTGTATAATACAGGGTGATATACCCAAACATGCGGAAAATTATTCAGTGGACTGTCCACACCAAAAGGAGTTAAAAAATTAAGAAATAAAAAAGTTTGGACAAAAATTACCTTATTTTTTTGTGGAAGTGCGCCGCCTATGACTAACCAATCTGACGTAATACGGTGCAACGAAATCACTTTCTTTCTTATGTGGTACGGGTAAAAACGATTCTCGCGCATAGGGTACTTACTGACGGGTCTTGTTAGTAATTCTAGAACTTCCTTGTCTACTTCAACAGGACGATTTACTACACGTTCTCTGTGGCCTGGTAAACAAAACCCGGTGTCACGAACTCGTTGCATGGCGTTTAAAATTTTTCTCTCATTAGGTTTCGCCTATGGGGAAATTTTCATAAGCAACTAAGACAGCTGATTACCTGCAAAACAAACAAGCAGCATAAATAATAAATTACCTCGGATCGCTTAAAAATTTTACAGAGGCTTTCGCACATAAAAGACTAGTATACCATTTTATTTTCCGCATGTTTACATAAATCGCCCTGTATAATGCTCACATAATCTAGAGCACAATAATACGTGTCACATGTTTTTTTTTATTATTTATTTAACAGGTTAAGTATAAGAATAGCCATGTGGTTAAACTTCGCCTTTAAGTCACTCTGTGTAATGTGCTTATATATGTACATTTACATTTTCCCAATAAAGTCGTTTTTTATTATTATCATTATCTAAAGGGGAGTTTTTTTATACAAATGTTGGATCTAGTCTCCAAATGTCCGAATAATCTGCCTATATACGCAGGATTATCAACAAAACACTCTACATTAAATAAGCACCTTCATACACTATTAGATGTAGACGGTTCTAAGTGTAGAGAGTGTAATCTAGAAGATGAAACTGCCGAGGATTGTTTTGTCACTACCCTGCTCTCTCAGGAAGAGGGGGAGAATCCATTTTGGGGTAACTCTGGCCGAGTAGACCAGGGCTAATCCTGTTTAAGGGAATAAAAATTCTTAGCAGTATACGAATGGTCGGAAAATGTAGTTAATGGTGTAAATAATTAAGGAAAAATCGTCCAAACTGAGTAAAAGTTCTGGAAGGGGGGGTTAGGGTGGTAATATATACGTTTTTAGGGGTTGGTACCCGTTTCTGCGATTTGCGGCTAAACTATGCATCCTATCGAAAAATGTTGAATGTAAAAGTTGTAGATAATAAAAAAATCTAAAACTTTCTTATTGGACATTATTGACCATAACCTCAAAATTATCGATAAAAATGCAAAAAACCGTTTTTTCGGTTTTTAATTTATAACTATAGCAAACATTTTTATATTTTCATGAAAATCGGTAAATATGTTCTTTTTTGTGTTTCAAAAAAGCCCAAATTTTTTCAAAGCGAAATATTTAATTTTCGATGTTCTATGAAGAAAATAAGAAAAAAGACCTAATTTGCAATCGAAAAATTTGGTTAGCAAATTTTCGATTAATGAACTTTACTAGTGCTCATTGTTTTCGTTGAAATCTCAACTTTAATATAGAATTAAAATATAATATTGTTTATACACAAAAATATCGTTAAAAAAGCAAAAAACCGAAAAAATTACTTTTTAAAAATCGAGTTTTCGGTGAAAATCATGAATTTTTTCTTCTTTATTGTAAATAAACGTTTACATTCATAAAAAGCGTTAATTCTCATACAATACTATGTTATACAAGTAATGTACATGTACCTAACTATTCTCGGCTTTCAAAGTCCCGAAAACATTATTTAAACTGCAATTAAATAGGTAAAAATTCAAAAAACACAAAGGCTGTGAACTCAGAAATTTTTTTAATTATTTCTTGTGATTCGTAAGTATTTACAAATTATCACGTCAAAGTCTTATATTTGATTATAAAATACAAAAATTAAAAGTAAAATAATTTTATTGAAATCTTTTTTTCTTCGTGGGCAATTCTTCATCGCCAGAACTTTCGATTTCTTCACGTTCATTTTGTATATCTTCAATTTCTTGGAGTTCTTCTGGATTGTCCAGTTCAGTATCATTATTTTTATTATTATTTATTAGACAGTGGGTACTGCTGTCTTCGTCTTCGATGTCCTCGAGATTACAATTTTTTTCGTACAACGATTTTTCGGCATTAGAACATTTATCAGAACCGTGACAGTTTGAGTACAAATTCTTGCACTTTAAGCCATGCTTGCGACACCCACATTTGTTATTACCGCATCCTGTTTCGCAGCTGCAGCAGATAATTTTCAATAAATTTTCGGGAATTAATTCTTGTTCTGTAAATATAGGTACGATGCCATTAACGTGATGTTTCCATCCCCAATCTGTAGCTGTTAATTGATTATCAAGCCAACTTTGTATTTGAAAATACACCCCTTAACAATGTTGCTTAACTTCCCCTTCAGTTGGAGGTAATTTTTTCAAATAAAATGAGGATTTAGCAGTAGCCGTTCGGTAGATTTCAAATCTTAAATCGTGTAGAGATGTATGTTATTCTTACTTTTGTAAATAGAAGCTATTATTTTTAATCCATTTTCGACAATCGTTTGTTTGTCTGCATTTGTATTGTAAAAAATTTCTGCAAGATTAGATAAATGTTTATCGGCCAATAATGATTTTATAATTGTTTTTTTTTTCCTTTCCCAGCAAAACTGGAAGTTGTATCGTAGCCAGAAAAACAATGCCAAAATGCTACAATATGTTTATGTGGTTTATGTTTAAAACTATTAGAGGTGTAATAAGTATCATTAATATTTCCTTCATCAGGTTTGTGGAAATAGATATTCAATTCATGTGAACTGAATTGATTTAAAAGTACTAAAAGATCTATGTCTTGACCAACAACTACCACTATTTTATCGGAGTTTTTTGCTACTTCAAGGGATGTATTGATAATTAGGAAATCTGCATCTTCTTCGGCTTGTTTGCAGACAAAATTGTTTAACATTCCCATTGCAGTTTAAAACAAAGTTTTCGAGACTTTGAAAGCCGAGAATAGTTAGGTACATGTAAATTACTTGTATAACATTTTTGCGATAGTTATAAATTAAAAACCGAAAAAACGGTTTTTTGCATTTTTTTCGATAATTTTGAGGTTATGGTCAATAATGATCAATCAAAAAGATTTTTTCATTATCTACAACTTTTACATTCAACATTTTTCGATAGGATGCATAGTTTAGCCGAAAATCGCAAAAAACGAGTACCAACCCCTAAAAATGTATATATTACCACCCCAACCCCCCTTCCAGAACTTTTACTCAGTCTGGACGATTTTTCCTTAATTATTTACACCATTAACTACATTTTTGGACCATTCGTATACTGCTAAGAATGTATCGTCTATTACGATATTCTAAACGGTTTGGCCCTGGTCTACAGTGTGGCTAGAATAGATGGCACCTCGCCTGGCTTTAAATCACTTATGCACAACAACTTGGAACATTGTATACTTTATTATTTATAGGTTTGTTTTAGTTCAGAAAACGAACGGTTACAGAACTATTGTGATATTGCGCAGAAGCAATGCACACTGCTGGTTCAAGAAGTGTTCCGAACCTTTGAAAATATAGTATGAAGGAACGAACACTCGACATGGAAGTCTTATCATCATAGCGTAAATCATCTAGTGCCAGTATTGCCAATTGTTTCCATATAAACCTCTGCAAGATTTGAATTTAGTTGATTTTCTTCAAATGCAAAAAAATGCGTAGCACTTGTGGCTGCAAAAGAGCAAGATTGAAACGCTCAATGATCCGTCAGCATTGCAATGGATAGGCTTGCGACAATGTTGCGGATCTACGAGATGGTAACAAAGGAGATGAAGAAATCAATATAAGCATTGGCATACCGATATTTTGTGAATTAGTGTTGCGTGAAACAAAGGAAGACATGGAAGTAGACAAGGATTTTGTATGATTGATGATCGGATTCATATAAAATCCGATTGACGCAATTATATGATTTAGTAGCAATACATTGAGCTGATTTTGAAATAAATATGTAGGGATAAATTAGAGAAAATATTTCGACAAATGAAATTACAGGAGCTTTGAACTTAATATCAGTCCGACAATATTCGCGATGCATTAATGGAATAGCCCCATAAATATTACGCATATGGGTGTAATATTTATGGGACTTAAAGCCCAATGAATATCAGTCAGGCATTTTGATTTAAGGCATCTTTTTTTTTATTGAGGAGAGCAAAGCAACAACTGACATGTTTTGCCAGGTCATAAATATGGTCTAACCAGTTTAGTTAATATAATCCATATTTAAATTTTCACTTGAAATGAGTAACATTTTGTTAAAGAAATGTATGCAAACTGTCACGTCAACGTTAAAAATCCATAATTTTTCTGTTGTCCACTTATTTCTTATTATTTCAAGCTAAGTTTTAAGGAAATCTTGTTTCGTTCAAGCAGCTATCAACACACATAATTCATAGTTTTCTGATATATGATTGGGTAAGTCATTTGCAAACAAAAGGGAAAGGATAGGTCCAAGGACGCATCCTTGAACAACGCGTATGTCTACTTATAATTTTCTGTTCTAGTTTTGTACTACGAGTTTTCGATTAGATAAAAATGATGTAAATAAAGATATTCATAAACGTATGTTTAGATTGTTTAATTTTGTACTAAAATGTTAGTAGATAGGTAAAATCAAACTTTACAGTGATATGAAAATATATACCAGCCTTAACTAAGTATATTCTGATTGATGTAACTAATGACACTTCACAATAATTGTGCTTCTTGAATGCAATTGATCACCACACAAACAAAAGCAGATAAACATTATATCAAATGTTGTCTTTACGGGAATACTGACAGCATTAACGGAGTCTGCAAGCTCCATGAGGTTGAATGTGAGAGACCATTACAAAAAATGAGGTTACGACAGTTGGCAATGAGCAAAAATGAGGCCCAACTTCAGCCCTATGTGGGTCTCATTTCTGGAAGGAGTAAAGCCTTTTCCCCATCTTCACTGAAGTTATAAAGAAAATATTAGTTGGGTGACCATAATATCATACGGATTAATGTATTAAAAATAGTATCGAAAGTATTTTTCTTAAGCGTCGTTTAGATTGGGCATAAGTATCTGGATTTGTGCGAGATACTTGTTTATTTGACAGATCGTAATACAAATCCTCATACTTCTTGTCATGCATTTCGTGTGTGCAGTACTAACAGTGCGTTGATTGTCACTCATACATTGTATATATGGAATTAATTCAATGTACATGACAAATCTCCGCATACTTATATAATTTGTGTTGGTTTTGAAAACTGTGACGTATAAAAAATGTCGTCGTGGACACATAGTTTCTGAAACAAGTCCCATCCTCCAACGTTAATTCAGAATTTAATATGTTGTAGGTTTCTTGAAATTCCCTGTATTTCAAAAATGTACGTTACCACCATCTGCGTTTTTGACGCTTCTTTTTTAATTTATCAGTAGTAAGAGAACATGCACTTAAACAGAGAAAATCGTTCACAATTTCGTGAGACATTGACTAACTTCTTTTTAAATGTGAACACTTTATCATACCTCAGACATATATGCATGTACAAGTTTTTTAAAAAAACTCTTTTCTAATACATGTATATGGATGAATCTCGATACAAATCCAGTTACTTGTGCCCAATCTAAACGTATAACAATGTTCTCTAATGCAGGTATCATAGTATTGATTCCAAAGGATTTCAATTTAGATTGAAATGCTCACAGAGTGCATTTTGCTTTAAGTATCATTTTCATATCTCCCCTTGTTTATTACCACAAGAGCTAATATTGACGTTCCAGTAATTACATTGTTATTTATACTTACTATCGGTTCTAAATATAAACTGATGAATTACTGAAGTTTCAAATACTACAAGGTAATCTAAGTTAGGCACCCAGCAAGAGTTGTTTTTTTTTATTGATGATATAAATGTGAATACGATTTATCACTGAAAGATTAAGATTGGGAATTCACAAATCTGCTTGTACTTTATAGAATTATTGACATTTTGATTTTGCTGTTTTATGTGAGTCAGTTTATTGAGAAATAAAAGTATTTGTATAATTTATTTCCAATCAAATATGTCCGTGCATGCGATACATCGTTGGATAATGCTCATCTAGCCCTACCACTTTTGTCTAAAACATTTTTTGCTAAAACGCATAGGAAAAATTTAGAAAATGGCGACGGTTCAGTCTTAAAAAAATTCTCAAAATCTTATTTCTAATCAAATATGTATATGCGATACATCGTTGGATAGTACTCATCTAGACCTAAAACATTTGTCTAAAACATTTTTTCCTAAAACGCAGATTTTTTTTTAAAGCGTGATTTTTTTATATTTTGAAGACTACCTACGTGCTAATAGTTCATAAATCGATGAATTGAAGTTGGGCAGTTCTAATAAAGATATTGTTACGTGTTTACAGTCTTCAGTAAACACTCTGTAGGTTCAAATAACTTGCAACAAGAATCTCCACTAACCACTATTTTATTAATCACTAAAACAACAATAGTTAATCCTTAAAACTCACACGACTAATAATAACTTTAAACTAATATAAATTCACTACTTTTAAATCACAACTGCACTTTACTTTTAAATCACTTCGTCAACTCTTATCTAAACTAAAAACTGTCTTGTCTGCTCAACTTCACTTCTTTATATACACCGTTAGAATACCAGAATCCTATTCCATAACATTTTAGAACAGGTTAGAATCCTCCAGAGTTTTCTACTATGTGCTAGATGGCTGTTCGTCAATCGGCCCAGAGATGGCGCCATCCCACCTACCGGCCATCAACAGAATAACAGGTTTCCCTTCACTTTGACCAGGGACTTAATCACATCTCTCCCCATTAGAGGGCAGCACATAACAATATACTTAATAACTTATTTACTAAAATAACAGGGACCTAAAGCAGTGCAAAGCAATACAGGACGAAATCTACCTTTCCGACTGGCCCTTGTCATCGATTTTTTTTTTTTTAATTAGAAATGATATACAGTTGCTACTATCATCACAACTACTACTACTATTTTGTGAAATGTAAAAACGGATACTCTATCTCAGTTGAAGCCTGTCTTCCTTTGGGGCTCCTAACATAAATTATTCTCTTATTTTCTGTTTTAAAAAACCACGATGTTGCATGGGTTTGACGTCTAACTTGAACAAATAAACTCATGCGAATTGTCACCTGTTTGTCTGGTTGCCATGATTCGAATATGTATTTGTTTAAATATAAAAAAAAATATTTATAAACCTCTTGTTTTTTAAAATTAAAAAGTATTTTCCAAAATCTATTTTTTTTCCGTTTTGACGAATATTGCTCAACTGATAAAACTCACAAAGGGGAATTTTCCAAGTTTTCTATATATAGAAAGTACAGAATAATGCTTCACAAGAATCCAACCGCGGAATCACATGTATATTACTGCAGAAAGTGTTATGAAATTCTCTTAAAATTTAGCAAGAAATGTAGGTACAACCATTTATTTAATTTATATTTATCTTTTTCAGAAAACCTTCGTCAATCACACCCCAACGATAAAGTTCCTAGGAAATGAAAATGGGGTAAGTTTTTTTTTTAACAATCAATCGAAATAAGGAAAATATGAAACATCTTAACATTACAGTTACGTTAAAATATATCGTTCGTGTTACATTATGTTTTCGATGTTCCTGCAACATCTAAAATTTATAATTATTACCTTACAACTAAATAATTAGAATAAGTTTGATATAGAATATTAGTTTGACTTTGATTGTAATTTCAACATTTGTTTTTGGAAACATCTTGAGCAGTGCTAATAACTAAATATGCTATAATTTAGCAGACACAAATATCGTTATAATGTAACATCACTGTAATATTGGAATATGTACCGACCGTAAATTCTGCTGTCGTAAATACACCCTTATCTGTACACGTTACATATGGGCAATGTCGCCGTTATTTTACAATAATATAACATAAAAAATTAAAACTTAACATTACCGCAACCTTACGCTATGTAGGTACTATATTTTAAACTTTTGATGTTCGTTGAAAGTGAAATATTTCACTGTAAAGTTGCAATTAAAAACAACGCTGCAATGAATACATGACAATTTCAGGATTCATATATGGTGATATCTATGATATAGATTCTATCGTTAGCGGTTTGACACGAGCTGCTGAGTTCTAGCTCAGCTCGGCATCCACACTTCATTCCGCGCTCGTTCAGTGCCCATGCGGAACAAATGCTCCAATGAATGACCTTAACAGGAGTGTCGGTCCATACCACACATGGTGAGGATTAAAACGACTCGGACAATGCCGTCTCCAACTACCAGCAATCGACAGACGTCAAAAAGATTCAAGTAAAAGTTTTTAGCTTGCCTGTCTTTATTCGTATTTGGTAAATATCATATAAAATTTCGGGCACTCGTTATAGAGCGTGGAATTGCTTGATTCGCTCTAATTAAGGTATGGTTTTATCGAAACGCAGTGAATTTATAAGTTCTATTTATTAATTATGTCTTTACAATTCAACAGCTTTTATAAGACTAAAAACTCATAGGGTCATGGTGTTGTTGGTTACAGAAAATGTTCAGAGAATTAATATGATTTGTAAGCATAATAAAAACGTCATCACAAATAAAGCTGGAGCCTGTTATTGATACATAAAATGTGTTTAGTCTAAAACAGCTAAGAGTGAATACAGTTTTTGTAATTTAATTTACATTAAAACCAACACACCCCCTCAAAAATGTATGAACTTATATTTGCTAGTTTACGGGGAGCTTAACAACTGATGGTCCAACATTCGTTGCAAGGGTTAAGGGAAAACCCCCACAAAAACCTAACCAGACCATGAACTATTTTAAATGAATAACAATACTTATCATTTTAATAAACAACTTATAATTAGAGTTTCCATAGAATTTCTTTTTCTATTTTTCTTGCACTCCCATCTTCTCCCTTAGGTCCCTGAACTGAGGTGATGGTAGAGCTTTGGTCAGTAGGTCGGCCTCCTGATGACCTGTAGGCAAATATTTCAAACAGACAGTGTTGTTCTCTACTTGCTCTCGTATAAAATGGTATTTTATGTCAATATGTTTAGAACGTTTATGACTAACTGGATTATTTGCCAGTGCTATACAACTTTGATTGTCCTCATACAATATTATGGGTTTTGACATATTGACATTAATACTAACTAACAAAGATTTAATCCATAACGCCTCTTTTACTGCTTCAAATACAGCCATGTATTCTGCCTCTGTTGAGGACACAGCAACTGAATTTTGTCGTCGTGTAATCCATGTTACTGTACAATTTTCAAATAATTTAAATAAACAACCTGTTGTACTTCGACGATCTAATTCATTATTTGCCCAGTCTGCATCAACATACCCTGTTAAGGTTTCTTTGTAATTCTCGTTATGCTTATATATTAATTTCATGTTAATCGTTCCTTTTATATATCTTAGTACTCGCTTTAAACATAGCCAAAGTTCTTTATTGCATTTATTTTGATATCTACTTAGTAGATTTACTGCAGTACATAAATCCGGCCGCGTACAAAGCATTGCGTACATTAAACAGCCGATTAAATTTCTACAAGGTGCATCATAACTATCCTCTGAATTTAATGCTGAATAGTCTAGTTTCATAGGTAACGGTGCACTGACTGGGTTGCATTCATTCATTTTAAATTTTACTAGTATTGATTTTAAGTATGTGCTTTGATCGAGTGAAATTTCAGAACCAGACCTTTTTATTTTGATTCCAAGAAAATAATTAATTTCCTTTAAATCTACCATTTCAAATTGTTTCATTAAAAACTTCTTAAAATTATTCATTGTATTTATATCTTTAGTGGCGATGACTAAATCATCCACATATAATATTACGTAGATGTTTTTATGAACATGACCCTTGTCTAAGAAATACAAACAATGATCTGCTGACGAATTTATGAACCCTCTTTCAATCATTACGTTATTAAAACACTCATACCAGCATCGAGCTGATTGCTTCAAACCATATAAAGATTTATTTAGTTTACATACAATATTATTAGTTTGAACTACAACACCGTCAGGCACTCTCATATAAATATTTTCTTTTAAAGTACCATTAAGATATGCCGTCTTTACATCCATTTGATGAATTAACAGCTGAAATTGATTTTCTAACGCAAGCACGCACCTAAATGTGCCAATACGCGCAACCGGCGCAAATGTTTCATTATAATCTAATGTTTTTCTTTGGCTAAAACCGCGCGCTACCAAGCGGGCTTTATATCTTTCCAAATTTCCATTACTGTCTGCTTTTATTGTAAATACCCATTTACAGTCCACAATATTTACATTACTTGGCCTCTGTATCAATGTCCACGTTTTATTTTGTTCTAACGATTTTAACTCATCTTTTATAGCTTTTTCCCATTTTGTTCTAAACGCATTTTTAAAAACGTCTTGATAACATGAGGGAATATTATTTTCAAACATTTGATCACCTATCAAGTAATTATTTATATCAAAATAATGATCTTTATATGATATTATTGGTTTATTTTTCAGCCTTTCGTTCCTTCTCACATCCTGCACACTATTTAATTTCCTCCTTTTAGTAGAGGTACACGGACTTTCACTATCACTGTCTGAGCTCATACTAGTTGGTTCAGGGACGTCCTTTACTGAGGATGTTTGACCTTGAGTGCAATTTTCAGTGACACCTTTTTCACTAAGGGTTTGTTTGCACTTTTCATCGTCCGTTTGGCTAGGTGTGATTTTACCTACAGATTCACAATCAGCAGCACCCCCTGCTGAAATATTTTCTGTACCTGTTTGTACATTTTTATCTGTATTTAGTTCGCTACCAATTTTAACCACGTCATCAAGTTCTTGTCTTGATGTTTTATATGTAATTTCATCAAAAACTACATCACGTGCAACTATGAATTTTTCTGATTCCGGATTAAATATTTTGTATCCATTTGGCACGTAACCCACGAGAATCCCTTTAGACGATTTACTATCGAATTTACTTTTTCTCGTTTTATTATGCACATACACCGTGCATCCGAATATTTTTAAATGACCTAATTTTGGCTTTTTATTATGCCACATCTCATACGGTGTCTTATTGAACTTAATCGCTTTTGTTGGTGACCTATTCACCAAATAGGTTGCAGTTAAGATTGCCTCGCCCCAGAAGCGTTTATCTAAATCCGCACTATGCAACATTGCACGTGCCTTCTCCAGTAAAGTTCGATTCATCCTTTCTGCCACTCCGTTTTGTTGTAGAGTATATGGCACCGTAAGATGATACGTTATCCCCTTTTGTTTGCAGTACTCCTTCATTTCGCCAGATAAGTATTCGCTACCATTATCACTATACAAAGTGACCAATTTTGTATTAAATTGAGCTTCACTTCTTGCAACATAATCTTTAAAACAAGTGAATACTTCTGATTTATTTGTCATTAAATAAGCTACAGTATAATGAGTATAATCATCGATAAAATTCACAAAATAATTCTTATTATCTATGGTAGATGGTGTAATCGGTCCACACAAATCTGAATGCACCACAAATAAAGGCCTTTGTATATACTCTTTATCTTTTATCCTGGCGAAAGGAAGACGTACTTGTTTTCCGCTAATACAAGCTTCACATAGCGAATCAATAGGTTTAATATTCTTTAAATAAACATTATCAGAGGCTAATTCATTTACTTTAATTTTTGTAAATTTTTCTTTGCTTATGTGACCCAAACGCTCATGCCACATTTTATTTTTATCAATAATATTCGCTTCAGCCACGTGACCTACAGCCCGTGCTGTTTTGTGCGCATTTTGTACTATTAATTCTATAATATACAAATTATTCATGCGCTTACCTTTAATTACAGTTGTATCTCCTTTTCTGACCTCCACATGTCCAGTTTCCGTAAATAACACCGACATTCCAGCCTCCTGGATGCGCCTTACGGAGATGAGATTGGTTGGTACACTTTTGCTGTAGAGGACATTCTTCAGCTCGCCATTGTAGCCAAGTGAAGTGGTAACATTCATCCTGCCGATATGTGTCGCCTCGATGACAGTTCCTATTTTCGCCACAGTTATACGAATTGGCTCTTCCAGCTGTTCGCATTCGGTGAAAAGACTGAAATCTTTTATAATATGCTCAGTTGCACCTGAGTCCAGTACAAAACGCCTTGAGGCATTTTCTTCTTCATTGCACATCATAAAAGCAAATGATTTATCAACTACTGCTGTTGCCGCACTGGTTTCATGATTGTTTCTTTTCTTATGTTTGTCTTGTGCCTTTAAACTTTGCTTATAAAAATAGCAATCACGTTTAATATGATTTTTTCGCCCACAATAAAAACATTTTTTTACTTGCCGATTTTTAAACACAGGCTTATTACTTTTTATAAACTTTCTATTTTCATGTGCATTTGTGGCGCGAAAATGAAGGGCTTTCATACTTGTATCAGCATTTTCTCGTACTAGATACTCTTCATGTTCCAACAGCATTCCTTTCACAAATGCTAGCGTAAGTCTGTCGTCACTCATAGTTTTAATTGCCGCTTTTATTTGCACATAACTCGGTGGCAATGAGTTTAGTGTGTACCATACTTTAGTCGTCTCACTAACTTCCCCGCCACAGGCAATCAAATCACGCACCATTTCGTCAATGTCTATCATGTGCTTTTTCAGCGACGTACCAGGCTTAAGTTTGCAATTAAACAATCGATCCTGGAGACATAGCTGTGTTGACACCTTTTTACATGCATAAATACCGTCAAATTTCTCCAAAATTTGCCGAGCTGTCGCACGACCTGGCGGTACTTGCGATATTATTGTGTCATCTAGGTACTCTATTAATGTCCCTCTGGCAAATCGTTCCCATTTTATCCACTCCTCAGTAATCGGTGTTGGTGGATCTTCAGTTAGCACGTTACTGGCACCTTCTTGTTCAATAATTTCTAATAGTCTAAATTTCCACATTAAATAATTCTCACCATTAAATGGTTTCATATTGCGCTTTACTGCATTTAATACGCCACTGGCCATCGTTACTTTTTCTCTGTATGTTTACACTGTCTCAAATTACCAATAAACACTCACTTGCGATAACACGCGACAGACTGGGCCCATAACCTCTAATTAAGGTATGGTTTTATCGAAACGCAGTGAATTTATAAGTTCTATTTATTAATTATGTCTTTACAATTCAACAGCTTTTATAAGACTAAAAACTCATAGGGTCATGGTGTTGTTGGTTACAGAAAATGTTCAGAGAATTAATATGATTTGTAAGCATAATAAAAACGTCATCACAAATAAAGCTGGAGCCTGTTATTGATACATAAAATGTGTTTAGTCTAAGACAGCTAAGAGTGAATACAGTTTTTGTAATTTAATTTACATTAAAACCAACATTCGCAACGGATTAGAATACTATATTCATACGTTCAAGCAAGGCGGCCCCATGCGCTATGTACATGGTAATTGACATGGATACCGAATTACTTTAACTCGTCTTCATAGTCGATACAATGCATAAGAAGCAGTACTACATTATACAACGTCGGTTCATAATAAAGAATTTAATTTGGAAGTACAAGTGGGCTTTCGAGGTAGTTGCTAAATGTACTGCCCTTGCGACGTAATTTGATATAGTTCCCCAAATCGCACTCCGTGGGACGTCATTTATTGCGGTTGTAATAACTGCACCCGTGGAACGGATTTTTGATAGTTTTCACAAATGAAATTTTTTTGATATAGTTCCACAAAATACATTTTTTGTTGCAAATTCGAAAATCTTTCATAGTACCTACTTCCACAAAATATCTTCCGACGTCATTATGTGTGGCACGCGGTTCATGCAAAATATTTCGGATGTCGTTACAGTTTCGAAAAATTTCTTTCGAATGCCTTCAAGCATGATGACTTTTGGTATGTTTGGGTAGGTTCTTTGTTATTCCCTACAAATTGCCTTGAAAGTTTCATGAGGAACGCTGCTTTTTAGAACATGTAAATAATTTTCAATTGAAGATATTAATAAACGACGATTGAAAATGGATATAGAAGATAAACAAAATATCGGTTGTGAATTTAGTAGCTTTGAAGGCGTAGATAAATTTTTGAATCTATAATAAATTCATTCAAAAATTTTATTTTCTAAGAGTATAAAGTAAACAGGAACATTTTATATATTTAAACCGTCGAAATCTTGTGCCCAATTGGAGAAAAATTTTTTTTGTTACATTTCTATTTCTTTAAAATTAATATTTAGGGTAAATGAAAACGTTATTGTAGGCTGCTATATTATCCACAGTGACAAAGGCAATTTATTGTCGAATAAAATTCCGTAACAACGCACATCAACTAACGCGTGCCGACCGATGCTCATTTTCATATTGGGGAATCCCCGTCTTTTCCAGTTCTAAACATATTTTCTTAGAAACGCTAAGTATACTTAAAACTAATGTTGTAACAATTCTCCAAACACGTATTTAATTACGAAATCCTCTTTAAGACATGATAAATCTATAATGAAAGTTAATAAACCGAGTTTTTTTACTCGACTCCGCCAATTAGCTAAAGAAGAAGTAAAGACTACTGCAACGAATAAGAATCCCATGCGGTATATCCACCAGCGAATCGTACAGGCATCCTTGACATTTCAGGGAAACAAGTCGAAGAAGTGAATGCGACAGAGAGAGAGGGGAGATGTTGTTTCGCAGTTTCATATATACCTCTAGTAAACTGAGCGTAAGCACTCGATAAGTTTAGCGGGCACTAACAAAACGAGTTGTTTAATGCATTCGATATTAAATCTAATGAACACACGTTGGCTCGACTGGAAACTTGGCAAAGATTTGAATTGCACAGCAATAACTTTTAAGTCGTGCAAATTTTTCATTATTAAAAGTTGCAAGGATTGGTTTGGTATACAAATTAATTAAATCCATATGAAAGTCAGATGATAGTATATGTTTTATAGCCTACGCAAATTAGAGCTAAAAAAGACGAAAAAGAAAACTATTTTTTAAAGACTTTATATTTCGGATATGAACTCTCAGTAGGAGTAGGAAAGGGAATACGAAGAGTTCCCACCTTATCAATGGATGAAACATGCGAAATACTACAATCAACGGGTACTCATGCTGGCCTTTTTCTTTTTACGAATCGTCGCCGAACGAAAAAATGTATACCTAGGAAAGAACAAAGTTGTCATTCTACATAAAAAACCTTCTATTGACCTTTGAACTAATCACCACCCAACTCTTCAAAACAGCGTTCAAATATATCTCTAAAATGGCCGACTTTACAAGTCGTTAAGTACGAAATTGTATACCAGAATTTTTTCTGTTATGATGAATGTATTAAAAGAATTTTTTATTAGTTTTTTACAAGTATGAATTAAATTTTTTAAGCCTGCTTCCATACCACCCATGCGGTAGAGCTCTTGGGGCATTTTATAAAAAATATTTCCCTTATATTCCTGTTCTACTAAAATCTTCACTGGTTTTGTTCGTTGATGGAGTGAGCCATCTTTGGTTAATTCTTCTTCGGCTGCAGAATTTAATCAGTCTTATCCATGACAGTTGGAGCACATAAGTGAGCAGCGCAATCCAACTCTGGCAACTTGGCAATCCTTTCTGTGCAAGTTACACAATGGAAATTGATGCTGATGATGAAGATTGTTATTTTTTCCAACCACGTTTTGCGGGTTCCAAATTTTATTTCGTTGATGTTTTTGTTTTTAAATATTTTCTAACCGCGTTCTAAGTTACCTGATTAATAATACATAAATAAACCCCCAAATTCAAAACCAGAGCTGCCTGGGTGGGGTTTACAGATTGAAAAACGGAGATTACAACCATAGCCTCTGACATTGCTAGAGCCAGAGCCGGGGTTCGAACCCAGTTTGATTAATTGCGATTGTTACCTTCCGTTTTAACCAACTGAGCAATCAGCTAAATAATGTTGCGGAAGGACCGACCCTCTTACAGCTAGAAAATCTAGATTTGCCTGAGTAAGGGAGACGGGGCCATACAGTTTATAGTGGAATCCGAACCACTTCTTGGGAATAATTTATAATTGGAAATTACTTCATCAAAATTAGTGGGCGAAGTGCAACCCACAAAAATAAAGTTTAGTTCATGATAATAAAATTGATATAGTATTGTTCAAAACTTCCCTGCAAATATAAAACGCAACAAATACTTTACGACCTCATTAAAATACCGTTACTCTGTATTATTCCGCTGGTAAATTGAATTAATTACCTTTATAGGCTTGTTTGATGACATCATACCGACTGGTTCGCCGGCGTTAATAATAAGCTCGTAAAGTTTTTGTTGTATTTTTTATTTGCTTTGAACGATACTATACTAATAATGTGATTGATGTCCAGTTTTTCAAGGAAGTCTATATTAAATCCCTGTTAAACTGACGGATATTGTGATTGCCTGATGGTTCCAAGCGTTCAACACAAAATTTACTGACATCTGTAAGGACATTTACTTAAATTTGTTCATGACCTATCGCCATAGATTTCTTTAAATTTGTGCTAACATACCGATTGCGTTGCATGCCCTTGATTCGATAATTACAAAATTACACATGACAAGCTTCCTGATTCGGTCTTTTTCTACCATTGCCCGTAACTAACGTCAAAATTGCAGTCCCTACTGTTTTTGCGGATGCTCCAAGATTGTGTATATATAATTCATCGATTAATGTTTAATGGATTCCCGCTTTTTTGCTACTTAGTCTTTTTATACACTCAATTAAATTAATTTCTTGCGGCGATTCTAATGATATGAATATTAGCTGCGTGGCCTCGAAAAGCTAAGACGTAATAACATGAAAAAAGTTGAAATGCTTATGTTAATGATGTTGCACTATCATTCCGATGCATGCCTGAGCGCTTCGAAGAACAGGCAAAGTTTTCGAAAAAATAGCTTCCAATCTTCGCATCCGCTTTAAGGTCGCATACAACTGGTAACTTCATAAGGAAGTAAAATTAGCCAGAGCTCTTCATCCTCAATCGTGAAAGAACGAGATCGTCCACATCACAGAAATGACCATTCTTATCCCCGAGTTAGCAGCGACCTAGTTCCAATGAGGATAAGGAAGCTCTTATTCAGCGAAGATTATAAAATGTTATAAAAATATGTGAGAGTAGAATAAGATTTACTTTTCATTGTAATTTCGTTATAATAAAGTCAATTTAAATTCAACTTGCATCATTCTTTGTGGGCTAAACTTAGCCCTACAAATTGTAAATTGTTTTTAAAAACAAGGTTGTTACGGCCATCAACGTAACTGGTGTCAGAAGTGTGATTTTGTGAAGAGTTTTCTTTCGAAAATTAAAGAAAACGTTGGTTTCAACCATTTGCCGAAGCAGAATCCACCCTGAGGGACGAAGATAGTAGCCGAGGGCAAGAGTCCGACGACAGCGAACAGTAGTCCTTAATTAAGAAGATTTCAAGAAAGAAGAATTCAAGAAAGAAGGATTCAAGAAAGAAGATTTCAAGAAAGAAGTTCAAGCAAAGAAATTTCAAGTTTTTGAAAATTTCCCTACATTCATCCATTCATCTACATTCAACCCCTACTCATCCCAGGTACATCAAAGGAACCCAAGCGAGCAAAAAAACGGAGGGAAATACGAGGCAGGCTACGGTTTCTACATAGCTAGAAAGGTCACTCGTATCGTTATACCTCCCTCGCCAACGTGTCGAAAAATGAAATCATCTCTAGTGATGCTATTTTTGTAAGTATGATTGCTCATTCCTGCTTGTAAAATCAAATTAACCCTTACCCTATTTTTGACCCTTTTTATTATTCCGCAATAAAATTATTCTATAAGTCTCGACGTCCTATCGAGCAAAATAAACATTATATTTAACTGTACAATATCAAAAATATTAAAACAAAATTGATAATATATTAGAAGAATTTTCGAACTTAAATATATCCAAAAATAAATTTAAAATGGCAACACAACAACAGCATCAGCAACCCCAACCCCAACAACAGTATCAACAACCGACAATTAGAGACCAGCTAGAAACCATCCCGAGATTCGATGGCAATCCAGTAACAATATCGAATTTTACTTTGGCATGCGAAAACGTAATAAATGCACTAGGACGAGCTGAAGACAATGTGTTCAATTCATTTTTAATGGCCCATATTCGCAGCAAATTAGTTGGCCGTGCAGCACAGCTGATTGCAGTAAGAAATATTTTAACTTGGCCTACTTTAAAAGAAGCGATTCAGCTAACTTTTGGAGATCTACGTGACGAAGATTCACTTATACGCGACCTTCTGATGATTAAACAAGAAAACAACGAATCAGCAATAAAGTTCGGAGAAAAATGCCAAGATATAAATAGCCTATTAATGTCGAAAGTAAATTCGACTGAAAATGATGAAACAATAAAACAAGAAAAAATTAAATTGTATAACAATATGACCATAAAAACATTTATGAAAGGCTTAAAAGAACCATATAGCCTTATCGTGCGCTGCAGAGAACCCAAAACAATAGAAGAAGGCATAAGCATAATTACCGACGAGGATAACTTAAATTATATAAGAAAAACAAGTCAATTTCCTGCTAGAAACGTGCCGCAAGCACCATTTCCACAAACGCAGTTTCCCCAAATAAGAAGGCCTGTACCATTCGCCAGACCTCAGCAAAGTTTCATACCACCTAATCGATATCAAAATTTTAACCAAAATAATCGATATCAACAACCATTCGTTAGACAAAATAACTGGCAACCAAATTGGCAAGCAAATAATTCACAACAAAATAATTTCCAACCAAGAAATTGGCAACAAAATAATACACAAGCATTTAATAGAAATAATATTCAACAGCAGAGACCACCGACTAATGTATTTCAGCCCCGTTTTCAACCTAGCGCAAGACAGAATTTTTATAAACCTACACCAATGGACACTTCTTCTGGTAACGCTACTTTTAGAAAACCAAATTTCGCATCTAATGAACTACACTATATCAACATAAACGATTTTTATGATCAACCTGAAGAATATTTTGAAAACTACGAAGATCAGTATCAAGCACAATGTGAATATTATCCAACAGACACAAATCAATACCAATGCACCCCTCAATATTTCGAAGAAGCCTACCAAGAAAACACAAATACTGAGCAACCACCCTGTGAACCATTATTCGATGAAGCGACAAATTTTCAGGATACCAGCCCGGACAAGAAGAAAACTTAGTATATATTAATGCGCAAATCGATACACATTTACCCTATATTTACATACCGGAATTTCAAGCAAATTTTCTGATTGATACTGGTTCAGCAAAAAGCCTCATAAAACCCGAATTAGCCATGAAATATTTCAAGAATAATATCAAACCAGAAAAATTTTTAATCCAAACTGCCCATGGACGTACAGTACATACAGGAAGTATTATGGCCAGTTTACCGAAAACGTTAAAGTATTCAACACCATATAAATTCTACTTATTCAATTTTAATAATGAATTTGGAGGACTACTAGGCATGGACCTATTACGAGAAACTAAAGCACAAATTAATACATATAAAAACTTATTAATTACAAAGAGAACTACAATTCCATTGAATTTAATTTGCACTGAAACCGAACAGGAGGAAAATGCAAAAGTAATTCCACCTAGAACAGAGGTAATAGTCAAATTACCGGTAGAGAAAACAAAATTAAAACAGGGACTAGTTTCTCAACATAAATTCAAAAAAGATTTAAAAATTCCACCATCAATAGTCACCATAGAAAATAATTATATTATTACAACAATAAAAAATAATTCAGACGAACCACAAAATTTTAAACTGGACAAACCAATTAAGGTACAAGATTTTATGGAAATAAACAACATCGAGATGGACACTCCTGAAACATACGATAACTCACAAATAGATATGAAACTGGTAGAAAACTTAGAGAAAAACTTAAGAACAAACCATATGAATACAGAGGAAAAAGAAAAAATACAACAACTGTGTCTGAAATACAGAGACATATTTTACCACGAAGATATGCCACTTACATTCACAAGCAAAATTAAACATCATATTAAAACAAAAGACAACGAACCGATTTACACAAAAAGCTATCGCTACCCCCAAGTACACAGAGAGGAAGTTAGAAACCAGATGGACAAGATGCTGAAAGATGACATCATACAACATAGTATATCACCCTGGTCATCGCCTATATGGGTTGTCCCTAAGAAACAAGATGCAAGTGGAAAAGCAAAATGGAGGATAGTTATAGACTACCGACGGCTCAATGAAAAAACTATTGATAACAAATATCCTATTCCAAATATAGACGACTTATTAAGCAAACTAGGAAACAGCACTTATTTTACAACTTTAGACTTAGCCAACGGGTTTTATCAAATAGAAATGGCTCCAGATGACATAGAAAAAACTGCATTTTCAACTGAGAATGGACACTATGAGTTTAAAAGGATGCCCTTTGGACTAAAAAATGCCCCAGCGACTTTCCAATCTGTAATGGACCACATACTTAGAGGATTGCAGAATGAGATATGCTTAGTCTACATGGATGACATTGTTGTCTTTTCCTCATCTTTGGACGAACATATTTCACGTTTAGACAAAATATTTGAAAGACTTAGGGATGCGAACCTAAAGATTCAATTGGATAAATCTGAATTTGTGAGACACGAAGCCGAATACTTAGGTCACGTTATCACACCAGATGGAGTACATCCCAATCCCGACAAGGTACGAGCGATTACGAAATTTCCAATACCAACCACTACGAAAGAAATAAAGCAGTTCCTTGGCCTCGTAGGTTACTACAGGAAATTTATTAAGGATTTTGCACATTTAACCAAACCATTGACGAAATGCCTAAAGAAAAATTCAAAAATAATTCATGATAAAAAATTTGTTGAAGCTTTTGAAAAATGCAAAGAAATTTTGAGTAATGCACCCATACTACAATACCCGGACTTCAATAAGACATTCATAATAACTACGGATGCATCAGATATTGCACTCGGCGCGGTGCTCTCGCAAATGAAGTCAGGAAACGATTTACCTATATGCTATGCTTCAAAAACTTTAAATGAAACCGAGAGAAAATATAGCACGTGCGAAAGAGAGCTGATGAGCGTTATTTTCGCAACGAAAATTTTTAGATCATACATATTCGGCAGGAAGATAAAGATAGTAACAGACCACAAACCCTTACAGTGGCTGATGAACCTTAAAGAATGTAACCCTCGACTAACACGCTGGAAATTACGATTAGAGGAATTTGATTACGAAATTGTACATAAGAAAGGAAAACACAACTTGAACGCTGACGCCCTATCAAGGATAAAAATCTACCCCCTAGAACATTCAATCGCCGCCACTGCTGGAACCTCAAGAGACCTAAATACACCAACACCTAGTGAAATAAATGATATCCTACGAAGTGGAAACGACCAACCAAATCGAATAGACGCCGATTTAGAAATACCCGGGATTGACCTAGAAATACCCGATATCGATCTTCAAATGTCCGCTCAAGTAGAAGAAAATGTAACTATACATTCCCAGGAAGATAATACGCCTAGTATACCCCTAGCAGACGACGCCATAGAAACAAAAAATAAACAAATATGGTTTAACACAACCCAAGACCCGAGCGAGTATACCACAAAAATTGTGCAATTTGACAAGAAAAAGGTCTATCTGACCTTCATTGCAAACGATCAGTTACAAATACAAAACTGGTTAAAAGAATATCTGGTACCAAAAGAAACATACTATGTTAATTGTACAGACGAGTTCTATCCCACATTATGCCAAGCCTATTTAAGTATTTTCATGAGCTACAAACCGAAATTAATTAGATGTATGGGTCACAAGACATATATACTACAAGACAATGAAAAATTAAACATTACAAAAAGAATACATGAAAATCTAAACCATCGTGGAATCTTACCTACTTTACTACAAATTAAAAGAAGCTACTACTGGCCATTGATGGACAAAACGATTTCAGACTATATAAAAAATTGTGAGATTTGTAATAGGGCCAAATATGACCGAATACCGCCTGCAGCAAACATCAATTTGACGCCTACAGCGAGCAAACCATTGGATCATGTGTTTATAGACACTTTTGTAATTGAAAAACTCAAATTTGTAACTTTATTAGACTCTTTTACGAAATATGCTGTTGCTTATGAAATAGAGACCAAGAACGCAACGGAAGTCTGCGACGCTCTTTTAGACTATTTTATGCATTATGGAATACCAAGAAAAATAACCACAGATAGCGGAACCGAATTTGAAAACGGTCTAGTTAAAGATCTAACCACGCTATACGAAATAGACCATCACTTAACCACACCTTACAATCCCAGATCAAACGGAGCCATAGAAAGGCTTCACTCAACCCTAATCGAGCATTATAGGGTAGCCAAATTAACAAGCCCTAACATGAGACCCATCGTCAGAATAAAACAATGTATAATCGCCTACAATAACACCATACATTCCGCAACGAATTTTACACCACAAGAATTACTATTAGGACAAACTAACGCAGCCAACCCTTATTCTATAAATGTTCAGCATAGAAACTATCAAGTTTTCGTCGACGAATTGAAAAAGACCACCCAAGCTCAGTACGAACTAGTAAAACAAAATTTAATAAAAACAAAACAGGCAGCATATCAAATTGATCTAAGAAAAAATCAAGATTCAACAAGTCAATATAAAGTTGGAGATAAAGTTTATATGCGAAACCCCCGCGGGAGATCTAAAACGACAAACCCATTCATAGGCCCCTATATAATTCAAGAAATTAACCCAGACAAAACTTGTGTTTTATTAAACAATCAAACAAAACATACCAGAAAAATTCATATGGATAAACTAAAACATTCCTATCTTATTCCAGATACGGAATCGGACGAGTCATCAGCGGAGGAATCGGAGAACTAAAAATTGAAAAATACACCGACAAAGCGGGACTCTACCCACAACATATTGGCACCGCCCAAATTCAAAAATCCAAATGGACCCTGATTAAAGAAATAAGCTTAGACTCCTTGTACGCCAACTATGTCACACTTAGAAAAATGTACAATAAACTGGAAGGCGCCTATAATAACACCCAATATGGAAAAACGTATATATCAGAAAATAAAATATATTTAGCCACTAGTCAACATATGTTAGATGTAGCAGAACAAAAATTCAAGCAGTTATTAATTCACAAAAGAACTAAACGAGGACTTCTCAATATTCTAGGAAAAGGAATAAAATTGATCTCAGGAAACTTAGATGCTGATGATGGCGAACGTTACGAGAAAGAAATACTAAAATTGCAGGAAAGTCAAAATAAATTATCGCATATGAGTTCAAATCAAATTTCAATACTGGAAAATACCATTAAAACATTCAATAAGTCTATAAATACTCTGGAAAATAATGAGCTAATTATGACAAGCAGAATCATACAAATTCAGGCACATATGGAAAAACAAGATATCTACGCGACTGAAAATAGAGCGATATCATTGTTACACACTACACACAATCAACTAATTCTTGCCATGAACGAAATTATAAGAGCCTTAGAAGAAATAGAAACATCAATTACCTTCGCCAGAATAGGATTAATGCATCCCGCTATAATCGATCCAGATGACCTAAAATATGAACTACAAAAAATAACAGAACTAATTGATGAACTGTATAAACTGCCATTCCCCATGAACAATGTGACTGCATTCGAAAAAATCATGGAAATTAAAGCCTATCAGAAGGACAACGTAATAAAATTTATCATTGAAATTCCTATCACCCAGAACGAGATATATAATGTTTTTCATTTATGGGCTTTACCCACGTTAACGTCTGACAACAACTTCAATCTCATAATCCCAAAATCCAAATTCCTAGTTCTATCCGAGCAATCATACGCATTATCTGATGAACCCTGTATAGAAATAAGTAACGAAAATTATTTTTGTAAATTATCAAAATTGCATAACGTAAATAACAAAATTTGTGAAATTCAAATTATACTCAAAGAACAAAGTTTAAATTGTAGTCAAAATAAAATAAAACTTATTGAATCTAAAGTGCAAGAAATTGACAAAGACCAATACATAATTATTTCTCCTACGAGAAATGTGTTAAAAATAAACTGTAACAATCACTTGCAAACTAAAGACGTTCTTGGAACTTATATTATCTCGCTTTCACCAGATTGCTTTATTCAGTTTGATCATCATATAATAAAAATATACAAAACTGATTTAAAAATAAATCAAATTAGCAGCTTTTTGCCATACATACAAAACAATGTTGACAAGTTATTTTTCGAAAATAAAGCATTAGAAATCTCACATATTAACTTAGATGATATAAACAAACTAAACGATGAATTAAATTTAAACAAACAACTTGTAAAAAACATAGAAACTGAAGAGATGTCGAGCTTTGATTTTAAAACCCTTATTATTTATCTTGTGATTGTTTTGATAATAATTTATGTTATGTTCCCTAGACTGAAATTATTGTATTTGAAAATGACTTCAAGTAAGAATCAACAGGAAAGACACCAAGAAACTACCCCAACAAGAGATGTACCCTTTCGCATAGCATGAAGGAAGCTATGCTCAAGTTTGGCGCCGGAGGAGTTAGCAGCGACCTAGTTCCAATGAGGATAAGGAAGCTCTTATTCAGCGAAGATTATAAAATGTTATAAAAATATGTGAGAGTAGAATAAGATTTACTTTTCATTGTAATTTCGTTATAATAAAGTCAATTTAAATTCAACTTGCATCATTCTTTGTGGGCTAAACTTAGCCCTACAAATTGTAAATTGTTTTTAAAAACAAGGTTGTTACGGCCATCAACGTAACTCCCGGCTCTTCTACACTCTGAAATCGATATCCTCGAACGCAGATGATGCATACCGTCAATGGAACAGATAATATTCCCAGATACTTTTTAAAGTAAAAATTTTTCTTTCATTTCTAGTGGTTGAAAAGAACCTGTGTTTCGATGGCAGAATTCCGCTTTTCATTTCTTTGTTTTAGGACAAAGACACACGAGGCTTATTTTAGACGAGCGGCGGCCGTTCGGATGCCGCCCATACGTATCGTCTCGTGAAACGTAGCATATCAAATTTAACTGTTTTATTTACTAAGTTATTAGACGTTGCCGTTTGCAATTTGCAAATATGAATAGTGATCCGGAAAATAATTTTTAATTCTAATTGGCTTATTGTATTGCCAATGGAAGAAAAAGGAAAATCGACGTATGTGGGTTCACCCAAAAAAGAAAGAAGGTTCTGAAAAGAGTGTTCCATAATTTATTTATTGTACAATGAAATATGATGACGAAGGTTTTTAATTTTGTCAAGAATGTCCAAAAAATCATTAAATGATTTACTTGTTACATAAGAGGTGACATAACAAAACACAGTAATTGTCTTTTGAAAATAAATTTATTTCTTCATATCTAAATATTTTTTAGAAGAGAATATTCTAATGCTGTCATGTCCCATATTGCCAGTCTCTTCTGAACTTCTGATATTAACTCTTCCAAATCAAAATTGCCGCTATCATCAAGTTTCTTTTCACGCAAATCGCAAAGTATTCTTTTGTAAACAGATTTGCCAAGCACGCACCATTCATACAACATAAACACACAACCTCGTCTGTGCAGTTACACGTAATACCAATAGGCGAAAGGACGAGCGTCAACGCCAGTCAACGAGCGGCCCGTGGTCCAGGCGATGTGCCAAGGCGTGTCGCCTAAGAGCAAAATGTGTGTGCGTTTCTGTCGAGCGGCCGCCGCTCGTCTAAAATGAGCCTCGTGTATCTTTGTCCTAATGGAAACACTAGAAATGTTGTGCGAACTCTATTCATATACTATGTGAATGATCCTTTGTGTTCGTTATTACGGTTTAACACATTTCAAGAGAATCCCGCCCACGCTATTCATCGATCTCGAGAATTAGAATCCCTGGAAAATGTTTTCCCGAAACGGTCTTGGTGCTGCTTCATTACTTTCATTACCTCTCACATTTATTGCATTGACGTACGAATTCCTGTTGACGTTGAAGTTCCCTCGTTAAAATTCATCGGTTTGTAAATGGTCTCGAACAACTTTTGACGTGCCATCACGATTAATGCATGTCACATAATGAGCGAACGCTGCCTAATTCAAATTGATTGTAAATTCCAATTACAGTGTACCGCGGCAAAAGACTACACCGGTCGCATTGGCGCCTGGCGAATTATTTCCAGAGGACATCGTATCTTTGAATTAAAGACGGATTCTATACTTAAAAAATATGTTGACCAGTATTGCATGTTGACGTAATTCTTGGAGATCGTTTATTTTGCAAGAATTTCGTGAAGTCGAAAAAATAGGCTTTCAATTTTAAGAGAAAAGATTTATTCGACTCCGAAATACTTCAAGTGGAAAAGTAATAATGAAAATGCGGGGTAATTAATTGTTATGGGTGATAAGTAGGGTTGCTATAATTTTTACTTGCTTTTCTTTAACTCGCAATGTATTTTTCAATTTTCACGTTCGTCTTCAAATTTTGCATCCTTTATTTAACACACTTCCTGACATACTCAATTGATGAAATTTTGCACAGTTACTAAGATTGGATGACAATATAGTATTCCACCGATACTTTTACAAATATCTGCACGTAGGGGGCGCGGGGGTGAAAATTGATTAAATATACTATCCAACCGGCGCGGCACATTCTGCAAAACGTATGACACAAAAGGTTTTTCACCTGATCAGAGACTTCTACGTCCGTTTTTCCCGTACATATGGTACGATATTAGTTCCGGTGACATAAGGGAATGCCGTTAGGTTTATACCTCGGAACCCAACTCCAATGAATGAATTTGCCAAAAAGCAGAATTACTTAAAGCCACAATAACCTGAGATAGTCGATATAACGTAATTGCAACCGTTATACTTAACTTTGAATGCATATGGACTTATCAGTAATTTGTTAAGTCACGATTAGGTAATAATTTCTTTAAAAATGCCTGATAAGCCATATTGCTTCTAATGTAAATTAGAAGAAATATTTACGACATTATTTTTTATAATTCAACCATAAAGTAAAGAGCATGTTGAAGTCTATATGTAAGAAAATATTACGTAATTTTAGACTAAATTATTAATTTTGAATTGTAGTTTGTTGTAGCTTGTATCTAGGATTACTGTCTTTGTCCTATAGCGGGGTCGTTTTCTTTGTTTGTAATTTTGAAAGCACAGATTAATAGAAACAACCAGATATTTCTCCCAAATAGATTGTTCTATTCTCCTTGAACCTGTTAAACCTCCATCAGGGAAATATAACTAATTTAATTTTAAATTAACTTTAAACCAGAATAGACTTAACAATTCCTGAGACTACAAATTTATTTTTACCTAAATAGGTTCCATTTAACTTTGAAGTCAATAACAAGTTTTAGTTGAACATGTAGAAAATCGTTTTTCCCAGTTTGCGTGCGATCGGAGAACCGGACAAAAAAATGTTTTAGATAAAAAAGAAAGGTGTCCTCGAGGCGCATAAACTGGTTTTTGGTCGGAGATATGGCCGTTTGAATGGATTGAGTTTCAGGGTAGGAAAAGGGATCGGACAGGGGTGTTTAAGAGATAAAAATGATGGGGTTAGGAGGGTAATTTTTTTCTATTGTGGTCATAGGAAGAGGTCGAGGCCGCGGAGGGAGCTCTTTAGGACAATTACGGAGAAAAGGGCCATATCTCCGGATCTGCTCGTGCGATTTTAAAAAATCAAAACGGGATTTCTATGTTTTTATGGCAGCTACAACTTCTATTTGGTCCCAATTGATTTTTGGCAAAAATTAAAAAATAGGAAGCAAAAGAGAAAATTAAATTTTTCCAAATTCGTTTTTTTTTCACTGAAGGGGGTACCAATACAGAACCCAGCGATACAGAATCGGCCAAAGATGGCCACATAAACGACGGAATGTCAGAGTTACACGATGTTGCATCAAATACATTTTCTTACTCGAACATGTTCGGAAATCTGAACACAGATGAATCAGATTCTTACTGACAATACACGAGTAGCGGAGACGAATCGAGCGAAACCGATTCAGAACTTCCGGAGAAAAAAGCTCGTTTCCAATGAAGTTTGGCGCCGAAGGCGCTAACATTGTATTGTATGACTTTTGTAAATAAACATGTTACCACCAGTAGTTTTCATTAAAAAAAATGTCGAGTAATTTTTTTTCCACAGTAAAAACTGACGGCAACAACAGTCGGACTCTCTCGATATCATGATACTTTCTGTCACTTAATCTGATAAGAACACGTTCTTAAATCTCCGAGAAGCGACGGAGTAAAAGCGAAAGGGAGCGCGAATAACGCGCGAGAAGGAGATAAGAGCGCAGATGACAAAAAAAATCCAATGATTATTACAGTACTCTCTTGTATGCGGCGCGCATCGATAAAGTCGGATGCGCCGACGTTGACATGATCACGCGCATGTGATATCTCCACAACCAGCCGGTATATTCCACTCTACAGAGCCTCTGCTCAGTAGCAGACATTACATGGGATATATATGAGGTGGCCACGGACACAGGCGTGATAATTGAGGCCCTGCACGTCCGACTTGACCGGTGCACGCCGTGTATAAGATAATGAAATAAGAATCGGGAGGTTTAGTGATATACGGCCGCTATCTACCTCTTTCACTCTCTTTCGTTTTATTCCCCGCTCACCTTCATGTCGACAAGAAACTTCCTCATGGAGAGGCGTCGGTGAGCTGATTTGCTGCCTAAATTCACGGGAAATAAAAAAAATTATTAAAAACGGTTGAGAATTGAAGGAGTTTAAATATTTGAAAACGTCGCGCGCGACGGCTCACGGTAACACAAAGAATTTCTCTTTGTGTGAGTGAGAGCGGCGAGTGAGTAGAGACGGTAAAGGCCACGCCTATTCTCGCGCCGCTGCAGCTGCTGATTGAAAAGAAATAAATTTATAAATGTAACTCGCTCGCGTAGCCCAATTTACCGTCCGATCTAATTTTTTTTTTTTTAACAAAAAGAGAAATTTGAAAGTGAGCCCTGACAGAAGGGCGTAGGATTTTCCCTTGCCCTTCTACAGGGCTTAAACTAAAAGTTGACGTCCTGGCTCTCCTAATGAAGGAATTTGAAAATGTTTTTTTCGTTTTGAAGGGGATGAAAATCCTCGTCTTTTGGGGAGCATTTCATCCCCTCTCCTCCCCTGCTTCAGTGAAAAAAAAATAATTTGAAAAAAATGTCATTTTTTCTTTTGCTCCCCTCACCACCAGTCTGGACGATGTGAAAGTGTCAGGGAAGTGGGGAAAGTCATCCTCTATTAGATGGGGAAAAAATTTTTTGAGAAAAAACACTTGCATTTCAAATGCCAGATCTACTCCACTATCAGGAAAATACATTCTATAACTAATGGATCATCATGACTGGGCGGCCTTATTTAAGACGTATTACTGACGTCGTCTCATTCCCCACTTACCTATATTTCACGTAAATTTTAAGTTAATTAGGTTAGGCTAAACGGCAAATGAGACCTAAATGAAGTCAGCATTACTCAATTCTGACATACGGTGCTGCTTGGGTTATATAAATTTATTCTATGCGTTATAAATAATTAAAGTATAATTAAAAAGTAGACAATAAAAAAAAGTAATATTTTTTTTAACTTGCTTTTAATTCGTACTAAAAAGTAAAAAACAATTTCAAGTAATGCAAAGCGTGCGCATTATGCGTACAATCATACAGAATACCTTTTTATTTCGAATGATCTGAAAATTAGTCTTTTATAATAATTTTTATAAATATGAAAAAAATAAAAAATTTGTGAGGAAAATACTGACAGTCACGCCCTAAAACTACCCCTTAACCAGAAGAGAGGGTTTGACTGACACCATGTAAACTAGTGTCCGGATGGCCTATGGCTAAGTTTAAAATATGAATTTGATATTTTAAGAAAGTCGAAAGATAATGCAGAAAAACCGAAATTTGTTATCCCCTTTTTAAGGGGTATGTCTCCCTTATTATTCATTTTCGGAAATAAGAAATACTACCATTATTTTGGATGTACTATCAGCTGCAGAAATATCGGAAGACAATTTTGGACCACCTTGTGTAGAACTCGAGCAAATGCCAACGTTAAACTTTTATACTGAGAAAATTTTATTGCAACTACAAAATAGACTTAATGATTTATGCTGCACAATTTAGAGATTATAGTCAGTGTTTAAATTATTTTATAACATTTACAAGTTTTATGTCATATTAAACCTGTAGTAGGAATTTTGTTATCTGAAGTATAAATATATTTAAGAGCCGAATTATAGAAGAACGGTTACAGAATAATATACAAACTTTGCGATTTTTGCGCCCTGGAACTGGCCTAGTTAATGTTCGCCTTGTTATCTACAAATTAGATCCCTCCAGGAACGCCTCTGGCGTCTTGAGACATTAATTATAATTACCGGTGTGCCGCAGACATTCCATCTGGGCTGGCTTTGGTTATTGTCCCGTTAGCGGCATCACTCATCTCGGCTAACACTCCCATTGCGTCTGCCCACTCTTTCAAAATATGCCATAGGGTAATGCTTTTGTTAAACGGAACGACTCGTAGACAAATCACATTTTATAGGGTCATCAAACACTGACCCATTTAATTACATTCATGCATAATACATGCTGCATACAAGGTGTATCAGCTAAAACTGTACACCGTGAATCTATTGTGAATGAGGAAGATGCATGGATTTTGAAAATGCTTAAATTTATTATTTTTCCATAATATCAACTGTATAAGTTGAGAATATAATAAAAAAAACTTATAAATAAATTTTACTCGATAAATATTCGACTTTCAAATTCGAGTTTTTATGTAAACAAAACCACGTGACTGAAAACGGGTTTATTATTGGTGTGACGTCGCAAGTCACAAAATACAGACACGTCAATAGAAGCGGCATTAAAAAAGCACAGTTTACTATGATAAAAATGCGTAAAAGTGTGTTTTTATTTAACCAAGAAGGACTACTGTAGTATTTTGACTGTTTTGTGGAGTTTGAAGACTATTTTAATTGAGCGATAACGGACATGGGATTTTGCAAGTCCAGTGGGACAATTTGTCCAGAGTAGTTGCAGTCGCGATGGCAGCATTTTTTGGCAACAATTGTGATTTCATTAGTACAGAAATTAAAGGGGCAGTGACTATGAGGTGTGTCTGTACGCACGTTTATTTTTAATAAATATTGTTTGAATTATTGTGCAAGTTTTTAAATTAAAGTGTCCTAACCTTGTAGAATTTGACGTTTGTCAACGAATTTTGGCGAATCTTGGTGGCTATTCTGTAACTATATATGTTAAATTTTAAAGCCCGTTACTTAGCGAATATTATCATGGACAAGTCTCAACTGTCACCAATTTTGTACATGAATCCAATGTGCATCCAAGATAAATCCTTGCCGGGTTCATTTGTTTGATTTTCGCGTACTGTATGGGACATAATATGTAAACCAAACCCCCTTCCCCCCCCATACACGCTCAAGCATGCTCGGCGATTTCCACACACGTACGCACCGAACTTATCAACTTCAGTTCATAATTTAAAACCGCGAGCCTCACTGCTGTGATATTGATGCACACCTCCCACTCGATGGTAGCTCAATGGGTTAATGCGTCTATTACCTTTCACTTTGAGCATACCTAGCGAAGTGGGTTCGAGCCCACCTACTGCGAAGTGATTTTTAAATATAAATTATCCAAGAAGTGGTTCGGATTCCATTATAAACTGTAGGGCTCCGCCTCCTTTACTCAGACAATTCTCAGTCTCCTAGATTTAACAGGGTCATTCGGATGACCTGGAAGGCGGTTTAAAAAACATTTAAAGCATAACGAACAAACCTCTCACACAACTACCAGAAAGTATTGCTAATCACCAATATGTTCGCGAAATCACGATACATATACCAATACGTTCGATGCTCGGTTCGTGTTGGTAGGTATCGGCAAGCCGCACGATGAGCAGAGCATTCCAACCACCAACTACGTTCGTCGTTTTGACACACCTTCAAGCATGTTCGCCGAGCCAGGTTCCAACTACTTTTACCGACATCCTCGAGTATGTATGGTTTTAAATTTTACAGGAAACAAATTTTTTATTTATTACAAATCAGTATTTTTTTTAGTTTGTGTGATTTATGTGAAATAATCACTTGGATATTTGTTATCTATTTATTTATTTATTTATTGATCACCACTCTACAGGAGCGGTGTTCCCAATTACAGAGCTGTAAGAAGAAATACATACACACATAATAAAAAATATAATAAATAGAGCACAACGCTGGCAACCTCTATGTACATTAAATTTAGTAGCGAGAGAAATAATTGTTCATTATGTAATTAAACTTAATATTATTTTTGTACTTTTAAAGAGATATGTCATTGTACTACATTTCGAAATATTTAGGGGTAACATGTTGATTTCAGACCATTTGTGGATTTTATGTACATCAATTTGTAGTTTCTTGCAGCCATTAACGTTCTTTATTTTTAAAAACAAGTTTGCATTGTCAGCAAATAGTCGAATTTCAGAATGTTGGATAATCGTTATTATATCATTCACAAAGAGAATAAACAAGAGTGGGCCCAAATTAGAACCTTGCGGCACACCTGATGTAGGATTATATATGGATGAAATATAACCATTGTAAAATACTATTTGTTGACAATGACGTAAGTATGACTCTATACACAAACACAATTTATCAGAGAAACCATATTGGTTTCTTTTCCCTTTATTAAAATTTGAAAAATCCCGAATTTTACATTTTCTAAATGTTTTTCGATTTTCATTATAAAAAAAATCATACAATTTCCCCATTTTGTTTTGTTAAATTCGTAATAATATTATTCATTGTGTTGTCCATCAGATCATAAAAAAATGATATTGGGCAAGTCAAAAAGACAAGTATAATAACGAAACATTATAATGTTCGAGGTATAAACGGTAGTCTAAAATAAAAACTAATATGATAAAAGTTAAAATGTATTCTACAATATACTTATATATAAAATAGTAACAATAAAAATTGGGATACAAGTGAAAGCATTTAAAATGATTGATTTAAACAGTCAGATATGGAATAGAAACAATAATTATCTACAAGAATATTTTTTTCAGCATTTTTAAAACGTTTAATTAAATTGATTTCTCTAATTTGGTGTGACACCTGGTTGAATAATTTTATTCCCATGTACCTGGAACTTTCTTTGTACATTGATAAAGCATGAATATGAATTTGCAAATCATTTTGAGTAGGAGTTGATAACAATGCAAAAAGTTATTCTTTATAAAATTTTGAACATGAAGTTTTACAAATATAGTGCAGTCAAAATAGGATTGGAAGTGGAGTTCTTTCCATCACCAATGTTATGGTTGGATCCTGTTGGGGAGGTGCTCGGGAGTACCCAAAAAAATTTCGTACTGTGCTTCAATTGTGATTAACAATTTAATTTTTGTAACCGCGTTTTTCAACCTAATGTGACTAACTCGAGATATATAGGTCCGGTCGGGACAAAAAAAAAAAACAAAATTTTTGTAATTAAATTTTTTTACAAATCTACATTTAGTGTGGGTATTAGGAGCGCAACCATAACCTACAAAAGTAAAAAGACTGGCCAAAAATCGTTTGTTTTTTTTTTTTCATTTTGCTACCCAGGGCCGCTGTGTGAACCAATCAGCTTCAAACTTTCAGAAAATCTGCTATTTGCTCTAACAAAGACACCCTGAAAATTTTGTGCGAAAATATTAAACCCAGTATGCGCTGCGCGATTGAATTTATTTAAAATTTGAATTGACCGCCATTTTATAACCGTAAAGTCCAAAACGGATCATTTTCTCCAAAAGTTAGATTCCGACGCCGCCAGCTTTTTGATGCCGTAAAAAAGTTTTTTTAAACCTATTTTGGCCATTTAGACCCAATTAACAAAAAATGATTTCTTTTCGACCATTTTGAATTTTTTTTATCAGAACAACGGGTCACTACCAGGTGGTCGTTAACTCTACATTTCTTCCAACCGATAAATAAATAACCGTTAGATAATATTTGACTCCTTATTTCAGGTGAGATTTCTATGACAATGTTCACTGATAGTTCCCGCTTGAGTTTCGTAATGAATTTTATATTTTTGTCTGTTATAATGCTTGTTAATTCAGGATTATTGCCGGTAATTTCATCTAACAGCATTTCATTTGTTGTGATATTTTCCTCTACACCCTGTATAACCAGTCTTGGATTAAACTTTTTAGGTTCACTGATGTTATATTTTGTGCCAAATTTATTTATGACAACATCCTTTACTTTAGACATAGAATTTTTGTCATTGCAGTTAATAACAATTCCACCTTGTGTGAGCCTTGTACTATTTATCAATATTCTTTCAGCAGCTTGATTAACATTCCCTTTAATTTCCTTCTATGTCCAAATTAGATATATTGCTGTTTTTATCGGACTTAATAAATAAAGCAGCAGATTCCGTTGTTTTGTTGTTATTTTTTTGTAACAGTACTAAAAAGTGCCTGTACTTACAATTTTTACCGTCAATGCGTTTAACTTTTCATTTTGTAGTTTATTAGTAATTTGTTGTTCACTAATTAATTTGTTTAGAATCACGTTCTCCCGTTTTAAATAATCTTTATCAAGACCTGCATTGGGGCGAGCGTATGTGCGTCTTTACTATGTACATACTTCGGTATGCGATGTAAAGCAACGACAGGCGCAGTTAGTACTTGGATGGGTGACCATTCCAACGGAAACCGCGTCCTCGCCTCACACGTCTTCCAGCGGCTTGTGTATCAGTGTATGCGCGGAAGCTATACAACCTTAGGCGAGGGTTGTATAGGAGATATACCATCCTTCGGAGGGGATGTAAAGCCGTCGGTCCCTTGTCTATTAAATGTTAGGCAAGTAAAAGATCCCTACTCTTCTTAAGGGAAGAAGTTCGGTAAAATTCCTAGTTGGGGGTAGCTCGTCTACAGGCGTCGGTGTTAGGCCTCAGTAGCGGAAATAGGCCGACGTTAAATAAATGTATAAAAAAAAGACCTGCATTGCATATCACTATATTTATTGTCTTCGCTATTATCACAGTTCCTACACCGCTGTCGACTCTTACGATTTTAAAGATTTTTGAGGCACTTTCGAAATACTTAACCTGTTGAATTGAATTGGTTCACCTCCTAGCTGTTGTGGGCAGCAAAATGAAAAAGAAAAAAGCAAACGATTTTTGGCCAGTTTTTTTCACTTTTGTAGGTTATGGTTCCGCTCCATAAACGTAATTAAATTTTTTTACAAATCTACATTTAGTGTGGGTATTAGGAGCGCAACCATAACCTACAAAAGTAAAAAGACTGGCCAAAAATCGTTTTGTTCTTTTTTTCATTTTGCTACTCAGGGCCGCTGTGTGAACCAATCACTTTCAAAGTTTCAGAAAATCTGCTATTTGCTCTAACAAAAACACCCTGAAAATTTTGTGCGAAAATATTATACCCAGTATGCGCTGCGCAAGTCCAGAACGGATCATTTTCTCCAAAAGTTAGATTCCGACGCCGCCAGCTTTTTGATGCCGTAAAAAAGTTTTTTTTAAACCCATTTTGGCCATTTAGACCCAATTAACAAAAAATGATTTCTTTTCGACCATTTTGAATTTTTTTTATCAGAACAACGGGTCACTACCAGGTGGTCGTTAACTCTACATTTCTTCCAACCGATAAATAAATAACCGTTAGATAATATTTGACTCCTTATTTCAGGTGAGATTTCTATGACAATGTTCACTGAAAGTTCCCGCTTGAGTTTCGTAATGAATTTTATATTTTTGTATGTTATAATGCTTGTTAATTCAGGATTATTGCCGGTAATTTCATCTAACAGCATTTCGTTTGTGGTGATATTTTCCTCTACACCCTACATAACCAGTCTTGGATTAAACTTTTTAGGTTCACTGATGTTATATTTTGTGCCAAATTTATTTATGACAACATCCTTTACTTTAGACATAGAATTTTTGTCATTGCAGTTAATAACAATTCCACCTTGTGTGAGCCTTGTACTATTTATCAATATTCTTTCAGCAGCGGGATTAACATTCCCTTTAATTCCCTTCTATGTCCAAATTAGATATATTGCTGTTTTTATCGGACTTAATAAATAAAGCAGCAGATTCCGTTGTTTTGTTGTTATTTTTTTGTAACAGTACTAAAAAGTGCCTGTACTTACAATTTTTACCGTCAATGCGTTTAATTTTCACTTTGTAGTTTATTAGTAATTTGTTGTTCACTAATTAATTTGTTTAGAATCACATTCTCCCGTTTTAAATAATCTTTATCAAGACCTGCATTGCATATCACTATATTTATTGTCTTCGCTATTATCACAGTTCCTACACCGCTATCGACTCTTACGATTTTAAAGATTTTTGAGGCACTTTCGAAACACCTGTTGAATTGAATTGGTTCACCTCCTAGCTGTTGTGGGCAGCAAAATGAAAAAGAAAAAAACAAACGATTTTTGGCCAGTTTTTTTCACTTTTGTAGGTTATGGTTCCGCTCCATAAACGTAGATTTGTAGCAAATTTCATTACATAGATTTTGTTTTTTTTTTATCCCGATCGGACCTATATATCTCGAGTTATTCACATTTTTAGATTGAAAAACGCGGTTAAAAATATTCACATTTTTAGGTTGAAAACGCGGCTAAAAAAATTAAACTGTTAATAACAATTGAAGCACAGAGTTTTTGAAGTACAAAATTTTTTTGGGTACTCCTGAGCACGTCCCCAACAAAATTCAACCATAAAATTGCTGATGGAAAAAGTTCCTTTATATCGATTTTTTGTGCTATTCTGTCTGTGCTAATACGACTATATAAAATAAACAAACACACATGCAATTGTTAAGATTTGTAGATCTTTAAGTACATTTTTGCAAGAAGAATATTTTCTTGTGCCAGTTATGTATCACATTGTCCGTTTTTGAATTTAAAATACCCAATCAGAATAATGAGAAGCATCCCAAAAAATTAAACCATTGGGCATAGTATGTAAAGTGACAATGATGTACACTAGACGAAAATAGGAAAGTCTCCTCTCCTCTCCGTTCTGGAATACCAGATTTTGTAGACATTTTAGCAATATATTTATCATCTTCAGAATAATGAAACGTTAATATTACACGTAAAAAATGAGTACATAACGACTTTGTTTGGACGAATATTTGTTAATCTTTTTCTTGTCGGTTCATTAGAAACTGAAGCCAAGCCGGAAGCTGATTGTTTTTTGCGTGTGGCAAACCGGTTGACAATATAGAGTAGTCGACCTATTTTCATACTAGCGGTAATGGGTCGCGGTCCTTGTCGCCCCCAGCAATGAAAGTTCACATTTACAATTTTTAGCCCATTATGACAACATTTTAAAGTTTGTTACACCGTACCATTATATAAAAGCCCGCTCTTGCATTGAATAAATTCTCTAGTGAAAGACGATTTTGTAATAACTACATAACTATCATAATTAAATCGAGAAGGCTTCGCATAAAGGTTCTACTTTTGAGAAAGTTTTACGTTTCAAAACAAAACAGCGAGCGCGACGTAGAAGTTTTCTTTTGTTTTAGTGACTTTTATTTGTAAACATGAGGTTGGGTGGTTAAAAAATGTATAAAATGTGCGGCAAAATAACGAGTGATTCTGAAATATCATATCTTTTGAAATAAATTTATATTAGAGCTAATTACGTTTATGTTTTAAAATGTATTAATTATACAGGGTGTTTAGAAAGATAAGTAATAGTTTTTTTTTAAAGTAACTAGTACTTCCTCTCTTCATATAAATGTTGGTATCTCCTACTCTTTTTTAATCTAATTTTCATCAAGCTGTTTCCTGTTTCTAAGAAAGCTCACTAATGGTTGTTGCAAAGGCTAGTTAAATCCTTCAATGTAGTCCCATGATGTCCAGACATGTTCTTCTATACGATATAAAGTTATTGCTGTACTACTCGACCAAGATGAGGACTTGTGTATTGTCCCTATAAATGGGGCAAATGACACGACATGAGATACTAAAATGTCGGTAATGGCTCTTTATACTAGTTCTCAATCTTTCTCCTTGCATAACAACCAAATTTTGCTTGAAGGCGTCCAACACCTGTATCTTTTTAGATATTTTGCAGAAGATGAATCGAAACTCGGTTGACTTGATGAAAATTTGCACTTAATTTCACATACATTTCACAGTAAAGTAATTGGGAACAAGTTAGCAATAAAATAATACAAATCTCTGTATTTTGTAACTTTCGGATAACAAAATACTGTCCAGAATAGTTTGAAAATCGGTGACAGCTCACTTTTAGTTTTTTGGTTGTAAACGATTTGAAAATGAGAACATCACTGCTGTGCTGACTTATTGCTCGCGAATTTATATGTTCTTGGAATAGTTTTAGAAAAATTCGAAAATTCTAGTTTCGTTTAAAAATTGGAAAGTGTTGTAAAAGTTGGGTTTATCGAGCGTAAATTTGGAAAATGTGTTATAAAATTTCTTGTGACCGGGCGTAAGATTGTTAACTGTCGGCGTAAAATTGGTAACTATAATGGATAAAAATAATAACTATATCGAAATTCCGCTCTGAACTTAAAATTGGTAACTGCGTTAAAATATCCTGTCATCACGCGTGAAATTGGTGACACTGTGATCGATCCATGCTACGTTGTCTAAAGGACGTTTTGTTACTCTTCCTAACATGAATAACGGGATGTTCACCTGAAGGGTTCGATGTGACTAATTCAAACGTAAAATACAAAATCTGTACTTACCCTTTACTTTTGCTTATCTCCTCACACCAAACGGTATTGATCGGACGTCTTTGCACTGTCTTAAAGCTATCACGCTTAATATCTAACACTTTCTTAAATTAACCTGAGAGGGGAATATGATTAATATGGACTTTGTAAGATACAATGAAAAGATAAGATTATAGGTTGGTCTTTTTTAAATAATTTTTGTTACAGTTACAAATTTAACATGTAAACGTATAAGGTTAACAAAAGTATAAGTTCAACAAGAGTGTTGGTCCATACCACACATGGTGAGGATTAGGACAACTCGAACAATGCAGGCTCCAACTACTTTTAAGCAAACTATTGATACAAAAAGATTCAACTAAAAGTTTAATGTTTACGATTTTGTGGGTTTTCAGCTTGCCTGTCTTTATACGTATTTAAAAATATATATCATAAATAATTTCGGGCGCTCGTTGTTATAGAGCTTGAAAATGCTTGATTCGCAACAAATTTGAATGATAAAATTATTTTATATTCATACGTTCAAGCAAGGCGGTGCCATGCGCTATGTACATGGTAAGGTTAGTTTTGTGACACCGAATCACTGAGTAACTCCCTAAGGGCAAACACGACGGAAATCTACGGTTTTCGAGGTAGTTGCTAAATTTACGGTTCGTGGAACGGAGGCATTCATGATACTTACATAAATTACACCCCGTATAGCGACATTCATTACAATTACATAATAACGCTCCGTGGAGCGAGTTTTTATGATAGTTTTCAAAAGTGAAATTTTTGTTGCAATTGTGAAAAAAAAAATTCGTTGCAAATTTGAAAAACATGTCCATGGTATAGTGTATACGACCAGAATTCAAACCGTATAAAAACTAAAAGCCGGCAAAAACAGTCGGCATCTCTTGCGGAGGTAAACAGAAATGCTTGTCATAAGAAAAACAATAAAGAGATGCCGGCTGTTTTTGCCGGCTTTTAGTTTTTATACGGTTTCAATTCTGATCGTATACACTATACGTCATTTATTGCAGCTACAATAATTACGTTCGCGGATCGGATTTTTACAATACTTTACAAAATTTAAATTTTCATTGCGGTGCCGCAAAAATAAAAAGATTGTATAAGTTGAAAAAAAACTTTCATCCACGGAACGTCGCTTATTGCAGTTAGGCAAAATAAAATTTTGTCCTGTTTTCTTGTACTTCCAAAAATCTCTTCCGACGGTGTTTTTACGTGTCGCACGCGGTTCATGCTAAATATTTGTCGGATTTTGTTACAGTTACGCAAACTTTCTTCGATGAGATTTGCTGTTTTCAATTGTGATGAGTTTCGGTACGTTTTGGTAGGTTCTTTGACAATGAAAGCAATTGAGGAACTTAAATGTTTTCTTTCTTGTTTTCTTAAAATGATTTCTTAACCGCCTCTCAAGTTACCAAAGTAAACCCACGCGCCCCCCCTTCTTCCCCCCCCCCCCCCCCAAGTAACTGTATTTAAATTTTTGTGATGTCAGACGTAAATTAGTAACTGCAATGAGAACATAATTTTAAGAAGTCTATTATGTTCTTGTGGCCGGGAGTAAAATTAGTAACTGCAACGAAAAGTGAGTTTCAGATTTTGTGTTTATGAGAAGTGAAATTTCTTTGGAGAAATTTTGTAAGTGTATTAGAATTTCTCTCCGTAATTTTGGCAGCTCAATGAAAAATGTGTATTAAGTGAATTAAAATTTTAAAAGCGGTTTGTTATTAATTCCAGAGATGTTTTCATTGAAAAAATTACTTAATGACTTTTTTATTGTACTGTGTTAAGTTAATATTTAAGAATTTTGAAAAAATTTCCTATGAAAATTAATTTAAAATTTTACTGGATTTTGGATATACGATAGCCTCTTACCATTACAGCAAAGTTATTGAATTCGTCTTAAACTATAGTAAACTGATGCTGTTTTAATGATAAAAATTGTACAAAAATATGTGAATCGGTACCCTAAATGTTGTTTTGTATGTTTTTTTTTTACTCCACTATGGTGGTTTCATTTTACAACGACCACCTTTTAAACCACACCGCTTGATACGCGTTGGCGTGCATGATTAATTTCAACCACCACACACTTGCTTTATGCGAGTCGTTCAGTATTTTACCACACTTTTAACATCGATAAATAAACGGATTTACATGGAACTATCCATAGTCGTGACTCCGCCATAAACCTGTGCGCAAATTATACACCCGACTAACTTATTATTACATAAAATCGATCCAAAACCAACATCCTGGAGTAAATCTCACGGTGAGGCAACGTTTTACAGTCGTTGACATAAATTACCTCGGACCATATCGTTGAAATCGAAGTCTATTTTTCCCCAACTTTCTTTTTCGTATACCTACTATGTATGTTTCGTAAATAGCAGTAAATTTGTGCACAAAATATTTAAAGAATAAAGAAATCTGTATGAATAAATAGTATTGCCTGCTTTATTTATAACGAAAAAATTATAAGAATGGCATAATATACTTATTACAAATGTTACCAAATAATTAATGTCAAATACCAGGAAGGTGTGTCATGTTAAAATTTAGCCCCGTGCGCCTGTTCTTTTCCAGACAATCTAAATCTTTTAAATATTACCGTATCCAATTGTTTCCGAAAACTCACTCTTCGAAGATGAACAATCTGTCTATTGCAGACATAAAACTTGATGTTAGTTTACTGAAATTTTTTGAAACACTCTGTTATGCTCTTTGCGGTTTTTTAAATATTTTTTGCTACTCTACAAGATATCCTCCCAACTTCTATCAAAGCCACTCTATAGCAAAGCGATTTTTATTGTATAAAACAATGACATTTTATAGTTTAAATGTGCTTTTAGAGGGCGGAATATTAAAACATAATATTTTTAGTCGCAGACTCCTCTATAAAATCCTTATTTTACTATAAGGAACGTAACCAGACTGCAACCAACAGCTACTCTCCGGGCTATGTGCCCCGCCGAGCGCTGAATTATAAGTTACAAGTCTGACGCGTTAAGTGTAATAATTGCATATTACCATCAAAACGCTAATGCTTCGATTGCAACAAACACCAGCCGAAAGACTGATCCTACTTAAAGGAGCTCTCTTGCCAGCCGTCACACACCGCCTACAGACTGCAGTTTCGAGCTGTTGGCTCTCGTCAGTGCAAGGTAGGCATGTGACGACCGGCACGAGGATCCTTTGACTATTTGGTACATCCCGGTATTTTTTACAATAGCGACATGTAAAATAGTCGGCAGGCGCCATCTAGCGGTCCAGTGTCCGTTGCAATCGAAAAATAAATAGCCTGACTGGGCTTAGCATAGTTTAAATGTGCTTTTAGAGGGCGGAATATTAAAACATAATATTTTTAGTCGCAAACTCTTCTATAAAATCCTTATTTTACTATAAGGAACGTAACCAGACTGCAACCAACAGCTACTCTCCGGGCTGTGTGCCCCGCCGAGCGCTGAATTACAAGTTACAAGTCTGGCGCAAAATAAGGATTTTATAGATGAGTTTGCGACTAAAAATATTATGTTTTAATAACATGTTATATTTTCTGATGCTAGTTTTTCATCTCATAAATTAATTGCCGCTCGTAGGAACCTGAATTAATACAACTTCATGTAACCTTTCCGTTATCTTAATTGTTTCCAACTTGTAACTGCTTTTCAAGCTTGATTAAATGCCAGTCTCATTTAAATTAAATTATTCGATTATTTGCCAACCGTGGGAGGTTCTCAACTTACTCGATGAGTCCATTGAATTGAAATTAAGCGACAGTTAATTCATATCGACGTTATCGACTTGCCTCGAATAAAGCAATCGTAATAGTTTATTTTACAATAATAGTTGTTACTAATTCACCTATTGTTCTTGTTATTAGATTTTCCATTTTTAACTATGTCATATCACAGCGATATAATACAGGGAAAGTTTTAAAATACGTAAGTTAGACAGAGATTCGTGGTGATCATATCTATCGGGGCAGGTCTAAGAAAACTCCAGCATAAATCTGAAAACTAGCGTGCATGAACTTCGAACTTTTCCTGTTTATAAATACCTAAAATACTATACTACCATTTAAACCAAAAAAATTCGAGGTCTCCAGAAGCTGTTTGCAGTAGGCTAAAATATATCGATAGTTTTGTTCAATAGTTCCATCCGGAGACTTGTAAGGTCCTCTTTTATAACCACTCCGGTACCTTTCAGCATTTTTTTCCCTCCTGTATATATATCTTGTTTTAGTTCGTTGTTTTTTAACTTTAGAAATATACTTCTTGCATTTCCGTCTTATTTTGGTTTACCAATTCTATAACACACCTCAATGTTTTCGTTGCTTAGTTTTGTGGACATTTCTGTGTTTAAAAAGGCGATAATTTCGTCGTTTCGTTGCTTTTTTCTTTGAGGTTGAAAATCCTTAAGTTGTTCTATTGAAATCTTAGATATGATTTTTTTTTTGTAAAGGAATGAATTTGAATATTTTTAATAGATCAAATCTTGCAATCAAAATTTCGATTAGTTCTAATTAATCTAGAGCTTTGAAATTTTGTACATGTGTATAAGTCCGGTGACAATACACTTTAACATTTTTATATAAGAAAAAAACAAGATGGCGGACGACTTTATCGTTTATGATCCGATTCGACTCAAAATCGATATCTGGGAGTTTTCGAGATCGCCAATTATGAATTTTTGGTCAAAATTTATACATTCAACATGGGGGCGCCAATATGGCGGACGACTTTTGTCATCATGGTCCAAATTGATCAAAATCGATATCTGGAGGTTTTCGGATTCGCCGATTACGAATTTCTAGTCAAAAATTTAGTTCAAGTTGGCGACTTCAAGATGGCGGACGACTTTACAGTTTAAGATCGATATCTGGGGGTTTTCTAGGTCGCGAATTTTGAATTTTTAGTCAAAATTCAGAAATTCAAAATGGCGGCGACAATATGGAATGGATATCATTTAGGTCCAAATCGCTCAAAATCGATATCTGGGGGGTTTTCGGAATCGCGAATTACGAATTTCTAGTCAAAAATTTAGTTCAAGATGGCGGACGACATTACCATTTATCATTCGTCTCAAAATCGATATCTGGGGATTACAGCATATCAAAAGATTAAAAAGTAAAAAATAAAATTATAATAAAAATTATATTTTTAAAAAAGCTTACTTTGAAGTAAATCAAACCCATCATTTTGTTACATTATATAACTGCTTTTGTGATATAAAAGCTTGTCAGAGATTTTCCTATGTAAAGAAGATTGCTCGCCACAAGCTTTTATATCATACAAAAAATATATACTTAATGTAAGAAAATGATCAGTTTGATTTACTTCAAAGTTCATTTTCTACTCTTTAGAGCATTTAAATAAAAGCTTTTTTTTAAATATTTTTTATAGAATTTTATTTAGCCACTTGTTATATAAAATACTATTATTTGTTTTCAACAGGTGGTCGTCCAATTACAGAACAATATAACACACGCACGCATATATAACGAAACATAAAAAAGTCATATATTTTGTAATAATTATTTTATTAATTACAATTATTAGAAATCATAAAAATAGGTAATAGAAACTAAGGTTAAATGAAAACGCAGCAGTTGGGCAATTGAGTTCCATCTGCCTGCGAATAATATCCGCATTGGAATTACAATGACGAGCAAATACAGGAACTTGACATTTTGTTTTCCTTTAATTTAAAATTCTCTAAATGACTCAGGTGCAAATTGAATGGTTTAGGTATTTAACACGGTGTAAGAAGGCCGCTAAGTAAAAAGTTACACACAACAAATTACTGATCTACAGTTATCTTGAACAGTGGCTTGGTCAAGATCTCATCGACTAGGGAAGACGAACTACTGTATTTAAGAAATGTGATTTTAAATGTAATGCAGTCTTTATTTGACTAACTAGACCGGTCCGTTGTTGTTTATATATGGCCTGTATCTTTTTCAACTGTTCATATTTGTTTTTTATTTCCTTTCCCGTTGGGTTCATAGGTGACTTCTTCCTTTTTAACTCTTTTCCTGCCACCATTTTGATTTTTCGATGTGACTGATGTCTATTCTAGTTCTCCTGTTATTTGTTTTTCCATTTCATCTTGTCTTCATGCTCTAGTAGCAGGTGTTCCAGGTATTTCTTTTACGTCTTTCCTTTATGTTGTTATATTTTCTCCCTGCAAATGACGGTTCTGTCCTCCTCCATATATGAAATCCCCAGCACATTGATTTTTTGCACCAGTAGTTGGTTTGTCTTCGTTCCTACTCACTACATGCTGAGATGGACCCATTATTCTTACTTATTACTATCAATGATGTACCCACAAAGAATTTGCCGCTAGATCTGACACTTTTCAGTACAGTATATTGAATATGAATACGTTGAGAGTTTATTTTTGTAAGGTTACTCACTCTTTCTATTGGAAAAAATATTTCAATATTATCAAGTAAAAGACTATGTATCACATGCATCATTACAAAATATGCTTTTATTAATAAGCTGAAAAATGCAAATAAAAAATAGAGAACTTATTCTCGAGTCGCGTTGTAACTGTCTAATTGATGCTCTTTTATTCCGCCTTATCTTATACACTTTATTTTATATACTGGTATTGTGTCCAAATGCACTTAAATAGCAGTTGTTATTATCTGACAATGTATTACGGTCCTTAGCTGGAGCTGGCCTATTTTGTCTCAAACCTAGCGCATTATAAAACTACAATATTTTCGCATCTGGTAAGTTATGTCTTGATGATTTGATAAAGTATTTACGGTGTGTTTTTAAGATTTTCTCTTCTAAACGTATTGACGATTCCCGTTCAGCAAAAACCACGATAAACTGGTAAAGAATATAATGTATACATCTAGTTGTAAGAATATTTTAAATCGAAAATAAATGTATTTTGTGTGATTGTCCCATACAACTTTCCGGAATAAAGGGGATCGCAATTACATGTGGTGGTATATCTGATATAGTCGGATACAGTTTCTCTGAGCAGTCAAAAACGCAACAAAAACTTTACGAGCTAATTATTAACGCCGGTGATTCGGCATAGTCCAACAAGCCGACGTACATATTAAAAATCTATAAAGATAGTACAGAGAGTAACGATATTTTAATGAAGTCGTAAAGTTTTTATTGCGTTCTTTTGACTGCCCAGCAAAACTGTACCCGACTTATACCTACAATTTCATCGACAATATAAACGGCGCTCTGACAATAAATCTAGGAAATTACTACCTCGTCGTCAGTTACGCCACTGTCTGTTTACCCCACTATCCCACATTTGCTAGCAAATGTTCTGATTCGCTTAATCCTTCGTCAGTAATCAAAGTCAACAGTGTCAATAAATTGACGTAATTACCTCTGAATGCTTTCAGCTGCGTAACCATAACGTAACTGTTTTATTGTAGAATGATTATGTTTGTGCACGTTAATAATGATAATTAATAATTCCTTGGAGATTTCTAGAATTTAGATTTGTTTTGGTATGCGTTAGTGTATATATGATTAAGAAAATTGCTAATAAATGGAAAATAACCGTAAAATGCAGTGAAAGTATCGAATAGTTGTTTATACAGGGTGTTCGGAAAGTCCTTTCATTAACTTTGGGTGACAGTATTTGCAAAAATATAGGAAGGTAAGGTCATTTGAAGGTGGTGCCCCAGAGTAGATTTTTGTTATATAGCAATAAATAACATTTGGTATAGTTTCTCCCATAGATAATTCAACGATATAAAAAAGCTTGCAAAAAAGAGTAAAGGAAACAGACCGCTTGTGATTATTATACCGTTGGCGTTATATGGTAGCAGTTCCCAGGACTGGACTTAAAATGTATTTTCAATTTCAAACAAGGAATTAAGGGATTTGAATACTCGTTCAATTGTACTAATAACAAATAGAGAATAATTACATAAAATATAGTTAAATCCACATTTTTATGCTCATTTTAGCCAAGAACAGAAACTAGTGTTCTTTTAAGAAAATTTTTTTGCGTGATCACAATACTTTACCTCTATATATACTCCGTATATAGGGAAATAAAAAGAACATCGTGATGCGATGAAAATGAAGGGTGATAAAGCGGTTTTTAATAAATCCGTGAAATAACGTTCGATACTGTAGAAGTAGACCATGCGAGACCTTGCCATTTTGGCTCGGTATCGAGCAGCAACTCGATATTTTTCCGTGTAGGCCACTTTATGAAAATGACCGGTAAGATATGGCTTTTGGGCAGAGAACTCTAGCAATAATTACAATCACGTGCCGACTGAATGAGGGGTCTTCGCTTCACTACACACACACACACTAATATTATATTTAAATACTTCTAATTGTACATTGGAATACTAGATGTGCACTTATAAACCTAATGTTTTAAAAAGAACACTAGTTTTTGTCTAAAATGAGCATAAAAAGGTGGATTTAATTGTATTTTATGTATGATGTATGATAATGCATTTTAAATCCGGTCCTGTATACTGTATGATTTAAGGACGGCGCCGGCGCACAGTGGTCCCAAATCTCAAAAAACTGGCCAAAATATGGAAACATTGTTCAATATCTGCGAAATTCTATGTTTGGGGGTTTTTGGAGTCGCTGCGTACGAATATGAAGTCAATTTTTGAAAAAACAAAATGGCAGATCCAATATGGCGGATCACTTAGTTCAAAACCGTATCTATATTCACGATAGTCGGTATATAAAGGTCGGTCCCATTTAAACTTTTTGCGAGCATTTTTATATCGCCGAGTTAAATAGAGGACATACTATACGTTATTTAGTATCGATAAAGGCTTAATGATTTCATGTCATTGACCAAAATCGTCTTTAACAAAATTACACATTTTCTCGGTAAATTTAACATATTAAATAATTTTCAACATTGGTTTCAAAAGGGAAAAAACACCTGTAGTGTCATATTAAGTTTTATAATTAAATTCTATGATATTTTAGATAATAACAACAAAAGTATTGGTTTATTTATGGATCTAAGCAAGGCCTTTGACCTTGTGAATCATAAATTACTCATTGAAAAGCTTAGTAAATATGGTATCAGGGGTAAAGTGAATGAGTGGTTATAATCCTACTCTCAAATAGAAAACAGATCGTTGATATTAACAGTATGAAATCGAGTGAAATGAATATAAATATCGGAGTTCCGCAAGGGTTTATTCTGGGACCAGTTCTATGTTTGATATTTGTTAACGATTTGCCGAATTTTGACCCTGAAAATAACATTGTCGTGTTTGCCGATGATAACACTTACTTATGTTATGGATAAATCTAAATCTCAAGTTTTAGTTAAGCTACAAGATACGCTTTATTAAACGGTTTTATTCCAATTAACTGCATTTGAAGTGTCGAAAACGGTCTTCATCAATTTCACACCATGTTTAATATATGAAAGCTGTTTAATTAAGGCGGGCCACACATCATTAAGACATGTACCATCCGCAAAATTTCTTGGTCTCTATATTGACAACGATTTGAGTTGGAAATCTCATGTCGACAATTTGTCAAATAAGCTATCCTCATTATGTTTCGCACTATACAGGCTTAGAGAAGTAACGCAATGATCTATATGCTTAACATTTTATCATTCTAACTTTTTGTCCAGACTGAGATATGGAATCGTATTTTGGGGTATTTCTCCACATGCATCTCGACTGTTTAAATTACAGAAACGGGCAGTAAGAAACGTTGGTGCAAGTAGACTTCAATCTTGTAAACCTATTATTACCCATAGTGATTTACATAACCACGATATCCGTAATAATATAAATTTGGTGATACCAGTTCATAATTTATCAGCATTTGTAAAGACCAAAATTTGTTGGAATAAAGTGCTTTAAGAAGCTACCAAATAATAATCTTAAAAGCATATTAAGCAATATTAGAGTATTTAAAAAGAACCTTTTTGAATATTTACATGATAATATGTTTTATAGTGTTGCAGAATTTTTAGATCAGAATATACTGTACTTTGGTCTCTTGGAATCAATAAATTATTATTATTATTATTATAAAATTCAGCCAAAGGCGTAGAGTGGGAAGGGACGTTCTTCTTTTAAATCTAAAAAATTTTTGTTTCATTTTTTTTTTCCATTTTGGTACTGTATTGCATTGGCCGAAAGATGTTATTTTAATTTTGTTTTACATTGTCTTACATGCAACTCTTTAATAATACTTAGGAGGGAATTAAATAAACTAATTTCAACATTGTTTCGTTTCGTGTTTGCATTCTATCTTAATTACGAGGGTTGTGTTCGTCAGTGTCGCCAGTCATGGTATATTCACTTGAATGCAAATTTAAATGAATTAAATGACAGTATATTTCCTATAGTAGTCGTTATGTTGAATTTTATGAACCATTGTTACAAGTTATTCACGATGTACATTTGGTATATGGTTAAATGTACCGGAGTTACAAATCATATATTTCTTTTTTACAATTTTGGGTTAAATTATTAATATCTGAAAACCTGTTTAACCTACCATTCAAAGCAAGGTCTAAGAATTTTAACGTCTTAGAGGCGTTATTCTGTGAAAAGAGCCAAGTGTTTGTTTTATTTGTATTTAAGCATAGCTTGTTTGCAATGATTCAGTCAGAGGCTTTGTTAATAATGTTATTATCCGAAACAGTAACATTACCCTCAGTGTGTTTTTTAATAAGTTCAGTGAAAATTAACATTACATCGGGTAAATCATTTACATATATTAAGAATAGTAGCAGCCCCAGCACACTACCTTGTGGAACACCATATTGTACTGACAGCATGTTGCTAACTTTATTATTATAAAACACACATCAATTAATGATATAATTCAGTCGCTATCGACATTGGAAATTGCATGATTCCCCGGACGCGTTATTTTTTAAACGTTGGGAAAGGTCACGGGTATACAAATCCATATTTTCGGAATTACAACTCTGTTGTGTTAGCCGCCATCTTGAATTTATGGGTTGTTTTGTTTTTATTAAATAACTCGCTTATTTTGCTATTACCATTGTCTCCGCAGGACCGATTTTTTTGAACTTAGACTTGAGTGGTAAAATAGTATTATTCTCTCCGGCCAAAAAATCGTACTTTTTTGCCCCTTAAGAAGACTAAAAGTACGATTTTTTAGTGTGTGCTCTTTCTTTGGCCGCAGAGAACTGTGACGTCACGACATTTTCTCGATCATAGTACAAACTATATTTTTTACAAATGCTAAGTCATAATTTTTTTATAATGGAAAAAAATTACAGTTTTTAGCATTTGGCAAAATTTTATATACTAGAATTTTGACCAATAGTCCCTGAAAAAGTTGAAAAACTAAGGCGCTGAACACGGTACTTTTAAGGTTCCCACCCCTCAGCAACTACCCCTAAACTCGAAAAACCACTCCTACTTCGCGTTTTCTTCTATCATAGGCATGCGGATCAGTTTTTTGGGCAGAAATCGGATAAGCTATATGAAATTTAACCATACAACATCTTATCCACCCCGAGGTTGAAACTACCCTCTCCTCTGATAGTAAAATACCCCCAAACAAATCAAAATGCATGAAAATTTGTTTATCCTCGTTTCTGAGGGTGCTCAACACGATGGTAATATTCATTTCTCCCCCACCAACCACCCCTAATTTGGGAGTGGTTGATGGAGAGTGGGGATTAAATAGTGGATGGGGTGGTGGTAATTTCTACTTCGGGGTTGATGGCATGTCTCGTCACTCAACTTCCTTTACAATGTCGAAATCTCCCTAAAGACTCCGATCCAACGAGCCCAAGATCAATAAATATGAAAGGGGATGGTTTTAGGGGTGGAGGGCGAGGGAAAAATGAATATTACCATTGTGTTGAGCATTCTCGAAAACGGGGATAAACACATTTTCATGCATTTTGATTTTTTGGGGATATTTTAGTATTAGGGGAGGGAGTAGTTTCAACACCGGGGGTGGATAGGATGTTGTACGGTTAAATTTCATACGGCCTATCCGAGTCCTGCGCAAAAGACCGATCTGCATGCCTACGATGGAAAAGACGCGAAATAAGGGTGGTTTTTCGAGTTTCAGGGTACCCAAGGAACACCAAATGGTTAAATAAACGTTTTTCGCAATGTATATTCAACGTTCGAATGTCCGCGCCAAAAACGTATATAATGTGTTAATCCAAAAACTTTAGGATTCATATAATATACGTATAAAAATCGTTGACGTTGATTAAATATACGATAACAAAATTTAAACCATAATTTCATATAATAAACGTTTATTAAACCATCATGTGTTGTTTGGGTAGTTGCTAAGGGGTGGGAACCTTAAAAATACCATCATAGTGTTTAGCGTCCTCGAAAACGAGGGATAAACAAATTCCATCCATTGTTCATCCCTCCCACAGTACTTTTGTGTTTTAATCCTTTTTTTACAACTTTTTTTTATGTTGTCATTGTACTCAATTGAATCACATATTTCAGAAAGCCCACATGTCCAAGGATGTTAGTTTTGAGAAAAACAAAAAATCCGTTTTATGCAAAACCAGGTCATGCAATTGGAAATATACATTTAGGGTTTGTTGAAACCATATGAATACAATAGAAATCTTGCAAAAATTTGAAAATAAAGCCTCTGCTGCAACAAGAAAAAAATAAAATGGCGAATGGACATGTGTGGTTTCTAAAATACACGTTTATTTTTGCAGAACTTTTTCCTTTATTTATTTTTATTTATTAACAAATATTTTTAATAGGTACATTAGTGAGTGAACATTTAATATTCATGCACTTCTTCTTCTTCTCCACCCACTGTTGGCCAGGAAAATATTTCTTGATAAAAATTTCTTATCAGTTCTTCTTGGTCGCGAGTAAATCGTTCAAATTTTTTTATGGATATCATTTTTTTAGCACTAATTGGTAACGTGACGTCTGGATATGCAACTTCATCGGGAAAAGAAGTGATTTGTGTAGAATTACTAATTTTAAATTCATGTTCAGTGAAACCGTCAATGTAGTCCCGGGCAAGGACATAACCTTTTTTGTCTTCTGTATGAGTAAACTGCATAAAAGTTGAGATATTAAAAGACACTTTTTGATCTTTTGGTACGCCTCTACCGTAGGAAGCTGTAGACAAGCAGTTGGGGCCACCATTTTTTGTAATTTTTCAACACGCTGTTTTCTTCATCCATTAGGTAAACAGAAAAATTTCCTTTGGAGCTTGACGTGATGACTAGTTCAGCATATTCTTTCATTAAAAAAATTCTGTCATTTTTCCTTATCTTCTTTTTAACCACAGCGAAGTCCCTATCACGTGGCATAAAGGAATGTCCTCTTATTGAAAAATACTGATTAACAGTCTTAAAACGCCCAAGATCTACTAACGCCGTACACATCCTTATAACGCTGTGATTTTTGTTCTGCCCACCGCAACCGTCAGAAAAAATATTGAAATGTTTAATATTTTCAGGAATTTCTCGCCTTATGTAGTCCATAATAAATGAATAAACCTCGTTAGGCCCTTTTTTGCCCAAACCTTCGTGATAGATGTAGAAAAACGTCTTACCAGTTTTTAAATTGTGTATATTAAAGACATTTGCTGTGAGCTGGTGTAAGTAAAATGTATCCTGGACGGGAATCGAAGGAAGAGAAAGATTTTGCATGTAGTCAATGCATATTCCTCCGACCGCTGAATCGGTCCGGCATAAATCTTCAATTACGTTCATTTTCATGAAAAACTTTTTCGCCCTTCTTTGATGCACTACCTTCTCAGCAACAGCAACCCTTTTTGCAGCATCATTTAAAGACTTCGAATTAATCTTGTTGCTAAGCTCTTCGCACGTACAGCATGTGTCCACTTGGGGCCTCCCAAAGGATAAACTAAATTTATTTCGAAAAATTTGTCTATAGAAACTGTATTTTACAGAACATTCTGGGTATTTCTCAAGAAGAAGTTGGTGCATTTTCCTTATATCCAGTTTTTCACTCAAATATTGGTAGTCGCGATTAATATAATGAGCTGATTTGACAGGAAAAGATCTAATATGTTCATCTATCAATCTTACGACTTCTCCAGATTTTGCATTTCCAGAAGTTTGTTTTCCTCGTTTGTCATGAGGAGATTTTCCTAGAGAAAGTAGATTAGACAAACGCCGCACACGCTCAAGAGTAATGGCATATATACTAATAAATGCGGTCTTACATACTTTGAACTTGCCAGAACTGGACGATGCATTATACTTGAAAGTATGCGACTTAGGTTTAGCATCCTCTGGATTTACTCGAGAACGTTTTCTTGTTACTGGATTACATTCTATCAAGGCCTGGAGATACGCATCTTGTTCATTTTTGGTGTTAAAATCATAGAACTTTTTGAACATTTCAGCTCGATCACCTTCGGGTATTTTTGAGAAACACTTTGCCTTGCACCTAAAAATATATCAACAAATTAATTAGTTTGCAAAATTGAGGTTAAATACTCGTACAACTTACCCACAGTTTTGTCCTTGAGCTCGAGCACTTACTACATTCCCTTTGTAGTTTGTATATTCCTCACCTTTAACCCTTGCTTTTTTTATTACTTCGCACTTATAAACGACACTTTTAACACCTTTTTTTCGTTTCATTTTCACATTTTCGTGTGCCACTTCTTCCTCGGACGACGACATTTTGATAAACTGAAATACTTATAACAAGATGTACGACACTGTTATTCGCCGCTGTCAACGCCGTCTAGCGGAATATTTTAGAAACCACACATGTCCGGGACATGTGGTGTTTCTCAAATAAATGAATATTTTCATTATGTACTGTAGGCAAAGCAAACAGTGGACTTGAGAGGTTTCTCTCTAAAAGATAGATCTATGCAAAAGAAGTCGATTTTTGGTAAAAACACCATATGTACAAAATGTGGACATGTGGGCTTTCTGAAATATGTGATTCAATTGAGAAGTCGTCTAAAAACTTGATTTTTGATTTGTAATGCCGCGGGAGCATAAGAGGTCTTAAAGAGATGAAAAAAATGTTTAGGTAGACCAGTTTCAGGCTATAGGTGCTCATCAGTACGCTGGCTATAGGATGGATTTCACTTATTGCTAGTAATCAATCGCACATGTAGATTAACTGCTTCTCTAGTATGGTACAAATTGCTAATCATTAGTAGCAGCTTTTAATGCTATTATATTTGATTTTTATTAAATATAGGCAGAACATATCGAATTTTTTGTGTTTATTACTATTGTTTTATCATCAAAGTCGAACCCGACATTTGTCAAACAAGAGATACGTAAAAGCAAAAAATAACGAAATTGACTGACCGAGTTTTTACCGCAGTTTCAACAATATGTTACAAAGTCTTCAATCTCGATTCCAATCACATTTCCTGTCGATAATTTCCTCATCCGTGTCGTGGCGTCTGCAGAAATTCTGTTCATAAAAGGTAATAAAATCGGCCAATCGACGAGATCCCCAAGCAACCCGACTAATTCTTGTTTTCCTGGTTTTGTTGGGCGATGCATCGCACCCCCGCCCTGCTAACTCTCACAAAGGCTGACGGTCTGCAACCCCTTGAGAGACACATCCCGGTCCCACGGCTCATATCTTGAACTTACCAGAGCCATTTCATGAGGAAAGGCATGATTAAAAAGTTATTTTGCACGGGGCGTTGCACACAATCGATATTATTCGTCGTCGGAATGAAAAGTAATATCCCGACAGGACGACGACGGGTTGATCCGAGCTGGGATTGGCGTTGCAGTGATAGTCGGTGTATTATTTACGATAATATTATTCCATTTATAATACAGAAACAAATATTTAACGTAACGATTCTATGGATATAAAACTTGGCAGTAAAATGGAAAGGAGGGTGAAGTGGTATCGAACATACGCATCGATAAAGAAAACTGCTTTAGATCCAGAAAGTCAATGAAAATTATGTGAAAAATCGCTTCAAGATTTTATTTATTACTAACCTAACTAACACACAAATCACACAAGAAACTTAAACAGGGTTCCCACCAACCTGGAAATATCAAGGAATTCAAGAAATTTCAGCAAAATTCATTTCAGTTTATCAGTGATCACATAAAATACTTTGAATTGATTTTCTACTGTACAAAAATTACCTACAAGATTTGATTTATCTATGTGAATACATTTTGGTAAAGAAATTTAAACCGACAATATTACAAAATTTGAATGAATAATGACCTTTCCTGAAACTAAATCGAATGTAGCTGAAAGTAGAGTGAATGCAGTATTAGACATTTTTTATAGCAAAAACATTATCAATTCTCGAGTAGCTGAAAAACCAATTTAACCAGTTTGTAAGATTGGGAATTTTTAAAGATTATAAAAGTGATGAAAGACTTGACGCATTTTATAGTGCTAAACTCGAAATCAACAAAATTCAAAGATCTGTACAGTGTGATACGATTAATTTTATTTTCTTATGGAAATACTTTCGTTGAGAGTGGTTTTTCAATTAATAAACGGTTGCTAGTGGAGAACCTACAAGAAAAATCAATCGATTAATAATCACGGTTAATGTATGGCATCTTACACTGTGGAGGAGCTTCGGAAGTTGTAATTGATAATAAAATAACTGTACTGTAGACATTCGAATAAGACATACAAGAAAGCTCTTGAGAATAAAAGAAACCAACAAACCAAAATGAAAAAAATTGCTCAGAATAGAAAATTTGATACTGAAATTAAAGAGCTACAGTTAAAAAAACAGAAAATTAGTGCAATTTTAAATAGTGAACTTAAAGAAATTGAAGCTAGAATAGATACATTAAAGAATAATATCTGATTTGGTTTTGGCATTAAAATTACTATTTGGGTAGAAAATGGATATTTATATGTTAATATTTAGCTGACAACTATCATAGAAATATATAGTATTAAATATAATACCGTTGATCTATTTTGATCAACCTAACAAAGTAAATAAATGAAAGCTGAATCCGGTCAATTTCAAAAAATATATAGCAGAACTCTAGCCCTTACCTAGGGAGCATTTTATTGTGTCATAATAATAAAACACATTATTCCCTAATACAACTATTTGGATCACTTACTAGCCTTATAGTCCAGGGTAGATAGCAAAGAAGAATGCATTTTTTCGAAAAATCCCTCAGTGCATTTTGTGAACGTGATAATTAGGAGAAAAATAGTGGGAATTAGATCTATATGTTTTGGAAGGAAATTTTGTTTGGAACCTGTTGAAGAAAGGGCATGAAAGTGCCGAAAAGAGGTTTTTTCACGTTTTAGATGCGAAAGAAAAAAAAAATTATACAAAAAATACTACGAAATGGCTCGTAAAATGACGAAAGAAATGAGTTTTTGATAATTAAAATAGGTCAATAACTTTTTGCACACAAAATTAAAAACCGCTAAATATGGCCATTTTTGCCATTTAATTACAGGGACTCTGATGATATTCTCTACAACCCTATTATCTTTAAAATTTTCATTAGGTTTCGTTTAGTACCTTAAAAATGCACTTGAAAATCGGGCTATTTCTGAATTTTGGACGTTCGGGCGCTCGAGCGGAAGGGGAAGTGACGCGTGGTGGGGGAAGTCTCTCCCTTAGCCGGACTTGGAGCGCCGCTAAATAGTCACGCTTTTTTGCCGACGCTTTTTTGCGCCTGTGTTACCTAGCATCTGCTCCGAAAGGACCGAAAGCTCATGTTCTCCAGTGGTCCCGTAGTACTCATCCATTTGAATTGTACGCCATGGATATAGCAGTCAGCTTCTTTTCTACTTTGAGTTTCGGCCTTTTCGTCATTGCTAAGCAGTTCCTAAAGGCCCGGAGCGTATCAGGTACCATTCCCTTTGCGCTGCTACATAATTTTTCAGCAGGTGGAAAAACAATCATATGCCATCGACTCAATATCCTTCAATATTATTTTGGCTGTTGTTCTAACGATTCTCTGCAGCTCTGTTTGTGGATCTTTGGACCTCGAAGGATACCACATATTCAAGATTTTTTCACCTGTAGCGCGAAAGCACACAGCAGTTTTCTTATTGCTTATCCGGCTCAAACCAATGCGGTCTTTATACTTGCCCTTCATTCTGTCTTTGATGGGTTTTGTAGTGGGTATTGTTCCCGAAACTTGCTCTAATAACTCGTACAAGGAGAACTGGCACTCACCGTTTGCTTCAATGTATTGAAATATCTCCTCCATTACCTCAGAAATTCCGTCATACTCTGGGCGTCCTCTTTTCCTCGAGGTTCGTTCAGACGCTATGAAAAATTGTTTGTGACATTTTCCTCCCCCCGTATCTCAGTAAGTGTTGGTCGTAGAGAAAAAATGAATAGGACAATTTTGGCAGGAAATTTAAATTACTTTAATTTTGAATATGACACTTTTTCCACTAGAGACCGCCGTTTTCGAGATATTCACGAAAAATGTGAAAGCGGACCTTTCCGGTCAGAGCTTTTAGTATGTTGTTCAGGGAGGTACTCCCTATCATTGTACGAGAATCTGGGACTACACGGTTTATTTCCGCCGAGCGACCTTTTTTGGGCTTCTTTGTCTGAACTATATTGTTTAATTCCGAGCTGTCTCAATTGAGATCGTATAGACTCTATTTTTACTTGGTCTAGGTACCCTATTATAATTGGAATGTAAATTGTCTTGGCATTGGAAAATAATATGAAATAAATTAAGACCTCTAATTTTTCAAAAAGACGATCAATTCATATTCCTCCTAACTTTCCTTTTTCGCCACTAAATAGTAATATCGCTGTAAAAATAGCACAAAAAATCAATATAAAGGAACTTTTTCCATAAACAATTTTATGGTTGGATCCTGTTGGGGAATTTTATCGGCCATTTTGAAAAAAAATTGACCAATTTAAACTCTTTTTTTTATTAAATTTTATTCAAGTTTATTAAAATTTTCTTTATGATCTGATAAAAAAAATTCATATTGCTCCTAACTTTCCTTTTTCACCACTAAAAAAGTAATAACGCAGTAAAAATAACATAAAAATCAATATACTTAAAGGAACTTTTTCCATAAGCAAATGGAAAATTCATTTTTGTTTATTGGGTTTTAAAGAAATGCAAAAAAAATCGCCAAAACAGGTTTTAAAAAAAAATTTACGGTGCCAAAAAGCAAAACTTTCTAAAAAATAATCCGTTATGGACTTAATGGCATAAAATGGCGGCCAATTCAAATGTTATATAACAAATTGAATTGCGCACACCGGGTTTAATATGTCTACACCAATCTTTCATGGTGTTTTTGTTAGAGCAAAAGGCAGATTTTCTGAAAGTTTGAAGCCGATCGGTTCATTCAGTGGCTCTGGACAGCAAAATGAAGAGAAAAACAATTTTTGATCAGTTTTTTCACTTTTGTGGGTTATGGTTGCGCTCCTAAGGCCTACACTAAACGTAGATTTGTAGAAAATTGAATTACAAAGATTTTGTTTCTTTTATGTTGTCCCGATCGGACCGATATATCTCGAGTTATTCACATTTTTAGGTTGAACACGCGGCTAAAAAAATTAAACTGTTAATAACAATTGAAGCACAGAGTTTTTGAAGTACAAAATTTTTTTTGGGTACTCCTTAGCACCTCCCCAACAGGATCCAACCGTAAAATTGCTTATGGAAAAAGTTCCACTTCAAATCCCATTTTGACTGCATTATAAATGAAAAGTAAAAATGTATTCCAATTTTTTCATTAATTGAATGGATTCCAGCTACCCCCTAAGCCCTTGTCGGTCGGCGGTAATAACTAAGGCCCATTTACGCCAAGCGAATTAAAATTTATCGAGTTTTCATTGTTGATGTATGAATAAATCGCGACGCTACATTATCCGCCGCCAGGGACCCGACTAAATGGGGATGCGGATTCGCAAAAAGAAAGGTTAAAGCGCCGCCGTGGCGCCTCGATATCCTCGCTTGTTGCTACACTCGAATGTCAACCGGGAAGTATAACTATGCCGTCTCATAAAACTGGAAAGCGTCGATATCTAGCGTGCTGACAAAGTGAACAAAGGACGAGCTTTGTGTTATTAATATTTTATTGAGAGTTGGATGGACTACTATATTATTTTTTTCATAATGCATATAGTTAGAAGGCTTATAAAGAATATCCTGCAGACATTTTCCACGGCCAAGGTTTGCTGGAATTTGAAATATAAACATTTACCATGAGTAAAGTATGTCTGTCATTCTTTTTACTAACGACTGGTAGTTTCAGCTGAACACCCTCCAAGAAGATTGACTAATAAGCAAAATATAATCATCCAATAGGGCAGAAATATTGGCAAAGTATCTAACATAAAACTCTAAATCCCTCTAAAAAAATTTTTATGTTTATAACTGAAAACGAAGACAATCAGTTTCTTGTAAATAAAATGCAGATTTAGTAGAAAAAAGTTACAAGACAAACGTTTTTACATAAAAACAAATTGGACAAACGTTTCGGCGTTATCGTGCTAACACACATACACCACACAGACATTTTTCAAAAACCACTTTTTTGATACTTGATCTCTCAATTTTCTATTTTGAGTGAATTTTAGTAACCTCTCACAATTTTATTGTGGTGCGGTTAAAAAAATGTACAGTTGAGTACAATTTTGCTGTGCTAATAAAAAACGCAACAAAAACTTTACGAGCTCATTATTAATGCCGGCGAATCAGTTGATATGGTGTCGTCAAACAAGTCGACGTATTAAAAATCTATAATGGTAAGCAATTAAATTTGCGGTCGAGAAAGCACAGAGAGTAATGGTATTTTAATGAGGTCGTAAAGTTTTTGTTGCCTTTTTTTATTTGCACAGCAAAATTGTACTCAACTTCAACTCGAGAATGCAAGTACTGCACTCAGAGCAGTAGCAGTTGACGTCACAAACAGCTGATCCCTGAATAAACAAACTTGTTTTGTAAGTTAAGTATCTGAGGTTTAAAGGAATTTTAGTGCCTTTCTAAAAGAATTTCATTTGTAAAGTTAATTATCAGTGTTTTTTATTTATTATATATTTGGTAATTCGTTGAACTGCTTTCAATTTAGTGTTTTGGCAGCCTATTTCAATCGGCGTGTTATCTTATTTAAGACCTTTCCAAATTGGTTTTTTTATTATAACGTTTTCGTTTACAAAACTGTCATGATTAATTTAAAAAATGAGTGGCCTTTGTTTCCACTTCTTATTTGTCCTTGTGTCTAGGAATCGTTTGATGGTACGGGACACTGTAGATTTCAAAATTCTCACTTGATCTACACGGAAAGTCTCGTTGAATAAAATCACAGCTTCATCATAAGATCCTTCTTTATCGCCCCATCCTCGCATCATTAAAAGAGAAACTCTCTCTTCCTCTGTTAAAGTAGCTATTATGCAGAAAAAAAAACGCGAGAACTAATGAAAAATGAAATAACTTTTTCCGTACAAAAGTGCGCTCCTGCCTCTACAAAAGTTGGAAGGAACTGAACGTTCTCGTAGAAATTTCACAAATCAAATACTATTAAGAATACTTAAAAAAAACATTCATAAAAACCAAGATATCACAGATATTGTTTTTTAAACTGAATGTTTTTTTGCCAACATGAGTAGCTAGAGTTTGTAAATATTTACAAACTTATGGACGCTTAAGGTTTATTTCAATTTTGTGCGATTGCAGCGACACCTTGCGAGAATCGAAAAAAATGCCCGATATAAAATTCACGTATTTTTGGCCGTAGAATCCGAATCCGCTGTAAAAAAAATAGGGATTTTCATTACAAATTTCAAAGTTCCCCCCGCCTCACCCACTGGGTTAGAGGTGGGAGAGTCGAATCCAATGTCATTGGATAGATTTCGTAAAAATAACAAATACGTGTTTTTCAGTTTTTGAATTGGACGTTTTTTTATGGGCACAAGACACTACTCTTGAAACAGTATAATGTTTTCTTTTCATTTTTTGCGATTACAGCGTCACCATGCAAGAATCGAAAAAAATGTCCGGAATAAAATTTACGTATTTTTTGCCGTAGAATCCGATTCCGCAATAAAAAATAGGGGTTTCCATTTGAAATTTTAAAGTTGCCCCTCGCCTCACCCACAGGGTGGTGGTTGGGGAGGTCATTTTGTTATCAGGAGATAGTTTTTTGAAAAATTTTTGACACGTATTTTTTTATTTTTCGATTCGATGCAAACTGTTCCAGATTTTCCACCGTTCCCATACTTTTCTAACACCCGGTATATTTTCTGATAGCTATTTTCAATATGGCACATTAATCTGTCGAAAATTTTTCACCTTAAATCTTTTTCAACTCTAAATGCTGACTAAATTCAAAGTGAGTAAGAGGCACGGGATAGTCTTATTAGTTTGCACGTTCAAAGACGCATTATTTATTTGTATTCTTAATTGTATTTTCCTGTCGTCTTGATTATTATCATATTTGGATACTTGGAAAAATTAAACGTCACGAATTTTTTGATATCCGTCTTGATTAGACGAGACAGACGATTCCTTATTTACACTTTGTAATTAATATATTTTGATTTGTGACTTCATTCAAATGAATATAAATAATACAGTGAATATCATAAACTAAACAAATAAACGATTTCTTCATTACACATTGTTACATTTTTATATCATACTATAAACAAACACAAAATGAAAAGACGTCGGTAGAATTTTAGAAATATATATTTATCAATCAAAAATTATTTATACGATAGGTCCATCATTTAAATTTTTTTCTTATCCAGTTTTTGGCTTTGTCTGGGTGTTGCTTGCTTGCGTGTTAACTCTCTCTTCATTGAATTATTGCTTACTTGCTTAGATGCTTTTGTAGATTATGGAACTTAATTTATTGACAGCAGCCCCGAAACATCAAAATTATCACTTTTCTTCCACTTGGAAGTCTGAAATCAGACAGACAACTATTCTCCTTGATAGTGCAATATTTTAATTTCAGAATTGCGATATCCACCCCGGGGGCAATGAAATTAGCTCAAGGTTGTGTTCCGGGAGTTCAGACAGTTCGATTTTGACATCGAATTTGCGTTGTATCATAATTGAGTAAAAATGATAATTAAAATACGGAACTTCCTTTCAATTGCTTAGCGACAATTTTCAAATAATTAATTTTGCTAATCTGCTGGATAAACTTTCAGCACTTACTTTGCGATAAAATTATTAATAATTTGCTTCAGTGATTATTTTTAATCTATTGTCATCATTCGCGCAAAACAGGTGAAAACAAAAAAAAATTGTTATCGTCTTAAGCCTTAATTTTTTAAAATTAAATTGAAACTAATAAAAACAATCTACCTCACGTAGTCACCTTTGACGTATAATCATCGCTAATGGCAAGGAGATAAATAATATTTGTTTAAAGTTATAAAAATATGGCTTATTGTAGTCGTGTAATAATGTCGGGCAATAGTGCGTCGGACCTCGATATCTCGAGTTCTACGATGGCTAGAATTTTTTTTAAAAAATTGCAAGTAAACTAGATAAAAAAGTCTAGAATTGGAAATTATTTTCAGGGCGAGCCAAGACGAAATTACAGGACCAAGTGCCTTTCTTAAAATGGAATGCTATATATATCAGTACATTTTTTGAAGCCTCTTTCTAGGCTCTATTCATTTCTGTATTAGCATTGAATATCTCCCAACCACTTGGATGTAATGGATTTTTTTGTTGAAATAGTGCAATCTGCAGATGGATATTAAAAAATCACCGTCACAATTATGGGTTTTAAGAAAAACTTATGTGAATACCGGAGACATATAATTAATGTTTTTGAATCATTTTCATTTCCTAAAAATGTACAGGGTGGCCAAAAATTATTTTTCAATTAAGAACATTTTAAATTGAATTTTCTAATTTTTTTTCAAATGGAACACCCTGTATATTAGTCGACGATGTGATGTGGAAATGAAAAACGAACATTTTTGTTAATACTTCCCTATGGCTAATCGCAACCATTTTCGTTTTATAAATAAATAAGAGTTTATTTTTCAATTAAGAACTTTTTAAATTGAATTTTCTCAATTTTTTCAAATGGAACACACCGTATATTTTTCGACGATATGATGTAGAAATGAAAAACAAAAATTTTTTGTAAGTACTTCCCTATGGCTAATTGCAACCATTTTCGTTTTATAAATAAATGTCAAATTCAAGAGTAAATTCAAAAAAAAGATGTTCCCTCAAATAATTCATTAGAAAAATTTATAATAGGTGTTCGATGTGTTGCCCATTTTGATTGACACACGTCTTTATGCAATTTTGAAGTCAGGCCATTTAATGGGACAATTTTTTTCAATCCATTGAAATGAGTAAATAGTAATTAACCGGTCCTTTACTGTAATGTTTTTTTTGTACATTTTTTGCTGTTTTCGTTATTTGACAAACAATAAAACCTCAGTTTGGTATAAATTGTCATGTACAAAGGAGCATTTATCACACTTATCGATCGTTAACAATTTGTATTGAATTTAAAATATTTGGAATTTTACAATATGAATTTTAATAAAGCGGAACTTGTAGACATGACTTTTGTTTTGGGCGAGTCAGACAGAAATTGTTTACTTGCCAATAGAATTTACTACCAACGTTATCCTGAAAGAAGGCCTGATGTTAGCTGCTTCCAAAACCTTCTCGATAGATTTCTGGAAACTAGAAATGTCAAATATAAAAAAGTGAACGAAGAAAATGAGTTTTCTGTGGTGCTGGCAACGGTTGAGAATCCCCATGTTAGTCCAAAGAGAAGTGAGCTCATTTGTAGGAATAAGTAGACGGTCTGTGGGTCGAATCTTAAAAACAAATGAGTTGCATGCATATCATATTCAAATGCACCAGGAAATTATCTGATGAAGATTTTCAAAAGCGCCTACAATTTTGCAATTGGGCCAGAGGTGAAATGCAACATGATGTCAACTTCTTCAATACTGTTTTATTCAGTAATGAGGCAACTTTTCATAAAAATGGATTTTGTTAATAGACACAATTTCCATTATTATGCTTCGGAAATCCTCACTTTAACCAACACAGATGGTCTATAAACGTTTGGGGAGGAATTATTGGAGAACATGTAATAGGGCCACATTTCTTTGATGGTACATTGACTGGATCTATTTATCTTCATTTTTTGGAAAACTATCTGCCACAGTTATTGGTAAATCTCCCTGAAAGAATTCGAAATAGGATGTGGTTTCAGTAAGATGGTGCTCCACCACATTATTTAAATGCAGTTAGAGACCACTTAAATAATACCTACCCTAATCAATGGATTGGAAGAAATTAACCCACTAAATGGCCTGCTAGATCCCCAGATCTTACAAAAATGGATTTCTTTTTATAGGATACGTGAAGGAAATTGTTTATAGAGACACACCAACAACAGTAAAAAATATGAAAAAAAGAATAATAACTGCCTTTACATCTATCACACTGGCAGTTTTAGTAACAGTGGGAACCTCATTTCAAAAGCGCATAGAGATGTGTGTCAATTAAAATGGGCAACATGTGGAACATTTATTATATTTTTTTCTACTGAGTTATTTGAAGAAACCTCTTTTTAAGTTTATTTTTGAATTTTGTAATTATTGCTCAATAAAACGAAATTGGTTGCAATTAGTCCTAGGGAAGTACTTACAAAAATGTTCGTTTTCATTTCTACATCATTAAATATACAGGGTGTTCCATTTAAGAAAATTCAATTTAAAATGTTCTTAATTGAAAAATAATTTTTGACCACCCTGTATGTTTTTAGGAAATAAAAATGATACAAAAACGTTAATTAGATGTCTCGTAACTGGTATTTACATAAGTTTTTCTTAAAACCCATAATTGTGACTGTGGTGATTTTTTAAATATCCATCTGCAGATTGCATTATTTCAATAAAAAAATTCATTACATCCAAGTGGTTGGGAGATATGCAATGCTAATACAGGAATGAATAGAGCCTAGAAAGAGGCTTCAAAAAATGTACTGATATACATAGCATTTCCATTTTTAAAAAAGGCACTTGGTCCTGTAATTTCCTCTGGACTCGCCCTGTATGTTCGAAAATAGTTTCCAGTTATAGACTTTTTTATCTAGTTTACTTGCAATTTTTTAAAAATTTTCTAGCTATCTCAACTCGAGATACACGCTATTGCCCCACCCTGTATACTATACTATAGTGGAGCCATAAAGAGTACACATAGGAGAGCAAAAAATCAGCTGCAATCTCATCAAAGGATTTAGCTGTTATTTAACAGTGAAGCAGCACCTCGTTCTACCATAGAAATATATAAAAAAAAAAATCCGTTTTTGCCTCCTACCTGGACCTCTATTCTGTAAAAGCGTGAAAGCACATTCCCGTGAAAAGTGGGCGGAATTCACTTGAAAATGTATAAAAGTCTATTCTGTAACTACTTAAGTGATCACATCGTGCGAAAAATGCGTGAACTTACTTCTACTGGTAAATCGTGAGGGAATCCGCCAGTTCCCCGGGAGAACGGCGATCCTAACCGTACTTTTATGACAGTTTGCATCGGCCAAAAATTATTGTTGTCAAATCTTTGATTCAGAATGGACATTGCAGATTTGCTCTTCGCCAACGAGGTAATAATAATATAATTCTTAGCAAATATTACAATTACTCTTTTAGTTTATTATAGTCATATTTTTAAAAATATGTATTACCAATAACGAGGGTATATCCTTACGGAATTTTTTGTCAATAAAAATTTATTCTGTCACCTTTTACCTAATTTAATTAATGACATGTGACATGACAATGACAACTAAGCACTGAACAGCTGATGCTCTTGCGCCAACCTAATTGGTTGTAAATTCGGCTATTTTCGCTGAATCCCTTCGCGTTCACCACCTATTCACTGCACTTACAGAATACAGTCTAGGACGGTTGGGTGAGATGTGAGCTCTCGTTTCGCACGATGAATGCTCACTCTCCCCATAATTACAGAATAGAGGTCCAGAAATGAAAATCACTACTAGGGCATTCTGTGTAATTGCCATTGTCGAATAAATGGGTTGAATGTGTGAACGTTCCACATTTATACCTAATTATTTGTCGACTGCTGTGAAATAGACGGAGCTTTTATAGACGAAGGTCAAATATTCGGGCAGCTCGTCCTCCAGTGGCGCCAGACATATAGGTATATATAAAATAATAATATTGTTCATATTTTATAAAATAAAACAAAAAATATATCCATAATGTTTTAATTTAAGACATGGTAGCTCATGCATAATTAACACAATCCGAAGGCTTTAATTTTTTCGAAATATTATGGAATTTACGAAATTTGTAAATCCGTATACCCCTGGCTATATTATTTACTCTTTTCGGCCAGACTATATACGACTTCTCTTGGTGGTCTGCAAACAAATATCAGATTGAAGTATGAAGTTGAACTCAAATGCAAAATATAAGGTACTTTTTGGGCTTCTATTACTGCGATCTAGAAGTATTGCGGTATTTTCACAAAATATGCCCATAGATATATTAAAGTGTTAAGTCCTTCACGTTGGATGCGATTAAATACAATTTTCAGTTCCTAAGAACAAAATAGAGATTAAAACAAAAGACTTAAGCCATGGATCGTATTGATTAATTCTTGTTCTAAAATGTTGCCCGAATTTATGTGGAAATAGTTTGTGATCTTTTTGTTAAATATTGGGCAATTGGATCAAATTCTACTATTAGTTATTACCTTTCTCTCTTAGGTCGGCTATATTAGACCCCAATACACGGAAAGGAATTTTAAACTATTTGTCCCGCCGTCCAGATCTGCCATATCGCATCTGCCGATTCTCAGGGTACAGATATTTTTGTCTCCACATACGTAAAGATCACATTATTGATTTTCGTCAAATTATTATTGATTTTCGTTAAATGCCAAGTCGTTGAAGAGACGGGCAGTTAAGTTAATGGTAAATTCTCTCAAATTCCGAAACCTTCGAGGGTGCTGAACGACCGTTCAGATATTTTAGGCGTGCTTAAATTCTAGAAGGGATTTGTTGTATAAGTAAAGATGAGCAGGGTTCAAAAAAGAAGAAAAATTGAACAAAGTGGATCCAGGAGAGAAAAAAAATATGGACGTATGCGTTTAATCTGAGAACTAAAGGCGAATGAGCAGGATGATTTACAAAAATTATTGCCAGGTCGTTTTTCAAAAAATTAACCAAATCGTCACACTATAATTAATAAGGGTTCAAGGTTGGAACCCTGAGTACACCAGATAGCGGTATTTATTTGAAATTAGCAGTATTCTGTTATTCAAATATGAAGAAAAACATATTAAGGGAGTCAGTAAAACTAAATAGGCTCAGTTTTTTCAAAAGGATTTCGTGGTCCAGACGGTCAGAAAATTTAGAGAAATCTGCATAGAAGACAACAAAGTAACCTCCACCATTAATTCCTTTTATTATAATGTAGAACAAGTTGGTAGTTGTGGATCTACCTACCGTAATTCCATGTTGATTGTTGCAAATAAGTAGCTTAACCTGAAAAATTATATATCGTACAACATCATATTAGAAACTTGATAGAGTCTTCTTTCAGTTTCATGTCTCTCATTACTCTTGTAAATAGAGCACGTTCGGAATGCCTCCATATATCAGAAGATTCATTAGGACTCTGTGACAAATTGAATATTCTGAAGAGGATAGCAAATATTATTGAGTAATTATTAAAAAAAAAACTTGAAATTCCACCGAGACTTGTACATTTTTTGGGCTTCAGTTTTTAAGACATCTTCTTCAGAAATGTAATTTATGACCAAGTAAAGAGTGTTATTGTATTTGTTATCTATCCATGTGTCTGTCTGGTTTTGAGGACACAGTCAAAGGCTGGAAAAATATTCCGCAAACTTGTCAATAATTATGTACTAGAACCATAACTAGCGAAAATTACATCATCCGAATCATATCAGGCAACATGCAATTAATTGTATAATTTAGTTTTCTCTCAACGTTTTTAAAGGTATTATGTGCTTATTATACAAATATTTCTTTATATTTGGAATAAGGATATTTTTTAGCTACTTTTTATTTTGACATTTTACATATAAAATATACATGCAACAACAATGTATGATTACATTTTATACCATTACAGTTAACGCATCCACTCCCGCTCGGACAAAAAAATACAATTTACGATATTACTTCCCTTTCCTGCTGGCTGTGGTCCACGGCTTTCATTTACCGAAAGCAATTTTCGATTAAAACATTTGGCCGAATAAACATCGACAACAATTGGACAGACGAGAATGAGAAGAGGCAATTAACTCTGGACAAAACCTGAAATCGAATTCATTCGGCACGTTTATCAACAATTATTGACAGAATGTGGCACCTTGTAGATTAAGAGGGACTGTAACAAGCTGCGGGGGTCAATTAAGGGCAGGCAAATAAGTTAAACATTGGAATCAAATACTTGTTCTGTGCGTGGGCGGTGATGGATCTTGTAGAATTCAATTAAAATCTTCTTCGTTAAATGTATCGACTATCGGCTCACAGTATTTATAAAATATTTTCAAAACAATAACAATACCGTGAATGCCATTGGACCAAAATCATAGTTAAAGAGATAAAATGCGTATTTCCAAAGATTGTTTTAAAATTGTTACGCCGGTCCTATGATACTACAGAGTATACGAATTATAAATTTGGAACTGATCCTAGAATTGCTATAAATTTCGTTCATTCAAATCTACTCATACACAATAATAATAGTAATAATAATAATAATAGGTCTAGATTTGAAACTAGCCCTTCAGCGCAAGCTTCTAACCACTAACACATCATAATACGAGTACAACCTCTCGGCAGTGTCAGAGAATGAGAACTGCAAATTATACTGGGATCGATCGGTTATTACTGACCGAACCATCCTTGCCAACAGACCGGACATCATACTTGTCCTAAAGTAAGAAAAACACACTGTCCTTACAGATATTGCAGTACCCAACACCCATAATCTACAGCAGTCTTATGGCGAGCAACTAAATAAGTATGGTGGTGAACTAGCTGAAGAGATAAAGAAAATATGGCGACATGAGAAAGCCTCTATAATTCCTGTAATCTTATCAACAACAGGCGTAATTCCCAAATCTCTCTCCCGAAACCTTAAACAGCTTAATATACACCCTCATATTAGCACTCAAATGCAGAAATCCGTCCTCCTAAACACATGTAATTCACTCAGAAAATTCCTTAATCTGCCTAAAGATTAAAATAGAAACCGCCATCTTGCTGAAAGCCTCCTCCTAAGGAGAGAAACTGACAAATAATAATAATAATAAATAAATTTAATGCTGAAATAATGTCGTCTGCATTATTAACAAGCGCTGTGGTAGTATAATAGGTATCTTATTAAATTGAAAACCAAATTGTAATCCTGTGTGGATTCACAATTGGGAATTTCGTAATGAAATTAGATATAGTAAAATTAGACTGTGAACAACTTTTCCTAATCACTTTTTCGATATTTTCAGTGAGAAACAAAATATCGGAAATGGGCCCCATTTCGGGACCGGTAGTTGTCTTAGTCTGTTAATGAAATTTAAGTTGGTTACCCCACCTACTCGAAGCAGAAAACTCAGGGTATTCTTAGTTTCACCAAAACAAACTTATTTTTCTATGTCGCGATGCTCAATATAAAAATTTTTCTACAACTCTATATTTACTCCACTATTATCCAAAATACATACTAATACAACTTCTACATAATTATTCACAATTATACCATATCATACAGCTGTTAGTCCATTTCTGATTCGGACAAAGAAGAAGAGTCACTTCCCACATAAATTATCAGTGGCTCTACTACAATGTCCATTGTAGGCGGGTTGACCTGCCACATTTTTTTCCCTTCATTTTGCGCATATGGAATGGCCTTTCTCCAAATTTCACCAAAAACATTTCCAATAGCTTACTGAAATAATGAGTGAAAATCTTTCATTTTAACCGTGGTATAGTTCCTGGTGACTTCTCCTTTTATTTGGCCCCATATTAATTCAATATGATCGAATTCACAATGACATGGAGGCAATCGCAAAACTGTTTGACGTTGTTCTTTTGCCATTTCATCTAGTACATATTTTGGTACAATTACAGACTGTTTGACAACATGCAGGAGTTCTGCTCTCACCATACCTGATTCGTAAATAATAGACTTACTCGTCAACCGGGCTTGTATATCTGCTTTTTTCGTGCCAGAATTTGAAATCTTCTCCGTTGTTCTACTGTGATATTAAGCGTTGCCCATCACAATCACAGAATGTTCGGCCAAGCATCCCAGAATTTGAGCAAACCAATTTTCGAAAACTTCACCATTCATTTCTTCGTGGTAGTCTCCTGTTTTCCTCGATTGAAAGCGGAAACGAAACCGTCCTCGGATTCAATATGAAGCACTGTAAGTCGACCTCCTTGGCCTGATCTCCAAGTTTCACCAAAAACATTCCCAATAGCTTGCTGAAGTAATGAGTGAAGATCTCTCATTTTAAACGTGGTATAGTTCCTGGTGACTTCTCCTTTTATTTGGCCCCATATTAATTCAATATGATCGAATTCACAATGACATGGAGGCAATCGCAAACCTGTTTGACCTTGTTCTTTTGCCATTTCATCTAGTACATATTTTGGTACAATTACAGACTGTTTGACAACATGCAGGAGTTCGGCTCTCACCATACCTGATTCGTAAATAATAGACTTACTCGTCAACCGGGCTTGTATATCTGCTTTTTTCGTGCCAGAATTTGAAATCTTCTCCGTTGTTCTACTGTGATAGGAAGCGTTCCCCATCACAATCACAGAATGTTCGGCCAAGCATCCCAGAATTTGAGCAAACCAATTTTCGAAAACTTCACCATTCATTTCTTCATGGTAGTCTCCTGTTTTCCTCGATTACAAGCAGAAACGAAACCGTCCTCAGATTCAATATGAAGCACTGTAAGTCGACCTCCTTGGCCTGATGTATCTTTTAACCCTGTCGTAAATCCCTGGATGAAAGCCTATCTCGGATTCAAGATTGTTGTGTCCTTCCATACTTTCGTTATAGTATGGCCAGCGTTCTCCCAAGTCTCATCTAAGAAGTACAATTTCCTGCCTTCTTCGCGATAATTTCGGATCTCTCACGGAAAGCGTCGCCTCCAGGTGAGGAAGATCTCGTTCTTTTCTCTAAGGACACTATTGCGTGAAATTTTTGAGAAATTATAATACCAAAACACAGTTACAAAACATGTAGAAATAAAATTTATTTTTACTCACCAAACACCAATTTCTTGGATCAATTTGTTCACAGTACTTCGTTTAAATTGAGGTAGATATTCATTTTCATCTACCGCCACTAATATTTTATCTAGAGTTAGTGGTTTATTTCTTTTGAGAAAAGAATGAATTAAACATCGAATATCACTTTTAGTTTTATCATAGATATTGTCCAAAATTGCTCATTTTCGGTGATACACTTTTGATGCTCACACCTGAATTAAAATGTGCAATTAATATAGATAATAATAATAAACTCAAACATAAACTATAATAAATACACATAGTTAAACTAAAAATGACTCAGAGGAAAAGTACTTTGACGTATATTAGCATGCCTGTATAATACAAAGATGAAAATTATCTGCGGTATTTGCAGGAAACGTTTTGTATCTTAAGCCGGCTCCAGACTATGCGTCAAATGCCTTCTAACGCTGGTTCCAATGTTTGTTGCAATATTTGATCCAAATATTTGTGGCTGGGAGGGTTGCCAAACTGTGTCTCCAGACAATGCCTCCAACATTGCAACCAGCGTTTGTTTCAAATGTTTGTGAATGAAATGTGACTTTTCAATCGTTTAGAATTTGCGTTAAATTCATTTTGTAGCTGCACCCAACCATCATTTAACTTATTACTGTTTTTATGGTAGGGGTGTTTAGGATTCCAGAGGACTGGATACTTTGCATAAACACTGGTGAACTCCAAAATGTGTTCGTTACTCCATTCCATAGTAGTTGTTTTATTCAAGCAAAGCTAATTATAAGATAGGCCTACAAAACATTTTGCTCGATAAAACAATGTTCGTGCACTGAGTCAAGGCACAAAATATGTTTCAGTTGATTATTGTTAAAAACGCTGGACGCATAGCCTAGAAGACACCAGAGTGTGATAGCGGCACGATACAACATTCGAGGTTCCCTTTGAAGCGGGACAAAAATAAGACGTCTTCCAATGCCAACGTTGGAGGCTCGACGCACGCCGCTTGCTTATCATACACACTATAGGTGCTTCCCTTTTGCACGAAATCTCAGTCTATTCTCATATTTGACGTCATTACTCAGTTGTTGGTACGTTTCTTTTACTTCCTGCAAGTGAGTATAGTAAGAGTTTCTACCCCCACTTGGGAGCAAACTCACTTTATACTCAGTTGAAGATTGAGGTTAGTGTTTATTTGCTTTTGAGTTATTTATATTTTTGTCCATCGGTGAGTGACTATTTTTAATTTTATGCACGGTTCGTAAAAATGAAAATATCTACAACAGCCTTTAGAGAACACAAATACTTTTTTTAAAGTTACAAAACCTTTGACAGGCATTTAGGTTAGGAAGCAGGAGAAGATCGTTTCTTTTGCACAACAGCACCAACATATTCGCTGAGATTAGTATACTCACTTCACTGACGCCAAATGTGAGAATAAACTGAGATTTCGTGCAAAAGGGAAGCACCTTATGTGTCCAACTATCATACGTCCAGCGTTGGAAAGCATTTGAAGCATAGAGTGGGGCCGGCTTTAGGATTATCCGGATTCTCTCCAACACAAGCTTTGTAGATAATATTTAAAGCGCATTCCTTATCTTCAACTGAAAAACGACTGATTCTACGTTTTTTCAGCGAGGAAAGAGCCGCTTGGTCCATAATATGAATCGAGATAGTTTCTAACTTCAATAAAAGTGGTTCTGGCATTTTGGAATCAAATTAATTATTTTCATTACTTACCTTAGCATACACAAATGTACACCAAAATATTTAAAAATACTGGTTTATTAGATGAATGGGAATAACATCAAATAATAATAAATAAACACCACAGAAATTAGACAACTCCCAAATCCAGAAGCCAAAGGCTTGAGCGGAAGGGGGACAACCATTTCCTCCGACAGTGCCGGAGCCGGAATTCGAACCCGGTGGCCGCGATACCTGTGTGATTGATCGCGATTGCCATCTCGCCAATTGCCAATTTGCCAATTAAAGTATTTTTATTAGACTTGTATGTATATTTCATTTCATTTGTTTTATTTGTGTTATTTCTCTAGATAATTCATTATCATAATCCTGCACAACGTGCTTACAATAATTTTTTTTTCCCTAACAAATTTCTGCAGAGCTTCCATCTGTCAGGGTTAGGTGGCTGGTGGGAACCGAAATAACACGTATACAAATATTGTTATTGATGGGGTTTAACCTCACTCTCCTAAAGAGCTTGAGTGAGTTTTTATGTTGTTTTTCTGCAAGCAGCAGGGTGTATATAAATAGTTGGAGTTATTTAAGAATTTTTGTATCTATTGTACAGGAAATAAAATTTAAAAAAACCTGTTTAACATTCCAATTAGGATAGGTTAAAAATATGTTCTCTTAATGAAAACTATTTACATAAAACTATTAGCATGAATAATACTTCTATGCATTAAAAATGCGGCATCAATAAAAGGAAGAGGAGGTAGGCAGGGGGAAGGAGGGTAGTGGAAGGAAGGGGGAGGGTATGTCGGTGCAATTGTTGTCTGTTATGTGAGGGTTATGTGTCTTACTCCATCGTCAGTCTAATAATTCATCATACAAGGGTAGATTCTGATGGAGTAATTTGTAGGCGTGTCTAGGGTCATTGTGTCTACGTCTTTCTGTTAAGTTGCGTGTCAGCTCCGATCGCTGAATTTTCGTGGAGAGGAATTTTTGTGCGGTATCGTTAATGTACTGTCTGATGTAGGGTACATTCGCCCTCTCGTGCAATTCCGCGATCGGAGTGTATCTGTTAAGGTTTAGTGATAGTCGAAGTAGTTTGTTCTGTAAGGTCTGTAGACGCATGTACTGTGCGTCCGAGATGGTGTTCCAGGACACACAGGCATACGTCATTATTGGTCTAAAAATCGTCTTGTACAGTGTTAGTTTGTTGTCAGTAGTTAGACTGCTTCTACAGTTCATTAGTGGGTAGAGTCTACTTAGTGCTGTGTGTGTGTGTGTCCTCTGTATCGTATTCGTAATATGGGGACCAAAGTAGAGCCTCGTATCCAGAGTTACCCCTAGATACTTGACTCTGCCCTTTTCCCCAAAGTCTTTGTTGTTTATTCGTATTTTTGTAAAAGCCTTTGTATTGGTGAATTTTCTATGTAAAGTTATCGTGTCTGTCTTGTCCTCGTTGACATGAATTTTCCAGTCTGTATAAAAGCCCATTAGCCCCACGAGGTGCTGCCGGACCTTCCGGACGGCCGTCTCGGCGTAAAACGACCGCCCGCAGATCGCGACATCATCCGCGTAGAGCAGAAAAGTGGTATTGGGATAGGAAGGTACGTCGGAAAGGAAGAGGTTATATAGTATGGGTGACAGGATCGCCCCTTGCGGGACGCCTGCCGAAATTGTGCGTACTTCAGACATAGTATTGTTGACTCTGACTACAATCCTCCGTTGTAATAAGAAATCCTTTATTAGTAATACTAGATATCGAGGAAGCTTGCAAATTTCCATTAATTTATAAATAAGGCCATTATGCCACACCGAGTCATAAGCCTTCTCGATATCTAGTAATAACATTGCTGTGCATTGCTTTTTTCTGTAAGCCACAAAAGTGTCTTGTACGACTTTGGACAGCGCGAGCGTCGTACTGTGCCCGGACCTGAATCCGAATTGGTTTTTAGGGAGAATGTTCTTAGTGTCTATGTGTTTATTTAGTCTCAATAATATCACTCTCTCGGTCAGCTTCGCTAGGGTGATAAGTAGCGCGATAGGACGGTAATTGCCCACGTTATGTGCCGGTTTGTTGGGCTTTAAAATTGGTATGATGATGGCTGTCTTCCAGCTGGTCGGGAAGAACTGTAGTTTAAAAATGGCGTTTATAATGTACATTATCTGCACCAGACCTTTATTTGGAAATTTTTTAAGGAGGATGTTTGGGATTCCGTCAATTCCGGGGGATTTTAGGTTGGGTAGGGTTTTTAAAATAGACTTAATTTCCTTGGGGTTAGTATATATTTTCGATAATTGATTTAGAGGGAGAGGATGGTGGAAGGGATACGAGTTGACTGTCCGGGTAACATTATCGTAAAACATGGTGTTATTAGGGGTTGAAGTGTTACCCTCTTTTAAATTTGTGGCAAACGCTTCCGCTTTGTCCGTATCTGTGTAGTATGGAACATTTTTGTATATGATGGCAGGTGGCTGAAGATACGGTTTTTTTAATAGCTTTGTTATTCGCCGCAGGGAGTTGTCCTGTCTCGACAATGAGGCTATTTTGTCGTTCCAGGGCCTCTCCCTGTGGTCCGCTATTCTGTCGTTAATTGTTTTTTTCAGCTCCGTTAATCTGGCGCCGTCGGCGTCGCGACGGTGTCTTTGCCACAGCCTTTTGATTTTATTTTTCTCTTTGATAATGTTTACGATATCTGGAGGACTAGTGTCCTCTGTATGTTTATAGATAAACTTTCCTGTTGTAATATTCCGCGACTCCTGTATGATATTAGTTATTTTTTCCACTTCCAAATTTAGAGTGGCTTTATCAGAGATATTATTGTTTATTATTAAATTGCTATTTATATATTTTTTGTATTTTACCCAGCCAGTGGTTTTGTAATTAAATATGATTTTTTCGGGGGTGGGGGCTTGGGTCAAATAAAGATAATGAATAACTAGCCATTTTTAACAAACACCAAAAACCTAACATCAAAAACATAAAATGGTTGGTTGTATTATGAGATTTAAAAATCAACCAATAGAACAATTAAATTTAATACTTAAACTCACAGGTCATTGTAAACTATGATGTAGTTCTGAAGGCTACTATAGACTCAATCTAAAAAAATAGTTAACGACGTTCTCAGTATCATACCCAAAACGTGCGTTTTGAAGAAGAAGTAATTAAATGTAATTACTTCTTGCTTCTTCTAGCTTGTTATGCAGATTCAAGCAAATATGTAAACATATCACTATATGATATTGCAAAAGTGAGAATTTAAAATATTTGTTAATTTATCTTATCTGCTATTGGATTAAGATAGAGAACTAATCCATAAACCGGGATTTAAATTATACACTGTTGTTTTATTAGAAACTGTGTCATCAGTGATTTTCAGTGGGAATGGTTGCGTCCCCAAATATAGATATTGAATAATTTAACACCACCACATTCGCTGAATATAGACTACTCATTCCGGTGTTAAATCTACTTGACCTAATCCGCCCCTGCGAAAGTTCATTCCCCCTCAAGCATACCGATATATCCATCCGGAAATTCCCGGGCCTGCTAACCCTCTGCAACTATGTGTTAACTGACGTCTTTTATACTAAAAGCCACTTCTAATTTGGAATACAGATATTTATGAGTCCGTGAAGTCATTCCACGCTGCAATATTGATTATTTTGTTTAGATAAGCCTACCCCTAGGAACTGGAGTAGTTGGAAAGTTAGGCAGCCTTAGCAGTGATAAATTTGAAATAAAGGACAGTGCCGTCGTAGAAAGTGGTGTTGCTAAAAATAAAGCGATTTTATATAATAATAATAATAATCTCTTTGTTTATCAAATAAGCTATCAAAAACGTACATCGATTAAATATTACGAAAAAAGTTAATTTTTAAATGAATTATTTGAACATTATACTAAAGATATATACAGGATGTTCCAAATCTAAACGGACATAGCGAAATGGATGATAGAGCGCACTTTGCTGTGTTTAAAAACCTCCCACGCTTACCCTCGGAAGTGAATGGTTTTCGAGATACGAGGTGTTTTATGATTCTCAATCAGTTATTTATATAGTCGAACTCAGGTTTACGATGCACTCGAAAAAGGTAATAAAAACTGTACGGCCTCATTAAAATACCGTTGAATTAGTCACAATAATAATTGCGCCCAGACACGCACTTGAAATATTTAGATCAGCAACTCAGTCGTTTAATTTAACAGCGCGTTACGGTCTAGTTTTATTAATATATGCATTCTAATACATACGAATTTTAAGTTCGGCTCTGTACTATTTCGTTTGCAAATTGACTCGCTTACCTTTATAGGTTTTTAATGTGCGTCGGCTAGTTTGATGACACCATGCCGCATGGCCCAACGGCGATAATAATGTCGTAAAGTTTTTGTTGTCTTTTTTGAGTGCACCATAAACCTGAGCTTCCTGAGCTTGACTATATCACCATGTAAGAAATACCGTCTTAAAATATGTGACATATTATCAGCACAACATTTTATTGATAATTAGAATTAAGCAACGGCAAATTATGATGAATAATCATCAAATTTCTCCATTTTCTGGATCGATCCGATTTCTGTGGCAAGTGAAAACATTTCTGAAAAAAGTCTCTCATTATACACACTTGGCGCACATAGATTAGAGTCATCACAGACCTAACGTAACCTTAAAGCTTATTTTAAAAAGTTAAATCCGCATATTTCCTGTGTGGTTTTTTGTAAAAGTCATGGTGATTGTTTCGTTTTACCAATTACCATATTTTTCTTTAAAAAAAACACAGTAAATATGCCAATTAGATCCGGCCGGATGTTCAGCCGAACCGGAGCTGAACTGGCCAGATATTCGGTTACGATGATTCGGTAACTCCAGATCCGTTCCAACTCTAATATTTACGGTTATTTTTTAAAAAAATTTGTCCCTGCCTACTGTTGTTAATTCCATCGCGTGTGAATTGAGCTTCATCCATGAATAAAACTCTCAATATTGTTCTTCTGTGTGCCAAAATCCACCTACACAATACTAAGAGGGGAACGTTGTATCCGTCTTTGAACCTTTTGAACATGAAATTGATATAGATTTTCCTTTCTTTTAACGTTCGCCATACCCTTGTCTTAGGTACTGCTGACTACTTATTCTTCTTACACTTTTTGATGGATTATCACGAATGACCTGTAATACTTCCTCTTCCTGTCAAAGAAACCTGGGCGCATGTTCATATTTTATTGTTGGAAGATATTTACTGTGTTTATACGGAATACCTCCGAAAATGTTTTATTATTTGGTGCGCGGCGATTTGGAAAACGTCTTCGGTATTCTCTCTCTGTAGCTCCTTACCATACACAAAAACAATATTTCCACACTGTTCATTACTAAATTGAAACGGCTTCAGTAGATAGGCTATGTCATTCCTGGGCCACCAAGTAGAGAAACCTCAGATGCCGAAGACTCAACACTTAAGTCAGACCCTAAGACCTGCTTATATATGTGTAAGACCTGTTTATATCTGTTTAAAACCTGTTTATAGCTTTTTAGAAGCTGTTTAAGACATGTTTATATCTGTTTAAGTCGTCTTTGTAGATGTAAGGTTAAGCTAGCTAGGTGCATACGATACCATAGGTTAGGTTAGCTAGGTGCGCGGTCTTAAACAGCTATAAACAGGATTTAAAAAGATATAAACAGATCTTAAACAGACATAGATAGGTCTTAAACACCCATAAACAGGCCTTAAACAGATATAAACAAGTCTTAGGGTCTGACTCAAGTGTTGAGTCATCTGCTTCTGAGGTTTCTCTACTTGGTAGCGCAGTCTACGTAGCTCATCTACTGGTTTCTAAAAATCTTCAGTTTTGTCTCTACAAAAAGTTAGTCAATTATCATTTTGAAACTTATATTAATGGCCAAAAACAGGAAAGATACGAGTACCTCCTAATGTAAGGTTTATTATTTTCTTTACAAATTAATGTTCTTCAAACGTCAAAAATGTATTAACTTAATTTTAGTCATGCATGTTAGTACAAGCTTTCTTATAGATAATTTTTTTCTATGAGTGAAATGGCGTGTGTTATTTTGAATGGAAATTTAAATTCAAAAAAGCCTAAGTGCGGTTCATGTACAGAAAAACAAATTTCACTCTACCGGTATAGATTTGTGACGCCCTGTGTGTATACCTACTTATTAATGACGTACACTTGGCTTTGTTGCAGTTTACAACAATGTGTAAAAAGCTCTTTTACATATAAAACAATTTCAATTATGTTCAATTTCGAAAACATGCAATTAATCCTTTTTAAATTTTAAAGTAATTATAATGTTTGATATCTTTCGAAAGTTGTTCAATACAATGAGATGCATGCACGGTTTGCAGTGAATCTGATGAACTTCTGAGTTTCGTATTTTGGTATCTGGAATGTAATACATCGCCTGTAAAATCATTTTTTTCCAATTGACACCAATAGCAAATGTCTATTTATAGTTTGAAATACCCGAAATTTAAAATCATTGCTGGCATTAATTATATGACTGTTTTTAGAAAACTTGTACTACTCATCGTAAATGTTTAAAATTGCGGACTTCCAAGAATGAGGTTTTCTAATTTTCGGAAGCTTGATTGACTTGCATTAAACACTTTTCTGCGTTTCAATAGTTGGTCTTCATCTTAATTTCCAGATTCTTTTTTTCGTAACCCGGAACCGTGTTTATATAGATCTATGTTCAGCACTGGTATGACGTAAGTTGCCTTCCACTCCTCAGGAGATTCACCATATTATAATAAGTTTATTACATCAAGCAACTGGTTTTCTATTACATTAAAAGCATTCTGTACTATTTTGGTTATTTAACAGTATAACCCACAATCCACTTTTGTACAATATATTTTTTATTTTCTTGCTGTAGTACGTTTTCTTTAAGATCAATGTTGAAATCCTCTGTTATAATTAGATTTTTACTAAATTCTATAGTTTCAATAAGTTTTTCATGTATGCTATAACCAAATAGTCTTTCGTTTGTGGTGGATGGTAAATTATTATTAATTAAAAATTTTCTGTTTCTAATTTAATTTCTGGATCTAGGATCCAGATAAAATTTGCTAACTACTTCATTCATCATCGTCTATTAATAATTAATAAAATAATTGGAAATGCTATATTATTCACCTTTTACTAAAGCTTTAGGAAAATTATTGGCGCATTATTTGAAAACAATATCTGTCACATCGGATGTTGTCAGATGTAGACGCATATTGCCCTTTAAGTTCTCGAAAATCTGTTATTGGATATCATGTAGACTTTCCCCTTCAGCTGTCAGATAGGAGAAAAGCTGGGACGTTAAGTCACGATTTTGACACCTTTAGCCATTAATCCCGCTAGTTGTGAGGAATGACTACTTAGTTCGTTTATAATACAGTGTGATGCAAAACTCACCGCGGTATTTGGACTACGATAAAGTAATCACGAATAAATTGCAACTAAAATCATATGTTATACAGTCAGTTAACATTTTGGATCAAAGAGTTAAACAACGTACTCATTGAAAATAATAATTCGTAATTGTCGCCCCAGTCTGTTGAAGAAGAAACGGTAAATAAGTCGCAGAAATGGTAGATTTAAGAATAAAATAAGCTCCACCACTGTGCATTTATAAGATTAAAGAGACACTACTGAATGCGGTACAGGTGGGTGTATTGTTTATTTAAACAAAAAAATTTTTTAGAGCGTGTTTCCATCGTTTTTTTTTATATCTCAAGATCTATAAGTTCTACGGGATAAATGGAAATGATGAAAAATGTATGTTATGAGTAGTACAACAAATATATATATGAAGTGTTATTGTACTTCCGGGTGCTCTTCCGCGTCGATGGTCGACCAGGAGTCACGGTTGTCTAAACGACGTTTCGGCAGAATCTCATCTACCATTTTCAGGTTCTCACTGAAAGCTGCCTACCGCTGCTCCTCGTTGCTCGAACTCAACTGACGTTCCCCGCGGCGTTGTGCGGCTCCTTATATATGCTGCGGTCTAGGGCGCGCCTACGCGTTTGACTACGTGTTACCGGTCCCCCACCACTTGTGGTAGGCGTAGCGGGCGCCTGAGCCAACCCGAGAAGTGGCGTCGCTTAAACTCACGCTCCACGTGACTTCTCGCTGGTGGTCGGGCATCCTCGTGTCCAATCGGTGCCGCAGAATGCCATAGTTCTCTTGATTGGTCAGCGCTCGGCGCTTACTCCTCGTGATAGGTCCATTTCGGGTAGGTTGCTGTGTTTCTTCACTATTTGTCAATACTTGAACGTACCTCCTCGTGATTGGTTCGTCCACGGTGGATCGTCGTGTGTTTTCGGTTACGTATCTTCCCACAAGAGCGGTCTTCCAAGAACTGGGCAATCTCTGCGTATCATCTCGTTTATTAAGATTTTGTGGTCTTTTTTCGATCTCTAAGGCTTCTCTGGTAATCCTTGACCTATAATGCTCGATATTAGCTACTGTTCTGGTGTTGTCGAAGTCTATTTTGTGTCCTGTGGATTTTACATTTCGTGCTAGGGTAGATGTTTTCTCCTCTTTTCGTACTACATTCATATGTTCCTCCTTTCTTACACTAATACGTCTATTGGTCTGTCCTAGATATGATTTATTGCAATTTTGACACGGGATTTCGTATGCTCCTTGGTTTTCTAGGGTAGTTTTTGATTTTGGATTACGGAGGACTGCACTGATTTTTCGGTCTGTTTTAAATATTGTTTCTATGTTATGTTTACGTAGAAGTTTGCCAATTTTATCTGTCGTCCCTTTCACGTAAGGTAGATATACTTTTGCCACTGATTTCTCGGATTCCTCCTGGGTTTTTGTCTGTATGGCTCCTGCGACTTCTGTATTGTGTACCTCGAAAATCCATTTTTCATTATTGCTTTCTGAAGTGACGACATCTCTTAGTTGATATGGTCGACGTCTGCCAACCTCTGAGAACGTGTCACTAGAGTCTTTACTACTGACTTTAATTGTGCTGGATGGTGATGTGATGCCGCATTTAGATGTCTGTCCGCGTGAGTAGGTTTTCTGTATACTATGTGACCTAGTGTCCTGTCTTGTTTCTTTTTCACTAATATATCTAAAAATGGAAGCTTGCCTTCTGTTTCTACCTCCATGCTGAATTTGATCTTATCGTGAATGCTATTCAGGTGGCCCAAGAAACTATTTAGTTGTTCTCTTCGATGAGTCCAGATTACGAATGTGTCATCCACATATCTCAACTAAAGTTTTAGTTTTAGTGGTGCCGTTTGTATTGCACGAACTTCTAGGTCCTCCATGAAGAGATTAGCGATTACTGGAAATAACGGTGAACCCATCGGTGCTCCTTCCGTTTGCTTGTAGCGCTGGTCATTGTATATAAAGTATGTGTTGTTTAAACAGTGTTTAGTTAGGCTAAGAATATGCTCCTCTGGATGATACTTTCGTTTGATCAATTCGAGTGACTCCTCTATTGGTACGTTAGTGAATAGTGACACTACATCGAAGCTTACTAGAATGTCTTCAGGTTGGACAGTCTATTAATATATATTTCAATTTTTGACCATTTTCTTTGTATTTCAAGAAAATTGGAAGTTAATAAATCGATTATTAATAAAGAGGCGTGCTGGAGATTGTACTTCCCGGGCGAAGCCACTTCGTATGACATATACAAGGTGTTAGGAAATTCCGATTTCTAACTCAACTTGATCCCCTAAATACGTACGTTAAAATTGTCATAACCAGGCAATTCACATTAAAATCCTAATTTGGCTTCAGTAATTTCTTTTATGTGCATTAGAATCAGTGTTAATATTCCATATTGCATCTTTATTTATATATGTAAATAATTTCAGAATATTTGACAACATTGCATTTCCTACATTATATATTTTTTGCATTCTTCTCTGGGTGAACAATACTTTTAGGTCACTTCACAAGCAGTTTCCGTAAATAGCAATGTCACTTTTTCAATTATTTGGCGCACAAAAAGTCTCGTGTTGGCGAATTTGACGTTACAAACATCTGACGGTAATTACTAAATTCACGACAAGGGCGATGACCAATTTAGGTCGACGAAATCAAAAACAGTCGCTAAGTTGTCCATGATCGATTTGTTATCGAATACATTATTAAATAGAATCTTGTTATAATCATAACTTATGATCGAAATAAAACACCGTTGGATTATTCTAATTTTGTAGCGAGACGAGTAGGTGTGAGTATATAAAAAATAGAATAACTCGAGTGCGAAACTAGCCCATTCAGTGTCGCAAAGGTATGCAGAATTATATGACGGTGTTTACCGTCCCCGCTTTATATCAAATATTTGGCACAATATTGGAATTGAATACAAAACAATGATTCATGACGTTTGAGTCATTGTTCAATTTCACCAAATAAGTAGGTAGATACGCCAGAACAACAGGCACGGATCCAGGGTTGCAAATGTACCCGAGGTAATTGATCCTATTTGCAAGAAGACGAAAACGACATGTAAATACAGTAATAATAAAATTATAGTTTTGTTATTAATATAGCCAAGTCGCTATAGTCGAATTTGAACGCGAACCATTAAAAGTCTGACAAGCTAAATGTTTGCATATAAATAGGAAACTGTTTTGAGGAATCAAATAAAAAAAATATTTGTAGAATTCCAAAAGAGTGGGTGTCAATGCGTTTTTTACTAGTATCTCAATAAACTAGTTCATTTAACGAGGTTTCAAAACGGTCAAAACTTCAAAAGTTTGTAGGATGTCTTGCAATACATCTCCCCCCGTTTGTGAAGGTCAGAAAAACGATGGTGATTGGTTTCGAGTAATAGCCATATCCCCAAAAAATAAAAAAATACGAACTCGACAAGGTTTTTTTATGGGTTTTCGAGGGCAGGGATCACGATGGTGGTGTTATTTTTCGCCCTACCCTCCCTCAACTACGTCCAACGTATAAAAAACACCTTCTCTTCCATGCTGTCGGTCTAGGCATGCGGGGATTCATCGGATCGGAATTTTTATGGGAATATTAAGAGAAACTGACCCTTACTAACCACAGTTGACTTAAGCAACCCCCGGGGGGTTAAAACTATCCTGCTCACCACACCGAAATCACTCGAAAAACGGGAGAACTGATTTGGAACGGGCTTCTCACTGGTTTATGAGGGCGAGAATCACGATGGTGGTGTTTTTTTTCCCTACCCTCTCGAAATTACTCCCAACGTATATAGAACCGACAGCATGGAAGAGGGGGTGGTTGTTATACGTAGGAGTAGTTTCCTTAGAGTGAAAAGTAACACCACCACCGTGATCCCTGTCCTCAAATACCCATAAAAAACCTCGTCGAATCCGCATTTTGTTATTTTTTGGGGATATTGGTATTCCGGGCGGGGGTACAGTGTAAATTAACTGAATTTACTATTATTCCTTTTAAAAAAAACCAATCCGGCGAGCTCTCGCAAGCTCAAGACCGATAAACCGAAAATTGGGGTGGCTTGTCCTTGATAGAGGTACCTAGTACGCAAGGATTTCAGAACTCGAAACCATCACCATCGTTTTTCTCACCTTCAAAAAGGTCCTACAAACTCTTAATGTTCGGGGCCTCGTTAAATGGACTAAATAATGTGATAAATAGTTGGAGAGCGCGAAGTTCTACATAAGAAAGACAATTGTTCTCACGTGTAACACAATCTAGACAGTGCTTTAGCTTTAACTGGGGTGTGTAATGTAATAATAATTTTAAAATTCGGACGGTAGGTTCTAATTCCAAATATGGCTTTTAGGTAACATTTCAAACATATAAAATATGTTATAAAATAAATGTTAGTAATATCTCATCACCATGTCGCATCTTTTCCGCCATACCATGGGGACTCCAAAACAATATAATAATCAGATTCATCGGCACTTATATGTTTATATATTTTCGAAAATCTTCTTTCAGTTTTGTGCAAAAAATGTTACACTTAGAGAATTAAATTTTATCGACGACAACGCCATTTAGTAACGAGTAGTGTACAACAGGCGCAGACCAGCGCTACTGGCGTTCACTCTTCCGTACGACTCTGCTCGACTGGTATAAAATGAACCATAAATGATATCAATACGTTGATTAATCAGTCCCATTAATGATTAATTGCGATATTGTCATTGTACCAAATTTAAAGGGTCTAGGTACACGGGGGCCGGATGAAAAATCTATTACAAGTTTTCATCCAAATAAACAGAGAGAGATAAATAAAAACGTATAAAAAATACGAATTTTATCGATCAGCTAACTTCCAGTCGAATTTCTTAGCCTCGACTAACTGTTGTTTCACTACATACGTACCATCTGATGTCAAGTTAATTATCTGCAATAAGATTTAAAAATTAGTTCTGATTAATTGTAACCAAATGTTATCATTAGTCAGAAAGAAACTGAGAAAGTAGTGAGAAACTTCATGATAATGTACAAAATCAGGAAACTTCTCTCCGTTTTCTCGGATTATGAATAAATTATAGGCAAATCGACATTAAACTCACAATACTCACATTTTTTTCCTTTGCACGTGACTCTTTCCAACGCATGAACAAATTTTAGTAGGACTTATACGTTAGACAACCTGTAAGGTTCAATAAAAAACTAAACCGTTTAAGAACATGTTTTGATCATTTTTTTTTGCTACATTTTCTCAAAATAAAACCACTGACGCTGATAGCCATACACTAAAGAACCACATACACATTACGCAGCAAGGCGCGCATCACAAAAGCCGCCGCCGTTGAGATACGCGCTCTCGAGATTAACCAGAACGAACAAAAATTGACAAATCATACAGCATTTTTTTCACCACTTTGAAGAAATCAATTTTTTAAGTTCGTAAAGATGCTCTACGTCAAAAATGCCTTATAGCTGGAAAGATTTTATATTTTCTGTTATTTGTGACTTGTTATAGTTTATACGACCAGAATTGAAACCGTATAAAAACTAAAAGCCGGCAAAAACAGTCGGCATCTCTTGCGGAGGTAAATAGAAATGGTTGCCATAAGAAAAACAATAAAGAGATGCCGGCTTTTAGTTTTTATGCGGTTTCAATTCTGGTCGTATACACTATACATTCCTTTACGATATTACCAAAGATATAGCCAAACTTCCTAAAAAGTGCAATTTTCATAAAAAATCAATATTACTAAGCAATCTATTTTTAACGTATCCGATCGAAAAAAATTAATGCAACTTTGTTGATGATTTTTCGATAAGGAATTGTTTTATATGGAGTAAAAATTACATTTTTGAGTCGAAGATGTGCACACGCGTAATCAATTTATTCCACATATAACAGTTATTTTCTCTTCTAATACTTTTAGTGCTCTCTTGAGAGGCGGTAAAAAAACTTTTCACGCCGCCCTTCAGAGCTCGTAAGCGACAACAAAAGCCTTTTACTGTCGCTCAGATGAAGTGTCAGAGAAATGGCAGTTTAAGCTAACGAAATTTGTCATAAAAGTAATATTTTGTTGAAGAAAAATATAATTTTTGATTAAAACAAACTATCTACTGTTTTATATGCACAATTTTTTTTTTATCAATTGTGTGTAATTTTCTGCAAGAAATGATTAGGAACAAAAGTTTTTTTATTCAAGCGCCCACTTTGGCTCAGTCTAGTTAATATATTCAATCTCTTCCTCCATCTCGAATGTAAACTTTGACGTGTCTTACGTACAGACACGTTTGATTTTTTATATTCTATTGAGAGAAAATTGAATGAGAAAAATAAAAAGCATATTTTCTCATCTTTAAAATTTAGTATAATTTGAATTGTTTTTATTTGCTTAGAAATTAATTTTTTGTTGCTTAAAGTCGAACAGTTTTTTTAAATATAAAAAATTCTAATTTCCATCTGTCGTATAAGAAAAACGAAAAAAGTTAAATAAAAGGCAATTGTGTCAACTTTAAATAACAAGTTTCGTGAACTTTAAGTATCGTTGCTCTAACACTTCATTTGATACCGAAGTAGAAAAAACCGGACCAATCCCCCCCAATTGAGATAGGAAGTAAAAAAATATCGGTAATAAAGAACTACATCAAAACAATATTTTAAGTGTAGTTTACATTTTTCGTGAACAATATAGCGTTTTTTATCATACGAGTTATAATAGAACGAGAATTATTCTCTGAAAATCAAAACTGGATCCGCCCCTGATAGTAGTCAGCGTATACGTATGCAAGTGATGCACATTCCTTTCGTTTTCGTTCCAATGCAATAATTTTTGCTTTCTAAATAAAGAGAATTTCACAGCCTCAAACGTATTTGCCTCATTAATTGCTGTTTTTACAATTAATTTATGTAGGTACATTTCCTAAAATATTTCCAATTACTTCGAGTATTCGCTTGGATAAAATCTCGGCATGTATAGAGTTATTCGTAAATTTGCCAGAACGTGATAAATTGCCTCTAGGGAATTGTGGTATTTTTGGATACTCGTAATTTATTTAGAGATGTTTAAATTTTCATCAGGATTTGTCTAGCCGATTTTCCACGTTAAAGGTCTTCGTCACGACAGCGACGTCGACGTATGAAATATTTTATATTATACTCATACTGACGGATCCGGCAATCTAATGTATCCAATTAACATAGGCGCACATTCCATTATACTGGGTATTCTAGAAAGAGGTAAAATGAGACAATTAAAAATTTTTTGTGTGGAAATCTTTTATAGAATAAAATGAGTGAGAAAAGAATAACTCTTTAACTTTCTTTTTATATTATTGAAACGGACCACCCCTAGGGCCATCCTATTTTAAAAAAAAGTCTTCAATTTGTTTTAAATTCAGGGAAATACAACAATTAACAAGAAATTATTTAAACATTACATTCTTAATTTCATTTCCAAATTTATGCAAATATTAATTTTACAACAGAAATTATTTTGTCAATACCAAATGATAGCCGACTTCAGGGCGCCGTTACGTTTTAACTTATTGGGGTAGAAAGTTGTACATATATCAAGTGCCACTTTAAAAGAGCTTGTAACATGGTTATTAATTCTTATCTAAAACTTGGCAGTTTTAAAAACAAGACTAATGCATTAGTAAAACCAGCAAAGCGTCGAGAATTGTGTGTGAAGTGAATGGGACAACTTTAAGCAAACGTATAAGACGAAAATAGGGTAGGATACCGGAGCCACATCTCATGTGTCAAATATACAAGCCACGTTCAGGATATAGGGGATTTGACACTGTGATTTTGGAACCGCGTTGTTGAGAAAACGGAATAAAAGCCAGGCGATGCTATACCTCGCGGCAGAACTGATTGAGGATGCTTGCCGACGTTTACGAGCCCTCTCGGTTTGCCCGGAAGAATACTTATTCCAGTAAAAGCAAATTTCATTTCATCGAGGATGTTTGTCGCCGATTTTCGAACCCTCTGAATTTGCTAAGAGATACTAATTGCAGGACGCTTGTCGACGATCAAATACTCGAGCCCGCTTAGTTCTCTAAAGACATCAATTAATTCTACGAATAAATCTAATCTGGCTACTAAAAGATTTGGACTGCTAGAACATAACTTGGCAATTTACACGACAACAATTTCACCAACATAACTATTTAAGTATCAAACCTATTTACTTCTCTGCATTATTGACTTTACATTCTGGTTTGGGGAGGGATAGGGGAAATTGGCTTATTTGTGGTACTAAGAGAATATTAGTTTTTTTATGAAATACTAGCTTGGATTTTTAACTATAAAGAGTATTATATTACCAGTTATTCAGTTATGATTTCATTCACGAATTTAATTCATAAAATTTCATTTTCTGAATGTTTTACTAGGGAAATTTGTGTTTGCAAAATAACAAGTTTATATTCAAGAACTATATATTTAGAGCTATGCAATAACAAGGTATTTTATCATAGACTCGTCAAACTTCATGTTAATAATTATTCTGCAGTTTTATAAAACAAATAGTTGACTCTCATGTCCACCTCATCTCTCGTAAAATTTTTCAAGAATGCTTTATATTTAAAGTACACTAGGAATGTTTTCCTACTGTAACCACAAGGTTGTCTAATTGTTTAACATCTACCTACAATGGAATATTATCTTCACATGAATTCGGTGTACTTTGCGTTAACAAAGGTTTGAAACATTGACTACGGCCAATTGGCTGGTTCTGTTCTCCTGTTGGGCTCAGTTACAACGAGGGATGTCAATATTTCAGGCAGTTGCCTGGTCACTTGTTCGGTTGAAGGGTGATGCAACCGCATTTTCTTACCTTCGCGGATTCGCGGCTCCGTATGTTTGACAATCATAGGCAATCTTCTGGTTGCTTTTCTATTTAATTGCTATAGGGAGATTTCCCCAGCATTCTAAAGGATTTTATGTGAGTGTAAATTCTCACCTCAGCAAGATTAATATGATTATCTGAACGATTGTTCCTACTCCAATTTCAATCAATAGACAATGTATAATTAAAGGATATTTCCTCAACACTCTATGATATTTTACATCAGTATTTAATGCTCATTTCTCAACTTAATTTTGATAATGTATAAACATGACATGATTCTTGTCCTTTGTTTTGCATTCGATTTATTATCTAGCGATTGCTAACAACTTTATTTAATTATAAATCCTTATTACCTAGCGATTGCTAACAGCTCTATTATGGATTATCATTATCAGGCCATTGCCACGACCCTAATTACTATTAAAATAATACAGCACACTTTTGTATAAGTTCTTGTTATTGCATCAAAACACTCAGTATATCTATAGTATGGTCATTACTATAGCAGCGCAAATTTTCCTATTATAATATTTAGACTCAAATATTTGGATTACTTTTGATTTCATGTTCGACTATTGTTGCATCAATTTATATAAAATAAAATGGGTTTTTTTACTATTTTTTCCCATTAATTATTGTCTTATTTCTTTCACCTTTACTTTTTTCGTCATATAGTTAACAAACTAAATAAATGGTTTTGTTTCAAATCAAAATACCAAACAAACTTTAACTATAAAGGTACAGTGCAACCTTGAGTAATAAAATACTACATAAATAATATATCAAATTAACTAGGTCTCTCAATTAATAGACAGTGTTTTCAAGTTTACCAGGTATTTAAATTAACAGAGTGATTAATTTTCTAAGATATATCGTATCAGACAGAAACAAGTAATATTAAACTTTATATAAAAGAACCTGGAGTAATTATAAACAGTTACTACACACACACAACGTAATTAAGGTCCTAACCACATAAAACTAGACGATCACGTAAATGGCCAATTTGTTTATTTATCTTGACATAAAATTGAGATAAATAATTTCTGGGTGGGAGTAAATAGATTCTTGATTGCTTCACGATTAAGGATTTGGGGTTGAGATGTTTCACTGGTTCACGTGACCAGAATTTTATTTATAATTAATTGGGGTGGGCTTCAACTTCTTCACTGATGCCGCGGACCAGGATTTCTGTATATAAATATACAGGGGGGGATGGGGGGTTTTCATTATTATGTATTATAATTTGCAATTATTTCTTATATCATTTGACAGTCTGTTATATAGCACTACGCAGTATAAAACGGAGAATGCTAATATTTAGTTGTTGAGTGTCTAGGAATTGATAATTGGCCATGTCTTATATTATAAAGCTCTAATCTCAAACAGATCCATTTTTTTTTAGTGCAGCATAAAGATTTTAATATGTAAATACAAGGGACATCAAGAATATTTTTGGTTTTAAAAATATTCTGTCAGGTTTCTCGAACCGGTAAGTTATAAATTAATCTAATAAAACCTTTTTGAGCAATAAACACACGTTCTCTACCTTTAGCATTACCCCAACAAGTCATATATGCGATGTGTGGATAAGCTAACCCATAATAAGTTTATGATGGAACATTTTTATACAGCACATCTTTTAATTGTAAAATGGCGAGATAGGCTTTATTTAATTTATTTAAAACGCCTGGAGTATAAACAAAAATGAAGTTTTTCGGCCATTTTGGAAAAAAATTGAGGTTTTTTTTTGTCAGATCATAAAGAAAATTTTAATACCTGTTTTTTAATAAAAAAAAAGAGTTTATTTTGGTCAGATTTTTTTTCAAAATGGCCGATAAAATTCATTTTTTGTTAATTGGATTTTTAAACAAATGCAAAAAATGACCAAAATAGCTTTAATTTTTTTTTTCTTACATCGTCAAGCTAGCGTTGAGACCTAATTTTTCAAAAAAAAATTATCCGTTTTGGACTTAATGGCATAAAATGACGACCAATTCAAATTTTAAATAACAAATTCAATTGCGCACACTACACTGGGTTTAATATTTTTGCACCAAATTCAGGATGTTTTTGTTAGAGCAAAAGGCAGATTTTCTGCTGATCGGTTCACCCAGCGGCTCTGGGTAGCAAAATGAAGAAAAAATGATTTTTGGCCAGTTTTTTCATTTTTAAAACCTGCACTAAACGTAGATTTGTAGAAATTTATATATATATATATATATATATATATATATATATATATTTAACGTCGGCCTATTTCCGCTACTGAGGCCTAACACCGACGCCTGTAGACGAGCTACCCCTAACCAGGAATTTTGCCGAACCTCTTCCCTTAAGAAGAGTAGGGATTTTTTTACTTGCCTAACATTTAATAGACAAGGGAGCGACGGCTTTACATCCCCTCCGAAGGATGACAACCCTCGCCTAAGGTTGTATAGCTTCCGCGCATACACTGATATACAAGCCGCTGGAAGATGTGTGAGGCGAGGATGCGGTCTTCGTTGGAACGGTCACCCATCCAACTACTAACCGCGCCATAGTTGCATTACATCGCATATTGAAGTACGTACATAGTAAAGACGCACCCACGCTCGCCCCAGTTGTAGAAAATTTAATCACAAAGATTTTGTTTCCTTTATGTTGTCCAGAACGGTTCTATATATCTCGAGTTATTCACATTTTTAGGTTGAAAAACGCGGTTAAAAAAATTAAACTGTCAATAACAATTGAAGCACAGAGTCTTTGAAGTACAAAATTTTTTGGGTACTCCTTAGTACCTCCCCAGCAGGATCCAATCATAAAATTGTTTATGGAAAAAGTTCCATTTCAAATTTTATTCGGACTGCATTAATTTACAATTATTTGCCTTTACTCAGCGCACGCATCTCTTTTCTCATTGTGAAGAATATAATGTGACTCCAGAAACAAAAGTCTGTCTGATTAAATCCAGGGCTACGCTCTGGCCAAGGCAATTAACTGTCACGATCTATCCAACTACTGAGAAAATTCGTATTAAGATCCAAGCCAAAACTGAAATTCTCGCAAAACGTTAGTCATTGTTTCGGGTTCAATTCTTCCAATTGTTCGGTCTATTAAAATAAACTTTGGATTTAAGGTAACCCCATGAAAAATAATCCAATGGGGTTAGCTTCGGAGATCTAACTGGCTATTCTACTGATCCCCGTCTACCAATCCATCTGTGTGAGAAGATTTCGTTTAAATAATTACGCATTAACACCGAATAATGCGGTGGTATGCCACCCTGTTAAAACCATATAGTTTTCCGGTTCATTAGCGCCAGTTAGATTCGATGCGGTAAGTCCTGAAATTATGTTTTGTTGGAGCAGTTCCAAAGATTTTTCACCATTTAATGAACCTTCAATAAAAAATGGACCCAAAATTGTAATTCCAGCCTACACGATACTGAGTATGTGCCTCCATCATCCAATCTGGATATAAATATGACCAATATCGAGAATTTTGCCTATTTACAGCGCCATTTAAACAGAAGGTCGTCTAATCAGAGAAATTAATAAATGTGAATTGGTATTACATTGTTCCATCATGGTTTTGCAAAATTCTGCTCGGCGGTCGAAATCGTCTTCGTTAAACTGTTGCACTAAATTCATTTTATATGGATACCATTTGTTCTTTGTCAAATATTTCAAAGCAGTCCACTAACTAATTGCCTGCTCTGCTGCGACTTCGCGACTTGGTTTGTAAGGAGAATTATCCTCCATTATCAGTAAAACATCTAACTGTTTATGTTCTGAAATTACAGAACGACCTCTCGTAAAATTATTACTTACAAGACCGCAATGTCGGAACTTCTTTTCTATATATTGTCTGAAAGTTATTTGTGGCATTCTACGACACACTTATTTGCTGTGTATGTCAAATACGCAGCATTTCTATTTACCTCCCTAAGAGATGCCGACTGTTTTTACCGGCTTTTAGTTTTATACGGTTTCAATTCTGGTCGTATACACTATAACATAAAAGCTTCGGCAATTTATTTTATTTAATCCACATGTTAATACGAATAAATGAACCAAACGATGGAATTTTAAACGATTTAATTTGTCCTTGGATGTATTTCTACAATCTAAAAATATTGCGTTATCAATAATAAGTACCTAATGGGATTATTTTAATAAATTTTTACATAATACATATCTGCATCAGCTATTTATACTAAATTACATAGCTCTGCACTTAGTACGGTTTAATAATTATAATAATTATTGTGCAAGAAATTAAATTAAATTGTTATAGTATATACATAGTATAGAAAGTAAGTGTTAAGTAAAGAGTGCGGGAACATATTTAAGATGCAAGAACTCGTGCTTCGTACAGAAACCTAGATGTAGTCGAAGCAGAAGGCCACATTTAATTTTTTTAAATCTCGACGTCAATTGGTCCACGGCAAAACAACTATTTTTGCTTCACGTAATAATAATTGCACTAATGCATTGCTAACAACGAACGCACATACCGATCTGATATTATCAAACAAGTATAAGCGTAATAATAATCACCAATGCAGTCCATCTCGTAACATCCTGTGATCGAAAAAAATGTCTTCTGTGAACGACCTAAAAAGAAAATAATTCTGTTCAGAAAGTGCTTTGCCCGTCCAAAATAAAATGTATTTTTGGTCCTTTGAACCGGATTTTGCTGAATTAGATTTTACACAAAGTATGCTGATAATAAACATCCATCGAAAAAACATCATATATCAACTAACTATCTTCAAATAAACAGCGATAGAATTTAATTAATTTTCAAAATATAGTGTTTCATACTTTGTGATTATAATTTTAATATTTTCTTGGCAACATTTCAAACTCTTAACATTCGAATCATAATACATGCATCCTTACTCTTCTTCAAGTTCTCTCAGTCTAAGTAAAGTTACAATTTCAAAGAGATCTGTTCACTCTTCAGTGATACTGCGCATGATAGATTCTCCTGGATATTTCACAATGAAAACAGACACTTAAATATTTGGTGGGGTAAAAATTAAATTTGAAAAACATTGCTTTTCTTCAAACGTCAGAAAAACATAACATTTCTTAACTCATTTCACTGACATTAAAGTTTGACATTTCAGACGGCTGTGCGTTCATTGCCATTAGCAACGGAGGTAAAAGTCCGTTGCTAATGGCAATGCATATCTAAATTTTTATCTTTATTTTTTTATAGCAAAACGACGTTTCGTTCGTTCGTTCGTCCGGAAAACCTACAAACTCAAAAGTATCGCTATTTCTCCTAATAAAACAATATACTGTTTTTGTCCGTTTGGTCGAATTGCAACAAGCATATGGATATTGTTCGCAATAAGGTGTCGAACAAAACGGTATACATTTGAGGTATAAATGTACAATCGTTTATTTATAAATAGCATAATGACAAAAAGTAAGATTTCTTGGTGTCTAATTAGCATAAAAAGTATTTTTCTTCAAAAAATCATGACATTTCTTACTTATTTCATGACATTAAAGTTTGATATTTCAGACTGCTGTGCGTTGCCATTAGCAACGTAAGTAAAAGTACTTTTTCTTTCTCTCGAGTGGACTTTTATAGCTAATCGACGTTTGAAGAAAAAATAACATGTCTTATTCGGAGTAAAAGCCACTTTTGTGACTCGTTTGTAATTGCCGGACTCATTTCATTCGTCCTGCAAACGTACAGACTCGGCACAAAAGTATCACACTACTAATAAAATAATACCTATAATACTATTTTTTTTTTTTTTTGAAACTTAAAAAACATTAGTTCTATGATAAATCTCGTGAACTGCAACTGTCATTTCTCTGACACTACAACTAAGTGGAAGTAGAAGACTTTTACTTCCGCTCACATCAGACTGAGCGACAGTGAAAGCGTTTGCTGCCGCTCACGAGCGGCGCTAAATGGATTTGAAGAAAAATATCATTTTTACTCCATATAAAACTATACTATTTTTGGAATTGTTATTTTTTTACGTACTTTTCAATTATGTCCAGAAACTGTTAAGGTCTGCAAGGCTGGTGTAGCTGATTCTCATCCTGATTTTAGCAACGACAGCTACGTGTTCTCTTCATTTGAGGCGTGAACCATTTTTGTACAATAACAGTTTAACAGCCTTGAGTTTGGTGTTATTCTACCAAACTAATTAGGAATAGTTTTTGTATGTTTAACAACTTAGATGACTCTTATTTTTTAAGTAAATAATAACTATAAAGTTTTAACCCATTCCCATCGATTTCTTTTCTCGAGCCACCCTGTACATGTAACCTTTTTTTCATTTGCAACGTAGACTTTTTCAGTCTGGCTAAATTACAGATATTAAAACTTGAAATTGAACCTGTTGGTTTAATAATTAAATGTCGCATGTAGCTCGTAACGAATAAATCAATATCGGATCGAGTCGTTCAACTGTAATTTTGATCGCTTTTATGACCACTCAACTGCATGTGCCCTGTTCATTTTCTATGAATTAATTATTGGGGGCACTCAACCGGGATGCTACAAAAAAATTTATTGTCTTTTTTTTATCTTCTATCAACGTCGAGCTGTTTTAACTGCGATGTTCATTGAATGCTGGGGAGAAAAGGGAGCTTTGTATGCACACGGTTTAGAAGTGCGACGGTTCGTTACACTGTTAAGGTACACCACATTGGAGGAATAAATTAATGTCCCAAGCCAAGCGTATGTCAGGCTCGTCCGCTTAAAGGTTAGTTTCCACTATAGGCATAGTAGAGTATGCATTTACTGGGCACTCAAAAAACGCAACAAAAACTTTACGTCCTCATTAAAATACCATTACTCTTTGTGCTATCTCGACCGCAAATTGACTCGCTTATAGGTTTTAATGTGCGTCGGCTTGTTTGATCACAACACGCCGTATGGTCCAACGGCGATAATAATGAGGTCATAAAGTTGCGTTTCTTGAGTGCCCAGTAAATATGTACTCAACTATAATACGTCACAGTCGCGGTATGTATCGTCAACGTCATCGCGTCGGTTCAAGCTTGTATTGGTACTGTCCGATCTTTTGACTACACCAACAGTTCACTAAAGTTTGTTTGGTGAGATTCTAATAGAAATTATAAGTAATAATGTGTAACAATAATAGAGATTTGGTAATTAATGAATTTACTGTGATTGTCTTTATTCTGATGTAAATAATATTAAAATTACTACCGTTATGACCTTTCTCCGTATCGAACCACTATAAACCTAGTCATCATCGGCAAAAAATGCTATTTAACCTGACTTTGACTGCGGCCAGTCATGCATTATGGGAAAAAACATCTAAGTGGTTTCACCAAAACAATAATATTTTAATTGAAGAGTAAGAGTTGATGATTCATTTAAACGTTGTTTGTTTAATACTTTGGTAAAATAGACGACGGTTTTTATTCAGATTGGTTTTTAAACTCCAGTCGTTGTAATATTGTATAGTCAGGTCTGTCATTATGTCAGGTTTTTGAAGCCATGGCGGTATCGTTGGTATACAAACAATGGGTGGTTCTGTATGGGTAGGAAGGGGCAGGTTCTTGATGTGTAGGTTAAATGGGACAGGACCTAGGAGTGACCCTTGAGGGATGTCCGAAAAAGAAGGGTTAAGGGAGTGCAATCCTTATTGACTATCGTTCCAAATCTACTTTTGGTAACGTAGTGCAGGATGCAGGACTTTGTTGAGGCTTTCCCGACATTTCCCGAGCCGACAAACCGTTTGTATAAACCTCGATAAAAATTGATCGTGACAATGTTACTGACTCCAAAGAGCTGCTGGGTTTTGGAGTGGTTAGAATCCTCATTGGTGTTGGCTAGTTCTGTTATTCACATTCAAAGGCTCCTGGATACGCCGGTTAAGTATGAGGATATATTTTTTTTAATACATTTATTTAACGTCGGCCTATTTCCGCTACTGAGGCCTATCACCGACGCCTGTAGACGAACTATCCCCAACAAGGAATTTTGCCGAACCTCTTCCCTTAAGAAGAGTAGGGATCTTTTACTTGCCTAACATTTAATAAACAAGGGACCTACGGCTTTACATCCCCTCCGAAGGATGGTATATCTCCTATACAACCCTCGCCTAAGGTTGTATAGCTTTCGCGCATACACTGATACAAGCCGCTGGAAGATGTGTGAGGCGAGAACGCGGTTTCCGTTAGAATGGTCACCCATCCAAGTACTAACTGCTCCTGTCGTTGCTTTACATCGCATATCGAAGTATGTACATAGTAAAGACGCACCTACGCTCGCCCCCAAGTATGAGGATATCGAGAATTTTAACTAATGGGACGGTAGTGGCGGGAAGTGGCAGGTTTGTTATGTTTGGGTAAGCTAAATATTTTAACCTGCATGCATGCATTATAAGCTATTCTCATGCATAAGTTGTGTACTTTTGCCAGGCAGATGGTGGTAATAGGAAGATTCACAAGGTCAATAATGGAGATGTTATCCGGTCCAGGGGCCTTTTTGGATGCTTTGTATTGATTGCTGCTCGAATTTTAGAGGGTTTTAAAAAATTGGGTCCATATAAGCTGGGAGGTTGGTTTGGTCAAGGGTGTTTAGAAAGAGGGTGACTAAGTTTTGTGTGGCAGGGGAATCAGGTTGGGTTGGAATACAGTGGAACGGTAGAATGCGAAGGAGGCAACTTTCACAATGTTGACATTTGTCATGCCATTAGAGGTATTTAATTGAGGGATTTGAGTGGGCCTTTTTGTAAAATATGTGGATTTTCACGATCGCAATCATTTAGTTGCTCTGCTAAATTATGTCAGTGGTCTTTCATTTTGACATCAATCTGCCGTCCAGTTCAGTAGCTTGTGTGTTGCGCGTCCTCTGAAAGCGTTTACGTTTGTTCTTACCAGGCTAGTGCCAAGGCAGCAACTTGTAAATCTACAAAAACTCCATCTGCCGTTGTTCACTGTAACTTTTAAAATAATGTCAAACCGGTTGTAAGTTAGAACTCAGAATTTCATAAATTTTTTATTAAATATTTTTATGTTGCATAGTTTCTATAAACTAATTGTAAATAGAATTTTATCTAAATAAAATGTATAAATCTATCTAACGTTGTCCCTTTAAATGTTACATGTTTTTAATGCAACAAGACCTTGTTCCACAGCATTGTTTAGTGTTTCAAAACAATTTCTCTCTGTTTGAGAGGTACCATGTGGATCACACTATAATAAAAGTAATTTATTTACCACTATTTGTTATACCCGGACCGTCTGTCGAAATGAAATAATATAGGACCAAACAATATATTGATTAGCAACTGGGCATACGGTAATCGTAGTAGACAAATGGGCGATTTCCATGTCAGTATTCACTGCAATTAATAGACGAGTAAAGAGCCATGTATGCAAATGCATTATTAGAGATATGGACGTGTTAATTGGCAATGGCATTGTGCTGTTGGGATTCACGCTGCAGTGCCAGAGTCATAAATAAAACCATGTAGTAGTAGTAAGTACGGTTTGAAACATGATTCATATTACATTACTGGCATTACAAACACATTAGTCTGCATGTACATGAAGGGAAAGTTTAGCGGGGCGTACGATGAGAAAAATGTCGAGTGAATTCCGGTTCGTATCCTGTTTGTCGGCAGACAGGAGAAATAATGAAGGGTGATCAATGCGCAATATGCCAAGGGGCGATTCTGTGGATTATTTTAAGAAGACAACTTCAAATGGACGTTGGTCAGAAACAGCTTAGGTTCCTAAATGAGCGGTGTTAGTTAAAGCTTTTTAGAAGATGGTTTGGTCAAGATTATCGAATATAGTTCAAAATGTTTTGGAGAATTTGTGTACTTCATAGAGAGAGAGAGAGGCACTCTTATACTGTACAGAGACATTTTCAGAACATCGGTGGCTTAGATTCGGGTTATCTGGTATTTTATTGAGAAAAGTACGCATTTGTTTTAATTATTTCTTTTTCTATTCATTGATCCGTTCAGTGTACCGAAAATTAATCTCCTGCAGATATTCAAGTATATAACAAACAAATACCGCAGGCTAATAAATTAAATGCTATTAAATCTAAACCTTAACTGGTTTAACCATAAAACTAATATGCTTGAAGTACAAAAATGAAAGGAAAAATAAACTTAATAAAGGAAAATAACAATTTAGAGATTTAACTCGTATTTGCAAAATATTTTTAGCAGTTTGAACGTATTGTAAACATACACCTATATATCTTGAGATATACAGGGTTACTGGTAATTCGATACATTCCTTTGGAGATGTGATGGGGCATGATCTAAGAAGTAAATTTAGCCCTAACATATATTATGCAAAACTCGATAGTTTTTGAGATATTTAATTTTTTTTGTTTTTCTCAAAAAGTAGATCTTAATGTCCTAAAAGTTGTTAATTTTCGAAAAATCTATTTGACATTTTAAATTTTTTTTTTTTACTGGATTATTTGTCCAATATTATAGATATCCGTTTGGAATGAAAAATATCTGGAAACATTTCGATCATGTGAACATCTGAAATAAAAACTTAAAATTTTTTTTTTTTTTAAATCAGCTATAAAATATACCTATTAGGTTTTTTCAAAAAAATATTAACGTGACACGCGTATAAATTATTATAAAAACTGCCTTATTTCAATAGCTATCTAACAAGGTACAAATGTTCAATGTACCCTTAATAGTTCTAAGAAAATACTAGTAAAAATAACACAAGTAGTACGAATTTTATTTTTAGTTAAACAGTAGAAAACATTTTAAAAGTAGAGTTTAATTCTTCATTAATTTCAAAGTTGTACTTTATTTTTTATATGTCTTGCTCAAAATGGCTATCCTTTGTCTAAGGTTTTCTATAGTATTGACTAGCGTGGCATAGACCATCTCCTTCATATGACCCCATACGTAATAATCAAGGGGTGTTAAGTCAGGGCTTCGCGCTGGCCAAGGTGTTGGGCCCGCTCTTCCAATCCAACGGTTAGGGAAACGTTGATCAAGTAACTGTCGTACTGTCAGCCGATAATGTGCTGGACAACCGTCGTTCTGAAACATCATTCGCTGTCTGACGGCGAGAGGAACATCTTCTAAAATCACCGCCAGATCATTTCTTAAAAAATTTTCATAGATTTCCCCGTTTAAATTTTGAGGAAGAAAGTGTGGCCTTATTAAATAGTGGCCAATGACTCCCATCCACACATTAATAGAAAACTTCATTTGGAAACTAGTTTCACGTGTTAACTTGGGATTTTCCTCTGCCCAATAATGTAGGTTGTGGAAATTTGTTATACCCTCGCGATTAAATTTCGACTCGCCCGTCCATAAAATACTTGTTAAAAAATTTGCACTTTCTGCATCTGAATTTAACATAAAGCGGCAGAATTCCACTCTCCTTCCAGGATCACCTTCCTCCAAGCCTTGGACAGGGGTATAGTGGTAAGGATGACATCCAACTCTACGTATCGTACACCGAACTTTCCATTGTGACGCTCCGGTTAGTCTTGCGACTTTATTAGTTGAAATAGTTGGGTCTTCCTCAAAATACCTCAATATTTCTTCCTCATCATCTGGTTCATAAACGGGAGGAGCACCAGCGTCACTTCTTCTACATTTCACGGAGCCAGTTTCAGCGATATGCCGTACTGAATACACGTGCATTTGGTAACCGGCGGTTAGGGTACCAAAGACCATATTCTGCGTTGGCATACGCGGCCATGGCACAGAAAATACAATAACAACAACTACGAGCAAAATCAAAATCTTCGATAACTAATTTAACAAGACCAACAAACTTAAGGGACACGGAGATAAGAATGTCAGTTAATGACATATATGCACAAACGTCAAAGTCAAGGACTGACTGACTTAAATGAAAATGAACGATTAGTCGTTTAATAAATTCCGCCACCAGCATTATCTTTACTATTTTTTTATTAGAACTATCAAGGGTACATTAAACATTTCTACCTAGTTAGATAGCTATTGAAATAAGGAAGTTTTTATAATAATTTGTACGCGTGCTACATTAATATTTTTTTGAAAAAACCTAATAGGTAAATTTCATAACTGATTTAAAAAAAAATTTGCAAGTTTTTATTTTAAATGTTCACATGATCGAAATGTTTCCGGATATTTTTCATTCCAAACGGATATCTATAATATTGGACAAGTAATCCAGTAAAAAAAAAATTAAAAATGTCAAGTAGATTTTTTGGAAATTAACTTTTAAGACATTAAGATCTACTTTTTTGAGAAAAACAAAAAAATGAAATATCTCAAAAACTGTTGAGTTTTGCATAATGTATGTTAGGGCTAGATTTACTCCTTAGCTCATGCCCCATCACATCTCCAAAGGAATGTATCGAATTACCAGTAACTCTGTATAATTTATGCTTTATCGTAAACGATATGTCATTGAATGTTGACTATATGTTGTGTTGTGGTTGTCAATATAAATCAGTTGTTGATTTCTTTTCCTAAGATGGTACGCGTAAAGAACAAATTCTCTCAGTTCAGTTGCTGCATACATATTTCCGTTTACTTTGAATAAAAAATATATTTCATTTATACTTCTCCGTTTTTGTAGAGAATCTAAGCCTGCAGTTTGATTTTTTTTTCATCGTAATTATGGATCAAGGGCTACTGATGTTTTGAGACGTTGTTTCTTCAACTCATATGGTCTATAGTCCTGTTTAACCAACAGTGGGGGTGTTTTCGTATGATGGCTATTTTATCAATATCTTCAGTATTTGAGGATCACTTTCACAAAACATTTGAACAGTGCGCCCGAACGTTAGTTTCGATAAACTTGTTAGCATTATCAGGGGAACTTCCTAAGCTCCTGGGACCGGTATCGTTTTTTTTTAATAGTATCTTAATATATTAATCAACTTCTCGACTTTTCTTACCCAATCTAAGTATGAAACGCAACGCGAAATCAGAAGAATAAAGAACGAGTGGTGGGCAAGCAAGGCCAGAGAAATTCAAAGGTACGCCGATTCACACGACTACAGGAATTTCTTTCAAGGAGTAAAAGCAGTGTACGGCCCCAGTCGGAAAAATATGTGCCCTATTATAGATTTAAATGGAAATCTCCTCAAAGAAGACCAGGAAATAAGAGCCCGATGGAAAGAACACTACTCTAACATTCTTAACCAGCAAAGTCAAGCCGATCACGATATTATAAATCTTATCCCTCAATATGACACCTTCGAAGACTTAGATAAACCACTAACAACAGAAGAGATCTTAATCGCCATTGGGCAGCTAAAAAATAACAAATCTCCCGGCGCCGACTCACTACCAGCTGAGATCTTTAAAGCTGTATCGTCAAAGCTCATACCCTACCTCAAAAAACTGTTTGATGTCGTGTGGGAAAGTGGTCAAGCTCCGCAGGAGTTTCGTGATACACTTTTAATAAACCTCTTCAAAAACAAAGGGAGCGCTGCGGACTGTGGAAATTACAGGGGTATAGCTCTCCTGGCTGTTGGAGGGAAGATACTCACTAAAGCGATGGCAAATAGACTAACACCTGTTATGGAAAAGTTACTTCCTGAAACACAGAGTGGCTTTAGACCAAACCGAGGCACATCGGATTTAATCTTCACACTTAAACAGCTTCAAGAAAAAGCACTCGAACATCAAGGAGAAATTCACATGGCCTTCATTGATTTAACCAAGGCGTTTGACTCGGTGGACAGGGAAGTACTCTGGAAAATTATGTTCCGCTTAGGTATCCCTAGAAAATTTGTGGAAGTATGTCGCAGTCTGCATACAAACAACAACGCCCAGGTTATGTATAATAATGAGGCAACCGAACCTTTCCAAACCCTCACTGGAGTTAGGCAGGGATGTGTCCTGGCATCCCTACTCTTTAATTTGTTTACCACTGCTCTAACAATTATTGTTGACAACAAACTGACAGTCAGAGAAATAGGTCTCAGATACCGTTTTGATGGCGGTCTCTTTAACATAGGGCGCTTTAGAGCTTTCACGAAGACACGCACACGATTCATTTGTGATCTCCAGTATGCGGATGACTGTGCACTTTTAGCCTCTACGCCGGAAGAGCTTCAAGAACTTTTAGATGTGTATGCCCAGAGCTATGATTCTTTGGGGCTTAAAATCAACATTGGAAAGACTAAGATTATGTCAACTCCTCATCAAGTGAACCAAATAGACATTACTCTTAACGGAAATTCTCTTGAAGTGGTGGATCAGTTCAATTACTTAGGCAACGTTGTTAATGACAAAGCAAACATGGACAGCGAGATTCGCAATAGAATTAACGCTGCATCTAGAGCACTCTGGGGACTTAGAGAGAGAGTATTTGACAACCACGACCTTGCTTTGTCAACGAAAATGGCTGTCTACAGAGCAGTTGTCATTCCAACACTGCTATATGGATGTGAAAGCTGGGTCACTTACCGCCGCCATGTGAAAGAATTAGAACGTTTTCAGCAAAGACACCTCAGAAGTATGATGAAAATCCGTTGGTTCCATCACATATCAAACGTGGAAGTACTCAGGAGACCAAACAGCCTTCCAATTGAGGTGCTTATTTCAAGAGCACGCCTAAGATGGGCAGGCCACGTTCATCGTATGCATGATAACCGCCTTCCTAAATGTACACTTTATGGTGAATTGCTAAGCGGTAGAAGAAGGCGTGGCGGTCAACGAAAGAGGTTCAAAGACGCTCTCCATGAAAATCTAAAATCCTGCGGTATTGCAGACGAGCAATGGGAACAACTTGCAGCGGACAGAACCGAATGGCGAGGGGTTGTGGCCAGCTACCAAGGAAATGTTGCTGCAAGAAGGCCGAATCCAAGACCTAACCAGGTCTATGTTTGTCCTGACTGCGGTCGACATCTGCTCTCCCGGATTGGCCTCTATAGCCATAGTCGTGTGCACCGTAGATGAATGGGAATTACAATAGACTACACCTTTTACTTGTTTTTTATTGTACACAATTTATCGACTGTAACATTTTTATACTCGGACTCGAGTAACGGCTAATAATAATAATAATACTTAATTCATCGAGCCACTTATTGGATCTTATTTTCTCAAATCTAATATGTGAAATTATGCACGATAATACACCTCTTGTAAAGGAGGATACCTTTCATCCAGCTTTATTAATCAGAGTAAAATTACCATTAAAATGTATTAATTTCACAACCACCAATAGTCATAAAGCGTATAATTTTAAGAAAGCTAATTATCCAACCCTTTATAATGATTTTTTTGAAACGGACTGGAATTACCTACAAACATTCTCGGATGTTAACCTGGCTCTCGAGGGATTTTACAGCAAACTATACAGTATTTTGGACAAACACGTTCCACAATATAAAACATACAAAAGATGCTATCCAAAATGGTTCACCAGTGAAATAATCAAAAACATAAAGCAAAAAAATAAACACTTTAATCAATACAAGAAAACAAGTTCCATTTACCACCATGAACAGTTTAGAAATCTTAGAGCACTAATAAAGCAACAAATAGAACTATCATATCAAGAATATCTACATAATGTTCAGTCTTCAATATCGTCTGATCCAAAGAATTTTTGGTCTTTTATACAATCGAAGAAGCAACAAACAAGACTATCCGGTAAAATGTTATATGAAGATAGAGAGTATGAGAATCCACAAGAGATAGTAGATGTATTTGCAAAGTTTTTTAGCTTTGTTTATACTACCTCATGTTTAACGCTAAACAATTATACTGTCGTGCAAAACAATTTTGAAATTATCAACATCGAGAATATTTCTATGTCCGAAATACATGATGCCACAAAAAAAATTGAAAAACAAAATGACGTCAGGTCCAGACCTAATACCTTCCTTTCTGGTAAGAGATTGCGCCCATACACTCTCAATACCACTCTGTATCTTATTTAACCTCTCACTAAAAACGGCAGTCTTCCCTAATAAATGGAAGATGGCAAAGGCGTCTCCAATTTTCAAAGCAGGAGATATATCAATTATAAGCAATTATCGGCAAATTTCCCTCTTATGTAACTTCGCGAAAATTCTTGAGATTATCCTGTACAATCGCATATATCTATCTACAAAAAACATACTATCGCCATACCAGCATGGCTTCATGTCCAATAGATCAACTATTACAAATTTAGTATCATTTAGTCAAATAGTATCCGATGCTCTAGATAAACGTGGACAGATAGACGTTTTGTATACTGATTTCACAAAGGCTTTCGACCGGATTGATCATCAGTTGCTGTTGCAAAAATTGGAGAAGTTTGGATTCAGTCTAAAATTATTAGATTTTTTCAAATCTTACCTAACCGACGGGCTGCAATTTGTGTTTTACAATGGATACGAGTCAACAGCATACTCAGCAACATCAGGAGTTCCTCAAGGCTCAAATCTTGGGCCTTTGCTGTTTCTACTGTTCATTGATGACCTGTTCAGCGAAATACAGTGCGAGGGACTAATCTTTGCAGATGATCTAAAGATTTTCAAAAATATATATTCAGATAAAGACTGTATCTCTCTCCAAAACAATCTGGATATGGTCAGTACTTGGTGTACTCTCAATAAAGTAGACATTAATGCCTCCAAATGTATAGTCGTATCGTACACAAAAAAGAAAAATTTTATTGAGCTCAACTACATAATTAATGGAGTCATTTTAGAGGGGTTAACTATAATCAAAGACCTTGGTGTATATTTTGACTTCGAGCTCTGTTTTGTTGACCATATAAATATTAAATAAATAAATAAATACCACAGAAATTAGACAACCCCCAATTCCAGAAGCCAGGGCTTGTGCGGAAGGGGGTTACACATCGAAAAAACGCGGACATACAACCATTTCCTCCAACAGTGCCAGTGCCGGAGCCAGGATTCGAACCCGGTGGTGCGATGTCCGTGTGATTAATCGCGATTGCCACCTCGCGCCTTAACCCATTCGGCTATCGACCAGACAATATTAAAGCTAAAGAGGCTATCAAAATGTTGGGATTTATTATAAGAAACTGCAATTCATTTATTAACATAAAGTGTCTTAAAATATTATACTGCGCTTACGTAAGATCGAAAATGGAGTACGGATCTATTGTTTGGAATCCCTGTTATATAGCCCATAAAAATAAGGTGGAGCAAGTCCAAAGAAAATTTCTAAAATTTTTATTATTCAAAACTACAGGAATATATCCCGAGAGAGGAGTAGACAATAATCTTCTCCTAAGTTCATTTCAGTTTGAGAGTAGAATTTCGACGAATCTGCTCTATGTTAATTTGTCTCTATAAATTGTTGCATAATGATATTGATAGCCCGCAATTACTCTCACAACTTAATTTCTGTACTCCAAGAGAACATTCTCGGCAAAATCCAACATTTTATTGTACTCGCGCCAATACTAACGTCATGATAAAATCACCAATAAACTGTATGTGTTATAATTTCAACAAATTAAGTCAGCACTGTGATATAAATTCATGCTCACCAAATGATTTGCTAAATTGTGCTAGGCTCATGTTTAATCCGTAGCATTCTTTATTATTCATTTATTATTTATTATCTGTTATTATTGTCAATTATCTATTATTTGTCATTTTATTACTGTATTTATTATATTTATTGTATCTGTTACAGTATATTGTGTTATGTTTATTATATTCATTATATTTGTTATACTTAATGTGTCATATATATTATACTATAGTATTTGATATATTTTTTATATATAACTTGTATACATAATGTTTTCCAATTTCATTTAGTTCTTTGTCCTATAATTGGGTGTAACCTGTTGGGCAAATAAAGCTATTATTATTATTATTATTATTTTTTTTTTTTTTATTTTTTTTATTTTTTTTTTACAAAAAACCAGTCACCCTACTCTGTGGCTCCGACCCTCACAGAGGGGAGCTGGTAATACCAATAGCCACTCCCCACGCCCGTGGGGTGAGTGACTACCGGGTCCGCGAATCGTGTGCCCTGAGTAGACGTAATGAACCGAGGATGACAGCCTTCTGCATTCTGCCGGCTAAGATCTCTGCCGAATCTCGGCATGCCGGTATGATCTTTAGTTCTGAAAGCAGCGTCTGTCTCATTCCACCGAGGGCTCCTATAATCAGTACCACTATTTTAACAGAATGGCCTGGATAAAGCCTGCGGAGTTCGAAGAGCAAATCTCGATATTTTGTCCGTTTTTCCTCCTCTTTCAAGACAATGTTGCTCTCAGCGGGAGCTGAGAATTCCACGACATACATTGTCTTGAGTTGGTGGTCGAGGAGTACTATGTCAGGCTTGTTGGCTTGTATTTGCCTGACGGTGGGAAACGAGTAGTTCCAATAAATTAGGCACTTCTCATTCCCCACAACGGACTCAATATCCCCCGGAACGTAAGGCAGCACTGGTGTTTCGTCTATCCCATACGAGTGCCTTAGATGATAGTAAAGCACTCGTAATGCTGCGTTGTGTCTATGAATATAGGCCGAGACTGCGTAAGTCGGGCAAGCCGACAGTAAGTGCATTACAGTCTCCGGCGCCCTGCGGCAGGCCCTGCAGCTGACATCAGGGACCTCCATACCCATGACACGACGTCGATAGACGAGAGTGTTAAATACACCATCCTGGCAAGCCATTATGAATCCCTCGGTCTCAGACTTCAGCCCAGCTGACCTTAAGAAGGCGAAGGTCAGCCTTTCGGATAAGCCGAGGTCTTCTATATTTTTATAGAAGATCCCGTGCAATGGCTTATCCTTATGGAGCTGCAGAAGGATGTTGTGTTCTGCAGCTCTAATGTGGGCTTTTAGTCGAACGGGTTCCAACTCGGTGACAGAGTCGGGGTTTACCCGCTCGACGTCGAAGATGAGACCAAGTTCATCGGCTGCTCTGCGTGCTGCCTTAAAGAGAAAAGCTCCTACCTCTGCATTTTCATGGTCTCGGACCATGCAGAGGAGGGGATCCGAACTCCTGATGACCTTACATGCTCCATCCAGAACCATCCTGCTATGGAGACTCTCCAAGCTCAAGAGTCCACGGCCTCCCCGATGTCGTGGGAGATATAACCGTGGAACGGACGATTTAGGATGCAAGCTCCTATTGAGATGCATCTTCTTGCGGGTTACTACATCGAGTTGACGCAGCTCTTCTCTAGTCCACTTCACTACTCCGAAAGAGTAGAGAAGGATCGGAACGGCAAGCATATTTGTAGCAGACACCTTGTTCTTCCCCGACAGTTCTGAAGACCAGATCTGTCGGAGTAGGTGCTGATACTTGCCGCGGAGAGCGTTTTTCACTACACTCACTTCTTGGGTGGAGCGTTGCTCGACACCCAAGTAAGTGTACGACTCTCCGGCATCTAGATGGTGTAAGATGCTTCCGTCCACGAGCTGCGCGTCCTCTCCGTAGTCACCGCATCGCCCTCTCTTGAGATGGATCAGTGCGCATTTGTCCAACCCGAACTGCATACCGACAGCCTGCGTGTACTCCTGTACCACCCTAAGGGACTGCTGGAGATCCCTCTCTCCAGAGGCATAAAGTTTAAGGTCATCCATATAAAATAGATGGGTGACCTTATGCCTCCTGTCGCCGGGGGTACCGCAGTTGTAGCCACGGGTTTTCCGGAGCGAGACGGATAATGGCAGTAGTGAGATGCAAAAGAGAAGGGGGCTGAGGGAATCTCCCTGAAATACTCCTCTTCTGAATGTTACCGACTCTGTTTGGACTCTATCGTTACCCGATGTTATGGTAAAACGAGTCCTCCAGAGCGGCATCAGTTCTTCAATACATCTCACTACGGGGCCTGGTACCACAAGACATCGGAGCAAGTGAACAATGAGCTCATGCGATGTCATGTCAAATGCCTTGCGGTAGTCGATCCAGGCCATAGAGAGGTTCCGCTTATACTGCATGGAGTCCTGCGTGATACATCTATCGATCAGCAGGTTCTCCTTGCAGCCAGCGACACCTCTCTTCGACCCTCGTTGCTCATATATCCGTTCGTAAACCGGTTCAACTGCGTGGAGCACCCGCATGTACAAAATGCGTGTAAACACCTTGTAGCATGCGTTTAGACAGGTTATCGGTCTGTAGTTCTTTGGGTTGGACAAATCTCCGTTCTTGGGGATCAGCACTGTCCGCCCCTCAACAACCCAAGAAGGGATTTGCTGCTCCCCATTTAACCAGGAATTAAAAATTCTGGCCAAATGGTGGTGGGTGCTCGATAACTTTTTCCACCAAAAGTTATTTATCCCATCGGGACCTGGAGCAGCAAAGTTCTTAGAGCCCTCAAGAGCCCTACGAACCTCTTCTGGGGTTATTGGTTCGCACACTTCCTGTGGTTGCTGAAGCCTTTGACAAAAGGCTTCAAAGTGTGCAAGGGCAGGAGAATCTCGGTTGAGTGGAAGCCTCTCCTCGTATAGCGTTTTCCAGAAGTTCTCCACCTGATCTGCAGTCGGCGGATTGTCTACAACACGCGGAGGCGGTTGGAAAAGGCGCGAGGGCTTCTCGCGGAACAGTTTATTTTCCGCAAGCCCTCTCGCCCGCCTCACTAGTGATTTTTTACAAGTCACTAGCATCCGTATCCTGTCGAGACAGTGCTGTTTGGTGGTTCGCAGCACTGCCTCATTGAGTGTGTGATGGACGCGTCTTAGGTTGGCGGCTAATCGACGCACTTTAGGCGTGAACGGCCTGTTGGCCGCCATATAGTCCATCACACATTGGATACGGGATGCGTGTTGCCTCGCCGACCGGATCTTGGCTTCCATCTTTTGTATGCGCCGCTGCGCTCTCTCCTGTGGGGAAGAGGTATTTCGCCTCTCCACCTGAGAAGAGCGTTGAGCAGCGGCATACACGGCACAATTTATGTGCCAGATGTCAGCCTCTTCTGGTAGCGCTGTACGAAGTTCAGCGTCCACTCTGGCCAGGTCTTGTGGCCCGGGGGTTTTCAGATGGTGTAACCCCCTTCTGGTACTGAGGCCCTCTGGTATTGGCGGAACGAGGAGTGCTACGTCCTCAACCGGTGATTGTGGCGGCTCTTCGGCCACCTCATTCACCGGTCCAGGAGCAGCCCTCACGTAGCCCCTACTACGAAGGTGGGATACATAGTCACGCAGATTTTGTGGCGTGAAGGCGCTATGCTCTGGTAGCCTCTCACACCACAGAGCATGCATCCGCGCCATGTATCCCCTCCGCGCGGGCTCACTGCTTTCATAGCAATGCAGAAGTTCATCTCTCAGTTCATCTGTCCACTCAAAGCGTCCTTGGACATTGCCAATTTCGTCAACGGGCGGTCCGTCCGGTTGGGCCCCACCACCTTGCCCTTGACCCCTATCCGCACGGGGTCGATCGTGGGGGCCCTGTCTTCGGCCTGCCGGAACCAAAGTTTAGGGTCTGTGGGTGGTTAGCCCAGCAGACCCACGACCGACACCAGAGGGGAAGACGCTTTCCCCTCCCGGGTGCACTAGGGCTGCCGGTTCGGTTTTGCACCCCAGCTGGAGTAAGTGGTGGCGCTACTCACCAAAGGCTTGATAGATGGAAGTCAGCCCCTCCTGCTTATTATTTTTTTTTTTTTTTTTTTTTTTTTACAAAAAACCAGTCACCCTACTCTGTGGCTCCGACCCTCACAGAGGGGAGCTGGTAATACCAATAGCCACTCCCCACGCCCGTGGGGTGAGTGACTACCGGGTCCGCGAATCGTGTGCCCTGAGTAGACGTAATGAACCGAGGATGACAGCCTTCTGCATTCTGCCGGCTAAGATCTCTGCCGAATCTCGGCATGCCGGTATGATCTTTAGTTCTGAAAGCAGCGTCTGTCTCATTCCACCGAGGGCTCCTATAATCAGTACCACTATTTTAACAGAATGGCCTGGATAAAGCCTGCGGAGTTCGAAGAGCAAATCTCGATATTTTGTCCGTTTTTCCTCCTCTTTCAAGACAATGTTGCTCTCAGCGGGAGCTGAGAATTCCACGACATACATTGTCTTGAGTTGGTGGTCGAGGAGTACTATGTCAGGCTTGTTGGCTTGTATTTGCCTGACGGTGGGAAACGAGTAGTTCCAATAAATTAGGCACTTCTCATTCCCCACAACGGACTCAATATCCCCCGGAACGTAAGGCAGCACTGGTGTTTCGTCTATCCCATACGAGTGCCTTAGATGATAGTAAAGCACTCGTAATGCTGCGTTGTGTCTATGAATATAGGCCGAGACTGCGTAAGTCGGGCAAGCCGACAGTAAGTGCATTACAGTCTCCGGCGCCCTGCGGCAGGCCCTGCAGCTGACATCAGGGACCTCCATACCCATGACACGACGTCGATAGACGAGAGTGTTAAATACACCATCCTGGCAAGCCATTATGAATCCCTCGGTCTCAGACTTCAGCCCAGCTGACCTTAAGAAGGCGAAGGTCAGCCTTTCGGATAAGCCGAGGTCTTCTATATTTTTATAGAAGATCCCGTGCAATGGCTTATCCTTATGGAGCTGCAGAAGGATGTTGTGTTCTGCAGCTCTAATGTGGGCTTTTAGTCGAACGGGTTCCAACTCGGTGACAGAGTCGGGGTTTACCCGCTCGACGTCGAAGATGAGACCAAGTTCATCGGCTGCTCTGCGTGCTGCCTTAAAGAGAAAAGCTCCTACCTCTGCATTTTCATGGTCTCGGACCATGCAGAGGAGGGGATCCGAACTCCTGATGACCTTACATGCTCCATCCAGAACCATCCTGCTATGGAGACTCTCCAAGCTCAAGAGTCCACGGCCTCCCCGATGTCGTGGGAGATATAACCGTGGAACGGACGATTTAGGATGCAAGCTCCTATTGAGATGCATCTTCTTGCGGGTTACTACATCGAGTTGACGCAGCTCTTCTCTAGTCCACTTCACTACTCCGAAAGAGTAGAGAAGGATCGGAACGGCAAGCATATTTGTAGCAGACACCTTGTTCTTCCCCGACAGTTCTGAAGACCAGATCTGTCGGAGTAGGTGCTGATACTTGCCGCGGAGAGCGTTTTTCACTACACTCACTTCTTGGGTGGAGCGTTGCTCGACACCCAAGTAAGTGTACGACTCTCCGGCATCTAGATGGTGTAAGATGCTTCCGTCCACGAGCTGCGCGTCCTCTCCGTAGTCACCGCATCGCCCTCTCTTGAGATGGATCAGTGCGCATTTGTCCAACCCGAACTGCATACCGACAGCCTGCGTGTACTCCTGTACCACCCTAAGGGACTGCTGGAGATCCCTCTCTCCAGAGGCATAAAGTTTAAGGTCATCCATATAAAATAGATGGGTGACCTTATGCCTCCTGTCGCCGGGGGTACCGCAGTTGTAGCCACGGGTTTTCCGGAGCGAGACGGATAATGGCAGTAGTGAGATGCAAAAGAGAAGGGGGCTGAGGGAATCTCCCTGAAATACTCCTCTTCTGAATGTTACCGACTCTGTTTGGACTCTATCGTTACCCGATGTTATGGTAAAACGAGTCCTCCAGAGCGGCATCAGTTCTTCAATACATCTCACTACGGGGCCTGGTACCACAAGACATCGGAGCAAGTGAACAATGAGCTCATGCGATGTCATGTCAAATGCCTTGCGGTAGTCGATCCAGGCCATAGAGAGGTTCCGCTTATACTGCATGGAGTCCTGCGTGACACATCTGTCGATCAGCAGGTTTTCCTTGCAGCCAGCGACACCTCTCTTCGACCCTCGTTGCTCATATATCCGTTCGTAAACCGGTTCAACTGCGTGGAGCACCCGCATGTACAAAATGCGTGTAAACACCTTGTAGCATGCGTTTAGACAGGTTATCGGTCTGTAGTTCTTTGGGTTGGACAAATCTCCGTTCTTGGGGATCAGCACTGTCCGCCCCTCAACAACCCAAGAAGGGATTTGCTGCTCCCCATTTAACCAGGAATTAAAAATTCTGGCCAAATGGTGGTGGGTGCTCGATAACTTTTTCCACCAAAAGTTATTTATCCCATCGGGACCTGGAGCAGCAAAGTTCTTAGAGCCCTCAAGAGCCCTACGAACCTCTTCTGGGGTTTTATTATTATTTTTTTTTTTTTTTTTTTTTTTTTACAAAAAACCAGTCACCCTACTCTGTGGCTCCGACCCTCACAGAGGGGAGCTGGTAATACCAATAGCCACTCCCCACGCCCGTGGGGTGAGTGACTACCGGGTCCGCGAATCGTGTGCCCTGAGTAGACGTAATGAACCGAGGATGACAGCCTTCTGCATTCTGCCGGCTAAGATCTCTGCCGAATCTCGGCATGCCGGTATGATCTTTAGTTCTGAAAGCAGCGTCTGTCTCATTCCACCGAGGGCTCCTATAATCAGTACCACTATTTTAACAGAATGGCCTGGATAAAGCCTGCGGAGTTCGAAGAGCAAATCTCGATATTTTGTCCGTTTTTCCTCCTCTTTCAAGACAATGTTGCTCTCAGCGGGAGCCGAGAATTCCACAACATACATTGTCTTGAGTTGGTGGTCGAGGAGTACTATGTCAGGCTTGTTGGCTTGTATTTGCCTGACGGTGGGAAACGAGTAGTTCCAATAAATTAGGCACTTCTCATTCCCCACAACGGACTCAATATCCCCCGGATCGTAAGGCAGCACTGGTGTTTCGTCTATCCCATACGAGTGCCTTAGATGATAGTAAAGCACTCGTAATGCTGCGTTGTGTCTATGAATATAGGCCGAGACTGCGTATGTCGGGCAAGCCGATAGTAAGTGCATTACAGTCTCCGGCGCCCTGCGGCAGGCCCTGCAGCTGATATCAGGGACCTCCATACCCATGACACGACGTCGATAGACGAGAGTGTTAAATACACCATCCTGGCAAGCCATTATGAATCCCTCGGTCTCAGACTTCAGCCCAGCTGACCTTAAGAAGGCGAAGGTCAGCCTTTCGGATAAGCCGAGGTCTTCTATATTTTTATAGAAGACCCCGTGCAATGGCTTATCCTTATGGAGCTGCAGAAGGATGTTGTGTTCTGCAGCTCTAATGTGGGCTTTTAGTCGAACGGGTTCCAACTCGGTGACAGAGTCGGGGTTTACCCGCTCGACGTCGAAGATGAGACCAAGTTCATCGGCTGCTCTCCGTGCTGCCTTAAAGAGAAAAGCTCCTACCTCTGCATTTTCATGGTCTCGGACCATGCAGAGGAGGGGATCCGAACTCCTGATGACCTTACATGCTCCATCCAGAACCATCCTGCTATGGAGACTCTCCAAGCTCAAGAGTCCACGGCCTCCCCGATGTCGTGGGAGATATAACCGTGGAACGGACGATTTAGGATGCAAGCTCCTATTGAGATGCATCTTCTTGCGAGTTACTACATCGAGTTGACGCAGCTCTTCTCTAGTCCACTTCACTACTCCGAAAGAGTAGAGAAGGACCGGAACGGCAAGCATATTTGTAGCAGACACCTTGTTCTTCCCCGACAGTTCTGAAGACCAGATCTGTCGGAGTAGGTGCTGATACTTGCCACGGAGAGCGTTTTTCACTACACTCACTTCTTGGGTGGAGCGTTGCTCGACACCCAAGTAAGTGTACGACTCTCCGGCATCTAGATGGTGTAAGATGCTTCCGTCCACGAGCTGCGCGTCCTCTCCATAGTCACCGCATCGTCCTCTCTTGAGATGGATCAGTGCGCATTTGTCCAACCCGAACTGCATACCGACAGCCTGCGTGTACTCCTGTACCACCCTAAGGGACTGTTGGAGATCCCTCTCTCCAGAGGCATAAAGTTTAAGGTCATCCATATAAAATAGATGGGTGACCTTATGCCTCCTGTCGCCGGGGGTACCGCAGTTGTAGCCACGGGTTTTCCGGAGCGAGACGGATAATGGCAGTAGTGAGATGCAAAACAGAAGGGGGCTGAGGGAATCTCCCTGAAATACTCCTCTTCTGAATGTTACCGACTCTGTTTGGACTCTATCGTTACCCGATGTTATGGTAAAGCGAGTCCTCCAGAGCGGCATCAGTTCTTCAATACATCTCACTACGGGACCGGGTACCACAAGACATCGGAGCAAGTGAACAATGAGCTCATGCGATGTCATGTCGAATGCCTTGCGGTAGTCGATCCAGGCCATAGAGAGGTTCCGCTTATACTGCATGGAGTCCTGCGTGATACATCTATCGATCAGCAGGTTCTCCTTGCAGCCAGCGACACCTCTCTTCGACCCTCGTTGCTCATATATCCGTTCGTAAACCGGTTCGACTGCGCGGAGCACCCGCATGTACAAAATGCGTGTAAACACCTTGTAACATGCGTTTAGACAGGTTATCGGTCTGTAGTTCTTTGGGTTGGACAAATCTCCGTTCTTGGGGATCAGCACTGTCCGCCCCTCAACAACCCAAGAAGGGATTTGCTGCTCCCCATTTAACCAGGAATTAAAAATTCTGGCCAAATGGTGGTGGGTGCTCGATAACTTTTTCCACCAAAAGTTATTTATCCCATCGGGACCTGGAGCAGCAAAGTTCTTAGAGCCCTCAAGAGCCCTACGAACCTCTTCTGGGGTTATTGGTTCGCACACTTCCTGTGGTTGCTGAAGCCTTTGACAAAAGGCTTCAAAGTGTGCAAGGGCAGGAGAATCTCGGTTGAGTGGAAGCCTCTCCTCGTATAGCGTTTTCCAGAAGTTCTCCACCTGATCTGCAGTCGGCGGATTGTCTACAACACGCGGAGGCGGTTGGAAAAGGCGCGAGGGCTTCTCGCGGAACAGTTTATTTTCCGCAAGCCCTCTCGCCCGCCTCACTAGTGATTTTTTACAAGTCACTAGCATCCGTATCCTGTCGAGACAGTGCTGTTTGGTGGTTCGCAGCACTGCCTCATTGAGTGTGTGATGGACGCGTCTTAGGTTGGCGGCTAATCGACGCACTTTAGGCGTGAACGGCCTGTTGGCCGCCATATAGTCCATCACACATTGGATACGGGATGCGTGTTGCCTCGCCGACCGGATCTTGGCTTCCATCTTTTGTATGCGCCGCTGCGCTCTCTCCTGTGGGGAAGAGGTATTTCGCCTCTCCACCTGAGAAGAGCGTTGAGCAGCGGCATACACGGCACAATTTATGTGCCAGATGTCAGCCTCTTCTGGTAGCGCTGTACGAAGTTCAGCGTCCACTCTGGCCAGGTCTTGTGGCCCGGGGGTTTTCAGATGGTGTAACCCCCTTCTGGTACTGAGGCCCTCTGGTATTGGCGGAACGAGGAGTGCTACGTCCTCAACCGGTGATTGTGGCGGCTCTTCGGCCACCTCATTCACCGGTCCAGGAGCAGCCCTCACGTAGCCCCTACTACGAAGGTGGGATACATAGTCACGCAGATTTTGTGGCGTGAAGGCGCTATGCTCTGGTAGCCTCTCACACCACAGAGCATGCATCCGCGCCATGTATCCCCTCCGCGCGGGCTCACTGCTTTCATAGCAATGCAGAAGTTCATCTCTCAGTTCATCTGTCCACTCAAAGCGTCCTTGGACATTGCCAATTTCGTCAACGGGCGGTCCGTCCGGTTGGGCCCCACCACCTTGCCCTTGACCCCTATCCGCACGGGGTCGATCGTGGGGGCCCTGTCTTCGGCCTGCCGGAACCAAAGTTTAGGGTCTGTGGGTGGTTAGCCCAGCAGACCCACGACCGACACCAGAGGGGAAGACGCTTTCCCCTCCCGGGTGCACTAGGGCTGCCGGTTCGGTTTTGCACCCCAGCTGGAGTAAGTGGTGGCGCTACTCACCAAAGGCTTGATAGATGGAAGTCAGCCCCTCCTGCTTATTTTTTTTTTTTTTTTTTTTTTTTTTTTTTTTTTTTTTTTTTTTTTTTTTACAAAAAACCAGTCACCCTACTCTGTGGCTCCGACCCTCACAGAGGGGAGCTGGTAATACCAATAGCCACTCCCCACGCCCGTGGGGTGAGTGACTACCGGGTCCGCGAATCGTGTGCCCTGAGTAGACGTAATGAACCGAGGATGACAGCCTTCTGCATTCTGCCGGCTAAGATCTCTGCCGAATCTCGGCATGCCGGTATGATCTTTAGTTCTGAAAGCAGCGTCTGTCTCATTCCACCGAGGGCTCCTATAATCAGTACCACTATTTTAACAGAATGGCCTGGATAAAGCCTGCGGAGTTCGAAGAGCAAATCTCGATATTTTGTCCGTTTTTCCTCCTCTTTCAAGACAATGTTGCTCTCAGCGGGAGCTGAGAATTCCACGACATACATTGTCTTGAGTTGGTGGTCGAGGAGTACTATGTCAGGCTTGTTGGCTTGTATTTGCCTGACGGTGGGAAACGAGTAGTTCCAATAAATTAGGCACTTCTCATTCCCCACAACGGACTCAATATCCTCCGGAACGTAAGGCAGCACTGGTGTTTCGTCTATCCCATACGAGTGCCTTAGATGATAGTAAAGCACTCGTAATGCTGCGTTGTGTCTATGAATATAGGCCGAGACTGCGTAAGTCGGGCAAGCCGACAGTAAGTGCATTACAGTCTCCGGCGCCCTGCGGCAGGCCCTGCAGCTGACATCAGGGACCTCCATACCCATGACACGACGTCGATAGACGAGAGTGTTAAATACACCATCCTGGCAAGCCATTATGAATCCCTCGGTCTCAGACTTCAGCCCAGCTGACCTTAAGAAGGCGAAGGTCAGCCTTTCGGATAAGCCGAGGTCTTCTATATTTTTATAGAAGATCCCGTGCAATGGCTTATCCTTATGGAGCTGCAGAAGGATGTTGTGTTCTGCAGCTCTAATGTGGGCTTTTAGTCGAACGGGTTCCAACTCGGTGACAGAGTCGGGGTTTACCCGCTCGACGTCGAAGATGAGACCAAGTTCATCGGCTGCTCTGCGTGCTGCCTTAAAGAGAAAAGCTCCTACCTCTGCATTTTCATGGTCTCGGACCATGCAGAGGAGGGGATCCGAACTCCTGATGACCTTACATGCTCCCTCCAGAACCATCCTGCTATGGAGACTCTCCAAGCTCAAGAGTCCACGGCCTCCCCGATGTCGTGGGAGATATAACCGTGGAACGGACGATTTAGGATGCAAGCTCCTATTGAGATGCATCTTCTTGCGGGTTACTACATCGAGTTGACGCAGCTCTTCTCTAGTCCACTTCACTACTCCGAAAGAGTAGAGAAGGATCGGAACGGCAAGCATATTTGTAGCAGACACCTTGTTCTTCCCCGACAGTTCTGAAGACCAGATCTGTCGGAGTAGGTGCTGATACTTGCCGCGGAGAGCGTTTTTCACTACACTCACTTCTTGGGTGGAGCGTTGCTCGACACCCAAGTAAGTGTACGACTCTCCGGCATCTAGATGGTGTAAGATGCTTCCGTCCACGAGCTGCGCGTCCTCTCCATAGTCACCGCATCGTCCTCTCTTGAGATGGATCAGTGCGCATTTGTCCAACCCGAACTGCATACCGACAGCCTGCGTATACTCCTGTACCACCCTAAGGGACTGTTGGAGATCCCTCTCTCCAGAGGCATAAAGTTTAAGGTCATCCATATAAAATAGATGGGTGACCTTATGCCTCCTGTCGCCGGTCAGCCCCTCCTGCTTATTATTATTATTATTATTATTATTATTATTATTATTATTATTATTATTATTATTATTATTATTATTATTTAGGTAGTAGTTTATACCATACAGTGAGCACGTCGATTAGATACGTCGATTTTTAAATGTATTTCTCATTTTTTGTGCAAAAGGACATGAAGTTATATATTTTAACTGTAAGAGTTCTATCACGTAAGTAATTAAGAAACCTGACCTATTATTTTACATTTATGTAGTAAAACAAATCTACTCGATCATAGGCTTTCTTAAAACGAGTATGCACTGATACCCCAGTCTGTATAAAAAAAACAGTTGATTTAATTTTTTACAGGTATCTTAACATTGTTAGTAAATGATAATACGTATAGACGTACCACCAGAGTGGCCCTATTTTTTTATAAACAACGACCAAAGTCGGAAAATTCAGTTTTCGGGCCGTAGAATATTCCAATTACCTTTTAGAGAAAGTTGTACGTATTGTAAATACCTTTAATTTCATTTTTTATGAGTTAAAATCGAAATAATGGCGAAAACCCCTCTTTTGCACTATTTTATAAATGTTAATAACTTTTGCAATAATGGCAGTAAGTGACACAGAACCACTTGGTGATTATGGGTATTTATAAGTGTGCGAAATTTCAACCCGATCGGTTTGATAGTTTATGAATAATTGCATTTATTTATCTCAGAGATCGGCTGTTTAAACAATCTTCATAAGCAAGATAATGTATCTAGAGATGTTTGACAAAGTGGAATGGATTCTTGAAGGGTTGAACTACAAGGTAAGTTGAAAAAATAAACTATTTGATCAAAAAATTATTGTTAAAAAGTTCGTTCAAAAGGTGGGTGTTTTTTGCTTATAAACAAATGGAATGACTGTTATTTTTTTATGAAAATTCTTATAATTAGGCTCATTGAAAAGCCGTTTGGAAAACACGTATTAAAAAAAAATGAACCCTCTACGATCAATAACAGGCAAGAATGCAACTTAAAAAAAAAATCTGCATTATTTAGAAACATTAAGAGTTTAAGAGTTGAAATTTTCACAAATTTTCATTGAAGACCAGTATTTTATGATTCAATTGATAAGTAGCAATAGCTACCGTGCCCCTGAATACTTCTCCCATAATATTTCAATTGTTGAAGTGCTCGACTAGATTAAAGTCCCGCCTTTTTTGTATTATTACATACACACACATGCTGGAAACTGACTTTGTTTCGGCGTGTACTGTTATTTTAAATGAAAATACAAACTTTTTCCTTTCCTTTTTTCAAGTACATTTATCATACCATTGATTTTTTAAGACGATTGTAATAATTTAAAAATGATTACATTAAAAATAATAACAATGAATAAATATCATTTATAATAAATTTAATGTAAAGAAAATCCATATAAGTCTAAGAACAAGAAAGATCAATCATTTTTATATTCCATTCAAAAATTATGTGGATTTTTTTTGTGATACATTTATTAGTAATAATTTTTATTAACAATATTATTTAATAATAATTTAATGCGAATAAAATAAATGTATGAAGAAAATAAATATAGTGCACAGAAAAAAATCAGTCATTTTTATGTTTAATTTGAAAATGTTTTATTCCGTACAAACTAATGGGCTGCTTCATTAATTTATCAAATATTTAGATTATAAAAAATAAATAGTTTAGAACAAAATTGAAGCAAAAGTAAAAGATTTATTGCAAAATTTTAGCATTCACGTTAAAAATAAAGCATGGGTAATAAGACGTGGATTTTTCCGGCATTTCCCAATTTTCCAGGATAATGAGAATTAGCCAGTTGTTAATATTGCGTCGAGTTTCCCCATATTTTAAAAAACGAAAGAATTGATGTCAAGGCGCCTAGATATTGTAAAATTTTCATGCGCGCTCCAATTTGAAGTTTCGATCTCAAAAAGTCGCCGCCAGAAACGGAGCTCGGGCAGCTCTCCCACAGCCTCACTACGGCACTCTTGCAAGAGTACCTTCATTTGCAAGGGCTAGGACTTCATACTCATTGCATAAATTGTATACTTATTAATTGAATCATAAAATATAGATCTTCATTAAAAATCTGTGAAAATTTCAACTTTTAATGTTTATAAATAATAGAGATGATTTTTTTTAAGTTGCTATCTTGACTGCTATTGATCGCAGAGGGTTCATTTTTAACACGCTTTTATTAGCTTCGACCGAAACTTTGCACACTTATCAAGGACCGATGACAGTACAATAATTTGACAACTTTGTCCTAATGTACTCACCAGGATCATCAGGAAAAAAATTTTAAAAAAAGGACTAATCTATTGTCGAGATTTTGCCGAAGGCGCCGCTGTTATTAATGTATTTTATTATTGCGGGTATCAGCTGGTTTCTATGTGTATCGGTGTTCATGATGCTAATTCTAAAATTCACCCAATCCAAAAATTATATATAAATATATTATTGGTGAGAAACGTGCCGAGGGATGAATGGCAAGGGGGTGACTAAATATGTCATGTCGCTATGGTCAACCTCAGGGAACCGGGCACACCCTGTTATATATCTATCGGACCTCTGGAAGGGTTAACTGTTTAATTGTCCATTATTTGTGGGAATAACAATGAAAAAAAATTATAGTTTAAAAAACTAAAAAAACACGCTTTACCGAAACCAAAAGTAAAAACCCGAACCAAAAAGTAAAAAATAACATTTAAATATTTGATAAAAAGCGTGGGGTGCTTGATATCAACTGTTATAAATATTTTATTGGTAGCTATTGATAAAAGTTGATTTATAAAAATATAGTAAAAAGCACCCCACGCTTTTTATCTTAATATTTAAACATTATTTTTTACTTTTTAGTTCGGTTTGCTATTAAAGCGTGTTTTTTCAGTTTTTTTAAACTAATTTTTTTTTAAATACGTGTTTTTTAAACGGCTTTTCAATGCGGCCTAATTACAAGCGTTTAACATAAAAAATAACAACGTTAATTCTATTTGTTTATAAGCAAAAGAACAGTCACCTTTTAAACGGACCTTTAACAACAATTTTTTCAACAAATAGTTTATTTTTTCAATTTTCGTCGTCAGTTCCTTACCTTGTTGTAGTTCAACTTTTCAAGAATCCATTCCACTTTGTTAAACATCTCCAGATACATTATCTTGCTTATGACGATTGTTTAAGCAGACGATCTCTGGGATAAACAAACGCAATTATTCATAAACTGAAGAATCTAAATGCAAAACTCACATTTTCCACTTCTGGCTCGCATTGAGCTATTTATATTTAAGAATATTATTTATAAAAATTTATTATTTTAACCACAATATCTTGTCCAAAGCTCACAAAATCCCTGTAATATTTACTAGCAAAATCTGTGATTTATTTCAAAACTCACATTCTTCAAGGACATATGAGGTGCAGAAGAAACATTCTCCATTTCAGCCAGTCAGAAAGCGCCTTTCGACATGACGTCACTGAAACGTGCATTTTTCTATCAAATCGACTAAAAGAATTTTTATAACAAAAAATCGAAAAAAGTGCAAGTTGAGCAAGTATACCGTTCAAAACTCAATACCCCAAAACAGATTGCAATAGCTGGTAAAATTTTAGCAAAAAAATACCTAACATAATTCAAAAGGGAAATAAGCTACAAGAAAGAAAAAAAAAATGTTGACACATTGTTAAAGAAACATTATGGGGTAAATTGGAGAGATACGGAAGAGAAATTGAATATCTACAGGTACATACTAGATTGCTCTGAGCTCCAGAATGACGAAGAAGAAATGAATAAACATCTATGTGAGCCTTCGGTGGAAGCACCATCTCCCATTGTCTAAATTTTTATGGATATATGTTTATTGTATTTTTTAAATTAGTCTTTCTAAGAATGTTTTTCAGTAAAAACTATTTTAATTATTGTAACTTCTGTAATAAACCCTTATTCGTATTATGTTGCATCGCTTTAATAATAAATTATAATTATCCATAATTAATGTGGTGACTTTTGCATCTGAGGTTTCAATTTACTTTAAAAGCATCTCAAAACTAACATTCTCCAGCTTTTCGTTTCAAAACTCACATTCTCCAGTGTTAGACTCGATTTTTAAAATATTTACAAATAGTTAAACTTCACAAAACTGCTTAAGTGATTATAACTATCGTTGCAATATCAAGAAAAAAAAGCGGCAGCTACTGGAAGCGGCTGGAACCTCCCCACTCGGTGGATCTTTGAAGCCGAAAAGAGCATTAAATTGTGTGACAAAACGGCACTAAACGTAATCCGATCTCATCCAAAACCTTTTCAGATCTTCTGGGGCACTAAAAAAAACCTCAACTTAATGAATTTACAATACTCGCCTGCGGCTCGTGCTGCAAATTTCATCTATGCGAGTTATTACCTACATTATCGCTCGTTGAATAGTATACTATTAGGATATTAACAACTTTAACATCACTTGAACGACTAAGAAAGTCTAGTTATCCTAAATACTACAGATTTGTAAAGCAACAAACTGAAAATAGGTAAAGTGATAATCTATAATAAATTCACCAACGAAGGTACAGAAAGCATATGATATTGATAAAGTTTGTAACAATCCACGGGTGCAGTCACTAAAAGTTACAAATATGCCGAAACCTAATTAACATGACATGACACCAACGTTATCGGATGACAAACGATGACAATGACAATCGTCAAAATTGGAAGTGGAAGTGTGATATATCGTTGAAATCAGAATTTTAACTGTTTTTCAATGGTGCCATTGCAAATTGCAAGTAATTATAAAATAAACAACTTGTTGCGTCAAAACGGCACTAAAGGTAATCCGATATCAACCAAAACCTTTTCAGATCTTCTGGGGCACTAAAGAAACGCACATGCAAAGTTTCTTTCAAATCCATTCAGTAGTTTCGGCGCTATCGTGCTAACACACAGACATTTTTCAAAAACCACTTTTTTGGGTTCCTAGGACCTCAAAACGTAAAGATTTGATGTTATCTTAATTTTCGGTTTTGAACCAATTTTAGTGGTGAGGTTAAATCAAAATCGAATCTTAAAATTGTAATGCTGTACAGTTTTTTTTGAGTTTCTAAAAAGTTTAGAAATGTGGAGAATGTGACGTTTGCATGTAGAGGCTTCAACTATCAAACCGATCTGGCTAAAATTTCGCACAGTTATAAATACCCATAATGCCCCCATCACCAAGATGTTATGTGTCACTGTCATTATTGCAAAAGTGATTAACATTTATAAAATAGTGCAAATAGGAGGTTTTTCGCCATTATCTCGATAACTTATTTATCGATTTTAACTCATAAAAAATTAAATTAAACAACTTTTCAACACCTACAACTTTTACTAATACAACTTTTCTCTAAAACGTAACTGGAAAATAATCAATCGATCAATTTTCTATGCACAGACTCGATTATGACGCTTGCTGCGTTCTGTCTTTAATAATTTTGATAATGGCGTTATTGTAGGTAGCTAAATTTAAACAAGTTTATTTCTTGACATAACCCTCTTTTGGAACTATATGTTTTTTCGGGGCGTAGTCTATTTGCTGCTCAAGTACTTTATGCGTATGATGAATGGACCTCTTTAATGGTGACGTCAAGACCAGTTAAAAGCTCGCGAATGTATACAATCACACACTACAGCGAGTTGTGAATGTATACTGCGGTGGAAAATAAAAACAAATTGAAAGAATAGAGATAATCTTAAGAAATTAGCATCAAAGCAACTTAAAATAAGTGGAAATTATTAGAAACATTTATGGTTGGAAATCTGTGTTGAAATACGTCGAAAGAATCGAAATGGAATAATCATAAAATCCATTTCAGCACTTCTTTATACCCTGTTCTCCATTTTGGTAGATGGTACATAAGATCCTTTAAATTAATTTCTTCACGTCACTACGTCCTGTTATTTTGCCATAAGCCTTGCCAAGTCGATTACTTTTCAGCTGTGTTTAATGTGATATTTAAAAGTGTTAATTGTTAAGTGTACCTAACTGATTTGTTGTAAAACGTGCGTTAATTTACTAGACAAGTGAAAATGGCTGTGCGTAATAGTTAGTCGCCTGTAAGGCCAAAAGTGATTTCTCTGTAAGAATTAGTTGCTGCCGAGTAATTACATATCTGAAAGCGAGGCAGGCATCATTTGCAAAATGCATGGACGTATATGCGATATTTCTCTACGGGCGAATACACAGATATCTTCTGTTTAGACTATATTTATATAGAGTAATGACTGGGAGACTCTAAATTATAAAGTTGACCGTAAGATATTGGAAATTATGAAATATTTTAATGATAAGCTATTATTAACAGTAAATTACAAAAAAACATCTTACCCTTTGCGAGGACTCTCAAAATTTGATTATCTGGTTATAGAGGGGAATAAGCAAGAAATAAAATTAAAAACAATTACAACCATTAAATACTTAGACATAATAATAGATTGCCATATGAGATGGAACGAACTTTAAGATATTAGTAAAGAGAATTCGCTGCTTGGTCCCAAAATTTAAATTCCTTAAATTCTAGACGAAAGTAAACTAAAAATACTGCTGGTTCAGTCATATCTAAATTGTGGTATCATAAGCATGAGGTAATGCTACAAATTATTACATAAAAAAATTAGAAACGGTGCAAAAATGGGTACTTAAATGTATTCTTCTGAGGAACTGTATGAAGAGCGTAAAGTTTTTGATCTAAGACAACTGTTTTGTCAATCTTTACTGTTATGTTCTTATAAAAACAAGAGAAGTTTGGATTCAATTGACAAGACAGTTGGTCAAAGAAGTATTTAGGTAGTGTAATATACAACTCTCTTCCTAATGATATAAAGACAACAAATTCCTTGAAATTGTATAAAAAAGAATTAAACATTGGATACTTGATAAGAAATGAATCGATTGTAGATCATAAAAATAACTATGCGTATAATAGTTATTTGTGTATCAAGGCCGTAAAGTTGATCTTTCTCGTCTGAATCCGAAGTTTGGGGCCGAGGCAAAGCAAACTTCAGATAAGGCCGAGATAGATCGTTTCGCCGAGGTGCAGACAACATTTTTTAGACAACTGTCCCAAAAAGTAAACTAAAATATTTTAAAAATTGTTTCGTACAAATGGCTGAAAACATGGAAAACATTTTGCAAGAAGTCTACTAAGCTGATATTTTTAATTCGTTTTCAATAACGAAAACAAAACTGAAAATGTCTACATTGTCTACATTCCCAGGTAATTTTAGACTCAAAGGTATAGAACCTTAGAGCCTTTAGTGCTGCCTGGCTATCTGATAGTATATAGATCTTTACCTTTCGGATGCCTTCATTTAGGCATTCCTGGGCACACAGATCTATAGCGCGAATTTCAGCCTGGAAGATGGTCGGGGTGTTACCGAGGGCTTTGTATAGCCCACATTTAGGCCCTGCTACGCCCATTCCTACTCCTTCAGCCATCTTAAATCCATCTGTATACCAGATGAGTGACCCTTGTTCCAATCGCAGTGCCTCTATCTTGCTCGTCTGCCGACTTTCAATTAGCACGTCAAACGGGCAGTCTTGTTTGATTGGCATTGAGTCAGTGGGTTTCGTCATGAACTTCACATGGATTAACTCCAGAATCCTTAAGTGACCAACCAGATCGCCTGGTTTAAATTTATGTGCCTGGTGCAGTCGTAGGGCACTGAGTGCTGCCTCCTTTCTTACATGCAAGTGTTACTTATCTCTTTCTGTGCAGTATATCAATTTTGACACGTACAATGGTGTATTCTTGGTCTTCTTTTGATACTTTTTATATTTTATAAATAGTTATTATTTTTTGATCTTGACATGGTGTTCTCAGTTTTATTTTTTCTTTCCCTTCCTTTATATTTTTTTGTTTTACTAAGTAGGTATAAGTATATTGTTTTTTTTATATTCAGTTAATTATATTATACATTATTAAAGTAGCATTTTGGTTAAAGCTCACTAGATATTCACGCTCAAATTTTCTATGTGGATACTCTTAACTTTATTTATTATGTTATAATAAAGTTATTATATAGTACATTCTACTTCAGTTAAGAAATTCATAACACTTATTATATCTTCCAATCTAACTACCGTTATATTGTCTACAAGTTAATTGTAGAATTTTTTAAATATTCTTTCCTTTTTGGGGTTTTCTACCATATAATATATCCTATTCTATAAATGACCCCGAAATGCACAAAATGACAGATTTATCCAGTATCTCACTGGAAAATAACCTCTTCGCCTATGGCCTGAGGGACGGTTAGAGTGTTTTTGCCGAACAATACAAAAAGTAAGAACAAGAATAATGAATTTTGGTGACGGTTTGGAAACCAAATCTGTTTTCATTCTCAAAGTTTCCTTAACAAACTCTTGTTTGCTGTACATATCAAATATAGGGATGTAGATTGTTCAAGGGGTATCTTGTCTCTGAGTCAGCCTTACTTCACTTCAACCTACAATATCTTTTGTGACTTACTCAAGAACTAATTGTTGGCCAGGATTCCAAGACTTACCACAAAGCTTGTGATTTTCCATCGATCACCATTGACCAGAGCAAGGGTGATAGAACTCCTCATTGTGGACAGCCTCTGACCGCATTCACCGTCGCCGACTCGTTATCCACACTTGTGGTAATTATTCTGTTTCCATTTGACCGTTGCGGGCTTTATTCTCCCTTTTTCCGCGGATCTTTGTATGGATTCGTATGAGGTGTTATCAGAAGCACCTACCATATTTACGAAAGCACACATAGCCACTTCCTTTGATATCAGTGTCTTTTCGATGCCTTTGACCAGGCCACATAGAGCATTTATTGTTGATTTGCCAGGTTGTTAGGCAAATTGTTTTGAGTGAAGCGGTATCCCTCTAAGGATTTCGCTTTTCAGATATTGAACTAGTATTTTCTCCCGTTGTTTTTAGAAGAAATAAGGTTGTTGTATCCATATATACAAACTACTTCTACACAATATTTGAATATAATAGAATATAATTTGATATTATTTACATATACATTTGTGGGGTAGTATATATGAGAAAGTATATGAACTAAGCTCTGGAACGTTTGAGAAAAAGTAGGAGATACAGGATCACCGTCTGCTTTATGTATTAGTTTTATTACATGCGTATGTAACCTATAATACCAGATGCGACATTTAACTTGAAACAGCGGTTCATCTCAAGACCAACGCATTTTAGAAAAGAATGTATCAAATTCATCAAATTGTTTGGTGTCGAGAAAGGAACAAAGTGATGATATTAGTTTTTGACCTTGGTCACGTTTTCGAGGTCATTTCATAAGACCAACAAAAGTAATTTCTGTATATTGTGTTATTTTTAGTTGACAGTTTATGATAACAAAATGTTTATCTGTTGGATATAAATTTGCCTAATAAGTAAAATTCTAGATTCTCAGACGTTATAACGATAAAGAATAATATATTTTTTGTTTTCTTTCTAAAGTTAATAGTTTTGGCTGTTTAAAAGTAATCAAAAATCATGTTAAGCAATTAATATCTTACAAGTCGTGGTCGGACAAAAAGAAATTCATGCATAAGGTGCTTCTTTTAAAAAAAAAAAAAAAAAGAAAGATGCAATAAAAATACAGATTTTTGTTAAAAAACACAAAGTTGACCTCAAACTAACCTTGATAACGTTACCAAGATCAAAACCAATATCATCACTCTGTTACTCCCTCGATATCAGACGATTAGACCTCCATTTTTTAGTACACTACTGAAATAGCTTTCATTAAATTTGTCGTAGACTTTAAAAACTCTAATTGAATGGCCTTTCCTGATCAGGAGCCCCCTGTGGTCCGCACGCCTATGCTCATAACCAATAAAAGTAAAATCGCAGTGACCAGCGGCCGCGAGGTCGGTGCTTTGGCCATCTTAAATGCAAAGCTACTTTCAATTTAGAAACTAAAACAAGAAACATACACAATGCAGTGTGTACAGCATTCAAATTCGTCTCGCGTTAATCAAGACAACTTGTTTATGGTTCGAACACACGAAAATTGCAAATAAGCGGGTAAACACAAAAATTCTAACATTGTGTCGAACCCGATTCTATTTACATGTTGTCGGTCGTCGGTGTGACCGAAATAGAAATTCAAAATTGCTGGTGCTGGGAGCGGGGTCCGATTAAAACCGCGATCAGCTAGAACGTCCGTCGGTGGGTTTACGTTAAAATTTAAGGCAATTAAATTAAATACAAATAAACAATTAAAGTAAAATGGAGATAACTTTAGCTCAGAACTGGGGGTCGAGCGTCGATCTAAAATGAAGTGCCCTCAAATGTTTTAGAAATGACTAAAATGAATGCTTGTAACTTTTAACGTAAAGGATCTTGAATTACGAAGTGTATTTATTAATTAGAACATTTACTATATTTTTAAAAAAAATTTCACATTTAAGAACATCTAAGATGTTTGCGACTGACAAGTCGTTCATTGTACATGTTTTTTTTATGAAACTAAGATGGATGCATCTCCAGTTTTACGAATATAGGGAATGCAGAATTAGAAACTTTTTTCGACTAGGCGTTTTTTAAACTGATTTTTCACATTTTGACTGATAAGCTATTTTACTAAATTCAAAATGGTTTAAAAAAGTAGCACTTTACCACATCGAACTGTCACTTTACTATATATTAATGTCAGTGTTAATAAAAAAATAAGAGTTGGTCGGAGTGTATTAGTCATCCATGCTTCCAATTTTAATTGTAAATGACTGCACGTCAATAAAATGACGCAGCTAAATGTACGGTGTGCTTGGAAGGCGAGAGATAGAGATGTAGTAGAATATGACATTGGACAAATTTATTATACCTAATCTTTAAATTTCTCTGTACATTTGAGGACATTAGGGCTAATTTTATTTTAGTTCTACAAAAGGGAAAATGTTTATTTTAATGATACCTATGCGGGACGACAAAAATTATTTTTGCAAATCGATAATAAAAGAAAAAAAAAATTTATATATACTTTTTTTTCTCTCATCGTCCCACATTGTAACATGTTTTTAATGTCTTTTAGTGAAAGCCGTTTTTTAAAATAATGATTTATATGAGAGTAATTTGCGCCGTCTTTCCGACTTATATCCGGAGCGCTCTTAAAAGTACAATTATTTAAATTTGAAAAGTTAACCACAAGATATTTATTCAATTCCATTTGTTCTTCCTGAAAACTATTGTCTGTATTCTTGAATGATAAACAGAAGCAGGTAAATAGAGCATCTCGTGCCGTGACACGTCATTCATAAATGACAAATGCAAGGGAAATTATCTATCATAAGCAACTATACTACATCAAATCATATTAACATATTATTTAACTTAACGAACTCACCTAAAGAAATACTCGTATTACATATTTTAGTTGTAGTAAAAAAAAACTTGTTAACAAAAGGATTTGAACCTTCATCACGGTACGAGATGCTCTATTTATCCGCATTTTGATAAACAAAGCCGTGTCAGTCAGCCGTGCTTTCTTATCTATCATTATTTGCTTATAATTACTTACTAACACAAAATGCGAAAAAATATTATAAACAAATCTCGTAAGAAAAGCAGTTATACTAAACTCATGTAGTTTTTAAGTTACTCGCTCGCTGCGCTCGCTCGTACTCAAACACTACACTCGTTTAGTAAACATTGTTTTTCTAAACTTGTTGTTTAATGTACTATTAACCGCATTGTCACGTGATCAAATGCGGCTGAGAAAATTTAATTTTTATAATAAATTATAATTGAAATCGCAGAATTAATTACCTATTGTAGTGGAAATAATCTAACTTTTGGATATATTGTAACTTTTATCGAGGTAAAAGATTTAAAATTATATTCGGCAAAATCCATGGCTTTTCTTGTGAGATACCGTGTTTTTTTTTGTTTTTATTTCAGTAGTATAGCAAAGCCGGTACGGGCTCACCTAGTAGAGGAGCAACGCCGGTTACGATGACGTCATGAACTGGATGGCATGTGTCCAGATCCGTGTGCAGCCATTTAAAATCTTAAAAAGGAGTACAAGCGAGTAATACACCCGACGTAGTTGAAGATCACTTGTGTTGAATCTATGTATCACAATGTGGAAAACCTTTCTTTGAATAATTCCCAGAACTTTTGAATCAAAGGTATTTAAGAAAACGTCTCTGAGGGTTTTCAATGCTATATTTATGTTGTTCATAACCAAGACTTCATACTATTTAAGCATATTCAAGTCTTAACCTCACAAATGAATTAAAGAGAAGTTCTAGTGTATTTTCGTTAAATTTTTTTATGATTACCGACAATGTAGCCTAAATTTTTGAAGGAATTAGTGGTGTATTGATTGATATGACTAACAAAAGATAACTTTGGGTCGAATATAACTCCTAGATCTTTGAGATGACTACAGCTTTTCAGTTCTTCATTATTAATTATATATACGAGAGCATGTCATAAAGCTACACTTTGAGATATTTAACTGTAAATTGTTTATGGTACATCAAGACCGTAGCTATACAAGATCGTTTTGCATGGTAAGCCAATAACGATATCATTTATAAAAATGTTAAATAGCGAAAGCCCAAGCACAAAACCTTGGGGAACACCTGATGTTGTTAAGATATCTATAGACCAAAATCCACGGTATTGCACATTCAGTCGTCTATTTACTAAGTAGGATTCCGAAAAGTTTAGGAAGTGTTCAGTTAGTTCAAATTCGGATAATTTGTTCAGCAAAATTCCATGGCCCAGTCTGTCGAAGACTTTAGAAAAATTTGTAAAAATGACATCTTCTTGGCCTCCAGCATTCAAATGTTCGGCTATGAACTGAGTAATGCTCACCAAATTGCAGGTGGTAGAGCGATTTGGCATGAATCCTTGTTGATTGAGGCAGATTGAGACCTGGATATGTTCCAGACTTCTGAAAAGGTTGCAGTTTTAATAGATAAGTTAAAAATACTAGCTAACCGTTTTGCAAATAAAATGGCAAATCTTTAAGGAGAAAGGCCGGAATACCATTAGGACCTGTAGTGTCTTTGGGTTTAATTTTCTTAAGTGCCTTGAGTACGTCATTTTCGGTAATATAGAGAATGCATAAATTGTTAGTATTTGAGTGCTATTTACATCATAAGAATAGTTTGTAGATGTGGAATATGACTCTTGAAAATAATTAGCAAATGCGTCGACTATTACTTGTGGTTCGTTTAATATGGAGTCATTTATCCGAAATTAAAACCTCCATTTACTGCACTAATAATAACATAGCATAGGCGAAAATATTTTCTTCTCTGGAAACTTATTTACATTAGTTGTATATCCGACATGCGTTAACATAGTTGTCATTCATTTTGTAATTAATCGAATTTCACACAACAAAGTTGATTGACCTAACTGAAACATCACCTAAAAAAATCGTCTGCATTATTTCACAATCTCCCCTTCCCTTGCAGTAAACCAGATCCGTTTTTTCCTGTAAAACGGAGACATTCCTATTGTAATGGCCGTCATTAGAAACTGCTTGCTGGCTGCTTTCACATTTAATTTTGTATACGGAAACGCGTTAAAATTGAACGGTGATTATCAGGTCGAAATAAACACTAACACCGCGCTCGGTACGACGCATCATCTCGGCTATGATAAAAAAACTTTCTATTGCAGAAATAATCTTCTAAATCCTAATAGAACATCTTTAAGCGATCTTTTAATGGCGTGCCATGGAACACGTGAACCAAGCCGCGGTGAGGCAACATCCCGACTTTTAGCTGTGCAGAATAATAATGCATAATAACCTTTCTCTATCGGCATACACCTTAGATAGTTCAGATTTCACTTTCGCATTGAAAATAACGAACATTAATGTATCCACTTATTCGGATTTAATATAAGCCATATTTGGTTTATTATTCAGTCAGCCGTTAAAATGATGCCGAAATATATAAAGTTATTGAAGTTGAAAGCGTGATAGTCGCAGATGGGTTAATTACGTAAGAAAAAAAATCTCTTAAAGAAATCATCTGGGGCGACATTTTTTCTTTTAAAAAATTGCGCGTCTGTGAACCTGAAAAGAAGGGCCGCCCAAAGGTGTCGGTTGGTTCGTTTTAGACAAGCGGTATGCATTTTTTATATACCTATTACTTTCTGTTTGCCATTTTTCAGTTTAATGTGCACAATACAGATACATTTTATTTTTGATAATGTTGGGATTCTAGCACAGCACAAATTGCAGCATATATATATATTGAAAAGGTAGTAATAAAATTATCAAATTTTGTTCCGCATACAATTTGAAACCTCTGCGTAAGCTCCACAATATTATAAGTAATCCTTGCAAGATTAGATAAGTATTTCTTGTTTTGTTGTTGAAAACAAAACTATCAAGCTTGAAATATTTCCATGTGTCGACTAATTATAGATGCATAGGTCCGTCGTTTTATATTTATTTAAATTTATTGGACTGCTCAGCAACAACACCAAAAACCAGTTTCGCTGGGATAACCTTCCTGTCAGGGCCGGACAGGTCGACAGGGGGCTACCGGGAAATACGCCGGCCGGCCGGCGAGGAAAATTTTTTGACACGTGAGGTCCACACCCAACGTTAACTTATAAATTTTATATGCATTAATATTGTTTTGTAAAGTATTTATTTTAAAATCGGAAGGTATTCTTCTTATCGAATTTGGATATAAACTGGTTTTTGTTTTCAAGGAAGTTTTATTTCTTTCAGGAATTCGTTTTATATCACATTGTATTACAAATATCGAATAGAAGTTATAATTTATTTATTACATTTTTTTTATATTTTTTTCACAAATGATTTTGTAAATTAGAACATTTATTTTAGATACAACGAAGGCTCAATAAAGATAAATTTGGGATTGAATTCAGTAACAATAACATTGTAAATAAAATATTTTCACTTAACTTTTTCATTGCTATAGACTCTTTGAATACTTGAATATGGGATTCCTCAAGGAACTGTTTTAGGGCCAATATTATTCAACATTTACATTAACGATTTATTTCAATTGAAACCTGAAGGTGACAATAAGTTTTGCCGACGACACGGTAGTATTTTACCAAGATGGTACATGGGACAAGCTTAAAGAGAAAGTAGAACATGATTTCAAAACATTATAATAGTAGACTCTTACTTTCGCAAAATATTAAAATTAAATCAGTTAAAAATTCTTTATCGCGCACTAATTGAACCTCATCTGATATATGGATTAATTGGTTGAGGAGGCGCGACCTGCAAGTAACACAAAACATATATTAAAAGTCATATACAATATGCCGTTTACTTACCCAACAGAAGACCTATATATTGAAACTAAAATATTTGACCTACGGCAACTATTTTGTCAAACGTTATTGTTACAACATAAAAATAAAAAAGAATTAATAAAAATAGAATACATAAAAATAAATAAAGACATAAAATAAATTCAAAAGTAAAACAATGGATGTACACTAAAAATTGAACAAGAATACACGATAAATAGACGTACAAATTCAAACCTTATAAATAATAATAATAAAAACATGGAATTAAAGCAACAATTAAAACAAAAGTTAATTACTTACCCAATAACATAATGTATAAATAGTATTCTAATTTTAATTGTAATTGTAAATGTAATGAATATACATAATCCACGTGAGTGCCTAAAACATAGTGCTGATGAAAACTGTAACTTACTGTTCAAGGTATCGTCTTTTTTGAAAGATACAGTAAACATTTACTAGCTTAATGTATATTTGTTGTGTGTATGTATGTAAATAGGATTATGTATATTTATTATGTATGTATTCATAAATTATTGTTATCTATTCTCCACATACGGATTTGTTTTTGTGGAGTGATCTCCTGTTTATTTACCATTCTGTTTTATAGTATAAGAAACTCGTATTATTACTTGGGTAGTAACGTGCAATTTATATTTTTAGTGGATAGACCTAATGTGGAGAAGGACGTTAAAAAAATTAACATAATTATTTTTCTAATAAACGATTTTATGAATTTCTTTGAAAAAAAAATATAGAAAATTATTTTCTAAATATCCTTTTAGCAACTTAGTAATTGGTAAATGCCTAGGCTTACTCCTGTGCTCTGGAAGATCAAAATTGTTCCTTGCGCCGGAGCATAAATAACGCCAGTCCGGCCCTTGCATAGCGAACCGAGGTCTGATTTAATTATTAAAATTTATTTCATTATACATGCACAAATCAGCCGCGCTCGGATTGATAACCGAGAATTGTTTACGATTTAGATTTGAGTTGACATTTTATTTTCATTGTTATTGTTTTAGATATACTAGCTCGGCCTCTAGATTAATCGTGCCTTTTTTTGGACGTGGTGCCGGAGGACAAATTTTATAATCGACAGTCATTAGATTTTGTTTTCGTAATTGATTTGTTAGATCGTCCAGCGTAGAATCGCAATTGGGAGTATAATTAAATACAAATGAATGCGGTGTAGTACGTACGTCAATGCGTTATAAATTATACTTAGTACTATGATAATTTGGAAATATAAATGTAAATTCAGTTGTTAGATTGCAACACCTGTGTAGTGTAAACGTATACAATGATGATTATTATTAACGAAAAACACCCGACTACTGAACAACTGAAATTCTATATATACGTCCGCCATTTTGAACTTAAAATTTTTATATGCTCAGTGACACTTAGAAGATCAAAACGAATCTGTTACAGTCTGTTAGTCCGTTAGAGCGTAACATCCTGACATACCTATATTCCTAGATAGATAAACGCACTTTTTTATCCTACACTCGCTATTTTGGATTTGTCAAATTTTCATAAACCCCATAACACTCAGACGATCAAGACGAATCTAACAATACTCTATTTATCAATATCAGTTAATCCGTCTAGTCTATAGAACGGAACATCCGAAACAAAGATTGATACATTGCATTACCCTCCCTGGCATGCCTCACCTGATTATGTCCAAAAATCCGGTTGGATCTTGTTCTGCTAGAAGGTTCCGTCCTTATTAAAAGTAGTTCTTAAGTCAGCAAATTGAGACTAATGAAATGGTAGAAATTAAGCTATAAATTTCCCTCGATAGCTTCATTATACTTCGGGCTGTGATCAGTTCTTATGGAACCACATCTCCAAATTGTTGGCAATAGATTTACATTAATTGCAACTTTGTCCTTAAATAAGTATAGACGAATAACCTTAGAGTTACAACGCAACAGGTTGTATGCCAAAGTGCGTGAGAGTGCTTCATGCTCCGCTATCCCGATATCAAGTATTTCTGGACAAAACTTATGCTCGCATTCTGAATTCTTTGCGGGTTGAATGCATTATATTTTGCTAAGTAAAGAAACATACATATTAAAATAATAATTAGCACTTGGATATGTGAAAGAGTATTTATTTATGTAATTTTCCACCATAAATGCAGATATGACTTTATTAATATATACCTCAATTATTGAATTGCATGTGTGGTACATAGAATATGACAGATGCCTCTAGAATGTGGCCAACTTACTCGAGCAACTTGCCAGATGCCTCTATAATACTCCACTTTTATCAGTGTCTGCTGTTGATATTTTTCTAGCATAAGTGTATGTTAGGAAAATGACGCACACGTATGACATTGTTTATTTTCTCACCTACTATGTTAAGTAAATACGAGCGCTTTCTTGGAGGATCGCGAAAATATTAATCAAAGTAACTTGTGGCCGGCAACAGCAACGCTTACTTTTTATGATTAAATATGTAGCAAATATTTCCGGAGCATTGTACAATTTAGGCACACTTAATGATAATATACATATTTACAAACAGAAAAATTGTATATTCATGGATTTTTTTTTCTCTTTCAGGAACTGTCATTTCCTTCTATGCACCATGTCGGCGGCAACACATCCTTCAGTTTCTCGATGTCGAGTACGGCGGATATGGAGGGCCAGGGGGGCAGTTTCGAATGCATCAAGCAGGTAGGGTCACCCCGAGGCCCCCTAGAAGGTCTCGGTTCCATCCCCAACAAAATTCGCATCCATGCCAATGACGACGTCTACGAGGTTACCCGCAATCGCATGACTGAAGCCGAAGATAAATATAAAAACAAATGGTAAGTTTGTCTCATCCAGCACGTTTTGCTTGTTCAGTATTCAAAGACGATTGCATCGTTTTCTGAGTATAATAATCGCCAATTATGATATGAAGTTGCTTTATCCCAAATTCTTCACTGAAAGCCAGTCTAATTGCACGATGTTTTAATGCCAGAAACTTATAAATAATGGAATTCTGAAAACCGTCAAGACAGATAACTAAAAAAAAATAACTTATATTATTAATAATCATCCATTCATGTTTTCCAAAAATCCCCAATTCCTCCGGCCTTTAAGGTCCAATGGAACTGGTATATACCAGTTTTTTTTGTGAGTAATAGTGGAATTTTGTACCTAAAAAGGAAATAAAATGAAATTTACTGTTACCTTATGTATTTATATATGTATAAATTAAATAAAGTGATATTTTGGCGCTTCTGCCACCGTTAATCTGAATGACTAGACATTATTTTATTGATGTGGGCACCAGTCGCAACTTCAACGACGGAATTAGTGGAGTTTCCAGTCTCAGAGGTAATGATTCTTTTGAATTATTTGAGACGTTGTATCTCGATCCGTGGATTAACGAACAATAATAAAAAAATTACGTACGATTGTTAACAGGTTATTGTTTTAAAATGCCTCCGTTGGAATTTTCACTTTACGCAGTTCTGGATATCATCTCGTGCGATAATTCATCGATGCAGTTTTTGTAACCAGCTCGCTTCCATTTCGTGACTGGGGTTGAACACGAACAACTCTAGGTTGATAAGATAAAAAATGTTTGAGCTAAGACTGGAGCTTTAGAGCGTAAGATAGACTATTGAGGCTTTTAGTGGACTTAATTTTATTTTTGAAGAGGTTCGGGGAGGTTGCTCCTAAGATGTCGTACAAGGTCAAGATTACACCCTGTATAAATCCCAGTGTGTGAATTCACTTGTATTTTATGTACCTGAGTCTGTTTTAACACTTTGATTTTAAAATCTTTTGTTTAGTATCTGCAGAAGGGTATAAAGCTTCACCCTGTATATCACTTCTTGAAATAACACACTTTGTTTTAAAACGAAATTAAAATAACAGAGTTCGTAAAACTTTTAAACATAAAATATTAATTCTAAGAAACAGTTGGGAAAGGTAACTTTTCGACAACGGAAATTCCGACTTGAGAAAAATATCTTTCAATTGTACATGATTTAATTTTTTTTACTTGGTGCAGCCAAGGAAGCAGTCACGACGGCGTAGTTACAGGGAATTTATCGTTTAAGTTAAAGCGGATAAGCTGAACTAGACAGACGGTACTAAATTCTATTAATTTTAGGAACCGAAATTTATTAGTATATTCACATTTAATTCACTACTAAAACTTGATAAGACGCAAGAACTAACTTTGTAGATACCTAAACTAGAACGCACTTAGCCTGAGCTCGTCATGTTCGGCCTTTTATATGCTCCGTCGGGGACGTTGCGTGCGGGGGTTTGGAAATGTCCCCGCCAATCTTTACCTAAACAGCTGGTAAGTTGAATTTCACAACACTGCTTTCAAAAAACTGTTTTTTGGTAACTTCTGCGCCCTCTACCGCTCGAAATATTAACTTTTCATCATCGCCGTAATTACCGAAAATATGTAAAATTTTATTTACATTTTTACATTATTTATTCACATTTTTTGTTCAATAACTTTTTCCGTGCGACCAATAGAACACGAGATAGAACGATTCAAAAATTTCTCAAGATGGCGGCAAAAGGAGGGGGGGGGGTCACCTTTTTGGTTGTAGACCTTCTAAGTGATCCTGATAACATTGAGCATGACAAACTCGAGTGTGCAATTTTTTTCCAAGTCATGGGAAATTTTTGGTACATTTTTACTGTACTACGTGTGTTGAAAGGATGATATGATTAAATGAAATTGCCTTAATAATTAAAGAAACGGTCCAAATCAAATAGGGTAATCAAAAAATAGAATGTTGCTACATATGCTGATGGTTCGGATTATTGTGTTAGGTAAGGAATGGAATATAGATTTAGAAGAAAAAGCTAAATTTGTTCTTTGATCCTACAATCTCTCGTTCAATCGTAGAAAAAATACATGTTTATCTAACAGTAATAAAGTTCTTACCAGAATGCTGAACTTCAAGCTGCTCAATTGAGGGCGATACAGGAACTGGCGATTCTCAATCGCCGTGCTGCTTATATAGTAATCCTGCGTAGTATAGAATGCATGGATGATTATAGTGAAGGTGTCGTCGTCATTCGTCAGTGTTCGCAGAATTCGTGCGCACTTGGGCAATACTATTCGTATAAATAAAATCTATCTAAATATACTTGGCAAAGTATAAAGTGATGCTATTAAAAAGCAAAATGTATAAATTAATATAAAAAATGGTTATATAGCAATTCTTGATTCACTCAATGAACATGAACAAATAAGTTAATTAAAATGTAACGCGATTCGTTGTATTAGATATTTTTATAAATTTAGCAATCATCCACTTTCCGTTTTTATTTTATTGCTTTTTAGTTAATTTGGTCTGATTATTATAATAATTCTAATTTCAAAATTGCATCTTTTTGAAACAAATTATATTATTGAGATTTATTTTTACTTGATTGTTAACGATTCGGTCGACCCATAAAACCACTCTCCACGTGTCGGTACTTTGTAAATATTTATTTGCAGAAATTTCCATCTTTGATATCTATAAAATTATTGTATTAAAATTACCAAATCAGTTATGAAGTCGTCCAGTTATCATTTTCACTCATAGCATAGGAAAAATAATTTTCAATTATATAAAAATACAAACTTTACAGTCTCATGGGTAATTACGTGTACTTGATGAAAAAAAAAATGTTTAACTCAATCTATCATTTGCCATCCATAAGGGGTGGAAAAAATAAGAATGGCATTGCATTTTTGCGTACTTTTTGGTAACTGTTTCATTGGGCTAGTAGACAATATCGAAAATGACAAAAGTAATAATATAGCATTTAGGTTTAGGTTATAAACATAATTTCAAGGTAATTTTACCACTATTATTGTTTTTATTGTAAAATGAATATGCCTAAGATTAGAGTGGATTTAAAATAAGACAGTTCGCCGGTTATCTCGTGACGTTATAGCGTAACATGCGTGCGCATTCAATATAACGCCGACAGAGCCACTCATACGTTTTGCAAAACTTTGTTGGCTCCGCCCTTCCACTAGCGCTCGTTTCTCTGCCGATTACGCTAATATGTCATAGCCAATAGAATAGCCCGAACATTTGCGGCAATATCTAACCGTTTAAACATAGTTTAAACTTCATGACTTTTTTCTACTATAAGGCATTATTGAAAAAATAAAATAAAAAATACGGGTAAACTCTTTTTATGTGTAGATGATATTAAAATAATAATAAAAAAATTGTCTACTTGCCCATTACCCTTAATTTTTTTTTTTCCTAAATGAAAGTTATTTGAAAATCACTAGCAAAATACTCTCACTTCTAAATAAGATTACTCTTTACTTAAAACAAAAAAACTTTAAATTTAGTTTTTGACTTTTAATATTCATAAAATAAATTACAGAAAAATTACCAAGAAAGTTCAAAATGTAATCTTCTTCATTTTCGTTTGCTCTCTTGCTACGTTTTTTCTTTTAATGAGAGATGTCTGAGAATATCTTAAAGTTGTCTTAATTATTTTTATATGGATCAAAAAGACCAAGAAATTGTGTTTGAAGGAATTTTTTGGGGACCGAAATTAATTATAAACTGCGTTTGATGTAAAAAATGGTCTTTTTTATTTTTTTTTCAAACCACTAAAAATTTAGCTTTGCTTCAAATAGATTCACAGTAGAATTTTAAATATAAATATTAAACAGTGAAGAATCTCAACATAATATTTTTAGTCGCAAACTCCTCTATAAATCCTTATTTTACTATAAGGAAAGTAACCAGACTGCAACCAAAGTTACAAATCTGGCGCGTTAAGTGTAATAATTGCATATTACCATCAAAACGCTAGTGCTTCGATTGCAACAAACACCAGCCGAAAGACTGATCCTACTTAAAGGAGCTCCCTTGCCAGTCGTCACACACCACTTGCAGACTGCAATTTCGAGCTATTGGCTCTCGTCAGTGCAAGGTAGGTATGCGACGACCGACATGAGAATCCTTTGACTATAGTACATCCCGGTATTTTCACAATAGCGACATGTAAAACAGCCAGCAGGTGCCATCTAGCGGCCCAGTGTCTGTTGCAATCGAAAAATAAATAGCCTGACTTGGCTTAGCATAGTTCAAATGTGCTTTTAGAGGGCGGAATATTAAACATAATATTTTTAGTTGCAAACTCCTCTATAAATCCTTATTTTACTATAAGGAAAGTAACCAGACTGCAACCAAAGTTACAAATCTGGCGCGTTAAGTGTAATAATTGCATATTACCATCAAAACGCTAATGCTTCGATTGCAACAAACACCAGCCGAAAGACTGATCCTACTTAAAGGAGCTCCCTTGCCAGTCAATATGCAATTATTACACTTAACGCGCCAGATTTGTAACCTTGGTTGCAGTCTGGTTACTTTCCTTATAGTAAAATAAGGATTTATAGAGGAGTTTGCGGCTAAAAATATTATGTTTAATATTCCGCCCTCTAAAAGCACATTTGAACAGTGAAGAATCTCATTTCAAGCAATACTTACACCCCACTAGACAAGGTTAAGTGGGCGAACAATTACGACAAATATATAGCTCTCAATAACCCTTATTATACAATTAAAATTTTTACTTTTCTCATCATTTAGATTATTTGGCACATTCTATAATACAGTCAGTAATAAAACCAATAAATCAGACGCTAAATATATAAATTTTTACAATGAGCGTACGAAAACGTCCCCACTGCCAAGACTAGGACCCAGCATACAGTTAAGCTCGTGATTTTCAAACTATTAATATGCTGTCAATGTTAAATAAGTGACAGATATCGTAATTCATAAGAATCATTGCAGGTGCTAAGAATCATTGTAAACCATTGCTCTATGACATGATGCCACTTTCAAGATTATATGTTTATTATAGGTCAGTCGTCAGGGAGCAGAGAATGCGTAAATGCCGTTTTAAATCGGACAAAAGATTTTACTGTTGGAACCAGTTCATTATAGGCCTCCTTTAAACATACTAATTTTTATCCCTCACCCCTCCTCTGGAACACCCCCAATTTTGGAGCAATATCACATAAAAATCATTTTCTTGCAAATATCTCTGTTCTGAATAGTCATACGAAAAAAAGGTGGTTCAAGATAAGTCAATTCTCTATCGAAATGGTTGAGATACATTTTTACATACTATTAACGTTCTTGGAGTATGAGCGGGGGAAGTCAAGCACCGTATTGCATTCACTCTGTATATCGACACTTTTCTATACACTTCCCTGCTTTCTACTTGCTATTACGTTTAACTGCCACTTTTGAAGTTTAAGTAAATATATTTATTAACAATTTTGAAATTACAAATGTCTACAACTATCGGTGGTTACTACAATTATTTGGCGCATGACGTCCCCAATAGGCCTAATCCACTTTCTGTTTATTTGGTTAACTTACTTCTAATTCTTTTATTCTCTACTGCCAATACATTAGATTCGTTTGAATTTTTTGTTGAGAGTCCAAAACGCTCGCTTGCTTCAACAAAACTGCGAGTGTCGGTTTCGTTATCGTATGCATCATCTTTGTCAAATTCAGCCTCCTCGTGTTTATCCTGTTCCAAAAAAACTAATACCTTATCTTCGGTTTCTTCGGCTCGATCTAAGTCATCTACATATATTTCGGCATTTGTACACGTTTGTCCTTGACATCCAGAGCAAATAACGGACCATCTTAGTCTAGCTTTTCTACAAGTACACGCGGCTTTGCAGCCTTTTGTACACTTGCAGGTTATTGTTTTCAAAAGTTCTTGTGAAGCTTTGTTTTGGTAGTAATAGAATACATACTATTCCCCAATCTTTTGGACTTTTGGTATTGCCGTACCACTGCTGAATTTGATATTATGTTCTAAAATAGTGTTTCTCTCAATTCTCTTTTTGCAGCTTTTTTATTATTTTTAACATAGAGGCAAAATATATCAAACTTTTCTGCTTCTGTGTAACCAACCCATTTTAATGAAGTTATAATACAAAATGTCAAACAATAACAATGTTGAGTCACGGCATCAGATTCAGTGGTTAGTTTTTATTTTATTTATCTATCCTCTAGAAGGGGCTAAAAAACAATTATTTTAAGTGGTAACTTTGTTGTATAAAATGTACTGAACACATTCCAAAAGGTTTTACAATTATCTATTCATTGGAGGTGGTTCAAAAGTTTTGCCATTTTTACTTGCTTTTCTTTAACTCACAATATAGTCATGTACAATGGTTGTCTTCAAATCTTGCATCCTTTATTTAACACACTTCCTGACCTAATCAAATGATTAAATTTTGCACAGTTACTAAGATCAGATGATAATACAGTATTCCATCGTTACTTTTGCAAATATCCGCACGTAGGGGGCGCGGGGGTGAAAATTTATTAAATATTCTATCCAACCGGCACCTCCTGCAAAATGTAGAACACAAAGGGTTTTTCGCCTGATCAGAGACTTCTACGTCCGTTTTTTTCCGTACAAATGGTACGATATTAGTTCCGGTGACATAATGAAAAAGGGACCAATGACATGGTTTCCAATTATCCCCGCCCAAACACTAACCTTTTTAGGATTTTGCTTGTGTAATTTTCTCATCAAGTGAGGATTTTCATTATCCCAGTAGCGACAGTTTTGACGATAATGCCATGAAGAGTAAAAGTGAACTCATCTGAAAACAAAACATTTTTCAGTTAGATAACATTGTTATCTAACCTTTACATCATTTGTTTAAAAAATACGTTCTTTTATCAAAATCGTCTTCGCTAAGCTTCTTCTTCTTTTTAATACACGAATAATTGAGGAATGGGAAACATTTAATACTGAACCCAGTGGCCCAATACCCATCTGATTAATCACGATTGCCACCTCCCGCCTTAACCTTAAAATTGTTTGAAAATAGAAAAAAATATACTCAAAATGTAGTAACGCTCAATGTTTCTTTGATTTCTATTTACTGTCAATTAAAAAATAAACAGTGGGTTGCGACAGGATGTATTTTAAATCATTATCAAAGCAATCTTTCACTGAATTTCGATAGTTAACTGAGAAATGATTTTCTATTGCAGCACGAGAGAAATAAAGCCAACTCAAACAGATATTGGTAGAAAGGTAAAAGTGAAGCAGACCCGCCCGCCAGTCCTTCCAATCCGCAGAGAAATTCCTTCTATGCGGCCGTCTATTCAGCCGTCTTATCAGTCTAGTGTACCCTCCAAGTCTACCCCGCCACTCGTTCATTCATCCACCAACGGACTGTCCAATGGTCTAGGCAGCAACCATGTCAGCAGCTCTCGACCGCAGCTCAACAACAAGAAACCATCAGTGCCCGATATCGCCCGGCGACCTCTCAAGTAAGTTGCAAGGTTTTTGTAGCCACAGTCCTTATTCATATTCGTATCATATAGAACTGTCCCAGTAGCCGAGTAACTCCCATGCAGGCATTCACTGATCCCAGCACCCCCAACCTAACCCCCGTAATTACTAATTTTTATTTTTTGTTACCAAATATACAATGAAATCATTTACAGAGAACGATTAATTCACCTACTTGCGTTGAAGCCGTTCAGAAAATTTGAACTGCACGATCGGTTAACTAAAGGTTTGTATCATCTCTTGCTCGAAGAATATAAACTTAACAAAATTATTGTGTATTGCAGAAGGTCTTCGGGAAAAGAATGGCTGGACCTCGGTGCTAAAACAGGTGTCTCAATGCAGAGACAACTGTTTCCATCTAAACAGGCCTATGTGGAATGAGGTGCACGAAGACTGGCCTTTTTACACTGAATCGGAAAGGCAAATGCTGAAACGGTATGAGTCACATATTGGTTCAGTTTTTTTTTTATATTATGGCAACACATTAGTGTATAGTCATTATGTAAAGTAAAATAAACTGTATTGGTTAGTGAAACTGCAACAGGAAATGTAATACATGCTTCATAAGGTTGAGGAAAAGATAACGCTTGATACGGCCATTCCCTGTCGACTTTGATATCTTTCCAGTCGGGCTGGAACCTAAAACGCGGCAGGCCACAATTAATATATACGTCACACAGTACTATGTACATCATAACCATAACATTTAAAGGTTGTTCATTAAACCATAACTGATTATCTCAAAGATCATAGAATATCTACTAAAAGCACAACTGGGTATGAATTCATTATATCTAATAGTAATATATTTATAAAAAATCGATGCGGTTTTAAATAAGGAAGACTAAAAATAGTAGCATCAATCCACCTAATCGAAAAATATAATTAGGCACTTGATGGTTTTGAGAAAGACGAAATTATTCGAACTACTTTCTATGATCTAACCAAATGGTTATGTAGAAAGAATATGCTATTCTAAAATTATATATGCTTCTTCTATTCTATACTATACTTTTCATTAATGATGTGGGGAAATATGTAGGGAATAACATGGATATACAACTAGTTGTGTACACAGATGATGCCACAATCGGCTTATCTGCTTCCTCAGGACAAGAGCTATACTGCAATGCACAAATATTGCTCTCTAAATTTTATTGGTGGTGTTGTAGTAATAAATTTGTTCTTAATCCCTCTAAAACTCACTACCTATATAATTTTTTCTAAAATACTGTTACGTTTTTACAGTCTTCAGCAAACACTCTGTAGGTTCAAATAACTTGCAACAAGAATCTTCACAAACCACTATTTTATTAATCACTTAAATTACAATAAATAGTAAATACTTAAAAATCACACAACTAATAATAACTTTAATCTAATATAAATTCACTACTTTTAAATCACAACTGTACTTTACTTTTCTTCAAAAACTTGTCAACTCTTATCAAACCTAAAAAAACTCTCTCCTGCCTGCTCAACTTCACTTCTTTATATACACCCTTAGAATGTACCAGAATCCCATTCCATAACATTCTAGAAGAGGTTGGAATTATCCACAGTTTTCCACTACATGCTAGATGGCGGTTCGTCAATCGGCCCAGAGATGGCGCCACCCCACCTACTGGCCATCAACAGAATAACAGGTTTCCCCTCACTTTGACCAGGGACTTAATCACATCTCTCCCCCTAAGAGGCAGCACATAACAATACATAAAATTCCAGACTTTCAATTAAAACTTAATGGCACCGTGCTGAATAAATTAGATAATTTCAAGTTTCTAGGTCTCTGTATTGATTAGGTATCGGCTATCCTGGGATGCACATGGCTTTGTGACCAGTAAGTTTAACTCGGCATATTTTGCAATCGTAAATCTAAAAAATATTCTAGATATCAAAAACTTGATGAAGGTCTATTATACCTTAGCATATTCTCATCTAAATTATATGGCAATTTACTGGGGCAAACTACTGAGCTCAACCACATATTCGTTATACAAAATACAATAATACGAAAAAAAATTCTGTCAACCCATTGGATTCCTGTAGGCCCATCTTTAAAAAGCATCATATCTTACTGTTTCCCTATGTGGTCATTTATGTATCACTAATTTTCATTCAAACAAATCCAGGAAAGTTCTCACAAAATAATTCAGTGCATGCTCACGATACCAGGTCTAATACAATTTCAAATTCTTGTCAATGTATAAAAAGAGTTCTTATTGTTTCTGTAGTCATATTTTCAATCATTTGCCCAACTCTTTGAAGAATATAGTAATTATCGTCTTTATTGAAAATATAATCAAATACATAGAGGGCGATGTTTAGCTATAAGCTACTCTTACACATAATCCCAAATGCATAGGAAATTGATATTACAATTTATAGTAGGCAGCGGCAGTGTCTCCACCAGGCCACCCGGTCAAAGTCACCACATACAGACTGCAAAAGATGTACACTCAACACTCTGGAGCCCGACCGAGTGGTCCAAACACTTAACTACATAAAACCTGTCCTACCTACTGTTCACTATTATAGTAGACAGTAGCAATCTGTCCAGCAGGCCAGCCGATCAGCGCCCCCACATGCAGTCTGTAACAATGTATAATCACCATGCGGGGACGCCGACCACCCGACCCACTGGAGAAACCGCTACTGATACTAGAAAAACTATAAGTAAATGTGCCTACATGAAACAAGCAAACTACTATCACCTACCTGCCCCATCCTGCAATATTTATATTTATATCCAGAAATTATAATCTGTTTATATAACTTTGTCGTACTTTGTATTTGGATGTTGCAGAATTAAGATGTTTGATGTTATCGTCAATACTGTTATAGAGCTCAGTTGACATGTAAGAGAGTGAACGTTGAAACATTGCAGTTTTATGTTTAGGAATAGATAATGTATTATTCATTGATCTGGTCTGGCCGATAGCCGAGTGGGTTAAGGCGCGAAGTGGCAATCGCGATTAATCACACGGACATCTCACCACCGGGTACGAATCCTGGCTCCGGCACTGGAACTGTCTGAGGAAATGGTTGTATGTCTGCGTTTTTTCAATGTGTAACCCCCTTCTGCACAAGCCCCTGGCTTCTGGAATTGGGGGTTGTCTAATTTCTGCGGTGTTTATTTATTGTATTTTTATTTATCTAATTTGTACGTTGTGTACATTGGAACGAAATATTAATTTAGATTTGAGATATGAAGATATTCCCGTGTGTAGCAAACGGTGAACAAAGTTAACTAGCTGAAGTTCCAAAATTGAGTGCATAGGCCGCAAAGCAGTTTCAAATTAACAGCAACACTATCATACTTTCTCAATCCAAATAGAAATCTACAACATGTATTCTGCATTTTTTGTATTCGGTTTCGGGTTATAGAGTCTACACAAGGACCATACACAATATCTGCATTATTAAAAATTGACAACACAAGCAATTCGCACAATTTTTCCTCAAATTAAAACTTAAGACCTTTTGATTAGCATAGAGCAATTTCAAAACACAGTAAGATCTCTTCACCAAAGTGTTCGACAAATCTTAAGTTAGCGTCTATGGTTAAACCCAAGTTTTTACATCTATTAGTAATTTCATTACTAATTTCAAGGCTAAAGTTAGGTATAACATTGTCAAGAATACGTGCATTTCCAAAAAATATAAGAAGCGACTTTTTCACATTTATTTTTAAATCATGAGATACAAAATTCACTAACTCTAGCTAAATCAGAATTTATTAATTGATTAGCCAGATGCATATTGTTGGGTGAGAAGTTGTAGTAAACTTGTGTATCATCAGCATACCCTTGTACTTGGCAAGTTTTCAGTTGAGTATATAAATTCATGGTATAAATTAAAAAAAGCAAAAGACCAAGGATAGATCCTTACGGAACCCCAAAAGTTGTATTTACACTTTTTGAAACCATATTATGCACTACAACCTTTTGGCTTCTGTCTAAAAAGTACGAATTAAGTAAGTTGTATGAAACATCATCAAATTCTATATATTTTAATTTCGCGTACAACGGGCAACGGTTAACTGTCAAAGGCTTTAGAAAAATCCAACAGCAGCAAAACCATAGTTTTCCTATCATTGCTTGTTCTAATTATGTTATCTGTGATTTTAAGAAGGTTGAGGTAGGATTTTCTAAAACCAGATTGACAATCAGGTAAGAAATTAATTTCATTAAGGTAATCAGATATCTGTCTATACATGATTTTTTCCAAAATTTTTGATAAAGCCGGAAGTATACTAATAAGCTTTAAATCAGATAGAGAGCTAGGGTTAGAGACTTTAGGGATGGGATGAATTAATGCTTGGTTCCATGAAGAAGGAAAAAACCAAGTTCTAAATATAAATTAATATGTGTTATATAAGGAGTGACAGTGGCTAAAGGACTAGTTTCCAAGGCCAAAAATCTAGAGAGAAAAAAATAAGGAGTGATATAAGGTGAGCAATATTTAATCATAATTAGAGAAAGAGAATCTGAACCAAATGCATTTGACTTTATACTACTAATAATACATTCAATCTCCCGGATACTAACTAACTTGAACGTGAACTGTTTATTAGATGAGTGCTTATGTGAATTATAATAATTAGTAGTATGAAGACATTGATTAGTATTATTGTTGACAAATTCAGAGAAATAATCATTAATATTATTCGGATTAACTAACTCCTGAGGCAAGTCTAGTTTACTTTTCGACTGTAACCCTAATTCTCTTAAACCTTTCCAGCCCTCCTTATCACCACCCTCCCTAAAAAGCCGGCTTAGGTATTTTCTTTCCCTTCTGATGTCAGACACTGTAAATTTTCTAAGTTCTTTGTATCACTACCAATCAGGTTCAGTTTTAGAAATATTAAATTTATTTTTTTTAATTTATCTATCCTGCTCTCTCATTGTGATTTTTATGACATCAGTAGTAAGCCAAGGAGCTTTTGGTTTACTTACTCTTATTGTACGTAAAGGTGCATGCTTATCAAATAATCTAAGTATATTATTTGTAAGAAAATCTGCTTTTTTATTTATGTCAGGAAGATGGATAATATGATTCCATTTATTTTTGGGTGCTGAGATATTCAACGTGCAAAAACTAATCTGTGGTTAGAAATTATATCAGCATTTAAAGTACCGTGAGTAGTAACCCTATTGGGACAGTCAACAAATATAGGACCAATAAGAATCTGTGCAATATGTGAGATTCTAGTAGCTTCATAATTTAAGTTAGGCCATATGCATCAAAACATTTTGAGAGGGGATTATTTAAATTAATAAGGTTTATATTTACATCTCCCAGAATGACAATATACAATATCAATGTAATAAGCAAATTCAAAAGCCAAATCAAGTGCTACCTTCTAGAAAACTGTTTTTATTCTTTCCAAGAATACTACAACTCTAATTAATTTTAACTATATACCTTGTTTGTATATTTTAAGTTGTGTACTTTGTCTTAAAATTTTTTGTATGACTTGTTATATTACTCCTACAGTAGTTAGTAATCAATTGATGTTGTCAATATCTTTTATAAGATCTTACGACGATAAAGTTATTATTATTAACGGATACCAGAAATCTTTTTATAAGGGAGTGTTCTCTGGAATAATTAGAGAAACAAATAATGGGATCTCACAAGGTGCATTGCTGGACCCTTTACTCTTTTTAATTTACATAAATGACGTCTCTGTTATTACGGCAATTATAAAAATCGAAATAATATTGTAAGAGCTATTATGAAACTTGCTGATTGCGACCACCCTATATTTTATTCCAGAAACTGATAGACCTTTTACAATGAAATTCAGCCGTATGATTTTGTTTTATTTTATTTTTTTTAAACCTAGGATGATTTCCTTTACAATACGTGAGATGTGCAATATTAAACAAAAACCGCAAGAACTTAATTTTTTATTACAATAAATGTTCAAAATGTGCAATATTAACAGTTTGATGGGGGGCGAGCGTAGGTGCGTCTTTACTATGTACATACTTCGATATGCGATGTAAAGCAACGACAGGAGCAGTTAGTACTTGGATGGGTGACCATTCTAACGGAAACCGCGTCCTCGCCTCACACATCTTCCAGCGGCTTGTATATCAGTGTATGCGCGGAAGCTATACAACCTTAGGCGAGGGTTGTATAGGAGATATACCACCCTTTGGAGGGGATGTAAAGCCGTCGGTCCCTTGTCTATTAAACGTTAGGCAAATAAAAGATCCCTACTCTTCTTTAAGGGAAGAGGTTCGGCAAAATTCCTGGTTGGGGGTAGCTCATCTACAGACGTCGGTGTTAGGCCTCAGTAGCGGAAATAGCCCGACGTGAAATAAATGTATATAAAAAAAAACAGTTTGATGATGACTAAAACGAAACGATTTTTTGTTTCAACAAGAAGGCTTGCCACCCCATTATGGACTTGCCGTAAGAAATTATCTCAGTGAAACATTTCCAGAGATTTCCAGAATTTAATTCCATTGGATTTTCACTTGTGGAGTTATCTTGGAATGTTCCTAGATATTTCAAAAGCCTATGATTGTTGGAAAAAGAGTTACTTATCAATAAGATGGAAATGTATGCAGTAAGGGGAAATGTCTTAAAATGGTTTGTTTCATACTTAATGATAGACAACAAAGAGTAACTATAACAAAAGGGAGTCATAATTATAACTCTAAAATTATATCCAATAAGGTAGGAATTGCACAAGGAAGTACTCTAGGACCAATTTTATTCATTGTGTTTGTTAACAACCTGCGATCCGTAACAGGTAACAGATCAAAGTATAGTCAAGTATCCATATGACACTAATTTAGTCTTAAGATGCAAAAACATCCCAGATATTTTAATCAATAGCAAAAATTTCCTTAAAAAGGTAAATAATTGGTTCACAAAAAATAAGCTGATTATAATTAAAGGAAAAAACCTTTTTAGAACAAAACTTTCCAGAATCGATAAACCATTGAAGCTGATAGACGGGTACATTACAGAGAATACTCAGTTCTTGGGAATACATATAAATGAATTTCTAGATTGGTCATGTCATATAAATCATTTGTCAAACAAGTTAAATTCTATCTTTTATGAAATCTATCTAGTGAGTAAATACATAAATAAGAAAACATTTAAAATTATGTATTTCACTAACTTAGAGTTAATTATAAGATATGGAATTGTTTTTTGGTGAAAAAATAGTCAAATTCAAAATATATTTGTATCCAAAAACGTTTAATGAGAATTATTTAAAAATGTAATATAGTAAAATCTGTAGAACTGTATTCAAATCAGAATGCATAGGTGATAGTTTATGCTTTATACATATATGAATGTTTAATGTTTCCTTTTTTTAAAATAGAGAGATACTTAATACAGCAACACACCATCAACACCATACTACAACAATGGCCCTAATTTCATTGTAAAAGGGCTACATATTTTATATAATGTATTTTTAGAATAAAATATAAGGTAAAGAAATTATCGATGACGTCACAAATATGTGAAAGTATCAAAATTATGCGGGAAAGCCTCTTTAAAATTTTAAAGCGATCCGAGGTAATTTATTATATTTTTTTGCATTAAAACCTACAAAGATACACTTCTGAACGGGTGAGTTATGCTATCTCGACGCGTTCACACACGTGTCGCTTGTTTGTTTAGCAGGTAATATCAGCTGTTTTAGTTGTATGGTCTGTGCGCCACACGTTCACTGTTCAGTTCAGTGACTCTTCGACTTCCGTTTAGAGCATTTCCCATTTTTGTTAAATTTTAAACTGTATTCGCACATATCGATTATGCCAGAGTTCACGTCGCAAGAGTACTGCAACATGATATTAACCTATGGTGCAATGAATGAAAGTCTTGCAGGTTCTATACGGAAATACGGGAGAAAATTTCCCCATAGGCGCAAAGCTAATGAGAGAAAAAATTTAAGTACAGTGCAACGAGTTCGTGATACCGGGTTTTGTTTACCAGGCGACAGAGAACATGTAGTAAATCGTCCTGTTGAAGTAGACGAAGAAGTTCTAGAATTACTAGAACAAGACCCTTCAATAAATACTCTATACGCGAGAATCGTTTTTACCCATACCACATAAGAAAAGAAGTGATTTCGTTGCACCATATTACGTCAGATTGGTTAGTCATAGGCGGCGCACTTCTACAAAAAAAATAAGGTAATTTTTTTTTCCAAATTCTTTTATTTCTTAATTTTTTTAACTCCTTTTGATGGGGACAACCCACTGAATAATTTTCCGCATGTTTAGGTAAATCATCCTGTATATGAATCCAAATTTTGTAATGATTTTAATTCTACTCTCTGAAAGAAGGTGTCATTTACTGTTGTAGTTTCATAACCCTGAAACATGTTTCTCACCAACCATATATTTTCTAAGTGTATCACATGGTTGGAACCGCGGGCGGACTGGCAAATGCCCGATGGCCTGATGCTATAATGCTGAAAGTGGGCCGGTCCGCTCCTTTCATTATGCTCTTCATGCGCCCTGTTTTTTTTTTCCCTAAATATTTCATCAACTTCAACCCATGAAAATGCCCGAGCATAATTATGTTCGCCCCAGTCCGCCCCTAGTTGCAACTTGTCTCAACCCATTGATATATATATTTTTTCTATTTACAGCCGTAAGCCACAAAATTTGACTCCTCCAGGCAGCAGTGATGGGGGAAGCTCGGGCAGCGGGCAGTCCCCCACCAGCACACATCCTGGCTCGCCCCCACCCATAACCTCCACCAAGCGCCCAGGCTTTCACGACGGCCCCGATGGCTTCCCCTACAAACGTCAGCGCATCGCCCACGGTATCAAGAATCTGCCGGATCAGCCGTACCGTCAACCCATAGAAAACAACAGTCAGCGTCGACCAATCACAGACTCCCGTGACGCCAGCAACATGAACCCCAGAAGCAGGGAATCGCCCACGAACGGTTACCTTGGCTCGATAAATGGTTACACTAACGGAATGCTCAACAATAAACGGAATGTAAGTGATGACGAGGACAACGCTAATAAGAAAAATTCATGTGATAGTCATAGTATAAGCTTCGGTGTTAGCCGTGAAAAGACATTTCTTAATAATCGGAGTTCGTCTCCCGCTAACAAGATCGTAGCTGAGGAGGCGAGAAAGGAAATTCTAAGTGAGAGGCAAAACGGGCTGGCAAATGGCTTGGTTAATGGCAGAATCAAGCCGGAGGAGCGAGATAGAGATAGGGAGAAGGAGAAGGAAAGAGAACGAAGCAACAAGTATAACAAGGTTTCGTCTTCTACTCAGAATAGGATAGTTAGAGTCAGTCCTGATAGTCAGACAGATAGTATACCAGCAGTAGACTTGGAACCACCACCTGTAATAATTAAAATGGAGGAGGACCAAAACGAGTTTCCTGATTACAAACAGTAAGTTTTGGTGTGTTCGTATATTGGGTGAGATGTATTTTTATCTTTGTTACAGGCAATACGTTACCATACAAAACCCGGAACAGAGGAGGCGGTACAAGGCTGATTTCAATGCTGATTACGCAGAGTATAGGGACTTGCATGGTATTGTGGAGAAGGTTTCTAGGAGATTCGCGCAGTTAGAAGAACGGTTGAAGCAGGAGGAGGAAAACAGTCCCAGATATAAAGTAAGTCTCCATCGACATATTGTAACATATTTTAACTGTGCTAGCAAATAGTACATAACTTTTAGCTTACTCTTACAGTTTTAGTCCAATCGGTATAAACATTTGAAAGAATATTAAATATTGCAGATTTTTTCTCTTTAGTATTGTAAGGGAGAGGGCGCTTAATAAGAATTATTACGTGTTTACACTTTGTAGGAAACACTTCCAAACATAGATTCAGTAATGACAACACAAATTTTCACTAAGCACTGATTTATTAATCACTAAATTACAATAATAAGTCCTTATAATAACACACTTTCATTTACTATAGACTCATTACTATACTTCACAATTTATTACCGTTCTTTATAGTAATACAATTTATTGTGCAAACGAAAATACATATTTTACACAAAGGGGTGAGGTTAGCAAAGCTTTCTTCCACCTCTCCTAAAATGTTTGAAGACAGGACATTCTTATCTAAAATTATATACAAAAATAACTTTTGAAACCTAAATGTAAATAAATTAATATAAATATACACTGATTATTGATATAAAATATATATATAAATATAAACACTTACAAATCGGGGTACAACCAAAAATTCCAAGAGGGCTAATTATTTAACTTATCTTCAATTTACCTTTGAACTGGGGTAGGGACAAATCTAAGTTGGATATAGCTTTATTCAAGGTACATTGGTGCTATATAAGAAAAACATCCTTCAAATTTGTTTGTATGATATCGAAAAATTGTAAATGTAGCTATTTTTATATTCACATCATGTGTATTCGATCTTCTTTGAATTAGTTTAAATAAATAGTGGGGTGTCTTATTGTTAATTAATTTATATAAAAACATTGTGATTAGGTATTGCATAGGCTGTTGTACATTTAATTCATTTAATTCTCGAATATAGGGAATCACATGGAATGCAACAAACAAAACGCATGCATGCATGCATGCATTCTGTATTCTTTGCAATTTATTTTTATTATACTGTGGCAGAAAATTATAATAAACTGATGAATAATAATCTAATTGAGGATATATTAATGCTTTTACCAGTTTTAGCTTGATGTTCTGATTTAAATAGTTTTTAAATGAATATAGTGTTTTCAATTTATACATGGATGTTTTAAAGATATGCTCAATGTGGTCATTAAATGATAAACTTCCATCCATAACTACACCTAGATTTTTTGCTGAGGCAACCCACTCAACATTTGCGTTATTGATATTCAAGTTATATTTTGTTTCAATCTCAAGTTTTTGCCGTTCTGGCCCTATACATATAGCTACTATCTTATTGGGGTTATATGCAATCCGTGCTGTTCAGAATAAGTAAAAATGTTCTGTAAATCCCTGTAAATAGATGTCTGGATTTCCTGATATGGGGAGGACAAACACAATTCGATATCATCTGCATAAAGATGATTTTGACATTTTGATAAGGTGACAGGTAAATCAAATATGTATGTGTGTTAAGAAAAACCCTTTGAGATCTAGCTTTGATATAAACTACATAACCATTCAAGTGTTGCATTTTCAAAGCCTATATACTTTAATTTTGCTGCTAGTAAATTAAAGTTTACTACTAGATCAAAGGCCTGCTTGCTCTGATCCAGTGACACTAAAATGGTGCAGCAGCACTTGTCTAGTGCTGTAGCAGCATCATTAACAACCTTTAATAATGCAGTGTTTGTTCCATGCTTTTCACGAAAGCCAGATTGAGTTTAGGGCAGTATATTATTAATTACTAAATAGTCTTTTATTTGAAAAGATATAATTTTTTCAAATAGTTTTGATAATGCCGGTAGCATGCATATGGGTCGTAAATCATCAAAACTTAACGGTATAGATATTTTTGGAATAGGTATAACATTTGCGGTTTTCCAGATGTCTGGAAGGACACCTTGTGTTATGGATTCATTAAATATGTGTTTTAAAATATCTACGCAGTATGGTACAATGATTAATAACATCTTTATATTGATATTATCAGCTTCTAGAGCCTGACTCTTTATAGTCTTTAATGCATTGAATATATCGTCATTATCAATTTGATTAAAAGTAAAAAAACTGAGGTTAGGATTTTACGGATTACATTGTAAAAAGACAGTATATTGTGATCTACCATGGAAGGATCTGCCACATTCAAAATATAATCATTAATTTCTTGAGGCTTTAATAACTCGTTCGGGATATTATTATTATTTACTGCACCAGATTGCATACCAACCCCCCAATCAGTCAGTTTTTTCCATATCAATTATTACCTTTATTTTTTATTCAGAACAAATTGCAGATATGCCTTCTTTTCTTGTTTTATAGCTTCGTTTACTGTATTTCTCAAAGTTACATAATATTCACATGATGCCCTAGTTTTCAAACATAATATTTTTTTGTCGCAAACTCCTCTATAAAATCCTTATTTTACTATAAGGAACGTAACCAGACTGCAACCAACAGCTACTCTCTGGGCTATGTGCCCCGCCGAGCGCTGAATTACAAGTTACAAGTCTGGCGCGTTACCATCAAAACGCTAATGCTTCGATTGCAACAAACACCAGCCGAAAGACTGGTCCTACTTAAAGGAGCTCTCTTGCCAGCCGTCACACACCACTTGCAGACTGCAGTTTCGAGCTGTTGGCTCTCGTCAGTGCAAGGTAGGCATGTGACGACCGGCACGAGGATCCTTTGGCCATTTGATACATCCCGATATTTTTACAATAGGGACTTGTAAAATAGTCAGCACGCGCCATCTAGTGGTCCAGTGTCTCTTGCAATCGAAAAATAAATAGCCTGACTGGCCTTAGCATAGTTCAAATGTGCTTTTAGACTGCAACCAACAGCTACTCTCCGGGTTATGTGCCCCGCCGAGCACTGAATTACAAGTTACAAGTCTGGTGCGTTAAGTGTAGTAATTGCATATTACCATCAAGACGCTACTGCTTCGATTGCAACAAACACCAGCCGAAAGACTGATCCTATCTTTCGTTTTTAAGTAATTTGAGTGAGCTTTGTTTTTTGTTTTAATCATTTGTCTGATATTGTATGTTATATACGGGCGATACTGATATTTCTTGGAAAATGAGCATACAGGAGCATGGTTATCAAAGACTGTTGTTACGTAGGTATTAAGTAACTCTACTTAAAAAAAAAACTACTTTTTGATTAAGGTCCTAAACATTATAAATGTTTACCCAAGGGGTATTATAGAATAGAATAGAATAGAATAATTTATTGGTGTTAAATACAGCAAATGTGTTTACACACGTCAATTTAGAACATTACAGTACAAATCAATTTTACAGTGGTTTAAAATAGACACATATACAATAGAATAAACAAAATGGTTAATTATATAATATAAAATGGAATAAAGGACAAAACATATTGTATAAAGACAGAATATACGAAATGTGCATACTACATATAATATAAAATAAGTGTATTACATATACAAAAAATTAAAAAAGTACTATTAAAATATCTCACTAGATATGCATCACAAAGTTATAGATCACTGTTTAAAAATTTAGCCAAGGTATAAAATGCTTTTTCATTTAGTAAATTTTTTATACAATTTTTGTATTTCGTAAAAGGCAAACTTCTCATTGCTTCCGGGAGTTTGTTGTACAGTATTGGTACATAGTAATTTGTAGAGACTTTACTTTTGTCTACTCTATGGTATTCAATTTCAAGATTCGTGTTTTGTCTTGTATCGTGATTATGTATATTAACACGCTGCTGAAATAGGTTTAGATTTTCTTTAGCCCACATCAGGCATCTAAAAATATACAGAGATGTCAAAGTCAATATCCGCAGTTCCACGAATTTAGGTCTAACATCATCCCGGTATGCTAAGCCACTAATAATTCTTACAGCCCTTCGTTGTAACTTAAATATTTGTTTTGCATGAGGCGAGTGCCCCCACGCAAGCAAACCATACCCCATATAAGATTGAAAAAGGCTGTAGTAGGCTGTTATAAGTACCGATTTATTTACTGACTGGTATCAATAGCAAAACTGTTTTAGTCGAGATTTTTATAATTACGATAATAAGTGGTTTCTGAACAACGTACCTTCTCATTCTCAATGTTTATTTCACAAAAAGTCATCATATGGTCTGTAATATTTAATAAATCCATAGTACCCTAACAAGTTACTGTAATATCTTTACTTATACAAATAATATCTATTAGTGTTTCCGTATTAGTAGTAATTTTAGTAGGATCTTTTATTATTTGACATAGATCAAAATTATTCAGAAATCAATTAAATCTCTTTGTATTTATAGAATTTAACTGTAAGAGGTTAATATTGATGTCACCCATAAGTATTACTGTATTAGATTCTAAATAAGCTTGCTCCATGCTCCTTGTTCCAAAAGGTCTATTTCTTTCTTAACCCAATTCTTGCTACATTGAGCAACTGTTATGATCATGTAATGCAAAACTAAATATGACCGAATACATTTGGATAATTGATGTGCACATGTAGTGCAAATCCTCATGGGTTCGGGGTAATTGATATGCACACATATTGCAAATCCACATGGGTCCGGGGTATTTCAGTTGGTGAGAAGGTCTATTTCTTTCTTAACCCAACTCTTGCTTTGAGCCACTGTTATGATCTTATAATGCAAAACTACATATGACCGAACACGTTTGCGTAATTGATGTGCACATGTAGTGCAAATCCGCATGGCTCCGGAGTATACCAATTGGTAAGAAGGTCTATTTCTTTCTTAACCCAACTCTTGCTACATTGAGCACCTATTGTGATCTTATAATGCAAAACTACATATGACCGAATACGTTTGGGTAATTGATGTGCTCATATATTGCAAATCCATATGGGTCCGGGGTATATCAGTTGTGTCAGAAGGTCTTTCTTCTTAACCCAATACTTGCTACATTGAGCAACTGTTATGATCACATAATGCAAAACTATATATGACCGAATACGTTTGGGTAATTGATGTGCACATATATTGCAAATCCACATGGGTCCGGGGTAAATCAGTTGGTAAGAAATTCTAGTTCTTTCTTAACCCAACTCTTGCTACATTGAGTAACTGTTATGATCATATAATGCAAAACTACATATGACCGAATACGTTTGGGTAATTGATGTGCACATATATTGCAAATCCACATGGGTCCGGGGTATTTCAGTTGGTGAGAAGGTCTATTTTTTTCTTAACCCAATTCTTGCTACACTGAGCAACTCTTTTATGATCATATAATAGTCGGCTTGGTGATGGGATGGACAGTGGCGCATTGTCCCACGCAGAAGATCAGGGCTCAAAACCGGGTCACAGCAAGTCGATGAAATATAGTGAATGAGCAGATTTGCTCGCATCACCATCTTTCAAAAGAGATGTAAAACTGTGGGTTCCGTGTATCTACGATGTGAGCACATTAAAAGATCCCTACCCCAGGACACACTGTGGGGGTTCGGCAAAATTTCCAGGTTAGATTATCATATAATGCAAGACTACATATGTCCAAATACGTTTGGGTAATTGATGTGCACATATATTGCAAATCCACATGGGTACAGGGTAAATCAATTGGTGAAAAGCTCTATTTCTTTCTTAACCCAACTCTTGCTACATTGAGCAACTGTTGTGATCATATAATGCAAAACTACATATGGCCGAATACGTTTGGGAATTGATGTGCACATGTAGTACAAATGTACATGGGTCGGGGTTCCCTGAACTTATTGAAAGCATAACTTATTTATCTCTTTCTTTTCAGTGTATATTTCCGTCTCAAAAGAGGCGAGCGGGACGATTGTTAGACATATGTGAACAATGTTGTTGGGCTATTGTTTTAACTTTGTGTGCGAGAGAAAATGAAGCCGTATGTGCAATGTCAGTTCATGTACATGCCAAGTTAAGGTATACTGGACTTTACCTTAGACTCTCATGGAAATTCTTATCACCACCCAATTTTTTGTGAATTATCATATTCAGTGGCTACCCGAAAGCCTTCTTTTATTACTTATATAAGACTAAGAACTTTTCTATTAATGACTTTAATTAAGATTTACTTAGAGTATCCTGGGTTGACATCATTCATGTAAATAATTTTGATGACAAAATTAATCTACTTAAACTATATTCTAATACTCTCCGGCAAACATGCACCATACAAAACCTCCACAATAACTAAACCATTTCAATAAATTACAAACAGACTTGAATAGCCTTATCGCATGGTGTCACCGTAACGGTATGAAACTTAATGCAAGAAGTACCATACTATGTCGTTCTATCCTCTTCAATATATTTTTTATTTTTATTTATTTTAATGCCTTGTTTATATTTACGTCCTGGCGGAGTTTAGCTACAGCTACTCTTCTCTTCCACTCAACCAGGACGGCAAAATGAGATGCCGTTCACCCATCCAAGTGACGGACTCAACCAAAGCTGCTTAACTTTGCCGATCAAGGTCTTCAACTTCAACTTCAAACAGACTTTATTAAAATTAATACATAACATTGCCTCCCCGGAGACTACCTTGCGACCGACCTTGCAACCACCGCGCTGTTCGCGGTGGCTGGTTGCATGGCCGGGCGGGGTGACTCCGGTTCGGCTAAAAGAAAATGGGGAGAGAAGTCCTGACTCCTTTTGCTAAAAACAAATCAAAAAGGACAATATAGTTAAAAAACATTTTAAAAATAAAATTTAACAAAGCTTAAAACTAAACACAAACTCGAAGCTGTCTCACTGCATCAATCAAGGTCTCAGCGCTTAAACATATGATGGTACCTCACTTCATTCGTATCTATTACATTAATAACACATCCCTAAGACCTGGGTGTAATACTCGTCCCATCATTAACCTTCACATCTCACATTTCTCAAATCATTAAAAATGTTAGGTTTCATTAAACAAGCTTCATGCGATTTTACTAATATTACTTCTATTAAGCTACTTTACTGCTCACTCACTTGTAAGGCCACACTTAGAATATGCTTCATGTGTTTGGAGCCCATACTATAATATACATACCCAGAATTTAGAACAAGTACAACAAAAATTTTTATGCTTTACATTTCAATTGAATAAAAATCTTGATTATGCAAGTCTTGAAAATTATCTTCATATCAGTTCTCTTAGTGTTCGCTGAAAACACAGAGATCTTAAATTACTATTTAACATAATAAATTCTAATGTTGCCTGTCCGTACTTGCTGGAAAGATTTGGCATTCATGTTCCCTCAAGAACTACCCTTTCAGCTATTATGTTTCACGAACCAATTCATCGAACCAAATACGGGTTCAACTCATTTGTTGCAAGGTCCTCTAGGCTAGCGAACAATCACAGTGATTATCTTGACTTCTTTACAAATACACCAACCTTCTCGCTGTAATTAGCAAACTGTTCTTTTAAAACTCAACGTTAAGCATATCATATTCTCATATTTTCTTTTATTTTATGACTGACATCCATATCTATGCCTGTATATTTAGCTATATTTATATTTATTTTGTGTATGTTTACCCTAGGAATGTACTAGTATTACTGCTATTTTCTTTTTAAATTGTATTTTAGAAATGGGCTTAGGCCCATAAATAAATAAAAAATAACCATATGCACCATGGGTTACACCTAAAATTAGAGATATGATAAAAATTATAAATAAGGCCTATCGTAAATTTAAACGCTCTATACTCAATCCGTTAGAGGAGGATGACTTGGTAGGTATTGTAGGAACATTTCATCCCTCTAAGAATATTTATATTCACAAACAAAAAAAAGCCAGTGTTCAGTCCCAATGCGCTACATTTTTTTTGTTTTTGTTTTAATTATGACATTTGTCTAATTATATATCATTTTTAAATACTAGTGGCTTCAATACACCCCTTTCCTTGCATTTCTTGAGTATTTTATACACATTTGTACGGAAACACGTATGTGATAACTTGTCAATAAAATGTCAAAATTGGTACTGTTAAATAGCATGAAATGTTAATAAAGAATCTATGTAATAAATGACCTGTGGTTACTGAAGTAAGTTCCACTAAACGAACTATATTTATATCTGAATTAGTTTTAAAATACATCTCCACATTGATGATGCATCATTGCTTCTCCTCTCTCTGGAAACGGAAATGTTTTACTTGTTTCTTTGGCGGCGACTGAACTAAATAGAGATCATTTTTGGATTGTTCTTGCTTCATAATTTGTACAAATTTGTGATTTGTCAAAAAATAAGTAGAGAAAAACAGGAATTATTATTAATAATCCACAGCCGTGTTGATACAAATGCGAGATTTTCTCATTGTCTGATTAACCATAATGTATAAATAAATAAAAGCATACAAACCCCTTATTAACCAGAAAGACATTGGTTTTTACTTAGTTAACCACAATTTTTTAATTTACATGGTTTTTAATTGCCAATATGTAAAATGCCGGTACATAGTTTTTAAAATAAATTTATCTATTTACATATTATGGTGAAGGCTCACTCCAAAAGCTTACATTGTGATAATATTTTTGACAATGCCTAAATCGATACTGTTTTTGATGTCCAGATGACTTGAGATTTATGGTCAGCTCCATAATCAATATTTTAAAATAATCACTGTAGCGGGTAGTTTCCTTAAATTAAATCCACAAAGTTTCACTGCCTAAACAATCTCTTATATAATGCTGATTTGTTCTGCAACTTTGTTAAATACACTGACACCGATAATTTGGCTGATCATTATAAACTACCCACTTTCTATCACTACTTGCCAGCGTATATTATTATTTCCACAAACTGTTCCTGTTATCATTTTTAGAGCAATAGTAGTATAATTTCTAATGTGCTGAAATGTCCCAACTTTTTCTTTGGGTACCTAGTTAATAATAAAAACAAAATCAGTATTCAGTTGTATATAACGAAATGGCTTCTGCCGGTCCATGGAAAAAATTGGAAATTTTGTAGGTCTATGACACAATTTGAGTTGAGAAACATCAATCTAGGTCAGCTCCTCCCATATCATTATCTCTGGCTGTGCACTGAGAAATAGTTGTTTAATTAAATGGCATATAAATATTCAAATATTTTTAGGCTTCTTTGTTAAGGAAAGTACAGACAAAATAGTCTAAATGCACAACACATTTAATATGCTACTTTATGGTTGCGTTTTTAATCTATACAGTAGTTCGGTGCAAGATCTATTTATTTATTTACGGGCCTAATACCATTTCCAAGATATAATGGTAGTGGATAAAAAAATAACAGTAAAACTAGTAAAATTTTGTGGTAAACTTACAGATCAAATCACGAATGTTGTCGTTCACATCATCATCCTTTAATTTCTGAATCAAATCGATTCAAGGTTACACAGAATGGCACGCATGGGTGTGTCAATGTTTGTGAAAGAGAAGTGTTTTATAATGAAAATATATGGACAATAAATAGCATGCAATACAATGAATTTTAACATCCGCTGTCGCATTTAATTGTACAAATCACCTCATGGACTGCTTGCAAAGGTAAAAGGCGACCTCTGTTACGTTTTTCCTGATTGAAGTAGGTGCTCAACTAATTTCCCCACATTGTCTGTGGCTATTGAATTCAGTCTTTTGCCGAGCATTTTTAGGTTAGTTTCTTTCCAAGCATTAAAATTAAAGCACTATTTATCTAATTACAAGAAACCTAGAACATAACAGTATGACACACTAAAAACTTGTAAAAAACAAAAAGAAATGGAAAATCAATTAATTTGATTTGATATTTACATCCTATGCGCTTTGTATTTACAAAGATAGAAAAATATGTCATTGATAAGTACATAAATACCAGTAATAATAATAAAGTACTTTGTTTGCAAATATATAGCAAAAAATCATTGACCAAAGTCTTTCAGCCCCTAATTAAGTACATTTTAGTATAGTTTATAATTTGAAGTAAATGAAATAAGTAATATAATATAAATTAAAGCTAGAAAAAAACAATACTTTATTGTGCATTTATTTATTACATATTAGATAATACATGGTATATATGGATGTCACTTTACAGGAATTTAATATGATAAAAAAGGAAATTTCAATTAATAAGTTTCTGTATATAGGGGAATACAATAAATGGTTTATTCTAGCGAAATGCTCTCCTAAAATTGAGATAGTTTTTAGGTTTTAAGGTTTTTATTTAAAAAAATTAAAAACTCTTGTCCATGGAGTTATAATTGATCTAAATTTTGTAAAACATTGTTACCAGAAACGAAAGGTCTGCTTAGAAAAGTAAAAATGCTTTATTATTTAATAAAAAAACAACTTGTATATGTAAGAAATCATAGATATTTTCAAATTAAGCGGACAAATATCAAATAATACGAAATGGTTCTTGACATTCTATTTAAGAACTTGACATAGATCACTGAGCAAAATAAAAATATTAAAAACAAAAAATAATTTCTTCATTTAATAATTTTGGTCAATTCCATGGACAGCTGACAACAGTTCATGTCCATGGTGATGACGTTCATGGAGATGATGAAACATAGTGTTTTTAGCATTTTTCAAGTAAAATTTTCTAAAACGAATCTGACATATGGAAGGCCTTCTTCTTGAACTTAATATTATCTTCATTTTCCATTTACTAGCCATTTATACCAAAAAACTACTTGCAAGGGAGATACATGGAGTTGATGTATTAAAAAAATACCTCGTTAAAGACTTGTTTCTAAATAATGCGAAGCACACGACCACCTCTAATGCTGATGGAGAACTGAGGTGTATGGCAAATCTATGTCTAATATTAATATACTCCTGTGGCGTCTTTTAATGGATTTATGGCAAAACCAGGATGGTCCATGGTGATGACGGCATTTTTTGATAACAGAGTAAAAGTGGCACATCTTGCTGATTTCTGTTTTAATTTCTTCAAATGTGTAGAAACAGTTTACAGCTAGAAAGTTTTTCAAGCAAGAAGTAAATTTACTAGCATTTATAGCTTTGATTTCCTGTGGTAATTTGTTATACATTTTAGTACCAGCATGATAAAGCGATTTTTTATATAAAGTCGTATTGTGGCTGGCTATTTTTAATAAGTCTTCTAGAATGTCCCATGTTGTTTTCTCAGGGTTATATTTTATTGATTGCATGGCTCATGTTATACAAAACTTATTGCGAATGTCGGAAGTTAAAATAATTAGACTTGCCGAATTTTTTCAGGTAGTTTTTAATATGATGGAGATTGTTGGGCAGGGGTATATGTGTCCATATTTCAGAATGGCCCGGCATATTGATTCTACTTGCTGTTGAGCGAGTAATACCCTCCTCTATCTCCAAGAAAATGAATACAAATATCATTTTTGAGACGCATAAACAAAGTTTTTATTCAATTTAAAAGCGACGTAGTACAAGAATTAATATTGAACTTGTTCTATTCTGGATGTGTATATTAAAAATACAAATTTGATGTTTTGTATTGCTAGTAACTCCTAAAATCTCCACGTCCTTGGTTCGCAAATTTCTAGCAAGATAAACCTTCCTCAGAGTATACTGAGATACCATTAATTTGAGTGGTAATTGAATATAATTACATAACTGTTTTAACTGATAGTTGTTGTGAAGGAACATTTATAATTTGTATTATTAATTTTTCAGAGCAGATAATAAATGATGATGAAATATGATGTATGATGTGATCGCGTGCACATCATACATCATATTTTTAATGTGAATTAAGAAATTCGGAGAAATACTAATAGCAAGTTTTGGAAAAACCAATAAAACATTACATGGTTTTTCCCACTAAATCAACAACCTTCGCCTTTGATGATATAGATGATAAAATGCATCGTGGAACTTTTAAAAAATATTTATTCTTATAACTTATCTGAAGAAGGTATTGATTTCTATAATGGAAAATTATTTAAAGCTACAGAGAGACATCCTGAAATAGAGGAAGTAAAAGCAGCAGCATTTTAATGATAACCTATTTTAAATTATTTTATTTACAAAATATATATGGCAACTTTGTTTTTATAATTCCTAAAACCTGAAAATTATGTACCAAAAAAAATTCTTCATGAAAACATATTTCTTAATAAAAGAAAATCAAAGGAATTGAATTTTAAATATAATACTATTAATTACAAGTAAATATAAAATTAAAATGCAAAGCATGATCCCAATGTCTCATTGATACTGATTTCTATGTCAACCTTGACTTAAATTAGATACAATCACCACTTACCAATCGATTGAATTATTTATAGAAACCTCATATCCCATGTTTCAGAGGGTAGCAGTAAGAGTAGTACATATTCAATGGTTCCCAAATTTATTTTTATGAAAGCGGTATTGCCAGTATTCGCCCATTTTATCACTATCGAGAAAATTCCAAGTATAATCAAATTTTGAAATTTTCTATCATTATATTAGTTGAAGTATGCCCAGAGCCATCCGAGATTAAGGAGGGCGGAGGTTGGGGACCCCACAGAATTTTTTACAGGGCGTCGAGAAATATTGATGTTATATTTGGTGTGGATACATTGAACTGTTCCCGGTGCAATAGGTATTATAATGGGGGGTTGGCTTTGATGATGGTTAGTAGGGTAGGGATCCCTATAAGATTTATTTCTATAGTGTCGAAGATTATTCATACCAAATTTGGTGCAGATATGGTAAACGGTATAAAAGCTGTTGCCTTAAAAATACATTTTTTGATTTTTTTTATGTGAGACTAGCTTAATGTGCCCTGCATTGCTTATACTGAGAGGGGGGGGTCATACAATATTATTTTCTAGCGTCTATGTTAAATTAGTGTGAATGCTTCATACGGTATACAGGGCTTTAAGGAACAGATATACATATGTATATTTTAGTACACCACAGTGTGGCCCGATTGTTATTTTTGACCATTGAATAGTGTTCGCCTGGTGGTTGACAATTGAAAAAATCATTGCGGAAGTATGGTGCCTGTGTTAAAACTCTTTGTTTTAATATTTTCTCATCTGTTGTTTTGTTGTAACCTTTTCGTTTCCTGTGAACCATCGGTAGATGGTGCCTGACTCGAGCCAGACTCGCTAAAAAACATTTGCCAATTACTTTGTTTTTCTTTTTAAATATAGATTTTAAATATGCAGTAAAAAATCTTATCTAATATATATATATATTTTTTAATTGTAATGATTTATTTTAATTATCTTTATTTATCGTTTCTATGTAGGTTTTTGAAGCCTTTACTAAAAAATTGTTCATCTTGCGCCATTTTTTTATATCAGTCTCTAGTGAGTTCACATGATTATTAAGTATTATTTTCCTTTGAAACAGCGATTGTCACAGTTTATGTGTACTGAGAGATCGTTTATAAATAGAAGATACAGTTGGGGTCCAGGGCACTTCCTTGTGGTACTCCAGCTGTTACCTTTGCTATTGAGGTTGTATATTCACTTCTTTGTATGTACATTCTAATGACTTGTCTTGTACTATTTTCTGTAGATAGGATTTCAAGGGTGAAAAATAATTACCTCTTATTAATTCATCATTTTCTAATTTTGTTATAAGTAATTTATGTGGAATACCAATTAAATGCTTTGGTGAGATCTAGGAATGCAAAAAATACAATTAATGTTTTGATTTAGCCCAAGTAGCATTTTACAAAACATTTTCGCAAACAGTTCTAATAAAGTGCGTCTATTACACAAAAGATCACAAAATGAAGCTATTGGCAACATGTTAAGGCAAATTTCTGACACATTCATATTTTCTTATGACTATGTAGTCCAAGTGTCAATTGTGGTGGCACTGCACATTTCTATGCTGCTTTCCAAAATAAAGAGGAACATTAAACATAATATTTTAGTCGCAAACTCCTCTATATATCCTTATTATACTATAAGGAAAGTAACCAGACTGCAACCAAAGTTACAAGTCTGGCGCATTAAGTGTAATAATTGCATATTACCATCAAAACGCTAATGCTTCGATTGCAACAAACACCAGCGGAAAGACTGATCCTACTTAAAGGAGCTCTCTTGCCAGTCGTCACACACCACTTGCAGACTGCAGTTTCGAGCTGTTGGCTCTCGTCAGTGCAAGGTAGGTATGCGACGACTGGCACGAGGATCCTTTGACTACTTGGTAAATCCCGGTATTTTTACAATAGCGACATGTAAAATAGTCAGCAGGCGCCATCTAGCGGTCCAGTGTCTGTTGCAATCGAAAAATAAATAGCCTGACTGGGCTTAGCATAGTTCAAATGTGCTTTTAGAGGACGGAATATTAAACATAATATTTTTAGTCGCAAACTCCTCTATAAATCCTTATTTTACTATAAGGAGAGTAACCAGACTGCAACCAAAGCTACAAGTCTGGTGCGTTAAGTGTAATAATTGCATATTACCATCAAGACGCTAATGCTTCGATTGCAACAAACACCAGCCGAAAGACTGATCCTACTTAAAGGAGCTCTCTTGCCAATCGTCACACACCACCTGCAGACTGCTGTTTCGAGCTGTTGGCTCTCGTCAGTGCAAGGTAGGTATGCGACGACCAGCACGAGGATCCTTTGACTACTTGGTACATCCCGGTATTTTTACAATAGCGACATGTAAAATAGTCAGCAGGCGCCATCTAGCGGTCCAGTGTCTGTTGCAATCGAAAAATAAATAGCCTGACTGGGCTTAGCATAGTTCAAATGTGCTTTTAGAGGGCGGAATATTAAACATAATATTTTTAGTCGCAAACTCCTCTATAAATCCTTATTTTACTATAAGGAAAGTAACCAGATTGCAACCAAAGTTACAAGCCTGGCGCGTTAAGTGTAATAATTGCGTATTACCATCAAAACGCTAATGCTTCGATTGCAACAAACACCAGCCGAAAGACTGATCCTACTTAAAGGAGCTCTCTTGCCAGTCGTCACACACCACTTGCAGACTGCAGTTTCGAGCTGTTGGCTCTCATCAGTGCAAGGTAGGTATGCGGATCAGTGTAAGTATGATCAGTCTTTCGGCTGGTGTTTGTTGCAATCGAAGCATTAGCGTTTTGATGGTAATATGCAATTATTACACTTAACACGCCAGACTTGTAACTTTGGTTGCAGTCTGGTTACTTTCCTTATAGTAAAATAAGGATTTATAGAGGAGTTTGCGACTAAAAATATTATGTTTAATATTCCGCCCTCTAAAAGCACATTTGAACTAAAGAGGAACATGTTTCAAAGTTGCTGCTTTGTACACAATTTCCAAAAATGTAATTATAAGTGGCAACAATTTGGAAACAGGAGACATGAGAATATATTTAATACTTCTAGAAAAACTTGTTCCAAAAAAAATTGTACTTCCTAAATATAGATTCATTTGTAGATTGTAGATGCACTTACTAAACTATTCGATAATGTTGTGCTGCATAGAAAACTTAATAAATCTGTTCGCAATTTTATAAAAAATATTGAAAGCTTTTATATCTCTAATGAAAATCAAAATGCTACTCCCACTACTAAATTCGTTCCAAAATATGTCAAAAATTGCTATTTGGAGGTCGTATGTTGTTAAGGTAGTAATTATAAGTTTGTTAGGTTTTCCCCAAATCCAAATTGTTTTTCTCATAATATATTGTTAAATGTTATAAAGAACAGGATTCGATTGTAAATTATTATGTACCATATACTAGCAGAAATCGATATTTGCCTGCAATTATTGTGTCAATCAACTTTTCCTAGTTTTAATTTGTCAGGGAATATTCCTTCTCACAGACATCTGTTTACTAAGTTCTTTAGTGGGGTTATTATATAGTCGATTATATCTTTTAGACTAAATGAATATTGTAATGAATTAATTATAGGCCGTTAAAATCAATATCAAATATAAAGAGGACTTGACAATGTACTCATCATATCTCATGTTAACATTAACGTTAACATAGTTCAAACTATGAACATGGAGGTTATGAGGTGTGTTATGTCATTATAAGCTCGCCTCACATGCGGCAATTTGGCATCTGCTTGCTTAGCTTCACAACTAATGTTTAACAACGTTAAATATCACTCAGTAGTGTATGTGTGGGATGCAATATCCTGCATATCAATTCATAAAATCGAGGGGAATGTATCACAAGGATCAAAGTGATCATTGGCCAAAGCGACGGCATTTTGAATTTCTTCTAATTTTTTGCTTTCTACTTCAAATTAGAATATAAGAAAATAGGTGTCATTTGTTTTTCCATTAACCCTTCCAGGCTGGGCACAAGAAAGGCGGCTCTAATCCTCAGGTTGAGAATAGGAAATATGTTTAACCAACCAATACATTCTGCTTGGTATAGATTCTACCGTGTTGTGTTTGCCTTCGTGATTATATCTCATGTAATCAGCCATATGCAGTAAAGATATCATATTACCTATTTGTTTTATCTCCAATTATATCGAGAAAAATGGTATTCTTTTGCATTGTTCACTTCTACATTAATAGATACACATAATCGATTAGTGTAGGTTGCAAATCCTAGAAGTGGTCCTATCTTGAATTATTCACAAAAACTGTCAAAAATGTGTCACATTTTTGTTGTGAGTCATATAGAGATATTAATAGTAGTCATTCTTATGTATTTTGATACTCTGGTACGATTGGTATGGGTTCCAGATCCCAGAAGAGGTTCAATCAGTATCGCTTTATTCGTCTTTAAGATCATATTACATGATATCAAACATGTCAATAGAAAAAAATATACAAAAGAGTATAAAAATAAAATATGAAACAAATATAAAATACAAACACGCAGAATGTGAAATAAACAACAAACACACATTTATTTATTTATTTATTATACATTATAATTATATATGTAAACAACATACAATCCAACACAGACTATATATTACATATCATAATATAATTAGTCAGAACTTATTTACAGATATTGGAAAAATTCTAAAAAAGATTATATCCCTTCGGGTCATTTAAAAATTCATCCACGCTGTAGAATCCCTTCGATAGTAGTAGGTTTTTTATAGTTACTTTGAATTTACCAATTTTAAGAAATTTTAAGTTATCAGGCAAGCTGTTGTATAGTGCAATGCAATTGTACTGTGGCGAAAGCTTGAAATTAGATGTTTTGTGATGTGGGATCGTTAATAAATTTCCTTTACGAGTTTGACAAAGATGGGGATCAGCTAATATAACAAAGTCCTTCAGATTGAGTTTAGCAAATATTAGACAGTTATATTTATAAATGCAGGGAAGTGTAAGTAATTATCTTTTTACTGATAAAAGTACTTCCACAGGACTCTCTGCACTTTAATTTGAAGATTCATCTAATTAATCTTTTTTGATGAACAAATACTCTGAATGACATGACTTGCCCCATAAGAGAATATTGAATGAAATAGCTAAAGCATAATGTACACATTTTAGTCCAGCTTCATTTAACATATCAGATAGCTGCGGTATTGCAAAATATTAGCTACTTAATTTTTTACATACCTGGTTTATTTGTAACTCCCATAACAAATGGCAGTCTACTTGCGTACCCAGGAATTTTCCATTTTCCTTTACAGGAAATTCATTTAGCAAACAAGATCTTTTAAGGTTAAAATTGAAAAACAGTTTTTTTCGCATTTAGCATCAATCTGTTACTGATATACCAGGTTTTCATTTGAGATACAGCATTTTTTACTCTCGCACATAATTCACTAGGAGAGTCTGCTAAAATAGTTATACACATATCATCCGCATACACAATAGTAAAGCTTTGCTGCATATGTTCGGGTAAATCATTTATATACAGTAAAAAAAGCAATGGTCCTATTATGGAACCCTGTGGTACTCCAAGAAGAACTTCTTTAGTTTCTGAATTTGTTCCGTCATAGCTAACTATCTGTTTTCTAGATTCCATATAGGATGGAGTACATTTAGGATGTTTCCCCCTAATGCCCAAAGTATATAATTTGTTCATTAGAATTTTAGGGTTTACAGAATCAAGCGCCTTTGATAGATCAAATAATATAGTAACCACACATTTGTCCTTGCCTAACTCTTTATACAATCAAATCATCAAATGAGCTATCACACGCGCCCTTGTTCCATTTAAACATTTTAAAAGGGTAGCTGTCACTCGAAAGGGGTTGAATTGAGATGTATAAAATTATGCTCAAAAAATGTCATTTTAAAATTAAAAATTGACATGTTTTAGGATGTTACTCATAAATTGTTAATTGTGTAGATAATGAATGTATCCATTACTTACGGACCTCACACTGTAGTATCACATCCATTAAAAGAGAATTGAGTTCTCAGTGTAGTAGGGTCATCCCCATTATAGAAAAATTTCTTTTAGCAAATTTGATATTTTAATGTCGTCTATGTATTAATTGCCCTGAATTGGTACATATAATAAATCTGATTTCTTTTGTTTCAGGATATACAGAAGCAAATTGTGCGTGAATATCAGGAGAACAAGAAAGATCTGGAGCATCATAGGGCGAAGCAGAGGTTCACTTATCTCCATGACAAGCTATCGCACATCAAACGACTGGTACTGGAATACGATCAGGGCATGACAGACAGTCAGTACTGACGCTGGGAGCCGGCCCGCAGGCCCCAAGCCCCACTTCGTTTCTACGGACATCTGCCATCGGACGACACAATCGCAACATCACGAATCATATAAAAAGTTTTTCCTCTTCTATTTAAGTTATAGTGAAGTTACATTGGCTGAAGTATCGCAAGATATCGTTTTTGTAAAAAAAAAAGTGTTCTAAATGCTTCTTTTGTTGATATTGGTTGGTTATGATTATTATTAAATGAGAAGTGCATTCAAGTTTAAGTGTTGTAGTAGGTGTAATTAGTTGACGTTTTTTATATGGGTCACGTTGTGTTATTATCAATTTATCAGCTTGTGACGACTGTACATTTTGAGTAAGTGCTAAGAAGTGTTAAGGACTCTGTTGTAAATTTTTTCGCTCCGGATGTGGACCGAGAAGCCGGCGTAACATCATTATTAATCAAAGTAAGTTTTTCAATATATCCTGTTACACACGCAGCCGCTTTATACATCCAGCAATTATAACACAAAACTTACTGAACGTTTATTTCATCATAGTAATATTTATTGATTAATTTATTGTTACCTTTACTACTCTTAAGTTTGAGCTTTTATGTCGGTTCGGAGGAAGGAATATCGTGGATTGCTTTTTGTTGTATTATTTTTAGCTCGCGATCCAAATTTATAATTTTAAGTGATAATTAATTAGTTAATGTTTAATAGTTTACATATAGCCTCTTCACTGGGTGAATGTTATATGATTCAATTTTTATTATTTGTTAATGTAAGCTGGATATTCATATTATTTCTGTAATTGTATGTTTCTTTTTGAAATAAAGGAAATTTAATTCAATGTTTGTACAAAATTAATCAAACCATTCGCTTTAAATTTTCTACAGCTTTATGATGAGTGACGCCCTCAAAAAAATGACGGCAATCCTGATTGTCAATTTTTATCCGTATATTTTGTATAAATTGTTTGGCCAAACTTCTCTCACAGATAGACCATAAACTGTCAAATTAAAATTTTCAAGATTATAATTATCTCGTCTCATAAAATTAAATGTTGTCGTCCAACTCGCACCGTGGCGGTAGTTTTTCAAATAGCAAATTTAGAATGTCCAACTGACACACTAAAATTAAAATCCTGTTAGAGAAAGGGTTAATAGTACTCCCTAGATGTCAAAAGTACACTAATAACACATGTTTAACGCAATCAACTTGACAAAAGCATAAAATACCTAAAGTACGTAAATTAATATCTTCGTGTCATGACTGCTATGTCCTATTCCTAAAACTGATGATCCAAATGATGGAAATAACTATCATGCTATATCTATAATTTATAACTTCAGCAAATTATTGGAGATCATATTATATAGGGCTATATATAATAGTATACGAAATATCCTATATCCCTGGCAGCATGGTTTCATGGTAAAAAGGTCCACTATAAGTAACTTAGCTAGTTTTACTGAATATACCGTTAAAATATTGGACACTAGAGGTCAAGTTGATTTTATTTATACTGACATTCAGAAAGCGTTTAACCAAATCTATATCTTGTTAGAAACACTTGATAGAATCTGTTTTACCTTAAATCTTTTGATATTATTAGAGTCATATCTATTAGACAGAGAGCAATATGTTTTTTACAACGGATTTAAATCAAAAGTGTTTATATCAACATCTGGAGTTCCGCAAAGGTCTAACCTTCGGCCATTACTATTTCTCTTATTGTCTATGATTTACTTAAGTTGTTAGATTGTAATAGACTAATGTGATTTGAAAATGTATTCCTTGATTCGTGCTGCAATTAATAACGATTCTCTTATAACATGCATTGTAGATTGTTTTATGGGGTCGTTTGGCTTCGAACACCCTTACTTCACTTCGACCTAAAAGATCTTTTGTGATTTACCCTACATCTAGTTGTTGCCCAGGATTCCAAGGCTTTTTACAAAGCTTGTGATTTTCCTAGGGGCTAATTTCCCTATGTCTTCAGGCGTTAATTCCGCCTGTTCTAGGAATTTTAGCCTAATACGGAGTAACACCTTGCATTCACAAAGTATATGTTCCGCAGTTTCAGTTGCAGTATCGCAATATCTGCATTTGTTGTCTACCGCCTTGCCCATATTCTTCAGGTGATATCTCAAAGGGCAGTGGCCAGTTAGAAGGCCTGTGATTAACCTTAATTCGGACTTTTCAAGTTCGAGAAGCCTTGTAGCATTCTTTGTCGAATAAGTTATAAACTTTTTCGCTTGTCTTTGGCCTGGGGTATACCTCCAGTAGGACTTTTTCTGGTCCTTTTCCCATTCTTGGATCTCCTCCGCTATGTGTCCCTTGGCCAGGCCACAGAACGATTGGTTCGGGTCCAATGAATGGTACTTTAGATCTTTTTTTTGCAAGGCTGTGAGCAAGTTCATTTCCTTGTACTCCCTCATGCCCTGGCACCCACATCATAGAGATTAAGCATCTGGGCATATACTTTGATCTATCATTGTTATTATGTACATTTATTGATCAGATATGCAAGTCTGTATCGAGAATGTGGGATTTATCATACGTAACTCTCAATCTTTTATTACCATAGATTGCCTCATTAATCTGGCATTCGACGTGAATTTGTCAAATTTCTGGCCTACAGAGTTGATTGGACGTCACCTCACTGTGCAGACCATATTTCTCTATTGGATAGATTTGACCTATTCTATAATACTAGGAGAGTTAACACATCTCTAATTTTCGTATATAACTTAATTCGTTATACTGAATATACCATTAAAATATTGGACACTAGAGGTCCAGTTGATTTTATTTATACTGACATTCAGAAAGCGTTTAACCAAATCTATATCTTGTTAGAAACACTTGATAGAATCTGTTTTACCTTAAATCTTTTGATATTATTAGAGTCATATCTATTAGACAGAGATCAATATGTTTTTTACAACGGTTTTAAATCAAAAGTGTTTATATCAACATCTGGAGTTCCGCAAGGGTCTAACTTTCGGCCATTACTATTTCTCTTATTTGTCTATGATTTGTTAGATTGTAATAGACTAATGTGATTTGAAAATGTATTCCTTGATTCGTGCTGCAATTAATAACGATTCTCTTATAACATGCATTGTAGATTGTTTTTGGCTTCGAACACCTTTACTTCACTCCGACCTAAAAGATCTTTTGTGATTTGCCCTAAATGTAGTTGTTGCCCAGGATTCCAAGGCTTTTTACAAAGCTTGTAATTTTCCTAGGGGCTAATTTCCCTATGTCTTCAGGCGTTAATTCCGTCTGTTCTAGGAATTTTAGCCTAGTACGGACTAACACCTTGCATTCACAAAGTATATGTTCCGCAGTTTCAGTTGCAGTATCGCAATATCTGCATTTGTGGTCTACCGCCTTGCCCATATTCTTGAGATAATATCTCAAGGGGCAGTGGCCAGTTAGAAGGCCTGTGATTAGCCTTAATTCGGACTTTTCAAGTTCGAGAGGTCTTGTAGCATTCTTTGTCGAATAAGTTATAAACTTTTTCGCTTGTCTTTGGCCTGGAGTATTCCTCCAGTAGGACTTTTTCTGGTCCCTTTCCCATTCTTGGATCTCCTCCGCTATGTGTCCCTTGGCCAGGTCGCAGAACGATTGGTTCGGGTCCAATGAATGGTGCTTTAGATCCTTTTTTTGCAAGGCTGTGAGCAAGTTCATTTCCTTGTACTCCCTCATGCCCTGGCACCCACATCATAGAGATTAAGCATCTGGGCATATACTTTGATCTATCATTGTTATTATGTACATTTATTGATCAGATATGCAAGTCTGTATCGAGAATGTGGGATTTATCATACGTAACTCTCAATCTTTTATTACCATAGATTGCCTCAGTAATCTGGCATTCAACGTGAATTTGTCAAATTTCTGGCCTACAGAGTTGATTGGACGGCACCTCACTGTGCAGACCATATTTCTCTATTGGATAGATTTGACCTATTCTATAATACTAGGAGAGTTAACACATCTCTAATTTTCGTATATAACTTAATTCGTTATACTGAATATACCGTTAAAATATTGGACACTAGAGGTCAAGTTGATTTTATTTATACTGACATTCAGAAAGCGTTTAACCAAATCTATATCTTGTTAGAAACACTTGATAGAATCTGTTTTACCTTAAATCTTTTGATATTATTAGAGTCATATCTATTAGACAGAGAGCAATATGTTTTTTGCAACGGTTTTAAATCAAAAGTGTTTATATCAACATCTGGAGTTCCGCAAGGGTCTAACCTTCGGCCATTACTATTTCTCTTATTTGTCTATGATTTACTTAAGTTGTTAGATTGTAATAGACTAATGTGATTTGAAAATGTATTCCTTGATTCGTGCTGCAATTAATAACGATTCTCTTATAACATGCATTGTAGATTGTTTTATGGGGTCGTTTGGCTTCGAACACCCTTACTTCACTCTGACCTAAAAGGTCTTTTGTGATTTACCCTACATCTAGTTGTTGCCCAGGATTCCAAGGCTTTTTACAAAGCTTGTGATTTTCCTAGGGGCTAATTTCCCTATATCTTCAGGCGTTAATTCCGCCTGTTCTAGGAATTTTAGCCTAGTACGGACTAACACCTTGCGTTCACAAAGTATATGTTCCGCAGTTTCAGTTGCAGTATCGCAATATCTGCATTTGTTGTCTGCCGCCTTGCCCATATTCTTGAGATGATATCTCAAGGGGCAGTGGCCAGTTAGAAGGCCTGTGATTAGCCTTAATTTGGACTTTTCAAGTTCGAGAAGCCTTGTAGCATTCTTTGTCGAATAAGTTATAAACTTTTTCGCTTGTCTTTGGCCTGGGGTATTCCTCCAGTAGGACTTTTTCTGGTCCTTTTCCCATTCTTGGATCTCCTCCGCTATGTGTCCCTTGGCCAGGCCACAGAACGATTGGTTCGGGTCCAATGAATGGTGCTTTAGATCCTTTTTTTGGAAGGCTGTGAGCAAGTTCATTTCCTTATACTCCTTCATGCCCTGGCACCCACATCATAGAGATTAAGCTTCTGGGCATATACTTTGATCTATCATTGTTATTATGTACATTTATTGATCAGATATGCAAGTCTGCATCGAGAATGTGTGATTTATCATACGTAACTCTCAATCTTTTATTACCATAGATTGCCTCATTAATCTAGCATTAAATTTATCACTGCTTCATAAATAAAGTTGAATCGATTCAACATAAATTTGACCAGACCATATTTCTCTATTGGATAGATTTGACCTATTCTCTCTTAATACTAGGAGAGTTAATACATCTCTAACTTTCGTATATAACTTAATTCGTTATCATATTAACTGCTCCAACTTGTTAAGTAAAATCAAATTTAATATGCCAAGACTATCTACAAGTATGATGTTAAAGTCTCCAATTAGTGCCATGTGCACAAACTATAATTTAAGCAATAACTCTGTTATAAATTTTTCAAGAGTCAAGCCTATATTATGTTGTGATAATACTAATAGATAATGATGTCCTGTTTTAAATATCTTTGTTAACTTGTAATATTGATTTACTCTCTCTATGATTTATTCTCTTTTGTCTTATGTTAATACACTTTTTGTTTTGCCCTGTAATTGGCAACTTTGGAACTTTGTGGTTGTTTGCATTTTTTTATAAAATGAGAAGAATGATTTGGTCAGATAATTAGGAAGTACATTTTTACATTAATATGCATATAAGCTACATTTTGCTTTGTCATTGTTTGAAAATTATCTGCTGCCAATGACAGATATGGATAGAGAAATAATTTATATTATTGCATAAGAAAATAAAACAATAGGTTTAGGTCTTGCTTTGATGATATGAAAAAATATCTACATCTTCAAATGCTCACTTCTAGATAAGATAATAATAAGATAAAATCTTTATGTATACGTAGGTCATAAGCAAAGGACATTGAACGTAATAATTACATAACATGTTAATATTTTGTGTCTTGTCTAAAAAACATTTTTAAAACCTAGTATGTGTAACAAACTAAAGTCACTTTATCTTTGAACATGCTAATATGACAATCTTAAAAATAAAAACAATAACTAAGTATAGCTTCTGCTTCAGTAATATTTTTTAAATCTTGGGACAATTATTTCTTTCCTTTTTTTGTAATATGGAAATTTGTTTCCTTGTTTAAGAATGATGAGAAATTATCGGTTCAGGACAATGATACAACTTTATTCTCGTACAAATGTTTCGTTTACGTGAGCATTTAAAATTAAATAAATTAACGATATAATATTTCATTTAATAATGATAATAATAGGTTTTTTTGCAATAATTAATAAAGATAAATAATACAACAGAATATACAGGAAAAAGTCCGAGGATTAGGTGATTGTCTTGAACAATTGTCTGTTTGTAATCTTAAGCCTTTGAATATTAAATGTAATATTGCTATATTAAAATTTATCTTAGAATAAATGAGAGAGTGGTATCCTCAAGTGTCAGTAGATTAAAGACATCGTAAATAAAAACATGGACGGTACTAAAACATCCTTATACCCTAGTATACTTTAACTTGGCGTGTGTATGTATGAGTTAATATTTCCGTACAATTTCATTTTCTCTTGTACACAAAGATCCAGAAATATTGTCCACGTAGACAATATTTCTGGACTATTGCTTTAACTTTGTGTACAATATGGGAGAAAATGAAATCGTACGGAAATATTAACTCATACATACACATGCCAACTTAAAGAATACTAGACTATAACTTAAAACAATAACAATTGTAGAAACTGATGTTTACAATCTAACAAAGTATCTTTAGATAATGGTATATAGAGAATGATTGGACGGTAGTGGCACCTATTGTTGTAGTGCCCTCATTTATTTATTGAACAATATCCAAACAGGCTTATACGGCCTAATTACAAGGCAGAGCTGGGTAGGATTCGAATCATTCAGAATTCGAATCCTTTTTGAGTATTCAAAAGCGGTATTCGAATACTTTCATGTAAAAGGATTCCTGATCAGGATTCGTAAGACAAATGAAAAAGGATTCGAATCCTTTTTCACGAATCCTATTTCGCGAATCCTTTTTTGTGGTTCCGATATTTTTTACGCAAGCGTTGTGCATTATGTTATTAAGTGTAGGGAGCGTGAAGCCGCACGGAGTCAAGATCTTGCCTATTGTAACATATTAATAAAATAATAATAATAATAATTTATTGGTAAGTAGGACAATCCTAATACATTGATCTATTGTTACATGGCTTGTTAACATTAATACTAATTTATCTACATAAATCTCATAACCATACAACTAATAATAATGAATAATAAATAAATAATTACTGTATTTAATTAACAGAAAAGTTTAAAGTAGGTAACATGTAAACAAATATCTATAGTTCGATAATAGTAGTAACAATTTACATATAGAAGTTTCATAAGCGTGCGACTAGATACTTAATAATAAACAAAAGAAAGATCCTGAAATAGGTAAAGTGCAATAATATTATAGTGAGACCAATCTACACAAAACACCATGCCTAGCAATATAATAATACTTGAATTACAAAATTAAATTTTATTTTTGATATACTTTAGAATATTTCTTTTAAATTCTGGTATATTATTTGATTTTTTTATATTCGTTGGAAGTTTGTTAAATTCATTAAGACCTTTATAAAACAATCCATTCATAGTTTGTGAAAGATTCTGCCTGTTTATATAAAAATTATTGTTAGTTCTCGTGTCATAGTTATGTACTTCATTGTTATAAATTATAAATTGATCAAAATAGGTAGCAATTTATTTTTAATTTTAAATATAAAAATCATGGAAAAGTAGTATAGTCTACCCGTAAATTGACAGGCAAATAGCATGTATATTGGTAGGTACTTGTCGGTGCTACCAATCGGTGGACAATAGTCCAATTTGCGGGTTTTTTGGGTGTTGCCGACATTTTTCAGACTAAAATATTTCGGACAATTTTGGGTATTTTGTCTGTTCTTAAAAAAAGGAGAAAATCAATTTTTAAAAAGTGGACGCTTCGTTGTTATTTTAAGATATCCTCAAGACTATTTAATTTAGGTTTTTCTTGAAAAATTTAGTTTTAAAAGTTGTAAGAAATATAGATCACATAATGGAAATGGAACGCATAAAAGGCAGCAGTATTTTAAGCATTCAACTTCCAACATTGACTAGAATCTAATACCTATTGATTAAATTCTAGCCGACATTGAAAATTTAATGCCTAAAATACTGCTGACTTCTATGTGTTTTATTTATGATACAAATTTTAAAATTAAGTTTTACAAAAAAAAAAACATGAATTAGATAGTCCTGAGGAAAAACGCAACATCGACTTTATAAAAATTGATTTTATCATTATTTTTACCACACCCTAACCAATTCAATAACGTAAGCTTAACGTTAAAATAAAGTGCAATTTATTAATTTCTTTTTATTTAATCAATCAATCACCTACATATATTACATAATCGAGCAAAGTACTAATCTATTCACCATAATATTAAAATAGAAAATAACAAGTGTTACTGTAACAATAATTCTGAAGTTAACTTGAGGATTCGGATCCGTGATCCGAAAAGAGGATTCAAATCCTGTGATTCGAATCATTTTTTTCTACATAAGGGATCCGAACCTAGTATCCGTGATTCGAATCCTTTTCGATGATTCGGATTCGTGATTCGAATCAATTTTCAGAGGATTCGACCCAGCTCTGTTACAAGGATAGTAATTTCATATAATATTTATGAGTAAGTAAGCTACTGATTAATAATGGAGACCAAAAAACACAAAGAAAAATACGTTCTACATAATATACACTGCACAGTATTACAATTACACATTAAAATTACGCGATTTCTTCGTGTAGGTACATTAACACTAAAATGTCCGGGCTATTAATTATTTATAACTTTATATAAAAACATAAGTATCACTGCCTTACGTCTCATATCGAAACATAACACGTTCGGCGCCTTAAGGATATAAAAAAAATGGTCTATTGGGCTAACTGACTTTTTTGTAGTTTTGTACTCTACAAGGCATATATAGTAGAGTACAACATGCAAAAAGCTCAATACAATGTTTATTCATGGTTTTTTTAAAACAAAAATTTAGCAGCCCCTAGAGCCCGCCGTGGTATGTAGGGAAACATTTTCCTGTTGCGCCGCAGCGGTCCTTCCAGCTGTTGAGTTTATTGTGCCTTCCAGGTCACAGCGGTCCGGCTAGCAGACCACTCTTTTATTTAGATTGTTTTGCTCTTTATACAAATAATAATATAATATCTAATATATCACAAATCATTCTTTGTTATGTTGTTTCTGCATTACAATAAAGTTTTTTCCTTTTTATATGTATTTGGCCATAATTTCTTTATGATGAGTAAAATTTAAAAAATCGCTATGACTGACAAGCCTCCAGAGCCACAACGGGCCATTGTATAAGTTAGATCTGCTTTATTAGCGGCCCTCTGGCGTATACGACAATATATACAACTTTGCTGACTAGAGGTCCGTAGGGTCTGCCCTGGCCTGCTGGGCCATCTAGGTAGATATCTCTGGGGACCGGCAGGCGCGGAACGTGTTAAATTCATTTTGCAAATGTGTAGATCTAACATACTGATAGTTAGGTCTAGTATTGTGTTTTTTATAATATAAATAACTAAGGAATTTATTTTGAATTTTTTCAAGTGCAGTCAAGTAAGTTTGAGGTTGTGACTGCCAAATTATTGATGCAAATTCAAGTTTGGTTCTTACAAACGCATAATACAGGGATGTAATTGCTCTAACGTTAGTGAAAGTGGATGTTTGCCTCGTTATAAATCCTAATATACGGTTCGCCGATGCAGAAATGTTTTCAATGTGCAATGATAATGACAGATGACAAGTCATATGTAACACCCAGGTCTTTCCACACACTCTCCAACTGTCTGAATATTTTTGTATAGCTGAAAATCATCTGCAAAAAAGTAAACATCTTGAGAATTTAACAACCGAAGGCAGACCTTAATAAATAATACAAAAAGTAATGGCCCTAAATTTGAACCTTGTGGTACTCCAGAATTTGCATAATATTTGCCAGAGCTGTACTACAAAACATCTATTTTGTAAATAACTTTTTAAGAGCAACATCATATTTGTAGACAAACCAAACTTATATAACTTTCCCAATAACACATCATGATCTACTTTATCAAACGCTTTGCTAAAATCTGTAAATATTGTATCGAATTGTTTTTTCTCCTCTAATGTTTTGTAACCATGATTGGTAAATATAAACAAGTTTGTGTTAATAGATTTTTTTGGCTACAAAACGATATTGCTCTTCTACTAAACTTTTACCTATGAGTCTGTATAGGTATATGTGAATATACAATTTGTTCGAATAATTTAGCCGGAGCACACATTATTGCTATACCCCTGTAGTTTTCCATGTCCATTTTATCCCTTGACTTATAAATTGGTGTATAGGTAGCTAGCTTCCATGTTGTGGGAAAAATAGTAGTTTTTAATACCAAATTAAAAATGTGGAGTAATGGAATCTTTAGCCACTCTTGACACCCCTTAGTCACGTAAAGAGGTATTCCATCAACACCTGCTTTTCTCGGTTTAAGTTTCTTAATAGCCGCATTGTAATCCGATTCATCGATTATATTCAAGTTGAGCACGTCATTGTAACAATTTCCACTATCATCCAAAGAGTCTAATCTGTAATTGGGTTTCTCAATATTATAAACTGATGAAAAGAATTTAGCAAAATTTTCTGCAGTTTCACTATGATGTACTCTCTCACCCCTGTACAGGGTGTCCCGAAACTCCCGCCTTCCCCTTTAGGTGCTAATTCTCCATGCAAAAATAGTAAGAAAAGTTCCTATAAACATGTGTCCGGAAATGCTTCCTAAGGGAGCTAGCGCTAGCTAGCTCTAAGGATGGCGCCAAAATGGTTGTTTTTACTAATTATCTCGAAAATGATTTGGGACAACTTTATGAAACTTGGTTAACTATTTTCGATTATTAAAGGTTATTGTTTGACAGTACTAACCAAAATAAATTTTATCGAGGGGCAGAGAAACGAGGGGTCGGTGTTCTTTGTTTCTACATACTTATTTTTCCATATGACATTTTTAGTATTTTAATCCCTGATTATGATTCCCTGGTTCCTCTTTACAATTAGCCATATGGCAAGCTGTTTTCGAGTAAAAGCGGTCTAAATGAAATATTGCGTATAATATTCGTTTGCTAAATGCGCATTATTTATTTTTCCAAGTAGGCGTATGTCATTCAGTAACAGAAATGGCTGAGTACACCTCACAGGAGTATCTCTTTAACAAACGAATACGTAATATTTCGTTTAGCCCACTTTTACTCGAAAACGGCTTGCCATGTGGCTAATTGTAAACAGGACCTTTTTTGCAGAATTAACCAGAGAATCATAATCAGGGATTAAAATACTAAAAATGTAAAACGGAAAAATAAATATATAGAAACAAAGAACACCCACTCCTCGTTTCTCCCCCACTGGATAAAATTAATTTTGGCTAATACTGTAAAACAATAACCTTTAATAATCGAAAATAGTTAACCAAGTTTCATAAATTTGTCCAAAATTATTTCAGAGATAATTAGTAAAAACACCTATTTTTGCGCCATTTTTAGAGGGCCGTAGCTCCCTTAGGAAGCATTTCCGGACACATGTTTATAGGAACTTTTCTTACTATTTTTGCATAGAGAATTAGCCCATAAAAGGAAAGGCGGGAGTTTCGGGACACCCTGTATATATATTCATTATTATTATTGAAACAACCCTCTTTCTTTTTATCAATATAGTTCCAAAATGCATTAGGTTCTGTAATTAAATGTTGTTCAATATTTTTTGTATAATTTTTATGTTCAGTTCATATTAACTTTTTTAAATTTTTCCTGGTTTCTAAATATTTATTACAATAATATATTGAACTATCTTTTAGTTTTCTATATTTGTTTTCTCTTTTAATAAATCTTTAATTTGTTTATTAAACCATATAGGAATTTTTCTATGATTAGGATTGAGCCTAAATTTGGGAACACATAGTTCGAATATATATATTTTTTAAAATTCGGTACATTTCCTCTACTGCTACATCTACATTACTCTGTGATGTAACGTTATCCCAATTTGCGTCCCTAATATTTTCACTCAACTATAAAAAATCCGCCTTTTTGAAATTACATTCACATTTCATATTTAAATTTCCCTCATTTTCCCCCTTACTCTTGTTACTTTCAATTCTAACTTCAAAAGCTGGGTGGTACAAATCTTCACTAACATACGATAACATCTCTCTAAATACATTACATTTATTCCTATTATATTCTAAACAAATTACCAAATCTAATGTCCTACCTTGCGAGTTTTTTTATTATTGAAAAGCAGCAATTAATTGAAATTCAAAAAGTCATATAAATGGTTCATTTTTTCGCTCATTATGAAATACTGTATCCACCCCTTTTACCTGTGATATGTTAAAATCGCCAAAGATATAAACACAATTATTATTGTTTGTTTCATCCTGTAAAATGTTAAACAGTTCAATGTAATTATTATCTGCACTATTGCACGGGATCACTCTGTAATTGTATGTATTTCATGTTGGGAAGGTGTTCATTCATCAATGCAATCAGAATCTATATGATGTCATACTGTCCTTAATAAAGGTTCTTATTAGGATCTGATTATGTAAGAAGGGACTTACAACTGTTTATATGCAAATAGGTGTCTGCGGAAATTGAAATATTTTGATAACAGACAGTAAAACTGATATTGTCTACAATATAAAAGCAAATTCACCCAAAATAAACAAGGAATTAAAAAAAGATTAAGTAATTTCTATAAACCCATTTTAAAATGAAGGACACAAGCATATATGTGAATTGGTGTACTGTTGCAAGTTCCTTACATGTATCTCATCACAAAAGTGACAAACATCGAATGCATTGTGAAGTTTATAATAAAAAATCGATGACCAACCAATGTCCGGTTCTCGTTTATTAGATTTTTTTAGCCGACGTTCCAGTTTATCTGACATCAACACTTGCTTGTAATTGTTTTATTGTCCACTGCACTATCTTATGCCAATGCAATGTAGTCGCTGGGAGAAAGCAAGTCTTGAGAACGATTATCAATTATGTGCAAAGCTTTGTTCGTGACAGTTTGCACAAAAATATCCTCCCAGACATTGAAGCAAAGACTGGTCCGCACATATGAATACTTGAGCACACTTACACACAGGCCTATATCTGCACTCGATCCACTTGTGCAGGTTTCTTAAAATTATTTTTTAAAATGTTCCCTCTTAGATAAACTCATTAATTAATAAATTTTCTCTGTGATTACACAGATTATTAGTACTTATGATGTGCAAAAGTTAAAGAGCTATCAAGAAAGACATCTAATGATTTCACAGGATCATTATTTACAACATTAGATGGCATCACTGTAAAGTCAAGTATTAGTTTTGTTCAAGTTTATAGGAAGTTGCCAGAACACTATTTTTGTAATAGATTTTCTGAAAATTCAATATCATTTACTATTTTATTTGAAGATTTGCTTGTAAATAACAAAGTTGTGTCTTCAGCATAGATAGCTGGATGAATGCTTCATCAATATTTGTGAAGAGATCGTTCTGGTTAGATAGGTACTGCATTATTCCATTTAACAAGCTGAGATCTGTTAAATATGATGCAAAAAGATTTAGTGTAATATCTTGTAAAGTGTATACGACCGGAATTGAAACCATATAAAAACTAAAAGCCGGCAAAAACAGTCGGTATCTCTTTATTGTACGTGGGCGGAGGTAAATAGAAATGATTGTCATAATAAAATGTTAAAATTGTATTCATTTTTATTATTTTTTGTTTATTAGGTTCATTTCGCCAATAACATATTTTAGAGGTATTATATCAGTTTTAGATATAAAGTCTAAATATTTAAATTTATTGGTTTTAGTTTTAAAATTAACCCATATTATATTGAAATATGTTATTGCTCAGCAAGAACCAACGAGAAGGTATGAACATATCTTGCCAGGAGGGGATGGGACAGGTTAGATTAACGAGGGGCAAGGATTTTAGTCAAAAATAAAATACAAATTTAAGTTTCTTCTAAAATAAAAACGTAAGTTTCTTGAACAAAGCAAAGAATTATTATATGAAAACAAAAATAAATATTTGTATATATAAAACATAAATAAAAACAAAATTAAAATATTTCTCTAGAATGAAGTAACTTAAATTAAAATTTATTGTCAACTAAATAAAATATATTCCACAAAATGTAACAATAAAAAAGTGAATGAAAAAATGAAGGGAACTTAAATGTTAATTGACGCATCCGAATCTTCACTTTCTGAGGAGGAATCATTATCCAGTTGAATTAAAATCGGCGCACTAGGGGATAGCGTTGAATATCGATTTTCTTCTCCAATTACATGCCTAACGCAATTTTTCCATAAATCAGTATTATTGTCAATGGCATTTATTACTTCTCTTATATAATCAACTACTATCGCGCTTAACGTTGGAGAGTTATTACATTACGTACTTTTAGTGTTCCCCAAACCATCTCGATAGGATTAAATATGTAATAGTATGGAGGTAACCGCAAAAGTGTATAACCGTGTATATTGGATAAGTTATCAATAACATATTCCTTTTTGAAATTTTGTTCTTTTATTCTTTTCAGTAATTCACGTTTTATTGGAACTTTTACAGGAATTTCCATTTTTTTTCTCATGAATTTTAAAATGTCTTCCTTTTCTGTGCTGTTATTTGGTATTTTATTTAATATATGCGAGTGATAACAAGGATTATCTAATACAATTACCGAATTTGGCGGAATATTTGGTAGAAGGTGTTGAGAAAACCATTTTTCGAATAGACCGGCTGTCATGTCTTCGTGATAGCCTGCAGAAGACTGCGATATTTTTTTGACCGACAAGAGCAATGCATTGGGTACAAACCCATTTTCACTTCCCGCATGAAGTATGATGACGCGTTTTCCTCTAGAACACGGAGTATTTAAAACACAATTGTGCGAACTATCTACCCAGCCATACTGAACAACATCATGCGTGTCAAACCACATCTCGTCCAGATACACTATATGCCTGTTTAGTTTACGATATTCTCTAATTTTTTCCAAATAATCTACTCGAAGTGAAACTATACGTCACGATTCCATAATTACCATACGACTGTCAAGTTTTTTATGTTTAAAACCGCATTCTAATAAGACATTTCGTAGTGTATCTAAAGACCTATAATTATAATCAGGATAATCGTTCAATTTTTCTTGAATCATTTTTAACGTAGGAACTATATTTTCTTCATACATATTATAAATTATACGCCGTATTACATCTGTAGTGGCATCATCAATATTTTTTAATTTCGTATTTTTCCGTTTCCTCTTTGCGCTGTGATCTATAACATCGCCTTCTTGAATTACGCGATAAATTGTTGATTTTGATATTTTAGTTAATTCGTTAATACGTCGTATTATTTCTTTCTCACATTGTCCAGGATTTTCTCTTTTCAAACATTCATGTATATTTAAAATGATACGTTGACTTTGTACGTGTAAATCTTAGTTTTTAAACTCTAAATTTATTTCGGCTTTTTCGACAATAACCGGTTCAACTATTTCGGGATTTTCGGGCGTTGTTATATTATCCTCTGTTTCAAATGGTCTCCAGAAAGCCATGGTAAATTAGTAAATAATTAAAATATTTTACCTTTTATACAGTAGTAAATATTTATAAATATGAACAGTAACTAACTAAACTCCTACGCTTGATATTATAATAGGTATTTATGCACTGCACTGGCACATAGATAGCACGTTGTTAGACTTCCACGTTGACTGATAAGAAACGATTTACGAGTTTTTTTGTGCTAGTAGGCCTGTCCGTTTTATTACCTTTAAACCAGTGCAGTCGTAGATGGTTCATTCAGGCTGATTACATTGCCAGTCTCGGACTCGCCTGCACAGTTTCAACTACCGTTCTATATAAATATATAGGACAAAATATCAAGTTCACTGCGCACGGTCCTGTGCTTTAAAACTGACCAGTTTCAATTTTGGCCGTATTTACTAATCATAGTACTCAAGTTTAGCCGATAAAAGATATGGTTGACAGTATCAAAATCCTGTGACAAGTCCTAGAACTTTACTGTACAAAATTCTTTCTTCTCAAAAGTTTCAAAAACATTTTCAATAATTTCACAAAGTGCCTGTTGATTTGTCAGATCTGTAACCAAATTGAGACTTATTCTTTTCAAAATAATTTAATAATCGATTTTTAAGAACTAGCTCGAATATTCTTCCAATCACCGATATGATTGAAATTGGTTGGAAACTAGAGAGTTCATTGTAGTCACCTCTCTTATAGCTGAGAGTTATTAATGAAATCTTTAGAGCTTCTGGAAAAATACCATTGATAATACAATTAATTAGATCCATAATATGTGCAATTAGTTCGTCACAGCTAACTGGAGATAGAAAGAAAGAATAATTACGGTTAGGCAACTTTGTTATATAGATAAGATAATTAGTGCTATTCATACTTTGAAATTTAGACATAATATCCTCAATAACATCAGTGTAGTAATCAGTAAATTGATTAGGAATTAAATTATTTGATCTCATTGGTTGCTCTATTTGACTTTATTTATTTTTGACTTTACACTTTCTTTAGTTTAAAACACTCATTATATACCTTAGACAAATACATGTAAAAGATAATTAGCTTTGTAATTTGGACAATATTACTGAAAAAAATTATAACAATTAAGTACTTCAAGCTTATTGGCCAATTTCGTTATATTGATTTTCGTCATCAGTCTGCACAATACAAAATCATTGCATTCATTCATTGGTATTATAATAATGGAAATTATGCCCTTATGATTAGAAATATGAAGTTCGATTTCCTTACATTTGATACTGTGTGGTAGATTACTAAACACATTGTCGATTTTAGTACTAAAGTTCACAGAGATCTTGGTATCATAATAGACAAACCATTTTTGGAAGATTATAGGATGGAAACAAATTTCCATAGCTGATTACATTTTGACAATTTGATTCAGTAAGCTAAAATATAAATTTGAATCACCAAGTAAGTGGTGATCTATAGGTGCATAAAAGTACAATTTTGTCTTTATAGTTCACACAAATTATATGAAAAAACCGTGAATGGAAAAAATGATATTTGAGATGTGTATACTCTTCATAGAAATAGATATCTGGAAAGTTGCCACCCCATTCACAAACGGAAAGTCCCTTATTCACAAGAAACCACCCCTAAAGGGGACTTAACGCTGGTTTTTCATTTTTATCTGTAAACCGTTCGTTGGACAAGAAAAAAGTATAGGAAATAAAAAATTTGACATTAAATTCTGTATAAAAATATCCTATTAACCTTGTAGCTTATCCCCACCTATTTTGTAGTAAGTGTCCAAACTGAGGGGTAGTTTGGAGCGCACAGGTAAAAATAGATCTTAGATGAAGTTTCACAGCGAATATCTCAAAAACGGTTACTTTAATGAGAAAAATGCCCAAGAATGAATTTATAGAGTTAAATTTTCTCTATAAGATGCATGTCTAGCAGGTTTTGATGCAAGTGATTTTTATTTATCCCCTTTTTTCAATAAAGAATGTGTTTTCTAATTATACGTAAAATATGTACCTCATAAATTTATGGAAACCATTCGTTCTAGGTGATCTTAGGAACAGATGTTTAAAGCATTGTGATATATAGGAGAAGGAAAAGGCACAGGTTAAAATAGACTCTTTCTTAAGCCTGAGAATGCCTTGTCCCTCGAACCTTCAATTGTGGAATAAACATGCGTGTAATAGTATGATAGAAAACATTTAGGAAATATGGTGAAGTAGACTGAAAGAAATATAAAAATATATGCAAATATGTTATTACTACATAGACTTAAATGTGCGTGAAAATGTTTCTGTAGATATGGAGATAATAGATGATTGTTTCATTTGAGAAAAGACACTTCAAGAAGGTGAAACTAATGTGCGTGTTGAAAGATGCTTGGTGAATTTAATGGCCATTAGCAAAGCTCGACAGGACGATAAATATAAACAGCTTCAAAATATTACGGCTATATATATCAAATTCAATTGGCAAGGAGGAAACTTGGAACCAATGGAATGGTGTTGGAAGAAAGTGGGCAATATCTTAGCACCCATTTATACCACCGAATTACTAGTACCAATTTCCATCCTTCAGCTAGTGTCCTGCAGCTGCAAAAATGATTGCGGAAAGCGATGCATCTCTGTTAAGGTTGGATTGTGCTGCTCAACAATGTGGTCTATTTGCCATGGGCCAGGATGTTTAAATTCCAAATTTGAAGACCAGTTCGTTGATGAAGAACCCTCTAATGAATAAAATTGGACAGGATTTTAGTGGAATGGGTCTACAGGGGAAACTACTTAAAAAACACATCGAGAGCTCTATCTCAAGGGTGGTGTGGAAACGAGGTCAAATTAAAAAACGCATCTTTGTGGAAAAAAAGGGAAAATAAATAAAAAACACTTTCATCAAAACCCTCTAGACATGTATCTTATAGAGAAAATTCTGCTCTATAAATTCATTCGTGGGCATTTTTCTCATTAAAGTAACAGTTTTGAGATATTCGCTTTGAAACTTCGTGTAAGATCGATTTTTACCTCAGTTTGGACGCTGTTACTGCAAAATAGGTGAGGATAAGCTACAAGGTCAAAAGGACATTTTTTATAAAGAATTTAACGACAAATTTTTTATTTCATATACTTTTTCTTGTCCAACGAATGGCTTACACGATAAAAGTGAAAAACCGGCATAAGTCCCCGGGTGGTTTTTTTGCAAAAAAAGGGGCTTTCCGTTCCCGAATGGGGTGGGAACTTTTCGGATATCTACTTCTAACTCTATCGAGAGTACACATCTCAAATATTATTTCTTTATAAATTATTTCTCCTAAAATGTCTAATTTGCGTGGACTATTAATTAATTCAATATAGACATATATTTTAACTTATATTTTTCTCTTAGCCAAATTTAGAATTATAATTTTATTTATTTATAATGCTGTGGCATTCACTGCAGCTTTATGTTTGTTAAATAAGAAATTTTTAATGATACTGTTTTCTTTGCAGGTATTCAATCAGGAACGCCATTAGACATTGCTCAAGCATATGCTACTGCATATACATGCCTTCGTAGGAGATATTCGGAGTCTAATCCTGGAGTTTGCAGAATTAATAATTAACATTGTAACTTCTTTCGACTTCCCAACAAAATGGCACAGTGTTCTTATCACAATCAAAAGTCTTCAACATATCTGACACCATATTCAACAAAACGGAAAATCCCACTGATCTTTAGTCATATCTACCAATAATTGTATTTTATTATAATTTTTTAGTAATACTACATATCTCTGTTAAACATTTTGATTTTACCGTGTTTTAAATAATTTTATCCTATTAGAACTAAAATTACATTTCATTCGATCAATTCTATAACTCTGCTGTCACGACTGTTAAATTTTTATAGAATTAACGGTACAGAAATTTTTAAGTGCCATAAGTACACCCGCGGTATAATTTGTCCATTTTACATCAGACATTCATAACTCAGTTTTGCAAAACTTGCCCTGTTGGTACTGTTAAGTTTTGAAATTTATGGGCTAGTTTTTTAATACTTAGTAGCAGTTAATGACATTTTAGATACTTACGAATCGCATTCAAGTACTTAAATCAATTTAAAACTTGTAGCACAGTTCATAGTTTGTGGCTCACTTGTCTTCTGTCTTTGATTGAGGACTACAGAATTATGCTGGCAGGCCAATATATCCACAATAAACATTTTTATTTGAAATTACTCTTGCCTTGCTGTGTTACTTTTAATTATTGTTAATTACCACAGTTTTTCAATGGTTTTGTTGGCTTGTTATCGAGGTCTAGAAATCCGACTGCATTGAATTATGCCATAAAAGTACACATTTTAAAAGAAAATATGAATATTTTGTTATGTACAAGTTGTTGAAAATATCCAAATATGGCTGTTTAATATATTAATAGGTAAAGTTTAATGATGAGGGAATAATTTGAAGGTGGAAAATTAATAAAAATAAATGCTATACAAAATAGAAACTTCAAGTGTATTTGGCATGACAATTCCTTGTATATGTAATAGTACAGTTAATAAATTAATAATATCAAATTTATTTATTAAGCTGACAGAAAAAACTGTGACAATAGCTAATAGTTAATTTCTTACGAAAAATATAATAGCATTTAGGTAAATGAATTTTTTGCAAAACAAACGACACTTTTTCAGTTCTTTTTGCTATTATAAATTTTAAATGATATCATATGGTGTGATATTTAACAAGGGTGGAACTATCAACAAAGCTTTAAAATTGCTGCTGTTGAAAATCACCAACTCACTGACACTGTATAATCCAGTCATTCTATTCAGAAATTTGCCAAAACCCAGAAAAAACTGCAATGGCTGAAAATGGTACAATGTTACATTTACATATTATTATGATACTTTCATGGAGCGTATGGACATATCAATTTACTCTTGCTTTTCTTTAATAAAACTTGTTTTATTGATATTCTCACTTAAAATGTATAAATACATATTTTTCAAAATTTCTTTTGGATAAGATTTTATGTAAAATATGTGGATATTTATAGATGGTGAAAATATGAAGGGAAGTAAGTTTTTTTTTCTGAAATTAACATATTTATCCCTATACACTTCTTAATACTGATTAAATCCTTAGGAGAGATGAATTTCGCAAAATAATAAATAAAAATGCACTATAACTATCCATTCCTGCACATGTAAATTTATCAAAAATGTAGCTTGACAGCATGTGGTAAACGTTCAAGTTTTACATGCATAGAAACACTTTTTTATTAACTTTTCTAAATACTGATTTTCAAATAGCGGTGGCGGTAATTCTGTGGTAAACGCGCCCTCTAAACATACCTAGTGATGTGAGTGTTTCACCTACTGCAAAGTAATTTTTAATTCTAAATTATCCCCAAGAAGTGGTTCGGATCCCACTATCGACTGTACGGCCCTGTCTTCTTTACTCAGACAAATCTAGACTTACGGGAATCATTCAGATGATTTGGAAAATGGTTGAAAACAAACATTTACAAACTTAAAACATGTATATCTTTGTCATCTAAACATGTCATTTCTTTTGATGCCTTAACATGTAATGGACATAGGATATTAAAGCATTTAGAGAATAATAACTTGGGAGAAAATTTGACGTGCACTGAACACACGCGACCTCTTATCTTTAGCACATCGTCAGCTATAGCCAATATTCCCATTTCTCATATGCAAAAGTATTATTCGTGTAAGATAACGTTTGCTCTGCTGCATTACAACGTTTTAAAGTGGTGTTCATTTTGAAAATTATTATTTCTGTTACTTACAGCAAATAATATAATTTTATTGATCAAAAATAACATACACAAAGTGCAACTGGCAGGGGCCGCTCTTTTGCTGCGCTGGGCGAAATTACATTTTGCCGTCCCCCCTCCCTGCACTATAAGCAATGTATTTATACTGCCTTTTGCACATTTCGCGGCTCATGAGGTTTTGAAATTACTTCTCCAGTAACATTCACGTTTGTCTTGATTTGCTATTCTTAAAATATTCGTATCGCTACGCCAAAAATGCCGCTCTTATGATTCTAGCGCCCTGGGTGGCTGCCCACTATGCCCACCGTCTGGAGCGGCCCCTGGAGACTGGTAAATCAGCAATAAAATTACAATCACACAGTTCTTTTTAATATGAAAATTAGCCAGCAATAGCACATTGCAAATTAGTAACAATTTAATTAAATTTAACATGTAAAGCATACATTTTATGAAAAAAATTATAGGAATCATTACAGTTCTATCCCTTAAAAAGGATGTCGCACATTGCAGTTTTAATATTGTGTCAATGTGTAGAATGACTGCGCCAATATTTTAATATGTATAATTTGTTAGTGTTCGTCATTTGGATATATTCAAAGCTTTGTATGGAAGTAAAAAAATATACGTAGATTCTTTTAAAACCCGTTATTGTTAAGATTTGAGAATACGTTAAGGAAAAACAGTGGGTCATCTTTTCAGGTATACGAATTTAGTTAACAGTTAAACATCCACTCAAAAGTACATGTTTCGGGATTGAAATATACAGGGTGTTGTACAATACTCTTACAAAATTGACAAATTTTCAACATATCTTAGTTTTCTCTAACATTCTTAGAACTCTTACTTTTAAGTTTTAATACAGTATTCTATTTTTTAGCAAAGTTGATTGTTATGACATATTAATTCAAATTCGTAAAACAAGCAAATATTTGGTGTTAATTGTTATACAAAGGGTGCATTTAACCAATTACCAATAACATTATTTTTCCATAGAGAAGACCCCAAGCGAGTTGTTCATACTGAGTAAAAACAAACAATGTCTTATCCCACTAAATTCTATATTCTTGTAATGGCGATGGGTTTCGTGAACTATAGCTTGCTTCACATCATTACTCAATATTTATTAATTGAAATAATGAACTTTGAAAGGTTAAAAAATCTCTAAACACACTTGTTGTCCACTTGTACGGGTTACGGATGTTACACATTTACACATACACGTCATAGATCCATAAAATATTTATGACAAATGTTATAAAACTGGTGTATGAGAATAATACTTAAATATAATAGATTCACTCCAATAAATACTATGCTGGCAGCTCTAGAGTGGCTAAACGTCTCAGACAGTCTATGATTTTTATTTACAAAATTGTGAACAAACTGCAACGCCGTTACTTCAACGAATTCATTGTATTTAATCATGAAGTCCATGACAATTTTACAATCTTCCATATAATTCTAGTCCGTGATTCTATACGGGTTTTGTCTTATCTAGTATCTCTATGGTAGGAAATACCAAGCTTGCTGGTAGCACCATCTACACTGCTGGTAGCCTACACAGACCTCTGTCTGTAAAGGAGTGTACACACTATATATTTTTTTTAATGTTACTTAAGGTTTTTGTTTGTCTGTTTCTCTGGTCTGGTTCTCTATTACCAGTTTTTTTAATTATAGAAAATTAATTACATTACACTTTGCATATTATTGTTAATCTATCAACAGTACATTTAAATTGCATATATTTTATTGAAACTGTTAGCATTTTTCAGAAGTACATTCATAACTCAAATCACTCTATTTTTCGAGATATTACGTCATCGGTAGTTTTTTTTAAATGGACGACCCTGTAGAAAAATATAAAAAAATTTAATTCTTAAAATAATCTCTAGAAGCTTCTGTCAATGGTTTGTTGAATTACACCAATTCAGTGATCATTAATCTCTGCAGTTTGTCCAAAACAGCATTTCCATTATTTTTTCCTTGTGTAGGCAAATGTCGTTTTACGCATAGCTCGCCTACCATTGCTTTTTTTTACTTATATTGATTGTAGATATCAATCATACCCGTAAGTCATGCAAACTAATAAATAGGTAATTTCATAAGAGTTTCGAATGCCTGCATGCATGCATAGTGGAGTGATGTTACACAGCATTCTGCTCTGTTTTATGGCTCTTAGGTTTTGACGATTGTTTTGAATGGGAAATTGTTGATAAAAAATTCAGATTTTCCAGTCCGCTTTTTAGAGGTATCTTAAAAATGAAACTAAAGAAAACGCTAAATGATCCCATTGTATACAATTTTAAATGGTTTAATGATTCAGCTGTTGTTTGAGGAGAATTCTGTTTAAATTTAACACACTGTGCTTTGATTTCCACAAAGGACACCACAAACTTCTTATGGAAATCCGGCTCCCATTAATTTTGCTCATTTTTTGATATGATATTCTACACATCATCCAGATCAAAAGTCCCAATGGGCAGAAAGTCCTAGGACCCCAAGGTTCGGTGGTACTGTCGTGAGCAAAAAAAATAGGACAACTTTTTTTTTCTAATGTAAATTTGTCTCTATTTGAATATGTAATGAGTAGCCGAAATAAAACAGATATCACTTTTAATTTATTATTTTATTTTAATGCTGTAGTTATTGCTATAGTAAATGATGGATGGCTAATGAGACAAATTGCACTGCGTTATAACATTAACAAAAATTTGGTGTGTAACATTTTAAGAAAGTGGAGAATAAACGGTACGATTAGTAGAAATCCTGGATCAAAGGATATCCTACTTAAGAAGAAACTACCTTATACCTTAGTAATAATATTTTCCCATGCATTATTTACTATTTCCAGTAATTCTTCGGCATTCCATGGTCTCACATTTCGTTTTTGGATACTTCTTACGAGTAGTCCCCATACTTCTTCCCCAGGGTTAAGATCTGGACTATGACTGGGCCAGTTAAGAACATTGATGTTGTTATCTTGAAACCAGTTTGTTACGGTATGAGCAGTATGAAGGGAACAATTGTCTTGTTGAAATATTAATTCATTATTAGGAAATAATTATGACACAGAAGGGAGCATAATATTGTCTAAAATGATGATGGAAAATCTACCACTTTTATCATTGTTAGATGTATATTTCTCATCGAATCGAGTATTCGGAGGGCGGTAAACATGAATACGACCGCTGTGTGTTGGCTGGAAAATTTTTTCATCTGTAAAGATTACATTCTTCCAAAAATTTACATCATGCGCTAAAAATTCAAGCGCAAATCCCACTCGAGCTTCTTTATGTTCAGCTTTAAGTAAGTATTTCTGTGCTGCTGCATGACAGTGTAGCTCCGATTCTCTTACTCGCCGGCGACCAGTACTACTCGATCCAGGAAAATTCGTTTCTTCAGCAGCCTGAATAACAGTAGAATGGAATTTCTACTAAAGCATTTACCAACTGCAAATCCTGTTGTTGAGTTGATATCCTTTGTCGCCCTGATCCAGAATTTCTACTAATCGTACCGTTTATTCTCCACTTTCTTAAAATGTTACACACCGAATTTTTGTCAATATTATAATGCAGTGCAATTTGTCTCATTGACCATCCATCTTCTGCTTTAGCAATAACTCCAGATTTAACTAAATCGCTTATATTAGTTTTTTGCACACTTATAATAAATTATGACAACTAACTGACAATGTCACAAAAATTAAAGTTAGATGTACACAAATAGATTGTAGCAAAATACCATTATAATGCTTGTCCTATTTTTTTTGCTCACGACCGTACCATCATGGCTCCGGGACCTGTTTTTATCGGGGTTTGGATTTTTATTCGGGAACTTTTGGCTACAGTTTTCTATACCATTTTAACAGTACTGTTATCAGTTTTACCGCAGGACGTCATACAAGAATTTTCGAGGTACCTTAAGTACTCTCTGCGAACTCGACTGTACTTTTACAATAAGTATGTAAACCTAAACTTCTATAGTACTTCGCCTTAAACTTTGAACACTATTTAATACTTTTTATGAGCAATGTGCCGCCGGCATCAGCATGCCCCAAGGTATGCCACGTGAAGGTTGCGCTGTACCACAGAACCTTGGGATCCTAGGGCTTTCTGCCCTTTGGGACATTTGATCTGTATGATGTCTAGAATATCATATTGTTACATGTTTACAATTTTCAGTAAACACTTTGTGGATTCAAATAACTTGCAACAAGAATTTTCACTAACCACTATTTTATTAATCACTAAAATTACACTAGTAAATACTTAAAAATTACACAACTAATAATAACTTACTCTAATATAAATTCACTACTTTTAATACACTATGTACTTTACTTTTCTTCTTAAACTTGTCAACTCTTGCGTAACCTAAAAACTCTGTCTGTTTACTTCACTGAACTGAACTGTACTGCATACTTCACTCAACTGAACTGAACTGTTCCCCCATCTACTGGATTCACCTCTTTATATACACACTTGCAATCTTCCAGAATTCTATTCTAGAATCCTCCATAGTTTTCTACTATGTACTAGATGATTATTCGTCAATTGGCTCATAGACGGCGCCACCCTACTAGCCAAGGTGAAACAGAATAACAGGTTTCCTTCACTTTGACTAGGAACTTAATCACATCTTTCCCCGTTAGAGGGCAGCACATAACAATATCAAAAAATGAGCAAAATTAATGGGTGCCGGATTTCCATAAGAAGTTTACGGGGTCCTTTATGAAAATCTAAACCCAGTGTCAAAAATTAGTCAAAATTTTCAGGTATGTCCAGAAAGCTTAGGAATTTACGGCGTTTTCGAATTATTTCTAATTAAAATGGCAAAATCTATGTTTTCCGGTCTATAACTTGAAATGCTGCTAAAACAAAGCTAGATAGAGAAAAATTGCTCCGGAGCTTTTTTGTAGAGCATTAAGTTTCCTACAAAAAGTCTGCGATGGCATAGCACTTGAAAGTGAAGGTCCTAAACTTTCTGGACATACTCGAAACCAAAAACCCTAATTCGCCTGGTCTAACATTTGGTGCAACAAAGTTTACCACTTAAAAAAATATTATATTTGATTACACTAAACAATTATTGTTGTTAATTGTTAACACCAGAGCATTGATATTGTCAGTTGTTTATTTTATGTTTTATTTTAAAATTATGTAGCCCACAAAACAAAAAAAATTAGATGTGTTTTAAAAACTAATTTGATTATGTGGAGAATACTTTTCAGAACACAAACATCTATAAAAAATCTAATAATGTTGAAAAAGTTTTAGAAACTGTTGAACATTTGTCGACTTCGTAAAAGTGTTGTACACTTGATTTTTTTAAAGGATTAACCTAGTCGATCCATAACAGATAATGAAAAATTGTTTCACTATTTATATTTTATATTACTGTGGATTTGATCGAAATTTTAAGGCAGATTATTTCAATTCTTGACCAAAATATTTTATCTTCCTTTCGTCAGTGTTACATTTTACTTCCAAACTATGTTATTTATGTTTATTGCTGTGCCAAACTTGACAAATGTTGATTTTTAAAAATATAAAGACTAAAGTCTAATTTTCTACGTTTTTGTTAATGCTAGACTGAAAAAAAAACTTTTTGGAGGGTATCTAATAATGCATCCAAACGAATTCTCGCCCTAAATATAACAAAAAACCAAAAAAAAAAAAACGTAGTTCTGTTTGTAACGAGATATTTCTTTTGTTTTGTATCCGAAATTCATGTTTTTACTTCACTTTTAAATGCAATGTATCATTTTTTTATTTATTAATTATTATGTTATATTTTAATAGTTTAATGTCGATTGTTATATAGCCATATATATATTGTCTGCTTTGCAGAGATTGTTTTGTTCTCTATTGATTTTCTAGTTACGATCGTCTTAATTTTGTGTTGTTAAGAAAATCATGCCTTTGCAACTTTCAAAATGTAATATAAAAAAGGTATGAGGTTGACTAAATTGTTATCAAAATTTACTATGAATTATCAGTTTTTTTAGTTGTTGAGAACTTACAACACATAATTTAGACATATTTCCAAAACCACTTATACAACCACCTTATCTGATTTTTATCTCGATATTATCAAATATTTGTCTTTAAAAAAGTTGCCTTGTAATCCGTCTTCTGTGCTTACTTGTATAAACAAGATATTTTCTAGAAATAAGTCAAGTGGTGTGAAATCTGGCGATTTCTACGGTCCAACCTGCCAATCTATTATGCTTAAGAACTGTTTGATGTCTTAGTTAGAAGCACGTAGCCAAATACACACATTTAAATATTTTATAATAACAATCAATGTAATGCACATAAAAATGGCTTGAGTGTAAATCTAAACACATAATGTGTTAATGTCCAATTGTTTATTAATAATTTAGGGACTTATTATTCTATGACTGCAGTGGCCATAGAAAATTGTTTGAAATAAGTTGGAACAGCTTTAATCACTTGTATTATTTTCCATATACCTGCTTATATAAACATCCTTCAACCCTGCAGTAGAAAAAACAAGTGTACTTATTCTTAGTAAGACCAAAAATCGCAGTAGATGTGATGAAGTGCTTGTTTTCATTGTTTCTAAAAAGTTAGATAGGGTGGTCAAGCAAATTGTACTCTCTGTTAACTGTTGTTAATATTATTTAACATGTTCCAACTCACAATATTTTTGAGTAATTTTTGTAATGCTTATATTATTTTTTACGCATGCATTTACTTGGAACATGTCAAATAGTAACATTAAAGTAAGCAATAAATTACTGAGTATAGCCAATCCAATGAATGTACAACTTAACGATACTTTATTCCTTGACGTTTAGCTAAACTGACTATTCTTTTTTGTAGCTGAAATAGTAATTAAAAATTTTAATGTCGGAAGTGTTTAAGGACAGTTACACCGTAGAGTCATGTTTAACAATTCTGTCCACAATTTTGTAGCTGTCGATTTTTTATAATTGCCCTAAACCAAACTTCACTAGCATTCAGTTCATCAGGCATTGTGATCAGGAATTAAATATCCGACTCGAAGGACCAAAACAAGTCAGTACTGCTAAATACAAACATCAAGGAAGTAGCATCATCGATGTCATTTATTGACTTGGCAATGTCTATAAGAGTAAACTAATCTGCAGTGCCGATACATTAGTTCTGAGACGATAGATCTAATTTAGAATAGTTATAGTTTTTAAACTGTGATGGCCAAGCTCATTCCTCTGATTAGATATTGTTTTGTTGTCCTATGCGGTGTCCCTCCTGCCAATTGACTGTCCGTCAATCGCACGTTGCGATGTGGTTGTGATTGTACATATGATCTACGATGACGAATCTGGCCTGTCCTTGACGCATCATGTTTATATAAATATATATATTTATGTAGTGTGTCCCGCAACCGTACCCTCATGGGAGAACTTTTTCACTATCAATAGAACAAGAGGATCAGTTATGGCTAGTATATGAGTGACCTTTATCTCGAACCAAAACTGTCAAAGGCTGGCGCATAGGTGTAGCATTTCCCTTATGGCAATTATTTCTCAAAATGTATCTAATTCTCTTGGTCTATGAAGTAACATATTAGCTCTTGGTAAAAATATTCTCTTATATTAAGTAATTTATTTATCGCTTTCACAATAATTCTAAAATCGCCCGAGGAAGGTACGTTATGTGGGATAAACTGCGTACAGTACCATGTATCTATATTATTATTATTACATATATATTAATATGTTAGAAATATGCTTAATCAACTCTATTTCTGTCTTCTCGCTTTTAATTTTTTTGAGAAAAAACAAAGCAAATACGAAAACCAAAAAAAATATATAAAATAATAAATGTCGTTAGTCCGGGGTTGTGTAATTTTCTATAATACGTACCGAGTCAATTTTAAATTTTTTCGTTTAAATTTAGTTGTCTGAATGTTAATGTGCAGTTGGTTTTCTTCATGAAAAATACTGACAAGAATGTTAATTTTCGCCTAAACAGAATTTTTCTAAATGATTTGAATTGAAGAAGTGTTTTAAAAGTGGAAAAATGAAACATCATAAGAATGTGGAATAAATTTGACTCTCTCTCACAACATCGTTTATTTTCTTAGGAACAACAACGGTGTTATTATAATTATTGCTTTTGTAATATAGTTGGTAGTTGCAAAAGTGATCACAAAATAGCAATAACATGTTGCCAAGTTAAATAATAGGTGTATTTCGTATGCCAGTTTAGAAACGCATACTTTTTCATCACAATAACTTGATTAACCTTTTAGAATGCATAAACCATTTTAAATTAATCAAGAATAATCATTGCTTGTCATATCCTGAATCTGAACTGGAGCTCTGGGAGAAAGCAATCTAGGTAGAGAATGATTGTGTGTCTATTTTTTTCAAAAATATAGCGTTCTTCAGCAAACTCTCCGGCTTAAGGGATTGTTTAAGTGCTAGTTTTTAGTTAACAGTTCAATTAACAAGTTACTAATTGTCACATACCCATGTTAAAGAAATGTTAATATGTCTTCCTCTCAATCAAAATCATAGGAAAGTCAGAAAATCAAAATAACTCATTTCTCATTAACAATTCTTCAGTTTTATTTTTTGCTATTTCAGGCTGTGACGAACTCAAAGAACTTTACATGTGGTACTTTTTAACAACTTTTCAATATATTTCCTGCAGTTTTCACAATGCTTCTGGTTTTTCGTGCACCAACAGCAGTTTCTCCGACATTTGTCTTCACTGTCTCAAAAAACAAAATTAAAATGGGAAAATCTGTATCAAAACTGGTTTAGCTGTCCGTGAGATTAACATGTCATTCAGGCATAGCGACACTTCTTTTCACATTATGAATGATAGTAACGCATATATTAGATAACTTCTAAAGCCAGAGTTGTTTGGAAGAGGGCTACAACCAAGACACATTCATTACTAGCAATATCCATCGTCCAAGCTGGGGATCAAACCCATGTTTTTCAAGGTCGTTGTTTGGAGGGAAAACAAGTAGCACATAGCTTCAAAATGTTAGTTGCAGCTTGTGGTATTTGATATAACGGTACCGGAACTTATATCTCGTTACGGTAATTGATTGTTATTGGTCGACTATTATGTGGGCATTTCTATCGTAAAGAAACATGCGCGATTGACATTAAAACATATTGATATAGTAAGAAGACTGTAGGTTCCTCAATAGCAGTCCGTGGTGTAGTAGGTAGGTTGCCTGGTTTTCATGCGAGAGGCTGGCGGTTCGAATCAACTTTTTACAGTTTTTTTTTTACTACATCGTTAGCAACTAAAATATGCAATACAAATATTTCTTTAGGTTAGTTCGTTAGGTTAAATATGTTAATATTATTTGATGTAGTATAGTTGCTTATGAGAGATAATTTCCCTTGCTCTAATAGCTGACCGATAACAATCACCGTAACGGGATATAAGTTCCGGTACCGGAACACTATACACAGCCTTGACATAAAGAATTAAAGTGAGGTTATTTGTTTCCCTCCAAGCACCAACCACGTGGCATCACATACAGATGACCTATACATGATAGATAGTATGACAAACAAGCTCTAGACACGACACTATGCTACCATGCCTATGTAGTAATACTGATTCTCAGGTCGGTATAAGGAGTGTTGCCAGTGGTAAATACTTCTTTTATTTTACTAAAATTTTGCTCTGATGAATAATTTACTCAAGCGTCAGGGGTTTGTTCAACCCTCTAATGAAATTTTGTATTTAATACATCACATTTTTCCTTACAGATCGCAGGCAAGTTTAATAACATCTAGTTATAAAATTTAGTGCACTTAAAATGTGAAAGTTTACACCAATCTAGCGAAAGCGCTGTGTGATGTATATATGCCTTAATTTTTGTAAGAAGAAAATATTGAGTGCCTTGTTACATGTCTCCAATATGTCCAAACAAAGTTATTACTTGTTGTAAAAGTGGTTCACAAATAATTTCCTTGTGAGGCATAATAAACCTTTTTTGTCTTGTGAGAGTTATTCAATGAACTCAGTTGAAATCATTTGGAATTGAATCATGGCAACTGTAAATCTATTAATCTTATTTGTTTTTGAAAACTATACAGATGTATTCCTCTGATGTCCAAGTCAGCTAGAGTGTCTTGGATGTTTTTAGAAATACAGAACATATCCTAGGTAATCAGAGATCATTTTGGGCCAATTAGAAATGTCTAATTAAAACAGAATCTATTTGCATAAGTGTGCATTGATTTTGTATACAAAGGAAAGTCTTAAAATTAAACCTATTACATTTATAAGTTCATATAGTATTGTTTTTAAAATAACCGGAATAAAATACCAACATTTCAAAATAATTTAAGTAATTTTTTAATCAGTTTGAACGTTAATAACAGTTAATTAAGTGTATATTATTGATTTTTGCTTCAGGCAAATTTAATTTTTTTGTTTCTGATGAATTGTGTGATTCAAATAGTAAAACTGCAAAGTAGTTTTGAAAAAATGCCAATCTGAAATAATAAAATTATGTTCTTGAAGCTTTCTCCTCTGCCAACCTTTATTCTTAAATACTATGACTGGTTAGTTGGTGGTAACCAGGACTATCTAAATCCACACACACTCATTCACAAATAAAATAAGGATTCATCACTAAACATGATATTCTATTCATTTCAAACATTATCATTCCTTTCACTCACCATTCTAATCTTGCAACCCTGTACGATGATCTTAATGGAACACAATGGTTATGTTAATTATTTTAACAGCAACAGATCTTGTTTTAAAGCACTCTCTGCATTGAAGTTTGTCTTCACTGCCATTACTGACAGGAAAAGGTCCGGTTACAGCCACTAAATTAGCAAATCGTGTAAAAAGAATACTCAGTTTGTTTCGATTTGGCCTTTGAACAATGCCACCGCTTGCTGACTCTGTTTCTCTCTTACAAATAACTCGAATTCTGTAATTTGGCCATGATGTAGATGTTGCTAACGATCACAACAGCACTGGTGATTTGCTATGGCAATAGACCTGGAATCCTGGATTCATTCGTCATAAACCAAAACACTTGAAGAGTACATCCGAATATGCTGCTCAACACACATTTCACTAACCGTGTTAGCATTATCGAGAGATGATTAAAGCTAATTTATCATATCCAGATGATGGTAACATGATTAACGAAAGATGGGTCGAGTAGTGTAAGTGAGTGTAGTGTTCTCGTGTTTTGGTATTTGTCGGAGGCGTGACTATAAAGACATTTTTTTAGAATAATTTTGTAATGAATCAAGAATATATCTGTATTATTTTAGACTGGAATAGTCTTGAACTTAAAACACTATATATGTTTATAAATATTATATTTTTCTTAAGTTAGCCTAATTCTAAAATCAATGAAAGGATACAGTTTGTATAATAATTCATAAACATTTTATAGTTTTGGCCTCATTTTTGACATTTTACCAATTTTATGGATAGTTAGAGTAGATACTTTGGCCTGAGTATCACTCAGGTTCCAAAGATTTTTTTACTAGAAAACTTATTAAATTAAGCGGCCGGAATGATTTCAGTTTATGCTAGAAATTAAAAAGTACTTAAGGCTTTTGGGATTATTGTTGAATTCATAAAACCAAAATTAACATTCCACTACTATATATATTCTTAACGAAGAATATAATTAACCTGAAATATGTATGTCGGTAGCAGCCGAGGCACGTTCTTGTTTTGTTTTTCATTTGGAAATTCAAACTTATAATTACATGACACGTGGATTAATGTGATAAAAGAAATAAATTTGGTTCATTGGTTGTTTTGGTTTGGTTGGTATTGATTGTATGAGTATCCAGTGACCGTACGTTCGTAGACTAACAAATCGGAGTGCATTTTTTATGCTCTCTTTAGTTGTTATGTAAAGCGTGCCACTTGTTTAGAGAGACGTTGCCGATTATCAGATACACGATATATATAATTATGTGTCGAATCACTGTGTAAATATTGATTATTTTAACAGTTGTAAATTTTTAACTAAATGATATATTTATGTCCAGTTCAAATCAAGTGGCTTAGGTTTTATAACGACATTATGTTTTATTGTAAATTTTTGAACTATGCAATATATTTAAAGCATCCTGAACTGTTGTTTTATTTCCCTACCCCGAGAAATTTATAGATGTAAGTAAATTACCTGAACGTGGGACCGTAGCGACATTGATTGCTTCGTAGGAAGACCATTTTGGTGCCCCCTATCTTCTAGTTTTTCAAGGTCGATGGTTAGACTGAAAACAAATAACATATAACCTCACTTTATTTAGTTGATTGATACAGCTAAAACAAATCAAGAGCCTAACATCAAAATGTTTAGTTGTGGTTTGTGTCATTTGACATTTGTAGGGAACTAAAGTGAAGCCATGCCTTATTTGTTTTCCTTACAAGCAACGACCTTGAGAAATGCTACGTCACATGCAGATGCGCTATTCCACTTTTTGTTCTATTCCATATATAAACTGAAATTGAAGAAACTGCTAGATCACATACCTAGCATATCAATGTTCAATTGAAAAGCTACAGAGTGGGCATCAACTTTTAGATGAACAAAAATCTATACATTTCCAAGTAAGCTCAAATTATTAGTTAAAACATCGAAAAAATTCTAGGCATTATGGGGGTGGTTTTTGAGTGGGTTGAATCATATAATTTCATTATGAACTTCTAAAACATTGTGAATATGATACTACTTAGCTGTGAAAACATCAAAAGTAATTGGGTACTTTTTGAAGGGGTTGAAACATAAATTTAACTCCTGAATTTTATGAGTATGGATAATGTATATCAATACATAAAAAATCAAAGCACATGGGAGTTTGATGAGGTTCAGAAATACATATCGTTTAAAACATATAAATTGTAAATATAATAAAAATAATACATCTTATGAATGTAGAAAAAAAAACAGTTAAATTAGCTTTCTTTAAGGAAGCGCACCCCTTATTTTAGGCAGACAAAATTAATAAAACATTAATAGTTGGTAGAGAAATCTGCGATTAATGTAATAATAATAATACTAATCATATAGATAGATTTCAAAATGGCGGAAACTGAAAGTGAAAGTTTAAATGTTCTCTGCAGTTTTTGTAAAAAACCTGCAGTAAATAAAAAAGTAAAGTGCACATCGTGTTCAACAATCTTTCATAAGACCTGTTCAATTAAAAAACAAAAAAGTGCTGTGATAGCAGTTTTATGTAGAAGAAAAAACAAAAGATATAATGGAAGTGCTAGATTCACTAGATGATTGCTTGATAGATAAGTCAATCATTTAGAAAACAATCTGTTAAAGGAAATGAATGAAGATTTAAGAACAAAGTTTAGCTGCCCTTGAAGATCATCAAAAAAAAGTTATGAATGATGTAATTAATCTAGAATCATATGAAATGGTGAACACTCAAGAGAACTCTACAATACAGAAACAAAATAATGAAAATGATAAATGGCAGATCGTTCAAAAGAAAAAAGGAGGCTACAGAAAACATATAGATCAATCAGAAGAAAAAGATGAAAAATTTAAAGGAGCGAAACCAAAGATATGGATGTATATGTATAAAGTGACATGAGAAACCACTGAAGATGATATAACAAACTTTTTGAAAAGGAAAACTGGAGAGAAGGATGAAGATTTTATTTTTAAAGATTTGAAAGAATCAGGCAAATTAAAATCTTTCATGATTGCAGCAGACTTTAAACATAAAGACAATTTTTATAAATCATCTTTTTGGCCAAAGGAGAACTACAAAAGAATTGACTGCAATCGACATTATGAAAAACACAAAACTAAACAGATCATTACTGACGATAATGATAAACCGGTGTCTTTTTTAGAAGTAGCAGAATAAGACCATATCAAGTGAAGGAAGAACAAGACCTATCTACACCTCATAATTCTACTAGTTCAGATGTACTCAAAATACCTCAACCGTTACTGCATCAAAACATACAATGCTTAAAAAATAAATTATTAGAAGTTGAAATTTTTGTAAAAGGCCTAGATATGGTACCTACAATACTCTGCTTTACGAAACACTGGTTTTTAATCCAAGAAGAAATGTCAATGCAACTTGAAGGCTACAATTTAAAGACCTGTTACTCTAGAAAGAACATGATTCATGGTGGGTTTTGTATTTTTCTCCGTAATGATGTTGATAAATACATGGATTCCATAGAATTCGAAGAACTGAAACAAAATAGTGTAGAAGGTATCATTGAATGCTCATCTATTGCATGTAAAAGTATAATTTCTGTAATTGTATGTATTTATAGACCGCCAACAGGCAATCTTGAGACATTTTTTCAAGTCTTAAGTGAAATTTTAGATATTGCTCAAAATAAGTGTAAAAATTATAATATGATTCTCTGTGGAGATTTTAACGTAAATTTGCTTAATATTAATAATGTAAAAATTCAGTCTTTTTTGACACTGCTGCAAACATACAATTTGACTCAAAAAATAAACGAAACAACTAGAATATCAAAACATTCAGCTACACTTTTAGATAACATCTTTATTAATTTTGAAAATACTCATATGGGTGAGGTAATTACATCAGCTCTATCTGACCATCAGGCTCAATTACTTAAAATAGAATGTCCTGCAAAAAATAAAATAAACTTTGAAAATGGCTGCAAACAAAGAATATTCTCAGATGCAAAACTACAGACTTTTAAGAATGAAATACAAAATATAAATTTTAATGAAATTTTTTATTGTAGAGATCCTAATAAATTCTATCAAATATTTATATATAAAATTAAAGAAATTTTAAATATTTTATTTCCACTAAAAACAAAAAGAACAAATAAAATAAAAACATGGATCACAAAACGCATCAAAATATCGTGCAAAACTAAACGAAATCTACATAAACAAAAAATAAAAGGTGAAATATCTGTTGTTACTTATAATACCTATCGTAATATATTAAAAAAAGTTATATCCGAGGCAAAAAAACGGTCAAGCATTTCATACATAAATACAGCTACTAATAAAAGCAAGGCAGTATGGGACCTGGTAAACAGACATACAGGGTCTAAAACTAAAAACAGATGTCCACTTTTGAATAATATTGATATACAAGAAAGCAACAAACAAATAGTCCTAAATAACATAAATTACTTTTTTATAAATAATTGTCCAATTATTAATTCTAGTACAAATTATGAAAATCACATTACGCCAATAGAAACAAGCATATTTTTGTCACCGACTAATCCTGAAGAGGTCTGCACAGTTATAAAAAATTTAAAAAATACTAAGGCGGTAGGTGCAGATGAAATACCTGTAAAATTATTAAAATATGTCGCCGCTGAAATAGCTGCTCCACTTAGTTATATAATAAATTTATGTTTTACTACTGGTATATATCCTCAAAACCTTAAAATTGCTTATGTAAAGGCAGTATATAAAAAAGGTGATAAAAATGTGATAAACAACTATAGGCCCATAGCGTTACTCTCTAACATCAGTAAAATTTTTGAGAAAATAATATATACTAGAATAATAAATTATCTTGAAAATTATGGGATATTACATCACACAAAACGGATTTAGAAAAAACAAATCTACAATTAGAGCATCAGGTTACCATTTCCATTCACTGAATAATAAAGAACACACAGTTGCTGTAAGCTTAGACCTATCAAAAGCTTTTGATAGTGTGGACCATGATGTTTTAATAGAGAAGCTCGAAAAGTATGGAATTAGAGGTAACACGTTGCAACTAATAAAATCTTATCTAAATAATAGAACGCAGTATGTTGTAGAGGCAGATAGTAATGGAGAGTTATTAAAATCACAAAGTATGGTAATAAAGAGAGGAGTACCACAGGGATCAATATTGGGACCATTATTGTATATTTTATACACCAACGACCTATTCATGGCCCTTGATGAATACACAGTTCAATATGCAGATGATTGTTCGTTAATTATTCAATCACCAGATCCAATAGTCTTGGAGCAAAAGGTTTTCTCGGCACTAGACATGCTAGAAAAATATTATACCCCACTTAATCTAAAATTAAAGAAAGCTAAAACACAAGCTATAACATTTTCAAATAGCAAGCCTAATGATAATAAAACTTTTACAAATGGTATCACTACCTTGAATACTGTGTCTCAAATATGCTTTCTGGGTATTACGATAGACTATGGCATACTATGCCTATGTGGAATCGAGATTTATATATGGTTTAGTCTTTTGGGGAAGCACGAATCATATCTCCAAATATTTGTATTGCAGAAAAGATGTCTCAGGAACATACTGAATATCAAACAAATGGTTAGCTGTAAACCTATATTTAAAGAACAACAGTTACTTAACTTAATAAGCCTATATATTTATATATATTTATGAGGCTATAATATTTGTAGTAAAAAATATGTCTTTGTTTTCAGACCGTGATAGAGTTCATTTATATAACACTAGAAATAAAGATGATTGGTTAAATATTAAAGCAAACTTTACATATGTACAAAGAAACACACCGTTTTCCATAATAAAAGTATATAATAAACTTCCAGACACATATAAAAACCTATCCCTAAAACATCTAAAAGCAAAGTTACGAGCCGCTCTTCTGGTAAAAGCTATATAGATGAGTATTTTGGTGATACACTTTAAATCCTTCTTAAGTATTTATAATAATTTTATAATAATTTTAATTGTTATTTTTTAATATATAATTAATGTTCCTATGTCTTTGTTATACTTTATACATTATTTTAACTATTTGTTATTACTTTTTTTTTATATATATAAATGACCATTTTTTATACATGATTAATATTTGTATTTATCTTTTTTTTCATCTCGTGACATGTTCTACACCCTCTGGGTTTTTTTGTAATTTCTTTTACATGAACTAATAAAGACATATCTATCTATCTATCTATGTAAGCATCGATCAAGATAGATATTTGTAACATTTGCTTAATAAAAAAAAATATAAAAGTTTTGGAAATGGGATCTTTTAAATATCAACAAACGGAAATATAACATCCTGATTTATCCACACAGAATTCTGTGTTGTGAAAATATTTATTTTACCCCTCGAATTTTTGTCATTTCTTGACTCTCATTGAAAATTTAAATTTTTCGATTTATATCTAAACATTTTTCAAAATCATCACCCTCGGAAGGATACAATGTGTGCAACACATGTAAATATGCATCGTTATTGCTGTCTTTTTTATTAACGTCTTTCCTCTAAATATTGAATAACACTTTATGTCTTATTGAGGTCATATCTGAAAAAGATATATATCTCAATTTAAGGGAAATGCATAATTCAAAGTTTTATCATAGGTTACAAACAGACCATTCTAATGGAAAGCACCTCTATCACAATGCTTCCAGAGATTCTGAGGCTATTAATAACTATTATTTATTATTTTCTATCTGAAAAACTAACTTGTAATAGATATATAGGACAAGTGTATCAAATTCTTAGGTTTCATGTTAAACAATTAATTACCTATCATTTAACTCACATTTTTCATATATTTATAAAAATTTTTGTAAAAAATTGTTTTTCTTTAGTAGAGTAGCGTCATGTCTATCGACTTCTTCAAAATTTACTGTGTATAACGTCATAATACAACCTCACTTTGACTATTATGCCAGCTTACTGTATTCTCTGGACTTGAATAAATTATCAACATTACAAAAACTACAGAATCGTGGTATGCGTATAATACTTAAATGCAGTAAATATACAAGTATATCATTGATGCTTGATACATTACAGTGGATTTCAGTTTCTGAGAGACTTTATTTGAATGCCATGATATTTATTTTTAAAATACTAAATAATCTGTTACCTACTTACTTGATGAATTTATCATTTATAATTCTCAAATACATACCTATCCGACTAGAACAAATGCTAACTTTTACTTGCCAAAGTATAACTTAAGTAGATCAATGAAATCTCTATTCTATAAAGGCCTTACCGACTTTAATAAATTACCAGATGTAATTAAAAATTCAAAATTTGCACTTGAGTTTAAAAGGAAACTTTTAACCATTATTAGAAATAAAGTTTAGCCCTATAGGTAAAATGGTAATTTAGGGTAGTTGAGCATTAGGTGGTATGGTGGTGTGAAATGAAAATATTGAATAATTTTAATTTGTCATTTTATGTTTTTATTTTATTTTCTTTTTTAATGTATTGTGTAATATGTGTAATGTATTAAATAATAATTTTGTATGTGTATTAGGATATTACTCCTATTATTAATAAAGCTATCTATCTATCTATATCTGCTGATAAATTGATTCAGTTAATAAATATGTACCTTCATCTGCGTTCTGCATAATGGGTAAAGTTATAACTTGCATAAATCTCTAAATATATGGCATATTGCCCTTGCTTGAAATGCAGGAGTACTACCGACCTAATATTGGGTGCAGGCACATTATTTTTAATTGTTGACGGACCTAAGGCCAGGTTGTTTATTACGTTGGCGCCCTCACTGATTAGCGAATGATCAAAGTTAGTTACTTGATTTAATCGAAATGAATAAGAAGGGACCATAATGTTTATCGGCTTTAAAAGAATATGAATGTCGTTATTCATATTTTTATGTGTACTGGTGCCCTTTCAGATCTTAACGGGAAGCAACACTACCTCCCACCTTACCGCTAGCTCCGGCCCTGCCTGAACATGATATTAAAATTAATTACCTTGGCAGAGTGAAATAATAATAAGTCCATGGTCTTCAATCATTACATAAGAAGTAAAGAAAAAGACCGGAATTTAGTCCGTCTAACTGAAAGAAAGACGGTGATTTTGGGAAGTAACCAAGAATCGCAAATGGTACAGGATAGTGAAATATATCACCCCCGGGTAGATGATATTTTATTGAATATCTTGTGTTTGTTTTAAAATCAGGTAAACATTGTTTTTACGACAATTAGCTAGAAATTATCAAAGCATTCGACAATTAGTACTTAAAAATAATTCTTGTTTTTATTCCAAATTTATGCAAATATTAATTTTACAACAGAAATTATTTTTTCAATACCAAATGATAGCCGACTTCAGGACGCCGTTACGTTTTAACTTATTGGGGTAGAAAGTTGTACATATGTCAAGTGCCACTTTAAAAATTGCTTGTAACATGGTTATTACTTCTTGTCTAAAACTGAGCAGTTTTAAGAACAAGACTAATGCATTAGTAAAACCAGCAAAGCGTCGAGAATTGTGTGTGAAGTGAATAGGGCAACTTTAAGCAGACGTGTGAGACGAAGATAGGGCAGGATACCGGAGCCACATCTCATGTGTCGAATATACAAGACCACGTTCAGGATATGGGAGAATTGGCACTGTGATTTTAGAACCGCGTTATTGGAAGAATAGAATAAAAGCCAGGAGACGTTATACATCGAGGGAGAACTGATAGGGGACGTTTGCTGACGTTTACGAGCCTTCTCAGTTCGCCTGGAAGAATACTGATTCCAGTAAAAGCAAATTTCATCGAGGATATTTGTCGTCGATTTTCAAACCCTCTGAATTTGCTAAGAGATACTAATTGGTTCACGCACTTGGCAGAAGCTGCCGCCGACCACGCGAGTATGGTCCCAGTAGCCGAGGGAGAGAACGACTTGGCGATCTTCTACCCGCCGCCAGGTAATATGACTTAAAGCCACACAAACTCGGCTTTGCTCTGCGTCCATGTAACACTTTCCTTAGCAAAATTTTCTCGACTCACGTAAATTTACATATATAGGATTGGGGGGAATTTAGGCACAACTACGTCCCGGTTTTGTGGTACCAATTTCTAATTTTACTATCTCACATTTTACGCTAAATTTCTGATAATAATGTAAATGTTCAATGCACACCACGTTATATTGTAGTTGCCGAATTCGTCAATGATTCTCTGTGCTGCCGACTCCTGTATGGAACATTGCTGCGTGTAATTGTTGGCTAAAGGGATTAGAGAAATTGGTGTTTTTAAAAGGGCAACATGCTCATTACTTTTACTTTCAAATCAGCTGTTTCGGTATTGCACCTTACTCTCTGTACGGTCGTCGATCCCCTAGATGGCCGAGTTGACGAGTAGTTTATTACTACACTAAAGTCATCCCCGGCACAGCTGGAGGTTTCGAAGGACACAATGTTAACCACACCGCAGTTGAAAATCTTATAAGGCTGTTTGCTTTCAGCTACGTAAATAGTACATAATCTCTTGATTTATTTTCATTGTTGTTATAACCACAAAGAGTCCCCTGGCTCTAGTACAAACACCGCGATCGTGGGTTTGTTCTCATCTCCTTTTTCTATGATAAGTGGTTGTTGTGACAATTAAAATCAACCCGGAGATGTCCGTGGTTTAATATCAACTTTAAGGAAATTTCCCTGCATCTTATAAGAATTTATACTGAACCTTTTAGCCCGCTAGCCTTTGGAGATGGAGAGTTCAGTCTATTAGTATTTATTTTCACACCTATTTGTGCATAGCACTTCGCCAGGCTTAGCACGAGGCGATTGCCCTATCATGAGTTGTCTGTACGGAGGTGATTGACGATTTGTCATTTCAGTTCAATATTATGTGGTTTAATTTTTATGCCTCGCTAGAGACATTCTAACATATCTGTTTTTGGCGGTTGCCGCAACACTGTATACAATATTTTATTGGATGATTATCCCAACAATATATGCGTTAAACCCACTTTGTTTTTTATTTTTTGGCTATAGTCAGTTATCAACATTATACCCTATGCTACTACTCTCACTTACCAATATGAGATTGGTAAAGTCAATAAATAGACACTTAAACACATTAATTAACATTCACAGTACAAGTTTGAGCAACAAAGTCATTGAGTAGAATAAAAGGTGCAGGTACAGTCTAAAACAGTGTGTTAAATTTACAAGACATTACAGCGAAGGTATGATGAGCTTTCTCAGGTACCAGTATCAGGTAGAAATCAGTAATATTAAACTTTATATAAAAAACTTGGGTAAACATAACAGGTAGTGGTGAGAGGCAAGAGAATCCTCTCATATGGTCAATTGCTACTATACAACATAGATGTCTCCATGGGCCTATAGCGACTTGCGATTCCGCAAGTACCTGAGAGCGACGACCTTTCAGTCCTAGGTGGACTTAACCTACTGTTATAATATATGATTTGCAGGAAACAACTACTCACCGGGCAAATACCCCGACCTGCATTGAATTACACCTTACAAATCATGAAAGAATGGTAGCCAATATCATTTGTCAATTCCCTGACCAGACATATCGTGAATAACTATTATGGATTTAACAATCTCTAGATTTTCATTGCCGATAACTAAATTACATAATTGACCTCAAAACTGCCATCGCTTAAGACCTAAAATTAACTCCATTTGATATTTTTGCATTTAAGTGTTATGCTCTATGCAACATCCTGTAGATCAAGCAAATCAATATTAAATTCTCTTCATTTCCACATCAACACACTATCGCTGGACTATACAATAAGTACATTTGACTGTCTTCCACATAGTACAAATCAATGATCAATCCATATTTGCAATATATGATTGCTGCTGTATAGCCATCCGCAGAACACCAATCAACCATATATTATAAAATAAATAAAATACGACCTAACATCGCTCCTTGAGGCACTTCCTTTTTGAGAACCACGAATTCTGATAATAGTACATTATCTTTTAAGCTCTGTGATTTTCCAGATAAATAATTTTTAAACCAATCAAGTTTGGATTAACACCAAAATAAACGATTTTGCTGATTCACAATATGCGCTTAAACCGTGTTTTAAATAGTGGAAAGCATTTAAGTAATTCAATAACACTGCAGTGGTAATTTTTGGTTCGTATATAGCTTGAACAAGAACAATACACTAGAACTGGTAAAAACTTTCATTTGTATTTGGTTCAAAGGTTCAAGCAATAACTATATATATTTTTTAATGATGTAATAGAATATATAATGGTTTACCAGCTGCTACTTGGCTTCAAAAGGCAGCTAAAAGAAGTTATACCTGGCAAACTAATTGTGAATGTGCAATTTATTTAATTGTTTGGTGTAGAGATGTCAAAATCAACGAAATCGCACCCTTAACTTGCAATGCAGCAAAGTATGTTTTCCGATAACCAATTCAGTTATTAAAGAGAACAATACATCGATAAATTCACCATGCTTTTTAAAACAAACAAATATTGTAAAAAAGTGGAGGGGCGTCAATTTTTTTCCTCTTAAAAAGCTACAACATAATAAAGAAATTGCTGTCAAAATCCAACCGAATCGCACTCTTAACTCAAGGATTTTTGTTTACAATCCTTGCTCTTAACTCACGTTCAGTGACGTATATCTCTAGAATCAATACAGGTAATATAGAACAAAACATCATTAATAAATTCAACATTAGGTATCTTTGGAACGAATCAGCCAAAAAAATGGAAGTCAATTTTATGTTTGAAAAGTTAGGACACATTAAACAAAGAGATATTGAAAAGCAATGAAATCGCATCTTTAATTCACTTTTAATAACGAGAATCAATACAGATAAGAAATAGAACAACACATCAAATTCAATATTCGTTTTAGAACGAATTAGTAAAAAAAAAGGAGGACGTGAATTTCCTCTTTAAAATGTTACCTTATAATAAAAGAGATGTCGAGATCCAAAGAAATTGCACCCTTAATTCACATTCAATGATGTATATTAGTAAAATAATATGGCATGGGGACTCAATCTTGTCTATAAAAGGTTATGACATAATAAATGAAAACACGTCAAAATTCAACGAAATCGTATATATATATATCCCAATAACCAATACAGATAATATATAGAAAACACATTCATTACCATATGCACACAAAAAATTATACCACAACCATTCCTTGCGGTATGCTGCGACGAATGGTTGTTGTATGCGGCAGAAGGCTATGGCCATGGAGTTGAATTCAGGAGATACGAGCGAGTAGCCGTATTGTCTCTACCACAACCGTAGTCTAGCCCACTCTACTACCATCAGGAATAGAACCTGGGACTCCTAACCTACCCAACCTTGGTCTCAAGCGTTTGTAACATGTAAGTCCGCAAATTTTGTTTTACGCCATATATGTTCATATGTACATTACTTATTTTCAATTTTTCTGTTGGCCTCTACAGATAATAGGTAATAATCTTATATAAATAATTACAATAAAATTTAACAACCTTTTAACACTTCCCTTCTTAACCCTCCAAAGATTCTCTTCAATGATTTCTGAACTTTAAACTGTTTACAGTGATAATGTAAATTTCACTCAACTTCATTGATCACATTCTGCTTTCCCTGCCGCGCCATAAACTGTGTCACTGTGCGGTCTGTGCGAAATTTTTCAAAGTTTTTGTCTTCAAACGTCAAAAAACATGACAAATTTCGTGATCAAAGTGTCATTTTTCTGAATCCTCATCTGAGTGGGAGTAAAAGTCTTTTTACTGCGGCACTAAAAGGATTTGAAAGGAAAAATAGCATGTTATATATGTGAAGTAAAGTACCTAATTTTTTGTCTTGGTTGTTCTTGCCAGGTACATCCTGGACTCAAAAAAAATCACTTTTATTCCACATAAAAAACAATATACTATTCTTTCATTGCTATTTTACATTTAAAGATAGTTTGCTACATTGTATAGCCCACTGTGCAAAGAGTTTAATTATTTCTACCTTCCTTTAAAATTAGCTATAGGCTGGAAAATGGTTACTTTTAATGCCAAACTTATAAAATTATTATTTTTCGGCGTAATACCGTAAAGCGTCATTTCCTGACGGAAAAATAGTCTATAAAACGTCTACTCTAATCGATCGAAGAAAAATTATATTCAGTTTGCTACGCAAATAATTGTAATCCGGCTCTGTATTTTGAGATTAAAACACCGAGACACTATCAGCGACATCTAGCAGAACCTACCATCACTGACTTTCTTAATTAATTCTTACATTTAAAAGTTAGGTTAAGACGATGGAAACATTGCGAATTAATTTTATTTAATATTTATAAAAACATAGGCTTAGAAATTATGGAGGAAGAGGTAAAACCAGAGTTTCTTGATTAATATTTTAACTATAAAAGTTCAATAGTTACAGCAAACCCCAGATGAGTTGAAAGAATTGGGGAACCGCTCTGTAAAAGACCAGAAATATGAAGAAGCTATCTTTCATTATACCCATGCTATAAAACTGGATCCATTAAATTATACATTACACAGTAACAGGTCCTTTGCGTTTTTAAAAGTGCAGCAGTTTTATTTTGCACTTGAAGATGCTAATGAAACCATTAGATTGAACCCTGCCTGGCCAAAGGTGAGTGCAGCAACGACCAGTTAATTTATAAATTTACAGCTTGTTTTAACCCTTGTGTTTCTTCCTAGAGCTGTTAGTCAATTATATTTATAGTTTTTCTATTCCCGTATTAACTAAACATCTATTACAACCTTAGTACTCAACAAGATATTATCTTACCTCTACTTTTTGCAATAATTTTAGGGGTACTTTCGCAAAGGTGAAGTTGAATATGCAACAGGGCGTTATACCGATGCGTGTAATTCATATCGGAAAGCATTAGAGTTAAAGCCTGATGATATAAACTTAGTTGAAGCTTTAAATAAAACAGCCAAAGAGATCTTAAAAGAACGGAAAGGTAAACTAAAATTACAGTTCTGATAATTTTAATATATAGATTAAAATTTTATTTTAACAGCCGATGAAACAGTGCCATGGTTGGGAGCTGGAATAGGAATCGTTGTGGGGGTTATCATTGTAATAGCTGACTGTCTTTTTACTTATAAACCCACAGTGAGTATAATTTCCAGTTTTATTTTGATTACTTCTTCCATGAAATATAAAGTAGTATAAGCCATAATTGGATTTTTTTTTCAGCATCCAATGCTCATGGCATTTGTAACAATGGTGATTGCGATGGTGGGATATGGCATTGCTAGATTGTACCGTTACTGGGTGAAATGTCAGAGGGATGGTTTATTGGACCCCCCAATAGATTTAAGTAAGTACCTAATAGAAACCCGTATATTAGTGTATAAACAGCATGACATTGCACAAATGTGTTTGAATTCTTGAAAAAGCTACACATTAATGAGCTGTATATGTCAATTCTTAACATCCATTTACCTATTTAGATAACAGGTATGTACTTTGAACGACAGCACTCGCACCGATCGGCCTGAAAGAAGAACTGCTCTAATAGATAGAGAACTTCACCGACTCAATGTTGACGTTGCAGCTCTCAGCGAAACTCGATTTTTGGAGGAAGGCTCTCTCACAGAAAAGTACTACACCTTCTATTGGAAAGGTCTTCCCACCAATTCAAGAAGACAACATGGAGTAGGATTTGCCGTTCGGAATCAACTTGTATCCAACTTAACACAAGTACCACAAGGCCTATCCGAGCGTCTAATGCTGCTACGCTATGAGCTATCAGATGGCAACGCGGTAAATCTAATAAGCGCCTACGCTCCCACTCTGGATGCAAGTCACGAAACCAAGGAAAGCTTCTATCAACAGCTGGAAGAAACCCTCTGTAGAATACCTAAAACGGAACGACTCGTTATTCTTGGCGATTTTAACGCTAGAGTAGGGAGAGATGCAGACACCTGGCCAGGCATCATAGGCAAGAACGGTTTGGGCAACATGAACGCTAACGGTCAACTACTCCTAACTAAATGCGCCGAACATGATCTAGTTATAACAAACACCATTTTCCGACAAAAGGATAAATTTAAAGGCACCTGGCGTCACCCCAGATCAGGTCACTGGCATCTACTGGACTATGTTATCGTACGTATGAAGCATCTCAAAGACGTCCAAATTCCAAAGGCGCGCATTGATAGCGAATGTTGGACCGATCATCGTCCTGTTGTCTCTAAAATGAAAATTGTTATGAGACCCAAACACCGAAGAACTCAAGTAAAACGTAGACTCCGTCTCTGTATTAGTAAATTGCGTGACCAACAAACGGTCGAACAGCTAAAGCAAAAAGTTCAAGAGAATTTGAGTGCACTAGAAGAAACCAATTCAGTAGATGTCGCTGCTACCTGGACACAAATTAAAGACAGTTTAAAAAGTGCGAGTGAGGAAATTCTTGGCACTGCAGCAAGTAAAAAACAGGAGGACTGGTTCAATGATAATGAAGCTTTTATACAAGAACTTCTTGACCGCAAACATACTGCCTTCCAAAATGCTATCAACCACCCCAACGACTCATCAAAAGCAGAAGCTTTTACCCAATCTAAGTATGAAACGCAACGCGAAATCAGAAGAATAAAGAACGAGTGGTGGGCAAGCAAGGCCAGAGAAATTCAAAGGTAAGCCGATTCACACGACTACAGGAATTTCTTTCAAGGAGTAAAAGCAGTGTACGGCCCCAGTCGGAAAAATATGTGCCCTATTAAAGATTTAAATGGAAATCTCCTCAAAGAAGACCAGGAAATAAGAGCCCGATGGAAAGAACACTACTCTAGCATTCTTAACCAGCAAAGTCAAGCCGATCACGATATTATAAATCTTATCCCTCAATATGACACCTTCGAAGACCTAAATAAACCACTAACAACGGAAGAGATCTTAACCGCCATTGGGCAGCTAAAAAATAACAAATCTCCCGGCGCCGACTCACTCCCAGCTGAGATCTTTAAAGCTGTGTCGTCAGAGCTCATACCCTACCTCAAAAAACTGTTTGATGTCGTGTGGGAAAGTGGTCAAGCTCCGCAGGAGTTTCGTGATACACTTTTAATCAACCTCTTCAAAAACAAAGGGAGCGCTGCGGACTGTGGAAATTACAGGGGTATAGCTCTCCTGGCTGTTGGAGGGAAGATACTCACTAAAGCGATGGCAAATAGGCTAACACCTGTTATGGAAAAGTTACTTCCTGAAACACAGAGTGGCTTTAGACCAAACCGAGGCACATCGGATTTAATCTTCACACTTAAACAGCTTCAAGAAAAAGCACTCGAACATCAAGGAGAAATTCACATGGCCTTCATTGATTTAACCAAGGCGTTTGACTCGGTGGACAGGGAAGTGCTCTGGAAAATTATGTTCCGCTTAGGTATCCCTATAAAATTTGTAGAAGTATGTCGCAGTCTACATACAAACAACAACGCCCAGGTTATGTATAATAATGAGGCAACCGAACCTTTCCAAACTCTCACTGGAGTTAGGCAGGGATGTGTCCTGGCACCCCTACTCTTTAATTTGTTTACCACTGCTCTAACAATTATTGTTGACAACAAACTGACAGTCAGAGGAATAGGTCTCAGATACCGTTTTGATGGCGGTCTCTTTAACGCGCTTTAGAGCTTTCACGAAGACACGCACACGATTCATTTGTGATCTCCAGTATGCGGATGACTGTGCACTTTTAGCCTCTACGCCGGAACAGCTTCAAGAACTTTTAGATGTGTATGCCCAGAGCTATGATTCTTTGGGACTTAAAATCAACATTGGAAAGACTAAGATTATGTCAACTCCTCATCAAGTGAACCAAATAGACATTACACTTAACGGAAATTCTCTTGAAGTGGTGGATCAGTTCAATTACTTAGGCAACGTTGTTAATGACAAAGCAAACATGAACAGCGAGATTCGCAATAGAATTAACGCTGCATCTAGAGCATTCTGGGGACTTAGAGAGAGAGTATTTGACAACCACGACCTTGCCTTGTCAACGAAAATGGCTGTCTACAGAGCAGTTGTCATTCCAACACTGCTATATGGATGTGAAAGCTGGGTCACTTACCGTCGTCATGTGAAAGAATTAGAACGTTTTCAGCAAAGACACCTCCGAAGTATGATGAAAATCCGTTGGTTCCATCACATATCAAACGTGGAAGTACTCAGGAGAGCAAACAGCCTTCCAATTGAGGTGCTTATTTCAAGAGCACGCCTAAGATGGGCAGGTCACGTTTATCGTATGCATGATAACCGCCTTCCTAAATGTACACTTTATGGTGAATTGCTAAGCGGTAGAAGAAAGCGTGGCGGTCAACGAAAGAGGTTCAAAGACGCTCTCCATGAAAATCTAAAATCCTGCGGTATTGCAGACGAGCAATGGGAACAACTTGCAGCGGACAGAACCGAATGGCGAGGGGTTGTGGACAGCTATCAAGGAAATGTTACTGCAAGAAGGCCGAATCCAAGACCTAACCAGGTCTATGTTTGTCCTGATTGCGGTCGACATGTGCTCTCCCGAATTGGCCTCTATAGCCATAGTCGTGTGCACCGTAGATGAATGAAAATTACAATAGACTACACCTTTTACTTGTTTTTTATTGTACGCAATTTATCGACTGTAACATTTCTATACTCGGACTCGAGTAACGGCTAACGGCTAATAATAATGTAAATGGGTATACTGGTTGTAAATGACAATTAAATATACTTATTTTTTAATTGGCAATTTAGAGCTAAGTAAACTTTATTAATAATTAATCAAAACAAACGCTTATTGTTAAATTACAGCATTTAAAGTTTGAATTTGCCTAAGGGCCAGCACATCTATCCAGATTCTGTTAAAGTGGCTGTTAGTTATCAGGCAGATAAATTTTATCTGCTTGTTAAAGTGACTCTTATCTGTTGAGAAATAGGACATGTGTACACTGTTTGAGCTCTACGCACTGACTTACTTAGTTACTTTACATTATCTAATTTTTATATATCCACATTTTGATCTTTTTGACTGCTAAGTAGAGGATAAATTATTCACATAAAAGTTGGTAACCTTCCACTACGTTAATAGCTCATATCATGCTTATGTTTTGCCAGTAATTCCATATGAGAGCCAATTTAAATTTCTAATAAAGCTTTATTCTAATAGGAGTAGCTTCGTCAAAAATTCCAGTGGAATTTGGCGACCACAATACACGGATACACAGACTGTTACACCGGATGTTTTTTTACTTTTTACTTTTGTTTGTAATTTTATTAACAGTCGCCCATAATGTTTTTGTATTTGTCATATTTTTGTAAATGAAATTTTTATAATAGTTATTTTTTTACTTTTTTAATTATATTTCTCAATTTATTTCTATACGCGTTATAAGCTGCCTCTGTTTCTTTTATTGGGTGTTTTGCATATTTTTGAAATAAACAATCTCTTACAATTATAGATTTATAGAGATTCCTCCACATGTTGGCGCAATTGTTAAAGAAACTTTCCGGACTGATCCGGTATAAAAATATGAAAGGTTTAATATATTTTTTAAATAATAATAGGTTTTTTTCAAAAAATTTACAATATGTTGCAAATCTGTAAAAACGCTCTTATTCGACTTATATTGGACTACGCTTTCACTGAGTTTTGTTAAAAAATACCTTTTTTTCACGGAGATACAGCTATTTCAAAAAATTGCGATTTTTAGTGTTTTTTTTGCAATAACTAATTAATTTTGCAATTTTTTGGGACCGGACCGGGCCAGCTCAATCTGTTTTAAAAAGTTACACAACTTTACCACCTAACTTTTTTTTTGTACGCCAAATTTTTTTTTTAATGTAAAAACTGTTTTTCGCCAACTTTGGCCGCCATTTTGAAAAGGACGCATGTTCGTCATTTGTTTAAAAAATAGTACAATGAATTCTACGGAAAATTTCCGATTTTTTACATACCTTGGTTTGCTGTTAATAATTTTTGCAAGAAATCACGATAGTCTCAACAGATTTCTTGAACTATAAAGCTTTGACTGTTTTTGTAATAAGATAAAACCATGTTATGCATTTCATGGCATGCAGAACATCCCATTTTAGTGTTAATGTCTACTACTACTACTACTAATTATAATTTTTCAATTTCAGTCAAAGATGATACCCCAACAGAAGCAGAAGCTAGTCAAAAAGAGGGGAAATCCCACACACCAAGATATACAAAATCTCAAGCAAGACAGCGGTACAAAAAAGGAAAATTATAATAAGTTAAATTCTTTTAATAGCTGTAAGTACATATTTTGTAATTTTGTCATTCCTTTTGGGGTACGTTTAGGTACTACTTCATGATGACCTACACTCCCTTTTATTTATACATATTATGGTAATGTTAATAATGTTATAACTTCAGTCTCTATGAAATAAAATAAAATAATTTGTAATTAGGTTTTCTTTCTTATAAGTCCAGTCAGCCTACTTGCCTTTTTTTTTAACATTTATTTAACATTGGCCTATTTTCTCTACTGAGCAAAGCAACCAGTTACAGAAATTGTAAATATTTCATCATTAATAAATGATGAAATATTTACTAATACTTACGATATTTGTAACGGTTTCAATAATTTCTTCTTGAATTTTAAGAGCCCTAAACCTGATTTTAACAAATTAATTTTATTTGACCAATGTTATACATAAATTTTATCTAACCCCTACCACTACAGCTGAAGTTAGTGAACTGTTGCTTAAAACAACAAGTAAATCAGCTGTAGGGATTGATGAGATAAGAGGTCAAGTACTAAGAGCAGTGGTTGACGAAATTTGTGTTCCTCAAGGCAGTATATTGGGACCACTACTTTTTTCTCTGTATATCAATGATCTGGAATTATAAAATACACAGAAATTAGGCTCTTGCGGATGATGCATTGGTGTTTACTGCTGGAAAAGATATTAATGAACTGATAATTAATATGAATGAAGAATTATGAAATATTTCCAGTTGGTTAAACTGTAATAAGTTGAAGCTGAATATTAAAAAATCAAAAGCAATGGTGATGTCCTCAGACAGAGAATATACAGAGGTAAAAGGTGAAAATAAACGAATTGATTGTGAGCAATTAGAGTGGGTTGAAAAATATAAGGACCTAGGTGTTATTATTGATAGGAAACTAAAATTTAAGGAACATTATATTAAATATGTGATAAGGAAAATTAGAAGTAAAATTGGCTTCATGACTCTAGCTACTAACAGTCCAACCGTGGCATTAAAAATAAAAATTTATAATGCAATAGTACTCCCACATTTTAACTACTGTTCGACAATATTATATATGGCCAATAGCGGCGAGCTAGACAGACTGCAAGTCTTGTAGGAACGAGGAATGAGAGCTATTTTAAGGTGTGGTTCTTATACACACATAGAGGACATGCTGACTACGCTGAAATGGTTGAATGTGACGCAGTTGTTTTCATTTTTAAAGTATATAATAATTTAGCTGGACCAGGTTTAGGCACTTGCTAAAAAAAATTGTGAAAAGCATCAACATTACACCAAAACTGGTAAACATTTTCAGTTGCTTTGGCTAAAACAGAACTGCTAAAAAACGGTATATTTTTTATTGGTGCAAAAGATTACACTAGTTTACCAGCGGAGATTAAACAACCTGGAAATTTACTTGTCTTCAAGAGCTAAAAGAATACCTGGCAAGCAAAATGTGAAGATTTATTTAGTAGTTTAATAGTTAGTTAGTAGTTTAATATACCTACCAATGTTAATGTTAGTTTATTAATATTGCCTTCTAGGACAAATAATGTTTATACATGTTACCGACATTGTTTGTATTAGTATTTTTTTGCTAAATAAAATTTCTATAATAATAGTATGTTCTTACATACTTTACTTTTGTATCTATTTGTATATCTAACAGAGCTTGTACCGTAACAATAATAGTAACAAACCAGGAAAACGAAATCCCCTTCCAAATAACGTAAGATTTTAAAAAACCGTTAATTTATTCGACATAAAAACATCTCAACATATTGTTATGTGCTGCCCTCTAACAGAGAGGAGAGTTGTAATTACTCCCTGGCCAGAAGGGTGGAGCCATCTGTGGGCCAACTGGCGAACCACCATTTAGTAGTGCCTAAGAAAATTATAGAGAATTCCAGTATATTCTGAAAAGTTCTACAATGATATTCTGGACATTCCAAGTGGGTATATAAAGAGGTGAATCCAGCAGATGGGAAAACAGTTCAGTTTAGTATCCAGTACGGTTCTGGTTACAGAGACAGTTTGTAGGTTAGAACAGTTCAGTTGAGTGAAGTATGCAGTACAGTTCAGTTCAGTGAAGTAAACAGACAGAGAGTTTTTAGGTTAGACAAAAGTTGACAAGTTTAGGAAGAAAAGTACATAGTGTTTTAAAAGTAGTGAATTCATATTAGATTAAGTTATTATTAGTTGTGTGATTTTTAAGTATTTACTAGTGTAATTTTAGTGATTAATAAAATAGTGGTTAGTGAAAATTCTTGTTGCAAGTTATTTAAACCCACAGTGTTTACTGAAGACTGTAAGCACGTAACAATATTATTTTTCATATGACCTGACGTATTTGAGCTTATATTTTTCGATTTTAAAGTACTTGTTTTTTATAACCTTTTTTCGCGCTTTATTACAAGTGCCCTTCATAAATAAACTTTATTTGCTATCTTTATATAATACATAAAGCTGAAAGTGTATTTGTTGGGAAATGAAAAGTAATTTCCATATGAGATATAGACTTCAAATAAATGAATAACTTTTCAAAGTTTTAGATCAGTTGGAAGTGGACTTCCTTTTCCGGGCATATAAAACATAATAATATAAATACACAAATAAAAACCTTGCTTCTTTTTCCAGAGCAACAAATTAAAAAGGTAAAGGATGAAAACAAAACTTAATATCTAGTAGAAGGAAACGAAACGTTAAATTAATTTCAGTAGCTGATACGTGAAAAGCCTCAAAGTCCTAGCCTAAGCTCTATCATTTTCTAACGCTCTTGTAAAGTAGTAAAAGCTTAAGCACACTAAGTTGTTTATCATATAAATTAGAACGTATGTGTATATGATTTAGATAAGCAAAAAAATGTGTACTGGAAGTACACTGATATATTAGCATTGGCTGTTCAATAGCAATCAACGGCTATCCCCTCCTCAGGGGGGGCTTTACAATTTCTAATGACACCGTTGGCATTAAGAATTTTTTTTATCTATTATCCAAATACACGACGTGTTAGAACCAAGACTGTTGAACTTTTCTATGCATTAGTGCACTCCGAATAATCCGCAATAGCGTTAACAGAAACATGATTAGATTCCTCCATCTTTGACAGAGAACTTTTTTGCAACGAGCTCAATGTTTTTTGTTGTGACAGGGATTTTGCTTCTATTAATCGTTCTAGGGGTGGAGGTGTACTATTAGCTGTAAATTCGAAATATGTTTCATCCACACTAAACCTGGATTCTGTAGGCTTTGAGATCATACCTGCCATTGATATTCTGGGAGCAAAAATATTGGTCGATTATCAGTCCTTTTATATATTCGTCATTTTTTATTATTAGCCGTTACTCGAGTCCGAGTATAAAATGTTACAGTCGATAAATTGTGTACAATAAAAAACAAGTAAAAGGTGTAGTCTATTGTAATTCCCATTCAACTACGGTGCACACGACTATGGCTATAGAGGCCGATTCGGGAGAGCACATGTCGACCGCAGTCAGGACAAACATAGACCTGGTTAGGTCTTGGATTCGGCCTTCTTGCAGCAACATTTCCTTGATAGCTGGCCACAACCCCTCGCCATTCGGTTCTGTCCGCTGCAAGTTGTTCCCATTGCTCGTCTGCAATACCGCAGGATTTTAGATTTTCATGGAGAGCGTCTTTGAACCTATTTCGTTGACCGCCACGCCTTCTTCTACCGCTTAGCAATTCACCATAAAGTGTACATTTAGGAAGGCGGTTATCATGCATATGATGAACGTGACCTGCCCATCTTAGGCGTGCTCTTGAAATAAGCACCCCAATTGGAAGACTGTTTGCTCTCCTGAGTACTTCCACGTTTGATATGTGATGGAACCAACGGATTTTCATCATACTTCTGAGGTGTCTTTGCTGAAAACGTTCTAATTCTTTCACATGACGATGGTAAGTGACCCAGCTTTCACATCCATATAGCAGTGTTGGAATGACAACTGCTCTGTAGACAGCCATTTTCGTTGACAAAGCAAGGTCGTGGTTGTCAAATACTCTCTCTCTAAGTCCCCAGAGTGCTCTAGATGCAGCGTTAATTCTATTGCGAATCTCCCTGTCCATTCTTATTTAGAAGATTTACAACCTAATGGTCAAATTAGAGCCATGAATAATTTTCTTGTTGCTAATAACTTATCCCAGCACAATTTAGTTCGCAATTCCAATGACAATATTCTTGACCTAGTGTTGCACAACAGAAATTGTTGTGTTACCCGTTCTATTGATCCTTTGCACCACCCTGCCCTGGACATATCAATCAATATGAACACCTCCAAAAATCTCAATCACTTTCCAACTTGCCGTAATAACAGTTATAATTTTCATAAATGCGATTTGTCTAAATTGTATGATAATCTTCTTGGCATCGACTGGTCCTTTCTTTCATCTTTTAACGACGTCAATAGCATATGTAGTCAATTTTATGATAAACTTGACCTTGTGTTTGCATCTTGCGTACCTAAGAAATCAGTCTCTCGTAGTGGTAAATACCCTCCCTGGTTTAACAGCACCATTATAAATAAAATCAAGAAAGAAAAGCAATATGTAAGAACTGGAGATCTCCTTATTTATAACGAGTTTAAAAATGTCAGGCATAAAATAAAATGCAATATTAATATAGCATACAGTAACTTTGTGAAAGATTCTGAAATAACAATAAAAGTGATCCCAACAAATTTTGGACATTCTTCAATAGTAAAAAAGGGTCAACAAATGTCTCGGAAGAAATATATTTGGATGGAGTTTCATTAAAAGATCCTGATAAAATATTGAATGCTTTTGCGAAATTTTTTAGTCAATCCTATACGGACTCCTCATACAAACAATAACCCTATTGTAAATATAAATTCATTCTCAAAGGTCGAGGTTATTCAGGCTTTAAAACGAATTAAGCCTAAAATGACAACAGGCCCTGATTCCATACCGGCATTCTTATTGAACGATTGCATTGGATATCCCTTAACTTTTATTTTCAACTTAATACTAAAAAATTGTCAGTTCCCAGACTTATGGAAATATTCCAAAGTGCGTCCAATTTATAAAAATGGGGATAAATTAGATATTCAGAACTTCAGACCAATCTCTGTAATCTGCAACTTTTGCAAAGTCTTGGAAATCCTACTGTATGACAGAATATATTACTCAATTAACACCAAAATTTCTATTTACCAACATGGTTTTATGAAAAGGCGTTCGAGTACAACAAATATTTTCTGAGTCACTTGGTATATTTCTGAGTCCTTAGATGAGTATAGTCAAACAGATGTTGTATATACGGACTTTTCCAAGGCATTTGACAGACTCGATCACCAGCTACTTCTCGATAAATTAGATAAAATTGGTCTCTCATATTCTCTACTCCGCTTATTTCAGTCTTATTTAATGAGTGGGACTCAGTACGTTGTCCTCAAAAAATGGAATTTGTTGCCACCTCTGGAATTCCCCAGGGGTCTATTCTTGGACCCCTGTCATTCAATATATTTATTAATGACATAACAGACGCCTTGCCTGCTATACACTGATGACCTAAAAGTATTCACAGTTATAAATAATATTGATGATTGTTTGCAACTTCAAGCGTGCTTTAATAAAGTAAACAACTGGTGTATAACCAATAATTTATACCTGAATGCTGGTAAGTGCAACGTATTGTCCTTTTCTTTAAAAACATCACCAATTATTTTTGAATACCATTTGGATAACGTCTCACTTCAGAGACCATCAACGTTTCGTGACCTCGGCGTAATCTTTGACTAAAAGCTGTCTTTTATTGATCACATCGACACTATTATCTCCGAAGCTTTGAAGAGTCTTGGATTCATTGTTTGCACTAGTCATGAATTTACTTATACGGATACATTAAAAATTCTTTACCAATCATTTGTTAGATCGAAGCTTGAATATGCATCACTTATCTGGTATCCGAGCTATGAGGTACATAAAACTAACCTGGAAGCAGTGCAGCGTAGATTTGTCAAATTGCTCTGGTTCAAATGAGATGGTACTTACCCCGTCATAGGTTTTCCGCAGAGATCTACTTGAAAGGTTTTCCATATATACACTTGAAGACAAGCGATTATACCTCTCTCAAGTTTTCTTATTTAAAGTGTTACACAATGATTTTGACGCACTTGAAGTAATCAGCAAATTAAATTTTCAAGTCCCTAGATTGGCTTCTCGCTGTTTGCGCCACCCTGTGTGATTACTGGTATTCAAGTTAAAAAACAAAAAAAAACGCACTGTTGATAAAAACACATTTTTTTATAGAATTTATCATAGTGTGAAGCAGACAGTTTTTGAGACAAGACAAACACTTTCTCCTCGCGAATGCAATATTCATTTATTTACGATATTTAGAGTAATTATTATAGCTGTTAATTATTTGTGTTGTGAGGAATAAAATACGCCTACGAGTGTCGCCGATTTTCCCGTCGTTCCCTCATATTCTCTCCCCCTTCCCTACAATCGCCCGACAGTGGTGTGGTCACGATTCTTCCTTCAACACATGGTAAGTTTTGGATTTTATAGCATTTATCACCATCATTTTGCATAGTTGTTGGTATTAGATACAGTCCGCTATTGGTTTGCCCGCACACCAAACATTTATTGGTCCAAATTCGAGCCTAGATTCTTCCTATTTAGTATTTTCCATTAAAAATAATTAGAAATTAGATTTTCATTTTCATATTTTGGAATAGTTACAAATTAAAATTAGATATATTAGTGAGTTTCTTATTGTTTGAAAATTAATAGTTAGTTTTTCAGTAGTAGTGTTTTGCTTGTCTCAAGGATTAAGTTTTTGCTTATTCAAAAAAAAATTAGGTAAAACATTTCATTCCTAGTTTATTACGAATTATAGTAAAGTTCCCTATTAGAATAAAATAGTTTGTTTTATATACAGTGCATTTCAAATTCAAAGCTAAAAACGTATATTTTTGTGTGGTTTATTTTCCTTTATATTTAAATATTATTTCAAGCATTTAATGAGATAAGTGTTGTGTTGTTTAGTAATCATTTACGTTATTTCACATATATACAGGGTGTATTTTCAAAAGTTATTTAGTAAATATACAGGATGGCCGCAAGAAAGCAACAACAATTAGCTATTTTAATTGCAAAGAAGGAACAGTATTTCGCTCGCATTCAAAGATTGTTTGATAATAGTAAGGACGTCTCGACGCCTGATAAAATCGATCAATTTAAACTTAGACATGAAACTTTGGAAACAACTAAAACCAACTTTTTAGACCTTTTAGATGAAATAAATACATTAGAGTATGAGCTAAATGCAGCATATGTTCCGAATTATAAAGTATTAGAAACATTTGACGAGTTACTATGTCATATACAACATGTAGCAAAAAGGTTAAATGCTAGTGATAGTGGTAGTAGTGCTAGTTCAAATGTATCACAAACACAGCATCGAGTTAAACGTAGATTACCAGACATACCCCTTCCGAAATTTAGTGGGGATGTTAAAGATTGGCCTCGGTTTATACAATGTTATAATAGTATGATACATAACAACCCAGAGTTAACTGACATGGATAGAGTTAATTATTTGATGGGTTGTGTGAGCGGTAGTGCTCTGTCTGCATGTTCAGGCGTTCCTCCCACACCTGATAATTATCAAGTTATCTTTAAAGCGCTTAACGATAAATTTGAAGATAAACGCACTATAGCTAACACTTTTTTAGATCAACTGTTCAACTTTAAACAAGCTCTCATTGAAAATGCGAATACTTTAAACTTGTTTTTAGAAAAATTTCATCCTGCGGTAACGGCATTATGTCAATTAGATATTCCCAAGTTAGACGATTATATATTGGCATACTTAGCATTTTCCAAACTTAACCCTGAAACACAGCGATTATTTGAAAACACTAAAAGAACATCTAAGATGCCTTCTTATAAAGAAATAGTAGATTTTGTAAGAGAGCAAGCTAAAATTTGTTGTAGAACTAGTAGTAGTAGTGGTTATAAATCCAGTGGTAGTAACAATAAACAGAGTTCAATTCTCCATAGTAGTAATACTCCAAGTAGTCGCAGCACCTCCAGAGTAACACATTCTTTCATTGTTCAAGACAATACTAGTTTTAAATGTGTGATCTGTAAAGTCAATTTGCACTCAATTGTCAAATGTCCTAAATTTCTAGAACTGTCTCCTGAGGAACGTTACCAACTTGTTCGAAACAACAATCTTTGTTTAAATTGTCTATTGTCACATAAGGTTATCAACTGTAAAAGCAGGTATGCTTGTAGAATATGCCATCTTAAACACCATAGCTTGTTACATTTTACACCAGCTCAACAAAACATAGTTAATCCTTCCAATAGTAGAGGCGAATCGAGTCGGTCAATGGCCGGTAATTCAGAGAGGTCTGGAGCAACTATTGCTGCAGCACAAACCTCATCCCCTACCTTAAGCAGGGATAGTAGTTCGTCCATTGATCATCCAACGCCTCCATTAGTAAATTGTTGTTCATTTGCACATAATCATAATTCTTCTTGTAACAATACCGTATTATTGTCTACAGCGAAGGTGCATGTTTTAGATGGTTTCGGTAATTTTCACGAAGCTCGCTTTCTAATTGATAGTGGTAGTCAAGCGAATTTTCTTTCTCTAGAATTTAGTCGCCGTTTGAAACTTTCCATATCAAAATGTCACACACATGTATATGGATTTGGTTCCGCTCGTAATTTTGTACATGGATGTTCAACTATAGTAGTCATTTCTCAATTTGACACAACCAAAAGGTACACTTTAGAGATATTGGTAGTTGATAAAATTACCGAGAAGTTACCTTCTGTCCAGGTTAATTTGGATGGTTTGTCTCATTTGACCTCACTGCCACTGGCTGATAATAATTTTTCTCTCCCACATAAAATTGATGGAATTCTTGGAGCAGATTTATTTGCTCATTTGATAGGTGAAAAACGCATATTTGGTCCCCCAAATACCCCAGTAGCAATTGAAACCACTCTAGGATTCGTAGTAACGGGTTCAGCTCCCGCTTTATCCCCCTTTATTAATACTCATAATTTTTGTATTAGTTTCGAACCCTCTATCAAAAAGTTAGTTCAAAGGTTCTGGGAGGTTGAGGATCTACCGTCTGCAGCGGTAATCGATCCCGACGATTTGGAATGTGAAAAATTCTTTGAAACTACCTATAGCCGGGACACTTCCGGAAGGTATACAGTAGCTCTACCTTTTAAAATAGATAGTTCGTTCTTAGGAGACTCGTATACCACAGCTGTTCAAAGATTTTTGTCATTAGAAAAAAGGTTGTATAAGAATCCTACTCTTAGAAACCAATATACAGAAATAATTCGAGACTATCTAATCCAAGGTCATATGTCCAAAGTTGTAGAAAATGATAGATCTGGGGCGCACTACTTCATTCCTCACCACGCAGTGTTTAAAAGGGACTCTCATACAACTCCAGTCCGTATCGTCTTCGATGCTTCTTGCAAGACTGATTCTCTTTATTCCTTGAACGATTTACTGTACACTGGTCCGAAATTGCAGTCGGATGTTTGCACGATGTTTTTAAACTTTAGATTGTTTGAGGTCGCTTTCACCGCAGACATTCGGCAGATGTACAGACAAATTAATTTGAGGGAAGATCATCGAAGATTTCAAAAAATTCTTTGGAGGTTCTCTCCAGATGAACCCATGGGTGTTTATCAATTGAACACTATCTCATTCGGAGTTAAAACCTCTCCATTTCTAGCCCTTCGTACTGTACACCAATTAGCTGACGATGAAAAAATCTCATTCCCTCTAGCTTCAGAAGTAGTTAAACGAGATATGTACGTAGATGATCTTGTGTCAAGTGTATTCTCGGATAGCGTGGCTATTACTCTACATCATCAATTAGTCGAATTATTTCATAAAGGAGGTTTCCAATTAGTTAAATGGGCGACCAATTCAAAACGATTAATAGAAGAAATTCCGACAGAGATTCAAATGACCGATATGGTGAATTTTGAAACTGACATACTTAAGGTATTAGGTTTACAATGGCATCCGAGTTCTGATTTATTGTCATTTTCTTTCGATTTATCTGATAAACCCTGTACTAAACGCAACATCTTGTCAATTGTTGCTCGTTGTTATGACCCCTTAGGATTCCTAGCCCCGGTCACATTATTAGCCAAACTTTTGATTAAGGATTGCTGGATTTTGCATCTAGATTGGGATGATAATAATAATAATAATAATAATAATTTATTAATTCTGTAGATTGTGGTTACACAATATAGAATAAGTCAGTACAGTACAAAAATAAATGTATAAATGTATAAAACAATACAATAATAAAAACAATATATGAACAGTACATAAATAAATTTTAAAAACTACAATAATGTAGCTAGTCAAACATAATCAATAAATAGAAAACATGAACTACTTTAAAAAGAAGCGACAATCAAGTACCGAAACAAACCAGTAAAATAATAGGTCCAACAAAATATGTCAAAAAGTTTAAAAAAATATTGAAAAAGAGAATACGGCAAACTGAAGGTGAATTATAATCTATCGTCTAAATACTCATTAAAGGAGTAATAACATTTATCTTGTAGGAATTTTTTTACCTCTTTCTTAAACTGTAATTCATTAAGAGGTTTATATTTGTCAGGCAATTTATTAAAGGCTTTAATTGCAAGGTATTTAGGACATCGTTCATATAAAGAAGTTCTATGGTAAGGTATGTGCAATATGCTATTATTACGTGTATTATAAGGATTATCTTGATTTAGTAGAGGAAAATTTTGTTCCTTAGCATATAACAATAAATTTAAGATAAGGATAGATGGCAGTGTTAAAATTCCCAAATTTCTAAAATGAGCCCGACAACTCATTCGTGCATTTACTCCAACCATATATCGGATTGCTTTCTTTTGTAGTAAAAATACCCTTGAACTATCACTGGAGTATCCCCAAGCAATTATTCCATATGAAGCGATTGAATGAAAATGTGCATAGTAGTACATTTTTAGCACTTCTGAATTGACCGTAAGCCGTAGTTGTTTTATACAATAGCAGATTGGTGCAGTTTTTTTGCATAACATATCGATGTGGACTTTCCAGTTGAAATCTTCAGATATATGTATGCCTAAGAATTTTGTGCTAGTAACCTGTTTTAGTGATCCCTTATTCGATTTTAATAACAAACTTTTATCAGCATTATCATGACGATTAAAATGAATAAAGACTGATTTATCATTATTCAATACCAATTGATTACTTAATAATAGAGAATGGACTACTGATAATTGTTTGTTTGTGTTTGCGATTGTGCTGTTTATATCTTTGCTCGTACTGAGAATTGACATATCATCGGCAAACATTATGAGATTCGAGAATTTTAGATCATTTACATAGATTATGAATAGCAACGGACCCAACACTGAGCCTTGTGGAACACCCACATCGGTTTGCAGATGGGAGGATCTTATGTTATCTACATCAACAAATTGAGTCCTTCCTCTTAGATAGCTTTCAAACCAGTTTAAAATTTGGCCTCTTATACCGTATCTTTCCATTTTAAGAATTAGAGTTTCATGGCATACAAGGTCAAAGGCTTTGCTTAAATCCAAGAAAATTCCTACAGGTTTTTCACTAGCATCTAAATGTGAATGTAGTAGATTTAAAAATTGATTTATGCCATGTATAGTAGATAACCCTTTGCGGAAGCCAAACTGATTAGAGTTAAATAGTTTATATTTATTAAAGAAAGAAACTATTTTATTTGAAATAACCTTTTCAAATATTTTTGAAAATGTGCTAACTAGAGCAATGGGCCTATAATTGTTAATGTCATATCTATTACCTGATTTGAAGAGAGGTTTTATTTTTGATGATTTTAAAGCTTTGGGAAAAGTTCCTTCCATTATAGAGCTATTGATCAAGTAAGTGAGAGGCTTTATAAGGTACGGCACACATTTCTTTAGTAGATTTGAACTAATATTATCTGGCCCAGAGGAATTTGAATTTTTTAGGCTGTTAATAATTTCAGTTACTTCAAGTTCAGTTACGGGTACGAAAACAAAACTATATGGGTTTATGTTCACATTATGCACTGGATTAGATTTATCTGCCATCATATTACTTATTAGAAGTTTAGGGACATTAATAAAGTGTTCATTAAACTGATCCCTGATCCCTGCCCTCCTGATATATTACACCGTTGGAATCAATTTTCTGTAGAATTACCTCATCTGTTAGACTTTAAACTCCCACGTCATATAGGTGTTACATTGCAACAGCCCATAGTTTTAGTAGGTTTCGCGGACGCATGTTTAACTTCTTATGGGGCTGTTGTCTATATTCGTAGCAGCAATGCCAGTGGAGAAGTGCAAGTCAATCTCCTGTGTGCCAAATCAAAGGTTTCTCCAATGAAAGTTATTTCAATTCCTAGATTAGAACTTTGCGTCGCTCATTTGCTCTCAAAACTACTTGGTTTTATTGTAAATTGTTATGAGTCTCGCTTAAATATTACCCGTATTTATGCGTTGTCAGACTCTATGGTCACTCTCAATTGGATCGCATCTCATCCATCCAAGTTACAAACTTTTGTATCAAATCGGGTGGCCCAGATACAATCGTTAACAGATTCTAGTTCGTGGTTCCATGTAAATGGAAAAAATAACATTAGTGATTGTCTGTCTAGAGGTTTAACTCCTTCTCAATTTATAGCTAACACTTCTTGGAAAAGTGGTCCTCCATGGTTAAAGTTAGATTTTCCTGAATGGCCAATTGTTACAGCCCATTTGAAAGAAAATCTACCAGAGTGTAAAGTAATTTCTTTGGTGGTTTCTGAAAATATAGACAATCCATTTTATACACTAATTATGCGTAGCTCAAAATGGATCCGACTATTAAGATCTACTGTTTATGTCCTCAGATTTCTAAAATTATTGCCGATAGCTCCCTCAATTACTGTTTCTGACTCGGAAGTGGCGGAATATACGCTAATCAAAATAGTTCAACGCCGACATTTTCACTCAGAGATATCTTCACTCCTGAAAAATATTGTTCCGAAATCTTTAAGACACTTACGTCCTTTTTTGAAAGACGATATAATTCGAATTGGAGGTAGGCTGGCTCATGCTAATTTAACTTTTGATAAGCAGCATCCTATACTACTTCCAAAAAACGATCATTTAGTAGAACTTCTCATAGATCACTATCATAGAATCAATCTTCATACTGGCCCACACCTAGTTCTTTCTTTGCTTAGATTGCGCTATTGGATTCTATCAGCTCGTAGTGTTGTTAGATATAGGATTCAGAAATGCAATAGTTGTTTTCGATTAAAGCCAAGACCTCAAATTCCCGTGATGGGAAATCTCCCTAGTTTTCGAGTAGAACAGGCCAAACCATTTTTACGCACTGGATGCGATTATGCCGGTCCTGTACAGATAATTCCTTATCGCAAACGAGGAGTTCGTCCTGTCAAAGCATACATCTGTTTGTTTGTATGCATGGCAACCAAAGCCGTGCATCTCGAGCTTGTCACAGATTTGTCCACGCCCAATTTTCTTCAAGCCTTCAAGCGCTTTATTGCTAGACGTGGAGCCATTTCAGAAATTCATTCTGACAATGGTACTAACTTTATCGGTGCCAAGGCAGTTTTGGATGAACTTTACCAATTATTGACATCTTCAGAACACAATGATTCAGTTTTTAGTGAACTAGCTACTAGGGGAATTCAATGGAAATTGATACCTCCAGGTGCCCCCCATATGGGTGGGCTTTGGGAATCTAATGTCAGATCTGTCAAAACTCATCTGTACAAAGTAATACACAATCAGCTATTGACTTATGAAGAATTCAATACTTTGCTTGTTCAAATTGAAGGTCTTCTAGATTCACGTCCTTTATGTGTACTTAGTTCCGATCCTGCTGACCCTGTAGCTTTGACTCCGTCGCACTTTTTGACATTAACTCCCCTTACCAGTCTTCCTGCTTCTGATCTCACTGATCTCAATATTAATAGATTAGATAGGTTCCAAATGATCGATCGAATGGTCCAAGATGTTTGGAAAAGGTGGCATTTAGAGTATCTTACTACGTTGCAAACTCGGCAGCGTTGGAATACGGATAACAACCCTGTTAAAGTAGGCACTATTGTTGTGCTGAAGCAACCAAATACGCCACCTCTTCAGTGGCCTTTAGGCATTATAGATCAGGTATATCCCGGACGCGATCATATCGTCAGAGTAGTTGATGTTCGCACTAAACACGGGACTTATAGGAGACCTGTCACTAAGGTCTGCCCTTTGCCACTGCAATAATTTAATTTTTTTTTTTTCATATCATTATAGTAGTTTACTGTAGTTTTAGTATAGAATTTTTATTTTTTGTTATTTTTTGTATTTATTCTGAAACTTAGTTCAGCCCGGGGGGAATGTTTGCGCCACCCTGTGTGATTACTGGTATTCAAGTTAAAAAACAAAAAAAAACGCACTGTTGATAAAAACACATTTTTTTATAGAATTTATCATAGTGTGAAGCAGACAGTTTTTGAGACAAGACAAACACTTTCTCCTCGCGAATGCAATATTCATTTATTTACGATATTTAGAGTAATTATTATAGTTGTTAATTATTTGTGTTGTGAGGAATAAAATACGCCTACGAGTGTCGCCGATTTTCCCGTCGTTCCCTCATATTCTCTCCCCCTTCCCTACAATCGCCCGACAGTGGTGTGGTCACGATTCTTCCTTCAACACATGGTAAGTTTTGGATTTTATAGCATTTATCACCATCATTTTGCATAGTTGTTGGTATTAGATACAGTCCGCTATTGGTTTGCCCGCACACCAAACACTCGCAATGCCCAAGTTTCCTATATGCCCACCCCACATACCAATATTTTAAAAAATTCGCCTTTGTTTACCATGTGCAATAATACAAATAAATTGTCCAGTGCCCTTGATATTTTTAACTACCATCTGAAGGATATAAAATCTCAAATTTGCCTACTCTTTTGTTTTTATTAATAGTTGTTTTTGTTTAATTTTATTACTTTACACTTGTCACTTATGTATTTTATTGTTACCTTTCTGATTTTTTTTTGTGATATATTTATGTTGTACTATGTATTATACCTATATTATGTTTTTTTTACTCTGTTATCCCTGTTCGGTAATTGGGTATCTTACCTGTTTGTTGAACAGTGTATGCGTGTATGCAATAAATAAATACACTATAGTCAAGTTTATGGAAATTACACTGAATTGTTTTGAGAATGGACTGTATTCGGCATCAATATTTTGCGACCTTATCAAAGCGTTCGACTGCATATCCCACAGGATCATGCTACTGAAACTGTCCAAATATAAGTTCAGCGATCAGAGCTTAAAATTACTTGAATCCTATCTTGACGGTCGTAAGCAGCTAGTCTGTGTGGGTCAGGACGTGTCCAGTAAATTGTCAATTAGGAATGGAATACCACAGGGATCTATTTTGGGCCCTGTGCTGTTCCTGATCTATATTAACGATATAAAGACTGCCCTTAACGGTATCAACTGCCTTTTGTATGCAGATGACACAACTTTACTGGACTCAGGCCCTGACCTAGATGAACTAAAGGAGGATTGCAGAGATATGCAGTAGAACGCTGAGATGTGGTTTTCTACCAATAAACTTAAATTAAATGAAAATAAAACTATCACAATGATTTCATCCACCAAAGACCTAAATAATCTAAACAACAACCCCGCTTTTGTAAAGTTTTTGGGAATTAATTTGGACCCTAAGCTTGCGTGGGATGCCCATGGCAACCTGCTAGCTGAATCTCTAGCAAGGACCACATATGCATTACGACAGTTATCAAATAGAGTATCCACAAATATTTTAAGAACTGCTTGCTATGCACTATTTCACTCTAAACTTTCATATAGTGTTCTTGCCTGGGGGCATTCGGCTAGCAGACATAAGACTTTTTGGCCTACAACGAAGAGCAGTCAGGGTTGTGGGAGGAATAGGCTATCGAGCAGATGCTAAGCCAATATTCATCGATCTAGAAATTTTAACTTTTCCATCCCTATATGCATTAGAGTGTCTTACTTATGTAAAAAAGCATATCGATGAATTTGCTACACATAGCGAAAATTATGACTACAACACCATAACAAGAGATGATATATGCCTCTGCTTTAAGAGATTAACTAAGTCACGCATAGGTACCACCTATTATGGACCTACATTATACAACAAATTAGAAAAAATATAAAACAACTACCTCCGGATCAATTCAAATCTGTAGTAAAAAAAATTTTGACAGCAAATGCTTTCTACTCGCTTATCATTAGAAAATATTTCTGTGTAGTATTTATATATATATTTTGTACTATTTTCATGTCAATATTATATCTCCTTAAATATTTTAATGTGCTTCAACAGCTTGTTATACTTACTTATTTGTCATGTCAATATTATATCTCCTTAAATATTTTAATGTGTTTCAATAGTTTGTTATACTTACTTGTTTGTATTTTACAATTTGACGTGTGTAAACTTTTTTTGTATTTTTGTATTTGACACTAATAAAGCTACTCTACTCTACTCTACTCTAAATAAATATATTATTGATTTAAATTTGTTTGGTACTGACCTGATATGTGATCACGTGGGGTAGCCGATGATCGCTGCTTGGACTATAATTACAATAAAATAGCGACATTTTTCATTAGAGACATATTTAATCTTTAATTTTGGACATTGGCAATTTTGACATAGGTGTCTTAATAATAGTAATAATAATAATAAATGTTACTTTATTGATTCGACAAACCGATTTAATCTTGTGAAGCGCAGAAAACTATAATTTAATGAAGAATTTATTTTGATGCTCTAATATGTAATGTAAAGCCACGCGTTTTAATCCCTTTATCATCAAAATGCCAATGTCTACGGTCAGTTCTGTTCTCGTTGATCTTCTGTGGTATAAGCGTAATAAGGTTGCATAACTACCAAAACTTTAATAAACTTGTTAGAACAGATTGTCTAATATTCAGCTTTAGGATGAGGAGTAGGATCTGGTAGTGGTAAGATTATCTTTGTTTTTCTCAGTTATCTCACTCAGTAAGAAGTGTTCGACCTGGCTTGAAGTGTTCTGTGGCATTAGTAGTGTGTAGAATCGGAAAGTGTATGCAACATTGACCATATGCACATAATTTTCGGCAGTGGTTTTCACTGTTGCCATCGACGTAAAATATATTGATTTATATTGGTAACTTTTACACTACTACTCCTCTTGATTTTTACAAACTGATACAGGTTAACCTGCGACGTCTACCAACTGCATATTTAACCTTTAAAAACTAATCTATCGGATTATCATTGTTCTTTGTTTATAACTTTTATTAACAGATAATAGTTTAAAAATAGATTAACTTGCACTTAAAATCACAAAATCAAGCACAAATGGTGCAGTATTTAAAATTGTTTTTAATCCTTTTAAATTGGTAGGATATAGTTGAGCTCAGATTTACGGTGGACTCAAACAAGGCAACAAAAACTTTACGACCTCATTACTATCGCCGTTGGACCATTCGGCCTGGTGTCATCAAACAAATCAACGCACATTAAAAACCTATAAAGGTAACTGAGTTAATTTGCGAACAAAATAGTACTGAGCCGTACTTAAAATTCGTAGGTATTAGAATGCACATATTGGCAATACTAGACCGTAATTTGCTGTTAAAATTAGTTGCTGATTTAAATATTTCAAGTGCGTACCTAGGCAAAATTACTTATACAACTAGTTTAACGGTATTTCAATGAGGCCGTAAAGCTTTTATTGCCTTTTTTGAGTGCACCGTAAATCTGAGCTAGACTATATCCATTTTTATCTCTTTAGAAAATATGTTTCTTTTTTCAAATGCCACATCTTATAGAATTAGCATTTAATCTGTGGTTATTACAAGTTATAAGCCTGTCTGTCAATTGTAGATTTAATGACTTTTAAAATGCCTAAACAATAATCGATTGTCTATTGGCATGGTCGCGGTATTGATACTTATTACCTGCGATGTCAAAGTAAACCTATAGTTATAATGAGTTTACGAAAAATGTTTAACAAAAATTTTATAAATGAATATATCGGTAATCCTACAAAAAATGTTTGGCCTTTGCTAATTTTCTACAATATTACTAAACGTTATTTTTTCAAACATTGTGTCAGTTGACCGTAGTAATATTTCACTAATAGTATGCGAGCTAGCAATGTCGCCAAAACAATAATTTTAAGGAGGCTAGTTTTTTTATATCCCCTCTCTTGCACTATTTGGGTAGGCATGAGTTTGGTCTGGCTGGCGGAAGAGGTTGCGTTTACCTGTGCACCTAACATTTATATAGGTGAAAATTTTAATTTTTAAACTATTGGGTACAATTTTTTTTTTTCATTTGTTTTTGTTGACCTTTAAGAACACAAATTTACTATTGCCAGACATTTTCGTCATTGGTAATGTTAAAGAACGCTATAACCCCGATATACTTTTCGACGTTGTAACAAAATCCGACTTAGGAAATACTTCGTAAGAAAAGCGTGCTTCACGTAAAAACGCCGTGGAGGAGGTTTTTAATTCTTGGAAATATATTTTTGCTCTTCGGAGCGTTTTTTATGCCAAATTTTCGCTAACTCTTCGAGGAGCGTTAATTTGGTAAGTGTAGTAAATGTCGCTGCACAGGGACGTAATGTCGCCCCGACCACCCAATTTTAGAAAGTATAATAAAATTGGACTTGAACTTCCAAATTTCCAAGATTAAAAACCCTTTTACGAATCCACGTTGTCAAGCACTGCAACTCTTACGAGGTGTTGAATATGAGGACAAGTTAGTCCAACGACTATTCAAAGTATATCGGAAGTTATAGCGAAAATAGCCCTTAGCGACATGGGACCCCCATCATTTCCTAGCAGTCGGATTTGACGGGGAAATGATGTGTTTTGACGGGGTTTGCCCTAAACCGGTTCCTCAGTGATTCGGAGTCAAAAAAGTATCTATACCATGTACTCACACGTGCATGGGATCTGCCTTGCCTGAACGTAAAATTTGTTATTGCATAATACAAACGAAGTAGAAACGCTTCAAGCAATTTTAAGCTCCGAGGAGCGACCAAAATTTATGTGAATTAATAAATACGTTTATAAGACAGGCAAGCATAAGCCCACCAAAATTTCAGTTACATGAAACTTTTCTTGAATCTTTTTGTGCATCGTTAGCTTTTCAAACTGCATATTGGATGGTAGTTGGTACCGTATGAATCGTCCCGTTCCTCACCATGTGTTGTACACGGGTCAGACCATTGTTTGTTAACATTTTCTCTGAAGAAGTTGTTGTAAAAACATAAATTTTTTTAAAGATTTAATATACATTTTTTGAACTTTATATTGTCTTTTACTTGTGTTTTCTAACAAAATTTCCCTTTCAGATTTAATTTTAAGAGAGTGTGAAACAGACAGTGTTAGATTTATAGTGTTACGACGTCTTCCAATTGATACCATCAGAGCCGCAGTTAAGCGTAAACGACAGTAAGTATGATTTATCCATTAATCTCCGTCTGAAACAGTCACTTTGAACCCTAAAAATTTTGTGAACGTAATATTTTTATTTAGAATTAAGAAAAGGTTGAGGAAAAAGAAAATTAATTTTTTTCTTTTTCCTATTTTTTTTAATTTTTCTAAGTTTTTCGAGCAGAAAATACGTCCTTCAGACTTCCATCAAAGCATGGATCGTTCACAGTAACAGCGTGCCAGATGCAATGGTATAATAAAAAAATATACATTTTTAAAAAATTTCAGTATTGCTAAAATATGATGTAATTTACCTATCAAGGTATTTAAAATTAATTTGCCAGACAATAATTATATCGTATAAAAGGGGCCAGAACGATTTAAGTCAGGGAGAGAGCAAATGTGCTAAGAAGAGTATTCGATTATGCGTTGGTAATGCCAGAGATAGTCAGTGACAGTTGCTGCTGCTGCTAGTTTTTAATATGTCGTCGCCGTCGTCCCTATAACTGCGTGTCTGTGTTTGTTGTGATTTTCAGTATTTCAATTAAAACTTTGTTGCGATGGGTAGTGATAAAATAAAATGTGTTTTCTGTAATGGCAAGAATGGGAAAATAATAAATTTTGTTGAAGAAAAATTAAATAAATTTCAACGACAATTTTGAAAAAAGGTACAGAAATTTCGATTCATCAAACCTACCGCCGTGTACAGCTGAATTACAGCAGCATTTATTACGAGTTCGTTACGTGACAAAATTTTGAAGAAATGCTCGCTTGAAACATTCCATATCTTTATCATCACTAGCTTGTGGTTGTTCCATCAATATAATTTCGTCGGGTTTGTTAGAGACCGATTATTGTAGAGGAAAACGATAAATGAAAACAATCACAGACATAGTGGGAATAGTGGTGGGTAGTTGCGATGCATCATTACGTCTTTTATGTCGTGTGCATTAAAATGAGGGAGAAAGTTTGGGGGGTTTGTCTTCTTAGCGTCTCACCTTGCACTTTCCTTCTCGATGAAAGCTTTACGTCTTTTATGTCGCGTGCATTAAAATGAGAGAGAAGGTCAACCATGTGTTTGCATAGTCCGCCTTCTTAGCGTCTCACCTCACACCCCCTTCTCAGTTATAGGTTTCCCGTACTATACCATCATTAATTGCTGATATTATCATTGAAGGTAAATACTGATTAAAAAAATAACAAAAGTTACTTGAATTTAATAATTAATATTACAGATAGTCAAATGCTAGAAAATGACAATATATCAGAAGACAATGATGAAAGCAACGACGATGATGATGAGTTTGCTAGTTTGCAGATGCATCAGTTTATTAGACACAATGATATAAGGAACTTAATTTAATTTGTGTGTGATTGTCAACATATTTAAAATTAAAAAATTGATTTTTTATATTTCAAATCACTTGTTTTCTTAATTTTTTTCATCTAAATCTAGCCTGATTCTAATTCTATTCCTATGATCAAATTCTATTGTATTCATTCTATAATACTAAAAAAATAAATTAATATAATATATGTACGTATATTAATAATATTATTATAATAAATTAATTTTAAAGTTTTTCTGTCGCGTTTCTGGCTGTCTCTTTTGCAACTATCTCTCTCTCACTACCAGCATATTATTACCATACTTTCCCAGACGACTTAAGCGGTGTGGCTCCTAATTAAACAATCGAAGTCTGGCAAATTAATTTTAAATACCTTGATCACTAAATTACATCATATTAAAATTTTAGTCATACTGAAATTCTTTGAAAATATATATTTTTTTATAAAATAGCATTTGGCAGTGTAACCAATGATGAAAATGTCTGGCAATAATCAGAAACCAATGAAAAAAATGGACCTAGCATTATTTTAAAAATTAAAATTTTTATCTTTATAAATGTTAGGCGCACAGGTAAATGCAACATCTCCCAACAGCCCTCATGCCTACCCAGATAGTACAGGAGAGGGGATATCAAAAAACTAGTCTTCTTAAAATTCTCTCTCGAAAGCGTTGGCAGCGGCGACCATAATATTATGTAAGTGGGAAGCAGGTATAATTCCATCAAAGAACTCTCATAGTGCAGATATTTACAATTATTATTTTTTTAAAGTATAGATTAACGATATAGAATACAAGGAAGAAATATTTAAAACTACTTATTAAGCACCATTTACATATTGAACTTTTATTAACAGGTAGTTGTTTAAAAAAATATTAACTTTTCATTTAAAATCCCAAACACAACAATCAGAACAAAGTATAATCATCGTCAGTGACGTAGTCATGGGTGTGGATGGGCTGGATGCCTCGGACCCCCGCATAAGGGGGCCCCTACAAGATGCTTTTTTAAATTTTATACATTTTGTAAGATAACGAAAAACTTGTTCAACAATCAATAGTTTTTGATGGGGAGATTTTTGTGGGAAGGCGGGAATCCCCAAAGAAAATTCTCGCCCCAGGCGCCAAAATGTGTTGCTACGCCACTGGTCAATGAATGATAAAAAAATTATTTGCTGTTCTACCTATTAGGTGTGAGAAAAATGGCAAGTAAATTAAAATACCTATCAGTTTATTTATGTTGGCAGTACCCAATAACAATGGCCTATTTTCTTACTGTTGACAATATAGTACAATCAATGAACCGATTCACCTCCGAAATCTGATCAACTCAACCGATTTGTTCGAAAATTGGCAGTAGCTCAAAAATGATGCAAATAACAAACCTGACTTAGTGCCGATATGTGCTTCCACCCCGGGGGTGAATGCCACCCTCTCTCGGGGGTCAAATTTTAAAAAGAAAATGTAGTATAAAGTTTTTTCTACAACCTAATAATTTCTGAGTTATTCGCGATTGAAAATTCCAATAAAAAACACGTTTTTCAACAATTTTTCGTGAATAACTCGAAAATTAAACGTTTTCTGGAAAAAACTATTCTTTTCAAAATTGAAGCTTATAAAAAAACAAAGCGATTCGTTGGGTTTTTCTTTGATGTTTTAGGTCATATTAAGCGACTTATGAGTCTTTGAAGACGAATTTTTGTTTGTGGTAAATTTATCTAAAGATTTAAAGTCAAATAATGGAAAAATGAGTAATTTTTCAAAGAAAATGTTCATAACCTTTTTTAAAGTGCTTTATTGGACCTTTAAAATAAGCTTTTATAAGAGCCTTTAGCATGAAAATTAAGGAAGTTATGACGAAAATAAGTTAAGTCTCTAGAATTTTTGAAAAAAAATTGACAATAAAATTGGCGCCATGAGCGGCAAAATTAAAATTAATCGTAGCCCATGAAAAATTAACTTTATTTATGTCCCAATAACACGTTCCAAAAGTTTGAATGGTTTAGAGAATGTAAATTTTGAAAAAAGTTGTTTTAAGTAAAGTTTTTGTTTCAATTTTTCAAAAAATACGTTGTTTTTTCAAAATAACTCAAAAAATAATGGTTTTACGAAAAAAAGTGTTCTCAACAAAAATTTAGCTTTCTTTTTTCTGAAAATTTAGTTTTTTTTAAAATTCATGTAGCTTAAAAATTAAGCGAGATATGGGCATTTAAAGCTTTGATTTCTATGCGAAGGAAACCTCTTTTTAGCCCTTCAACCTTAAAATTCTCTGAACGAAAGGGTGTAGAAATATTGCAATCATCATGAGTTTATAGCTTATGAAATTTCCTACAAAATGATGTGTGGGTGAATGCAAGAAGCTTAAAAGGAAGCCGAGTTATCGTTAAAAAACTAAATACATTTTTCTAGAGATAACGTAGGAAAATTACGGAGCGCCTAAATTTTGAACGTTTTGGAGCATTTATTCTTTTGTATATGCTGTGTCTTCTTGATACATACATATCTGGATTCCCACATGTATAAACACATGCATAAAAAGATGTTATATATATAATATGAGTAAAAGATAGAAAAGGAAAGGTGCGCTTCAATTATTTAGCAATTTATTTTCATTTTTTTACGCATTCCACTACTTGGAGCTTTCAAAAGGATTTTTTTCTTAATTTTTATTGTAAGGGGTGGTTTTTAGGGGTTGAATCGTATTGAGAAATTATGTATCAGGACGTTTACACTTAAAGAATATATTTTTTCTATTCAAGATCCAAAATAAAAAGATTTTATGCTTTTTAAACCATTTTTTTAATAACTGTGTGAGGGGTAGTTTTTAAGGGTAGTTACATAGTAAAATATCGAAATATTAGTTACATTATAAAAGACAAGAAATATTTAACATATTTGAACCTATCACTGCTTTCATCTATTAGTTTTCAATTTTTCCTAAGTTTTATTGTTAGCGATGGCTTTGGGAGTTGCATCATTAAAAAAATGAAGTATCAGATTTATTATACTTAAAGGGAAAACTTCTCGTATTACGCCAAAATAAAAAGGTTTCATGCTTTTCAAACACATTTTTTTATTAATTTCCGTGTGAGGGGTTGTTTTTAAGGGTAGTTAAATAGTAAAATATTGAAATAATGGATCCATGATTAAGAACAATTGATATTTAACATATTTGAACATAATGATAGCCCATCACTGCGTTAATTTATTAGTTTTCAATTTATTGGAGTAAGGGGTAGTTTTCACCCCTTAAAAACAAAAAGCACACTTTGCGACCAAGTCAGGTTTGAAGAGGAGGGTAAGTGAACTTAATTCTAAATTTTCAAGAAGATCGGAGCAGTACTTCAGATTTCGGAGATTTGGCCCCTTTTTAACGTTGGATGACTGTACTAATATTAAAAGCGCCGCTATGCATGGTATTTTTGACATCGCTTTTCAGTGTTGCCATCTATTCAAATTTTAGCCTAATAAATCGTAAGAATTTGATTTTTATGTGTTGCCTGTCTGTCAACTCCAAAATTAACTTTTCAAAAATTTCTAAACCTAAGACTATCGTCATTCTTTGCTTATAACTTTTATTTATAGGTAACCGTTTAAAAAGAATTAATCCTCCACTTAATTATAATCACAAAAGCAACAATCAGAACAAAACATGATCATCAATCAACCAATGAATGAACTATATTTTGATATTTTACCAAGTAGGTGCGAAAATAGTTCTTATTTACTTTCTAATATTAAACGAATTCTTACAAATATTTTGGATCAGACCCTGCTTTCTAGTGCGTATGTGCCAACCGAGCTCTGTTTTATAGTAGTGGGGTGTAAGTACAGCATGAAAGAATGAGACAACCTGTTTGCAATATATTGTTTACCAGCTATCAGTTCAGTTATATATTAGGCCCAGTTGTATAAAAGTGGATCAACGAATGTTCAGTTGAACTTAGTTCAAAATCCGTGGATACTATTGTTGTTGCAATTGTAACCCTGGATTTTAAACCAAGTTCAACTGAACTTCAGCTGATACACTTTTATATAACTTGGCCTTAGAGTATTAGATAGTAGTATGTAGTATCAACAACTATTTAACTAGTATTGAAAGACAGAGCCAATGCAAGGCGCTTAAATCTAGTTCAAGCGCCTTGGAACCAATGAGTCTTCTTCTCGCCTTCTATCACTTTTGCACGTACGGCTAGAATAGGGAATTCTTTAAGGATAAGAATTCATATCTCTATAGAATTTCTACAGTGTAACATTCTACTATAGAAGCATTACCTCATTGTTTATTTATAAAGAATTATTAATATTAATACTGTTCGAGTAATATGATCATAGACAGTGGCGTAACTAGGATCGATGAGAGTATGAAAATTATTCAATTTTTTTCGGAGCCTAGCTCGTAGTTGCCCTGCGTGCCTCCGAGTTTAGCGCTTAGAGTGTCTATGGGGTCCTCTAAACTCCGGGGGACTGTGTGCGCCGCACGCCTTTCACTCTTCTGTGGTTATACCACTATCAAAACTATACCATTACAGTTCGTAATATACAGTTCAAATCGTGAATATTGTCGTTCACGTCATTATCCTTTAATTTCCGAATCAAATCATCTCAAGATCACACAGGATGGCACGCATGGACGTATCAACGTATGCAAAAGGTAAGTATTTTTGTGACGAAAATATCTGGATAATAATAGCATGCGGTATAATGAATTTTAAAATCGTTTGCCGCATTTAATTTTACAATTCACCTCATGGATCTATTGCAAAAGTAAAAGGGAACATCCGTTACGTTTTTCCTGATTAAAGCACTCGTTTAATTTCAGCACCTTGTCTCTGGCTACTGCATTAAGTCTTTTATTCGCCGCACGCTACTGAGTAGACAGAGAACTGACAAAATGCTCAACGTTGGTTGCGGCTACGACTAACGCTTGTAATATTAATTTATAAAACGAATCGTTATACTCTGAACTTCTGTCGTAGCTTCAGCTGACGTGACTTTCTGTTATTCACATCCTATGCGCTTTGTATTTGCAAAAATCGCATGTCGTCGATAAGTACATAAATTGATGACGTGAACGACAACATTCGTGATTTCAACTATAGATTAAAAAATTGTCAAATGTGACACTTTTAAAACAAATTTTATCTAGATTATTAAGAATTAGCACATAGTTTCTAAAATTAAACTCTAAACATGCAGATTGGTCCACTTCAAGATGTGCTCAAGCCACTATGTTGGCTTATTGGTAAATGGAAATCTGTTTCAGGTACAGCAGTTTTTCCTACTCTGAAGAAGCCTCCTGGAGATGCTGTTAAATATTGGGAAGATTTGAGCTTCGTTTCCATTGGCATGCCACAATTGAATTATAGATCCCTAATTTGGCACGCTGAAAATAAATCACCCTTGCATTTAGAAACAGGATTTTTACGTTTAAGTGATGATGGCTGTTCGGTTTCATTGCTTACCGCAGTAACTTTTGGAATTGTAACCTTTGAAGAGGGCAAATTAAATAAAAATAAATGTATGTCACTAGAAACTACAAGTATTACGCACTCCAAATTTGCTGCAAAAAAAGTTGTCGCGTTGGTTCGTTGTTACTCATTAAATAGTAAAGGTCAATTGGAGTATAATCTCCAGTTACAAACTTGTGACAGAGAGCTAAGCGATCATGCAATTGCAGTATATGAAAAATGTGGTTAATGTTTGTTTAGTACTGGAGGATACGTAGTTCAAACGGGTATGTGCATATTCTCTCCCTTTTCTTCCACAAAATTCTACAAAAATCAATTCATATCTAACGATCTAGGAGGAAAGCGCACGACCCTAACATGTGCAAGTATACCCTGCCTGTGGTTCCTGCAATAGAATATTTATATGACATATTATACAATTAACTTACATTTATACAAATAAAGTATTAGCGACATATTTTTTAAATGTTCTTTAAATTTATTTGCTAGTTGTGATTGTAATAGCAATTTATATAGAAAAGAAATTTAAATAACAGTTATTTGTATGTCAAGGCCGTAAAGTTGATTTTTCTCGACCGTATTTGAAGTTTGGGGCCGAGGCACAGCCGAAGCCAAGTAAACTTCAGATAAGGTCGAGAAAGATCATTTGGCCAAGGTGCATACAACATTTTTAGGCAACTGTTTCAAAAAGTAAGATAAAATATTTTTAAAATTGTTTCATACAAATTACTGGAAACATGGACAACATTTCGCATGAAGCCTACTGCACCAGTTTTAATTCGTTTTCAAGTTAATGACGAAAACAAATGAAAACGTCATTAGATAGTTTATTGACAAGCCGTGACATATTTGAAATATTAATGATGATCAAGTAATACATGAGGCCTGAAGTAAAAGCGACCAAAAAAATAAGATTCACAAATGAGTACAAATAAGAGATGACACTTTAGGAATGCTGTTAGATCCGATAAACGTCATTTTTTGTAAGTTGCCTAAAATCGTCATTTTTTATGACAGTTGCCTAAACCCGTCGTTTATTGTGTCAGTTGCCCAAAAATACATTTAAAACCTAAAATGAGGTGTAATTGCGCGCCAGCGTCGCCTTTTAGACCTTGATATCTTTGCAAAAATGTCTCTCACTAGCTTTTTTACTGTCAGTTTCCAATAGGTGCAGGGGAACGGAGAAAATTATGGGTGATAGTGTTATAGTAACTTTCATAAATAGGCTAAAGGGAAAATTTTAAAAGCTTCAAAAATCACAAAATAATTCAACATTTCACTTCCAACCACAATTAAAAAGTCTTTCAGACGTTTAAATTTATGAGAGAACTACAATTCTTTATAAACAAATCTGAAAAATTCACGATTCATCGATAATTCATAAATATTCTAAATTCATCAATAGTAACATTCAAACTTACCAATTAACCAAATTGCAGATCGAACCTTACAAATAATTGTCCAAAAAAATACAGCCCCCTCACTGTATCTCGATTCATATTACAACCACTTTCCCCACCTCCAGCCACAATGTTATGTTTCACTTCTACAAATTTTTATTAATAATTTTTCTCCCAATTTCAAATTCCCATTCATGTTTCAATTCATACATCAAATTACACTTCATTCAGTTTCTCGATGTGCCAGCTGAGCAATCATCAAAACTTCTTTCCATCTCGCATGTTCCGAGTGACATCAAAACTTATTTCCGTTTCAGTATCAAAACTTCTTTCCATACTCGAATTCAAAATATTTGATTTCAATCACACAAATATAAATTATAAAATTATAAATTATTGTGTGACTGGTGGTCGAGAGGTGAGCGCACTTGCCTCTCACCCAAAAGTTCCGGGTTCGATCCCCGGTCGTAGCAGTGGAAAATACTGTGAGAGGGATTTTTCCACTATACACGGATATTGGGAGTGTGTCCCTTGTCTCTAAATATGTAGCCCCCTCCCACACAAGGCTTTTCTAGAGCCTTCCAGGATAAAGGGGGTCGTAATTACCTGTGGTGGTGTCATTATTTATTCTTCCTTTCAATTCCACCGTTCATTCAATTCCGCGTCCTAAATAAAGATTGATTGTATGTTAATACATACAATCGATCTCCATTCAAATTGTCCCAATAGAATACCGTTACTTTCGTTCCCATTTTTATCAAAACTTAACTTCCGAAAAGCTATGTATCAAATTAAATTGAATACACGTCATTAATTCACCGTGAACGTATCGGCACGATTTCTATTTATATCATATTCAACTTTAAGTGCAAAGACCTTCGGGACGACTTTACGGGTCGTTTCAAATTTAATAAATATTTTCAACTAATTTCCGTTAATAACTTCTGAATTCAAATCGATTCGAACTTCGTTCATATAAAAAAAATTCCTATTTTAATGCCGATACAGTCATATAATTTTCATGTACGAATTTTTCATCTTTATCTTTTCTGATGCAATATTGCGCAATCGTGCCCGCGCGGAATGGGCGGGGACATTTCCAGCCTACCATACAACGTCCCGAACCGTATAAAAGGCCGAGCTTAGCACAGGTGGAAAAAGGCGACGTCATCATGATCCCCAAACCATGAAAAGAACTGATGCTTCCTACTTCTTACAGGCTCATCAGTCTCCTCCCGGCCATGAGCAAGGTTGCAGAACAGGTCATCTTGAAGAGGTTAGCAGAGAAGACAGAAGAGCTGGACATTATCCCGGATGAGCAGTTCGCGTACCGAACAGGACATTCCACGGAACTCCAAGTGCTTCGCCTCATCGAGGAGATCATCAAGGGGTTTAACCAGCGCCAGGTCACCGCGGCGCTATTCCTAGACATCGCCAAAGCGTTCGACAGGATCTGGCACGACGGTCTCCTTGCTAAAATGATGAGTATGGGACCCCATTGGACTCGTCAAACTAGTGAGATCCTACCTGCACCACAGACAGCTAAGGGTGAAGATCTCGGACCAACTCTCCACCTACAGGACCGTGGAGGCGGGAGTTCCGCAAGGATTGGTGCTGTCACCGCACCTGTTCGCCATTTACACATCGAATCTCCCCCGGACAGACCACACTGCCCTAACCCTCTATGCGGATGACACCGCCATGATAGCCAGATCTTGGAAAGCTAGGAACGCCACCAGAAAACTCCAGGAAATTGCTTCACTCCTGGAAGAATGGTGCACGAAGTGGAAGGTCGCAGTCAACGCCGACAAGCGCCAAGCCATCCTCTTCAGACGAGTGCAGAAAGAAACCCCCACAGGACACGTCTCCATGAACGGCGAGGACATCCAATGGCACGACACGTCAGGTACCTTGGCGTGGTCATGGACAGAAACCTGACGTGGAGGCAGAACACGGACGCCATCACAGCCAAGGCCCGAGCCCTCATCTACCTGATGATGGGTAACAGGAGCAGACTCAACTTGAGGAATAAGCTCACGCTTATCAAGACACGCATCAGACCGCAACTGACGTACGCTTCGGTAGCATGGAGCTACCAGGCGGAGTCTTACATGAAGAAGACCCAGGCTGTGGAAAACATCGCCTTCAGGACGGCTGTGGACGCCCCATGGTACCTGAGAACTGCAGACATCATTAGGGACCTGGAGTACACCACGGTCACCGAAGTCATCCAGGAACGCGCGAAGAAGCTGTACGCCCAAGCCGAGGAGCATGGGAACCCGCTGATCAGACAGACCACTGATTACGATCCAGCCGACGCCTTGAGGCACAAGGCCGAGGGTACAGCTACTGGACAATGGGTAAGTATAACATTTTTCTCTCGCTAACCGATCTTTTTCAGATAACCAGAACGAAGCACCACTTCTAGAGACATGACGATCTACCCACACCCAACCACCCTGCGGGCGTCGGACAACATACCGTCCAACGCCCGTTGTCCCACCTGCTCCGTGGAGGTCAAAAGTGCTAAAGAAACACTTAGACCTGCACACTTCTTGAGCTACACAGCTTTTCCTTTACCTCTCCGACGATCCTGGGTAGGGCATCAACTGATGTCCTACGTACGGGCACGCTAGAAGTAGGTTTAAGAACACTCTCCTTTCCCTGCTATGAACGTAGCAGCGCCAGAATATTAGACCGAAAGATTTATATTGCCAATACTACTTCGTGTCAGAATAGAAATATGAGCGTCTCAGACGGTGTTCCGTACAGATACGCCAAAGTACCTGTCGCATATAGCGATTTAACCTCTGGCCGGGAACCGCTTGTATGTTCTATCTAAGTCACTCGATAAGTATAAATTCTTAAAATTAAAGTTATACTAAGTTAGTATGCAATGCAAATACTTAGACTAAATGTTAGTTGAGACTTAAAATATGATAATTAATACTAAAAATAAAGGTAAATATGGACTTTAGAAAAGACCAATTGGCTCTGGTTTCGTCGAAAAATAATTGTCCATTTCGAAGGTTTCCTTTATTCGAAAATGCACAAAGTTATTAACCATGTGTGTGCCGGCAATTAATGATAGAAAGCATTGCAGAAGTGGCATTTTGAGCTCATTCCCCAAACGGTGCAAAAAGAAGGGGAGAAGTTCCGGTCGATCGGGGAAGGGACCAAGCTGAGCGACAATGTGATTCCTTAGAAAGTCATAACGACCACAGTGCAGAATGCGATGTATAGGATCATCCGAAGAATGGCACTGCTCACAATTGTCAGTAGGTGCTTTGCCTATTCTCAACAGGTGTACCCCGAATTCGCCGTGCCCAGTAAATAATTCCACAGTTCTCAGCGATAAAGCGACCTCCCCCCGGTCCACCCAGTCACTGACCACGGGCACCAGCCTAAAGAAGTGCCTTGTCTTTGTAGAGGTACCTACTCTACTCATGCTGCCAACGAGTCAGGAAGAGACTATGTAAATGCCGATGTACGTCTATCATATATCGGAAATCCCGTATAAGCACCAAAGTGCCCAGAAACTCACACTGGCCTGTTTGAAGGATTCGCGCGACAGCATGTAGTCTGGCTAGTTCCAAGTGTAGTGGAGGGATCCTAGCTAAGACACATAACGCTTCTACAGGCACCGTCCTATAGGCTCTTACTATACACCTCAAGCAAATTCCCTGAATCTCTCTGAGTTTTCGGACCACTCTGGAGTGTTGAAGGCGGTGGCCCCAAATTTTAATCCCGTAACTTAGTACAGAAATGACTGCACGCTTATAGATAATACGGAGGGAATTTGGCGGAGAGTCCCAGATGTGATTGATAAGCCGACGAAGAGTCAAGAAAAGTTTCTTAACCTTCGCGGCAATATATTCGACGTGCTTTAGGAAACTCAGACGGTCATCAAGTACAATGCCGAGGTATTTGATAGAGTCGGCCCTAGAGACCGGTAAGCCTTGCAGGCGGACCGTAGGGTTCCTATCTAGGCGCGCTCCGAAGACCATATATTTGGTCTTATGAAGGGAGGCGGCCAACTTACATGAAGAGAACCAGCTGTCGAAAAGGCGCATACAAGACTCAGCGCTCACCTCTAAGGCACGTCTGGAATTACCCTCAATACTGATAGCCACATCATCAGCATATGCGATGGATTTACATCCGATCGGCAGGTCAGAAGTAAGAAAGCCATCAAGAACCAAGTTTCACAAAAATGGACCAAGGGCTGAGCCTTGGGGACATCCTTTGGTGAGCCGCTTCTCTACAGAGTAGTGAAGCGACGAGTAACTGACAACACGATTTGTGAGGTAACTTGAAATTACATCCAAGATACTGGATGGGAAGTTTTTACTTCCCATGGCTAAGATGATGGAAGGCCACCACAAATTGTCAAAAGCGCCTGCGATATCTAAAAAGATGACAAGAGTGTACTTCGAAACATGACCACTTGCCGCAGTGGTCAGCACAGAAAGGGGATCGATAGAAGATTTGCCATTTGTGAATCCAAACTGACTAGGACTGAAAAGATTTGGACCTAAAAGATCCGATAGTAAAATTATTAATGTTCTTTCGAACAATTTTCCGAGTGAGTTCGGAAAGTAACGTAATTGGCCTGAAGGCCTTTGGATCTGCCAAGTCCTTGTCCGGTGATTTTAAAATTGTGACAAGAATCAATCCCTTTCTTCCATGCTGACGGAAAGTGACCAGCGACAAGACAGTCACTGAACAAATCTAAATAGACAGCCACCATCTGTCTAAACGACAACTTAATGAGCAGGCCAGGAATGTTGTCCCAGGCAGGTGCCTTTCCGGGCTTGATCTTGTCCAGGGCTTGCTCGAGGTGGCGTTCCACAATCACCGCCACCGCCTCTACGTTACCTACAACTTGAAAGGCGCGAGCTCTTGCCGCAACGAGTTCCAGAGAGTCAACTAAATGGTCGTCGTCTGGCATCAGACGGCGTAGGATTTCCTCGAGGGTTAGAGGGAGAGTGCGGGTGGAATGGCTATCGGAGACCACCGCGTGGTGAGCCTCCGATGGCTGCACTCTCCCAGAGGCCATGGGGTAAGTGAAGCCCCATGGGCAGTACGGGCAGTCAATCCTAGCCAAAACTTCCCTAAACTAACAGACCGATGACTACCTCCGGGGGGACAAGCTGGCGAAGAAAGAAAAAGGCAAGGCCAGAGGAGCGCCAGAAGAGGCCTCAGCCAGCGAGGTTCATCAGCCAGGACCAGGGGTGGTACCGCAGAAAATACCACGACATATCTCACATTTGTGAGCTGGGTCTGGTAGAAATAAGCGGGCTACCTACCACGAAGGCCGGTCCCGATCTACAGAGATAATCTAAGAGCAAAGAGTAGTAATCCTACGTTATCGAGACCGTCAACAAGCCAATGGATATTCGCGCGTTGACTTAGTCATTGACTTAGTCAGACCGTGCTGAGCTCGACCTGTTAACTACCGGTGTACCTCAAGTTAGTTTCTGTGCTTTCGCAAGCGAAGTCACAAAAGAACCCAAGTAAGTGTTTAATAAAGCTTCCCCGACGCTTAAATTAACAAAATTGAGTGGCCGCGTTGCTTCCTTGGCTGCCCAAGTAAAAAAAGCTAACAAGTCAATTTACCCTCGCGCATTAAACAAAACCAATTTGCTCTCGCGCATTAAACAAAACTCGCTCATTAGATAAAACGTGAATTTTTTCAGACCCTCACACCAAAACTAAATAAAATGAAATTTTTCCCAAATCGGAATTTCCGTATCGCAACGTTATCATTTTCACAACTCGTGTAAAAAATTAAGTATTTAAGTTTTAAAAAAAGAATTTCGTACTTTGTTAATTTCTTTAAATAAATATTTTTAATTCCGTTTAAAACAAGTGTTTTAAATCAAGACACTCATGTACAGGGTGTTCAAAGAATCCTGTTGCGGTAAACACGAATACGACCGCTGTGTGTTGACTGGAAAGTTTTTTCGTCTGTAAAGATTACATTGTTCCAAAAATTTACATCATGCGCTAGAAATCCCAGCACACATCCTACTGGAGCTTCTTTATGTTCAGCTTTAAGTAAGATTTCTGTGCTGCTGCATGACAGCGTAGCTCCGATTCTCTTACTCGCCGGCGACCAGTACTACTCGATCCAGGAAAATTCATTTCTTCAGCAGCCTGAAAAGTAAAATGGAATTGGATCTTGTTGTTGAGTTGATATCCTTCCTCTCCCTGGTTCAGGATTTCTACTAATCGTACTGCTTATTCTCCACTTTCTTAAAATGTTACACACCGAATTTTTGTCAATATTATAATGCAGTGCTATTTGTCTCATTGACCATCCATCTTCTGCTTTAGCAATAACTCCAGATTTAACTAAATTGCTTATATGAGGCATGTTAGTTTTTTGCACACTTTCAATAAATTATGACAACTAACTGACAATGTCACAAAAATTAAAGTTAGATGTACACAACTAGATTTTAGCAAAATACTATTATAAGACTTGTCCTATTTTTTTTTGCTCACGACCGTACTATAAAATAGCGGATGTTCTAGGGAGTCCGTGGATGTGCCCAAAAGCATTTTTTTCTGATCATGGCAGTCTAGATGCACCAACAAATTTCGAGTAATTATTTTTTCATAGAGTCAAAATGTCACTTATGGGGTATCACCGTACTCACACCGTGTTGTTAATGGTATTGTTGGAATTTTCAGGACATCTGAAAACATGTATCACATGGATGGCAAAAAAGCACTTTAAACCTCCGATGTCAAATTTCAGTTAGAATTTATTAAGAAACATGACCACTCCGATCGCTCCCAGCTATTACCCCTACACCTATTGGCAAATAGACAGCAAAAAAGCTAGTTAGAGGCATTTTTGCAATGGTATCACGGTCTATTTAAATTAGTGGCTCTTGTAGACAGGGATCCACTGCGCTATATTCCGCTTATAGGCCAGCCGAAATAGGCAAAATAACGTAGTCTTTCAGAAAAATCTGGAGGAAGTGCTTCTTTTACATAATGTTGTAGGTTCCACCGTGCTGAACATCGTGTTAATTGGCGGCAAAACTTTAAGGGGGGGAAGTTGGTTAAATATATATGAATATACGTCATTTCGATAATTCAGCCGAAAGCCAAGTATATCTCGAAACTCGTGCAATACATAAAAAAATCAAGGTACGAAAAATGTTCGTAGTTCAATTTTTTTCTCTCTGGGAAAAAATTTGATTTTTGCTATCGCTTTTCCGCAATAAATGAAAAACAAATGTATATGTATCAGAAATTATGCAAAAATCGCTTATATCATGAAAACTAAGTGTTTTTTTTTTTTTCGAAATATGACAGGACAAAAAAATTCTCAGGTCGACGTTTTCAAAGAAGAATAAAACAAAAATCTGTCAATTTCTGCAGTTACGGAAAAACGTTTATTACATAAATTAACGCGATAAATCGACATCTCGAAAACTATGCACTCAGTCAAAATATGCCAGAGAAGGAAACAAAGAAAAACTCATATTTTCCACTTGCATTTGCAAGGGATGCGACGCACACGGCCCCGGAGTGTAGAGCGGGACCCGTGTGCACCCTCTAAGGGTTATGCTTAAAAAAATAGAACTTCAGTATTGCACACGGGCCTCGTCGATCCTATATAGTTACGCCACTGTCCTATATAAGGTCTGGGAGGTCCAAGGTAGAACGCTCGCTATTGAATATTGGTGAAATCGGTGCATCAGGGGCGGCTCCAGGCAGAGCCAAAAACAATTTTCGTCAAATCTACAAAATAAATGTTGTAGATGGAAAATGTTTAGAATACGAAATTGTATTGAGAAAGTCCTTTTCAAGTTTCTCGTCGGTGCGGTGGTCAGAAGTTCATAACAAGTTTTTGTCGAATTAAACAAGTTTTCGGACAGAAATTCTTTAAGGAGAAAATTGTTTTTACTTTCTTATGTATAAGTAGAGAAAGTATTGGCGTCGGCGCCGTGAAGAAATCCAAATTCTAGATTATGATGAAAATGAACATTTTGAGGTCAGAAAATAGTATTACAAGTATATAAAAGGCTGTAGTATGTCTTCTCACGGTAGGTGGCTAAGGTCATTGAGTCACGCTGTTAGGATGGTGCAGCCAAAGATGGCGCTATTGATTCTGGGACTGTTGGTGTGTGAAGAAGGATTCAGTCTCTGGATCAAATACGTTTCTGAATGCTTCTGACAAGAGGCGCAACTAAGGCACCCAAGTTGGTTCGATATTGGAAAGAGTAGTGATCAGATTTGAAAAGGTGTAAAGTGATCAAAGTAGTGTAATATAGACAGTGGTTAAATAACGAGTTATATAGTGAGAAATAGTTTGTAAATAAATCAGCGGTTCGTGTTACTTCTATTGTGTTGCTATTTATTGAATCCATGCTTGGGGTGTTTAAGGGGGGCAAATTGAAATTGTGTACTGAATGCGTTCGGGAAGCAAATCGCGTTGACGATTTTCTTTACGCTGCACCGGTGAATAATCTATTAAAATCCCTTGCTTTTGAGGTGTTACAAAAGATAGGCTGATATTTGAAAAGAAAAGTTGGGGTGACTGGAGATAAGGGTGAGTATAACTAAAAATAAATTGCACCAAAAATTGCGTAACTGAAACTAAAAATCGACGTATCCGAGAGTTTTCTTATACAATCAATATTTTAAAACTTGTAGTTATTTTCAATACTTTTTTTACACGCTGTATTAATTACTTATTATTGAATGGTGTTTTATACACTTTCTTAAAAAGGGGATACGATTTTCACTATAAGATTCGATTATTTCATCCAGATAGACGAAATTACAAAGGATTATGTTTACTGTCGACTTTAACCCAACTGCAATCCTTGTAGATGGCGTTAACTGGAACTTTTTACAAAACTTTAAAAACTATGCCTCCCCAAGCGATTTCCTTATTGTCTATCACTAGGAGTGCTATAGAGGCCTCTGGCAAGTTGTCAGTGCTCTAGAAGCATCTGTCATGATAAATTTAATGTCATAGTTTTTGAAAATCTTTTGATCAAATAGAAATTCCATTAAGAGCTCTCCGGATATAAGCTGGAAAGACGGTTCAATTTACTCTCATATAAATCATTATTTTAAAAAACGGCTTTCACTAAAAGCATGTTACAATGTGGAATGACGAGAGAAAAAAAAGTATATATAAAAAAAATATTTTTTTTTCTTCTGTTTTCGATTTGCAAAAATAATTCTTCTCATCCCACATAGGTATTATTAAAATAAACATTTTCCCTTTTGTAGAACTAAAATAAAATTAGCCCTAATGTCCTCAAATGTACCGAGAAATTTAAAGATTTAGGTATAATAAATTTGTCCAATGTCATATTCTATTACATCTCTGTCACTCTCTTTCCAAGCACACCAGGCTACGTCATTTTATTGACATGAAGTCATTTACAATTAAAATTGGAAGCATGGATGACTAATACACTCCGAACAACTCTTAAAACCGTCCGTCTTTAATCACATATGCAGATATAATCATTCAAAACAATATAACATTGATAATCTCCCTAGGATAATTACCTATCACTTATGTCATCCAGATTGACAGTTTTATAGTTTGAAATTATTTTTTTTTAAATGTCAGAATCACGTTTTGGCACTGCACTATTTTAATTATTTTTTTATATATATACATTTATTTAAAATCGGCCTATTTCCGCTACTGAGGCCTAACACCGACGCCTGTAGACGAGCTAATCCCAACAAGAATTTTGCCGAACCTCTTCCCTTAAGAAGAGTAGGGATCTTTTACTTGCCTAACATTTAATATATAATTGACCGACGGTTTTACATCCACTCCGAACGATAGCATATCCCTCGATCTATACAACCCTCGCCTAAGGTTGTATAGCTTCCGCGCATATACTGATATACAAGCCGCTGGAGTGGTCTTCGTTGGAGTGGTCACCCATCCAACTACTAACCGCGCCTAACGTTGCTTTACATCGCATATACGTTAAGTACGTTTTCTTTCTTTCTTTCTTCTTTCTTTTAATAATCCTGGTTTTAATAAATAGTTTTGAATAAATAATTTAATTAGAGTAATTATTGCAAACATTTTTAAAAATAAATATCCCTCGAACGTTCATGAATAGCTCATAATTTTATGACAACTTGCTTAAGTACGTTACCTAAAGTAACCGGCCGACGCCGCAGATGGAGAGCTGTTACTACCACCACCAAGCAGCGTGCTTTCGAACACTGAAAACATTATTTCGTAATTGACATTACAGCTGACAACACATTATATTTAATTATAGTTTGAACTATTTCAATATTAAAATATAAATACTCGTTCAATTAGTGATCATTTTATAGAGTGTACTCCATCGAGTGTCATCATAACATTTGGTTAAATATATTACCCGCAACATCGTAATAATGTACTAAATTTGTAAATTAAATTTGTTATTAAGTGAAACGTGGTTTTGTTTTTTTTCTGATAGTGGGAAAAATAGTGTACACAACTCGTTGCAAAGTGTCTTACACACTCGGCCTGCGGGCGCGCGAGTCAAAATTCCTACTCGTGTATTAGAGGTTTCACAATCTATGCCCGTTATGTAACATAAAAGTCACATACCACACATGATGAGTATGGTAGTATGGATAAGCGCGTGAAGCGCTGTTTCCAACTACCACCCAACAGTTCGTTGGAGTAATCTACTTGCAAAAAAAGATTTAGTCAAAAATTTGATATTCGCAGCTTTGGGCTTCTATTTGCATGTATATTCTGAATATATTATTATTAATAATGGTTTTAATTCAAGATATTTTTATTCTACATCTGGAGGGCCCCAGGGATCCAATCTTCGACCTTTGTTATTTTTATTATTTATCAACGACATTACAAATGTTATTCACTGCAACTTGATTTTATTTGCTGATTTAAAAATTCATTTGTGAACGATATTGACGATTGTCTGTTTATTCAGTATCAAATACAAAATCTTGAAATTCTGTTCCAGGTGCATAGGTTACAGTTATATATTCAGAAATGTGTAGAGCTATGAGATTTACTCTGAAAAAAACAACCAATCGAATTTACAGTGCCGGCCTTAGCCTCTAGGCGCCCCGGTGCGACTTCCTATAATAGAGCGCCCTTAAAAATTACAGAAAAATAAAAAAAAAAACATATGGGGGTAAAATTTAGGTTTATTAATTATATATAACTTACAAAAAATGCAAACAGCAAAAACAAATTTAAATTTAAACAGATATAAAAATGAAAGGATACCACTGGATACCACTATACCAGCATTGTTAATTGTTAGAGTTAGACATCAAAACCCAAAAGAAATTAACTTTTCGAGATTTTTGTCGCCGAATTCTTTAGTCAAGTCCGTTACATTTAAACTTTCGGCAATTTCATTCTCAATCGAAAGAATTGCCAAATCGTTTAATCGTTGTTGGAGCATCGTGGTACGTAAATATGTCTTAATTAATTTTAACTTGGAAAAGCTCCGTTTCCCACTGGCTACAGTGATCGGAATGGTCAGTAAGATTCTCATTGTTATCCAACATTAGGGTATAATTCTTGTAAATTTCGTTTTTGCACGAATTCCAGCACATTTATTGGAGTTCTTCATTACTCATTTGTAAGATCTAAATTAAAATACGCTTTATTTGGCTTCCATTGTATTTGTATAATAACCAAAAATCTGCTATTGAAAATGTCCAAAGAAAATTCAAAGTTTATGCAAAGTTCTTGCCCGGAAAGAGGTTACGATAATGAGTTACTTACTACTTGATAGTTTTGATAACAATTGAGGCGTGTTTTAGTCGGTATGCATCTCCTTGGAGAGTTGAATTTTCGAGTTCCAAGATTTTCATCTAGACAATTTAAGCATTTTTTATTTACCAATAGATAGAACCAACTTTTACTGCTCCGTTCACTCATTATTATATGTAGTAATTTAAATAAACTAAGTGCATTTTGTGATATATTCATCATAAATTTAAAAGAGATGGTACGTAGTATTACAATGGAACAAATATATCCCGCCCGTCTGTGTCTTATCTATCCATGTGTCAGTTGTCAGTCTGTCTGTTGCAGTCTGTTGGGTTCCTCTCGAACAGAGCTCAATGTGAAAAACTGAAATTTTTGACATAAAACCTGGGAGGTCCAATGTAGTAGAATCGGTGTGGGCGACTCGCTAGGCAGAGTAATAAACAATTCTTCATCGCATCTAAAAATGTACCTAATAAAAATTATTTAGGATGGAAAATTGTATTCAAATGGTCATTTGCACATAAGTCGACAATAGGCCAGAGGAAGGATCCAAAAACAGTAAGTTGTGAAACCAAAAATTGTTTTATACAAGAATTATTCAGGAGGAAAATTGTTTCGGAAAGGTTTTCTCAAATTTCTCGTCAAAGTACCAGGACCGATTTCGGAGAGGATCCAAAAACAAATCTTCGTCGATCTAAGAATTTTTTAAATGCATTTAAATGCATCGAAAAGGCTTTTTGTAAGCTCATCCAGAGGCGGGGGCGGGTTTGAGAAGGGCCTAAAAGCTTTTTTCATCAAATCAAAAACTGAGCACTATGTGCGACTAGGCAAGACCCAAAAACAAGTTTTCAACAAATTTTTCACCCGAATACCAGCAGCGACTCCAGGGAAGGCCCAAAAGAATTTTCATCCAATTTAAAAAAATTCAAATGAAAATGGCTTAAGGAAATTGAATGGAAAATTGTACCTAAATAGTGTTCAGCCGAAATAGAAAAATAACGGGATTTTTCAGAAAAACCCGGATGCAGCACTTTTTTGCATAAAGTTGTAGGTTTAGACGTGCTGAAGTTGGTGTTAAGTGGCCACAAAATTTTCACCGGGGAAAGTTGGTTAAATATGTATATATACATATGTTTTTTCGATAACTTTAGCCGAAAACCAAGAATATCTCGAAACCAGTATATTCTATCAATAGAATTAAAAAGAGAAAAAATGTTCGTAATAAAATTTTCTACAAATTCGCCTAGGAAAAATTTTGCTATTTTCCAATCGCTTTTTCGCAATAAACGAAGACGGAATATACAGGGTTACTGGTAATTCGATCCATTCCTTTGGAGATGTGATGGGGCATGAGCTAAGGAGTAAATCTAGCCTTAACATACATTATGCAAAACTCAATAGTTTTTGAGATATTTTAATTTTTTTGTTTTTCTCAAAAAAGTAGATCCTAATGTCTTAAAAGTTAATTTTCGAAAAATCTACTTGACATTTTTAAATTTTTTTTTACTGGATTACTTGTCCAATATTATAGATTCCGTTTGGAATGAAAAATATCCGGAAACATTTGGATCATGTGAACATTTAAAATAAAAACTTTTAATTTTTTTTTTAAATCAGTTATGAAATTTACCTATTAGGTTTTTTCAAAAAAATATTAATGTAGCACGCGTACAAATTATTATAAAAACTTCCTTATTTCAATAGCTATCTAACTAGGTAGAAATGTTTAATGTACCCTTGATAGTTCTAATAAAAAATTAGTAAAGATAATGCTGGTGGCGGAATTTATTAAACGACTAATCGTTCACTTTCATTTAAGTCAGTCAGTCCTTGACTTTGACGTTTGTGCATATATGTCACTAACTGACATTCTTATCTCCGTGTCCCTTAAGTTTGTTGGTCTTGTTAAATTAGTTATCGAAGATTTTGATTTTGCTCGTAGTTGTTGTTATTAGTTGTTCTTATTGTATTTTCTGTGCCATGGCCGCGTATGCCAATGCAGAATACGCTGATATCTTGTTTGTCTATGGATACTGTGGCGGCAACGCTGCTGAAGCTCGCCGAGAATATGGTCTTTGGTACCCTAACCGCCGCTTACCAAATGCACGTGTATTCAGTACGGCATATCGAAATATCGCTGAAACTGGCTCCGTGAAATGTAGAAGAAGTAACGCTGGTGCTCCTCCCGTTTATGAACCAGATGATGAGGAAGAAATTTTTTTTTTTTTTTATACATTTATTTAACGTCGGCCTATTTCCGCTACTGAGGCCTAACACCGACGCCTGTAGACGAGCTACCCCCAACCAGGAATTTTGCCGAACCTCTTCCCTTAAGAAGAGTAGGGATCTTTTACTTGCCTAACATTTAATAGACAAGGGACCGACGGCTTTACATCCCCTCCGAAGGATGGTATACCTCCTATACAACCCACGCCTAAGGTTGTATAGCTTCCGCGCATACACTGATATACAAGCCGCTGGAAGATGTGTGAGGCGAGAACGCGGTTTCCGTTGGAATGGTCACCCATCCAAGTACTAACTGCGCCTGTCGTTGCTTTACATCGCATACCGAAGTATGTACATAGTAAAGACGCACCTACGCTCGCCCCGATGAGGAAGAAATATTGAGGTATTTTGAGGAAGACCCAACTAATTCAACTAATAAAGTCGCAAGACTAACCGGAGCGTCACAATGGAAAGTTTGGTCTACGATACGTAGAGTTGGATGTCATCCTTACCACTATACCCCTGTCCAAGGCTTGGAGGAAAGTGATCCTGGAAGGAGAGTGGAATTCGCCGCTTTAAGTTAAATTCAGATGCAGAAAGTGCAAATTTTTTAACAAGTATTTTATGGACGGACGAGTCGAAATTTAATCGCGAGGGTATAACAAATTTCCACAACCTACATTATTGGGCAGATGAAAATCCCAAGTTAACACGTGAAACTAATTTCCAAATGAGGTTTTCTATTAATGTGTGGATGGGAGTCATTGGCCACTATTTAATAGGGCCACACTTTCTTCCTCAAAATTTAAACGGGGAAATCTATGAAAATTTTTTAAGAAATGATCTGGCGGTGATTTTAGAAGATGTTCCTCTCGCCGTCAGACAGAGAATGATGTTTCAGAACGACGGTTGTCCAGCACATTATCGGCTGACAGTACGACAGTTACTTGATCAACGTTTCCCTAACCGTTGGATTGGAAGAGCGGGCCCAATACTTTGGCCAGCACGAAGCCCTGACTTAACACCCCTTGATTATTACGTATGGGGTCATATGGAGGAGATGGTCTATGCCACACCAGTCAATACTATATAAAACCTTAGACAAAGGATAGTCGATGCTGCCCAACACATAAGGCATAATCTGACAACCAGAGTAACAAGGACGGAAATAAGACGCTGCCGTGTCTGTATACGGAATAGGGACTCCTATTTTGAGCAAGACATATAAAAAATAAAGTACAACTTTGAAATTAATGAAGAATTAAACTCTACTTTTAAAATGTTTTTTACTGTTGATCTAAAAATAAAATTCGTACTACTTGTGTTATTTTTACTAGTATTTTCTTAGAACTATTAAGGGTACATTGAACATTTGTACCTTGTTAGATAGCTATTGAAATAAGGCAGTTTTTATAATAATTTATACGCGTTATGTTAATATTTTTTTGAAAAAACCTAATAGCTGATTTAAAAAAAAAAATTTTAAAGTTTTTATTTCAGATGTTCACATGATCGAAATGTTTCCAGATATTTTTCATTCCAAACGGATATCTATAATATTGGACAAGTAATCCAGTAAAAAAAAAATTTAAAAATGTCAAATAGATTTTTCGAAAATTAACTTTTAGGACACTAAGATCTACTTTTTGAAAAAAACAAAAAAAATTAAATATCTCAAAACTATTGAGTTTTGCGTAATATATGTTAGGGCTAAATTTACTTCTTAGATCATGCCCCATCACATCTCCAAAGGAATGTATCGAATTACCAGTAACCCTATTCGAAAATTGTATTAAAGTCGCTTAAAATAGAAAACTGAGTATTTTTTCGAAAAATGATGAAGAACAAAAAATGCTCAAATCGACGTTTTCAATAAAAACATAAAACAAAAATCTGTGATTTTCCATTCACTCTTCCACAATTACGGAGAAACGCGTATTTCATAAATTAAAAATCGAAAATAATCACTACTTCCACATCCAGATTTTGTATCCAAGTCTTATACACACTAAATCCCAATGTAATATTTTACTCCCTTTAATAATAGAGTCAGCTATTAAATGTTAGGCAAGTAAAAGATCCCTACTCTTCTTAAGGGAAGAGGTTCGGCAAAATTCCTGGTTGGGGGTAGCTCGTCTACAGGCGTCGGTGTTAGGCCTCAGTAGCGGAAATAAGCCGACGTTAAATAAATGTATAAAAAAAAATAATAGAGTGGGAGTGGTAGAGGGGGTGGCTAATGTGAAAAAAATTTTAGAGGCCCTTGGTTTTCGTATACACACTAAACCCCAATTTAATTTTTTACTTCCTTTAATAATAGAGTGGAAATGGCAAAGGGGGTGGTAGAGGGGGTGGCTAACGCCAAAATAAATTTTGGGAGCCCTTGGTTCTCGTACACACACTAAATCTCAATTTCATTTTTACTCCCTTTAATAATAGGGTGGGGGTGGCAGAGGGGATGGCTAACGCCAAAATAAATTTTAGAGGCCCTTGGTTCTCGTATACACACTAAATCCTAATTTAAATTTTACTTCTTTTTATAATGGGGTGGGGGTGGCAATAGGTGTGGTACAGGGGGTGGCTAATGCCAAACAAATTATTGATAGCTTTCGTGTACAAACTAAATCACATTTTAATTTTTTTTACTCCCTTTCATAATAGTGCGGGGGTGGGGTGATAGTGGGGGGTGGCTGACGCCAAAAGAAATTTTGAGACCTTAACTTTTCGTACATGCCCTATATTGCAATTTTATGGACTCCTACCTGCTTGTTTTACCTATTTATCTTTATTTACCCCATTTACCCCCGAACCCTTCAACGGAATTAGATCAAAATATAATCTAGTTCTAGATCTCGTTATAATACATAAGTGTACCAAAGTTCAAATCAATGTCATAAACGGTTCCAGAGTAAACGCGCACAAAAAAAGTTACAGACAGATCGATAGACAGAATTTTTTTCACTTAAATTTAAAATCTCGACGTTTTATGACATTTTAAGTTTATTTTAACAAAAAAAAATATTTTTTTTTGCGTTATTATAGTTCCACTGGACGTGGAAGTAATATGTCAAAAAAATAAAAAGTGTTTAGATTGATGTGTTCTGTACGAAAATAAAAAAAAACAATAAATTTTTCACTTGCTTTTTCGTGATCGCGGAAAAGTGCGTAGAATTTTATAAATTTGATTATAATACGTAAACCACACATTTTTTCGAAAACTTACAGGGAACAAAAAGTATTTAGATTGACGTTTTCTACAAGAAAGCAACGGAAATACCCTGACATTTTCAATATGTTTTTCCGCGATTCCAGAAAAGCGCGTACAATAGAAATTAGATTTTAACACAACACATATATGTATATTTCCTGTTTAGATCGACTTCTACAAGAAATGACGAAAACAACCCGACATTTTCCACGCACTTTCCTGAATTGCGGAAAAACTGGTGGAAAAGATATAAGCTTTTCTTGCAGAAAATGTTAATCTGAACACTTTTTGCTCTTTGACATTTTTTGATAAAGTGCATATATTTTTCGAGATATCATAGATTTTTAATTTATGTAATATATGTTTTTCCGTGATAGCGGAAAAACTGATGAAAAATGACGATGTTTGTTTCATTTTCTCATTGAAAATATCGATCTGAGCATTTTTGATTTTTGTCATGTTTCGAGAAAATGTGTAGTATTCGTGATATAAACGATTTTTATAAAATTTTTGCACATATTCGTTTTTCATTTATTGCGGAAAAGTGGTTGAGAAAATTTTTTCCAAGCATGCAAATTTGTAGAAAATTTAATTAGCAATAATTTTCCTTTTGTTTTTTTTTGAGAGAGTGCACGGGTTTCGAGATATTCGAACCCAACAACTTTTTATAAAAAAGTACTGAACCCAGGTTTTTCTCCGAAAAAACCCTTCCGGTGTACCGGAAGTGGAAAAAATCATTTATATGTCAAAAAGTGACATTTATGAAGTATATAATTAAATATCTGAGAAGAATTTTGTTTCTTTTTAGATAATTTAGTGTGTTAAACGATCTTAAAATCTTTTAGAAGTGTTTAAATCAGCAGAAAATAATTAAATTTCTCATACCTAGGTAGGTGTATAGACTTATAGATTATTTTTAATGATTTTAATTTCCCTCAAATTATTTAGATCACACTTAATCGATTTAAATCATAAAATATTTAAATATTTTACAGAATTATTTTAAGTAAAATTATAAACTAGGTAGGTATGCACAATGCACATCATCGAGATATGAGTCTATGGCGCTGAAGCCAGTCCTGTCTTTCGTTTATCTTTATTGCGTACTACATCACGTACTTTTTTTTACAACATGTACCTAGTTTTTTAGGGACTCCGCGATTTCAACTCCAAATCTAATCAGAAAGGAGAGTTCAAGATAATTTGATATTTAATCATAATTATAAAAACCTTCAAATATATTTTTTTTAATACCTAAGTACCTATATTATTCTACATAATAAATAATGTTGTTTATGATGATGATGCTTTTGTTAAAATATTTACAACGTTTAATATAGGTACGTCGCAGAAGCATTTATTTTGGATGTAGATGCGACACCCATATGGGAACGGGAAGAAAACAGAAAACAGTTTAGTACCTAACGTTGTGCTTAGTGCTTGTGTGCTTATTTAAATAAATTCATTTAAACCTATAAGATACGGGCCTTAACGATCATAAACTCGGGAAGTTCCGAGAGTGGTACAACGTATATATCAACGCGCGCTTGATTTTCACAAACATTTTCCGAGGACGGGACGATGCAGGCCTTCCTGTATTTGTCAACAGTGCGAAAATTATAGCGGCCGTTAATATTCATTTTACGACATGGAAGTGAAGTCGACAGGAACTTCTAGGCTTTTTTTAACGTCCCCCGTGGAAAATAAAGATGATTTAGAAGAGGTAAATCGTTTTAAATCATATTATTAGCAAATGATGGTGCTTTGTCCGCCATTGTGATTCTCGCCTTGACTTCTTCTTTTATTTGTATTTGACGCTGTCAGTCCTGTAAAGGCGGCTAATTCAAATTTTCATTTTATTTTTCAGAAACTCGAACGTAGTTACCAGTTCCTTCAAGGCACAATAGCAGGACTAAGTGACAAAGATGCACACGAGGCCCTCAACAAGGCTCTTTTAAAGGACAAAGGTTATGAGGAAGTGTCATTTGGACTTTTAGTTACAATTCTTACGGAACCCCACAATGCAGCGAAGAGTTACAGGGACTTAACTTTAATTACACGTGATGGTTTTGGACTAATAGTAACAAATTTATCGCAGTTAGTGTTGGATAGGTATTTAAAGTTTAACGATGTAGTAAAGCAGCAGTTGGTGTGGCTTCTCCGGGAAATGATAAAGAATGCCGTGAGCAATGTTGACAATTTGGTATGGAACCTGATGAGGCATGCAGCTGGTGGTGATGTATCTCAAAAAAATATTACGCTTATTGAATCCTTACTGGATGTTTTTATAGAATACAGAAGTTGGTTAGAGAAATTTCCACTTCTTATAGCATCAGTAGTTTATACCTATTTAAGGATAATAGAAGATCACCATGCGCCTTACTTAGCCAATTTAAGACAAAAAGAAGTTAATTTTTTAATAAGTATAATGCGTGAACACTTTCACGAATGCTTAGTGATAGGAAGAGATCTAGTTCGGCTCCTACAGAATGTAGCTAGAATACCAGAATTTGAGCAATTATGGAGGGATATTCTACTAGCACCGAAATCACTGAGTCCCACGTTTAATGGCATTTTGCAACTGCTGCAAAATAGAACTTCACGTCGGTTTTTACAATCAAGGTTGACCCCAGAAATGGAAAGGAAGCTTGTATTTCTCACTTCACAAGTTAGATTTGGAAATCATAAACGGTATCAAGATTGGTTCCAACGTCAGTACTTAGCGACACCTGAATCACAAAGCCTTAGATGCGACATAATACGCTTTATCGTGGGGGTCATCCACCCTACTAATGAACTCTTGTGTTCCGATATTATTCCACGATGGGCGGTGATAGGCTGGCTCTTAACTACATGTACATCTAGTGTGGCTGTGTCTAATGCAAAACTTGCTCTGTTTTATGATTGGTTGTTCTTCGACAGTGAAAAGGATAATATTATGAACATTGAACCTGCCATTTTGGTCATGCATCATTCTATGCGGTCACATCCTGCCGTTTCTGCAACGCTTCTGGATTTTCTGTGCCGGATAATTTCAAATTTCTACCCACCATTGACGGAGAAAGTTCGTGCGGGTATTTTTACATCGTTAAGGCAAATTTTGGACAAGCGAGTTTTACAGTCCCTTCTACCTCTATTTGACAATTCCAAGCTCGACAGGGAACTGAGAAATATGGTCCGGGAAACATTCAAAGAATTTTGCAACGCTATGCCCCTTGAATCCTCATCGAAAGAAGAATTTAGTGCGCCTCATTCCGCAAAGTATGAGGATGTCGACTCTACTGAATCTCGAATGACTGCGACTTTGAATAATCACATATTAGATAGTGAACCAGCATTTAGCGATGATGAGGAAGAGCCAAGCTTAACGATAAGCACCAACCTGGAAGATGACACTGACGATGATGACATTCCATTATCTAAAGTAAGGCTTAAAGAAAAGAGCGACAAGTCGGACGACAGTTTAATTGAAGGACCCATAGGTGAAACACTTTTGAAACTCCAACAGGAAACCGATGCAGAGGAGCGGTGCGACTTGATGGAAAAATTTGTGGAGCAAGTAATGGATTTGGAAGAGGAAGATGAAAATTTACCCAACATCGCAAAATCTCTCAGCAGTTGCGTGAAGGAAGACGTTAAAGGGGAAATATTCCCGGAAGTGTTAACACAGGAAAACCTGTTGGACAGTATTAAATCGCCTTTGTTCGTTTTGTTTAAGACGCTGTATGGTTTCACTAAACAAGACGAGATGGGTAAGGATGTCTTAAATCACCTAATGGCGGAGATGCACAGTGATTTACCCAACTTAGGTTACTTAATTCTGTACTTTCTTAAAGTACAAATAAGGACAGAAAATAAAAAAGAGGACCACACCAAAGCGAGTGCACTAAAGATCAGTGTTTATAAAGACTTTTGTCAAAGTATAGAAAAGAAAATTGACATTTGTATTTTCGATGACTTGTACGCATGCCATATCAGTGATACTAAATTAATGATGTGGATAGTGCCTGATTTATATAGGGATTTTAAACAACAGACGTTAAACAATGCTCAAATATTGCGGGTGATAATTTCAGCGATAGACTCTCGGCAGTTGCAGACCCTTGTGGGGAAGGTCTTGCAGGGGCATTTGGTCATGTTTAAGCCTGAGAACTTGCTAACGTTGTTGAAAACCAGCCTGGCATGGGAAAGCATAGAGCAGTTTTTCCTGTGGCAGCTGGTCAACGCCCACGATGTTTCCATAGACACAGTTTTACCTCTCATTACCGAGTTAGACTACGAACAACACTCAGAAGCTTTAATGGCAATTACGCTTATGCTTAAACAAGAGAAACCCAATGCAGATTACATCAAATATTTATTTTCCAGAGACATTTGTGACAATGGTGACTTATTCGTGTTCACCATAATTAAATACTGGTGCGACGAGTATATAGACAAGGTAGCGGAACTAATTTCGTCTCTTTTAAGCACGAGGTACCCTTCGACGTCACCCAACAAACGGAAACGGTCCGGTACAAAGGTATTGAGCGCGACAGTGCCTAGTGCCGACCAGGTTTTAGGACATTTAGAAAAACTTCGTATTATCTGTGAGAAACACGACTGCATGGCGATCTACACGTTGGACTCCATGCAGAGGGCGCTCAGTATCGCGCAGAACAACAGCAATGACAGTCAGAGGAAGCAGTTCAGCGAGTTGTTTGCCCTGATGGAGGAGGAGGAGGAGATAAGCGCCACGAAGAGCAGGTCGCAGGGGAGAGGCAGGAAGCCGGCGAATAAGACCACCACTACAAATAAAAGGCAGGTAGTACGGGAGATATCAGACACTTCAGAGGAAAGCAGTGAGGTAAGGCCAAAGTTACAATTTTTAAAAAACCATTTTAAGGATTAAAACAGCTGTCATATTTATTTCCATCTATTTAAAAAGTGTAGTTCATTAGGAGACTGGAACACTGACTACAGTAGAACACTTTAGTTTCTATCGTTCATTTCAATTTGACATCGAGTCTAAAAGCCATCAAAATCCTCCTGCCGTCAAAAAATTGTCAGAGGATTTATATCCCATGTCAATTTTTTTCCTTCTTTCACTTTTAAAAAAGTGGAATTTAAAAAATTGATTTCATTTTTTTTTACAATATTGTACAGGAAACTTGATCTTCAACAATACAACGATGTTTATAAGTTTATTCCGTATCATTAGACATACCTATTACATTACATAATATGTAATATTATGTGTAAAACAGGTCAGTAAAGGACAAAAACAAATAGGTGAAACTATACAAAGGTATATGAAATTCAAAAAATTACATTAGTATTTAAAAAAAAAACAGCAGACAAACATTACAATATAATATATAAAATAGACGTTGGTCAATTTTATACAATTAAAAGTTTAAAAATTCTTGAACAATAGGGTGCAATATCACACATGTACTTACTGTATCACATAACATTAAGTACTTACTATGTAAAAAATTTTAAAACAGCATTCATAGTGATTTGAAAAATTCAGAGAATATGAAATTAAAATATTTTTCTCAATGAAACTCTTAAAATTCAAAAACAATTGCAGCCGCCTAATTTTTCATGCAACACGTTTGTCTCAACTGTAATTTCTAAGATTCTTTCCGACTTTGACATCGCTACGGAAGCTACCCTTATTTATAGCCTTTAAACTTTTTTTTATTTTTTGGGGTGGCAGGAGTTGATTGTAGCCGCGTAATTTTTGTAGGATCTTATTAGTCTCGAGTCTTGAGTAAATTTTTTTTAGAATATAATTTTTAGTGTTCCATTTAAGTGTGCCATGATGGTTCCGATTTATTCTAAATGACCCGTGCAATGCTACAAAAATCGAAATCCTGTAAAAAACACTAAATTACGTGATTTATGAGCAAATAAAATTCACCAAAATTGTTTTTGGGGCAAAACTCAATTTTTTCAAATGGAACCATATCAGTACCGTGGTACCATTTATTAGTACTATTAATAAGGAATTTATTCATATGTCGTATTAAAAGGTGTGATAAATACAAATAAAATTACAGCCAAAAGAAAATAAGAAAATACAATTTTATTCTAATTACCTTGTTACACATAAGGTGGTTTTGGAATACAAAAAAATTAACACAAAGCATTACAACAGTTGTTCAAAATGCTGTCCATTAACGTCAATGCACTTCTGAACACGCATAGCTGTTACTCGAAGAACGTTCGCCAATTGCTGGGCCGTTATGCTATTAATTGCTGGACTTCTGCGGTCTTCGCGTGTTGTAACGGCCGTTGCATAGACAATATTTTTTAAATGACCCCAAACAAAGAAATCAAGGGGCGTTAAATCAGGTGACCTCGGAGGCCACCTCACAGGACCATTCGAAGAAATTATGTTTTATCTCCGTTGAAGGTAATCAATTACTGTCCTTTATGGTGAGGAGCGCCATCTTGTTGGAAATACATTAGCTGTCCTAAATCTAAAGGTAACTCATCTAAAGTGTCCTCAATCTCATTCCCTAGGAATCTCAAGTATCTGGGACTAGTCAGAGGTCCTTCAAATATTATTGGACAAATGATTCTATTACCAATTAATTATTCCAAGCCAAACATTGAAACCGAACCGCACTCGAAAGTTACCCTCCTGTAATAAATTTTGATTTTCTTGTGACCAATATTTTGTATTTTGCTGGTTAAATAATCCCAAATTTGTAAAACTACACTCGTTTGAAAATAAAATCAGTCCCAAAAAATCATTATTTTGGCTGCACATTATTATACAAAATCCAATTGCAATATTCCATCCTACGTTCGTAATCACTTTCGTACAAATGCTAGTGCAATTGGTATGTAAAAGATTTATAGTGGTATTTGTGCAAAATTCGGCTTACTGTTTGGTGACTGATGTCCAATTCAAACCCAACTTGCTTTGAAGAAACAGTCTTATCAACTTGTATTCGAGTCGAAACATTAATTTCCGTTCTTTCGTCAATAATGAAGTTTTCTTCGAGATCATTGTTGGGCTCTCCTCGGAATTGATTTTCAACACGTTTAACATAATTTTTCGCTGGACATTGTCCAGTGTCCGCTAGATGGCGCCTGCTGACTATTTTACATGTCGCTATTGTAGAAATACCGGGATGTACCAAATGGTCAAAGGATCCTCGTGCCGGTTGTCGCATGCCTACCTTGCACTGACGAGAGCCAACAGCTCGAAACTGCAGTCTGCAAGTGGTGTGTGACGGCTGGCAAGAGAGCTCCTTTAAGTAGGATCGGTCTTTCAGCTGGTGTGTGTTGCAATCTAAACATTAGCGTTTGATGCTAATATGCAATCATTACACTTAACGCGCCAGGCTTGTAACTTGTAATTCAGCGCTCGGCGGGGCACATAGCTCGGAGAGTAGCTGTTGGTTGCAGTCTGGTTACGTTCCTTATAGTAAATGAGGATTTTATAGAGGAGTTTGCGACTAAAAATATTATGTTTTAATATTCCGCCCTCTAATAGCACATTTGAACTATGCTAAGCCCAGTCAGGCTATTTATTTTTCGATTGCAACAGACACTGGACCACTAGATGGCGCCTGCTGACTATTTTACATGTCGCTATTGTAGAAATACCGGGATGTACCAAATAGTCAAAGGATCCTTGTGCCGGTCGTCGCATGCCTACCTTGCACTGACGAGAGCCAACAGCTCGAAACTGCAGACTGCAAGTGGTGTGTGACGGCTGGCAAGAGAGCTCCTTTAAGTAGGATCAGTCTTTTGGCTGGTGTGTGTTGCAATCGAAGCATTAGCGTTTGATGGTAATATGCAATTATTACACTTAACGTGCCAGGCTTGTAACTTATAATTCAGCGCTCGGTGGGGCACATAGCCCAGAGAGTAGCTGTTGGTTGCAGTCTGGTTACGTTCCTTATAGTAAAATAAGGATTTTATAGAGGAGTTTGCGACTAAAAATATTATGTTTTAATCTAAATATTTCATTGTTTTCAAAGCCACCTTAGTTACTCCTTAACATTTAATTAGAACAAAATTGTATATCTTCTATTTTCTTTTGGCTGTAATTTTGTTTGTATTTATCGCACATTTTAATACGACATATGAATTAATTCCTTATTAATAGTACTAATAAATGGTACCATAGTACGATATGGTTCCATTTGAAAAAAATTAGTTTTGTCCCAAACACAATTTTGGAACATTTTATTTGCTCATAAATCACGTAATTTAGTGTTATTACCGGGATTTCGATTTTTGTAGCATTACACGTGTCATTTAGAATAAATCGGACCCGTCATGGCACACTTAAATGGAAAACTTAAAATTATATTATAAAAAAAATTGATGTTTGAAATGTCACTTATTTGCCATCGTTGCATTCAGAAAATTATGCAGAATTCAAAAATGCAATAATATACAGAGTGTTCCATTTAAAAATCAAAAGTTAGTGTCACTTCCGGCGGAACCGGAAGTGAAAATAAAGTCAATAGTATGTCAAAAAGTGCTGTTTATTATGTATGTAGTATATCCTCAATTTCAATCAATTATCTTCAAAACTAAAGGAGAAAAGGGGGGTATACCATGATCCTCTTACACACCCGGTATGTTGGTATAGCCATACAATTTTCAATTTTAAATTGGATTCAATTTTCATGCAACTGAAAGTAACATCTGGCTTTGAGCTTTGTTGTTTTACTATTTGTTATGTTATTTTTTAAACAATTATTTTTAAACATAATTTGCACTCAAGTTCTCTTAGCATATGTGGCGTTTTATATTTTGTTTGCAAATGTTTTTAACTACCTTCTGGGTAACCTGAATGATCCCCTTAAGCTGGGAGATCTAGATGTATCTGAGTAAAGGAGACAGGGTCCTACAGTTTATAGTGGGATCCGAACCACTTCTTGAGGATAATTTATAATTTAAAATTACTTGACAGTAGCTTGGGTATATATGCCCAGAGAGAAAGGTAAACACGTTAACCACTGAGCTACCATCCCTAATAACTTAATTTTAAAACATAATGCTTATTCCAGAAATAAATTTGAAAAACATCAATAAAAAAATCAGTTGTCATCAGAGGTACTACAGGGTTATTTTTCATTATATTTACGGTACCCTTTTGAACCACTTTATTGTTAATGGAAGCACAGTGGTGTGCAGAAATCGAGGGACAGTAATGTTTTTTAATGGAACACCCGTGTATTGTTGAATTTTTTAATTCTTTTCCTTTATGATTTCAAAAATATAACATGATAGCCCTAACTTTAACTGATATAGAAGACTGCTACATTCCCCATTGAAATTAATGCATTATTAAGAAAACTACAAAACTCATTTATTTCAAATAGTTCATTATAAACATGTATTAGCAGAACAATAATAATATGACCATCATCATTATTTTGGATACAAAATTCATATAGTCTTCTTAAATTCCGAAAAGTACGTATTTGAGATGATATCGTTATTGACATTTAGTTTATTTATTTAATGTTGAATCGCCTCGTTAATGGGAGGAATACTGGGATTAATATTTATATTAACTTAGATCCTTTAAAAACTCCATAAAAATGAATGTAATCTAATGGAACAAGATCAGGACTATTTAATGGTTATTTATTTAATTGTTCTATTATTACCCATCCATACTGGAAGTACATTGTTTAAATGCTCTTATACTTCTAACGCACAATGTGCTCCGTTTTGCATCAAAATCATGTAATTAAGTCATGTCTGGAAAATTTTGCAAAAGAATATTTTAACACAATTTAAAATAAAATTATTTGATATTGGTCCCACTGTTTTCTTGTGGAAAATGTAAAATCAAACGCTGACAGATTTTCTGCCGGATTTTTTTATTTGTTGAACCAATTTTATCTATTGTTTTTTCCCAGGAGCATCAATCTTTTTCTATTAAAAACACCACTGTGAAAAATTATGACTCGTCTGTGCATATTCTCTTGAAATAATGCGGATCTTGGTTTAAATTTCGAATCATTTGGCGCCAAAATTCCCGCCTTTTCCTTTTTTGAATTTCCGCTAAATGCAGAACAGGTAATATTTTATACTGTCTGTAATTGTTCTTTTTTAATGTCCGTTGAATTTTTGAGTAACTTCGGTCCTAATGAACGGCGGCCTTGTCAAACTGCCTTTCCGAATCAGTAATAATATACAGGGCATTCCATTTAAAAAAATTGACTTTCGTGCATTTTTCTAAGTCACTTATAGAAAGCGTTTTCTAACTCACCTTATATGATATTCGAAACATTTGATTAATGATGGAGGAGATGCCTCCAGGCCTTGCCTAGCCGCAACTAAAAAATTAGCTTTTAGTTGCTGCGTAGGTAGGAGAAAACAATATTTACAGGTGTGTCAAATTTTTGGCAATAAATTCAGGAAAGAATTATTATCTCAAAAACGGCTTGAGATAAGTATCGGGAAATATTAACAATAGTTACTCAGAAAGAGATGACGATCCAAAAAATGCAAAAATATACAGGTTATTCCATTTAAAATAACGAAGATGTTGCCAGTTTTACGTAGGTGGGAACACCGCACTTTCGAAAATATTTTAGTTGGAGAGATCATACTTGATTGTCTTAGTAACCAAAAATTTCAAAGCAATCGGTTGATCCGTTCTCCATTTACTTTTAATAATTCACTCACCGAGGCTCACCCTGTATATTGTTCTTGAAATTAGCAAAAGAGAATAATTTAAAAATTCAATAATACACAGGGCGTTCCATTTAAAAACAGATTATTACTTTTTGTACCCCTCGATTCCTGCACGCCACTGTGCTTCCCATAACATATTACAGAGGTTCAGTTATAACCCTACAACCTTTAATCGCAACTTCTTTTTCTATTTCCAATAACAATGTGGCTTAAATGTAACGAATAACCGTGTACAATCATTTAATTTTGTAATACGTTTAAAAGATGGTATTGATGGCAACATTTGTACAAGCTGATTGCATGAACCATTTTTTCTGATGCAGGAGCATTGTACTGCACAGCAGAAAAGAAATGTTATACATGATATATATAACATTCATGAGTCATGAGTTAACTTTTTACAGTGCCATGTGGTTAAACATCTAGTTTGCACTGGCAGTTGAAGTGACAACAATACAAGAATAATCTTGTGACTCTCCATAATCTCCATCCACTATTTGAAATATCTGGCAATTGGAGTTTAGAATTTAGGCTATTTAGCCATATTTTAGTTTGATCATTAATGCGTCAGCAATGCTGTTCTAGACTAGATATTTTTTGTAGGAGGAAAATTGGCTTTTGGCTTAGATGTAACCAACAGACCCCATAAAATATTAATGCATACCATCTGAATACAAATTTGTGCACGTTGTGAATAGGTTTTTATTGAAATTTGATTCCTCTATGTTGTCTAGAAAATTAAAATATTTTAAAATTTTACAGCTTGATTTTTTTTCTAAACTTACAAACTCAACTGGTTGGCTCACTTCTAATAAGAGTATGAAATTCAAGTAGATTATGTAGTACCTCGACCTATATTCTTAGTTCTTGCACTGGAAAAAACCCGAAAAATTAAGTTTTTTTAATTCTTTTAAGTACCGATGTGTCTACCTCGAAATCAACAAAAATTTCTTTAGAGGGGCAGGAAGTGGGACTTTTTGCAAATATCTCGAAAAATAAGGTTTTAACTACGAAGACGGTAGGTCAGCGTGTTAAAGTGTCTGGCTAGCAAATTGAATTGCCTAGCGAAGTGGGTTCGATTCCCGCAAGGCGAAACAATTTTTCATTAAAAAAAAATTGTCCCAAGAGTGGTTCGGAGTCCACATTAAACTGTAGGGCCTTGTCTCTCTTTACCTAGCACAACATCCTTGATATCTTCCAGGGGGTTATTTCGGTGGCGGTTAAGAAAACATTTTAAGAAAAACAAACATTTTTAAATAGTGTCAAAAAATCTTTTTTAAAGTTTATGAAATTTCCGTTAATTTGAAATTTATTAAGTTTATATTTGATAAATATTGAACAAGATGATAGCATGTTGAATATATGACGTTCCTTCATTCCCTTTGAGGACGTTCCCAAAAGGCAGTCGTTCTCAACCTACAAAAGGATCTTCCCTATGTAAACTATCATGCTTACAATAAAAACTTGTTGATAAGCACTATACTTTTTCACTCCACTCCCTCTATGCATAAGAACAGAAATAAACTTACTGCGTCGCTTCACTCAATCTGGCAATGTCTCGTTTTTATATTCATCAGACCGTGAATTGTTGCTCTGGTTTAGAGTGCATTATCGTATTTTGTGAGGTTAAGAATATATTTGTGATTTTTAACGAAGTATAAAAAATTTGTTCGAAAACAAAAAATGGTAGATTTGCTATAAATATCAACTTTTATTCTTATGGTAATCCATATTTTCTTAATATCTGTAAAGTACTCACACTTATTGATATAAACTGTGCGCTGATAGTATTGTTATGTGCTGCCCTCTAACAGAGAGGAGAGTTGTAATTACTCCCTGGCCAGAAGGGTGGCGCCATCTGTGGGCCAACTGGCGAACCACCATTTAGTAGTGCCTAAGAAAATTATAGAGAATTCCAGTATATTCTGGGAAGTTCTACAATGATATTCTGGACATTCCAAGTGGGTATATAAAGAGGTGAATCCAGCAGATGGAGGAACAGAACATTACAGTTTAGTGAAGTATAAGGAACAGTTCAGTTTAGTATCCAGTACAGTTCTGGGTAGTCTGTGGTTCTGGTTACAGAGACAGTTTGTAGAAGAAGAGTTCAGTTGAGTGAAGTAGGCAATACAGAGTTTTTAGGTTAGATAAAGTTGTCAAGTTTAGGAAGAAAAGTACATAGTGTTTTAAAAGTAGTGAATTCATATTAGATTAAGTTATTATTAGTTGTGTGATTTTTAAGTATTTACTAGTGTAATTTTAGTGATTAAATAAATCAGTGGTTTGTAAAAATTCTTGTTGCAAGTTATTCGAATCCACGGAGTGTTTACTGAAAATTGTAAGCACGTAACAATTGGTGTCGGAAGCGGAATTGCAACAGAATTTCTGAAGAATTCGACGAAGTTCCATAGTGTTCTATTCGGAAACCACTGGAGATAGTGCAGTGAGTCGAACTGGAAAGAAATATAGACTTTAAATAAGACTTGTTAGTGTTGTTCGTTAAGTTTTGAATGGAAACAAGAAGCATGGCTGCTGAAAAACAAATGCAAGACATGTTCGAGCAATTTAGAAAAATGATGCTAGACCAAAAAGAAGAACAAGAGAGACGCGAAGAAGAAAAAGAAAGGAAACGTCAGGCAGAAAAAGAAGAACAAGAGAAACGACGCCAAGAGGAAAAAGAAGAACAAGAGAGACGTCAAGAAGAAAAAGAAAGACGACGTCAGAAAGAAAAAGAAGAACAAGAGAAACGTGAAGAAGAATTAAGGAAAATTATACAGGGGCAACAAGATGTTATCCTTTCAGCCACTGAAGACCTCAAAAGCAAAATTGAAGAGGATATAGGCAACGTAAAGACTGAAGTAAGTGAAATCAAAGGAAAAGTTACTGGCGTCGAAGGGAAAGTTACCGATATAGAAGGAAAATTTCAGGCAGTACAAGGAGAGGTAGAACAACTTAAGCGACAGTTAAGAACGCAAGGAGGCCAGCTAGTATTATCATCGTCAGGCCCTCAATTACAACCGCCTTCCTTTGATGGTCAAACTTCTTGGTCAACCTATAAAAAACAATTTGAGGCAGCGGCATACGCAAACAATTGGAGTAACGAAGACAAAGCTATGGCATTGGTGCTAGCATTAAGAGGTCAAGCCTCAGAGTTGCTTCAGACTATCCCAGTAACACAGCAACGGGATTTTAAAGTTTTGGAGGCTGCACTAGATCTAAGATATGGCGACCAATACCTCGCCCAAGTATACCGGACTCAGCTCAAATCACGCACACAAAAGGCTGGGGAAAGTTTACAAGATTTTGAAGCAGCTGTTGAGCGACTGACATACCTGGCTTACCCGGATGCATCCAAAGAATTCCAGGAACAGTTAACAGTTGATACTTTCATTGATGGCATAAGAGACGAGGAGATCAGGCGAGTCCTTAGATTATCTCGAGCTAAGACTGGTAGCGAAGCCTTGATCCATGCCCTCGAAGTTGAAGCCGCTTATGAAGAGACTCTACATCTGAGAGTACGAGCCATGAAAGTAGAAGAAGGGAACCATTTAGAAAAAGCAAATATGGAATCTTTGATGGCTGACATGCACAAAATGATAAGCCAGTTGATGACCAAACCAGATGCTCCAAGGAAGCAAGAAAGAGAACAGAGCGAAGGACAGCCAAGGAAGGTGATTCGGTGTTATCAGTGCAGCAAACCAGGACATATGATGCGGCAGTGTCGAGAACGGAATCCTGGGGAAGTAAACACTGCAAAGAAAGAGGAAGTTCGCTCTGATAAGATGAGATTGATTGTTATGTTAACAGACATACAGAAAATGGTCGCACAATTACTAAACGAATTAAGTTCGCGACCGGAGCTGAAACAGGAACCGCAACCGCCGAAACAGGAGCCGAAGCAGCAGCGAAGTGCTGGAGGTCCGACAAAAGTAATCCGCTGTTATAATTGCGACAAATTGGGGCATGTCAAGAGGTACTGTCGCCAGAGGAGCCCTAAGGAAGTGAATGCCGAGAATGTAAAGGCGCAGAAGGATATAGCAGAAGTGAAGGCAGTTAAGATAGAGGTTCCGAAAGACTGGACAAAGGAAGTTCTAAGAGAGGAACAACTGAATGACGATGAAATTGGACCAATGTTGAAGGCGAAAGAAAAAGGAATCCGCCCTGAATGGAAGGACGTTTCCAGTAAAAGTGTTGGACTGAAGGCTTTATGGGCGCAATGGGATTCCCTTAGGGTTATAGATGGACTACTACGAAGAGCATGGGAGAGCCCGGATGGGAAAGAAGTTACCATGCGGTTGCTGATACCCAGGTGCCGAGTACCAAAAGTACTTCGGGAGGTGCACGAGGGAATATCCAGAGAGCACTTTAGCAGAAATAAGACCTTGGCTAGAGTACGGGAACGGTTTTACTGGATAAATAGCTGTCAGGATGTAGAGGCTTGGTGTCGCAGTTGCAAGGTTTGCGAATGTGGCTGCCAAGAGGTCACCTACAGGGAGTGGTGACCGAATGAAGGCTAGATATGACCGCAATGCCAGTTCGGCGGGATTCAACATGGGGGACTCAGTTTGGCTGTATAACCCACAGCGGAGTGAAGAAGGATTCTCAAAGCCTCGCTCACCTTGGGAAGGACCGTATTCTGTTATCACTAGGATCAACGACGTTGTTTATAGGATTCAACGTAGAAAGAAGTCCAAGATGAAGATCGTGCACCTGGACAGGTTGGCAAAGTATGCTGGGGTATCTGAATTGCCTGACCGGTACGTTCAGGCTTAAGGAGGGGGCAGTGTTATGTGCTGCCCTCTAACAGAGAGGAGAGTTATAATTACTCCCTGGCCAGAAGGGTGGCGCCATCTGTGGGCCAACTGGCTAACCACCATTTAGTAGTGCCTAAGAAAATTATAGAGAATTCCAGTATATTCTGGGAAGTTCTACAATGATATTCTGGACATTCCAAGTGGGTATATAAAGAGGTGAATCCAGTAGATGGAGGAACAGAACATTACAGTTTAGTGAAGTATAAGGAACAGTTCAGTTTAGTATCCAGTACAGTTCTGGGTAGCCTGTGGTTCTGGTTACAGAGACAGTTTGTAGAAGAAGAGTTCAGTTGAGTGAAGTAGGCAATACAGAGTTTTTAGGTTAGATAAAGTTGTCAAGTTTAGGAAGAAAAGTACATAGTGTTTTAAAAGTAGTGAATTCATATTAGATTAAGTTATTATTAGTTGTGTGATTTTTAAGTATTTACTAGTGTAATTTTAGTGATCAAATAAATCAGTGGTTTGTAAAAATTCTTGTTGCAAGTTATTCGAATCCACGGAGTGTTTACTGAAAATTGTAAGCACGTAACAGTATTTTAAATATTACCACGTAACCGCAATGTGCCAAGTCGCGAACTCCTACTCACCAACTTATCTGAGGCAAGCGGGGCGCGATCAAAAGTCACGAATTTTCAACATATTTTACAGAAAAATGAATACCAGTTGCAGTAATTTTTTTTAGAGAAAAATATTCCTTTCTTCTTCTAATAGCTCTCAGATTTTGAAGAAAATCGTAAGAAAAATATCATTGTAATTAAATAAAACGTATGTGAATATGGGATATATAAGACATTAGTATGTTAGAATGGCAATTTTAGGTGCTAACATTTACAAATTTAGTACCGCAACAACTACTCAAATTTTTCCCACGTATATAGAACATTAATAATAATAATAATAATAACCTTATTTCATGTAAGCCTACAGGATATGAAACGTCAATATCAAAATATAAAGACAATCTTATATATCATACAGCAAATATATAGAATCTTAGATGTACCATATGACTGAAATATTTTATTCTTATGAATTATTACATAATATTAAAGCTAAATACATTTAAGATAAATCGCAAAAAGTTATTTGGGTATTTAAAATCTTGAGCAGAACATGACAAGTAAAATAGGGTAGATAAAAAAATAAATAAAAAAGTTAGATAAAATTACATATTGAATTCATAAAATTCTTTTAAGGTATAAAAACAATTGAAACATAGAAAAGACCGTAATTCCCTTTTAAATTTAGTTTGATTATTAGCATCTTTTAAGGATTTTGGCAGCATATTATAGATCGTACTGCAGGAATAAAGTGCACTCTTCTTATAAAGGGACAATCTGAAATTATCAGCGGATCTTGTGTCATAGTTATGTATACTGTTGTGTCTATGGAATATTTCTAAATCATTTTTTACGAATAAGCTAGCTTCATATATGAATATTTAAGAAACTGTTAATATATTGTTTGTTTTAAATAGAGGTCTGCAGGATTCCAAAGGTGCATATGAATAAATAAGTCTTAGGATTCTTTTTTGTTGAACAAAAACCCTATTTATGTCTGTTGATTGACCCCAGTACAGGATTAAATATTTTAAGTGGGAGTACACTAGTGAGTAGTAGATGTTTAGGAGATAATCAACATCCATTATAGACTTAACATTACATATTACATAGTAAGCTGAATTTAATTTAGAGATTACGTGGTCAATGTGTGTTCTCCAAGATAGGTTTTCGTCTATATGGAGACCCAGAAATTTAGTGCTAGCAACTTTCTCAATTTTAGAGTTGTAGAGCTGAAGTGTAACATTTTGTAGCACTGCAGTTTTGTTTTGAAATATCATATATTTAGTTTTAGAAGTGTTAATAATTAATTTATTTCATGAGCATGCGCACCAGGTATAAAAGCTAGATAGTAGATTGCTGGAAGTAGTTTCAAGCATTTCAATAGATTTGGCAGTGATACAAATGGTAGTATCGTCAGCGAACATTGTTAGAAAGATATTTAGTTCATTAGAGATATGAAATTCTAGGTCATTGATGAATAAAATAAAAAGTAAAGGAGAGAGCACACTCCCTTGTGGAACTCCTAAATTGAGGTTGCAGGTATTTGAAATGGTATTACCTAATTTTACCGAAATTTGCTTATTTGATAAAAATGACATAATCCACTTATTTAACTGTGATATATTATATAATATGTTAAGTATGTTTTGCCTATTGTTAACGGTAACCTGGTGGCTAGGTAAACAACCATTGTCAAATGATGTTTGAAAGGAAATAAACTTATTTCTAAATAATCGCATTTATTAATATATTTAATTGAATATATTACATTGGCGACGAGGAATTGGAGCATAGCAATGGCCACAGAAGTTCCATCAAATTATGGATTTGTTAGAGAGTTTAATCCTCAAAACACAGACTGGGTAATATATAGGCGAAGACTTGATAATTATTACCTGGTAAATGGTATAAAGGATGAAAATAAAAAACGAGCTATATTGTTAAACGCTTTGGATGAAGATGCATATAAATTAATATACAATTTATGTCTTCCAGCAATACCTGAAAATAAAAGTTATGATGACATAACACAATTATTTGACAAATATTTTAAATCGTCAGAATCAGTATTTGTCTCAAGATCAAAATTTTTTGATGCTTTTAAAAATTATGAAGAGAGTGCAAATGAGTGGGGAGCGAGAATAAGGAATTTAGCTGTTCACTGCGACTTTGAGGAAAATATTTTTGACATGATGCTGCGTGACAGATTTATTATAGGATTTGAGAAAGGAACAATTCAAGCTAAACTGTTCAGAGAGAAAATAACTTGCTCATTTTTTGACGCTATGGAAGTAGCAATAGCAGAAATGTCAGCAAATGAAGTTTTGGGTGTAAATAAATCAATGGTTAAGTTGGAGCCAAGTTTTAATCATGTTTCATCCGGGATTATGAAAGATGAGCACACACCAAGGAATACTACGCCAAACAGAGAACAATGTACTTGTTGTGGGAGAAGTAATCATTCTACAGAAAAGTGTCGTTTTAAAAATTATGAATGTCATATATGCCACGTAAAAGGACATTTGGCCCCAGTTTGTCCAAGAAGAAAATATATAAAAGGTGACAAATTCAAAACAAAAAATGTACAAAATTACATTGAGAGCGAAGAATTATTTTCTGTAAATGATAAGTTTGTCTCAAATCCATTTAGAGTGGATATAATAATAGAAAATAGTTCTTATACATTTCAGTTAGACTCAGGAGCTAGCATTTCAGCTATGTCTGACAAATTTTACAAAGATAATTTTTCTAAGCGTAAAGTATTCTCCCCAAATAAATTTTTAAGATGCTATAATGGGAAAGAAATGCAAGCTGCTGGGATGTGTCAACTAAATGTCACTTATAATAATGTGTCAAATTATTTAGATTTCTTTATTATTAAAAATGGTGGTCCGCCAATTTTAGGCAGAGATTTTATGAAGATATATAATTTATCTTTTGGTCAGGTAAATTCAGTGAAGTCTTTATCCAAAGTTAGTTATGATGTCAGTAAAAGTGTAAATTTTTTAGTTAATAAGTATAGCAATCTTTTTACACCTGGTTTGGGTACATTTAATAAAAGCACTATTTCATTAAAACTAAAAGATGAATCAGTTACACCAAAGTTTTTTCGAGCTAGACCATTACCATATGGTATAAGGGACAAAGTAGAAAGCGAGTTAAATAATTTGATAAGTTTGGACATAATTAAGCCAGTAGATTATTCTCCGTGGGCTGCACCTATTGTTCCTGTAATTAAAAAATCAGGAGCTGTACGAATTTGCGGGGATTTTAAAGTAACTATTAATCCTGTATTAGAAATAGACCAATATCCTCTACCTAAAATAGAAGATTTATTTTCGAGATTACAAGGGGGTAAAATTTTTTCTAAAATAGATCTATCACAGGCATATGCCCAAATAGTTTTAGATGAGAAATCTAAAGAATTAGTTACTATTTCAACACATAAAGGTTTATTTCAATACCAGAGATTGCCATATGGAGTAGCCTGTGCACCTTCTAAGTTCCAAAAGATCATGGAATCTTTAATTCAAGATTTGGACGGTGTTATTTGTTTTCTTGATGATATTTTAATTGGCGGAAGTACAGATAAAGAACATTTTGAAAGATTGGAACGAACACTAAATCGTTTACAACAAGTAGGGTTAAAAGTGGCACCGGAAAAATGTACTTTCTGCCAAGATTCTATTAATTATTTAGGACATATAATTGACAAAGATGGGCTGCATACTTCTCCCGAAAAAATAATAGCTATTAAAAATGCGCCTGTTCCAACATCGATTAAACAATTACAATCGGTATTGGGAATGATTAATTATTATGGTAAATTTATTCCTGATTTGGCTATTATACTTAATCCCTTATACCAACTTTTAAAAAAAAGTGTGAAATGGATATGGACAAATGAATGCGATAAAGCATTTAATATAGTTAAACATCTCTTAATGTCTGCTGAAATATTAGTTCACTACAATCCAGAGTTGGAGATTAAACTCACAACCGATGCTAGTCCTCATGGTATTGGTTGTATATTATCTCATATTTTGCAGAATGGTAACGAAAGACCAATAGCATACGCTTCACGTACTCTGTCTGTTGCAGAACAAAATTATTCTCAGATTGAAAGAGAGGGATTGGCAATAATTTTTGCTTTATGTAAATTTAATCAATACTTATATAATAGAGACTTCACCTTAGTTAGTGACAACAAGGCTTTACTTGCAATATTTAACCCTAAAAAGGGAATCCCTCAATATTCTGCGAATAGATTAAGACGTTGGGCAGTTATTCTTTGTAATTATAGATATAAAGTAGAATATGTTAAGTCAGATAATAATAATGCAGATTTTCTATCACGTTTGCCTATAGAGATGAATGAAAATGAAATGTGGAAATCGTTGGATGTAAGTTATATAAATTATTTCTGTAATAAAGATATTATATCCACAAATTTCAATTTAATCAAAAAAGAAACTGAAACGGATAACATACTGCAGTCTGTTATAAATTTTGTCAAAAAAGGTTGGACAAAATATTGTAAAAAAGATTTACAATTCAAATATTTTTATGTCATTAGAAATGAACTTACTATTGAAGATGAAGTGCTATTATGGAATAACAGAGTTATAATTCCAGTTAGTTTAAGAAGTCGTATGTTACATCAATTACATGAAACGCATTTAGGAATTGTAGAAATGAAAAGAATTGCAAGATCACATTTTTTTTGGCCTGGAATTAATAATGATATTGAAAATTTTGCAAAAAGTTGTGAAAATTGTTCTATTAATAAGGCCAGTCCTCCTAAAATAAAATTGAGTCCTTGGGTATGGCCTGAAGAAGTTTTCTCTAGAATCCATATTGATTATTTGGGTCCATTCTTAAATAAGTATTTTTTGGTTATTTTAGATGCCCATTCTAAATGGATAGAAGTTTATCCTACTACAAATATGACCACACACTTTACGTTATCGGCATTACACAGCACTTTTGCAAGGTATGGATTGCCAAAAACAATAGTATCTGATAATGCTCAAAATTTTACTAGTGCTGAATTTAAATTTTTTTTGGAAAAGTTTAATATTCAACATATAACCTCAGCACCATATTGTCCTCAATCAAATGGCGCAGCAGAAAATGCGGTGAAAACTGTTAAAAGTGCTTTAAAAAATGTTTTAGGTAAAAATAAGAGTTTAGCTATAAATACTGCTTTGAATTATTTTTTATTCGATTACCGTAATACACCGCATAATACAACTGGTATTTCCCCAAGTATGTTAATGTTTGGACGTGATGTGCGTACAAGGTTTAGTTTGTCAGAACCCGCTTCAATAAGTAATCAACTTAAAGATAAGGTTTCAAGAGAACAAATTTTACAGAAAGAACATTTTGGAGGAAAAGACAGGAAATTTAAAATTGGAGATAATGTAACGGTCAAAGATTATCGAGCGGTAAATAAGGTAACTTGGATTCCAGCAATAATTGAAAAAATAATAGGCAAGTGCATGTATATTGTAAGGATGCCTGCGGTTAATACAACCTGGAAACGTCACGCTAACCAAATATTAAATGCTAATATTGAAGTGAGTAATAAAGACTCCGTGAATTTGCCTGCCAGTAATACTAGTTGTCTTAAAGAGTTTAAAGACAACCATTTAAATGGAAATAAAGAAAATCTAAATGATCCTGAAAATAATACGTCTATTGTGAAAAAGATACCTGTTACTATTAGACCTAAGAGAAGTGTTAAGCCACCAGATAGATTTGGTTATTGAATATTCCTATATATATATATTTTTATTATTTTTTTTTTTATTGTGAGGGGAGAATGTGATATATTATATAATATGTTAAGTATGTTTTGCCTATTGTTAACGGTAACCTGGAGGCTAGGTAAAAAACCATTGTCAAATGATGTTTGAAAGGAAATAAACTTATTTCTAAATAATCGCATTTATTAATATATTTAATTGAATATATTACATTAACGATCCTCTAATACCTAGGGTTTGTATTTTTTTAGACAAAAAGTTGGCTAGCAGTCGAACGCACGAGTTAGGTCGAAGAACAAAACAAGAACTCACTCTTTTTTGTCAATTGCGCTATATATAAAATTTGTAAATTCATAAGCAGCTGTATTTGTAGAGTGCTCACCTCGGAATCCATGCTGACGTTCTGATAGTAGTCTAAAACTATTAACAAATTTCATAATCCTATTATGAACAATCTTCTCAAATAGTTTTGAAAAACAACATAGTAAAGTTATTGGCCTATAATTTTCTACTAATTCAGGATCACCTTTCTTATGAAGTGGTATTATTAATGCATATTTCAGTTTATTAGGAAAAATTCCTAGTTTAATAGATACATTGAAAATGAAACACAACGGATATATAATGAATCGAGATATATATTTGAGTGCTTTTATAGGAATATTATCAAAGCCGGTGCTTTTTTTGTTTTGCATATTGTTTAGAACATTTGATATTTCATCTGGTGTGATATCATAAAAAAACAGAGAAGAGTTGCACAATACACCAACTGTACAGTCCCCATCGAGGTTGCCATATGTGTCATTTAATAGTTTTCCGATATTTTCGATGTAATATTTACAAAAGGAATTGGTGATTTCAAGTTTATCAGAGATCATTTTTTCATTGTGATTTATATAACCAATCTCAATAGGTTTCTTTATTCTACCAGTATTTGTATTAACAATATTCCAAATTTCTTTTGGGATATTGGAAGAATCATTAAGTTTATTGTGGTAGTAGTCCTTTTTCTTTATTTTAATCTTTTCCGCATAGGCTTTTTTGCTAAGTTTATATGATTCCTTAATATTTGGATCGTTGCTATTTTTTAAGAGTAAGTATAAATTTTTTAGTGCGTTACTTTCTTCTATAATATTTGTATCTACCCAGTTGTTCTTTAAATTTGTCTGAGGAATTTTTACTTTAATGAGTGGACAGGTTTTGTCCAAGCAATATAATAAATTTTGCCAAAAAATATCCCAGGCTTGATTAGGTTCACGTGCATTATATAGATAGATATAGTGATATATTACATAGTGCATTATATAAGAATATATGTATACATTTTCAAGATAAAAGTAAGGAAACTTTTTTGTTGGGAACGTCCTTAAATAAATCGATTTTTCCCTTTTAACTTTGCAACTTGCTCATAAAACAATGCATCCTACATCAAGAATATTCTACAAAGTTATTCAGTTACCTAAAATTTGGGGCCTGTCACAACCCTTAGAGATAGAAATATGCCAAGATGTAGGTAAAAGATTCCAAAAAATACATGTTTATGAAAATTCAATGTTAAAGTACTCGGTTGTAATGAATTATCAAAAGAATTTATAGGGTTTGGCTCCGCCTGCGGCATGCATTTATCTTCATTTCAATATTTTTTAGAAACAATCATTTAAATATAAGTGAATCTTGAAAAAAATGGAACTTATGCATTTGAGGTGAATAGGTGATAGTTTATTGAACATATTTACAAAATTAATTACAAAATATGTGTCTAATAATATGAGTTCTTACACTCTAAGCTTGTCTTGTGCAAGATTGGTCCCTACATAATAACAATGATAGTTATTGTGTGTTATATTTGTTGACTGTCGATAATTGTAATATTTCTTGGCATTGGCCGAAAATTAAAGTGGAATAGAATTGGAAGAATATATAGATGCTAACATGTGGGTTATAATTATATTGAATATTAAATGGAGATTTTTAAAAATTTTGTGTTATAAATTTATGCAGGCGTTTTTTAAAGTTTCTTGTTTTTTTTTTATTTTTTGTGTCAGGAGGTATTTGTTTGTAATATTTTTCACCGGTAAATGATATACCATTGTGTTTTTTGTGTTCTTATTGGTAGTTGATTTTCTTTATTCCTAGTATCATATAGGTGATTATATTTTGGATAATAAGTTTTTATTGAAGTGCGTAAAAATTTTAATATATAAATATTTTACACTTAACAATTTTGTTTCGTTATATAGTTTTAAGATTGGAATAATTTTTCTTTTTTGTGTATTATTTTCCCATTCGTGTTTTGACACGGTACCAGATGATTTATAGCATTATTATAAGTACTTCCCCACACTATTATTGCATAGTTTAATATGGATTTGACTAAAGCCCTGTATGTCATTATTATAATTTTATTGTTAAGGAATTGTCTTATTTGAATAAGTAAATTTTCATATCTTTGATGTTAAATAATCCGTACCTATGCTTTTTCCATTTTAGATGTTCGTCCATAATAACTCCCAAATATTTAATCTTATTAACCTTTTCTATGGTTCTAGTGTATGGGCAATTCACTAAATTATTACGTAGACATATGTGGTCATGTATAGTTAAGGTCTGTGGCTTCTCAACTACTTGAATAGAAAAAGTTATGAATTTGGTCCTTTTTTCATTTAATGTTAGTAGACTATTATCAAGCCAGAAGTTGACTGTACTAAGTTCCATAGATGCTTCTCTATATAAACTTTCTCAATTTTTGGATTTAGAGAATAAAATGGTGTCATCTGCGTAAGAGATTATCGCAGCGTTTAGATTTTCTATACTTTGTAGTGGATTGATATAAATTAAAAACAAAAAAGAGCCAAGAATTGTCCCCTGTGGTATACAAATCTGAATTATATTTGGTTCACTAATTGCCTTATTTATTCTAACAAATTGTACTCGATATTTTAAATAGTTTTTTATTATTTCTAGAGTTGTACCTCTAATGCCTAAATCCTTGGCTCTCTCAATCAGCTTTGCGTGTGGAACTGCGCCGAAGGCTTTAGCCAAATCCAAGTAAACTGCCAGCATTTGGACTGTTCATTTATTTGGTTGTTAATCAGATTAACTAATACATATACTGCCATTTCTGAGTTTTTATTTTCTCTAAGACCATATTGTTTTGGAGCTAATACATTATATTTTTCAAGAAAATCTAGTAGATGTGTTTTAAGGCATTTTTCAAATATTTTTGTTATTTTTGTTTGTGTCTGGCCGATAGCTGTGTTGGTTATGGCGCGAGGTGGCAATCGCGATTAATCACACGGGTATCGCGCCACCGGGTTCGAATCTCGGCTCCGGCATTGGCACTGTCGGAGGAAATGGTTGTATGTCCGCGTTTTTTTCAATGTGTAACCCTCTTCCGCACAAGCCTCTGGCTTCTGGAATTGGAGGCTGCCTAATTTCTGTGGTGTTCACTTATCAGAGATATTGGTCTATAGTTACCTACCTCTAGTTGGGAGCCTGCTTTTTGTATAGGCATTGTTATAACTCTGTGTGAAAAATTAAATTAACTATGTGACATAGAGGTTTGGCTATATAAGAGCTGATTATTTTTAGAATCTTTACAGAGATGTTGTCTAAACCTGGAGAGCTTGAATTTTTTAGTTCTTGTATTTTCGTTGCTACTTCTTTTTCTGTAGCGTCACTTAAAAGGATTGAATTACATACTGTTTGATTATTTTCTTTGGCGTAATTGTTAGTGTTAATTTTGCTAGCCATATCGAGACCCACTTGTGTAAAATAATTATTAAATATATTTACCTTAGCTTCATTACCACTTATAATTACTCCATGTTTATCCATAATATTAGTGTTTCTTTGTTCTGTTATGTTATTTCCAGCATCTTTTATTATTTCCCAGATTTTTATGACACTATTTTAGTACTATAATAGTTTTGTTTTGTCTTTTCTATGATTTTGTTTAAATTATTTCTATAGTTTTTCTGTTAGTCCTGAAATAACTCTCTTTTTACTTATATAAAAAATGAGAATAATTGCATAGAGCAATTAGAGCATTTAAATTTTGAATATAAACAGATCAGTCATGATTTTGAATACATTTTAATGAATATTTTTCTCAGATGTTCACAGTGCCTACCTCATCATAATATGGTTCTCGTTCTTGAGATAGTTATTTTGAATTTTAAATAAAATAGTAATATTGTCTTGAAATTGTTACTTTAAGTAATGTCGTACAAATTGTGGTCAATTCTATTGTACTATACATCGCAGATGATATTTTTATATTTATCTTTATTTGGAAACTGACCTTTCAAAAATGCAGTTACTTATTGTATAATTACCAACTACTTACTAGGTAAGTAATTGAATGCCTTAAACATCTTTAACTTAATAATTCGTATATTAGTACAATAAAATTAATCTATCGTTTGGATTTTATTTCTCAGGTGATAATTTTCTGATTAATCGATATGGAAAAATGTCAGGAACAACATACTGAAACGGTTAAGACGTGGGTGTTGTAGCAATTTTGTAAATAAATAAAAACTATCAACAAATTGGCTTTGCTCGAGTTTAATGCGGAACGACGGCCATAAAATACTTCTAATAATTTAAAAAAATGTATCACTTTGTAGAGAAAGAAATTCACTACAATTTTGATAACTTAACGCATTGCTTACGGTGTGAGATGATGCGGATGCTGCACTATTTTGGCCACAGGGCCGGCATATCATCAATGTAATGCCGCAAAACATATTTTACTCATGCGGCATGTGCTTCATCAGGATCTGCGCTACAATGCTGAATATATGGTAGAAAAAAAAGCGCCGGCGTACTGACCAATTCGTATAAGCGAGACGGAGATTTATTAATATTTATATTCAGACGGTATGTGCCTCATCAGGATTCGCGCTATAATCTTAAATATATGGTAGAAAAGAAAGTATGGGCCTACCAACCAATTCACATAAGCCGGACGGAGATTTAATAGCCTTGTGTGCCTAAAAAAACATATTCCATGCCGGCCCAATGACAAAAATCACTTCTTGGGGCGGCGTGGTAGCAACGTGATGCCGCAAATTAAATCTTATAGCCGACCAGTGTTCCCAACCTTAGTGCTATGAAATTCCGTACAAGTTGTTGCAAATATCCGTAGAAATCCGTAGGCGGGAATTTCAAATCCGTAGAAAATATCCGTAGGGCAGTATTTTAATCTATAATTTCAGGTGTTAAAATTTAATTAATTTAATTTAATAAACATGTTGAGGTGAAAATTAATAAAATAAATATATTTTTTTTAAATAAAAACTTTATTTGATTTATTAAAAGCATAACAAAATAAAATACAAGTCTTTTTATAAAATAGCAAATAAAAAAAATAACACTTTATTTCATTAATTAAAAACATAAAATAACGCAGACGTCAAGTGAAGAAAACTAACAGCTTAATCTTCTTCACTTGAGGTGTGCGTCTTTTTATGGTCATATATTATTGTTGTATGCATGTTCTCTAACATTTTTTTCTCAATTTCCCAATTGAAACATGATATGTTGTTATTAAATATTCTTTTAGAATGTAATATTCCTATAAGACTACTTGTTTACTACTTTAGATAATTTTTTTTAAAGGAAAATCTTATTCTAATTTGGTCAAGAATTTCTTGATAAAACGTTAAACAACTTATTCTGAATTTATTTAATTCAGTCTGTGGTATGTCCTCATGCAAATTAATATATGCAGTTATAGCACCACCCAAATATATCTCTTGCAGGGGAAGTAAATTATGAGGATTTTTATAATTTACCTCATGCAGAGTAGTTTTTTTCAAATAATCTTTGTTAATAAACATTTCTAATATTGTATTGTAAACAGATTCCACTTTTGAAAATAATAAATAAATTTTTGGCTTCTCTGCCTGCATCTCTCTATTTAAGTCGGTCAAATATGGCAAAATAAAATCAAGAAATTGTAGGTACAATTTATTAAAAACATTTTGCAATTTATTAAGAATTACTTCTACAGGTTCGGTCCTGTTTTCTTCCATTTCGGCAGTAAAAAATAATTTAAGTGCATTCCATTGTTCTAATACACGCCTTACAACTGCAATTAAAGATAACCAGCGTGTTTGTGAAGGATGGAGTAATTTATGAGGTTTTATATTACAAAATATCTGAAATTCTTTAAATTTCCCAAATTGTTTTGGACTATATTGAAAGAATTTATAAATCTCCCTTACTAAAGTTTCAATTCCATCGGGTAATTTTTTGCAGGCATACGATGCACAAAGAGCAAATAAATGACAAGCACAGTTTAATACAAATAAATTGGGAACTTCATTTCTTAATAATGTACTTAATGAATGATTACTACCCATCATTACGTTAGCTCCATCTGCAGCGAATCCAACTAAATTATCCTTATACGGAACATTGTATTCTACTAAAACATCTATAATCAATTTAAACAATGTACTTGCAGTAGCATCAATTATTGGGATTAATGTTAAAAACTCATCCGTGGTAATCATATTTCGCTTCAAGCGAACAACTAAAGCCAAGTGCTTTGTACAGCCTTTGTCTGTCGATTCGTCAACTATTAATGAAAATTTATTTGTTCTCATGTCCTCCCATAATTTCTCATTATTAACTGCACCAATAACATTTTTCACAATTCCCGAACATTTTGTTCTAGCACAAACTATACCCTCAGCAATTTTAGAATCCGGGCAAATAGCTTTTATAAGAGCGGGTAAATGATCGGCAATGGCAAAAGGTAGATTATGTTCTGTTACAAAACCCGCTATTCGTATTTCAGCTTGTTTAATCTTCTTTTGTAAATCATTCTCACGCGGTACCATATCCAACATAGTTCGTTGCTTTTGCAATGAAGTAACACTCGTTTTGTGCTTCCGGCTCATTTCATGTCGCATTATTTCTGTTAATCCTCCTAGATAATTATTTTTACAAGATTTGCAATAAAAATGTATAGCATCTTTATTGCTCTGTGTCAACCATGGATATTGTTTTTCCCATAAACGGTTATATTTTTGTACATATCTGCATTTTTTCTTTTTTGGTTCTGCTACTTCCTTTTCGTCCTCGCTATTATAACTGCTGCTAGTACTTTCACCTTCGTTCATATTAAAAGTATAACACAATAGAGCTAAAAAATAACAGAAGCGGTAATTATCCGTTTAAAGCAGTTACCTATGCATATACATCGTTTACTTTACTTACATTTTGTCAAAACCGCACAAAAATCAAAATATAAATAACAGCTTAATCAAGTTAAAATAAAAAGAGGTTAGATCATAGAAAATATATATATATATATATATATATATATATATATATATATACAATGATATATATCTGTTGTCTATGGGTTAGATTATTAATTACCCATCCTCCGTTCCATCATGTTCCAGAACAACGCAATTGACCTATTTCATATCATGGAACAAAACACCTACCACAGAGTACAGTAATTGCAGTTACTGTACTGTGCACCTACTAGAAAAAGCTGTTTCCCAGTACGACCAACTCCCAAATAATAAAAAGTCATAATTTTGTGCTTATAAAAATTTGTCATCATAAGTTTTTTGGCTTCAAAGAGATTTTTACAACCTATTTACATCATTATTACAGGACTATTAAAAATCCGTAGATTTGTAACTAAAATCGGAGAATCGTAAATGGCGCTGAAAATTCGTAGATCTACGGATAAATCCGTAGAGTTGGGAACACTGTAGTCGGCTGAGTGAACGATTTTTTTACCAAGTTGTTTTTATTTGGTCAGCTGACCTTCGCCACGCCCCTTTGCGACATGGACTGTATTCCGCGTATTCAGCGCTTCTGGATGCGCGCGTAGCACGCGCCGTTCCGCCATGTCGCAAAGGGACGTGGCGACAACGGTCAGCTGATCAAACGAAAGCAACTTGGCAAAAAAATCTTAAAAAATTGATTTAAAAAAAAATTAAGCATCGTAGAGGGGTATTTTGTGCATCAAAATTGTAGATAATTTCTTTGTCTACAACGTGATATATATTTTTTAATTATTAGAAGTATTTGTGTGTCCCTTGTCTCTAAATGTGTAGCCCCCTCCCACACAAGGCTCTTCTAGAGCCTGCCGGGATAAAGGGGGTCATACCTGTGGTGTTATTATTATTATTATTTTATAGCCGTCTTACCGCGTTAAAGCCGAGCAAGGCCAATTTTTATTTATTTACAAAAATGCTACAACACCCAAGTCTTAAACATTTCAGTATGTTGTTCCTGACATTTTTCCACAGTGATTGATCATAAAATTATCCCCTGAGAAAAAAAATCCAAAAGATGTGAAAAACTGGTTTAGATTTATTGTACTATATTAGTTACACACACATACTTTCTTAAACATTAATAGGAGACATAGCCATAATAATCTTTTTTAGCAGGTTTGAACTTGCCTGAGCTGGTTGTGACTATTTTCTTGGGGATAATTGATCTTTCTTCCCAAAAAATTAATGCGACTTATGAGATTTCATCTGTTGTTTTCTTAGATGTCATCGAGCCTATAATAAATTGTTTCCAATGCTATAGAAATTGTAGTAAGATCAATCAATAAAGGGAATAAAATTTTAAATTCCCAAACGAATGAAGTAGGAAATAATTGCAGAACTGAAATCATAGCCTGAATTTTTAATGATTTATACAACCCCCTTACACAGTTGCATGTGTAAATAATTTATTATTAATATCAGTAGTTGTTAATAATTTCGTATTAAATTATAAGTTGCATGTTGCTACTGAAGCCCCTCCATTAATACTAAGAAAAGCAAACTTTCATGGGCCACCTGGTGGATAAGTCTTGAACCTACTTGACAGGCAATCAGTTGGTTTGCACTAGTTCTATCTCTGAATTTTTTGTCTTTTTGTTAGTAAAAATATGCCCAGCATAAAAAATTAAATTATAAATGAATTGATGTAATATTTACATAGGGTTGCTATCTGAAAAACCTGGAACCACAGAAAAAAAAGAACATTTTAAAAATGCTAGGGAAGAAGGTAAATAATAATAATAAATTGCCTTTATTAAAGTAAAGTACTGTGTTATACAATACTCAGGGCGAATATGATAATGTATTATTTATTCCAAACTGTAAAAAAGTCATAGAAACATTTAATATAACAGAAATGAGTGCCCTTCATTTGCAGCTTGAAAAATGAAGAAAAAACTAGATATTTTTCAATGCACCTTTGTGTATTATTATTAAGGCTGACTTTGTTCCCAGTAATTGTTAAGTAAATATATATCATTACTGTTGATTTGTATGTTTGGACTTAATATCTGTCAATATCAGTTTGTGTATGCGCTGTTTTATTTTGCATATATGCTTGTATTATTTCATTTGTTTTCTGTGTTCTTGTCGAAAAATCAAAAAAAAAACACAGAACTGGTTTGGGAGATGCCCCCTTTGCAGTACTCAGTGTGCCATGGATCTGAAGAAATAGTGCACATGTAATTTTATGAATTAATAAGTATTTTTCATAGTGTATTATTTTTTACATTATAAATTTTGTTTCTAAAATATTTGCTAACATTTATTCAATATGGTCGCCTATTTTCACTTCTACAGAGCCAATAAATCGATTGGTAGCATTCATCTATCATTTAGACATCCTTAATCTGACCATTTGCCATTAAAATTTCCAAATAAATACATTAATTGAGACTTAGTTGTGACAAGTGCAATCATTATTACCAACAGCTACATTAAGTTCAGAAAATTACACCATTACCAACTATTAGTAGGTTTAGATGCAGAAATCTGTACCAACATGAAAGTTATTATTAGTTCTTTCTGAATAGGTACTTGCAATTTGGCCAGAAGTCTTTACCTTAGACCATTCAATGTGCCGCTACGCTCTTATGGAGTGACATTACATTAGCAAAAACTATTCTTATGTTTGTTTATTTATTTATTCACGGGAAAACCCCATTATACCTATTATGAAATAATAATAGCACAAAGTACAACATACAACATTAGCACAAATGTAATAAAAAGAAACAAGAATATAAACCGTTTATTTACATACAAAGTGGAAGGCTTACGTAGCAGAACTAATAACAGTATTGACATGGAATAATATAAATTACATTACATTTATATTCTAAGGATTACGCAGAGCTGATAATTCATAACAGAAAGGTCTCAGGACCCTCCCCCACGCGGACCGCCTCGGACCAAGGTTTGTAAAGTAAGATAGGTAGCATGGTAACTTTCGACCAATCAGAGATCACTATTTAAAATGCGGGAACGCGTCACTCTGCCTGCTTATTCGAATTTCTGGCATTCAAACCATTAGTATAGAAGTATAAGTTGTGAATTTGAATTCCGTATTTTATATTTTTTAATGTACAAGCACAAAATAATAAATTGACTTTTTTGATTAATGATTATTAACATCGATAACGTTTTCCTTAGAATTTAAAATAGACATTACTATATATCAAATTTATAACTAATTAATGTATGCAGTTAAAGAAGTACATTTTATATCAAGGGATTGAAGTAGGTTCTTTTAATCTTGTGTGCAATTTCTTGCCCGAGACTTCAGTCTTGATTTCATTGCTTTATACAATTCTTAGCAAATTTAATAAGTTATAAGATAGATGAAGAAACATACATGATACTAATTTTCGCCCTAACGAAAAGAGTTACTTAGAAAAGTTTCTTATTTTATGACGTACTGAGCAGAAATTTTTCCCAGGCCAACCTTTACAATTATGTAGTATTAAAAAATTTTAATGGAAATTTTTTATTAGAATTAGATGTGCATACAATAATTTATTAATAAAATTTAACAAGAGGGCCATTAAATTTTATCATGTCATATTAGACACAGCAATTAATAAGAAAAAATCACTCATTGGTTTTTTCTAATATTTCTTTGTATCATATGAAAATAAATTTTATTTCCTGTATTAAGTAATTTTTTTAGGGAAGGAAAAAAACATCAACATCTCACAACTCTCTTTTGCCTTTTTTTGAGTTGTTTTTGCAAACAGCTACACTAGAAACCTTTCCTCCAGTCATCTAATAATTGTATGTAACATTGTTATTTGTTATTATTATGAACGGAAAATCATAAAAACTGTTTACCTTAAAATTATTTCTGACACAGGGTACAAACTTCTATATACTATGAGTCTTTTCTCTTTAACAGTAATTGTCAATTAGAGTATACACTAAATAACTATAACTGCACGATTATAAACACAAAAACAACAAATATTTCGAAATAACTCAACAAATAAGCGCAACGTCTCAAAAAATGCATACGTACAATTAAGTTTCAGCAGGCACGATGACGCGCAAGATGGCCGCCTTCATCGTAACCCCTCCTTTCCGTTCAAGTTACCATGCTACCTATCTACTTTACAAACCTTGGCCTCGGACACCCATCGCCCCCCCAACCATCCCACTGCGCTCTTCCTCAGAAGCACCCACCTCACTTCTGAAGAAGATCACGGCAAGACGGCAGGAATGCCAAGTATCCAAGACGATCCACGCGGGAGAGGACCCCAAAACCACTCAGCCATGATAATACATTAGACATTAAAAGCTCTGTTGTATTCTTTTTTTTAAAATACTTAACGAATAGTCTATCACATTCAGACGGCTTTCATTGATATATGTTCTTGTAATAGTTGAATGCATGCCATAGTTTGTAGAATGAAATTTAACATTAAATAATGCATTGTTTCTGAGTAAATGCCTAGGTATACATTGAGGCCTATCAATTCAAGCAGCTCTGGGCGAGAGATCATACCGTTTAATGACTTAAACACAAAAAGAAATCGGCCTGTATCTTCTTGATTCTAGACACATCAGGTGTAATCTACATAAAATGCTATTGTAATTGTGATCTTCTATGGTATGATTTATACGAAATGCACAGAATCTTAAGGATTTATTCTGAATGTGCTCAATAGTTGTTTTGTGAATGGCATACATTGGAGACCATACCATTGAGGCATACTCCAAGTGCATTTGAACAAGTGAGGTATAGTCGAGGCAAGAATTCAAGCGATGCACGTCACAGATCGATTCTATAAATAAGACAATACTGCTAAGAATCATGAAGCTCCATTAACTGTACCTATTTCTGAAAGCAGCTTAATAACTGGGTGTCAAAAATTACTCTTTTTAACGTAATTAATGATTAAAAATTATGTTAGTATTAAAATTTATTTAATGAGATCACTCGTGACGTGGATCGCTTGAATTCTTTCCTCGACTTTATAGACACATTTAATAGATTCCACAGAAAATTTTCTACAATTACGTAAGAGAAAACCCAGCATTTTTGAAGACTTCACCGAGATATTATTTATGTGTTCATTAAAATTTTGATGGCTATTAAATGTTACACCCAAATTTTTTACTGAACTAACCCGTTCCAAATCCGAGTTGTCTAAGCAGTAAGATGTCTTGAACTTAATATTAACCTTTAAAAAATGATATAAAACAATATTTGTCAATATTTAGATACAGACAATTCTTATTGTCATTCTGGACTAATACCGCATCATTAATACATTTTATGGTTTTAAATAGTTTGAGACCATCTGCAAACAATAGAAACTCACAACTAACAATTGCATTGCTAATATCATTAATAAATAGGCAAAAAAGAAGAGGAGCACAATAAGACCCTTGAGGCACTCCTGAGCTGACATTAATTTCATTTGAGATGAAGTTACCCTGTTTAATCCTCCGTACCCGACCTGTCAAGAAACTATTGAACCGTATCAGTAGACGTTCACTAAAACCCAACTCCGATAATTTATTGATCAGTATCCTATGATTTACCCGATCGATGTTATAAGAGATACAAAATCCCCCAGAAAATCTGAACTATCTCTTTTCATGTGAAAATAGTATGTTATCATAAACTTTGGTCAGTCGACCTAACCTAACCACATTGCCGGATTTACGTATATTTAATGAAAATTGGATAAATAATCTGCAACTTCAGCTTTACATTTTTACAGATTTATGGATTGAAAATGAAAAAGAATTGGGATGGTAAAGTTTCAACAATCATTTTAATAATATCCAAATGATATGTTTTAAAATGTCCCTAAAAGAAACAAAGTGTTATGACTCATGGCATCAATGTTATTGTAACCTCAATTTACTGTCTGTTACAAATGAAGTCAAGAAGTCTTCATATGGTATTTTTAATATTTATTTATTGGCCTAAGCCCATTTCTAAAATACAATTTAAAAAAGAAAATATACAATTTGAAATTTACAATAGTACATAAGTAGTAATACTAATACATTCCTAGGGTAAACATACTAAATAATATAAATATAACTATATATACATGTGAATCGGTCATTATAAAACCCCCTAGGTCATATTTTGGCCAAAAAGCGTTTAATACGAAAATCTATAAACTTCGCATATTTACATCAGTTGGTGCTAAAACCCCTCCTTAACTCAACATATTGCATATGTGAGAAATGCATTTCGAACCTACAGTATGTAGTGCTAAAACACCCTAAGTCACTGACCTAGTTGATTCTAGCGCTAAAACGTTCGTGCCCTGTCGTTAGCCAATGATGACAACCTAACTTAGAAATATCAGTTGTCAGCCACTGAATTTAATGCTGCCAGTTTGTAAATGAACTTTGTCGATAAAAATGGAAGAAATTGAACAAAATCCTCGAAAAAGGCGTAAAGGCATTCGTCATGATGCAGATTATAAAAGAAATTTTGTGCCAAAATGTAAAGTAAAAGGTGTAGAGCATATTAACTAAAGAAACAAAACAATTCCTGCTAAATCTTGGGCAATAGTCAACTGCAGGTATTAAGAAAAAATATTAAGTTTTCTCACTATGCTTTTTGCTTACATTATTTTGTTTTAGGTGTCTTTTAAAATGCAGCACAAAAATTGGCGATAATATGAACAAGGGTATTTTTGACAAATTTTATCAACTAAGCACGAAAGACGAGCAAGATATCTATCTTCAAGGGTTAATCGAAGTAAGAAATATCCACCAGAAATGTAAACGTAACCCAGAAGGCAAGGACTGCAGCAAGTCATATTTACACTTAATTAATGTAGGTCCGAAAAGGTATAAAGTGTGCCTAAATACATTTTACAGCGTACACGCTATAACTGTAGACAGAGTTAGACTGATTAAAAAATTGCTATGTAACAATAAAATCCTAAAGGACAGACGAGGAAATCATCCCAAAGAAAATGCTATCCCCATTGATGTCAGGGATTTGATAAGGAATCACATTAGTTCATACCATTCAAAGCAGTCCCATTATTCGGGAACAGAATAGAGCTACCTTGATTCCGCTCAATACAAAAGTTATGTACGACATGTTTTGCACGAAACATCCTGATGTAAAAGTTACATACCGCTATTATTTAATCTCCACTTCGTGCGTCCACAGGTAGATAGATACATGTAACAAGTGTGAAGAATTCACATTAAAAATTAAAAGCACAAGTTTAGGGGATGTGGCTAAGGGAGCTGCCGTAGCTGAAAAAATTATACATGAACGCAGAGCCAAAAAATGTTATAAATGCTTTGAAAAGTACAATGGAAGAATGTAAGCAGCGCTATGACTTGGGGGCCATCACATTTGACTTCATGAATCTGCAACTACCCTTGATTCCGGTGCAAGATTTATTTTATCTTACCCAGTTGACTGTCTCTGCATTTTGCATACATGATTTAAAAACTGGTATGGCATATTATTATGTATATTCAGAAACTACAGCAATGAAAACTCCCAATGAAATCGGCTCCTTTTTAATGAACTTTATTGAAAACTATGTGCCCAAAACCGTTACCGAACTTCGTTTATTTGCGGATAACTGTCCAGGTCAGAATAAGAACCCTTGTGTGGTTCGATTTTGTATGGCATTAGTTGAAACTGGCCGCTTTAAAAAAGTAGAACAATTTTTTCCTGTATGCGGGCATTCGTTTCTCCCATGCGATTGGGATTTTGGCATTAAAAAAAGAAGTTTAAAAAAACATGATCGGATTTATGACTTGCATACATACACTTGAAGTTATTATAAAGTTCGAGCCTTAAAAGAAAATTTACAGTTCAAGAAATACAATGTTGCTGCCGTGGATTGAAGAAGAAATTATTAACTCTAGCAATGTTAAAGAACCAAAAAAGAAGTAAAAGCAAACTGTAACTTCTTTATAACACATTTTTAATAAAAATTAACATTATAATTTTGCATTTATTTCAAGAACCCCTTAAGTCAAATACTTTTTAACCAGTTTTTTTTTCCAAAACTTAATTTTTTTGGAAACTTTTTTCCTATATGCCCTTTAAATATCTTTAAAATTGAAAAAAAAACTCTTTATTTCATGTATACGTTCACCAGGCGTTTTTTCGTTTGCTGAAAAGTTAGCAAAAGTGACTTAGGGGTTTTTAGTAATAACCAATGCATGTATATGTATGGATGTCAGTCATAAAACAAAAGAAAATAATATGAGAATATGGTATGCTTAACGTTGAGGTTTAAAAAGGACACTGAATAAGCAATTTTATAACAGAAGGAAATTTTATAAAAATATAAAATATAGGAATTATAATATTCCCACCTATCTGCAAGTGCCTTATATAAATAAGGACTCAACAAATTAAACCAAAACAGCTATTCCCCCTTATGAGCGCTGAATTATGTGGTAAAATTTGCGTATTTTGTCTAAACACAGTTAGCACTAAAATACAATGACTTGGAATGTTCGAAAATTCTACAAAGAAGATGCGAGGCCTCCTTCATCTCAGGATGTCACTAACTGCAGACCGGTTTCGACCTAGTTTTGGGTCTCGTCAGTGCAGTGCAAGTGATACCTTCAATATTGACACTGCACTGACGAGACCCAAAAACTAGGTCGAAACCGGTCTGCAGCTAGTGACATCTGAGATGCCAGGAGGCCTCGCATCTTCATTAGTCCCGAACATTCCAAATCATTGTATTATATGATAACTGTGTTTAGACAAAATACGCAAATTTTACCACATAATTCAGCGCTCATAAGGGGGAATAGCTGTTTTGGTTTAATTTGTTGAGTCCTTATTTATATAAAGCACTTGCAGATAGGTTGGGATATTATAATTCCTATATTTTATATTTTTGAAAAGGACAGTTTGCTAATTGCAGCAAAAAAGTTGGTGTATTTGTAAAGAAGTCAAGATAATCACTGTGATTGTTGGCTAACCTAGAGGACCTTGCAACAAATGAGTTGAACCTGTAGTTGGTTCGATAAGCTGATTCGTGAAACATAATAGCTGAATGGGTAGTTAGTTCTTGATGGAACATGAATGCCAAATCTTTCCAGCAAATATGGACAGGAAACAGTATTAATTATGTTAAATAGTAATTTAAGATCTCTGTGTTTCCGGCAAACTCTAAGAGAACTGATATGAAGATCATTTTCAAGACGCATAATCAAGATTTTTATTCGATTCAAAAGCGATGTAGCATAAAAATTTATGTTGTTCTTGTTCTAAATTCTGGATGTGTATAGTATGGAGTCCAAACACATGAAGCATATTCTAAGTGTGGCCTTACAAGTGAACAGTAAAGTAGCTTAAGAAGTAATATTAGTAAAATCACATGAAGTTCGTTTATGAAACTTAACATTTTTAATGATTTGGTAACAGTTTGAGAAATGTGAGATGCGAAGGTTAATGATAGGTTGAGTATTATACCCAGGTCTTTAATAACATATACATATGTTGGTGTTTTTTTGTTTTTTTTTTAATCATTTATTTAACGTCGGCCTATTTCTGCTACTAAGGCGTATCACCGATGCAACCAGGAATTTTGCCGAACCTCTTCCCTTAAGAAGAGTAGGGATCTTTTTCTTGCCTAACATTTAATAGACAAGGGACCGACGGCTTTACATCCCCTTCGAAGGACGGTATATCACCTACACAACCCTCGCCTAAGGTTGCATAGCTTCCACGTATACACTGATATACAAGCCGGCAAGATATGTGAGGCGAGGACACGGTCTTCTTTGAAACGATCATCCATCCAAATACCGTGCCTAACGTTGCTTTACATCGCATATCAAAGTATGTACATAGTAAAGATGCATCTATGCTCGCCCCATATGTTGGTGTATTTTATATAATAGTAAATTAATTTATATTTATTTTCTATGGTGTATTGTAACAAAATTAGTATGAGGGTCCACTGTGTGCTGTGCTGTGTATTTTAAACTGGACACAAACTCAGTATGGCAATTCTAGGAAAAAGGAAACAACCAATATTGTGTACCTCGTCTAATGTTATAATATTTTCAACACATTGGAAGGTATACGAATGAGCAGTTCATTAGGGCGTAAGCGGCACATTGAATGGTCTATAACTACTAATGCACACAGTAATATACAGATTCGGCAAAAGTAGTTTCATATATCCTGAAGTAAACGAGTGCGAGAAAGAAAATAAAAATTAGGAACAGAAAGTCAAATATACTATCTTTGCAAAATCTTATTTTTATCACCATGTCGGTATTGTCACGGTAAATGTATAGTAGAATGCGGTCATGGTGAAACAGGTTGAGAAATTTTCATTGGTGCGGTAATAATAATAATATTTATTGTGCATTGAAAAAAAGAACATACACAAATGGACAACATTTTATATGCTTTTTGAAACCTTATCCTAAAAACATGGTAGTCAATAGTAAAGTAAAACTCTAAATATAATAAAATACAATATTTAAATACAATAAACAATTACAGGAAATGAACACTTCTTAAAATATATTAATTCAAATCTCGTAAGATCAATATTGAATGTATAATAACTTTGACTTCAATGTAGATTGAGACCGTGAAATTCAATAGGTAAAGTATTCTAAATATAAGATGAGAGATAAGAAAAGCTTCTCGAAAAAATTGCACTACGATATGAAGGTACTGAAAACAACCATAATGTACGAACCTAGCTTCGTTTTGTCTAAGCAAGCCCAAGTCACGGATGAATGCAGTAATATGAGTAAAGTGTGGTACATCTATTATGAACCGAATACAATGATTTTGCATTCTTTGAATCCTATTTTTATTTTCAACCGATAGACAAGGATCATATACAGTATCACCATAGTTCATCTGTGACAAAACTAAATTGTTAACCGGCATCTTCTCCGTTTCTACACCTAAATAATCTATGAATGGAAAAAGTTGCTTTAGACTTAAGTGGGCTTTGAGACATATTAGATCGACATGTTTTGCGAATTTAAGTTCACAATCAAAAACAACTCCTAAATTTCGTACATATTCCGTTGTTGGAATGTGTTCGTTACCAATTTTAATCGAAAAGCCTCTTAGTTTATTTATGTTCACATTTGCTCGTATTTTGCTGGAGAGTATTATGATAAGTCCATTGGTTTATTTTATCTAAATCAGAGTTGAATTCATAAATTGCATTTAGTTCACTACTTTTTCCGAATCTGTATATTACAGTGACTGGATTATTGACTGGATATTAATCCTTGCGAGCAGCACATGGTGACATGAAAGTACAGCAGTGTGAATTGAGTGTGAATACTGAAATAAGTTTTGCAGATTTACACATTAGTTACCAAATTGTTTTGTTTATTATTTTGTTTTTTTTTTACATACATAAGTATAATATTTAATGTATTTTAATATACTCTTTGGTTAATGTAGCACCTAAACATCGGGGATGTTTGTGTGTGCTATATTGTTATGTGCTGCCCTCTAACAAAGAGGAGAGTTGTAATTACTCCCTGGCCAGAAGGGTGGCGCCATCTGTGGGCCAACTGGCGAACCACCATTTAGTAGTGCCTAAGAAAATTATAGAGAATTCCAGTATCTTCTGGAAAGTTCTACAATGATATTCTGGACATTCCAAGTGGGTATATAAAGAGGTGAAGCCAGCAGATGGGGGAACAGAACAGTACAGTTTAGTGAAGTATAAGGAACAGTTCAGTTTAGTATCCAGTACAGTTCTGGGTAATCTGTGGTTCTGGTTACAGAGACAGTTTGTAGAAGAAGAGTTCAGTTGAGTGAAGTAGACAATACAGAGTTTTTAGGTTAGATAAAGTTGTCAAGTTTAGGAAGAAAAGTACATAGTGTTTTAAAAGTAGTGAATTCATATTAGATTAAGTTATTATTAGTTGTGTGATTTTTAAGTATTTACTAGTGTAATTTTAGTGATTAAATAAATCAGTGGTTTGTGAAAATTCTTGTTGCAAGTTATTCGAATCCACGGAGTGTTTACTGGAAATTGTAAGCACGTAACAATATCATATTTTAGTCTTTGGTTTTTCTTCTTGCACTTTCAATTATCTATAACTAGTAACTTATCTACTATTTACTAATCTAATTAATTGTTACTGTAGATGCCTTACAGATTAATACTATCAGTTAATAATTTGCTTTTTTATAATACTAGTGGTGTAAAATATTCAGAAATCTTGAATGGTTATCAAAAATAATTTTTTTACATTGCCTTGAAAAAACTTTGATGGATCTTATCTCTTTAATGTGTGAGGGTAGTAAGTTGAATGCTTTGGGGGCAATAAAAGTTATGAATATTTGGTTTATTTTTTTGTTGCTTTGAGGTATTGTGAATTGTTTGTTAGATTTATTACGGGTTTCATAAGAATGTGAAATGTGCTGTTGCAGAGATTTTGTTTTATATGTAAAGAGACAGGTTGGTTGAGTGGAAGTATATTGAGCGAATATTAATAATATCTTGATTATAGAGCAGACGTATTGAGTATCTCTTGTTTTTGTTAAAAATTATTTTTAGTATATAGCTCTGTAAATATCTGCATATCTAGCTTCAGATCAGCAGCTGTATCAAAAAAATTAGATGAGGAAATAGAACTAATTTATTACCATACGAAATACACATAAACAATAACCATTGATAGATAGATAGATAGTTTATTGGTGCTACGAAAATATAAAATTTTTTACACAAGTCCACAGAATTGGTGCTAGTATGAATTACAGAGTAATTAAGATAAAAAATGCTTACACACTACTTAGACAAAATATACAGGTAATTAATATAATATTGTGCACAATCACATACAATGTCGTTAAAAATAAACATAAAAGTATTAACTATTGAGTATTTATGATTATTGTTTGCTTTATAAAATCGTCTACATTATAAAAGGGATTTTTTAATAAATAGACTTTTACTACCGTTTTATATTTATTAAAATTTAAAATTCTTACGTCCGCAGGTAGTTTATTAAAAAAATTATTTATCACATAAATAGGTTACAAAGAAATTAACTAGACCTATTTACTTAATCACCAATGTTTGATCAACGTTGCTTAGTAATTAAAAAACACTAAACTTGTTCAGTCCGATCTTGATAGGTTACCTAAAAGTTAACCAGTCTTATTTAGTCACTCATCAATATCAATATCAATGAAAATGACTTAAAATCACATCAAATTCGCTTTGTCATGTTAAGCCAATGTTCATACATGTTCCAGACTAATAGTGGCGTACAGTAATCGAAGTGTTTACAATCTTTCGTAGAGATTCAAAACTTTGGGTAGTTGTTAGTTGTCTTAAAAATAAGATATTCCTAGAATATATACCTTCTGCAAGTGTTGGAACGCTGTTTTAAACTCGAAAAAGAAGTAAATAATCCTCTTTTGTGGCAATTTTCGATTTTAATTTTTTTTTGGACCCCTTAAACTCTAAATTAAGCAACGAAAATGTGATCCTTTTATTGTCAATGTTCAAGGAACCTCCACTTAAATTTTCGTGATGTTACGCATCTCTGCCCACAAGAATTATACTCTCGACATATGCATTCTCATTATAGAAATTATGAATGGCATCCTGGATCAGCTCTGGATACTTGACAAATATGTTTTAGTGTTTTACAGGACACACGAGTTATATTTACCTATACAAATAGGTACATGTATGCCGTAAATAGCCGAAAATGGATCGAATTTTGACGGGAAGAAAATTATCGTATGATAAACGGCCATGAAGTTACAGCGTTTTAAAAATTTCGTAAAATTTTCCAAAAAATGGCATTGTAGCAAAACTAATGGAGCTTTTTTGAAATGTGGCAGGCTATTTGTAGGTATTATGAGCTACCTTCACCCAAAATTTCATCTGATTCGGGCAAGATGTCCCCAAGTTACCCCAAAATCAATTTTTGGTAAAAAAAACGTACATATATATGGATTACAGGAGGGGGGGAGACGTAACATCACGAAAATTTAAGTGGAGGTTCGTTGAACATTGACAATAAAAGAACCATATTTTCGTTGTTTAATTTACAGTTTAAGGGGTCCAAAAAAAATTTTAAATCTAAAATTGCCTCAAAAGAGGCTTAATTTACCCCTTTTTCGAGTTTAAAACAACGTTCCGACACTTACAGAAGGTAGATATTCTAGGAATATCTTATTTTTAAGACAACTAACAACTACCCAAAGTTTGAAATCTGTACGAAAAATTGTATTATTCTCCGCTATTTTCAGTTTGCCATACTCCACTATAAATTAATATGTTTGCGAGATCCAAGTAAGGTTGCTTTAATGTCGATTTAACTATAGAGATTAAGTTGTAGATTGTTTTATGGGGTCGTTTGGCTTCGAACAGCCTTACTTCACTTCGACCTAAAAGATCTTTTGTGATTAACCCTACATCTAGTTGTTGCCCAGGATTCCAAGACTTTTTACAAAGCTTGTGATTTTCCTGGGGGCTAATTTCCCTATGTCTTCAGGCGTTAATTCCGCCTGTTCTAGGAATTTTAGCCTAATGCGGACTAACACCTTGCATTCACAAAGTATATGTTCCGCAGTTTCAGTTGCAGTATTGCAATATCTGCATTTGTTGTCTACTGCCTTGCCCATATTCTTGAGATGATATCTCAAGGGGCAGTGGCCAGTTAGAAGGCCTGTGATTAGCCTTAATTCGGACTTTTCAAGTTCACAAAGCACACATAGCCACTTCTTTTGCTGTAAATGTCTTTTCAATGCCTTGAACCAGGCAATGTAGAGCATTTATTGTTGATTTGCCAGGTTGATAGGCAAATTGTTTTGCATGAAGCGGTGTTCCTGTAAGGATTTCACTTCTAATATATTGATCTAAAAGTTTCTCCATTGTTTTAAGGAGAAATGAGGTTAAGCTAATGGGGCGATATGACTTAGGCTCGTCTGGTGGACGTCTGCCTATTTTCGGAATAAACGCCACCTTGACTTCCCTCCAAGCTCGGGGAATATACCCAAGTATATAGCTAGCTATAAATATACTTCTCAGGCATGGGATAAGCTCCTCAATTCCATGTTGAAGTAGGGCAGGGAAGATGCCATCTCTGCCCGGTGATTTAAAGGGCTTAAAGGTAGATACCGCCCATTTAATTTTATTGGGGGTGAATATTTTCCTAGCCAGGCTTCTTCCTTCTCTAGTAGGACGAGGAGCATCCTCATCCAGATAGTCCTGTGGAAATTCACCCTGAATTATGCGACAGCCTGGGAAATGAGTACCTAAAAGCACTCTTATATTTTCCTGCTGACTCTCTGTGTATTCGCCATCGGGCTTTTTGAGTAGCCCTATTCCATTTGAGTGGTCTTTTGCAAGGACTTTTTGTAGGCGGACTGCTGGGGCTAGTTCGTCTATCCCTTCGCAGAACCGTCTCCATGATCTTCTTTAAGACCTTCTCAATTCTTTGTTGTACTCCGTAAGGGCTTTTTTGTAGTCCTCCCAGTTTCCAGTGTTTTTGGCTTTGTTAAAAGCTTTCCTAGTCTCAGCCCTGAGACGGCTGAGATCTCTGTTCCACCAGGGCACATCTCTTTGGATTGCCCTTTGTTTAATGGGACAGCTTTTTTCATAACATGATGTCATGATGTTTTGTAGTTGATATGAGGCTATATCCAGTTCCTCTATTGTGTCGATGGAATGCGTTACATCTTCGACCTCCGTCCTCAAGTGTTCTTTATAAACACTTTAGTCCGTCAGTCTAGGTATTCTACATTCCCCGAGGCTTGTTACAGCTGCTTCCAAGTCGAATCGTATGTGTCTATGATCCGACATGGAAGGCTCATCTGAAACATGCCAATTTTTAATTAAGTCGGTTATGAGTGGATCAGCAAGGGTTATGTCAAGAACCTCTTTTCTAATCGCATTCATAAAGGTGGGTTCATTGCCCTTATTGATAATGTCGATATTATTTGCCAACAAATATTCAAACAGGCACTCACCTCTAGTGTTTGTATCAGTACTTCCCCACATATGATGGTGAGCATTAGCGTCGCCACCTATTATGTAGGGTTTTTTCCTCCTCTTGCACCAGTTAATGAGGTTTCTTACCTCTTCTGGGGGTGGATTGCCTTCTTCACCGGGGAAATAGGCGGAGGCCACTACGACCTGCCTTTTTCCCCTTTCTGTAGGCACTTCCACAGCTGCTGCCACTAAGTCCCTCGTTATGAACTCTGAAAGGAGAACAAAGTTAGTATCCTTGTTGAACAACAGAGCTGTTCTAGGATAGTCATGCAAGGTTGAATAAATTAACTTGCATGATTGTGTAGGGAGTCCTTTGATACGTCCTCCAAGTGCCCAGGGCTCTTGGATTAGCCCGATATTTAATTTCCTCCTAATAGATTCCCTGCTGAGCACACTCGAGGCTGCTTTTGCATGGTGGAGATTTATTTGGAGGCACTTCAGATTATTTAGGGCCATTATGATGGCGTGGGGCCATTCTTGTGGCCCCTTTTAGCTGTCTTTTTGCCCATGTTATTGATAATTAAATCGGGCTTCATAACAGTCCCACGAGTAGCGGAGGAAAAGCGGTTTACCTGAGGCAGTGCCCCGCATACCACAAGCAGACATTTATTTAAACCAGGGTGCGTCAGGTGCCCTGGAGTCCGCATAATAACGACTAAGCTTCCCCTTAGCCACGCAGTCATAGACTTATGCTGTTCCACCTTTGACTTGGGGGGAGTTTTATTGTGGCTCCCATTCACTTGGTCGGCTGGTTAAGGCAGACCCCCACGTGGAGCAAGCAATCCTCAACAACCACCCACTTGCTCCACACGGTTTATACCAGGCAGGTTTCCACGACAGAGCTCCAGACTCTCGCGCGCCCGAACCATCCGACCTTAATCAGACGATTCCGGCACCCGAGCGACTGAGTCCCCGTCTCCACGCTGTTGATCCTAGTATAGCTCCAGGACGTTGGGTAACGCTACCTCCCATACTGCATCACTGCCTGTGACGGAGCTTGTTGCGACCTGTGATACCCATCCACAGATGTAGATAGATGTCATACCCATCCACAAACGTACACAGACATCCCAGGGCGTCAGTACCGGTGCGTGAACCCCAAGCTCATGCCGGATTTACCTCGCTGGTCATTTGTGGCGAAGAGGAAGATAATTCCGGATTAGTACCTAGAGATTAAGTTACTGTCCAGCTACCATTTGCACTAATTCTGATGTTGGAATTAGTAAAAACGTAGTTGGTAGTCGGTGTAATGTTCCTTGGGTCTGAACAATGACTTCAGAACAGGATAGACAAAGCATGTCCTATACAATTAACACATAAGTTGTTGTGTTTCCCTACTATCTCATATATTCTATTATTAAAAAAGGATGGAGATAGTTTTGTTTATGTTTTGGAACTCATTGCCAGTGGCGTATATGTTAAAGAGGGTGATTATTTCGTATAATTAATATATTAATTTCTCTTCTAGTTTGACTTCAAAGTAATATGAATAACATTGCTTTTTTATTAAATGATGTATTTAAATATTAAATTTACCTTTATAAATTTGTATAGATATATCTCACATAAACAAAATGATTAATACAGTTTTCCTTTTACTGCATTACTAACCCAAAAAATAAAAACATGTTATAATTATTCCCATCATGTACTACTTTTTTTAAATGATAACTTACCCAACTTGTACATTTTCCTTAGATGAACTTGGCAAGTCAGATACTGCAAATTCTTTAAGAACAACTCGGCCACTGGGATTTGTTGTGAAATCATCTGATGAGAAGTGATCTGAGCACACAACACTATCTTCAGGGATATTTTCATTTCCCAAATGTTTCCTTGGAGTTCTACAAATAATATAATATTGCACTTTTAAATAATATCTTTTCATTTTGCCCTTCAACTTTATTTTCATTTAACTCTATTACTCAATTTTAAAACAAAAACATTTTCTATACTTCAGTAGGTTAATAATGAGAAAAGGCATGTACCCCCCCCCCATATGCCCCATGTATACCCCCCACTCCTCCCCCCACCCCGAACGTGATTGGTCGATGGGAGGGGATAAGCTCCGCCCACCTAAGCGGATTGGTTGAGTGGAGGGGATAATCCACACCCCTCATAATATGATTGGTCGATTGGTGGGAGGTGAATATCAACCCACTTATTGTGATTGGTCGAGATAAACCCCACCCATGTATTGTAATTGGTCGATGGAGGGGATAAGCTCCGCCCACATAAGCGGATTTGTTGAGTGGAGGGGATAAGCTCCGCCCACCTAAGCGTATTGGATGAGTGGAGGGGATAAACCACACCCCCTCATATGATTGGTCGATTGGTGGGAGGTGCGCAAAATGGTGGTGATATTATGGTACTCTCTTACAGACAGATATCAACTGTTCTGACCGGAAAACATAACTAGAGAGTTCAAATACCTCCCAATAAAATTATCTTTTAATATATAAATTCCTTAGACACCGACAATATTGCGTACTAATATTCGTGTCTCAAAGGTATTTCAAGAAACTTCTAAATTTCAACTATTCAAGATGAACGAATACAGCAGTGTATTGCCTGAGCTGAAGTTTGACTTATTTAATAATTTACCTCCAGCTCCGCAGAATAAAAACGATTTAGTGATACTAGGAGAAAGAAGACATAAGTTAAATAAATCGAGGAGCAAGTATGTGTCAACGGGGTTATCAAGTGACTTGTGTTATAATCCATGTGTAAAGCTGTGTGGAAATAAAAATGGTGCAATAATTTTTGACGAAACGGATTGGAACCATTTTCTCACTTTTCAAGGATATATTACTAATTATGTACATACCAACGATAACATTCAACCAATAAATGCTGAGAATTTTTCCATACAATTTGAGCAATTTTCCAATTCTACAGTTATAAAAATTATAAAGAATAACTCATATGTGTACTTGGGTTATGAATCAATCTGCAAGTTATGGGAAGTGTTACCACTTGTTAAGTATGGCATTGACATGTTAAAAAGACAACAGTTTATAAATTATTTCAAGAATGTCAAGAGAGAACTACAACGTCAAGGAGGAAATATATTTGAAAATGCTCTAAACATTATTCAACACAAGAGTTGCAGTGATGAAAATGCTTATATGCTCATGGAACTTGTTTATATTTATCCAGATTTATTCAAAGCCGAATGTTTAATTTAAGAGATATTAAAATGATTGGTTTTGTAAGTTAATATATGTGTAAGTCATTTACGAATTCCTTTTTATTATTTTATAAAGTATATGAAATAATGTATAAAATATGTACAAAATATATAAATAAAAAAACATGTATTACTTAAGACATTTGTTTTATTAAGATAAAGTATATGCAGAGTATTATTATACAATTTGATTTTTCGAAATCCATGAATTATATTTTTTGTCTAATCCAAGCCATTTAACATAGAGTTTGGTCCCCTTTTTTCTTATAATCTTCTCCACAAGATATACATCTGGATATTTTACTTTCTGAAGTTCATGCTCATAAAAACCTCCTTGAATTTCGTCACCATTTTGATCTTCTAATAGAAATGTTCTAGGATTACTTTTGTTAATTTTTCTGATTTGGAAAATTTCGTTCGACCAGTTAGGAGTGTAACCTTTTGAAAAAGCTTCTCGATATTTACTAATTCTTACATAATCATTGACTTTAAATTTTCGTTTCCGTGGATCAATTGTTTTCAGATGACTATAGGCAGTTTGTAATAAATATTTTTCATTTTTCTTTTTAACATTTTTTGGTTTCATTCCAATAGTCCTGTGTTTGGTGCTATTATATTCGGCAACAATATCTGGTAAGATATATAACCATTTGTAGTTTCCTTGTAAGCTGAACTGCTTCCACATTTTATTTTTTAAAGTTCTATTCACTCTTTCTACAACACTTGCTTTAAGATGTGTGTAAGAACTATAGTGGTTAATTTTCAATTTATCCGTTAATTTTTTAAATTTTTTATTGTAAAATTCTTTACCCATATCGGTCTGTAAATTCTTGGGTGGTGTGCTCATCTGTGACAGGATTTTGTTCATTGCTTCTACAACTGCTTTTCCACTTTTATTTTTGACAGGTTCACACCAAACAAATTTTGAAAATACGTTAATAACCACTAAAATATATCTATAGCCTTTGTTTATTTTAGCATATCGACCCATTTCAACAAGATCTGCTTGAATAAGGTCATTAAGGCCTTTAACAATTACTCTCCTTCTTTTAAAATACTTTCTGGCAGGCTTATGAATTTCGTTGACTATTTCCTGTTTAACGTTAATCATTTTTAGCTATTGGACACTGTAGTACAATTTGGACGTACAGAGGATCTTTATTTTTTGCGTAAAACGTAAACTTATCTTCCAAATTTACAATTTTCCCCACAAGTTCTTCTGCTGTAACTGCAACTGTATTCAAGAAAATTTGGGTACTAGCAGGTAAAATCTCTATATTTTCAATTTTACCAGATATAGGGCATTTGTACTCTGTTGTATTGTTCTCTAATGTATAAAAAAGTACACTTTGAGATTTCTGTAAACGACCTCGAATATTTATAATACATTTGCTATGATGTGAGGAAGGCTCACAAATGTAAAAGGGTGATGTTAATAGGGGTGATGGGAGAATTGCTGATGAATATGAAATTACTTCATTCTTTAACATATGCCTTCCAAATTTATTAATTGGCATGGTGACAGTCTCAAAGTCTTATACTGAATGATATATCAATATTTCACGTAAACTATTTATCTTATTATTTTACCCTCCCTCAATTGTTCTATTATTGAGGTTATCTCATTATTATGCCCGGTATTTCCTGCTAATTGTGATGCTATCAATAGTCTTAAACGATCTACAAGTTCATTGTAGTCATCAAAATGCCTATATTCAATCTTCTTATTATTGAATTCCATCGTTTTTAGATTTCCACCTCTCTTATTTTGGCTCCTTGTTTTTATTGCTTGCGTCCTAGGAAATGAACTAGATCTCGATATTTGTGTCGCTGTGGGTAATGCTAATGCTGATTTTTTTGGGATAGTGTTTTTTTTATTGTTTTTTTCTTGAGCCATCGAATGTAAATTAGTAACTCGTGGTTTAATAATATCTATAAATTTAGATGCACGTGACGTCGATAAACCTTTCTCGTGATTGTACCCTAAGTAATGAGCATTGGTCCTTTTAATTATATCGATATATTGATCTAAATCAGTTGGTCGATAACCCGCTGGATGCTTTTTAAACATCAGTTCATACAATCCTGGTGTACCCGTATATTTAAACTCGCCATTAATAATAAAGTCAGCGCCGTCAAAATCAATAGTTGCATCACCAATCGCATATTTTTTGGCAAAAGGGTCGAAGTAAACACCGAAAGTATCATCATATTCATTTTTTACATCTTCGATTTTTCCTTCTATGTATGCTCGCGGTAGAGGTTTCTTAAATTGCTGTAAATATTTTTCATGTTCTGCAGCCGTCGATGTATCTGCTATCGTTGGCTGAGAAGTTTCATCAAATAAACTTTCACTGAACTCGGGCCTTACTTGAGTCGGGTCATACTGAAAAGTTTCGTCTTCCAAATGAACAGGTGTAGAAGTGTGATAATACTCAAGAGGAGTTTGACCAATTGATCGAGTATTAAGACTATCACGGCTTATTTCTTCTTTTAATTCTTTTTTCAAATATGGTTTTTTCGAAGCACTTTCTGTTTTAATAAGAGTTGACACCAAATCTTTAAGAGGTTCAGTTATCGGTTTGTAAGTTTTCTCTAACTGTGATTGTGATTTGTCGATATCTCTTTTCAAACTTCTGTATTTTTGTTTCAGCGCCTCTCTTGTTTTTAAAAGCTGTACTGTCACTCGATTATCCATGATTACTGACTGAGGGGCTCAGTGTTGAAACCTTATATTTGAACGAATTTATCGAATCCCTTCCGATATCTTCCAGAGTTAACAGTGCAATCTTTATCTATTACCACAAAACCGTATTTATCTTTCCAACAAAATGCACAGAGCTCCCTGAAATCTTGAAAACACATATCCACGTTTACATGATCATCATAAATATGTTTCAGATTGGTCATATCTTGAGGGAATATCACAATAAGGTTAGCATTATCTCTACATAGTTGTTTGGGAATGGCGCTGTATGTCTGACATAGGTAAAAACAATCAGTGTTTTTATGACGTCCAAAACAAAAATAGCTTTTAATGATATTTTGATTACAAGAAGCTAAATCATCAAATATTATCACAGAATTCGGTTTTATTTCTTCTGGAGGTATTACTGCATCCCCATCATTATATTCGAAATATCCAATTTCATTTATAGGTTTCATAAGCATTCTCAAGTACTCATATTTCGGTTGATATAGGGACTTAGAATATAAGTAAATATTTTCAAACCGTAACCCATTGGGATGTTCTAATAAACTGAGCATCACATTTGTTTTTCCGCACCCTGAGCTTCCTACCAAAAGTCCTCGTTTCGATTGTCCACCAAATAAAATGCCGTGCTTTTGAATGGTGCTGGTCTTGGAAACGTCATCATGATCTGCTATCGGTAAAACTGTTTCTTGCTGATGAATCCGCATTTCAGGCAGCTATTAATTAGTACATATATCTAGAAATTATTTTGAAGTGGATTTTCATTACAATGAGAACTACGGTAAACTGACTGGACATCACATCCTGCAGGTATATATACGGCTACTTTACAAAACATGTTTTATTGTTTATGTCAGTTGTATTATAATGGTTCGCAGAAAGTCTTCTCCACCTAGTAGTATTGGAAGTGCTAAGAAGAAAGGACGTGGTCTGCTTAATAAAATCATCGATAAACTTCCAGTGGAGTTACATTTGCCTACTTATAATTATTGTGGACCTGGAACAAAACTTTCAAAGAGGTTACAAAGAGGGGATAAAGGAATTAATCCGTTGGATAAGGCCTGCAAAGAGCACGATATAGCGTATTCTAAATTTCAAGACGTCGAGCGACGAAATCAAGCTGACAGAGAATTAGCTGAAGTCGCATTTAAACGTGTAAAAGCATCCGACTCAGGTTTCGGTGAAAAAATCGCCGCGTTGGGAGTCGGTGGGGTGATGAAATTAAAGAATAAGTTGGGAATGGGCCTCAAACGCCGAGGAAGTCGTTCCTCAAAGAAGAAAGGTGGAGAAATAAATGTTAAGCTTGGTATAAAGAAAAAATCAAAGTCAAAGAAGCGGAGGAGAAGAATTATAGCTACCCCAAAAACAGGTGGATTTATCCCATTCCTTTTACCTCTTTTGGGAGCATTAGGAGCTCTCGGAGGAGGTGCAGCCGGCATTGCAAAAGCAGTAAATGACGCTAAATCAAATCGGGAACAGGCCGCTGAACAAAAGAGACATAATTTAGCAATGGAGCAAGCTTCAAAAGGGAAAGGATTATATCTAGGTCCTTACAAAAAAGGCTCTGGATTATATTTAAAAACATATCCAAAAAACTCCCAATAAAGCTGCCTCACCGACCACTGACTAATTTAGATCTAATGAAATATTCAAAAATGCTTAAAATTCCTCATTTTCGCGGTGTTTTTATGAGAGATACGCTTCCTAAATTAATAAGTAAAAATGAGACCGGTATAATAAATCTAGATACTGATGATGGTGAGGGAACTCACTGGGTAGCGTACACCAAGAAAAACAAGGAAATAATTTATTTTGACAGTTATGGAAATTTAAGACCTCCAAAAGAATTAATAAAATATTTTTTAAGTGACGGCGGCTTGAATAAAATTAGATATAATTATGATTCTATGCAAAACTATAATTCATATATCTGTGGACATTTATGTCTCTCATTTTTGTATAATCAATATAAACAACAGATTTTTAATGGTGGGAGGTGAACACCACCTGACGTCAACATAGATTATTAATTTATAAGAGAAAATAATTGGATAGCCATCTAAAAGGCATTTCTCAATGTGTGGTGAAGAGTGTAGATTGGAAAAATCAATTATGCAGACATTTTGCGCATGCATGGAAGACTCTTCAGTTGTAACAAATAATACAGGACTGTGTAAGTCATTCGATGAACGTTTACTGTCGTTTAAAAGATGGAATGGCGCTGTGGATCCTGCGGACCTCGCCCTGGCCGGATTTTATTACAGCGGCTGCCATGATGTAGCCAGTTGCTTTTGTTGTGGCGTCGAAGTATATAGATGGGAGGCAAGCGACATACCTATCACTGAACATTTGAAATTTTCAGCAAATTGTTCCTATGCAAAATTAATGAAGAACCTATTGCTGCGAAATATAAAGGAGGGGCACACGTGTATTACAAAAAGCCATACGATTAATTGTAAAAGTGGATTCAAGTGGCTTGTGATAATAAGCTTTCATCTAATAAGCATCTGCCTGTTTATGATACTTAGCATATGTTTTTATAATTAATACAAGAAAATAAATTATACATCTGTAATAATACATTCAAAAAAATGCCCGTCTGTATATGGATTTGTCTAAGATGTAAAAGTGTTTTAGAAGAATATAGTGCACCCAAGGATACTAAAATATATACTGTCTGTGCTAATTGTGATGTAAATTGTACAAAGGCGAGTGCTGCCTAATATGTTTGTTTTTTAAGTAGTTTTCAACCTGATCTATGTATGCAATAATCATCTGTATATTTAAGAATGTAACTTAGATTGTGGTTTATAATAAATATCTTTATAATGAATGATTTGTTTAAATTTTTTTAAATTATCCATCTTTGCTCACGTTCAGTCCTATGTTCTAGTACTGATTATATTATTTATTTTTTTAAGTTGAGAAATAGTGTTTAAAGTTATGATAAAAAAAATATTACGATTTGAAATATACTTACTATTTTTCAATGTCAATTTCATTCTACCACTTTTTCAAAGCACACATTGACTTCATAAATTTATTACAGTTTTTATGAAGTCAAATTTAACCAGAGTATAAAAATATGTTTCACTATTCGAAACACATTGGGTGTTGAAAATATTTTTCAGTTTATAATTTTTTCAGTCAATTTGTTTCATTTTTTTTTTATACTTTTATTTTTTTTTGTTACTAAAATTGTCACTGTCTGCTCTTAAGCATATTGTATTTTTTGGGACTTAGAAACCTGATATAAAATAAGAAATAAGAGAAAATAATAATTTTAACATATTTTATTAAAAATAATTGTAAAAAACATTAAATAAAAAAACTTAAACTAAGGACCTAACTAAACTAACACTACTCATCTAAAGGTATATTTGTAACAAAGTCTTTGCACTTTCTTAATTCGGCGTCGACTACACCGATCTTCGCCTCCAGCAGATCCGCGTCTTGAGCCAGGATCTGCTGCCGGTGGCGAATTCGGTGTAGGTGCTGCATCATCTTCGTTTTCCCCAACTTCAGGCTCTGGGCGTACCGGGCAGTGTTGTTTACGAGGAAGCTCCTGGTCTCCTGCTCGTAGCGTTTCTTGCTACGAGCAATCTTTTCTTCTTGTTTGATGACGTCCCCCCGTATAAGGTCCAGCCACCCATCAAGCTCGAACCTCAGGAGCCCCTCGCCTTCGGCCCTCCGGTACGCCTCCCTCCGGGTCCGCGCAGATGATGCTGATGACGACGATGATCCTGGCCTTGCCGGATCCGCCCGCACCGTTGTTGCCACTGCAAAGAAAAAGCAAATTAGATACCCAGTTATTTAACCGAAAAATAAAAAAAATGCTGTACCTGGTTGTTCCCGCTCGAACTGCTGAAGGACCTCGTCTTCGGCCCTCCGGTACGCCTCTCTCCGCGCAGATGATATTGATGCCGGATCCGCCAGCACCGTTGTTGCCACTGCAAAGAAAAAAGTAAATTAGATACCCAATTATTTAACCGAAAAATAAAGAAATGCTGTACCTGGTTGTTCCAGCTGGAACTGCTGAAGGACCTCGTCTTCGGCCCTCCGGTACGCCTCCCTCCGCGCAGATTGAGTTGATGCCGCATCCGCCCGCACCGTTATTCCCGTTGTTGCCACTGCAAAGAAAAAGCAAATTAGATACCCAATTATAAACCGAAAATTAAAAAAATGCTGTACCTGGTTGTTCCAACTCCATTCCAATGGGCCGTAAGTCGGTAAACGACCCCTGAAGTACCTGGATTCCGGACCCGATACTAGACGGGGCCGCCTGATTGTCCAGGTACTTGGCCATTTCTTCCTCGAACGTCACATCCGAAAATGCGTGCTCGAAGTTGGCGTCCCTCACGGCAGTGGCTACACTTCTTTGGAAATGCGACATGATGATAGGAATAGGAAAAATAGGAAAAAATAGGGAAAAAGGACAAAAAAATTTCGCGAAAGCACGAACTAAATTAACTCTTACACTTAAAAATAATTAACGCTAAAAATTACTAAAAAATTAAAAATAAATACTAAAAAAATTACTTAAACACGGACTTTAAATTAAACAGAACGAACTATTCAACACTAAAAATTACTTAAACACGGACTTAAATTGAACACTAAATTAAATAATAATCTAACAACGAAACTATAAAATTATAAATAAAAAAATTGTAAATATAGCGAGCGAACAAATGACAACTGTGCAAGGTGCAACTGTGGATACAGAATGAACTGTAATGCTCGTCATAGTTTAAATAATGCACAGTCCCCTCTCGTACCATTTGCGGTGGGGCGATTGAACAGCAGTAAGTGCGAGTGAAATAAACTGCATTATATGAAATTGATTAAACAGCATTTAATGAATGTCAGCGAGGTTGGTCACCTATCGCGTGATCGTACATTTTCCGGTGTTATATTACGTTGCACGTATACCGACTTGTGATTTAACATAATGTTCAAGTTATGACTTAAATAATTTAAAAAATATATTATTCACTGTAACAAATATCACATTTTATATTATAAGACAATGTTTTTTGGTAATTTCACTGTTAGTTCCTAATTCCATGACCCATCTAGAAATTTTTGGCTAAAAAATCAATTACATACAATGTCTCATTGCACCTGTGCAGAACTAGACCACATTTTTAAATACTCTTGTAAATACGAGAACTTCAGTTACCCAAATTTTTATTTGAAATTTTACATATATGTAAAAATAATGTGGTAGAATATTTCTTGTTAATATACATGTTAATTACTACAAGCAAACAAACTGTTGTATTTTACATATAATATATTTAATTTAGGTATAATATTTAGACTTTCAATTATTATGCTAGGTGAATTTTTCAAATAGTCTCTATAAATGTAGGAATATTATGCGCCCTCAACTAAGCTGGTCAGGCAAGGTAAATTTTGAAAAATGTGACCTTGAAAACGTTTTTTGGGTGTCAAATTACAGCCAAAATATGACTTGAAGACGCTGTTTGGGTGTCAAATTACAGCCCAAATCAATATTTTTTGTAATTCGACCTTGACCGAAATTTTTTGGGTATAAGAATACCGCCGAAGCCAAATTATTGTCCAAAAATCTTTGACTTTGCCAAAATACTCCCGAAATTAAATTTGTTCGTAAATATTTGACCTTGTCTTCATTTTCGGCTGTCAGAATCTGCCGAAACCAAATTTTTGTGTGAATATTTAACCTCGTATTCATTTTTGGGTGCGAAAATACTACCTAAACGAAGTTACTGTTTAAAGCTTTGAACATGACTACATTCTAGGGTGCCAAAATACTCCCGAAATTAAATTTGTTCGTAAATATTTGACCTTGTCTTCACTTTCGGCTATCAGAATACTACCGAAACCAAATTTTTTGTCTAAAATCTTGAACTTGTCATGCATTTTCTTTCGGATGATCAAATTACTGCCGCAACGACGTTTTTGTCTAAAAAATTGATTTTATTTGCATTTTTTCAGGAGATCAAATTACCACCAAGTTAATTAAGTGGTGGGAGAGGGTGAGGTATATAAAAATGAATGTGAAATCGATTAAAGCATTAATATCAGACTTTTCCTTAAATACAGTTATTTGGTGTCGAATATAGTTCCTTGTAAAAACTATAATTTACAATGCAGTGCCCCCAGTGTAAAAAACAATTTTCATCAAAAAGCAGTTTGTCACGTCATCGTCGTGAAAGCTGCGCCTATAGAGAAATAAGTGTACATAATGCCCCGAAAAAAATCAAACTAAGCAATTGGAGTAAAAAATGTGATGGAGAGCCCCTAAATGCTGCTGGTCCTTCTGGTGTACAGTTTCATGCTGAAAAATATAATAACGAATTTGAAAATCTACCCGGACCTTCTGGCATGCAGAATCATTCAAAATCTCAGGAAATTATTATTCATTGCCCGCAATGCTATGAAAAAATACCTAAAAATAAATTAATGGGCCATTTGAAATGTTCATCTCACAAGAAAGTCATCAATATTGTGGAAGATGGAGTAGAAAAACTTCAGAGCGCATTCAAGAGCCGAATTTCGAGTTACCGTTTTTCTACAAAAAAGCAGCACACAGATATCTCTCTGTTTTTGGAAGAAGTAAAAGTAAAAGTTATCTCAGTTATTGAGAAGTATATTAAAACATTCTTCACCATAAAAATTAATATGGAATTATTTGGATTTTATGTTATTGAGGAGAAAGAATTGTCAGATATTAAATCATTTAACACTAAAAATAAAATTGTGACACATTCATTGGATTTATCAAACTTGTATAACGACTTCAAAGAAGAGATCATAGAGAAAGCATCAACTTTCCAGGAGCGAGATTCAGGTATGTTTAAAAAAATTTGTATTAATCACAGTTTACGTATAATATCCATATTTTCATTTTTTCAAACATATTAAACATCTTTTAGGATGGGCTCTGAAGCACGTTAGTTTTCTCGAAGTCAACTTGAACAAATTCAACCCGTTATTCGCATCATCATACATCAAGTTACCTAAATCTATTGAAAATAAGAGAGCTGTTTTGAATATTCAAAATAATGATAACAAGTGTTTTGCTTATGCTGTCAACGCTGCAATCTTCCCAGCGGATGGACCTCCTCATGAAGTGGCATCCTATCCTCATTATTCAACATTGCTCAATTTTGAAGGTATTGATTTTCCTGTCAAATTACATGATATTCAGAAATTTGAAATTTTAAATAATATATCTATAAATGTTTTTGGAATAAATAATCAATACGAAAATGGTAAAATGGTTAGCGAAATTGTGGGCCCTCTACATTTCACAAATAAAAAACAAAATACACACGTAAACCTATTGCTAGTTACTGATATTGATGGTAATAGTCATTACATACTTATTAAAGACTTGTCACGATTAGTCTCTAGCCAGAGATCTAAGCATCACGGTAGAAATTATATTTGCGACGGTTGCCTATTGTTTTTTAATTCTCCTGAGAAATTGAATGCTCATGAAAGAAATGACTGTAATCGTTTATGCACTATACTACCAGACCCAGAACCTAAAATCAATAAATGTGGGGAACTAATTGCAGGAAATATCTTGAAATTTGTTAATGTCGAGAAACAATTACCGGTTCCTTTCGTGATATACGCAGATTTTGAAAGTTTGTTAAAACCAATTCATTACAATGAACCATCTGACAGTAAATCTTTCTCCGTTAAAACTTATCAACACGAGCCGTACTCATTTTGCTTCTACTTAAAGTGTAATTTTGATGATAATCTTTCCAAACTTGAATATTATCGAGGTATTGATGTTGTGGAAGTTTTCGTTAAAAGACTGGATGAGCTTGTCTTACAATTATATCAGAATCACTTAAAAAATATAGTTGAAATGAAACCATTATCTCAGAATCAACAAGATATTTTCAATAATAGCCAAATTTGCCATATATGTGATAAACCTTTTGAGGATGGCGATGAGAAGGTCCGCGATCACTGTCATCTTACTGGCAATTTTCGTGGACCTGCGCATTCGCATTGTAATTTGAATTTTAAGATACCTAAATTTATACCAGTGTTCTTTCATAATTTAACTAATTACGATTCCCATTTATTTATTAAAAAATTAGCTTTAAAGCAAGAAAGTATACAAGTTCTTGCGCAAAATAAAGAAAAATATATTACATTTTCCAAACAAATTCTTGTAGATCAAATCAATGATAGAAAACCGAAAAAAGTTTTCATAAAATTAAGATTTGTCGATTCTTTTCGCTTTTTACCAGCTTCCTTGGATAAACTAAGCCAAACGCTAGAAACACATCAATGCCTCGAAATAAGAAAATTTTATACCGATGACCTGCAATTCAATTTATTAAGACGTAAAGGTGTCTTTCCATATTCTTACGTAGATTCACTGGAAAAATTGGATGGTACCGAATTACCATCAAAAGACGAGTTTTTTAATATCTTAAGTGGCGAATCAATTTCTCAGGAAGATTATGATCGGGCTTGTAATGTCTGGAATACATTTAATTGTCAAACTCTCGGCGAATATTCGGATATTTATTTAATATCAGATGTGTTGCTTCTTGCCGATGTTTTTGAGAATTTTCGACAGATATGTCTACGGACATACAAATTAGATCCTGCACAATATTTAACAGCGCCATCATTGAGCTGGGATGCTATGTTGCGAAAAACTGGTATCGAACTTGAGCTTCTGACTGATATTGATATGCTTCACTTCTTTAGGAAAGGGATACGCGGCGGTGTTAGCCAATGCAGTAACAGAAAAGCTGTCGCTAATAATTCATTAATTTCCAATTATGATCCATCAAAACCAACGTCATATATATTATATCTAGATTCTACCAACTTATACGGAAGCTCAATGAGTCAGAGTTTGCCAACGGGTGATTTTAGATGGTTGAAAGGCTATGAAATTGAAAATTTTGATTGCACTAATCTCGATAATAATTCTCCAAAAGGTTATATACTGGAAGTAGATTTAGAATACCCACAGCATTTACACGACAAACACAATGATCTACCGTTTTGTCCGGAGACCTTTGTACCCCCGGACTCAAAAAATTCAAAATTAATATTAAATTTACATGATAAACATAAATATATTACCCATTACAGAAATTTGAAACAATGCTTAGAACATGGATTAATACTTAAAAAAATACATAGAGTTATAGAATTCTCACAATCTGCTTGGTTAAAAACATATATAGATTTGAATACTGAACTTAGAAACTCTTGTAAAAATCCGTTCGAGAGAGATCTTTATAAATTTTTAATAAATTCAATATTCGGAAAGACAATGGAAAATGTAGATAATAGGGTTGATGTGAAGTTAGTATCACATTGGAGAAATAGTATAGGTAGTATAGGTGCTGAAGGATTTATTGCAAAGCCCAATTTTAAATCCTGTAGTGTATTTTCAGAAAATTTAGTAGCAATTCAAATGTCACTATTAAAAATATTTTATGATAAACCGCTCTATATAGGCTTCACCATTTTAGATATATCAAAAACTATAATATATGACTTTTTTTATAACTTTATAAAGAAAAACTATGAGGATAAAGCTGTTCTCTGTTACACGGACACCGATTCATTAATTTTACAAATTCACACCGAAAATGTTTACGATGATATTAAAACAAATATAGAACTC